>OX463238.1:88420606-89906440 GCA_949820135.1 Sylvilagus floridanus
ACTGTGTGCCAGCCGTAGTGGCCATTTTGGGGGGTGAACCAACGGAAGGAAGACCTTTCTCTCTGTCTCTCTCTCTCACTGTCTAACTCTACCTGTCAAAAAATATATATATCATGAAGAGAATAGAGAATAAAATAGAGACTCAAGAGTGTTACTCTGTGAATCATTCAGAGGTGCTGGTGCTTGAAAGCTGAAAGAAACCCTTGCTTTTCTTCATAGTGAAACTACAATAACCTTTTGTGTGTAAGTGACCAGGAAAGTCTAAATTGATAAGTTATTGTCATAGTGCAGTAGGGCACGGCTGCTTTACAAGATTGTGGGCAAGTGGTCTAGGGTTGAAATTATGAACAAACCCATTTTTCCAAATATTTCAATTATGTTATTAAGTGGCAATGTGATTTATCTTTAAGAGATTCATAGTTCCTAACCTTAAACCACTTATATTCTAGAAAAAATGTGTGAAACCAACATCCCAAAAATCAGTTTTTTTATATTTTGGCATTTAACTTGGGGGAGTACATTTTGTGTTGATGATGTGAATAAAGAAGGTTGGTAGAAAAGGTGGAAGCCAAAAACAAAAATATCCAAGAGGAATGAGTTGGTTTGTAAAGGAATAAAGTTAGCAGGTTCCTCAGAATATTGTAAAGAAAGAGGAGATGAGAGGAACTGCTGGAGCTGGCATTGTGGCACAGTGGGTTAAGCAGCCACCTACAATGCCAGCATCCCCTATAAGAGCACTGGTTCAAGTCTTGGTTGCTCCACTTCCAATCCAGCTTCTTGCTAATGTGCCTAGGAAAGCAGCAGAAGATAGCCTGAGTACTTGGGACCCTGCCAACCACACAGGAGATCCAGATGAAGTTCCTGGCTCCTGGCTTTGGCCTAGCCCAGCTCTGTCTGTTGCAACCATTTGGAAGATCACTTTCTCTCTGTCTCTCCCTCTTTCTCTCTCTCTAATTCTGCCTTTCCAGTAAATAAAATAAATATTTAAGACAAAAAAGAAGAAAGCAACTGTTGTTATTTCTTTCATGCTATTTGAATTAGGTAGTCAAGAAAACTTGCTGAAGAAGAAACCAAATTCTCAGAAAACTCATTTCCCTTGTGCATATTTTCTGTTTAAGCTCCATTACTTTTTTTTTTTTGACAGAGTGGACAGTGAGAGAGAGAGACAGAGAGAAAGGTCTTCCTTTTTGCGGTTGGTTCACCCTCCAATGGCACGCTGCGGCCGGTGCACCACGCTGATCCGATGGCAGGAGCTAGGTGCTTCTCCTGGTCTCCCATGGGGTGCAGGGCCCAAGCACTTGGGCCATCCTCCACTGCATTCCCGGGCCACAGCAGAGAGCTGGCCTGGAAGAGGAGCAACCGGGACAGAATCCGGTGTGCCGGCGCCACAAGGCAGAGGATTAGCCTATTGAGCCGCAGCGCCGGCCAAGCCCCATTACTTTTAATAACAATAACCAATCTGATTATCCTAATATAAATTGTCTATGTATATCACTTGTTAAACTCAGATCTCATTAGGGTTTTATTACCAAGTTGCATAGTTCTGGAATTACCTCAAGAATCTTGCACATAATAACAAAACAAAACAAAACTACTAGGAGCCTAATTGATCAGAAGCCATCTCAGGATTCCAGTGGTTATGGTTTGGGCAAGCAGCTTGCTTGTGTATAGTCATTAAAAAACAAGTGTTTTTAATGTAACTAGCTATCCTTATTAAGAAATAAACATATTTTATCTCCTATTCTAGTGAAGAAAAGCTTATAAAATAGATCAATTTGGAGTGAGAAGTTTGCATAATATTGTGTTATCAGAATGCTATAACTTATATTACAGATTAAAAATATAAGCTATACTGATACTATAATGGCATTTACATTCAGATTAATATCCATTCAAAAATTTATGTTGCACATAATTATAATGAATATGTACAGTAAAGCATCAATTTGATAAGTGTAGGTATTCAGTGAGTACTAGCCAATTTAATTGTCAAATCTTAAACTTCTTTTAAAACATTTATTTATGTATGTATGTATTTGAAATGCAGAGTTACAGAAAGGGGGAGATGAGAGAGATCTTCCATCTGCTGGTTCACTCTCCAAATGGCCACAACAATAGGAGCTGGGCCAGGCCAAAGCCAGGAGCTGCTTCTGAGTCTCCCATGGAGGTGACAGGAGCCCAGGCACTTGGGCCATCTTCCACTGCTTTCCCAGGCACATTAACAGGGAAGCTGGATTGGAAGTGGAACAGCCAGGACCCAAACCAGTTGTTCTGATTTGGGTATCTGTATTAATCAGGAATACCATGTAATAAATAGAATATATAATAAAGAGATAACTCCTTAAGTAATTATTTATAATTAAGAAACAATTTAGTATTTTGGAATGCTTTGCACCTTATGCTCTCTCTTTATTTCTAATATGACTTCTAGGTAAGAGATACCAGAAAAGATTCCCAAAGATCTAGAATAGAGCAATTCAAGGATTTGACCTATTAATCTGAAGATATAGTACTTGCTATGAGTGTATTGCTTATCTTCCATTGTGGAGTAGAAACTAGTTGATTTAGAACAAATTTGAGTAGTGCTTTTTCATAGATGTGTTATCTACATCTGTTATCTTCAGAGAAATGTTTTATTAAATAATAATAGCTACTACTTTTATGTAGTACTTACTGCATGACAGGAACTGTTCAAAGTGTTTTTTTCATTACTCCTCACAGCCTTCATTATAGCTTTGTCTATGATATAAGAACTATTTTTACTGATTAAAAAATTCAGGCACTGGGGCCAGTGCTATGGCATAGTGGGCCAAGACTCCACCTGCAGCACCAACATCTCATATGGGCTCTAGTTCGTGTCCCAGCTTCTCTTCCAATCCAGCTTTCTGTTATAGCCTGGAAAAGCAGTGGAAGATGGTCCAAGTGCCTAGGTCCTGCACCCGTGTGGGAGACCCAGAATCTTCTTGCTCCTGGCTTCAGATTGGTTTCAGCTCTGGCTGTTGTGGCCATTTGGGGAGTGAACCAGTGGATCGAAGGCCTTTTGCTCTGTCTCTCCCTCATTCTGTCTGTAACTCTATCTCTCAGTAAATATGTAAAATCTTTTTTTTTTTTTTTTTTTGAGAGGCAGAGTGGACAGTGAGAGAGAGAGAGAGAAAGGTCTTCCTTTTGCCGTTGCTTCACCCTCCAGTGGCTGCCGCGGCCGGCACGCTGCGGCCAGCACCCTGCGCTGATCCGATGGCAGGAGCCAGGTGCTTCTCCTGGTCTCCCATGGGGTGCAGGGCCAAAGCACTTGGGCCATCCTCCACTGCACTCCCTGGCCACAGCAGAGAGCTGGCCTGGAAGAGGGGCAGCCAGGACAGAATCTGGTGCCCCACCGGGACTAGAACCCATTGTGCCGGCGCTGCAAGGTGGAGGATTAGCCTATTGAGCCGTGGCACTGGCTAAATATGTAAAATCTTTAAAAAAGTATTCAGGCACAGAGAGGCTAACTTAAAATCACAGTGTGAGAGGGTTAAGCTACTGCTTATAGCACCAGTATGCCGTATGAGTGCTGGTTTGAGTCCTGGTTTCTCCACTTCTGATTGAGCTCCCTGCTGATGTGCTTGAGGAAGCAGGGGAAGATGACCCAAGTCGCTGGGACCTTGCCATCCACATGGAAGACCTGAAAGAAGCTCCTGGCTCCTGGCTTCTGCCTGGCCCAGCCCCGGTCATTACAACCATTTGGAAAATGAACCAAGGGATGGAAGATCTCTCTATTTACCCTTCTCTCTTTGTAACTCTGCCTTTCAAATAGATAAATAAATCTTAAAAAGAAAAAAGCCCAGCGGCCTCCACATAGATTTTTGCCAAGCACACTGATATATAAAACAGGAGGACTATAGTTTCTTGTGCTTGAATAGACTAAGGGATTTTTCAGTTCAAAATAATGGCAATGTTGGTCTACGTTTCAAGATGATTTTCTTACATTCTTAGGGTTTCCTATCACATTTATGATAATTTCCATATTTTTAGTACTAGAAAAATGTAATTTAAATTTACAGAAACAATCTGGGGAAATGGCAAGAATTCCTAGGAAAAAAATGTATGAATGTTAAGTGACCCGTGGATCTTGGGTTAAGAACATTGGAAAGAAACACTTAGATGGTTCTTTACCGATCAAATTTCTGCTTATTTCTGACTTTGCCTCTAGCTTCTTGATATTCTGTTTAACTTTTTCTGTGGAATGTTGATAAAAGTCTATAAATAGAATAAGTTGGCTACTGGAATCAGTTTACATCAGATTTACTCTTTCATAACAGTAGCATTCTTGAGTGCAATCAGTGTACAACTAGAACAGAGGACATAAAATTACAAGCTTCCAGGATCTCATTTTAAAATATTATGTTAGCATCCTTTCTTTGAAGAATTTTGAACACATTTGCTTGAAATTCCTTCCTTTTAGTTGGACAAGAAGGGTGAATTAAAGACTGATTCTAGCCACAACTCTCTATTCCCTAATTGTAGGTTTGCATAACCCTTTGCAATTATTTTAAAATACATTTGTGGTTTGACTGTGTTTTCTCAAGAATCCAGCATTTAACTATAATATGTGTGTTTTGGCAATTTGACAGCAGTGTAGTTTGTTGTCACAGTTGCTTTAACTTTATTACAAATGCTTAAAAATCACATTTGAAAATATTTGTGTTATTTCTATGTGTTTTTTAACAATCAAATATGACACCTTGGTAATTTTATTTCTCAGTGTTCTTCACCATTCTTCTGCCCAAAATTCTTATTGTTCCCTCTCCTGTACAAACTTAAAAATTTCCTGACCACATGTATTAGCTATTTCTTCTCCTTGGAATCCTACCCTTAGCCATGGTCAAGCCTTACCAATTTTAAAGGGTATAAAAAAAGAAATTAGTTTTTTCTTCATTGTAGTTGAAGTAATTTTGCATCCTTGAAACTCCCTTTTGTTCCTGTTTCTTAGATACCTTGTGTTTCCTATTGTTGTATTTATATATGTATATGTTTTCATCTCCCCAGTAGTACATTGGACCCTATTCACAGATGACTTGTAGTGTTGGGAAGATTATGTTTAGGGTGTAAAATCGTGATGTACTTCAGATGTTCAATAAAAACAATCAAAAATTTACTGGTAAAGCAAAAGCTGAAATGTGCAGTTATTGCCTCAGTAATAATATCTTCACTGACATTGATTATACTGGGAAGTGAATAAATCCCTTAATAATTTTAGAATGGTATACTTTCATCATTGATGGTTTCTGGTTGGTGCTGCCAGGTTGGCTGTGGCTGAAGAGGAATGAGGAGGAGGAGGAGTATAGCCAGCTTTTCCTGGACTGGGTAGACAGAACAGGACATACCATTTGGATTCCATGTCATGTTAGATGTGATTCTCCAATAATTTAAAAATTCAAAATGGTGGCCAGCACCATGGCTCACTTGGCTAATCCTTAACCTGCGGCACTGGCACACCAGGTTCTAGTCTAGTTGAGGCGCCAGATTCTGTCCCAGTTGCTCCTCTTCCAATCCAGCTCTCTGCTGTGGCCCAGGAATGCAGTGGAGGATGGCCCAAGTGCTAGGGCCCTGCACCCACATGGGAGACCAGGAGGAAGCACCTGGATCCTGGCTTTGGATCAGCACAGCACGCCAGCCATAGCAGCCAGTAGGGGAGTGAACCAATGGAAGGACGAGCTTTCTCTCTGTCTCTCTCTCACTAACTCTATCAAAAAAAAATTTTTTTTTAAATTAAAAATGGTAACAGGTATACCAAAAATGAGTCATTTTGTTCCCCCAAATAAGGACTGTCAGGAATTAGCCATGAGAGTTAGAATTTCAGCCTCCTAAGTGCTTTCTACTAAGTACTGAAGAACTGGACAGAAAGGCTAATAAAGATTAAGATAATTGCGATACAGATTGGTGGTAGTGAGAGACCCAAGTTTTAGAGGGAGAGTATAGCAGCATACTTACTTATATGTCCAAGAAAAAAGGAGAATCTTTAAGAAAGGTTGGGAAGGAACAGCAAGTTCTCAGACTTGAGTACTTCAAGGCTCATTTCTTAAGTCATTTTTTGTAGTCACCAAGTATATATATTTAAGATGAAAGGCAGAGTTATAGAAGAGAGAGGGAAGGAACGAGAGACAGATCTTCCATCTGCTGATTCACTCACTACCCAAAAGGCCACACTGGCTGGGGGCTGGGCCAGGCTAAATTGAGAAGCCAGGAGCTTTATCCAGGTCTCCCACATAGGTGGTAGGGGCTCAAGCACTTGAGCCAACTGCTGCTGCTTTCCTAGATGTTAGGAAAAGAGTTGCAGATTGGTGCCTCCTCACACAGGGCTCCATAAATGTTAGGAAAAGAGTTGCAAACTGGTGCTTCCTCACTTGGGGCACCGTAAATGTTAGGAAAAGAGGTGCAGAATAGAGAGGAGGCAGTGTGTGAATTTACATCCAGACCGAATTTATTCAGATAAAATAAATTCGTAGAGGTGGGTGACCAGCTGCCATCGTACACATGGTGGAACACATGGTAGAAAGCCCCAGCCCTCAGGGGCTGGATCTTTTTATATTTTAGGAGGGCTAGGGTTGGGGGTGGGGGTAGTGGGCAGCAGGCAGAGGGGAATTCCTGGAACTAGTCAAGTGTTCCAGTGACTGATCTTTCAGGTGGCCGTGTGGTGTGAAGGCAACAGGGTGGGAGACCCAATTGAGATTCAAGGTCAAGGAATACTTTCCAATGTTTATCTATCTTTTGGACAATGAGCAAGAATGGCTGAGGCTTATGTCTTTATTCCATCACTAGGTGCATTAGCAGGGAACTAAATCTGAAGTGGAGCATCCAGGACACAAACTGGCACCCATATGGAATGCTGGGGCTGGAGGTGGCAGCTTAACCTGCTGCACCACAACGCCAGCTCCAAGTCATCCAGTCTTAAGTGTTAAATATCGTCCTACACCAGTGTCTTCCAGATATGTCTCTAATTCTAACTTTTTTTCCCTCATACTCCAGATCCATTGCCTATTTGATATACCCATTTGAATAGCTAACCTACCTTAGAATTAATTGATCCCAAACTAAAGTTCTGAATTCTGCCACCATCTCCTACCTCAGCGACCTGTGCTGTCTGTAGTCTTCTCTAGCTCAGTTGATGGCACATATCCTTCTAATTACTCAGATTACAACCTTGGTCGCATCCAGATTCCTATCTTTCTCTCACCCCAGAGCCAATCTGTGAAGAAGTTCTATTGTTGGTACCTCTAAAATATGTTAAGTTTCCAGCAGGTTCTCATCTCCTCTGATGCTACTGTTGTGATTGTATCCCGTCATCATCTCACACCTGATTCTAGTGCATTTGCTTCCTGATTGGTCTCCTAGTGATTGTTCTTCTGACTTGATAATTTGAAAGGAGTTTGTTTTTACCTTGTTTTATAATGTTTGCTTTGTGAAATGTCAAGATTTTGAATAGCATCTTTTAGCAAGGAAATTGTTATTCCTCATGGTCTGAGTTCTTTAAAGCTGTATTGTGTGGTGCTTGTAACAATACTGAAATAAATGAAATACTGAAGAAGAGGCTTGTAACACAGAATGTGTGAAGTGGCTGTAAAAGGCAACAGCATGTGTATAGTTACCAGCTGTGGTGATTCACTGAAGCATATTTTACCATAAGAATTGTGGCTATGTTTCAGCCATGATGTGTGTGATTGGTTAAGACGTGTGTGTGTGAAGCTTTGTATACAGAGTTTTATATTTATGAGCATTGTCTTTGAAAGACAGAACATAGCCTTCACCAGTTTCTCAAAGGAATCCACTATCCAAAAAAAAAAAAAGTTAATAACTGCTTATCTTTATCTGTAATCTGTTTATTACTATGATAAAACATTTGAACCAAGTTTAGTTCTTATGACCAATATTGAAAGTCTTCCATTTCTAGTTTCTAGTATCTGCCATCTGGATTTTAAAAGACTGAGCCAAATCAAAGATTTGTTGTTAAGAGTGCTTACAGTTGCATTTATATGAAACTTATTCTCTTTTTTGTAGCATGTTGATGTGGTATAGTTATGTATTAGTAGCTATATTAATGGTCTGTTATATCCATTAAAGAATTCTGGTTCCTCTGATTTATTCCATTAAGCAATTATTTTCCTTTTTTCTTTTTGTTCCGGTACAATTACAAACCAGTTAGCATCGCTGATCCTGCTGCCCTTGGCTTCATCATTTCTCCATGGTCTCTGCTGTTGCTGCCATCTGGTAGTGTGTCATTCACTGATGAAAATATTTCCAATCACGATCTTCGAGCATTCACTGCACCAGAGGTTCTACAGAACCAATCACTGACTTCCCTCTCAGATGTTGAAAAGGTAACCATTAAACCTTTTTTGTTTGTTTTGGTGGAGGTAGAGCAAGTAAAAACCCTGGGCTACCCTGCCTCAATCCTCTGAAGAAATCCATTGAATTTAAAATGATCATGTGTTCCAAGAAGTCCTAATTTAAGAATTCAAAGTACTTCTATAAAGGTTTATGAATTTGAGAAAAAACTTGAAAAAATATCATTTTTAATTCATGTTTACAGATAACTATCAAATGCATTCTGCATCTAAAACACTGTGTTTGTGAGGAAAATACAAAAATAACTAGAAAGTTGACCCTGATTAATGTCCGTAGAGTAATCTATAATTTATGGCAAAATGATGGATGGGTGTTTGGTACAGTTTAACATACTACATGGGATGCCGTGCCCCAAATCAGAATGCTTGGGCTCAAGTCCTGACTTTGCTTCCAATTCCAACTTCTTGCTAATGCACACCTTGCAAAACAGCAGATGATGATTCAGGCAGTTAGGTCCCTGACACCCAAGTGGAGGGTGAGGATTAACTTGCCACCCCCTAGCTTCAGCCTGGCCCAGCTCCAGCTACTGTGGGTTTTGGGAGTAAACCAGAAAACGAAAGATCTCTCTGATTCTCTCTCTCTCAATCTCTCTCTGTGTTACTCCCGCTTTCAAATAAATATATAAAATTAAAAATTAAAAAATATATATGACAGGATGAAATATATGCTATGAAGAGGTATAAAGTGCTTTGAGAGTCTATAAGAGAAAAGACTAATTTTCAGTATAAAGCAGTTTAATAACGAAGGTAGCATTTGTATAGGACTGTGAAGATTGAATAGTATTCATGTAAGTGGAAATAGGTGGGAAGGACGTTCTACTTGGAATTATTAGTAGTGACAATAATTAAAGCTAAGAAATTTGGCCCAGCGTCGTGGCTCACTTGGCTAAGCCTCGGCCTGCAGCGCCGGCACCCCATATGGGCATGGTGTTCTAGTCCCGTTGCTCCTCTTCCAGTCCAGCTCTCTGCTGTGGCCCGGGAAGGCAGTGGGAGATGGCTCAAGTGCTTGAGCTCCTGCACCGCATGGGAGACCAGGAGGAGGCACCTGGCTCCTGGCTTCAGATCGGCGCAGCACCAGCCATAGTGGCCATTTTGGGGGTGAACCAATGGAAGGAAGACCTTTCTCTCTGTTTCTCTCTCCCTCACTGTCTATAACTCTGTCAAATAAAAAAATTGTAACCCCCAGATACTAAAGTGGGGGAAGCAGTGTGTAAAAAAAAAAAAGCTAAGAAATTGTCCACTGTGACTGGGAACAGTTGTCAAACCAGTGAGACCAGAGCGTTAGTTACCTGGGGGCCTGTAAATAAAGGGAGAACATAAGGTAGCATAAGAAAGATTTTGAAACCTTCTTTCATGAGACAGTGGGGAGATATCATAGTTTTAGGACTGTGGTGTGATGGGATTTGAAGATTTTGACAAAAGGGATATCTTGGAGAGATTACAGATTACATGGGAATCTAATAGAGGCCCAGCCCTGGCCATTGTGGCCATTTGGGGAATGAACCAGCAGAGGGAAGAGCTCTCTGTCTCTCCCTCCCTCTCTCTATAGCTCTGATTTTCAAATAAATAAATAAATCATTAAAAAAAGAAATACCAGTCTATTGCACTGTCAAAGACTTCAGAATATCTAATTTTACTGTCAGCTCTGTGAAAAAATTGGACAAATATATATTGTATTGTGTAGCTCTGGAGAATTCAAAATTTGTTATTCTTACTGGAGATGGCTGGATCAGAGGTCCTTGCCATCACACAGCAAAGAATTGCAGATGTGAGACAAAGTAGTAGTAAGCATGCTAGCCAAGTTTAATGAAGAAAATACACCTGGCAGGCCAAGCAGGCATCTCAGCACAGGACTCGGAGGCCAGTCTGCATTCAGACTAGAGCTTTGTAAGTATAGGCCCACCATTCTCTAACCGCATCCCTTCTTCTAGGATATTTCAAAGAAAATGACATAAAGAAAGGATCAGGGGAATAGCTATATATTCTAGTACTGTTGCCCCATCATATCCATGAGCTCTGCATCCATGGGTTCAACCAACTACAGACTGAAAATATTTTTTTTCAAGAATTTTCATGAATATATTACAGATATACAGGTTAAAAGGTAATGAATGTCTTTTTCTTTTTAAGTGTTCATTTTTTTAAATTCAATTTTATCTATTTGAAAGACAAAGTTACAGAGCGGTCTTCCATCCACTAGTTCACTCCCCAGATGGCCACAACAGCCAGAGCTGAGGAGCCAGGAACTTCTTCGGGTCTCCCACTTGGGTGCAGGGGTCCAAGCACTTGGGCCATCCTCTGCTGCTTTCCCAGGCCCATTAGCTACGAGCTGGATCAGATGTAGAGCCACCAGGGCACGAACTGGTACCCCTGTGAGATGCTGGCGCTGCAGGTCAGGGCTTTAACCCAGGGCACCAGAGTGCCAGCCCCTTAGGTGTTCTTATGTTT
Source organism: Sylvilagus floridanus (assembly GCA_949820135.1). NCBI lineage: Eukaryota > Metazoa > Chordata > Mammalia > Lagomorpha > Leporidae > Sylvilagus > Sylvilagus floridanus. Next base: position 88,431,436 of record OX463238.1, read on the forward strand.
CTGATTTTTTGGTAACTTTTTTTTTTATAGTCAAGAAACTATAAAACTATTTTTTGAAATAATGAAATTGCCAAATACAATAGAATTTGCTTTGAACACTTAAAGTTTAACTCAGCCAAAAAATAATTGTTCTCCCTATCAGAAGCTTCCATGATCACTTTTTAAAAAATTTTCATCAGTTTTTAACAGATTCAGAATAGTTCATAGGTAAATTCTAAGAATATGATATTCCCTTCTTCCTTCATTCCCTCCCTCCCCTCTCTCCCTCTCATCATTCGTTCCTCTCCCTTTCTTTTCTTTTTTTGGTTTTTGAGATAACATGCTTTAAAATTACATTATAGTGGCCGGCGCCGCAGCTCAATAGGCTAATCCTCCACCTTGCGGCGCCGGCACAACGGATTCTAGTCCCGGTTGGGGCGCCGGATTCTGTCCTGGTTGTCCCTCTTCCAGGCCAACTCTCTGCTGTGGCCAGGGAGTGCAGTGGAGGATGGCCCAAGTGCTTGGGCCCTGCACCCCATGGGAGACCAGGAGAAGCACCTGGCTCCTGCCATTGGATCAGCGTGGTGTGCCGGCCGCAGCGCGCTGGCTGCAGCGGCCATTGGAGGGTGAACAAATGGTAAAAGGAAGACCTTTCTCTCTGTCTCTCTCTCACTGTCCACTCTGCCTGTCAAAAATAAAAAAAAAATTTAAAAATTACATTATAGTAAAAAGGCTCTTAATGCTTTACTAGATAAGAAATTTACCAAGTAAAAAGCAAAATGACCCTAGTTTAGTGGGAATAGACAGAATGGCTATAAAATTAAATGGAAGGATGTCCATTTCCTGCATATACAGTACTTTTTAAAGTAGTCACAGATCATTAAAACTATAGGAAGCAGCCAGCACTGTGCATAGCCACCATCTGCAGTGCCAGCATCCCATGTGGGCGCTGGTTCAAAACCCACATGTCCCACTTCCAAGCCAGCTCCCTGCTTATGTGCCTGGGAAAGCATCGAGGATGGCCCAAACACCTGGGCCCCTGCACCCATGTGGGAGAACCAGAAGAAGCTCCTGGCTTTGGCCTGGCACAGTCCTAGCTATTGCAGCCATTTGGGAAGTAAATCAGCAGATGGAAAATCAATCTTCCTCTTTCTCTCTCTGTCTCTATCTCTTCCTCTTTCTCTGTGTAACTCTGACTTTCAAATAAATAAATAAATCTTTAAAAAAAAAAACCTATAGTAGTATAACATCCTTAACCATTGGCTTGACAAAAGTACAAAATAAGCTTTTACAAAACTGTATTTACAGTAATACTGATACAAATAGACATTTCTTTCTTTTTTTAATTTTTTCCTTTTTTTTAATGTTAGCTCTCACATATAAGGGGGCACATGCAGTATTTGCCTTTCCATGTCCAGCTTATTTCAGTCAGCATGTCCTCCAGCTGCATCCATTTTTATGCATATTGTAGAATTTCATTTTTTATAGCTGAATTTCATTGTGTGTGTGTGTATATATATATATAGAGAGAGACACATTTATATAGAGACACATATAAAAAGACATTTTCTTTATCCATTCATCTGATGATGGACATGTTGGTTGATTTCAGGTTTTGGCTATTATAAACAGTTCTGCTATAAAAATGGTGGTGCTGATATCTCTTTCTTATATATATTTTTAGTTGCATCTATACTGAACATGTATGGACTTTTTTTTTCCCCTTGTCTTTATTCCCTAAACAATACAGTATTAAAACTGTTTCCACAGCTTTTACATTGCACTAAGTATTGTAGGTAATCTAGAGAGGACTTAAATAAATAGGTGACTATGCATGGTTTATCTTCAAATACTTTGCTATTTTATCTAAGGGACTTGAGCATCTATGGATTTTTGGTATCTCCAAGAGGTGCCAGAACTAATACCCCAGGTAAATTAAGGGACAACTGTAATGTATTCTGGTATTAACGTGGCAAAGATATTTTGAAAACAAGGATGGTAACTGCATTTAATGGGAGACCATTTGGGGCGTGTCTTTGGCACAGGTGTTGAAACACCTCTTGGAGCATCTGGGTTTGAGCTCCACCTCTACCTCTGATCCAGCTTTCTGCTGTTGTGGGACAACCCCTCAAACCAGTTGGAGGTTCTGTAGATCCCCCAACCTGGGTCTACTCGCCTGGAAGCACAGAAAGCCAGTCACTGACATTGGAGTGGTGGAAGAAAGGAGGTGTTTATTGCAGAGCACAGAGCAAGGAGCTGGGCAGCTTTTGCTTAATTTCCCAAGGAAAGGTGCGTTCTTCTAGGTTGAAACTGGGGCTGAGAGGCACACATTCGGCTCACGTCCCAAGTTCCTACTTGATCAGTAGTGCTCGTGACCTTCCTTTGACCTGTCAGCAACATGGTGCCCTTACGGAATTTTTATGATGGTCAGGTGGGGAAGGTTACATGTAAGTGGTAGTTGCCTTCTACCCAAGATCCGGAATTTCCCCAGAGTCCTCCAGACAGTGCTGTCCAACAGGGTTTTATCTGCTGGAGAAGCAAATGACTCCTTGAGTCTGGTGATTAGAACTCTGTTGAACCAGCTGTTACCACTCCCTCAATTCAGTGAATTCCTTTTGAGAAAGGACAGGCAAGGACACCTTGTGCTAAGGGACAGACAAGAAGCTGGGTTTGATTTCACTGTTAAAGCACACCGTGGGAGGCAGCAGTGATGGCTGAAGTTCCTATGTCCTTGTCACCCACATGGGAGACCTGGATGGAGTTCCAGGCTCCTAGCCTTAGCCTGGCACTGCTCTGGATGTAGTGAGCATTTGGGAAATAAACCAGTGGATGGATGATCTTTTTCTGTTTCTTTCTCCCTCCTTCTCCTCTCTGTCCTTCAAATAAAAAATGAAAATAAATAAATATTAAATTTTTTTCTGTCAGCCTTCTAGATAAAAATAGGAAAAAATGATATATTACTTACTAATACTCAATAAATGCTTGCTGTTCCTGGGATCTCCTCTCCTCTCCTCTCCTCTCCTCTCCTCTCCTCTCCTCTCCTCTCCCTTTCCCCCCTCTCCCCCTCTCCCCCTCTCCCCCTCTCCCCCTCTCCCCCTCTCCCCCTCTCCCCTTCTCCCTCTCCCCTTCTCCCTCTCTCCCTCTCTCCCTCACTTTTCTCTCTCCCTCACTTTTCTCTCTCCCTCTCTCCCTCTCTTTTCTCTCTTTTCTCTCTCTCTTTCATGGTAATATTTAGTGCCTAGCACCATATCATGAAAAATAGTGAGTCCTCAGCATGATCTTAGGGTTGGCACTGTGGCATAGTGGGTTGAGCATCTGCCTGTGGCACCGGCAATTCACGTGGGTGCTTCTTCAAGTCCTGGCTGCTGCACTTCCAGTCTAGCTCTCTGATGATGCCCTGTGAGAGCAGTAGAAGATGGCCCCTGCACCCACATGGGAGACCTGGATGAAGCTCCTGACTCGTGGATTCAGATCGTCCCAGCTTCGGCCATTGCTGCCACTGGGAAGTAAAACAGCAGATGGAAGACCTCTCTCTCTGTCTCTCCCACTATGTAACTATGCCTCTCAACTAAATAAATCTTTTTTTAAGTTAATCATTATATCATATCCATAGGTGATCAGTTTTCAAAATTGTATTAATTTTATGGCCGGCGCAGCAGCTCAATAGGCTAATCCTCTGCCTAGTGGCCCCGGCACACCAAGTTCTAGTCCCGGTCGGGGTGCCGGATTCTGTCCCAGTTGTCCCTCTTCCAGGCCAGCTCTCTGTTGTGGCCAGGGAGTGCAGTGGAGGATGGCCCAAGTGCTTGGGCCCTGCACCCCATGGGAGAACAGGAGAAGCACCTAGCACCTGGCTTTGGATCAGCGCGGTGCGCCGGCCGCGGCGGCCATTGGAGGGTGAAGCAACGGCAAAAGGAAGACCTTTCTGTCTCTCTCTCACACTGTCCACTCTGCCTGTCAAAAAAATAAATAACTAAAAAAGAATGTTATTAATTTGTCACTTCTGTAATATTTCTTCAAATAAATCTCTCCTATAAACCTCAAAAAAAAAAAAACAAAGAATATCTCCACAGATAGAAGAAACCAAAGATATGAATTTCAAAAAATTTATGATAAGAACATTTAGAAGTTATCAAAAACAAATGCATGAACTACAGAAATCCGCACAGGACAGGACAGAAAATCTCTCATGAAAATGAAATCTTAAAGAGGAATCAAAATGAAATGAGGCATTTAGTAGAACATGAAATTGAGGTATTGAAGATAAATCAAAATGCAATGAAGAATTCAATAGAACAAATGACAAACATATTTGAGAGCCTTAAAAACAGAATCAGTGAGGTAGAAGAGAGAATATCGGACTTAGAAGAGCACAGGAAAGTATACAGTCAAACCAAAGAAAAGAAGAAATGAGAAATCTAAAACATATTGTCAGGAATCTACAGGATACTATTAAAAAACCCAACATTCGGGTTCTAGGAGTTCCTGAAGGCATGAAGAGAGAGGAAGGATTAGAAGGCCGTTTAGTGAGATACTAGCAGAAAACTTCTCGGGTTTGAAGGAGGACAGAAACATCCAAGTACAGGAAGCTCATAGAACCCCTAGTAAACATGACCAAAAGAGATCCTCACCACGACACGTTGTAATCAAACATACCACAGTGAAACATAAAGAAAAGATCCTAAAATGTGCAAGAGAGAAACGTCAGATTACTCTCAGAGGATCTCCAATTAGACTCACAGCAGACTTCTCATCAGAAGCCCTACAGGCTAGAAGGGAATGGCAAGATACAGCCCAGGTACTAAGAGAAAAAAAACTGCCAGCCCAGAATATTTTATCCTGCAAAGCTATCATTTGTGAATGAAATAAAGACCTTTCATAGCAAACAGAAATTGAAAGAATTTGTCGCCACTTGTCCAGGTATGCAAAAGATGCTTAAAGATGTGTTACACACATCTCCAGTTAAAAGACACAGACTAGCTGAATGGAATGAAACGTGATCCATCTTCCGTTTCCTTGTAGCACTCCACCCATTTATAATGAAAAAAAAATGCTAATCAGAACTGCGCTGAGATTTTTTTTCATCACATTTCTGATGGGCAAAAATTCAAATCTTTATAACACAGTCTGTGGACAAAGCTTCTGCTTCTGGAAAGCTCTTACAGATTGCTAGTAGAGGTACAAAATGGTCAGACTTCCATGTAGGGAATCTGACTATATATCAAGACTGCCTGTGATTTTATCAGTTCACGAGAAATACCTGCATGTACAAAATGACATAAGTCTATTTGTTGAAGTATTATTTGTAATAGCAAAAGGAAAAAAAAATCTTTTAAAGAAATTTTTTATTTTTATTTATTTAAAGCAGATTGGCAGAGAGAGATGGAGAGTCAGAGACAGAGACAGATCTTCCATCCACTGGTTCACTTCTCAAATGGCCACAACAACCAGAGCTGGGCCAGGCCAAAGCCAAGAGCCAGGAACTTTGTCCTAGACTTCCACATGGATGGCAGGGGCCCAAGTATTTGAGCCATTTTCCACTGCTTTTCCAGGAACATTAGCAGGAAGCTGCATCAGAAACAGAGTAGCTGAGACTTCAGCTGGCACTCTGATGCAGGCCAGTTTACTCCACTGTACCACAATGTGAGCCCCGTCTTTATTAAATTTTTTGATTTATTTATTTACTTTTATATATCTGAAAGAGAGAGAGAGAGAATATGATCTTCCATGTACTGGTTCACTCCCCAAATGCCTGCTACAGCTGGGGCTGGGCCAGGCCAAAGCCAAGAACCCTGAATTTATCTGGGTCTTCCACATGGCTGTCAGGACACAAGTTCTTGAGCCTTCCCTTGCTGTCGTCCAGGATGATCATTTCCAGGAAGCTGGAATCAGAAGTCAGGCTAAGACTTGAACCCATGCACTCAGATATGGATGTAAGCACCCTAAGCAGTCTTGACCACTGTGCCCAGTACCCACCCCTGCAAGAAATCTTAATTGCCCACTAATACAGACTGGTTAAATAAACAATGCTACAACCACACACTGGAATTCTATGCAGCAGTAAAAATAGATAAATTCTCCAAGCATTGATAAGTTAGAAAAGCAAGGTTCTGAGTAAATTTTACTTTTTCACATTCTATAAAAGAGGTAATTAGAATATATATTCATATTTGCCCAAAATTCTGTAAAGGAACTTCTAATACATAAAGACTAATAAAAATGATTACCCATAGAGAACAGCCTAAAGAAATTGGGGATGGGGAGGAATCTGTCTTCTGTTTTAAGTATTTACATACTCTTAGGCAATATTGAAAAATTATTTTTCTCAAATCATGTTACACTTTAATTGGAACAAAAATTCTAATTGTATGGTATTTGCTAAGTTTTAAATTTTAATATAAAATTATTTTTTTAAATTGTGTTTCTAGATCCATATATATTCTCTTGGAATGACACTGTACTGGGGGGCTGATCATGAAGTACCTCAAAGCCAAGTAAGTCATTTTTTTACATTTGTCACACTTTTTACATTTGTACAAATGTTTGGAAGCTCTTCCATCTATTTATATCTGTTCTATAGTATACTGTCAGGCACACCAGCATCTCTGTGCTAATTATTCACATTAATGATGTTACACTTATACAGTGAAGTACTACAGGAAGTCCTTTCTGAGATATTCTTAGAATTGTAGCTGTCACTACCCAGTTTCAATAGTTCAGTCTGTGAGATGGAATTAACTCTTCATCGTCACTAGAGAAATGGAAGTATTCTAGTTTAATGACTGAAAGTAGGGATTATAAATGTCCTTGATGATTTATTCTTATACTAAAAGTGATAATTTTTTTCATATAAAAACTGTGGAAATAGTAGCTGTAACTGTGTCTCAGTATCAGAGAACTTTATTTTTTTCTCCTGGCTGTTCAGAATAATACTTTACAACCTATGCTGTACCAGATAAAGATATTAATTCTTTTTTTAAAAAAGATTTATTTATTTATTTGAAAGGCAGAGCTACAGAGAGGGCGAGGCAGAGGCAGAAAGAGAGAGAAGCCTTCCATTCACTGGTTCTCTTTCCAAATGGCTGCAGCAGCTGAGGTTAGGCCATACTGAAGCCAGAAGCCAGGAGTTCCCATGTGGGTCTCCCATGTGGGTGCAGGGCCCAAGCACTTGGGTCATCTTCCATTGCTTTCCCAGGCCACAAGCAGAGAGCTGGATTATAAGTAGAGCAGCCAGACTGAAACCAGTACCCACTTGGGATGCCAGCACTGCAGGTGGCGGCTTTAACCCACTGTGCCACTAATTTAATACTTTTTGAGGTCTTGAGCTTCAGTGACCACTGGGTTACTTCTAGTCTTTATTTTCTAAAATACTTTCTGATTCCTAAGATTCAATACACATATAGTAATAAACAGTAATTGAATTTTTTCAATAGCTATATTTTATCAAGGCAAAGATATATAGAATTAGATTTTATTGGAAGCATTTAGAAGTCAACACCAAAAATAGCTAGGTGTGTTTTTTCTTATTAAATATAAGAATTAACAAGCATTTTAGATTTTCACTCTAAAATTCAAACATATTAAAGTCCATGAAAGATGAATGATGTGTTTCAACTCAGTTTAATCTTACTTTACATGAAATATGCTATATATTTTCTTCCTCTTATTAGTTTCAATTTTGTAGCTATAAATAAAAATGTTAGATTATCACTGGACAAATTGGTGTCATATATTTTATAGTCTAATTTACATATAAAATGAGATTATAGTCTAATAATTAATACTGTTTTCTGATAACTGAAAGTCAGTGTATAAATTTGAGGGGAAATATAAAGCTGTATTTTATGATCAGAAATCATAATAATTCTGGTTATATTTAATATTAATTTAAAGTTAGAGCCTGCCTTGTATCAGACATGATACTAGACAACAGTGACCCATACCTATAAAGTTCATCAGTAGATTCAGAAAACTAAATAGCCAAGGATACAATGATACATTCAGTTCTGTTAGAGAAAATGAAATGTGCTATGGAAAAGTAGAATTGGAGTTTCTGAGTAGGAGAACCAGGATAGGTTCTTAAAGGGCATTGCATCTATGCTAAGACCTAAAACAATGGAATAATAACCAAATGAATAAGAAGTAGAAGGGTGGTAAAGAAGGCGTCTGTCTAGACTAAAGTGGGTGTACCAATTTAAACTTCATCAGCAATGGATTAAAGTTCCCTGTCCCACTCCTTGCTAATACTTGGTATTATTAGTCTTTTTATTTTTAACCATTTAACTGGATGTATAGTGTCTGCTTGTGGTTTCCGTTTGATTTGTTAGTAATAATATTGGCCACCCTTTCATATGCTTATTAGCTATTTGTATATAATGTTTACAAGTTATGGTAACTAACTGAAATAAAGTCACCTTCTGGCTACTTGGTTTTCCCAGCATCATTAGAACTTATATTTAAAGGATCTTGTTTTTTAAAAGATTTATTTATTTGAAAGTCAGAGTTACACAGAGAGAGAAGGAGAGGCAGAGAGAGAGAGAGAAAGAAAGAGAGAAAGGTATTCAATCCACCGGTTCACTCCCCAAATGGCTGCAACAGCTAGAGTTGAGCCGATCTGAAGCCAGGAGCCTGGAGCTTCTTCTGGGTCTCTCACGCAGATACAGGGGCCCAAGGACTTGGGCCGTTTTCTTCCACTTTCCCAGGCCATCATCAGAGAGCTCTATTGGAAATGGAGCAGCCGGGACTTGAACCCGGCCTATATGGGATGCTGGCACTGCAAGTGGCAGCTTTTCGCACTATGCCACAGCGCCAGCCCCTATTTAAATGATCTTAAGCCATTAAAAAGATTTGAAATCACCTTTAAGTTACCATGGTTAGGAAATAGTTTGTTTCTCAAAAAATATGTATGTATAGTAATTGTTTGCCAAAATATTTGGATAACTGAAGAATTTGACTTCTTTATCATATTAAAAAAACAGTTTTTCCATATTATTTCCTACCTGAGGAGATGCTTGTTAACCATTTTCTAATAATATTTTTTTTGGACCATGGAAAGGTAAAATGTAGTAAGATATGTTAATAGAGAAAGATTCATTTCCTTCAAGTATTTCGAATGTGTTTGCTCTGGTTGCCTAGGTTCCTACAATGACTTGCTCCATATTAGGAAGATTTACTCATACCTACTAACATAGCTTTTCCTTTCTTTATATTCAGCCCATCAAACTTGGCGATCATCTCAACAGCATATTGCTCGGCATGTGTGAGGATGTGATTTATGCACGGGTGTCTGTTCGGACTGTCCTGGATGCTTGCAGCGCCCACATTAGGAATAGCAATTGTGCGCCTTCCTTTTCCTACGTGAAACAGTTGGTAAAGCTGGTTCTGGGAAGTCTCTCTGGGGTAAGCTACAGTTTCAATTGGTAAACACACTCAACTTTTCAGTCTACAAGCACGTCGTCGTATCTGTTTAAGATACCACTTGTATCTAGATAGTCTTCTCAGTGAAGACTAGGACTAGGAAATTGAATTTTTTGTTCTAATGATGTTTACTTGAAAGAATACCTAAAATTTAAAAACCCATTACAATAACTTAGTCTGAGATTTTATGAGAGTTGGTCTTTCTTTAGAACTATATCTCAGGAAATACTGTAGAATCATAATACCCTTGACGTATCAATTTTTTCCTCCTTTCTTGGACTTTTTTTTTTTTTTTGGCAAAGAGCTTGTAGCAAATGGTAGTGTCTATTGTGAACAGAAGGAGAAAGTTGTATTAACATATGAACTGAGTTTTAGAAATATTTAAATGTGCTTTCTTTTGCTTCATGCTTTGGCCACACATTTGTCTGGAGCCCTTAGGTATGCCCTAAACCGTCCCGATATTCTCTAGACCTTATGTGCAGTGGAGATCAATGGTTGTATCCTGGCCCAGTTGCCCCAAGACTGGAACTCTTCCATTTTCTCTCATCTGGCACATGAAGAATCCCGAGTGGCAAACTGTATATGCAATAGTTCCACCTATGTTTCACATCTCTTAAATCATATGCTATCCTTTAGGCCCTAACTTGGATACTCCTTGATGTTTGATATCTGATCTGGATCTAAATTTCTTCTGCTCTTACACTTTACAGCTGTGGTCTCTCGGTGAAGATCCATTTTGTGTGGGCTACAAATTCGCTACTTAACGCAGTATTCTTTCTGTGCTCCTCTTACTTCCTTATTTCTAGGTTGTTAGCTCCCCCATCTTAACCAAAACATCGTATGGTTACCAGGAATACACTCAAATCTCATATACTTTCCCAGTTTATAAGAAACAGTTTCAGAAATCTTCTGGACAGATGGTTTGTAGACTGTCCCCACTGTACCTCTGTGCTCTGTAGTGAGGCGGAATATAGCTAGGAGAGGCTGGGTGAATGAGATTCTTATGCTTGTTTGCTTATTTCCCTTCTTCAACAAAGCAGTTCCACTTTTATTTATTTATCTTGTTTCTGCATGTGATTTTTGTTTTTTCAAACAAAGAAAAAGCTATGAGAAACCTATGAATGTCTGTTCATCCAGATCAAAATTTCTAACAATGTTTCAAATGTATTTTCATTCAGAAAATTCCTCTATGATCAAATAAGCTTCAGAAAAAATTATTAAAAGAAATCACATGTATTTTCACTGCAAAACTTCTCAGAACCCTTAATACACTAAACCTGTTGCTAGCCATCAAGACAGATAAATAAGCGTGTGGATGAAACATTTCCCAACTTTATTTACTCCTGGAGGATTTTTTTTTCCTGAAGATTTTCTCATAGCACGATATTCTATAAATGTCCTCCATTTACAGTTGAGGAAATTGAGATTCAAGCCGCTATGGGATTGAAATGTCCTGTTAGCCAGCCCAGGGACCTTTCCATTACACCACAGCTTCTGTAAGAATTTGTGCTCTTTGCTGACTTTACTGCTATTGTAAAATTGCTGGTAGTATTTTCTCTTCTGTATTTCCTTGAAAAATATTCCCCCATTGGAGTCCTGTTATTTGTCTAGCGATTGTTCATATTACGTAAAAGATCTCTTTCCCTTTAAGGTTTAGCATTTAGCTCAATGTGTTATATTTATTGCTGTTCTATGTATGAGACTTGTGTAGAAACTGAAAAATATATAATACTTGATCTAGGAGCTCTTATGTAAAATACTGTAACCATGTATGTAATTATAAAATGCAAAGGAGGCTATGAAAAGTAACTAAAAATTTGAAAAGCTTTAAGAATTTTGAAGGAAAAGGGTACAAATTATAATGACTTTGAACTAGATCCTGTAGGTTAGATAGAAAAAGTTTGGACAAATGCTATAAAATGGGAAAAAGCAGGGTGTGTTTGGGGAACAGTAATAAGTCTGGTATAAGGTTATGTAATGGGGTTATTTAGTGAGAGAGAAGAGTAGAAGGGACAATTGGAAACAGCATAGAGAGAGCTTGTCTGTTTCAAAGGTAAATTTTCACCAAGTATAATAATGCTTCCCCAACCTTTCCATTGCTTTTGCTAAGTCCCCTGAGCATCACTAGATAGAATTAACTCCAAAAGCTGCCATTCTTCAAATGTTTGCTAAGCAGTGGCACTGTGCTATGGGGTTTATGTGCATTTTCACATTTATTCATCATATTAACCCCAGGTTAAAAGAAGTGATCTTCATTTTAGAGATGTAGAAACTAAGTTTCAGAATTTACGCCTGACCACACGTATGGTAAATGACAGAGCCATAATTGGAACCTGGCTCTCTGTTACTCCAAGGGCCATGCTTTTAGCCATGGTGCTGCCCTGAAGCTGTTGTCTACAGTAACTGATGGAAAGAGTTAGTTTTTCATTAGTGTGAAATTCATTCTAAGTGACCATGTTCCTTTCACACTTAAAATTAATTAGCACAGAGTAAAAGTGAAAAAGACAGTTTGCTTTTCCTGGTTCTTATATGGTTTCAACATTTTGACTTCAGTTTTAATTATCTATAAAATGGACTAATAGTATATGCTATCCACCCATATTACTGAACAGTTGTGGAGATAATTATTTCAGTATTGATGAACTGCTTTGAGACCGTCAGAAGTTCCTTTGCTGTTTCTCCTCGTTCTGTAGTACAGCGATAATAGTAATATCCCATATGAGGTTGTTTTGAGGATTAAATGTAAAGTTTGTAAAGCACTTAAATCAGTACCTGGCATATAGTAACCGTTGAGTAAGCAATAGCTATTTTAATAGTTGCCTAACTACCAGGACTCCCAAAGACATAGGATGCTCATTATATTTTCTGTTAAACTACAGTGTCATCCATGAACATCTTATACAATTTAATTGATACCATTATTTCAGAAACATTTCCATGTAACTCTTCTTATAGGTAGAAAACATAGTGCTTTAGCCTTGAATATACTTGTCTTAGGTTTTTAATCCATTTGTAACTAAGTTTCACTAATGGAGGAATATTAAAAATGTGTGTTTATGTGTAAGTAAACATTTATGCATGATCTCGGTGCCAGGTGTAAGTAATTTCTCATCACAATTCTCTATGTCTTGATATTTCTCATCTAACTTTTTATATTTCATAATGGAGTTTGGCATAATTTAAGATGCCTTATTTTAGCAAATATCCTTGTTAAAATTATTAAATACTACTTAAACATTTTATCATAAAGAGGAATCAAAAGAGCATTGATTTAAATATAACTGTCAGCTCCCTTATGTTCACTTAGTTTGAAGAATTAGCACTTCTCAAATGTAATTCCTGTCAGGCAAAATCTAGAAAATTATTTCTAAAAAATTTTAAAATAGTCCCTCAATAGATACAATCATTGAAAGCTTTATTATACCCAAATTAATGTGTTTTTAAAGTCAAAATCTAACTTGAGAGATGAAAGTAATTATCAATTTGGAAAGAAATCATTTCAAGTTTACTGTTTTCAAATAGAAATAATTTTAACTACATGCTTTAATCTGGCTAACTGCATTCCAGTTAGAAGATTACTCCTTGATGATTATTTCTTACCTCTTAATATCCTGAAGAAAAATTAGCCCATACTTGGCTACATAAATCTTATCCAAGGAATATAAATTGATAATGGGACATGGAATCTCTTTACTTAAGGTTATACCCTAGCTACAACTAGTGTCATTCTGTAGATAATTACCATGAAAACATAAGGGAAATTCTTTTGTCAAACCTGATTTTTGATTACCTGTGTACAGACAGATCAACTTTCCTGTAACAGTGAACAAAAAGCTGATCGAAGCCAAGCTATTCGAGACCGATTGAGAGGAAAAGGATTACCGACAGGTAAGAGTGTATAAATGGGAAATTTTTAGGCTTTAACCTCATTCCACTCTTTCTTTTATGAAACCTGTCTTGGAAACTAATAATATAGACATACAAACAGACATACAAAGTAGATGCAGGAAACAGAATGCTGGCTAGCTTAATAAATAAATCCATTGAAGTTATGCAGGAAATATTATTGTAAAAATATTTACTTATGCTTATTTTTTAGCGTAGAATTCTAGCTTTGTCACTTTTCTTATTTCACTTTTTTATTTGAAAAGCAGAAAGAGAGACCAAGAGACAGAAATATTTCATCTGCTGATTCACTACTCACATGCCTGCAACAGCCAGGGCTGGGCCAGGCCAAAGCCAGGAGCCAGGAACTCAACCTGGATCTCCTGTGTGGGTGGCAGGGATCCAAGCACTTGATTCATCACCTGCTGCCTCCCAGGGTGTGCGTTGCCAGGAATATGGAATCAGAAGCAGAGCCAGGACTTGAACCCAAGCACTCCAATGTGAGATGCAGACATCCCATGTAGCCTCTTCACCATTGTGCCAAATGCCTGCTGCCTGAAGACATTACAATACAGTCAGCATTCCCACAGTAAATTGTTTTTCTTTCTAGTATTTCTATATCATTTATTTATTTTACCATGGTATTTTATGTTATCTTAAAGCATGACCAAATAAATGTATGTATATTTTTATGAACATAAACACTACTGAAACCAAAGTTTCAGAAAACAGCATTATTATTACTGCATTCTAATCTTTTCTACTGTTTGTTTTTCATGCTAGTCACAACTCACTGAATTGATTTCATGACTAATTTATCCCTAGTTAAGAATAATGTTAACCACATAAAAATTAGTTAAAATGCAATCAGTTTTACAAGAAAGATTTTTCTATATAAGTCTTGAATAATGAAGAATTTAGGTTCTTAAATTCTTTATTTGTAACTCTTCAAAGTATATTTATTGATCCCCATTTAATTTTCAGCAATGTATACATGTGTAGTTATTATCTATTACCTTGGATTATATAATGCTTAGTAATAAAAAATATTATAAACAGTGGTTTTGCTAGCCAATAGCAATGGTTCCTCTGGTAATTATTAAATCAGTTTTTTTCAAAGAATAAGTAGAGGGGCCAGCGCTGTGGTGCCCTGGCCTAAAGCTCAGGCATCCCATATGGGCACCGGTTCGAGACCCAGCTGCTCTTCTTCTGATCCAGCACTCTGCTATGGCCTGGGAAAGCAGTAGAAGATGGGCCAACTCCTTGGGCCCCTGCACCCACGTGGGAGTCCTGGAAGAAGCTCCTGGCTCCTGACTTTGGATCAGCACAGCTCTGGCCATTGCAGCCAATTGGGGATTGAACCATCAGATGAAAGACCTCTCTCTCTGTCTGTCTTTCTTTTCTGTGTAACCCTGACTTTCAAATAAATAAATAAATCTTTAAAAAAAAAAAAAAAGAATGAGTAGACATTCCAGACACTTGAAGTAAAAGTGGGAAAAATAATCTTTTATGTAATAATTTCAATTTTTAGTGTTAAGTTTCAAACTTGGCTTATTAATAAGTTGAACTTTAAATTTTGCCTATTATCTCTTCTCTTTATTAAAGTAATACTGAGAATCATGATAATCTAAACATTAACACCAATATTTTGTGGATGAAAATTTTTATCTGAGCTTGATGCTAAGGGATAATAAATATACAGATTACTTAAATATATTCCAATATATACTATTCAATATAGTCTAATGAAATGGCTTAAAAAACTAAGATGTTTAATTTTTAATCAGAGCACAGCTGTCTTATTTAAAAACCTGTAAGAGATTCTCATTGTGAAAACTGAATATAGACCCTTGATTATCTGGACCAAATGTTTTACAGAATTCAGACAATAATATCTAAGGAAGTGCACTAATTGTATTGAGAGGTCAAATAAAATCATTTCTAATGGAGTGATTCTGTAATGGTGCAATTAGTTGAAGGTCTGTTGGGCTTTTTTTTTTTAACTTTGAATGAGAATGATTTTTCTGAAAAGGTACTTTGGCTTTCATTAACATAATATATTTATTTCTGGCTAGATCAAGTTTCTTCTCCAAGGTATATGTTATTAGTTTACATGAGGATAAAAATAAAAATCATAACATGGACTTTAACTTATAGTTTGTAATGTTTTGATGGCAATTATAAAAATAGTTCTAATCCCTTCTTACAAGTGTTTTTTTACCATACTTCAGTCGCCATGTATGAAGGTACTTCATAAAGTTTATGGGAAAATATAATTAAAAGATAAGTTTATTTTGGTACACAAATATGTGAAACCCATGTGTACAAAGGCTCTTCAAAAACTTTACAGAAAATGCATATTACAAAAAAATCAATGCATGAATTTTAAGGTTTTTGCACCAAAATAAACATGTTTAATTCTATTTCCCATGAACTATATGATCTATCCTTTTATGTATATACACACATAAAACACACCTATCTATATGTCTTTCCTATTTATCTTTTCTTTCTCTGATGTCTTCTGGAGTTCCCCACTATCATTTCCTACGACCATCAAATGGCCATGTTATGAAATTAAGCTTCATCTACTTGTGTGTTACTTACTGATTTTGGTAAATTTAATGTTGCATTATTAATGACTACTTTCCATAGACACTTACATATTTTCTAATAAAAATGTTTATACATTCTGTTTATATATATTTATATATGTAAAATATAACTCTCATTCTCTTGCATAATCATCATGGGTCTATAGAAAGAAAAAAAAAGATCATCCCTGCCATATTTACTTTACCAAATTTTAAAGATTTTCAAATGTTAACATAGCTTGGATTATGTTACTTTCAATGATTCAAAACCTCAATGTTATAGACACTAATTGTCACATACTAATTTTTTTTAATTAGTTATTTAACAGGCAGAATTACAGAAACAGGGAGAGAGATCTTCCAGCCGCTGGTTCACTCCCAAAATGATTGTGACAACCAAGGCAGAGCCAGGCTGAAGCCAGGAGCCAGGAACTTCATCCTGGTTTCCTGTGTGGTTGGCAGGGGCCCAAGAACTCACGCCATCTTCTGCTGCTTTCCCAGGCGCATTAGCAGGGAGTTGGATCAGAAGTGGAGCAGGCTCGCTGTGGCATAGCTGGTAAAGCCGCCACTTGCAGTGCTGGCATCCCACATGGGTGCTAGTTTGAGTCCCGGCTGCTCCACTTCCAATCTAGCTCTCTGCTATGGCCTGGGAAAGCAGTAGAAGATGGGCCAAGTCCTTGAGCCCCTTCACCCATGTGGGAGACCCAGAAGAAGCTCCTGGCTACTGGCTCCTGGCTTGGGATTGTTGCAGCCAATTGGGGAGTGAACCAGCGAATAGAAGACCTCTCTCTTTATCTGCCTCTGCTTATCTCTCTGTGTTAACTCTGACTTCCTAACAAATAAATAAATCTTTATTAAAAAAAAAAAAAAAGTGGAGCAGCCAGGACTGAAACTCATGGAAAGCTAGCGTCATAGCGTTTAACAGCAGCTAAACCACTGCATCACAGTGCCAGCCCATCGTATACTGTTTTAGAGGTAACAATTAAAGATTGTTTATAAAGATTTTTCAGAAGTATTAGATTTTGAATGCAATGTAATATGAACTGTAGGGTAAT
Organism: Sylvilagus floridanus; assembly: GCA_949820135.1. NCBI lineage: Eukaryota > Metazoa > Chordata > Mammalia > Lagomorpha > Leporidae > Sylvilagus > Sylvilagus floridanus. The sequence goes on from OX463238.1 coordinate 88,448,363, forward strand.
TCTTTGATAGTTCTATAAAGAAATATGTGACTATACTTTTTAGCCTATTTTAATCATTAGGTTGCAAGCAAAGTATAAAGAAAACTGTAGTTCACCATCTTGGCTCATATAATAGATCATTTTCTTACAACAATAAAACATCAGCTGTATTAAAACAATTATGCTTTTAATTTATAACTTTGTTTTTATAATACCAAGGAATATTTAGTTTGTTGCCTAAGGCTGTGACTATACAAAATTAACAGAGAAACTATTACAAGATTAACATTGAAATCCTTAAACAGACTGTCATTAATTCTATTCTCTAATAGTCATATTAGTCATGGCTATTAGAGAATAAAATATTCACTGGAAAAAAAATCTTCCCCATATCTAAACCTAAGAGAATTTGTATGGAATTGTAATCAGTTACTGAAGATAAGCCCTTTTTAAAAAAAATGTTTATATTGTTGGGTAGAATTAGAGGGCCTTCTGCTTATACAATAACCTTGTCTGGGTCAAGCAGGATGGAAGAGGATTCTTCAGACCTTCTTAGCCATTGCTTTCCACAATAGTAATGAACAGGGACTTTTTCAATTTTCCTTTTTTCAAATTTATAAAACCTCACTTCAAAGACAGATTCCATATAAATACACTAATTATAGCCATTCCCAGGCAGAAGCAATTCACAGCTGATAGGCAATGGCATTCACTAGTCAAGCATTTTATAATTTTTAAAAAAAGAAAATGCCTCTTGAAGAAGAACATTACTGTTCTTTTGGGCAGTGCCAGTTCCTAAGTCTCACTTTTAGCAGTGTCATATTACAGTGAGGATAAAGCATTCTCTTCAGTGTACACCAACCCAAAACCTTTACAGAGTGACAAACTCCAGACCACAGTCTTCAATAAAGAAAATGTCTAGGTGAGCAGTGAAGTACAGATTTAGACTAAAGGGGCTGGCACCGTGGTTCACTAGGCTAATCCTCCACCTGTTGCGCCGGCATCCTGGGTTCTAGTCCTGGTCGGGGCACCGAGTTCTAGTCCCGGTTGCTCCTTTTCCAATCCAGCTCTCTGCTGTGGCCTGGGAGTGCAGTGGAGAATGGCCCAAGTGCTTGGGCCCTGCACCCAAATGGGAGACCGGGAGGAGGCACCTGGCTCCTGGCTTCGGATCCGCACAGCATGCCAGCCATAACAGCCATTTGGGGGGTGAACCAACGGAAGGAAGACCTTTCTCTCTCTCTCTCTCTCTCTCTCTCTCTCTCTCTCTCTCTAACTGCCTATCAAAAAATAAATAAAAAAGAATTAGACTAAAGGAAGTGAGAAAATTTGGGATCAATGCCTTATATTTAGTGATTTAATTGTTCAACTAGAATTTAATAAAATTTTTCGTCTCTGAACTTAAAAGGTCTCTCTTTTTTATCTTACCCCTGAGATCTGTCACAGAAACTAAGGCATAAACTTGTGGGCTTCCTGCCTCTACCTTGTTACTTAACACCGCCAATGCTGATAAAATGGCTTCAGTAAGCAGAAAGAAACCAAACATTTCCTGCCAAGCTTGAGGGAGAAACCTAAACCGTGATCAGATCAACATGATGGTGCTTTAGAATTTGGGCATGTCAATGATACTGTATTTCTTTTCTGTGTGTACTAGACTCATTCATGAGGACAGGTGGGGGATCAGAAGCCTTTTTTAATGTTAAAATGTCATTTTGAAGTTAAATTCTAAGAGATGCTGTGACCCTTGTGTGTGTGAGGGGAAAGGTCAACAATGGTAGCTAGTTAAGAATAATGTTAACCACATAAAAAATTAGTTAAAATGCAATCAGTTTTACAGGAAAGATTTTTCTATATAAGTCTTCAATTATGAAGACTTCAGGTTCTTAAATTCTATTTGTAGCTCTTCAAAGTATATTTATTGATCCCCATTTAATTTTCAGCAATGTATACAGTCTCCAAAAGGAAAATGTTTATGATTTTATTTTACACTTGGATGCTTATAATTGTACATAGTCTGATATTTATAATTGTACATAGTCTAATGTTGTCTGTAGACCCTTTCTGAACTCATAGCCTCCCCAAGAGCTGGAAAATCCACTTATAGTTAGCACTATACTTTATATTACAGGATAAATCTGACACTTTCATGGGAGATCTTCTGATCTCTGATTTCACTATTTCTTCTCAAAAGAACTTTTAAATCCCTTTGCAGTAGACAATTACATGCTTAGGAAAATAAAGCAGAAGTAGAAAATGGAGGCACATTTTAGGATTTTATGTTGACCTTGTTCTGAAGAACTCATTATAGTTCATATGCGTTAGTTCATTTCATCTCTAGAAAGAAGGTATAATAAATCATATTCATCTTTTTACAGATGAAGGAAATGAGAAAATGGAAATTGGGTGCTTTCCCAAGCCCATGGACTGGATGGAAAGCGAAAATTACAACCCAGATCTGTTGACAGTAGTCTTTTTTGGAATGTTTTATCAAGAACTAGAAATACAAAAAGTAGTATGTTGCTGTGTAGTGATGGCATGGAGGCAGTGTTGGTCCCAATCAGGCTATTAATAATGCAATAGGGAAATCACATATTAGAATTTGCATACAAAACACACTGGATAAACCACCCAGGGTTCCCAGGGTACCTCCAGTGTGTCTTAGCCATAGAGGGCAGAGTTGCACAGCATCTGCAGGGGTGGTGTCTCTGAGCCAGAAAGCACAGGTCTTGAAGGGCACTCAGTCTCAGCGTTGTGGCTGGTGGTTCAGCAGAGCCCCAATGCCTGGGAGCACAGGGCTGGCTGGGAGGACTCTCTCACAAGAAGAGCTGAATGTGGGGGTTGACTCGGAGCTTCTGCTCGGCCACACTCAGAATTATCTGTTCAGAGTCCCCACTGGCCTCCTCAGTCTGTGTTTATATGTATTATAGGACAGTCAGGGTAGGGTTGATGAGGTCCTAAGGAGGATGTGCACAGGCCATGGGTGGTTCTTATCAAGTCCATGCAGATCTCCTGTTGTCAGCTTGGCTCTTGCTTATTTTTAATATTATGGTGAAGCTTTTTAATTTTTGCTCCTTACAGTGTAAAACATGGTCCTTATGTTATTGTTTCAATTGGGGGTGAAAGAAGGGCAAGTGAGTAGAAGTGATGACAGATGTATAATAAATGGTTTTAATACAGACACTTTCCCAAATTTAACTAAGCATGCTTTGTATATAAAGTGGAAGGAGCAGCTACCTCTACCAGGATGGAGAATATCCAGGAATGTTTCACCATAAATAATTTAAGAGTAGCTCCAATGGCATTGCTTTCAGGGGAAAAGAAAAAAGATTTAATTCCCCATGATAAAAATGAGTAGTGAAGTGTACTTAATTTATGATTCCAGTGCTGTTTATTACCTATTATGTAAAATAATTGCAATAGCCTGGACACGTTTACAATGATTTGGAAAACAATTAAAGAAGCTGCATTTTATTTAGTCTCAAATACAGTCATTAAATGGTGCTAGTATTAAAAACAATACATGATCTTTTTCCCCAGTGCTTTAGTAATATAAAGTAATGATGACACCATATGATTATATTATCATTTTATTTAGCACAATTTGTAGTTGTCAGAACTAAATTATTAAAAAAAATAGGCCGGCGCCGTGGCTCAACAGGGTAATCCTCCGCCTTGTGGGGCCGACACACAGGGTTCTAGTCCCAGTCGGGGCGCCGGATTCTGTCCCGGTTGCCCCTCTTCCAGGCCAGCCCTCTGCTGTGGCCCAGGAGTGCAGTGGAGGATGGCCCAGGTACTTGGGCCCTGCACCCCATGGTGCAGGGAAAGCACCTAGTACCTGGCTCCTGCCATCGGATGAACGCGGTGCGCCGGCCGCATGCGCCGTGTGCGGCAGCCATTGGAGGGTGAACCAACGGCAAAGGAAGACCTTTCTCTCTGTCTCTCTCTCACTGTCCACTCTGCCTGTCAAAAAAAAAAAAATACTACAGGGGTCGACATGACCTAGTGAGTAAAGCCACCACCTGTGATGCTGGCATCCCGTATGGGCACAGGTTTGAGTCCTAGCTGCTCCACTTGTAATGCAGCTCCCTGCTAATGGCCTGGGAAGAGCAGTGGAAGATGGCCGAAGTCCTTGGGGCTTTGTCACCCACATGGGAGACCCAGAAGAAGCTCCAGGCTTCAGCCTGGCCCAGCCCTGGTTTTTGCCACCATTTGAGGAATGAACCAGGATGGAAGAACTCTCTGTGTCTCTCCCTCTCTCTCTATGACTCTGACTCTCAAATAAATACTAAGTAAATCTTTAATTTTAATTAGCTTTTAACAGATTCAATATAGTTCCTAGATACAATTCTAGGAATGCAAGGATGTTCCTTTCCTCCTTACCTCCCCCTCTCTCCACTCTACTCTCTCTCCCCTCTTTCTTTCTTTTTTTGTACCAAAATAAACATTTTTTAAAATTTTTCCAGAGTCGACTTATCTGACAAAATTCTATTTAAAATTAAGCTAAAGAAAGGTCAGATATTTGGCACAGGGGTTTAGCCTCTGCTTGGCATACCCTCAGCCCTTATTCGGTACAAGTTCTGGCTCTTCTTGGCCTTCCAGCTTCCTGGTAATGCACACCTAGGCAGGTAGCCAAATAGTGGTTCCTGTCACCCACATGAGAGATGTGAATTGAATTCTCAACTCCTGGCTTCTGCCTGACCTGGCCCTAGTAGTTGGGACCATTTTGGGAATGAATCAGCAGGTGGAAGAGTTCGCTCCCTCTCTTCCTCTGTGCTTTTTAAATAAATAAAATCAATCAATTAATTTTAAAGAAACACTATAGGATGAGAAGCAACCAATCTTGAGAAAGATCTAGAGCAGTGTTCAGGACAGGAACACTATATACAAAGGCCCTAACACACAAGGGGCCTTAACATAAAAACGTGTAGCATGGGAGGAATGGGGGAAATAGAGATGAGATTAAAAAGTATTCAAGTGTTAGAACTGAAATGAGTTTAGGTTTTATATACAGTTGTACACCATTAAGATTTGGTAAACAGGGTAATGGAATTTACATATTTGGAAGATAACTTTGGAGGTGGGCTTTGTAGCACAGATGAAGCAACTGCTTGGGACACCCATATCCCATTTCAGAATGCCAGTTATAGTCCACACCTGACTCAGCTGCTTCTGATTCAGCTTCTTGCTAATATGACTGGGAAGTCAGCAGATGACAGCCAAAGTACTTGCATCCCTGCCGCCCACTTGATGGGCCAGATGGAGTTCCTGGCTCCTGGCTTCAGCCTGGCCTAGCCTTGGCTCTTGGGGGGCAAATGGGGAGTGAAACAGGAGAATCTTGGAAGATTCTCTCTGTCTCTCTCTGTCTCCCTCCCTCTGTGTCATTCTGCCTTTCAAACAAATTAATAAATACTTTTTTAAAATGACCAATCCACGGCCGGCGCCGTGGCTCAATAGGCTAATCCTCTGCCTTGCGGCGCCGGCACACCGGGTTCTAGTCCCGGTCAGGGCACCGGATTCTGTCCTGGTTGCTCCTCTTCCAGGCCAGCTCTCTGCTGTGGCCCAGGAGTGCAGTGGAGGATGGCCCAAGTGCTTGGGCCCTGCACCCCATGGGAGACCAGGAGAAGCACCTGGCTCCTGCCATCGGATCAGTGCGGTGCGCCGGCTGCAGCGGCCATTGGAGAGTGAACCAACGGAGAAGAAAGACCTTTCTCTCTGTCTCTCTCTCTCACTGTCCACTCTGCCTGTCAAAAAAAAAAATGACCAATCCACTTACAAAAAGAAGTAATTCTGGCTGCTGAGTAGAGGCTAATTGGATAAGCAAGGTAGAAGCAGGAAGGCCTCTCTGAAGGTGATTGCAGTGATCTCGTCAACCAAGCATGTTAACAGGGAGCAGGGTGATGGCAGTGGAACTGGAAATAATAACGTGAAGTAAAGTATCTTTCTTATTAAAGATTTATTTATTTATTTATTTGAAAGTCAGAGAAGCAGAGAGAGAGAGAGGTCTTCCATCTGCTGGTTCACTCAGAAGTGGGGAGAGAGCTGGGTCAGAAGTGGAGCAGCTGGGACTCTGAACCCGGCGCCCATATGGGATGCTGGCGCTGCAGGCAGCTGCTTCACTTGCTTTGCCACTGCGCTTGCCCTGAAGTAAAATGTCTTTGAGAATTTAAATCCCCAACATTTACTGATGGATTTGATGTGGTAGACTAAAGAAGCTGAAGAATTTGAGGATCGGTGTCATATTCTATTTTAAGCAATTAGTTGAATAATGGACCACTTATTGTAATAGGAAAGTTTGAAGGAGAGTGGACAGTTCTCAGTGTCTCAATGTGAGAAGCAAAACACCAGTTTTAAGCATGCTCAATTTCAGGTGCTTCTGAAATTTCACTTACATAAGTTTCAAGGTGAAGAGGGTGGTACTAAGAATATAAATTTGGGATTTATCAGGGTTTAGGTAATTAAAACTTTTTTAACAGGTAAAATTATTAGAAAAAGATGGAATTCTAAAACTGATATATGATGAAATCCAGCTTTTGGTTATTTAGTAGAGAAGGAGAATAAAACATTCTAAGAATTAGCAATCTGAGGAGTAGGAGGTAACAAGACTTATAAAGGGGGAAAGTGATTCAATAAGGAATAGTCATCAGTATCAGTTATGGCTAGGAAGTAAGATAGGGATGCAAAAGTATCCACTGCATTTGGAAAGTGAAGGTCCTTTTTGATACATAATGAGAGTTGCCAAGGTTTTCAGTAGCTAGAAGCTGAGTAAAGAGGATACAGTAACAAGTAGTAAGTAGGAAATGGGAGTTAGCAGTAGCTAGACGGAAATGTGGTAATAAGGGAGAAGTTTGATTTAATTACAGGAGATTCTAGATAATGTTAAAAAACCAATGGGAATGACTCCGTACAAAGGGTGAGTAATGAAGATATAAGCAGATATGGGAGAAGTTAACCAAAACAAAGCCTTTGACAAAATAAAAGGAGAGGGGACCCAGAATTTGTATTGGGGATTAGCCTTCCAATGGTAGGAAAATTCCTTTTTCCAAACAGGGAGAATATCTGCAGACACAGGTAGTTAGGTAGATTAGTCACAGAAAGATGAGAAAGCTCTCTCCTGACCATTTCTGTTTTCTCAGTGGAATATGAGAAAAATCATCACCTAAAGGAGAGCAAGGAGCTAAGGTGGCAAATTTGAAGATTGAGGAATACAGAAAAAGTCATTGTGGGAAGTTAGTGAACTTACTGTTAAATGGTGTTATGAGTGTCCAGTGTGATTGACCATGAGTTTGTCAGCCATATGTACTTGTGTACTTTTTTCCAAGTTTTGACAGCTTACTGATAGTAAAGATACAATGCGGCAGACAATTGAATTCATTTATGCTTTTTGATCCTTAAGTCATTTTAATCTATCAATTTTGTTCTCTATACAATAAAATTTCAAGTTGAGTTTCAAAATGTGTTTTAAGACTGTAACTAACCTGAAAATATTCTAACACAGACATGTTTATAAGTTTTCAAATTACTTTGATTAGGAGCTAGAGTCTGTGATAGTCAGTGTCTAGATGTGGTTTGGTATGTTTCTTGATATATATTATATGGCATGCCCCAAATATGGATGTTATCCTTATTTACATTTCAGTAGACCCATTTTCAGAGGAGGGCGAGGTTCAAGAAAAGCCCAATGTTTGGATCTATTCCTCAAATAAGCAATTACTTGTTGCCATTCTGAAAGGAATTCATTTTTCTATGACTTTTTAAGGATTTTAAAATTTATGGTCAGGAAATTAAATTTTATAGCTTTTATTCTGAACAACTAAAACCTTAAGATGAGTTAGTAAGCAATTATTACTAGAAAGTTTTTAGTCATTATTTTATATTGTAGATAGATTGTCAGAGAATATAGAAAGTAGAACAGAAATTGTCAGTGTTCATGGGCTACTATTAAGTATTTTTCTACAGTTCTTTTGATAATGGATATATATATAAAACTTGTTGAACCTTTGGATTTTTAAAGTTAATTTCTAGAGAGGCACTTTTTTGTACGTCTCAATGCATGTATAAACTGCTGCTTTGAAAACTAGAAAGTCTTACTGGTATCAAACTACATCAAGAACTAAAGGATGAGACGTTGTATTATATTCCAGTTGATACATTGATATATGAATTTTGTTGTCTATTTTTCTTAAGATGTATTTTATTTTAAAGTCAGAGTTACAGAGAGAGAGAGAGAGAGAGAGAGATCTTTCATCCACTAGTTCATTCCCCAGGTGGCTGCAACAGCCAGGGTTGGGACAAGCCAAAGCCAGGATCCAAGAGCTTCACCTGGGTCTCCCATGTGGATGACAGGGGTTCACATACTTGGGCTATCTTCCACAGCTTTTCCCAGGCCATTAGCAGGGAAATGGATCAGAAGTGGAGTAGCCGAGATACAAAGTGATGCCCATATGGGATACTGACATCATGGGCCACAGCTTTACCCACTGTGCCACAACACCAGCCCTGAAAACACCATTTTAGTACGTGGTGATCTGCCATAGAAAAAATTAAATTTCCCTCATGATTTAAACACAATCAAATTATCTGAATTTCAAATCCTATAAAAATGTCTGAAAACATATATTTTATAATATTATAAATAATATATTTTATATTATAATAAAACCTTGATACTTAAGAATTCCTAATGTCACATTATTTTCATCCACAATATAGTCAGATTTGTTTTTTCTTCTTTGAACATATTTAACAGACCAGAATAGGGGCTGGCGCTGTGGTGTAGCGAGTTAAGCCATTGTCTGCAGTGCCAGCATCCCATATGGGCGCTGGTTCGATTCCCGGCTATTCCACTTCCAGTGCAGCTCCCTGCTGCACCTGGGAAAGCAGCAGAGAATGGTCCAAGTGCTTTGGCTCCTGCACCCATGTGGAGAACTGGAAGGAGCTCCTGGCTCCTGGTTTTGGCCTGGCCTAACCCTGGCTATTGAGGCCATTTGAGGAGTGAACCAGTAGATGGGAGATCTCCTTTTAGTCTCTCCCTCTCACTGTAACTCTTTCAAATAAATGAAGTAAAGTAAAAACCAGCATATACCAGAGCTTTATAATGGTTAGTTCATGATTGAGTTATACCTTTAGAAGTTAAAGGAGTACACTGTATAGTCTACTATTTCCCAAGTCACTTCATGGATAATATTCTATCAAACTAGATTGTATCAAATACTTTTATATATATATTTTTAAACCAAATAGTTCACCTTTGTTGAATATAAACTAATACTGCTCAAAAACATTAAATTCAATATGTTATTTATTTTATTAGATGAGAGACTTTGTACTATAAAAAGTTATATAAGCATTAGCATCTCTACTTTTATCACAATTCACCATCCAATTTTATTGCTTATCCTTCATTTGGAGAAAGCAGGAAATTACCACCACGCTCATTGTCCATAATGGGTTACAAACCAGTTTATTTTCTAAAAATTCTGTGCATACATCATAGATTCTTATCATTCCAGGAAGAAGCTCTCCATCTGATGTACTAGACATACACAAGGCTCCATTCTCTCATCAGACCTTTCTTAACAAAGGGCTTAGTAAATCTATGGGATTTCTGTCCATCAGAGACTCTCAAGATGAAGAAGAGCGTTTCAAGGACATCTCCTCAGACATTAATTCTGGACATGAAGATTCTGAAAATACTGACTCCCTTTATCAGTTCAAATCCAGTGGTCCAGAAAAAAAAGTTATCCATAGCATTGATGGGCTTCCAAAGAAAAAGATTTGGGCGTCATCCATGGACTTGCTTTGTATGACTGACAGAGACTTCTCTTCTGGAGAGACTGGGGGATACCGTCGCTGTCACCCTGAGGCAGTAACAGGGCGCACATCAACTACTCCCAGGAAGAAAGAGGCAAGATACTCAGATGGAAGCATAGCCTTGGATGTCTTTGGTCCTCAGAAAGTGGATCCAATATATCCCACTCGGGAATTGCCCACCTCCTCGGCGATTTCAAGTGCTTTGGACCGAATCCGAGAGAGACAAAAGAAACTTCAAGTTCTGAGAGAAGCCATGAATGTGGAAGGTTAGTAATTTCCTGTGCATTTGAGAGAGAACTAAATTGAAATACTTAAAGTTGTGTTTTGAAATAAAGAAAGGCCATGAACCATTCTAAAAATCTTATTTTCAAACCTTTGAGCATAGGTTAGTCTCTTCTTTGTGAGTTTGTTTTCCCTTCCCTCAAGTCCCTAATCGAAGTACACGGCTTCTGTAGAGTCATTCCTGTGAAGCACTCAGTGCAGTCACTCCGGTCTCCTGATGCTTCGGGTTGTATGTATGTAGATTATGGGCTTCTCAAGGGAAGGAGGCGTGTTTGCTGCTTTTCTATCCTTCACAGCACCGTCGTCTCTCGCTACCTCTGAGAGGCTTCAGTAAATGGCTGACAGAAATGAGAAGGAGTAAGTCAAAATCTGCAGTCCTAGGGAGGCAGAAAGGCATGGTGATGTGCAGTGTTTTCCAAACTACCAGCTTCAAAAACCGCACTGTAGGGCACAACTCCAGAAGAAGATGATTGGTTGGGTCTGGAATGAAGTTTTAAACCTACGGTTTCAAGATCATAGTATTTTGGTTTATCCTCGTTTGTAGATTTAGAGTCAGAGCCTCTAGGTTGGAATGACCCTATTTGGTAGTTGTATGATCTTTACTTCAGCAGTTGGGCTTGATCTCTCCAACTCTAAGTTACCTCACAGGTAAAATGGGCTTGCCAAAGATAGATTAGATAATAAATGGTTAACCTATATTATTAGTTTGAAGAATATAAAGTAACTTTATAAATACTAAATTATTATTCCAAGGAAAAGCTGTGTTTTAAAAATACGATTCATACAAAAACTCAATATATGGAATGGAATAAAATTATGTTCTAGACATATGGATAAAGACTATTCCTGGTATAAATATATATAAGACAAAACAAATAAGTGAATTTTCAATCCTGCGCATTTTTTTAAAGATTTATTTATTCATTTGAAAGGCAGTGTTAGAGAGAAAGAGGGACAGAGATCATCCATCCACTGGTTCAGTACCCAAATGGCCACAATAACCAGAGCTGGGCCAACCGAAGCCAGGAGCTTCTTGCGGTTCTGCCATGTGGCTGCAGGGGCCCAAGAACTTGGGCCATCCACTGCTGCTTTCCCAGGCACATCAGCAGGGAGCTGGATTGGAAGTGGAGCAGCTGGGACTCAAACCAGCACCCACAGGGGATGCTGGTGCTGCAGGCGATGGCTTTACCCATTGCACCACAACACCAGCCTCTAATTCTGTACATTTTTTTTTAAGATTTATTTATTTGAGAGGCAGAGAGAGGGAGAGAGAAAGAAAGTCTTCCATCCACTGATTCACTCTCCAAATGGCCACAACGGCTGGAGCTGGGCCGATCCAAAGCCAGAAGCCAGGAGGCTCTTTCAGGTCTCCCATGCGGGTGCAGGGGCCCAAGGCCTTGGGCCATCTTCTGCTGCTTTCCCAGGCCACAGCAGAGAGCTGGATCAGAAGTGGAGGAGCTGGATCCAGAGCCCACATGGGATATTGGCACTGCAGGCAGTGGTTTTACCCGCTGTGCCACAGTGTCGGCCCCAATTTCTGATTTAAATTTTTTAACTGCTCTAGCTCCCTAAACCACCCTGTGATGTAACTACTTAAAGGAAATTTTTAGGTACTTTCTAGTTCAAAGAAAGGAATTGGGCATAGTTAAGGGTCATAGTCATCTTTCAGGTCATTCTTCCAGCATATTTTTAATTCACAGACTGCCTATATTCTTGCTAAAGGCCTGTTGCTTTGTACTTAAGCTTTAAGCATAGATCTGAGTTGTGCTTTACTTCTAATAAAAGAGGCTTTTGTAATATTTTTTCAAATTAGGAACTGCAAATCAGTAAAGAATTTGAAACTATGGAGGAAATTATTGAAAACAGTTGATATTATGGTTTGCCTATAACATGTGTTTCAAAAAACACTATCCAACTTAATGAAATTGTTATGTGTGAAGGGTTTTCAAAAAGTTAATGAGAAATGCACATTAACTTTTAATTCTATTTTTCTACCAAAATTTTTTCTGAGAGGCAGAAGGACAGAGAGAAAAAGACAGGCAGACGGAGAGCTTCCATCTGCTGGTTCGTTCCCCAAATGCCCACAACAGCTATGGTTCAGACATATCAGGGTTGGGCCATGCTGAAGCTGAGAGCCAGAAACTCAATCTGGGTCTCCAGTGTGGGTGACAGGAACCCAACTACTTGAGCCATCATCTGCTGCCTCCCAGGTTGCACATTAATGTTATATATAATATATAGTATAATTTTAATCTGAAAACTCTCAGAAACGGGAAATAAGAATTTGGAAATTTGTTTTGTGCATTATTTCCCATTCAACTTTTGACAGCAAAGAGTAGGCTCTTCCTGTAGCTTTAAAAAAATCTGCCATTTCAAAGTTATGTTGTACCATTATATGGTACAACAGCCACCATATGAAAGCATGCCCCATGGAGATATTTATATAAGGAAATCTTGTCCATTGTAGAAAAAAACCTTCAATGATTCAAATAGATAGATAAAACCATTATAGGCTCAGAATATAAATGATGAAGATCGCTACCAATATAGATGACTATTTCTAACTTTTAAACACAGGAGTAACATTTTCTGTTAAAATGTAAATATTTTTAAAAAATCAGCCAGCACTGTGGCACAGTAGATTAAGCCTCTGCCTGTGGCCCAACATCCCATATGGATACCAGTTCATGTCCCAGCTGCTCCTCTTCTGATCCTGCTCTCTTCTGATGGCCTGGGAAAGCTGCAGAATATGGCCCAAGTGCGTGGGCCCCTGCTCCTGTGTGGGAAACCCTGGAAAAAGCTCCTGGCTCCTGGCTTTGAATAAGCCCAGCTCCAGCCATTGTGGCCGTTTAGGGAATGAACCAGCAGATGGAAGACTTCTCTCTCTGTCTCTACCTCTCTCTCTCTAACTCTGCCTCTCAAATAAATAAATGAATCTTTTTTTAAAAAAATATAATTTCTAATGATTTCATCTGTGTTTTAATTTCAGAAGGTTATTTGATTTAATATTTGGTACATTAGTAACACTACAGATTAGTGAAGTTTGGGAAAATTTTTAAGTGATTTTTATGAAATATACATTTTTAAATTTTAATTTATTTGATAAGCAGAAAGAAAGTGGAGGATAGAGTTCCCATCCTCTGGTTCACTCCACAAACAGCCATGATTGCCAGGGGTAGGCCAAGGCTGAGGCTAGGAGCCAGGAACTCAATCTGGATGTCCTGTGTGCATAGTGGGAACACAGTTATTTGAGCTGTCACTGCTGCTCTTCGGGTTTGCATTGGTGGGAAGCTGGAGTAGATGGCTGGTGATGAGACACAGGCTTCTTAACTGTTAGGCCAAATACCTGGACCAAGAAATGTTTTTATGCTTGAATCTTGGTTTGAGAATTTAGCAGGAAAGAAATCAAACACTAATGGAAATATATTGTTAAATTATACTGTAATAGTCTAACATGTTTGTTTAATGGGTGATTTTTTTATTTCTATAAGTATATATATTACAATATTATAGCATATGATCCCTTTATCTTTTAAGGCAACATGTGTGTACATGTGTGTTAATGAAATTCAAATGGACCAACATTTTTCCAAATGTACATCATCTATAAAGATGCCTTATTTGTTTAAAAAATAACTAGTTATGAAACATCATTTCTAGATTTTGAAATTTTAGGTTTCACAGGAGATGCAAGCAAAGGGAAAGCTTTCTTTTTAAAAATAAAATATGCTTTGAATTGTTTGGTACAGAACAATTTCTATCCTGGAATCTTTCTTTTTCTTTGCTGTTGAAGAGTTATAAAAAGTATTTTCTGTTACAAAGAACATACCCACTTTCCCTGTAGAGGATATTTTACAGCAAAGTTAAACAAGTAAAATGTAAAACTGTTTATTGAGGAATTACTTGTACCACATTGAATAATCCTCTGTTATTATCCTTGGAATTAGTCATAAATTATGTTTGTATTAGACTAAATGCATTATTTGAAAGGAATGTTTGAGGTTTGAAATTCAAAAGAAATAATTCTTGTTATTTAGTTGAGTAACTTGCTGGTTTAAGGTTGTACTCTTTTTCTAAAGGTGAGGTAATTTATGTTAGCTGTGCAAACAAAAGTGCAGATTGCTAATAGGAAGATTTAGTCACTATACAAAGAAGAAGAAAATAGAAAATAATATAAATACTACCTATCTCATTTAATTCTCATGAAAAGTAGGCTCTCCAGATCCCTTTTGTATGTATAGATCAAGCAGAACAGTAGATATCATTAATGTACACATTTTATTGTACACACTTCTTTCTTTTTAAATATTTGTGTTTTAAAACATTTTACAATAAATTCCCTGTACAGTTGTTGTGGTCTTTAAATTTGACAGTTGCTAATGGGTTTCAGTAATTTAGAATTATGAAAAATCTTATACATGTTACCTAAACATTTGCTTGTGCTTGGGAAGATTTAATAGCTTACCCCAAATCAAATAGCTAGCTTTTTTATCATTTGGGATATTGTAGATTTCCTTTATGGATTTTCATAGTTCCAGTCTAAGGATTTGCCACTACATGTTACTTCTAAAATTTTTTAAAGTGTGTTCCAGTGTTCATTGGCTATTATATTACCAGAGGAAAAGAAGTTGCTGATTTCCTTGTGTCCCTCTGGATATGTAAGGAGGATCGTTGAACTGTAGGAAACACAGTTGTCTGCTTGACCTTCACATGCATAGCCCTGTCCTCAGCCTAGGTCCCATAGCTTTGAAGGGAGCTTTTGCCTCGATCACTACCATAGAATCTTCTCAGCTAGCAATACCAACCAGCGAACTTGCATGTGGTGAGCAGACCTTAACATCATGGAGTTTGGAATTGGAAGGAATCTAGATACCATTTCAGCCAGACAACTCCATTTTAAGAGGCCCAAAGTAGGTTGGTTTGCCAAGGAGATACAAAATTCCTAATTCATAATGAAGCTAAATTATAATTCCATGTCTCTTGAGTCCCATTATACGACGCTTCCACTCTGCCATCTTAATTTTAAAAAGAGACCAGATACTTTGTGGGGAAGAGTTTCTTAGTGTCTGGGAAGTTGGTCATCCAAACAATTGCCTAATAAACCTCTTGTCTCAATAAAATTAGATCATTTTTAATGTAAAATAGTAATATGAAGTAAAGGCTAAAATAAGATGCATTTGCTTCTTTCTGTAGTAAACTATACTGAAAAGGGTTAAGATAGAGCTCCAACATGCGGCATACTGAATTGTGATAGTGTTTTGGGGTGTTCTACTATGGGAGATGGCTCATCCTGCAGCTGACAAGAAAGTCAACCATCAAAAATCAATAGTTGGCACTGATTATGAACCTTTCAGATAGTTCTCCACATACATAAAGCAAAAGGGAAAGGGCAAGAAGATGCATAGCTTAGGTTTCTCTTGTGGAATTATAAATTTTGATGTCATTCTCTCTCTCTTGCTTTAATTTCACTTTTTCTTTTCACGTCCACATAAAATTATCTTGTTCTAGCCTTCCTTTTTATTCACTGTATTTCTTTTCTACCTCTTTCTACTCTATCACAAAATCTGAGACATTGTCTGTTTTCTAATAAGAGTAGCTGGAAGAGGCTCCTGTCTATCTTTCTTGGATTTAATCACCACACACACCCTATGCTTTGCTCTGTGGGTTGGCATTAGATACCTGATTCTGAGACACTGACTTGGAACTTGTACTGTGAGTGTAGTACAGTACTCCTGCAGCCTGGTAGGAACCCTGAATAGAATTTTGCTTCTAACAGTAGAACTCTTCTGCATTCTGCAACACATAGTACTAGCAAAGAAAGGATGTACAACAGATAAAACTATTTTCTACAAAAATGTCCATAGTTAACTGTTTCTTAATGAACTGCTAGTCAGTCTCTTAATGTCAAAATTAAATATTGTCTGCTTCTTGCTAGTGCCATGACCGCTGATTCTAGCCTAATTTTGCTGACTTCTAATTTGTGACTTCTCTGTAAATATAACTTAAAGTCTGTATACTACAATTAAAATATGTATAAACACTAAGGTATATAGGCTCGTTCTCATTATTGAAGCATCTTAATGTTTTATTTAAGAAGTTTCAATTGAGAAAAGCAAGGGGATGAATTCATCAGTGCTGTAGTTCTTTCATGGGGGTATCCCCCACATTTTATGAAGAGATTTTTTCCAGACATATCTTCCTTTGTTAAAATTTATGAAGATTTAGGCCGGCGCCGTGGCTCAACAGGCTAATCCTCCGCCTTGCGGCGCCGGCACACCAGGTTCTAGTCCCCGTCGGGGCGCCGGATTCTGTCCCGGTTGCCCCTCTTCCAGGCCAGCTCTCTGCTGTGGCCCAGGAGTGCAGTGGAGGATGGCCCAGGTGCTTGGGCCCTGCACCCCATGGGGAGACCAGGAAAAAGCACCTGGCTCCTGGCTCCTGGCTCCTGCCATCGGACGAGCGCGGTGCTCCGGCCGCAGCGCGCCGTCTGCGGCAGCCATTGGAGGGTGAACCAACGGCAAAAGGAAGACCTTTCTCTCTGTCTCTCTCTCTCTCTCACTGTCCACTCTGCCTGTCCAAAAAAAAAAAATTAAAAAATTAAAAAATAAAAAAAAAAATTTATGAAGATTTGGGACTGGAGCTGTGGTGTAGCAGGTAAAGCCTCCACCTGCAGTGCTGGCATCCCATATGGGCCCCGGTTCAAGTCCCAGCTGCTCCACTTCTGATCCAACTTTCTGCTATGGCCTGGAAAAGCAGAAGAAGATGGCCCAACTCCTTGGGCCCCTGCACCTGAGTGGGAGACCTGTAAGAAGCTCCTGGATTCTGGCTTCAGATCGGCCCAGCTCTGGCCATTGAAGCCGTTTGGGGAGTAAACCAGCGTATGGAAGATTCATTCTCTCTCTCTCTTTCTTCTCTCTCTCTTTCTTCCTTGGTGCTTCTGCCTCTGTAACTCTGACTTTCAAATAAATAAATCTTTAAAAAAAAAACTCATCAAGATTTAATATTTCCATTTTTACTTCCTTACCTTATTTCCCTTTGAGTAGCAAAAAATATACATGATTGAGTTATTTAGATTACTCCATGAACTGAAACAAATAGGACTAAGCACAGATTTTTGTGTGATATAGTTCAAATATCACATGAATTTTAAATATTAATTATGAAATCATTATGCTACTAAGATGCCAATGTATTTTGTATTTACTGTTGTTTCAGGAGCTGGATTTTAAAGAAATATGTTTTAAACCAATATTGTCCAATAGAACTTCTTCAATGGAGGAAATATTGTGTTTCTATACAATCCAACTCAGTGACTACCATTCTTAAGCCCTTGCAGTATGGCTAGTGCAGTTGAGGAAAGGAATATTTTTCTTAAATTTATGTAGTCAAAAGGAGCCCTAGGAGCCACTATATTGGGCAGTATGGCTTTAAACTGTTCCCAATATAAAGTTAGTCCAGTATTTACCAACACTCAATTGAGAAAATACTGATTTTAGAACCATTTGAGAAGAGGTGAGCAATAAGTTATTCTTTACTTTAAATAAATAAAGACTAGTGTCTGCTAACACTAACTGATAGAATCAAAAAGGGAGAGAATGATCCAACATGGGAAGCGAGATACACAGCAGACTCATAGAATGACAGATGTCCTAAATAGCACTCTGGCCTCAGAATCAGCCCTTAAAGCATTCAGATCTGGCTCAAGAGCCCATGAGAATATTCTAGGCATGGAAAGCCAAGACACTCTGGAAAAAAAAGAAGACCTAAATGAAAGATCTCTGTGAGTGAGATCCCAGTGGAACGAATGGAGCCATCAAAGAAGGAGGTACCTTTCTCTGAAGGGAGGAGAGAACCTCCACTTTGACTATGACCCTGTCGGAATAAGATTGAAGTCAGCGAACCCTAAAGGCTTCCATAGCCTTGGCAACTCATGACTAGAGCCTAGGGAGATTACTGAGGCCATAAACAAGAGTGTCAAATTGTTAAATCAACTTCAGGAGTCACTGTGTACTTACGTCTCATGTGGAATCTGTCCTTAATGTGTTGTCCAATGTGAAGTAATGCTATAACTAGCACTGAAGCAGTATTTTACACTTTATGTTTCTGTGTGGGTGCAAACTGATGAAATCTTTACTTAGTATATACTGAATCAATCTTCTGTATATAGATAATTAAAAATGAAAAAAAATCTTGGTGTTAAATTGGAAATTGCCTAGAAAATTAATCAATTTTTTTAAAAAAATATATCATGTAGGATCTCTGTCCTTAATGTGCTATACATTGTGAATTAATACTATAACTAGTACTCCAACAGTATTTTTCACTTTGTGTTGCTATGTGAGGGCAAACTGTTGAAATCTTTACTTAATATATAGTAAACTGATCTTCTGTATATAAAGAGAATTGAAAATGAATCTTGATGTGAAGCAAGGGAAGAGGGAGTGGGAAAGGGGAGGGTTGCGGGTAGGGGGGAAGTTATGAGGAGGGGAAGCCATTGTAATCTATAAGCTGTATTTTGGAAATTTATATTCTTTAAATAAAAGCGTTATAAAAAAATGCTAAATTGAAAAAAAAAGAAGCATTTGAGAAGAGGTGAGCAATAAATTATTCTTTATTTTAAATAATAATATACCTGAGAATAGACATTTACTTCTCTTTTAAGTAAAAAAAATCAAATCACATTTTTTAGCACTAAGGAAAGTTAAAGGAGAAACCAATATAAACTTTGCGTAGTCTATATTGACAACAACATAATATTGACTTCAGTCCATAGAAATAATGTGTTACTTTACCAGAAAATGACCTAAGTGAAATCTACCCACAGCATGGCTCATATAGACCCAGCTTGACTTTGACATAGCTACCCTCTGAGCAGTGTCTTTTTGTCATTCTTACTCTCTATAACTTTTATATTTATATTCTAATTGATAATTTACAGGGCATTTCTGCATATATACTTCCTTCCTTAAATACTTTCACACTTGTATGAGCTTTTTTCATCCAGCTTAAAATTTTTATTCATCATGTCTAGCCCTCTAGAATTATAGAGCATATTCCATGGAGTGTAACATGGTGCAGTATAGAAGACAGTAGGCTTTAGTGAAAACATAAAAAAGATGTAATCTCTAGAAATTTATACCTTAAAAAGAAGCAAAGAGAACACTATGAATACATAATTGTGTTACTTGTGTTTGTCTGCTTTGGTTGACCCATATTCTTAAAAAAGGTTTTTAAAATGTTTTGTAGTTCTAAGCTACAAAATTAGACATCATTTTACTTAAGTTGAATTTGAAATTTGTATCTGCAATTTGAATCATATGTTAAAGTCATGGAAATAAGTGCCTAGCTAAAAGTAGTTATTTAATTGCTGTTGTTGCAATTGGCTAAGTCTAACTTTCTGCATATTACTTGTCTGAACTTGAGTGTGTGTCAGTAGTAAATGTGTTTTGAGATTACAGTTTGTGCTGGCTTAGATTGATTTTAATGTGAGGAATTGAAGAGTTAAATGTTTCATCTGAAATAATTTTATGTAAGCCCAAAATCTTTTTAAAGATTTATTTATTTTATTTCAAAGGCAGAATTACAAAAATGGGGAGAGACACAGACAGATAGATCTTCCATCCACTGGTTCACTCCCCAAATGGCCACAACAGCCAGAGCTGTGCCAGTCCAAAGCCAGGAGCTAGGAACTTCTTCCAGGTCTCCCACATGGGTGCAGGGACCCAAGCACTTGGGCCGTCTTCTGCTATTTTCCCAGGCCCATGAGCAGGGAGCTGGGTCAGAAGTGGAACAGCCAGGAACCAATGCTCATATGGTATGCTAGCACTGCAGGCAACAGCTTAACCTGCTATGCCACAGTGCCAGCCCCAAGCCCAGAATATTATCCAAATCATCACTGGATTCTAGTCTCCTAAATAAAATATAGTTAGTTTTCATGACCATATGCCGCAATTTTATATGTTTAAAGTGCAAAGTGTGTTAGGTGGTAATGGAAATTGTGACTGTCTTTTATCAAGAACTTATGACACTAGCCTATTGAAAAACCTCCTTTCTTTTTATTGTTACTGTATAAATGAGCCAGTATGATGATAGAGATCATATGAATTTTGTTCAGAGGATAAGATTACAATTAAAGGTTAATAAAATATTTGTCAGATTTTTATAATTCTATTCTGACAAAATTAGTGTACTATTATTTATAGTTACATAATATTAGAAATTAAAGGATTTCTTTAATTTTTAGAAAATTTGTGATACAAAATCTCTATAACTAGGTTTCTATCCACATGTGAATTCTTTAAGTCATTTTTTTTTAGTTCCTTAAAACTATTCATTCTCTCACAAATATTCCAAGAAATCTTTTTAGGAGAGAATATATTTATATATGTTTCATGTGTTTTATAAATGTAGTCACACCCAATTTGATGCTTCTTTTTTGTTGACATATGTGTATGCTAATTATACTGCATTTACTTTTACACACATTAATATCTCTGACACTAATTCTTTCCTGAAACTTTATTTTCTGCATCTGAAAACTAAGAACTCATAGGAAGTTAAAAAAAAAGGAATTTGTCTAGTGAAATAAGCAATAATCATAACCCTAAATGAACCAAACCGCACTGGTTTGTACATTGAGGGCTTCATTTAGATAATTATAGGCTGAGAAAAGAACTTTACAAACTGACAAGTTGATATTGAAACTAATTTAATCCCATCCAAGGAAAGTATGTTTACTTCTGCACTTAGAATGGTGAAAGCTTGAAATTTTGCTAATATAGTTAAAACATTGCAATAAAGGTAGCCACATATGAATTAATGAAATATGTATTTGGGTATTCTTAATATACCAAGGTCTGTTGCACAAAAATTCAAAAATTTCAGCATTCAGAAAATGTAATCCATAAATGTGTAGGAGCATCTTTCTGATTTAAAAAAAAAAAGTAGTTTGAAATTTTCTAGCTAAAATAGCAATGATCAGGTTTTGTGAGTACATGAAGCTGTATTCTTTGTTTTTTTGGTCTGTTTGGAAGTTTTTATAATAAATAGAGATTTTTTGTTTTTAATTACCCACTTAATACCACATGCCTGGGATCTGGACCAAATCTAAAATGCTAAAAGTATATATTCAAATATAGACAACATCTGTAATAAACGGATCCACTAAAAAGAAAAGTTGTTAATAATGTTGGGACACCTCCTTGAAAATTAGGTGTTCCTCTCCTCTTCAAAACAGAACAGAGGGAGAACCACTTCTATCTGATTAGTGTCTACTGACTACCTGTACATACAGGTCATCTCAGAGAACCAAGAAATTCTCCTGCCCAGATGATCTCTAAGCATGGAAAATGTGCCTCCCCATATTTGCCAATCCAAAATGTTCTTGCTAAAGGACATAAAATTGTATGAGAATTCCTGAAAAAGTTAAACTTCTTTAATTCAGCAGTGAAAGCCTAAGCTTCCTAGGGCTAACATTTCCTGTAGGCATGGTTGAGTAGTAAATTGTAGCTGAGAATTTTAATCCGATTATACCTTTCTGTAAACATGGCTAACTAGTAAATATTGCCGGGAATTTTAATCTGGTTGTATCTGCCATGCCATGACATGAAAGGAACATGGCTAACAACATTTTAAAAGCTACACTCTACAATACAGCCGGCTCACCAAGAAAGATTCCTACTACTTTAGTTCACATAGATCCCCATAGCCCTACCCCAGTCTGAGAAGAAGAAAAGTGTCTTCCTGCCCTTCATAGTCAACTAGTCATCCAATTCGTTTTTTCTGGCGTACCAATGCTTTTCTATAAAGTAATAAAGCATTATAAGGTATGGTACTGTGATCCGTATGGACAGACCAGTAGTGCTTAATGGAAGATGATTTATTTTTAAGAGGAGTTCATCAAAATTACATTTGTTTGTTTAACAGAAGGAACCCAGATATTGCAAAAAGTTTGCTACTGGTATCCGAGTAAACTGAAGGGAACAAAAGACTGAGGAGAGGAATGTGGGCATGTGAAGCAATATGAGACCATTATAAAGCACCACCAGGGACTGGCTTTGTGGTGTGCTGGGTTAAATTGTTGCCTGTGATGCCAGCATCCCATATGGGCACCAGTTCGAGGCCTGCTGCTCCACTTCTGATCTATCTCCCTGCTGGTATGCCTGGGAAGGCAGCAGGGGATGGCCCAAGCAAGTGGGTCCCTGCACCCACATGGGAGACCTGGGGGAAGCTCCTGGCTCCTGGCTTGGTTGCAACCATTTGAGGAGCGAGCCAGCATATGGAAGATCTCTTTCTGTCTCTCCTTTTCTTCTGCCTTTCAAATAAATAAAAATAAATCTTAAAAAAAAATTAAAAGCACCACCAAAGAAAGGAAATTAAATTAGAATTCATTTACAATCTTACAGCTACTTTGCAGAAATAGTTTTGAGAACACTACATTCATTTATTAATATGGAGTGTGAAAATGTTATTGTGAGACATAACATAAAAGTGACTAAAAGTACTCAGTTTTCTGAATGGATTTATTGTGACTTCCTACTTTTTTTTTTAAGTTATTAAAATAATTTTGGCTCTTTGGGTCTTTTTAACCTTATTGGTTTTATTGTTTTTTACATCGCAATTCCAGGTTTGTAATTTGGTCAGGTTTCTTTGGAAAAGTCACTCAAAAACTTTGCCTAGATTCTGCAATGTTAAAACCTAAGTACTTTAGCGCCCCTTGAAAACAGTGTTTCTATTTAACTTGTATATAATGTACTAGATTCAGTAAATATTAAGTGTTATTAAATAAAAATTAATTTTCAGTCATAATCCTTTCAATTCATGTTCACATTTGTTTAATAAGATTTTTGAAAGTTACTTATTGTTCATGAAACTTCCTTGCAGTACAACGCTGCCCCCTGTCAAATTTCTTGAAAAGATAGTATGTACTCATCTTCTCAACCTCTTACCTTCTAATCCTTCTAGTTACGTCTGTGCATTAGCCTGGGAGCTAGAATCAAACCAGCAATTGGTAAATTAAAGCAATGTATAAAATGTTCTAGTCCCACAAGATTATAGGTTTATTTTATTTGGTTGGTGTGCAATTGCTAATGAGTTTGCTTTCTAATGTTTTTGTTTTAATTCTTTTAGAACCGGTTCGAAGATACAAAACTTACCACAGTGATATCTTTAGTACTTCGAGTGAAAGTCCATCCATTATTTCCTCTGAATCAGATTTCCGACAAGGTTAGAGGCATCTGAAGCAAATAAAGTGTTTTTATTTATTTGCGAGACAGAGCTCCTACTTTCCTGTTCAATCCCCATATGACC
The DNA here is from genome assembly GCA_949820135.1 of Sylvilagus floridanus. Lineage (NCBI taxonomy): Eukaryota > Metazoa > Chordata > Mammalia > Lagomorpha > Leporidae > Sylvilagus > Sylvilagus floridanus. The sequence goes on from OX463238.1 coordinate 88,471,736, forward strand.
ACAAAGACTGAGACTGGCCTAGGTAAAAGCCAGGAGCCAAGAACTCAATCCAAATCCCACACATGGGTGGCAGAAACCCAGTTTTTTGAGGCATCCCAGCTGCCTCCTGCATTAGCAGGGAGCTGGAGTGAGGAGCTGGAGCTAAGTGTCAAACCTAGGCACTCTGATATGAGATACTGGTTTTGTAACCATTAAGCTGAATAAACCAAAGTTTTCTTTTAGACAATCATGAGTATTTTTTAGTATTGTTGAAATAAGTTATCAAAAAGAATAATTCTGTGTAAAATGTTTAAACTGTGAAAGGCTGTTGTTACCCATTTAATAGTACTATGGGAGCTTAATAGCAGTGTAATCAAATAACAATGTAGTTATCTTAGTCATATAAATAATAATTCATTATCTTTAAAAATCCTATGATTTACCCTGAAAGAGTTTAATAACCGTATATCAATAATTTAGTTATGTGGATATGATTTTGTAAATTATCATCCTTGTCTGTTAAATGCATTTTAAACAAGATTGCATCATATTTTTGTCACCTATACTGTCATTCTTTTTTTATTCACAAATAGTGAGAAGAAGTGAAGCTTCGAAGAGGTTTGAATCCAGCAGTGGTCTCCCAGGGGTAGATGAAACCCCAAATCAAGGCCAGTTACAGAGACCAAGGTATGTCATATGAAAGAGTATAATTTAATACATTTCCAGCGGCAGATGTTTATTTTTCCTTTATTAGAATCAAGTAGAATGCTTTTGTATCCTTTCTTTTAATTTTCCTTTTTCAGATTTTCTTCCTTTAGCTCTCTTTCACTTTAATTTCTCAGAAATTAATCCAATTATATGAACAACAAGATGTTAGAATCTGAGTATTTACAATTTGTGTTTGACTTTTAAAATTATTCATATAGCTGTACAATAACAAGAAAGTGAAGGAATGGCATTAAAAAATCTGTAAGAAGATAGTAAACCTTGATTTCTAAGAGAAAAACTTCTCCCTTTGAAAGTGGGAGTAGGCTCAACGAACAGGTTCTCATTATTTGTTGACTGGCCAAAGAGTTAGGCTACTACTAAATAACCTATTATGTAAAAAGTTAATTATTCATTCTATCTTTCCTGGCTTACAAGAAGTCTTCTGGTATTTTCTTAAAGCTTGATTTGAGCTGTTTAGAGTTCATTTTCATACCAAAATACTTCAACAAATTTGTCAGGAGTTAGTATTGTTCTTTTGCTGTGCTTAGGATACTATGTTAGAGCTGCGTATTCGCTTTGTTTAAACTTAACGATGTCAAGTGAAGTGTGAGTATATCAATGTCTGACCTAGTCATGCATTCAGGTCCCTTGCAGGAACAAAAGATGTTGTGAATGCTAACCATTAATTTAAAGTTTGCAGTTTATAAGAGAACCAGAAGTTGCTTACATTTTTCTGGCAAATTATGAAAGCCCTTTTAAATTCAGTTGTTTCAGTTTGTTTAAGTGCCACCTAATGCATGGGAATCACTTGAAAATTGACAAAAACTCTTAGCCTAATTGAATATGCCAGACACTGTTTCACACCTGTAAACTATTAATAGACTGGGTAACCCTAGCCATGTGATTGAAACATGTATCCATGGTTTAGAGTCCAAGTAATTAAATACACTGCACTAAAATTATTCCTTAATTAATGTTTCAATGTTTATTAATTTTTTAATGCTTATGCTTTTTAAGGAGTCTATATTTTATTTTAGGGAAAGCTCTGCTAAGTATCACTTACCTAAAGCAATGTTATATTTACTTAACAACATTTTATATTTCCTATAGTCTTGTGATGACCCCATTTTGATCATTTTTAACAAAAGATACTTGATAAAAATAAATCTGTGCTTGATATTACAGTTTCCTTTTTTTAAGGGTTTATTTATTTATTTGAAAGGCAGAGCTGCAGAGAGGCAGAGGTGGGGGAGAGAGAGGCGGGTGGGGCAGGGGATGAGGGAGAGGGAGAAGGTGAGGGAGATGTCATCCATCCACTGGTTCACTCTCCAAATGACCACAACAGCTGGAGCTGAGCCCATCCGAAGCTAGGAGACAGGAGCTTCTCCCAAGTCTCCCACGCAGGTGCAGGGGCCCAAGGACTGGGGCCATCTTCTGCTGCTTTCCCAGGCCATAGCAGCTGGGACTCAAACCGGCAGCCATATGGGATGCTGGCACTAGAAGTGGCGGCTTTATCTACTACACCGCAGCGCCAGCCCCACAGTTTTCTTAATAAAGCAAAAACATTGGGGGAAGAACGGCAATAAGGAACAAATATCGAATCTCACTAAACTTGGTGCTAAATTGAGGAATAGCTGTTAGGATCACTCCTCCCTATTACAGAGCTGTCCTGGTTAAGGCAATAAAAAGAGTAGCATTCTTGTTGTGATACCGTAAGATTGCATACTTTAAATATATCCATTTGATGTATATCAGTTATTCATCAAGAAACCTTTTCTTTAAAAAAAAAGAAAAAGTCACTCTTCCCAACTAATTTGGAGATAACCTATGAATATCTAATATTATGTCCTTTTTAGCTTGGTTAAATGCAGGAATAGAGATAACAACTGGAAGAATTATTGAGATTATGTGTTAACAATTGATTTACTATCAGTTTGTCTTATAGTTTGTTATTCAAAGACATTTCCTTTAAGTAAATTTAAAACATTTTATGAAACATTTCAATTTTCTTTATATGAAATCTCCAAAATGACAAGATTTTGAGAAAAAATTTTAATTTTGCCTATGTCCAGATTTTACTTAAGAAAGCACTACCTTCACTCATCAAGTTTGGGGGGATAAACTATCCTTTGTTTCCTAGCTGATGTAGGGAGGAAAAAAATAGAAACACACACACATGTGATGTTCATGGCATCTCAGTTAGATGTAGGTACCAGTAAACGAAAAACATTTCAAGAAGTAGACTGTTAGGTATACCTGTGTGTTCTGTAAGTTGTAAACTCTACTTCATTTAGCTAGTTCCATCTTTTGTCTGCCCTCAGAAACAAACATGAACCAAAATATTGTCTAAACTCCTTAGTCAAGTGCAAGTGTAGAGGTTTCTGATAATAACTTAATGTGCTGGTACACAAGCAGGAGGTCCTGTTGTTTTGTAGGTCACATATTTGTGAGAACTATAAATAGTGCTGTATTTATACATGTTGCATGTTTCTTTGTAAAAATTTCCATTCACTTTAGATAGAATGAAGTGGCAAAACAGATCCAGACAGTGCTATTGATTCGTATCATGGTGGGTGGGGGAGATGAACAGGAAATTCTGAGTCAGATGCAAAAGAATGAGTAATTTTTAGATTCTAAGCTATCAAAAGTGTCTTTCACTGACCAAAAAGGCTATTCAAATCTGCTTCCAAGGAGCGTATCTGAGCCTTTCTGTGTGTTCGGTTTTGAAGTGTAATTTATACATTGTACATTCTCACTGCTTCTGGCCCTGCTTATTGAGGTGATCATTTTTTCTGATTCCAAACAACCTATTTATTCATCTCTCAGTGATACGGATTTTCTGAATTTTTATTTTGTTTTTGTTTTATGTCTCTCAAATCTTTTAATTCTTGTAGAAACTTCTGTCAGACACTGCGATGAGAGAAAGAAAATATTTTTGCTGCTTTGAGTAGCTGTGGGTGTAATTTGAGCAAGAAAGCTGATATGATTATTGAAAATTCCAGGTTTGAGTTAAAATGTGTAGACTCAAATTCTTATTATCCTTACTCCTTCCAACCATTAAGTGACAGTGAACCATGAAATCATATTCAAACATTCCCTCAACAAATAACTACTGATCACTTACTGTGTTCTAGGAACTTTAAGGTGCTAGAGATAGAGCTGTAAACAACAAAGATAAAGTCCTTTAAGAGAATGTTGAGAAGAGATAGCTGACAAATTAAATGATGTCAAAATCTGTTTACATAGACAGTGGTATTAGAGAAGGTCTCTCTTAAGGGGTGACTTTGAATAGACAGCTAATGCAGTAAGAGAGTGATCTGTGCAGATAACAGCAGAAGGAGTGTTCCAGACAAAGAGAATAACGAGTGCAAAGGTCCCTGTGATAGGGAAGATATGTTGCATGTCAGAGGAATAGCAAGAAAGACCAGGTGACTACAGATGAGTGAAGGCCATCATGGATGGTAACCAAGTAACCAGGACTCAAATCAGGTCAGAAGGTAAGGTAAGTATTGTAGGTGTTGTTCTAAGTGTAATAGGAAGCCATTGGATGAATGATTGAAAGCATAAAGAGCCATGATCTCATTTACGTGGTATTAGGATTACACTGGTCAGTTCTGTGATGAACAGATTGTAGGAATAAAAGACCAGTTAGGAGACAGGTAACAATATTCAATTTGAGATGGTAGCACAGACTTGGTTGTTAGTGAAGAGTCAGAAATGGATGTCTTTAAGTTGTGGCTTTAGGATTTGTCCCTCAATTGGGTTTACAAAAAAAGAGAAATCAAACATGACTCCCAATCGTGTCCAAAGTAAAAGGTAAATGATTGAGAAGTTAGACTTGGAAGGGAAAGTATCAAGAATTTGTTTTAGAATTGTTACGCAAAAGATGTATATTAATATTCAAGTAGAATACTCACCTAGGCAGATGAATAGAATTAGAACTCAGAGGAGAGGCTGGGGTTTCAAAAATACATTTCAAACTTAGAAGAATATACTAGGTAATTAAGACAGTGTGAGTAGAATAGATAATATAAAATATGAAGTACAAATGAAGATCAGAAATACTTGAAGGTCTGAGCATTATTATAATCTAACATAAAATATTAGAGATGAAGGAGTATACAGCAAAAGTGACTAAGAAAGAGTAGCTAGTGAAGTAAAAGGAAATTAAGGAGAACATGGTTTCCCAGAAGTCGGATATTTCAAGAACCAGAAGGATTGATCAGCAGAAGTTTGGTGCAGCTGTAAAAACACACCTTCAGATACTAGCATCCCTGTCAGCAGGCTTAGGTTCAAGACTCAGCTCTACTTCCAATTCCAGCTTCCTGATAATGTGCATCAAGGGAGTCAGAAGGTGATGGCTCAAGTACTTGGGTCCCTGCCACCTACCTAGGATACCTGGATTGGCTATCGGCTTTGACCTTGCCCAGCCCCAGTTGTTTTGCAAATCTGGGGAGGAAACTAGACAATGGAAGATTCTCTTCCAACCAGCTCTCTGCTGTGGCCTGGGAAAACAGCAGAAGATGGCCCAAGTCCTTGATCCCCTGCACCCTCGTGGGAGACCCAGAAGAAGCTCCTGGCTCCTGGCTTCAGATTGGCGCAGCTCCAGTTGTTGCGGCCAGTTGAGGAGTGAACTAGCAGATGGAAGACTTCTCTCTCTCCCTCTCTGCCTCTCCTTCTCTCTCTGTGTAATTCTGACTTTCAAGTAAATAAATCTTTTAAAAAAGTAAATAAAAGGAGAGGTAAGATTGAGCAACTGTATCACATGATGCTTGGAGGTCAAGTTAAGAAGAAAATTAAGAATTATCCTTTGATAACATAGAAATCAATCATTTTTGCTACCCATTTTATTGGAATAGTGGGAGCTAAAATTTGATTTGTCTGAGTCCCAGAGGGAGTAAAAGATGAAGATAAAGTTTACATGACAAGTTTGAAAAGATTTACTCTAAAAGACAGCAGAAAAAAATGGAGTGGAGCATAAAGGGGAAAGTAGAACTCATAGGAGTTTTTGTTTTGTTCTAAATTATACAGCATGTTTGTATACTAAAAGAATATGTATGAGTATTGATAATAATTACAATAGCAAAGAGAGTTGATATTGTATGCAAAGGAATAATTTTAAAGATAAATTTTGGAATCAAAGCAATGTGAAGTCAACAGAAGGGAAATTGGCAGAAAAGTAGCTTAATGAATTAAATTTGATAACAGAATTAATGAATTATCTGAAGAAAGGTTTTAGAGGCAGTGAAGTAAAAGAATTACAGAGGATACACAGAGTATGGGAGGATAGAAATAGGACATTTTGGAGGTAGTTTGGTTATTGTTAACAACTAGCATGACCATAGGAGTAGGTTTTGGGCTGAGATGGGAAAGAGGCCAAGAGTATTGGGAGACTTCTCAGTCCATATATCACTACCACGGATGATGACAGGAGTAATGGTAGAAAAAGACTGAGTGAGGCATTTAAGTCTTCTTTTTTTAAGATTTATTTACTATTTATTTGAAAAGCAGAGTTAGAGAGCAGCAGAGGCAGAGAGAAAAAGAGGTTGATTTTTCACATGCAGGTTTACTCCCCAAATGGCCACAACATCCAGGGCGGAGTCAGAATGAAGCCAAGGGGCTGGCACTGTGGCGTAGTGGGTAAAGCTGTTACATGCACTGCCAACATCCCATATAGGCACCAGTTCAAGTCTCAACTGTTCCACTTCCCATCCAGCTCTCTGCTATGGCCTGGGAAAGCAGTAGAAGATGGCCCAAGTCTTTGGTCCCCTGCACCCATGTGGAAAGACCCAGAGGAAACTCCTGGCTCTTGGCTTTGGATTGGCACAGTTCCAGCCATTGTGGCCAATTGGGGAATAAACCAGTGCATGGAAGACCTCTCTCCCTCTCTTTCTGCCTCTCCTTTTCTCTGTGTAACTCTAACTTTCAAATAAATAAATAAATGTTAAAAAAAAAAAAAAAAAGAATGAAGCCAGGAGTTTCTTCTGGGTCTCCCATGCAGGTGCAGGGGCCCAAGTACTTGGGCCATCTGTACTGCTTTCTCAGGCACATTAGCAGGGAGCTGGATCAGAAGTAGAGCAGCCAGGACTCTAACAGGCACCCATATGGGATGCTGGCACTTCAGGTGGTGGCTTCACCTACTGTGCCACAGCACTAGCCCCATGGCACTTAAGTCTTCAATGAACAAGGGGGAGTGACTAACAAGACAATACATTTATACAGCAAAGTAGATTAATAGATATTATGCTTTCATGACAGGAACCTGGGGGAGTCTGGGGTTATTGAAGGAGTTTTCAGTAGTGGTCCAAAAGCTTAAATAAAAATTAAGGAGAATCTCTTCCTACTTCCAAGGTGCAGTGTCACGAGGCTTGTAAGGATAAAATAGCCTCTATTTGAATCAATAAGAAGCAGTCTCTAGAAGCTGCTGGGATGTTCAGAGAAGAGGAGAAGGATATAGATCTACGTGTTAAAAAATAGGACAGTAGTAGAGCAATACCTTAAACGTACAACTCAGTGCTCCTTTGTGTACTACAAACTATTGTTTCCCACAGAACTTTTCCAACACCAAACACATGGTGTTTTCCTTCATGTCAGCAACCAGTTCTGCAACTCTTTGAATATTGGCTGAGTGTCCTACAATTTAATTCATCTCTGACACTAAATACCTGAAGTTGTCATCAGATCGCACAACTTATGGAATCAGTCCCACAAGATTGCCCCACTTTAGGTGCCAGTTGGGAGTCCCAGGACTCCTGTTTTCATCAATCAGTTACAAACAGATCAAAAGGTTCCTGTAACCCTGCCTTTGGGTTTGATAATTTACTAGAACGACTTAGAGGATGTTATGGAGACTTCGTTCCAAAGCTATAATCGGTTATTAACTCAATATCCAGCTTCCCCTCTCCCTCAAGATTGGAGAGGGAGATCTCAGAAGTTCTAGGCTTCTCGTCAAGGCTTGGTCTTTCTGGAAACCAGCTCCTGCCTGAAACTATTGAGGGACCCAACAGGTGTTTCCTCATTCTGACAAAAGAGGCTCCTATCACCTAAAAAGTCACAAAGGGTTTAGGAGCTCTGTGTCAGAAACTAGAGTCAAAAGCCAAATATCAGAATAAAAGATTATCTTATCACCGTCTATGGTTCAGGAAACTACAAGGGTTTTAGGAACAGTTCAAAATCAAATATGTACATATAATATTATGTTATATTCGAATATGTAATATATATATTTGCCACACTGTGTAATGTAAAAAATTCTTCTCAAATGAAAGAAATTAAATTTCTTTAAATTCTTGATATCTTGATTTTAACATGGAGTTTTTTTTTAGCCTTAAAACAGTTGTTTTCTTTCTTATTTTTATTTTTTGACATCTAATCCTTACTTTTCTCCTTTTTTTTTTTTTTCTGCAGCAGACAGTATGAAACACCCCTTGAAGGCAACTTAATTAATCAAGAGATCATGCTAAAACGGCAAGAAGAAGAAATGATGCAACTGCAAGCCAGAATGGCCCTCAGACAGTCTCGGTTGAGCCTGTACCCAGGAGACACAATCAAAGCTTCCATGCTTGACATCACCAGGGATCCATTAAGGGAAATCGCCCTAGAAACAGCCATGACACAAAGAAAGCTGAGGGTAACTAAATTTTCAGGTTATGACATCTACACTTGCTCTCACAGGGAATTGTTAGGTAAAAAAATGCTGTAGGTTTGCTAAAATTACATGTAGGTCAAATTGAAATTCCATGTTAGTTTCCACTAGGATTAAATATCTTGTTGGTTGATATTAAAATACTTAGCTGTTTTCATTTTTAAAATAACATTAGATGGTTTTATAGTGTCTTAGCTGTCTATTTTAAAAGTCTGATTATGAGCCTTGAAATCAGCTGGCTTTATTCAGTATTGTAGAAGGTTATTTTTTAATATTAAGCAATGTATTATCCCACCAATTGATATTTGAGATGGAAAGTTCAAAGTTTGTTCAGAAGCTCAAGAATGCTGTCAAATATATTTCCATCTTTCTGGTCTATCATTCTCAGAATTTGGGCAAACATTTGCTTTATAGTTAAAAGATGTCTATATTCATTCACTTCAGCCATCGTGTTCTCACATAAATTGTTAAGCCTCTTTATGCCTTAGTATGCTAATTTTACAAATATGGAATTAGGTTGCAATTTATAAGACACTGTTCAATTTTAAAGTGTTTAAATTTCAATAAGATATAACTGAAAGAAAGAAGATCAATAACACTTCATGGTTTATCGTTATAACCAATACCTATGTCAAAATTAAGTAACAGGCAGTATACCATACAAAATAGTTTGGGCTTCCAATATAAAAACTAAGTTAGCAGCATAAATGGCGCACACATGCACACACACAAACCTATTTCCTAAACCAACAGCTTCAGAGAGCTAATCTGGGACCAGTGATTCATGAAATGTAGATTGTACCTTTGCAGTGTGCCACTTGTCTGTGCCATCTCCTTGAAAAATCTCTGTTTACTTTGCAGAGAGTCATTATTTGGCTATTTGAAAGTAAGCATTTTTTCATCAGAGATATACTATATTAATAGTTAGATAACTTCAACTACTGATCATTGAAGGAGTACCTTGCATTTTTCCTTAAAAGGAGCAGGAGCTCACATTTTTAGGCAGAAAAGGGATGTTAGTATTTGGAGAACAATTTCACAGTTGAATTGTTATTTTTTTCCCAAAGCATACATTTTTAGGTTTTTTTCCTCCATTTCCTTTTGGTTCAGACACATTTTAACTTGTTCATGCATGATCTGTGCGTCCCATGACAAACATTTTTTTTTCCCTACTGTTCCTGTTCTTGTTTAAAGTCTGTCCTATCGGTTCATTGACTATTAACAAACCCTTAATGTTAAACTTTTACTTAAATATCTCTCACGTGTTCCATACCTGGTTAGTTTGATAGAATTCCCACTGCAAGCAACTATGAGCTGCACAACCAAATGTGAAAGCCAACAAAAACAAAACTCCAGTAACCTCTGTTAGTTTACACACACACACACACACACACTTGTCTTTGGACTCAAGATTAGTCCTGTGTTCATTTTAGTTTCGCCCATGTGGACATGATCTTTCAGTCTGTTCTCAGTCATGGTCCAATCTGGAGTCCAATTTGCTTTAAGTTATCTCCTAAACTAATAGTCCTCTCTTGGCTAAAAGAAGCAGACTCTACTTTGCCCATCTCTTGAGTCCCTCCCCCCACCATTTCCTTCTAAATGGCATTGACAAGATCAGAGGCTATGTAATATCTGTACTATGTCTTGTTACTCTCTAAAACACAAAAGCACAGGGTCTCGGTTCCAAAATCATGATTTCTGATAGATATGTAGATTTTGTAGGCAACAAGTAGCTGTCCTTTAACTGTAACTCATTTTAGATTGAATATCACCCTCTGAAACAAGATTCTCTTTAGTCACTTCACACAGTAGCAGTACTAAGCCTAATCCTTACATGAGCTGGATAGCCATGATTTACTTTAAAAATTAAGGCTTTTGGCCGGTGCTGCGGCTCACTAGGCTAATCCTCCACCTGAGGCGCCGGAACCTCGGGTTCTAGTCTCGGTTGGGGCGCCAGTTCTGTCCCGGTTGCTGCTCTTCCAGTCCAGCTCTCTGCTGCGGCCCAGGAAGGCAGTGGAGGGTGGTCCAAGTGCTTGGGCCCCGCACCCACATGGGAGACCAGGAGGAAGCACCTGGCTCCTGGCTTCGGATCGGCATGGTGCGGAAGGAAGACCTTTCTCTCTGTCTGTCTCTCTCTCTCACTGTCTAACACTACCTGTCAAAAAATAAACATAAATAATAGATAAATAAAAGAAATTTTCTGTTAGAACTTGGTTTAAGGCATGTTCCATTCCTATTTTGGGGAAAGGCCAATGTTTTCTTTATTGAAAGTTTTTGCATTTGTTTTAGGTGACCTAGTTAATATCTCGTAACTTCATGTGTAATTTACTACTATTACATTATTTTCCTTTCAAGGAAAGAACTAGAATAAATAATAAAAGCTATTACTTCTATTTGTGTGATTTGTAGAACTTCTTTGGCCCTGAGTTTGTGAAAATGACAATTGAACCATTTGTATCTTTGGATTTGCCACGGTCTATCCTTGTAAGTATTAAAACCAATTTGTGTCACCTTGGAAAATAATTTCACAATTTTCTTTTTAAAAACCAGTGAAAATTCTTACGATAATTGTTTTAATAAATGATTTTTTTTTCTAATTGTAGACCAAGAAAGGGAAGAATGAGGATAACAGAAGAAAAGTAAACATAATGCTTTTGAGTGGGCAGAGACTGGAACTGACCTGTGATACCAAAACTATATGTAAAGATGTGTTTGATATGGTTGTGGCTCATATTGGCTTAGTGGAACACCATTTGTTTGCTTTAGCTACCCTAAAAGGTACCAAGACATTTAAATTCAAAGTATACTACAGACTCTTGGCAATAAGCTAACCTCTATACTTATTTTTTTTAAGATTTGCTTTATTTATTTGAAAGTCAGTTTGGGCCTGGCCAACGCCAGGAGCCTAGACCCAAGGATTTGGGCCAGTTTGCTGCTGTACTGTGATGCCAGCCCCTCTGTAACTGTTTTCATGTCTCGCCTCATTTGGGGAGATAGTAACTAAATGAGCAAGTTAGCATTGAAAAGTTGCAATGAGTTAGGAACTCCTTTCCTTCTCCCAACTATGTACATTTTTTATAGCTATGTTTATTATTATTTTAAATTTTCCCAATGATTGAAATTGAGTCATTTCACGTATCTTTTTTTTAAGATTTGTTTATTATATTTGAAATACATAGTTACAGAGACAGAGAAGTAGAGACACAGAGAGAGTTCTTTCATCACTGGTTCACTCCCCAAATGGCTGCAACAGCTGGAGCTGGGCTGGTCGAAAGCCAGGAGCCAGAGCTTCTACCAGGCCTCCTACGTGGGCACAGGGGCCCAAGCACTTGGGCCATCTTCCACTGCTTTCCCAGGCTGTTAGCAGGGAGCTGAATCAGAAGTGGAGCAGCCGACATTGGAATCAGTGCCCACGTGAGATGCCAGCACCAGAGGTGGCAGCCCTTCCCACTATGCCACAGTGCCGACCCCCGTTTCACATATTTTACACATTCTATCCTAAACTGAATGACTTCTACTACCATATCAGTCTCAGTGCTCAGCCTCAGTAGAAGCCTCTCCACCTTATCAGAGTTCCCATAGCTTTCACAGGCTCTTTGAGTTTAATCTCCTCTAATAATCATTATATTTAGAAATTACTCTTCAAATTTCAGAATCCTATTTACTCAAAATTTAATGTATAAATTTTAGACAATAACATGCCATAAATGAGAATTGAAAGGTAAAATAGGTAAAATGAATCTGAAACTAAATTGTGATAATTTATTATCACATTTTGAATATTTGAAAATAAATGTTTCCTTCAACATAGTACATTAAATTCTTGTACTTTAAAAATGAGTAATTCATTTTGTACAATATCCAATAAGTACTAAACTAGTAGCAACTGAGGTCTATTACTTTACTAATTTCATTTTTAGACTAATCAGGTAACACTATGTGAAGATATTCAACTAATCACAATTTCTATTTACAATATATCTAATTACTTAAATATTCTGGAGAAAACAGATTTGATTAAATAATCATTTAATTTGGAAAGAGTCAGTAATAAGTTATGGGCTTATAAAATAAAAATACATAAATGATGACTCATTCCTATTATGCTTCACCTGATAGCTCAGTAGTAGTAAATAATAGCTAATATTTATTCAGTGCATAAAATTACCATGTTTTATCAAGTGTTTTATATCCATTACATCATTTGAGCCTTACAGCAGTCTTATAAAGCAAGAATTATTACTATATTGATTAGTCAGACAATAAATTGATATCCATAGAGAAAAAATAATTTATTCAGTGTCATTCAGATGATACATAATGTGACCAGGAACAGAATCTAGGTCTATCTTTAGGGCCCCATTCTTAAAAGACTAAGCAATATGGCCTCTTATCCCTGCACCAGGCCTTAGTGCTCTGTACCATCCTTCTTAACAATCTTGTTTTATTCCCATGTAATACTGTTTTGTGTAAATTTGACCCAAAAATGAAGAAATCAGAAGAGAACATTAAAAGTATTTTTATATGAATGCTTTTCTCATTCTGTTTTAGATAATGAATATTTCTTTGTTGATCCTGATTTAAAATTAACCAAAGTGGCCCCAGATGGATGGAAGGAAGAACCAAAGAAAAAGAGTAAAGCTACTGTTAATTTTACTTTGTTTTTCCGAATTAAATTTTTCATGGATGATGTTAGTCTAATACAGTGAGTACATGAAAGTTTCTCCTTCACTCTTTTTGGCCTTTCCCTATTTTGACTCTTTAGCTTACTGATACTGAATTTTTTTAATCCACAATAATGTCTTTATCCCAAAAGAAATACAGTAGTTCCTGCTTATCTGCAATTTCAGTAACCCACATTCTATTGTAATCTGAAAATGTTGAATGAGGAATTCCAGAAATAAACAGTTTTAAACTGCATGCTGTTCTGATTAGTGAGACACAGTCTTGCATATCCTGCTTTGTCCTGTCCTGACATGAATCATCCCTTTGTCCAGCATATCCATGTTGTGTATGCCACCTCCCTCAGTCATGGAGCAGCCCTCTCAGTTGGCAGGTCAACTGCACCGCCCTGTCATGATGCTTGTGTTCCAGTAGCCCTTATTTCTTTAACAATGGCCCCCAAAGCACAGGAGTAGTGGTGCTGGCACTTGGATATGCCTAAGAGAAGCCATAAAGTGTTTCCTGTAAGTGAAAAAATGAATGTTCTTAATGTGAAAAGAAAATCATCCGCTGAAGCTCCTAAGATCCACGGTTAAGTAGCTGTTGTTAGTCTCCTGTTGTGCCTAATTTATTTAGTATCATAGGTATACGTATAGGAGAAAACATGGTACATATAGGGTTTGATACTATCCTTGGTTTCAAGGATCCACTGAGGCTCTTAGAACATATCTCCTGTGGATAAAAGGGGCAACTGTATTTCCTTCGACTTGGTCTGTTGAACTCTTGTGCCTTAAAACTTAAAGAGCCAGTGTTGTGGCATAGCAGGTTAAGCTGATGCCTACAACACCAGGATACCATATGGAAGCGCTAGTTAGAATCCTGACTTCTCTGCTCTAGCTCCCTTCTAATGTCTTTGGGAAAGCAGCAAAAGATGACCCAAGCACTTGGACCCTTGTCACCCACGTGGGAGACCAGATAAAGTTCCTGGCTTCTACCTTTGGCCTGGCCTAACCCCTGCTATTGCAGCTATTTGGGGAATGAACCAGTAGATGGAAGGTCTTTCTCTTCCTCTCTCTCTCTGTGTTACTCTTTCATATAAATAAAATAAATCTTGAACTTAATAATAAATAATCTTGGAAACTAAATTTATATGCCAATAATAAAAATTGCCCCAAGATTCAAATCAAAAGCCTAGATGATTCTGTGTGTTTGTTTACTTTTTTTCAGGCATACTCTGACTTGTCATCAGTATTACCTTCAGCTGCGGAAAGATATTCTGGAGGAGAGGATGCACTGTGATGATGAGACTTCCTTATTGTTGGCATCTTTGGCTCTCCAAGCCGAGTATGGAGATTATCAACCAGAGGTAGGATTTGTTTTTTCCTCCAGGACCACTTTTTTTTTTTTTAAAGATTTATTTATTTATTTGAAAGGCAGAGTTATACAGAGAAAGAAGGAGAGGCAGAGAAAGAGGTCTTCCATCCACTGATTCACTCCCCAGTTGGCTGCAATGGCTGGAGCTGTGCCAATCCAAAGCCAGGAGCCAGGAGCTTCCTCTGGGTATCCCACGCAGGTGCAGGGGCCCAAGGACTTGGGCCATCTTCCACTGCTTTTCCAGGCCATAGCAGAGAGCTAGAATGGGACTCGAACTGGTGCCCATATGGGATGCTGGCACTACAGGTGGTGGCTTTACCCACTACTCCACAGTGCCAGCCACAGTACCACTTTTTAAATGATGTTCTTTTCCTTAGCATAATTAAGTTTTAAACTTGCTTGAGATGTGTGATGTTTGGATCTGAAGAGGTTTGAGATTTATTTGATGCCTCAGAATGACCAAACTCCTTATGTACATTGCTTTTATGAAATCATACAGTTTTAAAATGATCCTATTTTGGAGCTGGCTTGGTGGTGCCATAGTTAAGCCGCTATTCATGACATCCACATCACGTATTGGAGTGCCTGGGTTTGAGTCCTGCCTCTGCTTCAAATCCAGCTTCCTCCTAATGCTACCGTGGAAGACAGCACATCATGGCTCAAATACTTGGGTCCCTGCCACCCGTGTGAGAGACCTGGATAGAATTCTAGGCTCCTGGCTTTAGCCTGTCCCAATCCCAGCTGCTGTTGGCATTTAGGGAGTCAACCAGCAGACAGAAGATCTCTCTCTGCTTCTCTCTCTTGACCCACATACCCACCACCACTCTGTTTTTCAAATAAATAAACTTTAAAAAGGAGTTTAGGGATATATAGCGCTTACCTCCTTCTCCCAGGTTCTGACTAACAAAGACTAGACACAGTGGTTATTAGCCAAATAAAGATTAGAAGGATCTTCTACCTTCCACAGATCCACACAGTGATGAGCTTGGAACCTAGCAGAGCTCACTCCGTGGACAACTCACTGTCTATTCAAAGTCTAATATTTCTAAACACAAGCATCTAAAAGGAAGCAAGAGCCAAGAGACTGTGCCACTGCATCAGCAGCCTTCATACTGATCTTTAATTCTAGTGACATGAGATGTTTGAATGTCACTCTCCTCCAGCTAGCCAATCTGGTTTGTCACTCTGCCTCATTGAAGGAAAGAGAAAAAGTGATGCATTTCTTTTTAAATTCATTCCTCAAAAAGAGAAGTAGAAATAAAAGTATTTCCTCTGTTGGCCAAGGCAAGGCCTTTAAGATATGAGTAATAGGGAAGGTGCAATACAGTAAAGGGCAAATGGTTATTACCAAAGCATTCTTCTCTCTAGGTTCATGGAGTGTCTTATTTTAGACTGGAGCATTATCTGCCTGCCAGAGTAATGGAGAAACTTGATTTATCCTACATAAAAGAAGAGTTGCCTAAACTGCATCATACCTATGTGGGAGCATCTGAGAAAGAGACGGAGTTAGAATTTTTGAAGGTAAGCATCCAAAATTACAAAAAATAATTTTTTTTTCCAAAATAAGATATGTTGAAGGGGTTAGGCATTTGGCAGAGTGGTTCAGATACCATTAGGATGAACACATCCCACGAAGTTAAGTACCTGGGTTTGAGTCTTACCTCTGGCTCCCGATCCCAACTTCCTGCTGATGCACACTCTGGGAGCTAACTCAAGTACTTGGGTCCCTCCCATATGGGCGACCCAGATAGTGTCCTTGGCTCCTGGCTCTAACCTGGCCCAGCCCCCATTGTTGCGGACATTTGGGGAGTGAACCAGAAACCAGGGTGTGCATGTCCCGAATGGTATCTGAACCACTGTGCCAAAACTATGTTCACACAAAAATATATGTTCAGTGTTTGTAGCAGCTTTATAGCTACCAACTAAGACAAAAATGTCCCCTTGTGTTGCTTTGTACTCAGTCTCCTCCTTAACCACTAGCTCCTGGCAACTTCTGATTTGCTGTCTATTACCACAGTTTTTTCTTTTCTTGGATTTCATATAAATAACCATGCATTCTTTTCCATCTTTTTTCACTTGGAATTAAACCCTTGAAATTCAGCATTCTATGGTATCTATCAGTAGTTTGGTTTTTTTTATTGCCGAATATTTTTCCCTTGTACAGATATGGAACAATTTGTTTATTAGTTGCCAAACTGTGGTTGTGTGAGTCCCAGTTTATTTGCTTTACCACTCATATATCTTCTTTATTGATCTGATAAAACTTTTGTTCATGTTTGTGTCTCATTATGTCTCCATTTATGGAACTAAATATTCTCTTATATTGTAGATATAATTCTTTTATCATATATGTATATTTTACACATTTTATATATATTTATCTCCCAGCCTGTAGATTGCCTTTATTTTCTTAGCACTGACTTTTGATGAACAGGTTTTTTTAAAAAATTAATGTTTTCTTTTATGATGTGTTTTCTCCCTTTTCTTTTTCTTAAAAATATATTTATTTGAAAACCAGAGTTACAATGGGGGAGGTGGAAGGATATCTTCAGTTCATTGGTTCAATCCCCAGATAGCCACAACAGCTAGGGGTGGAGCCTGGAACTCCATTTAGGTCTCCTATGTGGGTGCAGGGGCCCAAGTACTTGGGCCATCTTCTCCTGCTTTCCCAGGCACATTAGCAAGGAGCTGGATTGGAAGTGGAGCAGCCTGGACTAGAACCAACACTCATTTGGGATGCCAGTGCTGTGAACAGTGGCTTAACATGCTGTGCCACAACACTGCCTGGGCCCTGAGAAGCAAGTTTCTAATGTTAATAAAGTTTAAATTATCAACTTTTTCTGCTGTGGCTCATGCTTTTTATGTAACATGTAAGAAATCTTTGCCTGGGGTCTGCACCGTGGTTCACTTGGCTAATCCTCCACCTGCAGTGCCGGCATCCCATTTGGGCACCGGGTTCTAATCCCAGTTGTTCCTCTTCTAGTCCAGCTCTCTGCTGTGGCCTGGGAAGGCAGTGGAAGATGGCCCAAGTCCTAGGGCCCCTGCACCCACATGGGAGACCAGGAGGAAGCACCTGGATCCTGGCTTCGGATCGGTGTAGTTCTGGCTGTAGCAGCCATTTGGGGAGTGAACCAACCGAAGGAAGACCTTTCCCTCTCTCTCTCTCACTGTCTAACTCTGTCTGTCAAATAAAAAAAAAAAAAAAATTAAAGAAATCTTTGCCTAACCCAAAGTCACGTAGATTTTCTAAGTTTTGTACTTTTATTTTCTGTATTTAAATCTTAGGTCCATTTTCACATATCAGGTAACGTAAGGTTTGAGATATTCTTTGTGCATCTGAATATCAGTTTTCCCAGCAAGAAAAGAATTTACTTTCCACATTAAACTATATTATTACAAACTCTATATCTTTACATCACCTTTTGCCAAACTGTATCACTATGGTATGCTTTTTTTCCATTAGGTCTGCCAAAGACTGACAGAATATGGAGTACATTTTCACAGGATACACCCTGAGAAAAAATCACAGACAGGAATATTGCTTGGAGTCTGTGCTAAAGGTGTCCTTGTATTTGAAGTTCACAATGGAGTTCGCACATTGGTCCTTCGCTTTCCATGGAGGGAAACCAAGAAGATTTCTTTTTCTGTATGTCCATTTTAACCTCTTTTAAATATATTTTGATTGGTATTAGCAGTTTGCATTGTAACATAATAAACCAATTTCCCTTAAGTACACTTTAGAACCTACCCTTCAGTAGGGCCAAAATGTTGTAATACTATTTAACTCTTCCTTCTGAATTGAAGGAAGTATCCTTGGGATTTTGTTTGTTTCTGATTTTCTCAGAAGATAGTTTTGAAAAGACTGCTCTATATTCCTCGCTGGTTATGTGCCCAGTTAACTTCAGTTAAATCACAACCAAGCTGAATTCCCTGTTAAGTCAGAGCTTATTCTCGTGTTTTAAGTTCTCACATGGAAAACCCCCGGTAATGTTTGAAGAGGAATAATTAACTCCAGTGAACCTTGTCTCCCTTAATAAATCTCTCACAGACAGTGTTGATTTGATTGTTAGAGTTATGAACTTGTCCTTTGACTTCCTGCAGTTTTTATGTTCTAGTGTATACTCTCTATAGAAGTAAAGTTAGAAAATGATTTTTAGAAAAGAATGTATTTATGGAAGATAGTGAGATATAAAGGCATATTTTAATTTTAGACATAGTTGGAGTATCTGAACATTGAAGTGCCCTTAGAAAACCCCAGATGAATTTAAAATATGTTCAGTTATTTGTTTTCCTAGTGGTTCTCAAGGACTACTGACACCATTAGTTCATACATGAACTACTGAAATACAATCTCACTAGAACATTATTTATAAGAATGTTGAAGTACCCTGGATAATATCCTACCCAAGGACCTTTGAAATTAGTTCTAGACCTAATGGTTGGTTTCCTACAAAACATAGAGGTATCATTAAGATTACCAAAACATAATATATTCTCAAGAAATCCCAGACTACCCTTATCGTCCCAAGATTGTCAAGGCCAAGAAATTACCTGGGTTTAATTTACCATTCAGCAGTGAAAAATGCTGGTGTCTGTCTGAGGGAAACCTTAGATGAATTAAGTACAAATTTTATTGGGACGAGTTTTGAAAAGGCACAGGTCAAATAATCATATTGCATTAAGCTCCATGTCACTTGCCAAGCTACCACAGGAGCCCCCATTTGTAGTACTAGCTGTGATTGGCTCATTTTTAAAGGTCTGCTGTAACAGAAAATAGATCGTATTCCCATGCAAACTATTCCTGTATTGAACAGCACAGTTTATTCTGGAGTTATTTCTCTAGCCAAGAGTCCTCCTTTGTAACCATCTTTTTCCATCATTAACTTCAGAGGAGATGGAAAAAGTCATGCTTCAGCCTTTGCATCTCTCACACTGAGTTCCCTCAAGCACATTTCTTGTCCAGCTCCTCAGTTCACACTGAGAGATTATCTAATGTTTTTCTCAAATGTTTCAAACCTGCGTATCGTTCATAGTTATTAAAACATCTATAATATCACTTCTCGTGATTATTTTAGACTTGTAACCTATCTTTGGCCTTTTTTGAGGGTGTACCCCTTTGGTGCCTTTGTGTATTTTATTATAGACACCAGTTCCATAGTTCTTTTGTCTAACAGACTAAGGAGATTCAGTTTTTCCATATTTAGGCTTCAATCAGTGAATGAGCTCTACAGCTGTGGCAGTCAATGTCCTTGCAAATTACTTAACAGCAGTTAATGGTATTTTTAATAGAAAAAAAATTCCCTATTGAAGAGTTACTAGATATACTGATGCTAATCAAGATACTAGTTTGGTGTTAATATATTTGAACTCCTCTCTAACACTTGATGGTTTCATTTTTTAACAGAGAAGACAAGTTTAGTCTCAGAGATTTTTATTAGCGATATTCAACTAGAATTAAATAATGTTTGTTTTTATAGCATTGTTATAGTCACAGCTGGATTCTATTCACTAAATGCAGTACTGGTTTTCTTTTTATGGCTGTAATATGAAGATTTTTTAAAGTGATTTTTTGTAGGTAAGAAAAGTCATTTTTAAAATTTCTAAATAAGGCCGGCGCCGTGGCTCAATAGGCTAATCCTCCGCCTTGCGGCGCCAGTATACCGGGTTCTAATCCCGGTTGAGGCGCCGATTCTGTCCCAGTTGCCCCTCTTCAGGTCTAGCTCTCTGCTATGGCCTGGGAATGCAGTGGAGGATGGCCCAAGTGCTTGGGCCCTGTACCCCATGGGAGACCAGGAGGAAGCACCTGGCTCCTGCCATCGGAACAGCACGGTGCGCCAGCCGCAGCAGCCATTGGAGGGTGAACCAACGGCAAAAGGAAGACCTTTCTCTCTGTCTCTCTCTCACTGTCCACTCTGCCTGTCAAAAAAAAAATCTAAATAAAACCAGATATTATGAATATAGCAGCTGCATGAATAAAGTTTGGATAATACTTTATCATATCTTTTGTGAGGCTGCTGAATTTGCCTTTCCTGTGCCTATTTCTGCATTGGAAGTAAAGACAGGAGGCACAAAGCAGAGAGTAATTTGTGCAACAGACTGGACTTAAGCAATTCTCCAGAGACATTACTCCTGGACCCTAGCACATGGAATGCTGGTCTTTTAAGGCATGTGGATCACCTCCAAGCCTCAGCACAAACTTTGAGATGCCCTCTTATGCAAGAGATAGTCGTTTTTCAAGAAACATCAGAGACATAAAACTGGTTAGCCATTTTCCTACTTTTCCTGAATTTATCAAGAATTGCCATCTCTAAACACCAATGCATTTCATTTCTCAGTGCAGCAGTTACATTATCCAATACCACTCCATGCCCACATTTTCCTAACTTCTCACAACTTCTATCCTAGCCATCATCCCACCCAGGTATACTGGACTTGCTTTATATATTAATTTTTTTTTTTTTTAGTTTTTTTTTTTTTTTTTTTTTTTTTTAGTTTTGACAGGCAGAGTGGACAGTGAGAGAGAGAGACAGAGAGAAAGGTCTTCCTTTGCCGTTGGTTCACCCTCCAATGGCTGCCGCGGACGGCGTGCTGCGGCCGGCGCACCGTGCTCATCCGATGGCAGGAGCCAGGTGCTAGGTGCTTATCCTGGTCTCCCATGGGGTGCAGGGCCCAAGCACTTGGGCCATCCTCCACTGCACTCCTGGGCCACAGCAGAGGGCTGGCCTGGAAGAGGGGCAACCGGGACAGAATCTGGCGCCCCGACCAGGACTAGAACCCGGTGTGCCGGCGCCGCAAGGCGGAGGATTAGCCTGTTGAGCCACGGCGCCGGCCAGAAATATATTTTCTATGTTTTTATTAGAAGTAGGTCAAGTAATATCCATGCCTAATATGGGGAATATAAATAATATTTATAATATTAATCCTAGGAAATCATCCTAATAATGAATAATGCTGTTTAATATTGTAGAAAAAGAAAATCACATTGCAAAATACATCAGATGGAATAAAACATTCCTTCCAGACAGAAAACAGTAAAGTATGCCAGTACCTGCTGCATCTCTGCTCTTCCCAGCACAAGTTCCAGCTACAGATGAGAGCAAGACAGAGCAACCAAGATGCCCAAGAGATTGGTAAGGAAAAGACTATTTCAGAAGGCTCCAGGTTATATGCATTAGTTTTACCACAAATTTTAAAAGAGTTTCTGTGTTCAGTTAAAAAATATATACAGTTTAAATGACTAAATCAAGTCCATAAAGATGTCACAAATGAAGTTCATTTTGAAAAAGTAACCCAGGTCAGTCGGCGTTTATCTCATGAAATATCTATTTTATATGTACAATAGACTAGTTAATGTAAATATTACAAAATTTGGTCCATGTTCTGTAGCAACAGTGAACTTACACACTTTCTGAAAGGACAAGACCAATGAATATGAAACAATAATGCCAAATGCAAGGTTTGAAACTTTAATGATCTCATTCAGACTCACAAGAAGAGAGCGGAGGTTAGAGTACTGGAGAGTTGGCATTTGAATTGGATTCGAAGGAGAAAAATTATCTAAGTAGATTGGAGATAGACAGAGGGAAAGAACACGGGAAGCAAGGTAGAGGATGCAGGCAGTGAGGTGGAGGAAGGTGCACCCAGGACAGTGAAAAAATGTAGTTTTGTGGATGGCGGGTTTATCACCTGTTTATTTAGTGTACATTCCTGTTCTGAGATTGAGATGAATAATCGCAGCACTGAATATAAGTGGTCAGGAAGGTGGTTTCACAGTCTTTTGAAGAGGAACCAGCAGGAGAAACTAATTCAGCTGTGAAAAAAATAGCTCTGTCAGACCTGAAGTATTTAAAGCTTCCTCTGCAAGGCCACACGTGTAGCTTAAAGTCACACAACATGCAGTTCTTCACAGTAAATGCTGTAGACTTAAGTGAAACATTCTGAAGGATGTGATTTAAAAATTTATTGACATAGCACTGATGACCTTGTACCTCAGAACTCTATGAAAACTTTACTTGAACTTTCTCACTCCAAAGTCTTACAGAAAATAGTTTCCCTATAGGATCAGTCTGCTGTGTTGGCATCCTGTGAATATATACCTTTCAGAATGGAGATGGGAGTGGAGGATATATGCTTATTTAATATGAATATTCCAGGAAACTGAAACTTAGAAAATCACAATCTTTGGCAACTGGGTCCCGTTTTCCTCTGGGATGGTTTTTAATCTACTGAAATATAATCATTGCTGTAAACCAATTTCATTATGATATTTCTTTCCCTGATTTCCTATGTTAAAATGTGTATGCTCTTATATATTTCAAAGTGTAGTAAAATATTAAACCTATTAAGGCTATTGGGATTCCCACTTGGGCCAATTTTTATTCAGTAGAAATGAGAATTGAACAATTGAAAACCACGTCACTATAGAAACAGTGAAAGGAGTCAGAAGACAAAAGTATGAAGCCAGCCTTTCGATCTCAACATTGCTTCTACTACAAGACAGGACAGTGTGATAGTTGAGAATATGAACTCTGAAACCAAGCTGCCAGTACTCTGACTTGGCTCTATTCCTTACAAGTCCTAACACCTTGGGTAAACTACTTAAACTCTGCCTTTGTTTCTCTATCCGTTAAATAATTATCATAATGTTAATGCCTACATCATAAGGTTGTGAAGAGGAAATTAATTGATACATGTAGAACACTTTAAAAGTGCTGGGTATAGAATATTCATAATTGTATATATTATATAATAAGTTATAATATATTTATATTATATAATATATTCTATGTAATAATTTTATTATAATCACCATCCATCTTATTTTAGCACTACTACCTGCAGCAGAAGGTAATACTACTGTACTATGTACCACTATACTATTTTCAGCAGTAGTGGTGGTAGTAATGGAGATGGTGGTGGTAGCGGTAGTAATTGGATAACCTTAGTCTTTTTGGAATCTCATTTTCTGCATTCATTTAGAGGGAACGCTCTATGTATCTCAGGTTTACTCCTAGAATCACAACAGCTATGTATACTTGGATTTATATGTGAAATACTTTAAGATAGTAACTACCCATATTTTTCCCCAGATATTTTTTGAACTTTCCAAGGAATTATTTCCTACTTATAATGAGTTTAAATGGAACTATCTGCCTATTTAATTATCTGTCCTATACAATTACAAATAACTAATCTTATCTCTAGGATATTTATGAGACAACAAATAAATGTATGATTCTTCTCTAAAATCATAGAATATTGGTGATAGAAAAAACCTTAAAAGCCATTAAGTCCAAAATTTTACTGAACAGGTTCAGAGAAGAAAGTGACCACACCTCATGATTCGAGGTCAGATTAGGCTGAAACCCTATTCTCTATCATTCCTAATCCAGTATTCCTTCTATCTGATGAGCTCCCCAAGAACCAGTGTGTAATGGAATTAAATGAAGATTAAAAATCACTTACTGAGAATGTACTATTATAAGTGCTAAATGTGATAGGGTAACAGGGTAAATGAAGTTCCTCTCTAAAATAGCATGCAGTTAACTTGAGAGACATAAGGAAGCACCAGATGATACAAGGAACTGAACAGCAGCAGAAACAGACATTGAAAAGGGTGATTGCTGGCTGAGTGTGGAACTAGGAAGCCTTTGAATTCGAATTGGAAACATTAGCGTCAGGATGCAGCCCCGTTCCAATATCCTTTTCTATGTGGATGCTCCTTGCTGGAGTCTTTCCCTAGTGAATAATAGTAGGACAGACAAGACAAGTGGATGACTTATGGTCCCCATTTGCAATATGTTAAGTCCTAGCCAAGAGTTGGCCATGTGAATGTATTTGAATAGCACAAGCCCTGATAGGTTCACAAAACAGACAAAACCTAAACTGAACTGGCGAGTCTTATTGCTCCCAAAGTTTGGTCAACATTTTCCTTACAGATAAAGAAGTCTGCTGGGAATAAAGTCGGTTCTAGGTAATTAAATCGGAATAAGACTCCATTTTGCATCTTTTGCTTAAAGACTGCTGTCAAAATAATATAGAAATAGTGCTGTTCCAGTAAACAATTACATATTTTAAGCTAAAGATGATTTGGGGAATTTTAAAAGTGTCATTTTAACTTGATGTCCACTTTTACCTCAGAGAAAGAATGTTGAATTAACTTTGTGATAATGAGACATGTTTATTAAATTTAATTATGATACATGAATATTAAAATTTTTTAAATGTTTTCTGATGTGGTTTCTACCTAAGGTAAAATTTCAATTTTTAATAATCCTGAACTAGAATGTAAGTGAAATAGAATGTACAGACCTAAGTCAATAATCATTTGACAGTTTATTGTTAAAAGGAAGTTTTCCAAGCAGTTTTGCACAGTGGTCAAGCTTTATTCCATATGGAGTTCAACAACAGGTTGCTACTTTCCAAGGGGGACCAGAGGGAGTGCCTTTTGTTGTGAGTTACTAAATACATGAACAACTAAATGGTACTTTAGTTACATATGATGCAGTGCTTTGGCTAATAGCCTCAAATGTTAAAGTATCTAAATTTAGTCTCTTCTGAAGACTTTGCAAATGCATTCAGGAGTAAAAGGAATTTAATCATTAAGAGATCTCAAGCTCCCTAAGTCATGTGAATTTACAGATATCAATACACCAAGAAGATTTATACTATTTTGTTCTCCCGTGACTCTTTTGCCTCAGTTAAATCATGAAGTCAACAAGGTGAGAATGTGGTGCTGGTGTAATAGTGAAAAAATAATAGAAATTATTCTCCTGAAAAGCTTTTTTTTGTGGGGAGGGATTTACAGTATTATTGAGATATAATTCACATACTATATAATTCACCCATGTAAAGGGTGCAGTTCATTGGTTTTACTATATTCAGAGTTGTGTACCGTTGTTACATTCTACCTTAAGCTTTTAAAAATCTAATAATCAAGAACTTCTCTGGGCAAAACTTTGGTTCCACACAACTTCTTTTTTAGGTGTGTATTCACCATATCCACCCATCCTGGTCTTGTATCTCTCTCACCTCATCCTTGGTTTGCTGATATTTTATCAGAGACACTAGCATGCTTGCAAATTTCTCTGTTAAATGTCATTCTCATTTCTTATACCCGTAAGGAATTTGGGGTCAGCAGGCCTGAACCCCAAATATTATTGGATCCAAGATAATCATTAGGTGAAGAAGGAAAAACAGACTAGACTATGGGTGAGAGAAAACTAAAAGCATGGAGAGATGGCATGAAAAATGGGATCTTCAAACCTTTTTAAAGCCCTTGATTGCCACACTTTGAAAGCTACCTGATTAGGGTGGCAAAAAAATGATTGAAAACTGCATGCTGTATTTTATTTATTAAAATAATTCTTCTCATAAAGATACTGCGGTTTTTCCATCATGTAAAGCAATCCTATTTCCTTGTAGAGAGAGCTTCGTTTAGGAGCCTGAATCTCCAAGCAGAGTCCGTTAGAGGATTTAACATGGGACGAGCCATCAGCACTGGCAGTCTGGCCAGCAGCACCCTGAACAAACTTGCCGTTCGACCTTTGTCAGTCCAGGCTGAGATTCTGAAGAGGCTGTCCTGCTCAGAGCTGTCGCTTTACCAGCCATTGCAAAACAGTTCAAAAGAGAAGAGTGACAGAGCTTCATGGGAGGAAAAGCCTAGAGGGATGAGTAAATCATACCATGATCTCAGTCAGGCCTCTCTCTATCCTCATCGGAAAAATGTCATTGTTAACATGGACTCTCCACCACAAGCCATTGTGGAAATGGTGGGAAAATCTTTTCACCAGATGGCAAGATCTGATACTGAATCTTTGGCAGGACTCACAAAACCTAATAAGTAAGAACATGCTTAAATCAAACTACATATATTTGTAAATTCTACATTTCATACATTTGTTTTTCTTTTGACATTTTATTATTTGCACCATATTTTTTTTTACATTGACACTTCCCCTCCTACCTTCCTTTTCCCTCTGTAGTTCAAAGTCTGTTGCAAGTTTAAATAGAAGTCCTGAAAGGAGGAAACATGAATCAGACTCCTCATCCATTGAAGACCCTGGTCAAGCCTATGTTATAGGTCAGCATAAACAAGCTTACCTCTTCCTCCCATACTTCATGCTCATAGTAAAGTGAACATGATCATGTTAATTACTAAGAAATTGTTTTGGGTTCTGTGTCATAATTGTCGAAGCCATGAATATAAAGTTTTAGAATAACGTGACATGCACCAAATTCCATCAAAAATTGATTTGCCAAGTGATGGCTTCATGGAGCAGACCATTTCCTAGCTTCCTTTTGGTCACAGTAGCCATGGCAGTTGTTTTGAGAGGACCCAGACGGTCTTGTACTATTGCTTTGGATTTCTTCCTTTGTTCTTCACAGGCCCATGTGCGTGAAATCCAATAATGCAGTATTCTATTAAGAAAGGTTTAGTTAGGGTGCTTTCAACTTAGCATAAGTAAAATTGTCTTTAAAAAGATAATTTTATGAAATGTGCTAAGGTTGACAAAATAGAAATTCTTAATTTAAGTGTCTTCAAATTCTTTGAGGTAGTTGGGGCTTTTTAATTACATGCAGAAGTTGCGTGTGTGTTTGTAAATACACCCACAGTGCACTTTGTGGTTCAAGTGTCCTTTACTGTCTGCATCTTAAGAGGAAAGCTCAGTGGAGTCAGTCTTTCAGGACAGCTGTTGAAGCATAAATTATGTGAGCTATTATGACTCAAGATACCTAACAGCCAGGGAGACAAAAGGGAAACAAGTACACACTCTTGTGTTTTACCAAACGATAGTTCTTAACCTTTGCCTTGACCCAAAGGTTGTTAATTTATCCCTAAATACCCAAAGTTAAAAAATATTTGTTTATCTTACAAGTAATTTTGGGGGGTCTGTGGAATAAATGCAATCAGAAGAAAGCTCTACATTATAGCTTATGAACATCTATGGAGAGTGACGTTGCTTTATTGATGTAGGCTTCCACACCTTTCAGAGATTATACTATCATCAGTGTAAGTTGAACTTGTTAAAGAATATTTAGGCAGATTAAAAGCAAGATTGCATCCTATAGATAGCCCACCCTGTGTGTTGAAAATGGTCAGAGAGGCTGGTTCAGAAATACTTGCTAAAGAATGCTTGTATATAATGGAATCTCATAGATTCTAACCTATTTTCATTAGAAGAGCTTTGGGCTATGTGAAAAATACATCATATATCAGAAAGACAATACTAAATACTCTATAGAAAAACACAGATAAAAAAATCACTCAGAAAAGGATCACTATTTTCTGCATTTTTACTTGTTATTCATACTTACTTAATTTTGAATTATTTTCCATATAACAAGTGTTTTTAAAAATCCTTTGTTTTATCATTTCATGTTTGACATATCAAAATGTCATTGTCAGAAACCATACATTTGCATTTAATCTTATGTTGTAAGATAAATCAGTATGCTTAATTACTACTTTAAAATAGTAAATGTACCCACTGCAGGAAGTTATTTTTCTTAGTGTGAATGAAAGAAAGTGTTGCTGCCTTAATGTTTTGTTGATTTTAATGAATCTATCAGAAGGAATTACTTCTGTGTCTAGTATCTGAGCATTTTATCAAATGTCTAATAATTTAATTTATACCACAGGAGTGACTATGCATAGTTCTGGAAATTCTTCATCCCAAGTACCCTTAAAAGAAAATGGTAGGTTAACAAAATGTTTTCCCCCTCATTTCCATCATATCTTGTCTCTTTCCTGTACCTTATGCAATATTCTCAAACCTAACAAGTCTTCAATTCCATGCCAAGGATTTAGGCCTACATTGGAGTCAAAGAAGAGTTGTATATTTCAGCCTCATAGTGACATGACGAGACCTGTGATTTAGGCTAATGTTGATTAAATAAACAAATGATAAATTAGAGGTAAGGACACTAATTGAGAAACTAATACAGTAGTTCAGTTAAGAGATAATTTTGATTAAAAGGAGTTTTAACTGAAGTGATTATTTTAAAGGTACAGTTGAACTGAATTTTGAGATGAAAAGAGGATTTATTCAGACAAAACAGTAGAGATAAGATTTCCGAATCAAGAGGAAAATGTAATCAGAGGGGACTGGCATTGTGGCATAGTGGGTAAAGCCACCGCCTGCAGTGATGGCATCCCATATGGGCGCCAGTTCAAGTCCTGGCTACTCTATCTCTGATCCAGCTCTCTGCTATGGCCAGGGAAAGCAGTGGAAGATAGCTCAGATCCTGGGCCCCTGCGCCCATGTGGGAGACTTGGAAGAAGCCCCTGGCTTGTGATCAGTACAGTTCCAGCTATTGTGGCCATCTGGGAAGTAAACCAATGGATGGAAGTGTGTGTATGTGTGTGTGTGTGTGTGTGTCCTCTCTCTCCTCCAGCCTCTCTGTAACTCTGCCTTGCAAATAAAGAAATAAATCTTTAAGAAATGTAATCAGAATCTTGGAAACATGAGAGAAGCTAACAGTCACTCAGTATCCCTGCCCCCATTTCCCATCCATCTTCCTGTTAATCAGCACCCTGTGAGACTACAAGTGTGACTCAAGTGCTGAGTCTCCTCCACGCATGTGGGAGACCTGGATGGAGTCGCCATCTTCAGGCTTTGGCCCCATCCAGCCCCAGTTGTTGCAGGCATTGTGGGGAGGAGAGGAGGTTAACCAGCAGATGGAAGATTCTCTCTCCCTTTCCCTCTCCCTCTCCCTCTCTCTGTCTCTCTGACTCTCTCTCCCTCTCCTCTTTTTCCTCTCCCTGTCTCTTTGCCTTTCAAATAAATAAAAGTAAATTTTAAAAGTCTCAGTATGGAGGTATAAGGCAGCTAGGATGAGCTCAAGAACTAAAGAGGGACCAGTTTTGAGTCTCCTGAATATTATAGAGGGGCTGGTGTTGAGGCATAACAGGTTAAGCCACTGCCTGCATCCCATGTGGGTGCCAGGTCAAGTCCTTGCTGCTCCACTTCTAATCCAGCTCCTTACTAATGGCCTGGGAAAGCAGCAGAAGATGACCCAAATCCTTGAGCCCCTGTACCCATGTGGGAGACCCAGAAGAAGCTCTTGACTCCTGCCATGGTGGCCGTTTGGGGAGGGAGCCAGCGAATGGAAGATCTTTCTCACTTTTCTCTCTCCTTTCTCTATGTATAACTCAGTCTTTCTAATTAATAAAGTTAATCTTTTAAAAATATATTATGGAAGTCGGCGCCATGGCTCAATAGGCTAATGCTCCGCCTTGCAGCACCGGCACACCAGGTTCTAGTCCTGGTCGGGGCGCCGGATTCTGTCCCGGTTGCCCCTCTTCCAGGCCAGCTCTCTGCTGTGGCCAGGGAGTGCAGTGGAGGATGGCCCAAGTGCTTGGGCCCTGTCCCCCATGGGAGACCAGGAGAAGCACCTGGTCCTGCCTTCGGATCAGCGCCGTGCGCCAGCCGCAGCGCACTGGCCGCGGCGGCCATTGGAGGGTGAACCAATGGCAAAAGGAAGACCTTTCTCTCTGTCTCTCTCTCTCACTGTGCACTCTGCCTGTCTATATGTTATGGAGAGAATTTGAAGACTTTAAATGTTGAGATGTATGGTTTAGAGAAATTTAAGAAATTGTGGTTCTCAGTTCTTTCATTAGATGCCTGCCTGCTCTGTTAGGTGTATTCCCTTCATTTAACTTTGCTACCTTGTGTACCACTTTTTTTAAAAGGGGAGAAAAAAAGAGAGACATAAACAAAGTTGTAGGAAGAAGCCTGGAAATGTGACTGGGAAGTCAGTGAATTCAAGATTTTTAGAATTTAGGTTACAAAGTAATTTCACATAATTATCTTATTTGATAAAACAACTTTCATAGAAAGGAATGTTTATTGCCATCTATACACTACTTAAAAAATGTTTCAGACTCTAATCCTCAGACTCTTATTTTTTTATTTTTAATTTTTTATTTTAAAGGCAGACAGAGCAATCTTATCCAGTGATTCATTTCCCATATTCTTATAATAGCTGAGGCTGGGCCATGCTGAAGCCAGGAACCTATAACAATCTTGCTCTTCCATATTGGTGGTAGGAGCTCAAGTACTTGAACCATCATCTGTTGCCTCCTGGGATGGGCATTAGCTGGAAGCCAGAATTGAAAGCAGGAGCTGAGACTTGAACCCAGGCACATTGATACAGGAAGTGGGCATCCCAAATGGCATCTTTTTTTAAATTTTTTGTTTAGTAAATATAAATTTCCAAAGGACAGTTTATGGATTACAATGTTTCCCCCTCCCCCATAATTTCCCTCCCACTCACACCCCTCCCATCTTCTGCTCCCTCTCCCATTCCATTCACATCAAGATTCATTTTCAATTATCTTTAAATACAGAAGATCAATTTAGTATATATTAAGTAAAGATTTCATCAGTTTTCACCCACATAGAAACACAAAGTGTAAAGTACTGTTTCAGTACTAGTTGTAGCATTACTTCAAATTGGACAACACATTAAGGACAGATCCCACATGAGAAGTAAGTACACAGTGACTCCTATTGTTGACTTAACAATTTGACACTCTTGTTTATGGTGTCAGTAATCTCCCTAGGCTCTTGTCATGAGTTGCCAAGGCTATGGAAGCCTTTTGAGTACACTGACTTCAATCTTATTCCAACAGGGTCATAGTCTCCCTTCAGAGAAAAGAACCTCCTTCTTTGATGGCCCTGTTCTTTCCACTGGGATCTCACTCGCAGAGATCTTTCATTTAGGTCTTCTTTTTTTTTCCCCCCAGAGTATCTTGGCTTTCCATGCCTACAATACTCTCATGTGCTCTTCAGCCATATCCGAATGCCTTAAGGGCTGATTCTGAGGCCAGAATGCTATTTAGGACATCTGCCATTCTATGAGTCTGCTGTGTATCCCACTTCCCATGTTGGATCGTTCTCTCCCTTTTTGATTTTATCAGTTAGTATTAGCAGACACTAGTCTTGTTTGTGTGATCCCTTTGATTCTTAGACCTATCCGTGTGATCAATTGTGAACTGAAATTGATCACTTGGACTAGTGAGATGGCATTGGTACATGCCACCTTAATGGGATTGAATTGGAATCCCCTGGTATGTTTCTAACTCCACCATTTGGGGCAAGTCAGCTTGTCCCAGATTGTACATCTCCTCCCTCTGTTATTCCCACTCTTATATTTAACAAGAATCACTTTTCAATTAAAATTTAAACACCTAAGAATAATTGTGTGTTAATTAGAGTTCAACCAATAGTACTAGAACAAAACAGAAAAAATACTAAAATGGATAAAGTATTACATTGTACATCAACAGTCAGCACAAGAGCTGATCAAGTTACTGTTTCTCGTAGTGTCCATTTCACTTCAACAGGTTTCCCCTTTGGTGCTCAGTTAGTTGTCGCCGAGCAGGGAGAACATATTTGTCCCTTTGGGACTGGCTTAATTCACTCAGCATGATGTTTTCCAGATTCCTCCATCTTGTTGCAAATGACCGGATTTCTTTGTTTTTGACTGCTGTATAGTATTCTATAGAGTACATGTCCCATAATTTCTCTATCCAGTCTACTGTTGATGGGCATTTGGGTTGGTTCCAGGTCTTAGCTGTTGTGAACTGAGCTGCAATAAACATTAAGGTGCAGACAGCTTTTTTGTTTGCCGATTTAATATCCTTTGGGTAAATTCCAAGGAGTGGGATGGCTGGGTTGTATGGTAGGGATATATTCAGGTTTCTGAGGAATCTCCAAACTGACTTCCATAGTGGCTTAACCAGTATGCATTCCCACCAACAGTGGGTTAGTGTCCCTTTTTCCCCACATCCTCTCCAGCATCTATTGTTGGTAGATTTCTGAATGTGAACCACCAAGTGGCATCTTAACCACTGCACCAGACTCCTACCCCTACCCTCATACTCTTAATGTAATCAGAAGTCTGACTAGAAAAATCAAGTATAATATCAGAACCATTAATATAGGTAAGCGATAAATCTGTACGTTTAGTTCCAATTTCCTGATAGGCAAGGCAAAAGAAAGGCATGCAATTAGGCTGAACCATATGTAATAGCTGTTTATATAGCTTAAAATTATCAAATGCCACCAAAGTGCTATTTTATATAATTCCCATTCTGAAAAAATATACATACTGATTATTCAAGAGAGGAAATTTTTTCTTGGAATTGAAATTATTTCCAAAATAAAATTATACACAATATCTTAAGTACTTAAAGGAAATGAAGAAGGGTTTTTTCTTTTCACTTTACTTTTTTTTTTTTTATTTGACAGCTAGAGTTAGACAGAGAGGGAGAGAAACAGAGAGAAACAGGTCTTCCTTCCATTGGTTCACCCCCCAAATGGCCACTATGGCCGGTGCTGCGCCAATCCAAAGCCAGGAGCCGGGTACTTCCTCCTGGTCTCCCATGTGGTGCAGGGCCCAAGCACTTGAGCCATCTCCACTGCCTTCCCAGGCCACAGCAGAGAGCTGGACTGGAAGAGGAGCAACCGGGACTAGAACCAGGCACCCATATGGGATGCTGGCACTGCAGGCAGAGGATTAACCAAGTAAGCCACAGCGCTAGCCCTCACTTTATTTTTGAATGTATTAATTCTCGAAAGACCTGAAGAAATATCATGAAGGAAAACACTATTGACTTATACTTGGGCCTAAGTTACTAAGACCCTGGTGCATAATAGCTTTCTGGTGTTAGATTTCTTTTCCTAAAAGATTCGTTCATTTATTTATTTATTTGAAAGGCAGAAAAACAGAGAGGGAAAGAGAGAGAGATATCATCTATCCATTGGTTCCCTGCCCAGATATCCACAACAGCCAAGTCTGGGCCAAGCTGTGGCACTCCATGCCAGTCTCCCATATAAGCAGCAGGGACCCAATGATCTTCAATATCTTCTGCTGCCTTCCCAGGTGCTTTAGCAGGGATCTGGTGGCAGTGGAGCAGCCAAGATTCCAATCCGTGCTCCAGAATGGGATGCCAGCATCACCAAGTGACAGTTTAACCTGTTGTCTCCACCACAGGACCAGCACCTCAGATTTCTTACCTGCACTGAATTTAAGGCATCTGCATATATAACAACTCGATTAACAATGTGTCTGTCATGGTAATAATTATTGAGTGCTTACTGTGTTTCTGTCACTATTCTAAGTACTTTACATGTATTTCTTTTAATCCCCATAACAGCCCAATGAATAGGATGTTGTTATTATTTTATTTTCACAAGTGAGAAACCAAAGCATAGAGAGGTTTGAGTTATGCAGAGGTCCCGGAGCTAGCAAGTTACAGAGCAGTGATTTGAACACAGACCATCTGCCCATGCTCTAACCTGCCCTTTAGACCGTCTCCTGGCATGATAATGCCTCCTTGCTCATATATATTATTTCTCCCAGCTAAACTTTTAAAAGAAGCTGGTTAATAACCTATTCAGGGATGAGGACTTGAAATGTGTTTTAACTTAGGTTATGATGGAAAACAATATGAATTTGCACTGGATAGCCAATGAGCGGGTGCAGGTTAGTTTCTGTATTTAAACCTTTAGATGCCTCATCTCACACCTGCCCCCTACGGAATGGTCAAACCACCTTTCAGCAGCAACAAGACTGTGTATTTCCTCAAAATTCTCTTTGAGTCTTCTCAAGTAGACTGAGTTAGTGCTCTGGTGAGAATCAAGTTTTCACATAATGAAGCATGTCAAACATGTTTTTCCAAAAATGGCAAATAAGGATCAAAAAGTTAAATTACTTGCTCATGTGTCAAATATAGAACTAATTTTAATGTTTTCCCTGCTGGTTGAGATTATTAGAAGAAAATTACAATTGAACATCAGTTAATAATGATTGATCATTTAGAATAAAGATGAGGCCGGTGCCGTGGCTCACTAGGCTAATCCTCCGCCTGCGGCGCTGGCACACCGGGTTCTAATCCCAGTCGGGGTGCCAGATTCTGTCCCAGTTGCCCCTCTTCCAGGCCAGTTCTCTGCTGTGGCCCGGGAGGGCAGTGGAGGATGGCCCAGGTGCTTGGGCCCTGCACCCGCATGGGAGACCAGGATAAGCACCTGGCTCCTGGCTTTGGATCGGCGCAACCCGCCATCTGTAGTGGCCCCTTGGGGGGTGAACCAATGGAAAAAGGAAGACCTTTCTCTCTGTCTCTCTCTCTCACTGTCTAACTCTGCCTGTCAAAAATAAATAAATAAATAAATAAAATAAAGATTAATGTATTCAATTCAATCTTAACCACTTATAATCTCCAGGGGGTCTTTAAAAATGTGAGACTTGAAAGAGACTATGGAAAAAGCCATGAGTCTTCTAATCTTATACTTTCCAACAGTGACGTGGAAAGGATTACAGTTTCTTGATTAATTTTGATTTCCAAAAAAAAGTTGCTCAATCTTTGAAAAACGTAATATTCCTATGTAAGGGAGTAAATTAAAAATATATAAAACTTATCCAAAAATTACATAAAGTTGATTTTTGTTCTTGCTTGTTTTACTGTAATTCCTTATATAGTTAAAAAGCAACTTTTAGCTAAGTTTGTCATGTTGCTTCCTGAAGTTTCTGAACCACAAAATACATGCCAGCATTTTATGAGGTTGAACATAGGACTCTTCTTTTTTTTTTTTTTTAAGATTTACTTATTTTTACTTGAAAGTCAGAGTTACACAGAGAGGAGAGGCAGAAACAGAGAGAGAGGACTTCCATCCGATGGTTCATTCCCCAATTGGCCGCAACGGCCGGAGCTGCGCTGATCCGAATTCAGGAGCCAGGAGCTTCTTCTGGATCTCCCATGTGGCTGCAGGGGCCCAAGGCCTTGGGCCATCTTCTGCTGCTTTCCCAGGCCATAGCAGAAATCTGGATCGGAGGTGGAACAGCCGGGTCTCGAACCGGCGCCCATATGGGATGCCAATGCTTCAGGCCAGGGCATTAACCCACTGTGCCACAGCGCTGGTCCCAGAACTCTTAACAAAGAATGGAAAAAACAAATCAAAAACTCTTGTAAAATAAGTTATTCTGGT
Source organism: Sylvilagus floridanus (assembly GCA_949820135.1). Taxonomy (NCBI): domain Eukaryota; kingdom Metazoa; phylum Chordata; class Mammalia; order Lagomorpha; family Leporidae; genus Sylvilagus; species Sylvilagus floridanus. Next base: position 88,507,097 of record OX463238.1, read on the forward strand.
GCATGGTAGCATCATGCAAACACTGAAGTACTTTTTCCCAATATTAAAATGAATATCTTTATAAGCAATCTTAATTCCAGCTAATAAAGTATAACACCACACAAGCAGAAATAATATTTTAAAACACACTTGAAAGTCAGATGTCAAGGATCATTGTAGTTTCTTTTTTTTTTTTTTTAATTTATTTATTTGAAAGAGTTACACAGAGAGAGAAGAGAGGCAGAGAGAGAGAGGTCTTCCATCTGATGGTTCACTCCCCAATTGGCCACAATGGCCAGAGCTCCTCCGTTCCAAAGCTAAGAGCCAGGAGCTTCTTCTAGGTCTCCCATGCAGGTGCAGGGGCACAAGGACTTGAGCCATCTTCTACTGCTTTCCCAGGCCATAGCAGAGAGCTGGTCAGGAAGTGAAGCAGCTTGGTCTTGAACCAGCGCCCATATGGGATGCCAGCACTTCAAGCCACGGCGTTAACCCGCTGCGCCACAGTGCTGGCCCCGATCCTTGTAGTTTCAAACGTTAGCTTTCTCCCCACTGATATTTAGTTAGAATACATACAAAGTTGAAAATTTTCATAAAAATGAAAGACCAAACTATATTCATAAGGATTGAACAGATTCAGTAATGACCCAGAAGCTAAAAAGAGTCAGATAAATTAAGCAGTGTAAAAAGCTTTAACATTTGTCTAATCCAAACCTTTTTATTTTGTGGATGATTTATGTGAGTCCTAGAAAGGTTATGTAGCCCCAGTCGACTGAGTAAGTGCTGGCACAGAAATAAAAATCATAGACTTATCAAGTCTTCTTAAGCTATTTCCTAGGTAAACGTTATTGGAAACATCACCAGCATGTATTATTCAAATAACTGAAAATTTCAAATTGGGGTTCTTTATAACTTTAAAATATTTGCAAAATTTGCTATTGATAGTGTGTATTGGTAACATTATTTTAAGGATGTAAAAATCAATACTCCTTGAATATGAATGCTTGTTTTCATATAGTAATTAAAATAAGCTAGATCTGGCGCCGGGGCTCACTTGGTTAATCCTCTGCCTGTGGTGCCAGCATCCCATATGGGCTCCTGGTTCTAGTCCAGGTTGCTCCTCTTCCAGTCCAGCTCTCTGCTATGGCCTGGGAAGGCAGTGGAGGATGGCCCAAGTGCTTGGGCCCTGTACCCGCATGGGAGACCAGGAGGAAGTACCTGGCTACTCGCTTTGGATCAGCGCAGCGCACCGGCCGTAGTGGCCATTTGGAGGGGTGAACCAATGGAAGGAAGACCTTTCTCCCTGTCTCTGTCTCTCACTGTCTATAACACTACCCATCAAATTAAAAAAAAAAATCTAAAATAAGCTAGAAAGTTGTTAGTATTTGCAATATCTAGCTACCTCATTCAGAGATCCATAAACTATTCAATCTTCATTGAATTCTATAGATATCTTTAAGTTTACTTGGGTTGTCATTTGTCATAGGCCTTCGGATACTACCTTACAATTTTTGAAAAACTGATGGAAAAGTATTTTGAACATTATGGTGATAATTCAAAGATAAATAGAAATTCATCATGTGCAGAATACTGTCTAGTAGCATGCCTCTATAAACTAACACAATTCCATCCTTCTGCTCTCATACTGATAAGTCAAATCACAGGTCACCAAGATTGGGGAAGCAGAACTGGGGAAGGGTGTCTGTTTAAAAACAATAGGTTGGGAGCCAGCACTGTGGCATAGCGGGTTAAGCCACCACCTGCAGTGCTGGCATCCCTTATGGGTGCCGGTTCAATTCCCAGCTGTTCCTCTTCCAATCCAGTTCTCTGCTACGGCCTGGGAAAGCAGTGGAATATGGCCCAACTCCTTGGGCCCCTGCACCCGTGTGGGAGACCTGGAAGAACCTCCTGGCTTCTGGCTTTGGATTAGCTCAGCTCTGGTTGTTGTGGTCATTTGGGGAGTGAACCAGCGGAATGGAAGACTTCCTTCTCTCTGTTTCTTTCTGTCTCTCTCTCTGGCTCTACCTCTCTCTGTAACTATGTCTTTCAAAGTAAATAAAATAAATCTTTAAAAACATAAAAATAAATAAGTCAAATTTAGAGGGGGTCCTGGGGTGGGGGGTGGAAATCCAAAGCAGTCATTATCATGTCCTCACTTTACAAAGCACTTTTTCTGTTCTCTCTCAGCACCTAACCAGTATTTGTCACTGAAACACCGCACTGATCTCAATTCTTAATGTGACTGTGCTCCATATTTATTTTATTTAATGGGTTTGTTCTTTGTTTACTTGTGTGTTTGTTCTAGCTTAAAAACTGGAGCTAAATGTCTATTTTGGGACAAAAGAATATTGGCTGTTTAGATAAGATAATTAACCAAGGTGTGAATAATACAAGCACTTTTGCTTAGGACTCCTAATATGTAAGGCTGTTCCCATCATTGTTTTGTGAAATTTTTTATCATCTAATTAGTAAAATCATTAAAAATATCAAATTACTACCACTGTTATTGATTATAATTAGTTTTGTTTAAAAAAAAAAAAAAACAGGCCGGCACCATGGCTCAACAGGCTAATCCTCCGCCTCGCGGCGCCGGCACACCGGGTTCTAGTCCCAGTCGGGGCACCGGATTCTGTCCCGGTTGCCCCTCTTCCAGGCCAGCCCTCTGCTGTGGCCCAGGAGTGCAGTGGAGGATGGCCCAAGTGCTTGGGCCCTGCACCCCATGGGAGACCAGGGAAAAGCACCTAGCACCTGGCTCCTGCCATCAGATGAGTGCGGTGCGCCGGCCGCAGCGCGCCATCCGCGGCAGCCATTGGAGGGTGAACCAACGGCAAAAGGAAGACCTTTCTCTCTGTCTCTCTCTCTCACTGTCCACTCTGCCTGTAAAAAAAAAAAAAAAAAACAACAGGATAGTAGCTTGTTCCCTTCAAGGAGCTAGTAAATTATTACTATAAATGGTGTTTAAAATGCAAGGTTAATTCCCTCCTGAGATGAAATGATTGTAATTGTTTTCTGAAACTAAAGGAATTTATTCTAGTATTTGAAACACCATGTCATTTAAGTATCAATACATGTTCTGTGACAAAATTATTAGTTATTTTATAATATAGTAATACAATTTTAAGTCCATGGGTGTTATTTATTATGTTGAAACATACAGACATAAGGCTTGAATTCATAATGATATAGAAATGCATATGAAGGTTTAAGGAAATTCTTCTGTACACTTTAGTGAAATCATGTAGAGTTGAATCAGAAGATCCAGTTTATAAAAATATCTTTCAGGCTAATCCTCCGCCTTGCGGCGCCGGCACACCGGGTTCTAGTCCCGGTCGGGGCGCCGGATTCTGTCCCGGTTGCCCCTCTTCCAGGCCAGCCCTCTGCTGTGGCCCAGGAGTGCAGTGGAGGATGGCCCAGGTGCTTGGGCCCTGCACCCCGTGGGGAGACCAGGAAAAGCACCTGGCTCCTGGCTCCTGCCATCGGACGAGCGCGGTGCACCGGCCGCAGCGCGCCGACCGCGGCGGCCATTGGAAGGTGAACCAACGGCAAAAGGAAGACCTTTCTCTCTGTCTCTCTCTCTCACTGTCCACTCTGCCTGTCAAAAAAAAAAATATATCTTTCTGAATGTTAAAATTATTCACCACCACTACCACCACCTTCATATAAACATCAGTCTGAACTGTCAAATTGTAATTGATGATAATGTGTATGTTTAAATACTTCAATTGCTAAGTAGATGAATTAAGTTGATTAACATGGCAGTCAAGTGTCTATTGTTTTAATTAAGAAGATATTTGTGAATGATTAGTCTTTTTTAAAAAAGAAAGTACCTCAGTGGAAATAAGAAAGTAAATTTAAGTTTCAATGCTGACATTCATTCAGTAGCTAACTAGCATTTATTAAATACTGACTTCTGGCATTTTGCTGGTTAATGAGACTAAGCTGTGATGTTGAACAAGAAAAACTGTTACTCCTCATCTTTAAAGCAATGTTTAATAATTTCTTGGCTTATCTCATGAGATTGCTTCACAAATGTATGTGAAATATTTTGAGAGTAAGTGTACTAGACAAGCCATTATTAATGGGATTTTTTTAAAAAGATAATTTCTTATTGCTGTTTTAGTTAGAAACTTACTAATAAAATTGCACTAATTATAAATGAAATATTAACCATTTGTTACTGAGATATTCTTAATATCTTAAGCATTATCAAATCCAAGAGTCAACTGTGATAGAACAGAAAAACATGGAGTCAAAAAATCCAGTTGAAGGTGCAGCTCTTTCTGTATTAACTAACTCTGCTCAAAGGATTTAACCTCTAGAGATTCATTTACTCATCTGCAACTAAAATATACTTATTTCTAAAGGAACAAGTGTGACAATCACTTTGTAAACTATAAATCACCACAAAAATGTAATAGCGATACCGGTAACCTTAAAATATATTTTTAAGTGACTGAACAGTCTATTAATGATCTTTGTTAACATTAAATTGATGCAAGATGACAGTCTTAATGCCTCAGCATATTTATTTATTTCTAAAATTATAAATTCCCAACAGATGTGCTACACAAAAGATGGAGCATAGTATCCTCGCCGGAAAGGGAGATCACGTTGGTGAACCTGAAAAAAGATGCCAAGTATGGCTTAGGTAAGTTGTAGCTTCTCAATGGTCTTGTAATTCAGAAAGAAAAAACCTAAAGCATAGCACTGACATTGAGGCACTAGTCCACTTCTGACCTAGATTCTTGCTGCCCACCTGCAGTCCCATCACTCCATCCCCAGCAACTAAATGCAGAGGATGAAGTACCTACAAGAAGCACACCACATTTAACAGATAATTCTACCTCACACATGTTACCTATCTATTCTTCATCATGCTTAATATCAACAGTCTCCACATTTCTGTGTTTCAGGCAGGATAATCATTAATCATTGAAAGCACCATTATCTTAAAGTTTTTTTTAATATGCTATTTTACAGGATTTCAAATTATTGGTGGGGAAAAGATGGGAAGACTGGATCTGGGAGTGTTTATCAGTTCAATTACCCCTGGAGGACCAGCTGATTTGGATGGATGCTTAAAACCAGGTACTTTCATTTTGATAATTTCCTAAATACTAACAGGCATGACTGCACAGATTAAAAAAAAGTAGGACTTAAGCCAAATAAAAAGAGGAAAGGGTGACATTTTTCAGATTTAACATGAATTTATCTTTGTTGTTGAAAATACTGAATTGTCTCTTTTTATAGGAGACCGTTTGATATCCGTGAATAGTGTGAGTCTAGAGGGAGTTAGCCACCATGCTGCAATTGAAATTTTGCAAAATGCACCTGAAAATGTGACGCTTGTTATCTCTCAGCCAAAAGAAAAAATATCCAAAGGTAATGTGAATGTTCGTAGATGTGTGTTCTATTTCACTTTTCACAAGTGCTTTCATAGGTTGGCCCAGTGAGTTGGATTTAAGCCTTTTTTTTCTTTCTGACAATTTGACATGTTTAATTCGCATTTCATACATCAGTGTAACTTCTTCATTCATCACTTCAAAAATGTTCTGTCTTGTTCCTCTTTAGTAACATATGCACAAAATGGGCTCATGCAAAATTGATGTCACAAAAGTAAATTCTGATTACCTGGTGTGTTTCATCTCTTCTTAGGTCAAATCAGAAATAGAATTTTTTTGTGTTTTTTAAAGATTTATTTATTTATTTGGAAGACAGAGTTACAGAGAGGCAGAGGCAGAGGGCAGGGATGGAGGGTAGCCTTCCATCCACTGGTTCACTCCCCAAATGGCCACAATGGCCATAGTTGGGCCAGTCTGAAGCCAGGATCCAGGAGTGTCTTCCGGGTCTCCCACGCAGGTGCAGGGGCCCAAGGAGCTGGGCCATCTTCTGTCCCAGGCCATAGCAGAGAGCTGGATTGGAAGTGGAGCATCTGGAACTTGGACCAGCGCCCATATGGGATGCCGGCACTGCGGGCATCAGCTTTACCCTCTAAGCCCAGCACTAGCCCCAGAAATAGAATTCTTTATCATTGTGTATTTTCTGTGGTTATATAATAATTATGTACCAAGTCCTGTCCCAAACTAGATTATAAAAAGAATAAAGAACAGGGCACAGGCATTTGACACAGCAGTTGAGACACCATTTGGGACACCTGCATCCCATGATGGAGTACATGGGTTCGGGTCCTGGCTCTGCTTCTAATTCTAGCTTCCTGCTAATGTGTATGCACCCTTGAAGGTAGCAGGTAATGGCTCAAGTACTGGGGTCTCTGCTGTCCTTGTTGGAGAATCAGATTCCTAGATTAAGTTATAGGTTCCTGGCTGTGGCCTGGCCCAGACCCAGCTGTTACAGGCTTTCTTGGAGTATACCAGCAGATGGAAGCTTGTGCTCGCTCACTCGCTCTCTCTCTCTCTCTCTCTCTCTCCTCTTTTCAAATAAAATGAATATAAAGAAAAGCAAATAAAGATTTAAGGAAAAAAAATTAGAACTTTAAAAGCAAGACCATATCACTTTGTCTCATTAGCATGCCATGAGAGAAGAAGACACATAACAAAAGTCAGAAGTCCTAAGTTTAAGAGTTGCCTGTGCCACTTGTTAGTTGCATAATGTAAATCCTGTTGAGCCAGGGTTTTTTGGTTTGTTTTGTTACTTAAAGTCACAGTAGTCTGTGTCCTACTGTGTCTGTCTCACACAGAGTCATTAGGAAAATCAAGTACTGGGACAGTGTTTAAGCACACCCAGACCGCTTTCAGCACTGGCATCTCAGGCGGGCATGCTGATTCCAGTCCCAGCTGCTCTACTTCCAAACCAGCTCTCTGCTAATTGTGCCAGGGAATGCAGCCGAAGATGGACCCGTGTGGCAGACGAGGATAGAGTAGCTGGCTCCTCACTTCAGCCTGGCCCATCCCTGGCTGTCGTGGCCATATGGGGTTTGAACCAGCAGATGAAAATCTCTCTCCCTCTCTCTCTCTCACTCTGTTGGTCTACCTTTCAAATAAATTAATAAGTAAAATTTTTAAATATTTATTTATTTGAAAGAGTTATATAGAGAGAGGGAGACAGAGAGAGAAAGAGGAAAAGATCTTCCGTCCACTGGTTCACTCTAAGTGGCCGCAACAACCAGGGTTGAGCCAGGTTGAAGCCAGGAGCCAGGAGCTTCTTCTAGGTCTCCCACATGAGTGGCAGGGCCCCAAGGATTCGGGCCATCTTTCAGTGCTTTTCCAGGCACATCAGCTTGGAACTGGATTGGAAGTAGAGCACCCAGGACATGAACTGGCACCCATGTGCAAGCAGGGGCTTAACCTACTGTGCCACAATGCCAGCCCCTAAATAAATAAATCTTTTTTAAGAAGCAGCAGCACACAGAGCCAGAGGAAAACAGAACAGTGCAGTGGGCAGTAGGGAGGCCTCCACGGTCCAGGCTCATACTCTGGCTCTACCACTTAAAACTACACACCTTGAGCAAATCACTTGAACTTACTGAGCCTTGCTGAACCTCACTGTGCTCACTGATCAAATGGTTACTCAAAAGTGCCTATTTTGTAGATTATAAAAAGTACATGAAAACCAGAAAGAATTGTCACATTGCCAGATTCACAGTAAGCACTTAAATAGGAGTTTCAGCTCTCATTATTGCTAGTACTTTTCAAAACTACTGAAGTAATAGATACACGTTTTATTCCAAACATACTGGGAACTATATGTGTGTGTATAATATGTACATATATAAATACGTTATGAACATGCATATAGAAGGGAGATAGAAGACAACCACATTGCCCACAAGAACCTTATAGTTGAAAATGACAGAGCGTACCTCTGAGTTGCAAGTAGTCAAGACCAGAATATTTTCAAAAGGCAGACCACCGAGTCCTGTTCTTTTCCATTATTTTAATAAAAGAAGCATGTGAATTCAGAATAAATTCAATTCACCCATACAGAACTCTAAGGGATTTCCATTTTTATTTTATTTTCAGGAGATCTTTCATAGAAAGGTTACTCATTTATTGAATAAATATTTATTGAGGGCCTGTGTACCAGACACACAACCTCTGCCCTTGTGAAATTTGCATTTTATCAGGGAAGACAAGTATTAACTACTGAATAATTTTTTATTATGATTTAGTAAGTTAACAAGAAGCCCAAGGTTCCAAGAGAGCATATAATGGAGGAATTTTACCTTCTCAACAGTTTTGTATGATTACTTTTTTACTATCCATTCTCAGTCGGTAGAAAACTGCATTATACTGCACATCCCTGAGCAACAGTAAGAATGTCTTTTCATATATTTATTAGTTATTTATATTTTACTCCAATTTTCCAGTCTGTATATCATATTCTTCCATGAGAGTTCTTAAAATTTTCCTAAAATTTTGCAAACTTTGTATATTTAGAGATATCAACTCTGGTTATTTTTTTTTTAAAGATTTATTTGAAAGTCAGAGTTATACAGAGAAAGGAGAGGCAGAGAGAGAGAAAGAGAGAGAGAAAGGTCTTCCATCTGCTGGTTCACTCTCCAATTGGCCACAGCAGTCAGAGTTGCATCAGTCTGAAGGTAGGAGCCAGGAGCTTCTTCTGGGTCTCCCATGTGGGTGCAGGGGCCCAAGGACTTGGGCCATTTGCTGCTGCTTTCCCAGGCCATAGCAGAGAGCTGGATTGGAAGTGGAGCAGCCAGGTCTCAAAGTGGCACCCATAAGGACCAAGGCATTAACCTCCTGTGCCACAGCACCAGCCCCAACTCTAGTTATTTCCATTGTTACAAACATTTTCTTTCTGGTTGTTCATTACTCTGTTTATTCCTTGGTGTTGCTTGCTACATAAAACTTTCCATTTTTTATATATTTACATCTATAATTCTTTTCCATATGTCTCTTTGGGATTTGTGTCTTCAGAAAACTCTCTTAAGTTGCTTCTGATAAGAAATATATAAAAGGAATTTGGAATTGCCTTCCTTGAAAATTATTTGGAATCAAAAAAATGCAATCTGGTAGGACAATATCAAAGAAGTATGCAAATATTATCTAAATAAGAACCAAGAGTGTTAGAGACTCAAATTATATGTTACTATAAATTATCTTTGGAATCAAAAAAGTCTTCAGAGAGGAGACTGATTTGCAATGGGATTTGGAGAATGGAAATGAGGAGCTAAGGCAAGAAGGGTCCATATTTCAGTAGAGCTTGTTACAAGAATGACCAAAGGCAGGGAGTACTGGACATAAAAGGAATCCAGCATCCGTGTCGTGGTTCCAGCCTGAGTCAGTTGTTTTGCACGTGTTATGTCTAAAATCCTCTCAACAGTCTTCAGGGAACCTCACATATGTGTATAGGCACAGATATAGGTCACTAACTTGTGATTTTCATTGATGGATTTTGACTTTTAGTGCCTTCTACCCCTGTGCATCTTGCCAATGGAATGAAAAACTACATGAAGAAACCTTCCTACATGCAAGATAGTCCTATGGATTCGTCTTGCGAGGATCACCACTGGCCACGTGGTACCCTGAGGCACATCACAGAAAACTCCTTTGGGCTTTCTGGGGGCCTCCGGGAAGGAAGCCTTAGTTCTCAAGACTCCAGGACCGAGAGTGCTAGCTTGTCCCAGAGCCAGGTCAATGGTTTCTTTGCTGGCCATTTAGGTGAACGAGCCTGGCTGGAGTCACAGCATGGCAGCCCTTCCCCATCGGTAATGTCTAAAGCTACTGAGAAAATGAGGACGTCCACTGGCAGTAATCGGAGCAAAGCTAAGCGGCCAGGCGTTGCTGACATGACAGACTACTCTGACCATGGAGACTCAGACATGGATGAAGCCACTTATTCCAGCAGTCAGGATCATCAAACACCAAAAAAGGCATAGTCTAATTTTAAATCTCTGGGTTTTCTGAAAAAATGTATTTATTTATTTGAGGGGCAGAGTTATAGACAGAGAGAGGGAGAGGGAGAGACAGAGAGATCTTCCATCCTCTGGTTCATTCCCCAAATGGCCAGAAAGGCTGGAGCTGGACTCATCCAAAGCCAGGAGTCAGGAGCTTCTTCCAGGTCTCCCACATGGGTGCAGGGGCCCAAGTACTTGGAGCATCCTCCACTGATTGCCCAGGCCATTAGCAGGGAACCGGATCAGAAGTGGAGCAGCTGGGACTCGAACCAGCACCGACATGGGATACCCGTGCTGCAGGCAAAGGTGTAAGCTACTAAGCCACAGCACCAGCCCCTTGGGGTGTTTTTTTTTTTTTTTTTAATTTAACAACAGCAAATATGATGCAGAGCAAAATATTCTTTTTTTAAGATTTATTTATTTATTTGAAAGTCAGAGTTACACAAAGAGAGGAGAGGCAGAGGCAGAGAGAGGTCTTCCATCTGCTGGTTCACTCGTCAGTTGGCTGAAACTGCCAGAGCTGGGCCGATCCAAAGCCAGGAGCCAGGAGCTTCTTCTGGGTCTCCCACGCAGGTGCAGGGGCCCAAGGACTTCGGCCATTTGCTGCAGCTTTCCCAGGCCACAGCAGAGAGCTGGATAGGAAGTGGAGTAGCCGGGTCTCCAACCAGTACCCATATGGAATGCTGGCACTGTAGGCAGCAGCTTAACCCACTACACCACAGCATTGGCCCCAGAGCAATATATTCTACAAGCTGCTTACGTTATTCTAGAAAGAAAGAATAGTTTATATCTTCACTACTAACTGCTATTGCATTTCCTCCTAACTTTCAGAGAAATTAGAAGCTTTGAACACTAACTCTAAAATGACTATAATTCTAAAAAATTGCTACTTGATAACACAAAGATATTCAGATTATGTTGTTTTCCTATAGATTGTTCATCTGTTATATACTTTATATTAATAAGAAATCTTTATTTGAAAAATCATTCTCTGAATAGTTTATTGGGCAACTGAATTCAACATTCACAGCCTAAGTTCTTCTGAAGTATTTAACAGATGATACTAACAACATTGAAAATAGCTCACTCTTAGAAATTACATAAATTTAAACTCATATTCAAAAGTAGATTTAGAAAAGAACCAAATACTTTTTCTCACTGCAAAATCAACATTCCTCACTAGAAGTTTTGCCTTCTAAACAGAGCTTTGCAGTTAGAAACTACTACTTAATATATATTGATTTCTAAAGAAAACAGAAATATTTTGTGATTTGGGGGGTATGAAAAACACTGAATGAAGATGATGTAAAAACCAGGTTCAAACAGGGATCCAGGTTTCCCTTGCCATACCTGTTTAACCTAAAATAAGCACCTTAATCTCTGGCCATCATTTTCTCAGCCATAGAATATAAATGCATTGGACTAAATGATCCCTAAGATTTGTCCAATACACATGTTCTTTGAATATACTCTATAATATCCCTTAACATCTTGTTTTTTTTTTCTTACTTTTGCCAAAAAACACATTTATTTTCCAGTAAAAATTCATTTGGGCTCTAACAAGAAATCCTTGTTTGTTTTTCTTTATTAAGGAATCTTCCTCCTCAATGAATACATCCAACAAAATGAATTTTAAAACTTTTTCTTCATCACCTCCTAAACCTGGAGAAATCTTTGAGGTTGAACTGACTAAAAATGATAACAGCTTGGGGATAAGTGTCACGGTACTGTTTGACAAGGTTTTCAAATGTTTTCTCTTCTTCATTTCAGCAGCCTATCATATACCAATTTAGTAGTTGAATTATTTTGCTTAAAATGAGATACTGGTCAAAATATAAAAATTGAAGCATATCTTAAAACCTTTTTAAAAATTGAGAGTATACTATTCATTTTTCTCTTGTGACTTAAAATAAGATACATATTGCCTTTCCCCTATAGATTTCATGCTTGCTTAATCTGAATATAAAACTTACTAAATTAGTGCATATACTTTATATTATATCTGATAGTTTCTGCATGAGCATGGAATAATGAGATGATGCATCTTTAACCTACATCATGAACATTGAGGACTATGTCTATTTATATTTCCTTTCACTTCATCATGTATTATACTTTGTAAGCATGTTTAGTATCTGAAAATTAGAGGTTTCCAAGAAATATGTTTCTGTAAGATAATTAACATATATGCATAGGATATTTGGTGAAACTATTGTAGAGCTTTTTGGGATTTTCTTTAAAGATTTATCTATTTCAAAGGCAGAATTACAGAAAAAGGGACAGACAGAGCTCTTTCATCTGCTGATTCACTCCCCAGATGGCCGCAATGGCCAGGTCTAGGCTAGGCTGAAGCCAAGAACCAGGTGCTTTATCCATGTCTCCCATGTGGGTATCAGGGGCCCAAGCCCTGGAGCTATCTTCTGCTGCTTTTTCCAGGCCGTTAGCAGGGATCTGGATGGGAAGTGGAGCAGCTGGGATATGAACTGGCGCCCATATGGGATGCCAGTGTGGAATGCACCAGCTTTATCCCTTCAGCACAAAGTAGGCCCCTGTTGTAGTTATATTAATGAATATACTGTCCCTACATTATAACATTATCACATTTGAAGAGTATTGGTAATTTTTAAAAGCCACTTAGAGTCACAGAAGTCTTCCACAGCTCTTTTCAAGAGCCTCGGGTAATCACTAATGTTATAAGTAAGAGTGTTAATTGTTAAATTAACAACAGAAGAAACGTGCACTTACTCCCCACGTGGAACCTCTGTCCTTAATGAGTTGTACTATGAGAATTAACTGCAAAACTTATTCTCAAACAGTACTTTATCCATTGTGGGGGGAGGGGTACAAACTGTTGAAATCTTAGTATAGAGTTGGTCTTCTGTATATACAGTTAATTAAAAATGAATCTCAATGAAGAATGGGATGGGGAAGGGAATAGGTGGTGGGATGGGAGTGGGGGTGAGAGGGCAGGTAGTGGGGGAAGAACCACTATATTCCTAAAGTTGTACCTATGAAATTTGCATTCATTAAATAAAAGCTTTTTTAAAAAGCCACTTAGAAACTTAGTACTATAAATATATTGAGATCAAAAAATTAAACCTAATTTTATAGCACATTTTAAAATATGACATTTTTCTTCTACCTCTTAATTTCTTTAGAATTTTACATTGTTTTTATTGTAAAGGAAGAAGAAAATTTTATATACATTAGAGACAGAAAATTGATTCATTAGGTCTCATCTATCCCATTTTTTATAAAACCTCCAAAGCCTTCTAAAATAAAAAACTTATTTTTCCTTGACTAACAGAATTTGCTTTCAGATGCACAAATCTGAAGCATACTATTCCATATACTAATTTTTTCTGGTAGTTATCTTCCCACACTAATTTTACATAGATGGATTTTGCTTTCTGCTTGCTCATAATACATGCTGTGGACTGATCAAGAAAGAGCAATTCCTCGTATAGTCAAGATCTGCCATGTTGTTATATTCTAAATTGAATAAAGAGTTTTACAGAAAAGAGACAGCCTTGCCATTTGGAAAACATAGTTACAGATATTCTAGGGTATTGAAATAGTCTCACATGCTGATATATGGCTACTCTGGCAAATTGAATCCTTTCTAGGAATCACATTTAAGAATGAGTATAGGCCGGCGCCGTGGCTCAACAGGCTAATCCTCCGCCTTGCGGCGCCGGCACACCGGGTTCTAGTCCCGGTCGGGGCGCCGGATTCTGTCCCGGTTGCCCCTCTTCCAGGCCAGCCCTCTGCTGTGGCCCGGGAGTGCAGTGGAGGATGGCCCAAGTGCTTGGGCCCTGCACCCCATGGGAGACCAGGAAAAAGCACCTAGCACCTGGCTCCTGCCATTGGATGAGCGCGCTGTCCACGGCAGCCATTGGAGGGTGAACCAACGGCAATGGAAGACCTTTCTCTCTGTCTCTCTCTCTCACTGTCCACTCTGCCTGTCAAAAAAAAAAAAAAAAAGAATGAGCATAATTTAGTGCAGGATTAATCTCATGAAAATAGTTCTTAGTAAAAAAAATAAGAATGGGAATAAAAAAATAAGAATGGGAATAGGAGAGGGAGGAGTAGGAAGGGTGGGAGTACAGCTAGGAGAGAGGGTAGGGTGGGAGGATTCACTATGTTCCTAACATAGGTTTGTATTTATGAAACACATGAAGTTTGTATACCTTAAATAAAAGGTTTCTGGAGGGAAAAGGAGTGAGTACAAAATATTTTATTAAGTGTTATTTTGTCTTTTCCTGTTTAGGGAGGTGTGAATACAAGTGTCAGACATGGTGGCATTTATGTGAAAGCTGTTATTCCTAAAGGAGCAGCAGAGTCTGATGGTAGAATTCACAAAGGTAGAGTATATGTATATTTGTAGGAATTATATACATAAATACTACCACAAATAGAGAAAAAAATAGAAAGTTTATAGATCTTCAGGCTCATAATATGAAATAAGAACATACTCAATTATAAAAATTAAAACATTTAGAAATTCCCTGATGCTCTTCCAAAAAAAATTTTTTTAATATTTGTTTATTTACTTAAAAGAGTTAGAGAGAGAGAGAGAATCTTCCATCCACTGGTTCACTCCCCTAATGGCTGCAATGGCCGGAGCTGGACTGGTCCAGAGCCAGGAGCTTCTTCCGGGTCTCCCAGTTGAGCCATCTTCTGCTACTTTCCCAGGCAAATTAACAGGGAGCTGGATCAGATATGGAGTATCAGGGACTCAAACTGGCACCCTTACTGGATGCTGGCATCTTGGGCAGTGGTTTTACCCACTATGACATAGCGCCAGCCCCTCCAAAAATTCTTAACAGCTTATTCTCTAGTATCAATCCAGACAGTATTTTAGTTCATGTTCTACACGTACCTTGAAGGAAAGTGCCAGAGAATGGAAAAGAGATAGTGCTCTTGTGAAAATCCTGTCATCTGCGTTGTTAATAAATGGACTTCCCGCTGTCTCTTTACGTTTATAGTTCATCTTTTCTCATGATTTAATTTGATTTGTATATTGATATTATTCTAAAATATACCTAAGATTGGCTATAGAATTGAGAAGTAAATTATATATTAAAGAAACTAAGTGACACAATTTTGTCCAGAATTTGTCTGCCTCTCCTTAAATAATTCTATATAAGACTGGCAAATGTTAAAGATCATGTAAAAATATTTATTTTATGATTTGTTTCTTTCAAAATAACTGCCTGATTTATAGGTGATCGTGTCCTAGCTGTCAACGGAGTTAGTCTAGAAGGAGCTACACATAAACAAGCTGTGGAAACACTGAGAAATACAGGACAGGTAATCGATCATTATACCAACCTTCTGTGATAACCTTAGAAGAAGATAAATAATCATGTGTCAATATTATCAATCTCATTGAAATCTCCACATTTGTCAATTAGTCAGGAAATGAAGACTGACTCATATAGCAATTCTGATTGGTTACAAGTATTCTGGTCGGAGGCAAGTATTGCAACAAGAGGTTTTTTGCTGAGGAAGCTGGCTTTCTGTATGACATTTAGCCCTATAATTACCAAAGGAAGCTCACAAGCGTTGGGGTAGAGATTGTATTTTTAAAAATTTAATAGGCATCAACTAATTTCTGGTGATTTTCATTCTTAGTCTTCAGCCCAAAGGTTAAATTTATTTAATCAAATACATTTGAGTCATGGCCTTTACTAAATTATTTATAGTAGTTTTTATAGTGGAGTGGTGTTTTTTCCCCTATAGCTAAGTTTTCTATTACATGTTTATGTTATTATCATAGATTTTGACATGTTTTTAAAGTAGATCTTTTTTCTTTTTAATTTACCTTTTTATACTGGTCTCATTTTTTTCTCCAATTACTATTTTGGGGAACCAATAGTTATTTTAAATGATTTTATACCATTAACTATACACAATCCTGAAATTTTATCTATTTTCTTATTCTTTGAATTAATGAAGTGCTATTCCATTTGTCCAGGTGGTTCATCTATTGTTAGAAAAGGGACAGTCTTCACCATCCAAAGAACAGGTCCCTGTGACCCCACAGTGCACCCTTCCAGACCAGGATACCCAAGGTCAAGCCCCAGAAAAAATGGTGAAAAAAACAACTCACGTCAAAGACTACAGCTTTGTCACTGAAGGTCAGGCCTTAGAACACTGTCTTTTTATCTTTAACTGATTCCTGGCTTAATCAAAGTTGGATTTTTACACGTTGAAATATGATTTATACACTAATCTCTTTAGTTATTTTTGTCAAGTATAACTAATAATATGATGCAGTACCATACTGAATAAAAAAGCAAACATATTTGTCATTCATGGAGTCTGATAATGAAATTGGATGATAGGCCGGTGCCCGAGTCTGATAATGAAATTGGATGATAGGCCGGCGCCCACAGCTCACTAGGCTAATCCTCTGCCTGCGGCACTGGCACCCCAGGTTCTGGTCCCAGTTCGGGCGCTGGATTCTGTCCCGGTTGCTCCTCTTCCAGTCCAGCTCTCTGCTGTGGCCCAGGAGTGCAGTGGAGGATGGCCTAGGTCCTTGGGCCCTGCACCCGCATGGGAGACCAGGAAGAAGCACTTGGCTCCTGGATTCGGATCGGCACAGCGCACCAGCTGTAGTGGCCATTTGGGGGGTAAACCAATGGAAGGAAGACCTTTCTCTCTGTCTCTCACTGTCCAGCTCTGCCTGTTAAAAAAAAGAAAAAAGAAAAAAAGAAATTGGATAATGAAGACCTGAATGATTATGTCATTTTAATAATGTGTTACTTAAATATTTGTCAATTCAAAGGTGATTTTTGGTATAAAAAAAAAAGCATGAATAATTGCTGAGCATGGATTTAAAATCATATCAAACCTTGACCCTTTTCTATATTTCTGTGGATTTATGAAGCTAACCCTAAACAGAAATTCACTTACTGGTCCCCAGATACTGGTCTTTCTTATCAACTGTGCCAGCCTCTGATCATCTTACTCATTAGTGGTAAAAACAAGACAGGTGTAGTAGTGAGTTTTTCATAAAGTTAGATATACTCATAATACTAAAGGACCCTTTATTCTGGAACTCCTTCTTTCTTCCTTTTAAGGAGCTTAAATGTCCTTTATAAAATTTGGTGATGGTATAAAGTCATTTTTTTCTTTTTTATTTCTTACTTATTTGATGACACACATGTTTGTTTATCTGATGACAGAAATGTTAGGAACTCTGAGTCAGTCCCCAAAAAAAGAAAAAGAGTCCAGCCTGTATTATTTTTCCTGATTATGAATACAAAATTCATGTCCCCACTTTATTATGCTGCTTTTTATTCTTTATCTCTTTCCCTATTCTTTGTTTAAATATGTTTTCTCATTCTTTCCTGGTTAGTGTGCTTTTCATTTATTTTGTTGCATGTAATTTTATTGGGATATCATTGCAATTTATCTAGATTACATCTCACCAAAATACTGTAGTGTTAATTTATTTTCCCATGCCTTTTTCTATCATTTACTTAGCTGTTCTTAATGATCTCTCTCTTGTTGTCTACCTGAATTTCTCTCCCATCTCTCTTTCCCTGGATTTATCCCGTTTTTTCTCTCCATTTTTATGCTGCCCTATAAAGCACATGGGATTGAAGCTTATTTTCATTTTCAGAAGTCTACTTTTAGAACTGTGTTCTATGCAAACCCCTTGGTTTTTGCATTTAGTACACTGAGTTTTCTTCAGGATAAAGAATGTGAAATAGGGTACAAAAAGTACATAGAGAACTATAAATGTCATGGGAACTGGGCTTTTTAATGTGCTTCAAAATATGTTTGTATGTTCATATCTATACACAGCACTTTCAGAATACTTCTATTTTTATGTCTTTTTTTCTTCTTCCAGAAAATACATTTGAGGTAAAGTTATTTAAAAATAGCTCAGGCCTAGGATTCAGTTTTTCTCGAGAAGATAATCTTATACCTGAGCAAATAAATGCCAGCATAGTAAGAGTTAAAAAGCTTTTTCCTGGACAGCCTGCAGCAGAAAGTGGACAGATTGACGTGGGTGATGTTATCTTGAAAGTAAATGGAGCCTCCCTGAAAGGACTATCCCAGCAGGTGAGCGCCTCACACTCAGCAGGTGTCAAGGGGAGTGGCTGGTCGGGATGGTTTCACAAGACTGGTTTAACTGTACCTTCCTTTGTCATTCCTTCCCCCCTAGGAAGTCATATCTGCTCTCAGGGGAACAGCTCCTGAGGTATCCTTGCTTCTCTGTAGACCTCCACCTGGTGTGCTTCCAGAAATTGACACTGCTTTCTTGGTGAGACCTATGAAAAGTACCTGATATTTTTATAGAATATCAGTTTAGTGATTTACTAATTTAGCTGTAGTAGTTGTATCATGGATTAATCTCCTGGGTTTCACACCCAGCTACTTCTTTGGCTAGAAGTCTTAGCTGAGTCTATGTCTTCATTAAATCAAACAAATAAAGTAGTTCTAATTCTGAGTACTTTGGATTAAAATACAAGTTGTTGTAAGATTTTTAGCCTTTAAAAAAAAAAATCAGGGCCAGCACAGTAGCATAGCAGATAAAAGCAGCCACTTGCAGCACCGGCATCCCATATGGGCTCCGATTCAAGTCCCAGCTGCTCCGCTTCCAATCCAGCTCCCTGCTAATGCACATAGGAAGGCAGCAGAAACAGGGTGGCCCAAGTGCTTGGGCCCCTGCAACTACATGGGAGAACCGAAAGAGGCTCCTGACTCCTGGCTTCAGCCTGCCCCAGCCCTTGCCTTTGTGGCCATTTGGGGAGTCAACCAGCAGATGGAGAACCTCGCTTTCTCTCTCTCCCTCTTTCTCTGTAAATCTGCCTTTCAAATAAATAATAATAATAAATAAATAAATAATAAAAACAAAGCAAAACATTACATCAAAAATAAATCAGTAAAAAAAAAATTAGAAGTCATAGAGAAAGGGATACGCTTATCCATTTACCTTTTTTTATGGCAAGGAATAGCTAAATTATCCAAAAATCTATTTTGATGATTATGTACAAATTTCATAATGATAGGTAAGAGTCTAAACATAAGTGAACACTAAGATAATTAAAGAAAGTCTGCCTTTGGCCTGTCTACTGAAAATAGTGTTCTCTTACCAACAAACCATGATTGTTGAGTTTGAAAGGCAGTAGTATCTGTGCCACATGTCTTAGCCCTTGCACTGGAGTGAGAGGAAGTGTTAGTAACACATTAATAGAAAAGTAACATTTCTGTAAAAATGCATAGCATTTTAAGAGGTACATTGATTGGGGCACAAGAACTGAATGGAACTCTTGATGCATAAATTACTTTTATTAAATTAATAGGATATTTTAGTAGAAGGTACTGTTATTTAGCAAGTTCATTTTCCATTGAGTGTTTGTTTTCAGAGTCACCTTCTGAGCTCTTTAAATGTGTCTCTTATAGACCCCACTGCATTCCCCAGCTCAAGTACTTCCAAACTGCAGTAAAGACACTTCTCAACCATCATGTGCCGAGCAAGGCACCAGCTCAGATGAAAATGAAATGTCTGACAGAAGCAAGAAGCAATGCAGGTCTCCATCCAGGAGAGACAGTTACAGCGACAGCAGTGGAAGTGGAGAAGATGACCTAGTGAAAGCTCCAGCAAAGATATCGGATACGACCTGGAGGTCAACTTTGCATCAGACTCTAAGCAACATGGTGTCACAGGCACAAAGTCCACATGAAAAACCCAAGAGTCAAGAAGATATCATTTGTACAATGTTTTACTCTCCTCAGAAAATGCCCAGTAAAACTGAATTTGAGGACAGGTATTGTCAATATTATGTGTAATACTCAAAAAAACTGGTTGTTAACAACAGTAGCAGCAACACACATTTCTTGAAGAATGAAATATATCTTTTTATGAACTTCACAATGATTAGCCAAATGATGACTTTATCAGATATCTCCCTGTTGGGATTGAGTTTTAGTTAGAAAACTGGTAAGTTGCCTAACCAGTCAAGCTGAGTCTTGCTTCTTCCCTGAACATATTTGCTAATATTAAGAAAAATGTTTTAAAGAAAAATTATTTAGGTCATAATGCAGAGGGAAATTATGGATAGGAAAAGGTAGAGAGTTAGCAAATGGGAGGACACGTTAAATGGGGAAAGAGACATGAATGAAAACATAGACAAATACAAAAAAAAGACCACAGAACTGGCAATGTGGCACAGCAGGTTAGGCCAATGTTAGAGTGATGGTTCAAGACCTGGCTGCTCTGCTTCCAATCCAGCTCCCTACTAATGTGCCTGGGAAAACAGCAGAAGATACCCAAGTACTTGGGCCCCTGCCACATAAGAGACCAGGATGGAGTTCCTGGCTCCTAGCTTCAGCCTGGCCCAGCCTGGGCCATAGCATCATTTGGGGAATGAATCAGTGGATGAAATATGGATAAAGTGGATCTCTCCTTCTCTCCCTCCCCTTCTCCCTCCCTCTCCTTGTCCTTCTCTCCCTCTTTTCTCCCCCTCTGTCTCCCTCTCCCTGTCACTCTGCCTTTTAAATAAATAAAAATTTTAACAAGAAAAATGAAGAAAAATACCAACTCTGTACCTCAAACTGTTATTCATATATTTTACTGTATAAATATGTCTTTGTGTTTATCCAGATCCAACCATATTTGTTCAGGTTTTTTTTTTTTTTTTCCTAATCTATCATTCAAAATAACTACAGGAGGAAGATTTTGTTCTTAATCTCTTCTTTTCATTATTATGTTGAAACATAGGCTTCTGATAACATTGGCTTTAGCTTCTGAATTAATAACTGGGAATCAAAAGTATATTTATTTAACCTCTCTTACTGACTTTATGCAACTTGTAGAGCTTCTTCAAAATAGAACCTGAACAGAAAAAAGAATTGGTAATGTTAGCAAGTAGCAAATGTGGAATCAATTCATAGTCCAGGGTCAGACAAAAAAGTAGTTAAGATCTCAATCAAAACCAGGCATGAATATTTGTTAAACATTTTCTTTTGTGATACAGGCTTATTAGCATTGAAGTATATTTGAAAATGGTCTTGTTTCTTTGTCTCCAGTAATCCTCCTTCCCCTCTACCAATGGCTGTGACTCCTGGGCACAGTTGTCAACCCCAATCAGAATCCACTGACTACAATCCAGTGGAAAAATATGTACATCAGACTTCTGAAGTGACCAGATCGGAAAACTTGACAACTTCAAAAAATGACCTAGAAGACCACCTGGAAGACTTTGAGCTGGTGAGTTACTTGCTCTGT
The DNA here is from genome assembly GCA_949820135.1 of Sylvilagus floridanus. Taxonomy (NCBI): domain Eukaryota; kingdom Metazoa; phylum Chordata; class Mammalia; order Lagomorpha; family Leporidae; genus Sylvilagus; species Sylvilagus floridanus. The sequence continues at coordinate 88,528,195 of OX463238.1, forward strand.
ATTTAAAAAAAAAAAAAAAAAGTTCTGTATTTTCTCAATGAAGATATACAATGTTTTCCTGTTGAAAAGAAAGTTATTGTTTTGAGTAGCTTCATATCTGTGTCTAATAAATGCATAACATATCTAACATGGTTTCTCTGCTGAGAAATTAGGAAAAAGGACAAAAAAATCTGGGTACAAATCTTGATTCTACCATCAACTTGCTGTAATTAGGCAGATGCCTGTGAACACATCACTTTGGAGTCGTAGTATTGTTGCCTATACAATGGGGGCCATACTCTCATACAATTATGGTGAGAATCAAGTGAAATAACTTAAGCAAAGCGCCTAGTACGGTGCATGCTGGAGACTAGATGCTTAGTAAATATTATGTTTGTTTCTCAAATTCTTATGCATTAGTTATTTAATTTTTCATCAAGTCTAAATGTAGTTTATTTTCCCCTCCACACTTTCTCTGCGTGCCCAAATGGAATCCTTTACTCTGTAAATAGCCCTAGAACTTCTAAATCTACAGGTTAAGTTTGAAAACCAGATCTCCAAGTATAATATCCTTTACATGCAGAAAGTGAGTGTTTTTCAATACTGTTTTTTACTAAATTCTTATTGTAGAAAAAGTATAAAAGATTAAAACCATGTATAATCTCACAACTCAAAAATCATAAACATTTTAGAGTTAATCATTCCAGATATTTTTACATATAATTGTGTGTTTATTATGCATATACCTTCAGTTTCATTCTTAACAGAATAAAAATAGATTTTTAATCAATTTTCTTAGAAATCGGTCATTATCAGTGTAAGCAAGCATTATCAAGTCTTTTAAAAAATTATTTTTGTTTGCATATATAAAGAAATGAAGTTGTGATATGTATAACCATCCAAAAATTTCATGTTTTTACCCAAAAAAAACACACTTCCTTTTAGGGCTCTAGACATCTATCTTGGATGTTCAGAAGCAGATAAAGAATCTTTCTGAACCTTTCCCCCTAAAAAGTATTCTTTGATTATCATAATGTAAGCACTGTGATGTGCACAGTTAACCTGAGTGTAGAATGGAAGCATAAACAGCCTGTCTCTGCTGTCTCTAGTCAGTTCCACAGTGTTGTACTGAAGCCAGCTTTCGCATGCAGTGTGAGGGTGGGGAGAAGGTTTTTCTCCTCTGTTAATCTAGGGAATTAATGGTCACCTTTCTGTTTACCTATAGGGCCAAATAGACAATCTAAAGGAATCCCTGTTTTCTCTCTTTAGGAAGTAGAACTCCTAATCACCCTAATTAAATCAGAAAAAGGAAGCCTGGGTTTTACGGTAACCAAAGGCAATCAGAGTATTGGTTGTTATGTGCATGATGTAATACAGGATCCAGCCAAAAGTGATGGAAGGCTAAAACCTGGAGATAGGCTCATAAAGGTGAGACTTTTTCTTAAAGATTTTTTATTTGAAAGGCAGAGTTATAGAGAGGCAGAGAGAGAGAGAGGTCTTCCATCTGCTGGTTCACTCCCCAATTGGCCGCAATGGCCAGAGCTGCGCCAATCTGAAGCCAGGAGCCAGGAGCTTCTTCTGGGTCTGCCAAATGGGTGCAGGGGCCCAAGGACTTGGGCCATCTTCTGCTGCTTTCCCAGGCCATAGCAAAGAGCAAGATCATAAGTGGAGCAGCCAGGACTTGAACAAGCACCCAAATGGGATGCCAGCACCGCAGAGTGCAGCTTTATCTGCTATGCCACATTGCCTACCCCAAGGTGGGACATTTGAAAGGAATGGAAGATTTGTGCAAATGTGACAGAAGAGCAAGCTAGGACTGGAGAAGGAAGAAGGTTGAATTAATATGACTTTTGGTTCATTTTCTTTCTCCACCATTTAAAAGTAAAGGCCTTTATACAGGTAACAGCTTAAGGAAAAAAAGTTCCCTTTTTAATTTGAAAGTCCCTTGTATCTCAGTTAAAGCATAAATAGCTATGTCAAGTCTGAGAGACAAAAAATTTCTTAAATTACTCAGAAGATAAATTTCTTGTATTAGCAAAATAATGATGCCTTTGTTAGGAATTTACATTATTTTATCATTTATAATTGCTTGATGATTGTGTTTATGATGTCCAAAAAGGATTCCAATAAATTAGACACCATTCCTTACTGTGAACTTCTTACTAGCTTATATAAAAGGTTAGCGATATTATCATCTTTTCTTGGCAATTTACCTCCTCTGTTCTAAAAGTTGTAATCATTACTTGTCCCTTTCTCATTTTTGTAGGTTAATGATACAGATGTTACAAACATGACTCACACAGATGCCGTGAATCTGCTCCGAGCTGCACCCAAGACAGTCAAATTAGTGCTTGGACGGATTCTAGAATTACCCAGGATGCCAGTATTGCCTCATTTGCTACCTGATATTACATTAACATGCAACAAAGAAGATTTGGGTAATGAAAATTTAAGCTTTGTGCAGTAAGGTTTTCTCAGCTAGATTAAGAGTATGTGCTCTGATGACTGAGAAGACAAATATGTTCTTTTTTTAAGGTTTTTCTTTATCTGGAAGTCATGACAGCTTTCATCAAGTGATATATATTAGTGATATTAACCCACGTTCAGTTGCAGCTGTTGAGGGTAATCTCCAGCTGTTAGACGTTATCCATTATGTGAATGGAGTCAGCACACAAGGAATGACCTTGGAAGAAGCTACCAGAGCATTGGACATGTCACTTCCTTCAGTGGTGCTGAAAGCAACAAGGTACTCAGCAATGATTTGTGGGTTTTGTTTATGTGTGTGCATGCATTTCAGGTTGTTAGTTTTACTTATGTCCTCAAAAGACTAATCTGGTAAGACTTAGTAAAAGCTGAACAGATTCTAAGAACATTAAGTGGTAAGTATTTGAACACATGGTTGTAGTTAATAGTTACCACATTTATGAGTTAGGATGTTTTCAGTTGCAGGTAACAGAAAATAAAAGTGAACTTTGATTTTGGGGGTTTTTGCTTTAAGATTTATTTATTTATTTGAAAGTCAGAGTTAGAGAAAGAGAGATCTTCCATCTGCTGCTTCACTCTCCAGATGGCTGCAAAGGCCAGAGCTGGTGTTTTGGAAAAAGAATCATGATCAATGGCCCAGATAAAAAGAAGTCAGTGCTTTGCATGTCGGGGCTACCCAGCAAGAACATAAGTACAGGAGGGTTTAACATCGGTGGCATATTGGCTCTCCTGATTCCATATAACTTAGGAAACCTTCCTCTTCCCTCAAGTATCAGCAGTAAGACTGCACACTAATCCCCTATTCCCAAGGGGCTATACAAGCATTGTTGGCTGATGCTTCCTTTGGATAGACAATTCTTTTGATATTAATGTGCTGTCTAGATTTTTACTTTAAATAATCTGAAAGACACATAAAAATCAGCTAAACATTCAAAAAGAATAAAAGGAAAATACACATTAGGCTTTAGACATAAACTTCGTGAACTGTGCCTTGTGAGTTAGCGATGAGCTACCTACTGAGAGTGCACCAAGTTATCAGATCACAAAAATTACCCGTGTTGTAAGAGAGGAAATGGGGTGAAGAATTCAGCTGAAACCCAAGGAAAGATTGGGTAATGAAGTGATTCTTGATCTTTTTTCTATCAAGAATATCTTTATCCAGAGAATGCATAGATGTAGACTCTCATAAAATTTATCCTCAGTTTCAGGGGATGCCTAGGTCCCCTGAAATCTGTTCAAAATAAAACTTCTGAGGTTAGTTAACAGATGGTTAAAAGGATATTTACAAAGATCTTAAATAGTTTGCAATTGTCTTTTCACTTTTTACAACCCAGAGATGGCCATCCAGTGATCCCCAGTTCAGAGGTGTCCGCTGTTTCAACCCCAAAGTCATCCAAAGCTAATGGTAAGGATCTGTTCATTTCATGACACAATAGTTGTGGAGAGGTAACTGGTTTTTTGTTCTGAAGAGCACGTTTGGGTGATGTCAGTCCAGTGTTTTTCTTGCCCTTCCAGAACATGTTGCAGCATTTCTCTAAGTCGAAAAATTCTATTTAAATGAAAGCCTCTCTAAAATTCAGTGTATAATAGGAAAATAGTACAACAGAGTGGACCATGTAATGTAGAGCCCAATAGACTAGAGTTTATAAGTTCTGTCTGACCTTAGCAAGTAGCTTGATCCATTCATAAGCCTCTATTTCCCATCAATAAAATAAGACTATTAGTCTATACCTTGTAAGGTTATGAAGAAGCATAAATATAATACTATCTGTGAAACAATTACCTTAATGCTTTCACTAATAATTTATTCACACATTTACTGAACTTCTACTCTGTGCAGGTGCTGTTTTGGTCATTGTGGATATATCAGTGAAAAGCCTCTGCCTATGTTTTAGCATAGTAATATAAGTACTAGTAGTAATAGCGGTGACAGTTGTCATTAACTTAATTCTTATTCTAGACTAAATATTCTTCTGAGTTGAGTGCTGTCATCCTCACAACAGCCCTGTGAGACTAGTGTTAGTATAATCCTCATTTTGTAGAGAGTGAAACTGAGGCGCAGAAATTGGATAACTTTCCCAAGTTCACCAAGTTAATAAAGGGTAGGGCCAGAGTTAAAGCCCATGATTCCATACTTGTCTACCTAATTGGGCCCTGTAAGTGTGCCTTTGTTTGCTAGTGTTATATAGTAAGAAAAATATGAGATACAGGGGAATGTGGTTGAACTCAGTGCGTTCAAAATGTAAATTGAGTACTTCGTGCATAACTAATATTTTAGATTAGCAGGTAAATAGTATCTAATCAATTTAGCAAAAATAAACCTTACCATAATTGTTATTTATCTTCTAAAAGATAAAGTTTCTAAATGCTGAAGCATAGGGTTCCTTTTTGCCACTGTATGCAGTTCCCATGCACCTTAAAGTCAGACTATCTCATAAAACACACAGGACGTTTTTCTAATGACCTCTGAGATGATTGCTATTTATAAATTTCCAGTGCCCTGTGCCCTTATAGAAACTACCTAGTGATCTCTCTTTACAAGTTTCTATGACTTGACTCTCACAGAACTAATTTCTTTATACATCTTAAAACTCACACAGTATTGATAATAGGAACTCTCTTATGATTGCAAGAATGTGAACTGGTAATCATTTTTGGAAAGCAGTTTGACAATTTTTAGAAAATTTAAACATATAATTACAATATGATCCAGCCATTCTCCTCCTAATTATGTACTCAAGAGAAAAGTAGTCATATGTCTGTATGCAAAAAACTGGACAAAAATTTTTCTAGCGTCTCTCCTTGTAATGATTAAAATTGGAAACAACTCAAATGTGCAAGAACTGTTGAGGGGATAGAACAATTGTAATATATCCAAACAATAGAATACTACTGAGCATTAAAAAGGGATACAGAGGTGGTCCCCAAAACCATCTGGTCCAGCCCTTCCAAAGCAACCTCAGGCAAGAAAGAGGTTCTCTAGCCCCCATTGATACATGTGGCAACATAATTAAGACAGCCTCAAAGTAAGTATGCTGAGTGCAATAACCCAGGCCAAAAAAGAACCCATGCTGTATAATTCCATTTATACACAGTTGTTCATGGTACAGATTATAGTGACAGAGTGTAGATCTGTAGTCACCTGAGGACAGTAGGTGAAGAAGACAGTTTTAAGATAAGGAAGATTACAAAAATTATACTATTGTATTTATTAGACCAATTAGATTTCTTTAACCAATAGTTTGTTATTGGTACACTTCTGCTGTTATTTTTCCTAAAAGTTTAATAATGTATTATACATATTGCTTACAAGTAACATTAAAAGACATTTTGAGGCTGCTTGTAACGTCATCTACACAACTGTAGGGGTCTGTCCATGAAGATTCCATCTCAGCCTTTATCAGTATCTCCCCCTCCGGGAACTGGCCAGGTTGTCACAAAGGAAGAGTCGAGGAGACTGAGGAAGGTCAAGCTAAACACGCTTTATTGGTACTCTAGGCCACTAGGAGAGATTGCTCAAGCCTACTCCTGCGGGCACTAGGCAGTATGGACCAGGAGCTTCTCCCCACAGGCACAAGGCACTAGGGACCCAGGAGAGAGGCTGAGCAACCTCTGCTTTACAGTGTCTGAGGGTCCCCTTATATACAGTTTCTAGAGGCTAGCCCCGCCCACCCACCAACCTCTCAGGGTCCCGTAGTCATGGCGACGATGGTTATGACAGTTGGTTTGTGGTTTGCAGTTAGGCGGTCTGATCAGACCTTCCCTTTTCAAACTTAGGCTCTAGAGCAGTTACTTTTCTACTGCACAGTTACTTTCTTTCAAACTGCACTACAGTTCCTTTTTTTTTATTTATTTTTTTTAACTTTTATTTAATGAATATAAATTTCCAAAGTACAGCTTATGGGTTACAATGGCTTTTTCTCCCCCATAACTTCCTTCCCACCCGCAACCCTCCCTTCTCCCGCTCCCTCTCCCATTCCATTCACATCAAGATTTCATTTTCAATTATCTTTATATACAGCATATATTAAGTAAAGATTTCAACAGTTTGCACCCACACAGAAACACACAAAGTGAAAAAGACTGTTTGAGTACTAGTTATAGCATTAAATCACAATGTACAGCATATTAAGGACAGAGATCCTACATGAGGAGTAAGTGCACAGTGACTCCTGTTGTTGACTTAACAAATTGACACTCTTGTTTATGGCATCAGTAATCACCCAAGGCTCTTGCCATGAGTTGCCAAGGCTATGGAAGCCTTTTGAGTTTGCCGACTCTGATCATATTTAGACACGGTCATAGTCAAAGTGGAAGTTCTCTCCTCCCTTCAGAGAAAGGTACCTCCTTCTTTGATAACCTGTTCTTTCCACTGGGATCTCACTCACAGAGATCTTTCATTTAGGTCATTTTTTTTTTCCCAGAGCATCTTGGCTTTCCATGCCTACAATACTCTCATGGGCTTTTCAGCTGTATCCGAATGCCTTGAGGGCTGATTCTGAGGCCAGAGTGCTATTAAGGACATCTGCCATTCTATGAGTCTGCTGTGTATCCTGCTTCCCATGTTGGATCATTTTCTCCCTTTTTTTTATTCTATCGTTTAGTATTAGCAGACACTAGTCTTGTTTGTGTGATCCCTTTGACTCTTAGAGCTATCATTATGATCAATTGTGAACTGAAATTGATCACTTGGACCAGTGAGATGGCATTGGTACATGCCTCCTTGATGGGATTGAAATGGAATTCCCTGGTATGTTTCTGACTGCCAAGTCCGATTGAGCATGTCCCAAATTGTACATCTCTTCCCTCTCTCATTCCCACTCTTACATTTAACAGGGATCACTTTTCAGTTAAGTTTCAACACTTAAGAGTAACTGTGTATTTTTTTTTAATTTTTTTTTTTTTTGACAGGCAGAGTGGACAGTGAGCGAGAGAAAGACAAAGAGGTCTTCCTTTTTTTGCCGTTGGTTCACCCTCCAATGGCCGCCGTGGCCAGTGCATCACACTAATCTGAAGCCAGGAGCCAGGTGCTTCTCCTGGTCTCCCATGGGGTGCAGGGCCCAAGCACTTGGGCCATCCTCCACTGCACTCCCGGGCCATAGCAAAGAGTTGGCCTGGAAGAGGGGCAACCGGGACAGAATCCGGCATCCCGACTGGGACTAGAACCCGGTGTGCCAGTGCCGCAGGTGGAGGATCATCCTATTGTGCCGTGGCACTGGCCATAACTGTGTGTTAAATTACAGAATTCAACCAATAGTATTAAGTAGAACAAACAAACAAAAAATACTAAAAGAGATAAAGTATTAAGTTGTTCATCAACAGGGCAAGCCTATCAAGTCAGCATTTCTCATAGTATCCATTTCACTTTTAACAGGTTTCCTTTTTGGTGCTCTGTTAGTTGTCATCAATCAGAGAGAACATATGTTATTTGTCCCTTTGGGACTGGCTTATTTCACTCAGCATGATGTTTTCCAGATTCTTCCATTTTGTTGCAAATGACTGGACTTCATTGTTTTTGATTGCTGTATAGTATTCTATAGAGTACATATCCCATAATTTCTTTATCCAGTCTACTGTTGATGGGCATTTAAGTTGATTCCAGGTCTTAGCTATTGTGAATTGAGCTGCAGTAAACATTAAGGTGCAGACCGTTTTTTTGTTTGCCAGTTTAATTTCCTTTGGGTAAATGCCAAGGAGTGGGATGGCTGGGTGCTACAGTTACTTTCTCTGAGAATGATTCCCTAACAGTCCTCCCTTTTCTTTTCTTTAAATGCTCTCATAGTCCTGTAAAGCCCGTTGAGCCATTGGGCAAAGGGGATGAGTATTCTTGAGCATATCCCAGATTGATTTCCAGATTCAGGGTCTCCTTTTTGTTATTATGCTTCTTCTGTTTCTGGTTTGCTGGGTTCCTCTCAGAAGGCCAAGTATCCCTTCGCGAAATCCCATCCAATTGAGAAGAGGTGCTGTAAGGTAGGCAAGCATACAAGAACCATACAAAATACTGCTCCTATTTTAAACCATTTCCAGAAAGGGAGCCAAGAGGAAACTGTGTCAGTCGGAGTATTTATCGTCTGTTCCACTGTTCTGAGCTGACCTATCTTAAAAGCCGCTATATTTTGAAGCTGTATTATCTGTAGAGCTCTCTTAGTAATGTTAGCCCCCAGATGAGCAGTTGCATTTACCCACTCTAGCCAGGTAGAATGGTTGCATTTGAACATATTAGCTAGTTGCGTTGCATTAGGAATGGATAGATTGCTCCACGGAATGGTGGTAATGCAAACTCTTCCAATCGCTTCACACTCTAGTTCTCTTTCCAAAGCTAGTATGGTAATTATCTGTTCTATTTGTACCATGCATGCTTCAAGCATCCGGAGCCCCATAGCACGTGTCTTAAGCAGTGCTGACGGGTCACCTAGCTGAGCCCGCTGCTCCTGAATTATCTTTAGGAGGGACTCCAAAGCATCTCCCTGTAGTTGGGTAGTGCTTAGAGCCAGTGCTCCAGTCACAGCGCCAGCTACGGCAGCTGCTGACACTGCTGTAGCGACAATAGCTGCTGTTACTCCAAAGTCTCTGTTTTTGCGCCTCGGTTTGATTGGTATAGTCAAATCAGACATATTTACTGGTACATATGTGAAGGGAGTTGCCTTTACCACCATATGTGGAGCCAAGAATGTTATCATTCTCTCTTCCCATTCCAAATCCCTTATATAGCAACCGAGCTCCTTTTTAGAATGTAATGGGTGTGTGCATCTAGCATACAATACCTCCCCCTCTGTCCTGCATGTCCAACTTCCTGGGTCTTCCCTTACTGGAGTTTTTACAAAATGTTTGTGAAACATTTCATATCCTGCCTATCATAAACAATGTGTTGAGTGACTATTACTTGGAGGTCTGCATCTAATATATCTATGCTCTGAGCCATTTTTACAAATAAGAGAGACAGAATTAAGATGATAATTGTCATTATCAATCCATAAGCTCTGAGCATAGGTAGCTCAAATCTTTCCCACAATCTCATTAAGTTACCTAATACTTTAAATCGTTTAAGTGCTCACTTACCTTCGATTAACTTACCTTTATCTGAGTCCCATCTCTTTAATTCTTCGTTTACCTGTAGATGTGCTAGTTGTTGGGCTGCTAATTCATCTTGTTGGTCCTCAGGCAATCCCTCAGAAGGGTGTAAAATGGTGGGTTTTCTTCCTCACTCAGTTGTTTACGTGCATACTGTTCCTAGAGGCCTTTTGCTTCTCTTCCTTTAACGTACATTTCTCCGTTTGCTGCTGCTGTTGTCCTCTCTGGAGCTCTTTAGTCCTAGCTCGGGAATATGAAATCCCTAATTCTTTCTGTAAAAAGCACAACTGACAGTGGTAGCTACATCTCTTACAAACACATGAGTTCTTTTGACAGCATATTCCATTAGTGCCTAATTGGAAATTCCCAAATCCTGAGGTCCTGGGGCTGGAACCATCCTAACATGTCTTTGGGGCAAGTTAATAATCCCCTTTTCAGGTGTGTCGATCACTACTGCTCCTTCTCCTTTCCAAAGGATGGTAGCGGGCCCTTTCCAGTCTTTACTGTTTGGTAATCTATAAAAGCAAAAGAGTTTTTTGTCTTTAAATTTCTGGAGTTGGAGTGTTTGCTCTAGTTCTTGCCATCTCTGATGGATATATCTTTCAGTAGGAGTATAGCCCCCTATTCCTCCCCTTTTCTTTCAATTAAGGGCAATAAGAGCCAATTGTAGCCGTGCTTCAATAGTTTGAACTACATCAGCAAATTTAGCCATTTCTTGTTTTAAGGATTGATTAGCTCTCTCAACCATTCCCTGCGACTGTGGATTATAGGGTATGCCTGTGTTATGATCAATATTTAAATATCGGCACAGTCCCGTGACCCTTTCTGCTGTGAAGTTAGGGTCATTATCTGTATGGAATACTTAGATATGAAATAGGTTCTGTGGTTCTAATATTCCCCATACTGTTTCCTGAGCAGTTTCCTTAGGAATTAGCTTAGCCCATAGAAGGCCAGTATGTCTCAATGGCTACCAGAATTAGCCGGGCCTCAAGTGGGGCGTGTCCATTTGCCACAGTACTGGCCCTGATCTACTAATGTGAGTAGTTCCTCTTTTATGCACACACTTGGGGCAGTTCTTCATTATTTGTTCTGCTACAATTTTTGGTAAACTGAATTGTTGTCTCAAGTATATGCCATTTAGCATGATCGTCCGTGGCTGTCTCAATATGTTCTAGAAAAAAGATGTTTGGTGCCTTACTTATGTCATGGAGGACAGGCATTAAAATTAACTGAGCTACTAGTTGTCCCGTTTTTACATATACTATTTTTTGGGATAGGTTGACCAATCTTATCTTTAAAGGATTTTGATCTCCTGGGCTGATGAAACCTCCAACTACCCTTACTTTGGCCTCAGTCATCTCTGATGTTTCTGTTATCCACTCCCACTGTCCTGGGATTATGGTTATTTGTGTTTGAAGGTTAAGGGTCTCTATTACCTTTGGCATAAGTACCAGATCTTTTGGGGCACGTATGGAGTATCCAATATGTTCTGGTTCTTTTTCCTTAATATGACCACCTTGTACTACCAGGTTTATTTGAGTTGTATTTATTTGTGAAGCTAATTTGTCAATATTTTCATTGCCTGGGATTCCCTTATGTCCAGACACCCACTGGATGTAAATTTCTTTACTTTCTGTAGCTTCTAATATGGTTCTAAGCAAGGGTTCTTCAATATTTACAGGTAGGGGTCTGGCCTCAATTAATGTCTATACATATTGGGAATCCATAACTATATTCATTATCGGGGGTCCTTCTTGAAGGACTAGTAGTGTGGCTCTTTTTTCTAATTCTCGATTACTTCCCTCACTCTCCTTAACTAATTTAACTCCATCTGATCTCCAAAAGCCATATTTTCCTTGCTCCTGTTTGCTTCCTCCATCAACATAGTAAGTAGGTCCTGGCACGGGATGACCTTGAAGACTGCTTAGTGCTCTTCTAAGCATTAAAGGTGCATGGATACATTCAATCTGCGGTACCCAATGCAAGTAGGGATCTTCCTGAATCACAATGTCTAAATCCTCTTTTTTTTTTTATAGGTAACATATATATGGGTTCTTGCCCTATTCGTATAATACATTCTTGTCTAATTTTATGTAGACGTTTTAGGGCTCTAGTTAGAGGAGAAGCTGCTAATATCTTTGGAAATTCCTGTCTACCTACCCAAAGGATATCAGATCCTTGGTGCACTTTATAATTTATGGTGTTACCTCCCATCATAACGGTACAGTAAACTTCCTTGATGGGGTCCCAGTAGCTTAAAAGTTTGTGTTCTTGTAATAGCCTCCTTATAGTCTGTAACTCCTGTCTTGCTTTGGGGGTCCATTCCCTGATACTATTTAACTCTTGGTTTCCCTTCATCATAAGAGTAAAAGGTTTTGTTTTAATTCCGGGAACAGCTTGGGTCATCCAATTAAGGAGTCCTACTAACTTTTGTAGTTCGTTTAGGGTGGGCTTCTCTGGAAGTTCTGGCAACTCTAGTTTTTGCAATGTCCATTTATTTGGGTGCAACAAGTACCCCATCCATGAATAAGGACATTGTTCTTGTAATTTCTCATTCGGGGTCTCAAATCCCTTTTCTAAAAGCATTTTTCTGAGCTTTTCTACGATCACTTTGTGGTGTTTTGGAGAATGATCAGACCCAATATATATATATATCATCCATATATTGATAAAGATCTACCTCTGGATGTTGTTGTCTCCAGGGCTCTAGTATGTCCCTTAGTGTACTTTGGTAAATCAAGGGACTTAATACAAAACCTTGTGGGAGGCAATGCCAGACATACCTATGGCCTGGACCTTGATTATTAACCTCTGGGATGGTAAAGGCAGTGTACTGCCTGAAGTCCTTATCCAGAGGGATGGTAAAATAAGCATCCCCTATATCCAAAACAGTAACCTGATTTCTTCTTTGTAATCCTCCACGGTGTGCAATACCTAACTGAATTTCTCTTCCCTTATCTACTAATTTATTAAGTTCTCTGAAATCTATTAACATTCACCATTTACCTGATTTTTTTCCTTATCACAAATATTAGGGTGTTCCAGGGATTATCTGGGTCTGCTGGAGATATCTTCCCTTCCTCTAGTAGTCTTTTTATGATTTCCTTAATTCCTTCTAATTTTTCTTTGGTTAAAGGCCATTGGGGAATCAAGGGACCTTTATTAGGATCTTTCATTTTTATCTTTATTGGGGTAATTTGGGTAGAGAGTTGCACCATAAATAGGGCTACCCCTAACTTTGTTAAGATATCCCTTCCGAATATATTGATGGGAATATCTGGGGATATTAGAATGGATGTCTTTATCTTCCTTCCCTTTTTGTCTTTCAGTGTAACCTGTGATATTTTTTATAATTTAGAGCACCCTCCCACCCCCTCTATATTTTGCCATCCTTCTGTTATCCCTTCTTTTATTCCTTTAGCCTCTTGTTCCCTTGTTATAGTTAAATCGGTCCCTGTGTCTAACAGCCCTATTATATCTTTTCCCCCTAGGTTTACCTTTAAGGTAGGTCTTTGTCTTAATTCTATTTTGGTGGTTTCTGGTAGATCCCTGTCGAAGGGACTTCTATGTTTCCCCCAGGGGTGGGGCAGATGGTGGGAGAGATGACTGGATACTCTGGGCAGACACCATCATGGTCCGGGGGGCATTGCCCCCCACTTTCCCGTTTTTTGGCTGTCTACATACTTTTGCCATATGTCCTGTTCTCCCACAATTATAGCATTTTAATGGAGTTTTTTCTCCACTCCTACAATTTCTTGCCATATGCCCCTTTTTTCCACACCTGTAACAATTTCCCTGAAAACTTCTTGACCGTTGCTGTCTATCTCCAGCCTTTAAGGCCTCTGCCAGCATGGCCATCTTATAGGAGGTGGATCCAAATTCTCTACAGGCATACAGTTTTTTCTTCTAACGAATCTCCTGGTCTTAAATTTCTAAGCAACTTTTTATATTCTTCATTAGTATTTGAATGCTCATGGTGTCCTTTAAATATGTTCTCAAATCCTCTCTAGATGTGTCCATATAAATCTGAGTAAATAATCGGTTAATAAACTCAGGATAGGGTTCTTTGGGCTCTTGTCTGATGCTGACTGCTTTAGGGGCCCCACTGATAGTTCTCTGGCATTCTTGTAGTGCCTCAAGAACCCATGTTCTATAGAGGGTTCTGGCATCAGCGAATCTAGGGCCAGCTGCTGCTTCTGGTGATAATCCAATTCCCCTAATCTGACCTGATGTTAATGGCATGGGTCCAGCCCCGTCGGCTGGGGGAGGGGGATGCATCTCATCTCATGTTGTTGCCTTCTCTTTTATCTATTCTATGACTAGCTGTTTCTCTGCTGCAAAGCCAGGAGTTAACATTTAGTAGCATATTGATGTCTACTGATGTAAAGTTTATTGAAATTACCCCAAAGTAAGAGATGGTAGCTGAGTGCATAAGACCGTGTTCCTGCACTTGTTTAAGCCAAGCGGCTATTAGTCCAGGTCCCACAGGCTCATATTCCCGTCTACCACCTCTTAACATTATCAGGTAAGCTGACTGTTCTTTTGCTTTTTCTTCCTTGCTTAACTCTGGGAACAACCTGAGGTTTTTGCCTATAATCTGTTACAGCATCATAGAGCTTACAGGTGTCTCCTGTATTTTTTGGATTTAATCCCTTGCCACAACAAATTAACAATTTAAGGGTGTCTACTGCACATTTATAATCTTTCCCTTTTGTGGCGCCTTCTCCTCTTTGTAGAAATTCCTGCAGGTGGTTTTCTACTTCTTCCAAGGTCTGCAGCTCTTGGAGGTCCCGCCCTGTACAAGCTGCTGCCAGCTTACAAGCCCATGTTACATTTCCTGGAGAGTAGCGCTTCACTTTCTTGCCTCTTGGTGCCTGGCCTGGAAGGACCTTCACCATCTCTGTACTCACTGGTGCCTGTCTATATTCTTTTGACTGGGACGTCCCACCCATCATGGTCTCTTTCAACCACCGCTACTCACCCTTTTGTTGATTCTTCAAGGGCTCGTCTCCTCACTGTCCAACTTCAGGTCCCTGTTCAGGTGCCAGCTGTCAGGATCTCCCCCTCCGGGAACTGGCCAGGTTGTCGCAAAGGAAGAGTCGAGGAGACTGAGGAAGGTCAAGCTAAACACGCTTTATTGGTACTCTAGGCCACTAGGAGAGATCGCTCAAGCCTACTCCTGCGGGCACTAGGCACTATGGACCAGGAGCTTCTCCCCGCGGGCACAAGGCACTAGGGACCCAGGAGAGAGGCTGAGCAACCTCTGCTTTACAGTGTCTGAGGGTCCCCTTATATACAGTTTCTAGAGGCTAGCCCCGCCCACCCACCAACCTCTCAGGGTCCCGTAGTCATGGCGACGATGGTTATGACAGTTGGTTTGTGGTTTGCAGTTAGGCGGTCTGATCAGGCCTTCCCTTTTCAAACTTAGGCTCTAGAGCAGTTACTTTTCTACTGCACAGTTACTTTCTTTCAAACTGCACTACAGTTACTTTCTCCGAGAATGGTTCCCTAACAACCTTCGTCTTTCTTGGCAGGATTATTTTTAGGTCAAATAGAGTTCCTTGAACAGAGGTCCGTGAATACATTTAACTGTATATGTTTTTGTTGTTGCTTGTTTTTAATTTTTCCAAACTCTGCCATACCTTTCTAAATATCTTTAAACTGTAATTTAATAAATCAAATAAAGCTTAAATTTGTGACTTTTTAACTGTTAAAGAAACATAATCTACGTATTTTAGTGTAGGTGTTAGATTTTGTACTGATAGTTAAACTATTTTTATTTAAAAATATTTTTAAAACGTTTGAGTTATATCCACAAGATGTTTTCCTGTGCTGAAGTGTTAGGCTTTGTTGAAATGAGGTAAAAAGCTTGCTGTCTTCTTTTGTATCATAAAGTAAATATAGTTTAGCACCTGAGATATCTTTCCCATTCATCTGGAGTAATTTATATTCAGTGTGTCACACTTGAACCAGTCTAAAATGAATTGTTCTGTGAACTGTTTTCTTTTAAGAAATTGGCTTTTTCCTTGGGATAGTCCCTTCTTTAATACGTGTTAACATTTAATTGGTTTAAATCACTTTACGGTGTGACATCTTTTAGTATACTAATAAAAAATAATAGCATCCTCAGAAACATGGATTTTCTTTAATTATTTTGATGTGTCTGTTGTGATTTTGACTGGCTCATCCTCCTACTTTCTATGTTGCTCCTTTCAGGACATCACACTCTGGAGCCTTGTGACCAGCCTGGCCTCACTCCTGAAAACTCGTTCTCCAAGGTAAGTAAAGGGCCGCCATCTTTCACAGCAGACCTCCTTATCTAAATAACCCACTGGTTTATTTCTGGAACCAAACAGATTTCATATTTAAATATTTGCCATAACCCCATATCTTTTGGCATAACAGTTCCTAAATAAACCAATGACTTATTAATCATTATTTTAGGGCTACTTTGTTGTTGTTGTTATTAATGTGGATAGCTCTTTGCATTCCTTTGACCAAAGGAAAAGAAGAATGTAGGTAAGAGTGGAATTGACCTGAAAATGTTAAGTTTATGCTACAAGTGAGATAAAAACAGTAATGGACAAAATGAGAAAAATGCTTTATTACAAAATAAAATGAGAGCGTAACTCATTTAAGATTAGCACTAAGAAATCTGGGAATGAATTAATAAAACTATCTTAATGCATAACTAAATTCTACTTCCCATTCTCTCTTTTCTACTTACATGCCCAGTTTTTTGGCTAAAATTTCTTTTTATGATTTCTTACTGGTATATAATGTCCTTTTCCAAAATGATCACAGCTGGGTCTTTAGTTTATGGACTGTCTTACTTACACATATCTCACATAACTTATTCTGAGTCTCACTACTGAAATGTCTTTCTATATAATGTAAAATGTAGAATGTCTTTCCATAAATTGCATTGCTCTCCTAGTAACCTGAAAATTTTAGCATCTCAACAGGATTCTGGACATGAGCTTGATTTAGTATAGATGGAAAAAATAAATTTAGTGACCAAAAGTCCAAAATTCTGACTTTCTTCTCACTGTGTTACTCATACTTGTAGCTGGGTTTAGTAAGACCTGAAAAGATCATGCCCAGAAGAATATTAAGGCAGAAATGATTGTGACACAAAAATAAATTTCTTTAGAAATATGTGCTTATGCTATCCTCTGTTCAGAGGTCCTCTATTTCATGTACCTGAACTAAAGAATTTTCATGTGTTGTTAATGTTACTCATCCTATATAGTGCTTATTTTCTTTTTAAATATCAGCATGTTGTTGAAACAGAAAGAAGTAGAATTTCTGTTTCATTAACCCCCAGGAATCAAGACACTTTGTTCTTGGCTGCAAACATGTGTGTTGGAGTTAAAGTCTCAGAGGAGGCCTCCCAGTGTCCTGTCCTTGAATATTAATGTCTGTATTGCAAGTTTTTTGGGAAAAATGGAATTTTACAACCCAAGAAGTTTTGTGATATCATTATGTCACCACTGTTTATGAAGCAATAATTCTATTTATTTATCATTTTTATCAAAATAAAAACAATAAAATCTTTTTTTTAGATATTTATTTATTTATTTGAAAGGTACAAGGCCAGCACTGTGGCATAGCGGGTAAGGCCGCCACCTGCAGTGCCAGCATCCATATGGGCATCAGTTCAAGTTCCACCTGCTCCACTTCCGATCCAGCTCTCTGCTATGGCCTGGGAAAGCAGTGGAAGATGGCTCAAGTTCTTGGGCACCTGCACCCACATGGGAGACCTGGAGGAAGCTTCTGGCTCCTGGCTTCAGATCTGCACAGCTCTGGCCGTTGTGGCCAACTGAGGAGTGAACCAGCAGATGGAAGACCTCTCTCTCTCTCTCTCTCTCTCTCTCTCTCTCTCTCTCTTTTCATTTCTACCTCTCTACCTCTTCATCTCTCTGTGTGTAACTCTGACTTTTAAATAAATAAATAAATCTTTTTAAAAATTATTTAAAAAACATTACAAAGAGACAGGGTAGAGAGAGAAAGAGAGAGGTTTTCCATCAGATGGTTCACTACCCAGATGGCCACAATGGCAAGACCTGTGCCAGTCTGAAGCCAGGAGCCAGAAGCTTATACCGGGTCTCCCACACAGGTGCAAGGGCCCAAGGACTTGGGCCATCTTCCACTGCTTTCCCAGGCCATAGCAGAGAACTGGATCGGAAGTGGTGCAGCAGGGACTTGAACCAGTGCCCATATGGGATTCTGACACGGCAGGTGGCAGCTTTACCTGCTATTTCACAGCACCAGCCCCAACAATACAGTCTTCAGAGCAAACCACAATGTTTTATTTGCTTAAAATGATTTTAATTTATCCTAATCACTTAATTTTTCATTCTTCCCCAGATTGTTTTTCTATTAGCCATATTCCATGAAATGCTTCACAATTTATCATTATCCTAGAAAGTTACCTTTTATTCAGTAATTATTTTATAGTTGTGAATCCACTGTCATTTTTTGTAAATTCATGTGAGATTTAGACTAGATTGAAAGCCTTTATACCTAATAGATGATCAGGTTGCTAAGTAAGTTTCAGTCTCTGTTTAACAGCCTTATAACACTTAAAATGTTTATTCTTCCCTTCCCCAACTTTTACAGTCCTATTAAACTTTTCTGAAAAGTCTTGTAGAAGATAAGGCTAATAAAATATACCTTAAATAAGAGATTTCTGCAGTCCAAAAAGATTAAGAAACACTTCATAATATATTTCTCTTTCAGCAATGCCAAATTTACATTAGTAAGTACTGTGAGAATTGCTGGAATAAAAATACTGATTTAATGTTTTAGCTTAGCATTCCCAGATGTACTTGATGATGGAAAGCCCCATTTCTCTTATACAATTCATTGCCCTGACTTTTCTTAGGTTGGGAGAAGTAAAATGGCTCCTGTACTAAGGAAGAAGTAAAGAGGGGCAATGTGCAGTCCCTCCCTAATCCCGGAAGTTAGTAACTAGTAATCTGATGATTTGCTTTGGGTTTGTACTTTAGGTTAATGGGGAAGAAATAATTGAAGGTTTGTACACTGAAGGAAAATGTTCTACTTGTGAGCCAAAGGAATCAACAAACCTGACTCTGTCCACAGGTAACTTTCCAAATAAGTCATCCTGTTAATCTACATGTTCTAGTAATTCGGATAACAAAGATATAAGGTATCTTCTTCTGTTTGCCTTGTATGTTTCTGAAACTTTTAAAGGAACAATTATTGTTTAAAGAAATAAGAAAATGGTATAAAGCTAATATTGCTAACTGTATGCCTATTCAGATGTCCAGCATCTATTCTTATCTCTGACTAAAACTATTTTTAAATGATTAAAAAAAGAGCTGCTTTGTCTAATACTATTTCTTATACTCTACAGAGCAACAATTCACAGACTACATAATACTTTAGAAAACTTATTTTTGATGAGTTTCATGTGACCTATTATATCCTTGATCTTTGTAGCATAACTTCTTTATTTCATGCATTAATAATTTGAGATTTATTAATGTCTTGTGAAAGGGTCTGAAACCAACATTGATTCTGGTTTATTCTTTGTAAGTTGCATTTGCATGGTCTGTTGTCATAGCAGCCAGAGTACTTTTAGAACTAAAAGTGACTGGGTCACGTAAGTGTGAACTACTTTTCCAGTCGTATCTGCTCTTCAGAGTGGATGCTTAAAGTTTAAAAGGACCTAAGTATTCTTGAGAGTCTCTCACAACAATATTGTTAAACCCCGTATGAATTACTATTTTTCAAGAGTCTGATGTACAAGAAGATGACGTTTATGATGATCCTCAAGAAGCTGAAGTTATCCAGTCTCTGCTGGATGTTGTGGATGAGGAAGCTCAGAATCTTTTGAACCAAAACAATGCAACAAGAGATGCCTGTATTCCAGGTAGATGAACCCCATGAATAAACTGGCACCCTAAAGAGTACAAGGACATCTCCAGGGGACATTTTTTAAGTAAATATGAAATGCATTAGCCTCTTCCTCTGTTCCTCATTGGTGGGTAATATTCCAGAAATAACTTCCCTGGGGCTGGCATTGTGGCACAGCAGGTTACACTGCCATCTGCAGTGCCAGCATCCAATATGGACAACGGGTCATGTCCCGGCTGCTCTACTTCCAATCCAGCTCCCTGCTAATACACCTGGGAAAGCAGTGGAAGATGGCCCAAGTGCTTGGGCCCCTGTACGCACATGGGAGACCAGGAAGAAGCTCCTGGCTCCTGACCCTTGGCTTCAGCGTGGGCCAGCTGTAGCGATTACAGCCATTCAAGGAGTGAACCAGCTAATGGAAGATATCTCTCTCTCTCTCTGCTTCTCTTTGTAATTCTGGCTTTCAAATAAATAAACCTTAAAAAAAAAAAAAAGAGGATTTGTTATTTCTATTTTTTCCATGTTTGTGAGTGAGTTAGCTTATTGGTGTTATATCAAAGTGGATCATTAATGTTATGGCTTTTACTTTGAAGATTTATTTACTTATTTGAAAGGCAGAGTTACTGAGAGAGAAAGTGTTTCCATCTGCTGGTTCACTCCTCAAGTGGCAGCAATAGCCAAGGGTAGGCCAGGCCAAAGCCAGGAGCCTGGAACTCTATCAAGGTCTCCCACTTGGGTGGCAGGAACCCAACTACTTGGGCCATTTTCTGCTGCTTTCCCAGGCACATCAGTAGGAGCTGGATCGGAAGTGGAGCAGCCAGGATTGCTATCATCATTCATATGGGATGCCAGTGTTACAGGTGGTAGCTTGGCCTGCTACGCCACAATGTCAGCTCTTGTCTCTTGCTTTTAGAAGGATTTCCCTTAGAGGCCAGCATTATGGTATACCAGGTTAAGCCTCCCTCATATGAGTGCCAGTTCATGTCTCAGCTGCTCTACTTCTGATCTAGCTCCCTGCTAATGCACCTGGGAAAGCAGTGGAAGATGGCCCAAGTGCTTGGGCCCCTGCACTCACATGGAAGACCCATTAGAAGCTCCAGGCTCCTGGCTTTGGCCCCACCCAGCCTCATCTGTTGTGGCCATTTGGGGAGAGAAACAGCAGATGGAAGAGCTCTTTCTGTGTCTCTCCTCCTCTATCTGTAACTCGGCCTTTCAAATAAAATTAAAAATAATTAATTTTTAATAAAAGGGGGGGTTCCCCTAGTTGGTGCTAAAACAATCTTAAGGCATTGCAATTTGAGTGGACAAGTTTAGCCAGAAATTTTATGTTGACATGTACCATGGCATTTATCCCTAAGTTTTCTAATTTGGACCCTGAAACTACTCATTGAAATTGGTCCATTTACTGCCACCTTTTGCAGCAAACAGAAACTTTTCCACTGCCTTAGTAGTTGTATTAATTCCTCTTGTATTTCTCTCCTAGATATGTTGAAGACAAATGGGAAGACACCTGAGGAGACAGCAGAAGGCACAGCCTGTGATGGCTCACCTTTGCTGGAGGATGTTACTGAAGTAAGGAAAATAGCCTTATAAACAGCCTGGGGTGCCACAGGTTGTCAGAGTTATGTGTTCTAACACAGATGTGAAATAATCTGAATGGTTGCTTGTTTTACTGTAAGATTACCTTTAGGTGGATAAATGGAGGTGAATTTTACTTGTTTTATTAAAGTATCATTCTCTTCCAGTTGAAAGCATCATTATTAAAATTTGCTCACATTTTTAAAAATTAAAGAAGTTCATTTTTTAATAAAGATTTATTTGTTTGAAAGACAAAATTACATAGAGAAGTAGATCCAGAAAGAGAGAGAGAGAGGTCTTCCATCCACTGGTTCGCTCTCCAAATGGGCGTAACAGTCTGAGCTGTGCCGATCTGATGCCAGGAACCAGGAGCTTTTTCAGGATCTCCCACACAGGTGCAGGGGCCCAAGGACTTGGGCAATCTTCTACTGTTTTCTCAGGCCATAGCAGAGAGCTGGATCAGAAGTGGAACAGTGGAACTTGAACTGGTGCCCGTGTGGGATACCAGCACCACAGGCCAGGGCTTTAACCCACTGTGCCACAGTGCTGGCCCTGCGATTCATTTTCTTTAACAGAAAGCTTTTATTTAATAAATATAAATTTGTAAGTACAACTTTTGGATTATAGCATTTCTTCCCCCCATATGCACCCTCCCACCCCCAAACCATCCCACCTCCTACTCCCTCTCCCATCCCATTCTTCATTAAGATTCATTTTTCATTATCTTTATATACAGAAAATCAACTCTATACTAAGTAAAGATTTCAACAGTTTGTACCCCCACAGACACACAAGACTAATTTTACTGTTAATTCTCATAGTACAACACATTAAGGGCAAGTGCACAGTGACTCCTGTGGTTGGTTGAGTCTGCTGTGTGTCCTGCTTCCCGTGTTGGATCATTCTCTCTTTTTTAATTCTACCAATTATTAGCAGACACTTGGTCTTATTTATGTGTTCTCTTTGACACTTAATCCTATCTTTATGATCAGTTATGGACTCACACTGATCACTTTACCTAGTAAGATGGCATTGGTACCTGCCAACTTAATGGGATTTGGAGTCCCATGGCAAGTTTTTAGCTTTACCCTTAGGGGTAAGTCCAAGGGAACATGTGCTGAACTGTACATCTCCTCCCTCTCTTATTCCCACTCTTATTTTTAACAGGGATCAACACGCAATTCGTTTTCAAAAATGTAGTGGTAAACTTTTCAAATCCCTATTCAAAATCTGAAAACTTTGGATATTCTGGGACAACAGGCTAAGAAAAAGTATGAATAGTGGATAAGTTGTATTTAAGGTTCCTCAAACTCAGAATTATCCTATTTTTTCACATCTCATCTTAGTATTCTAGAATAATTTCCTTCAGTAGCCTACGTAAGTAGTCGTCCTGCTTCATATCTTCAAAACTGTCAAAATTATGCTGGTTTGAATTCTTAGCAATATTCACTATGCATGCAAATACAATCTCACACATATGTAGTTGTGTTCATTAAAAGTTTATGAATATTTACTGTGTGGATATACAAGGTATCTTAAGGTTATTGAGTATGTACCTTTTTTAAGGTTTACTTATATATTTGATGAGCAGAGTTATAGAGAAGGAAAGACAGATCTTCCATCTACTCCCAAATGGCCACAATGGCCCCCACTGGGCCAGGCCAAAACCAGGAGCCCAGAACACCATCTGAGTCTCCCACCTGGGTAGCAGGTACCCAAACACTTGGGACATCAGCTGCTGCTTTCCCAAGCACATTAGCAGGGAGTCGGATTGGAAATATAGCAGCCAGGACTCCAACTACCGTTCACATGGGATGCAGCCACCTCAGGCTATGACTTAACCCACTGTACCACAACAGCAGCCCAAGTAGATACTTTTAATCTACAAAAATTATTATACAAATATTAGATTTCTTAAAACATAGCATTCTCTAGTTTTACGTAAGGCAGTCTTTCACACTATCAAAACATTAATAATTATAATAGGCTCTTTGAAAAAGGATTTCTGAATATCCTAAGTCATATGAGTTTAATTATATTTCCATTAACAATATTTTAAACTGTACGTTCTAGGGATGGGCATTTTGCAAAACAGGACACCACTTTCCGTGCTGAGTACCAGCTCTGTTCCTGATGACAGTTTCTTGCTGATGTGTGCCTGGAGGTAGGGAGCTGGATCAGAAGTGGAACAGCCAAGACTCAAACTGATGCCCATATGGGATGCCAGTGCCTCAGGCAGAGGCCTAACCTGCTGTGCCACAATGCCAGCCCTGAAGTGCTTGGGTTTTTAACAAGAGAGCCCATATTTTCGTTTGGCACTGGACCCTAAAAATTATTTAGTTGGTCCTAAGTCCAGAAGATATCTCCTTTACTCTTAGATTACTGGATAAGACTCTTTGAACAGTAGCATTATAAATTTACCTTCAGGGAACAGTACTGTGGCGTTGCAGGTGGGATCACCCCCTGCAGTGCCAGCGTCCCACGGGGTTGCTGGTTTTTGGTTTGAGTCCCGGATGCTCCACTTCTGATCCAGCTCTCTGCTATGGCCTGGGAAAGCAGTAGAGGATGGCCCAAGTCCTTGAACCCCTGCTCCCATGTGGGAGACCTGGAAGAAGCTCCTGGCTCCTGGCTTCAGATCAGCCCAGTTCCGGCCATCTCGGCCATCTGGGGAGTGAACCAGAAGATGGAACACCTCTCTCTGTCTCTCTGCCTCTGCCTCTCTGTAACTCTGCCTTTTAGATAGATAGATAGATAGATAGATAGAT
Source organism: Sylvilagus floridanus (assembly GCA_949820135.1). Classification (NCBI taxonomy): domain Eukaryota; kingdom Metazoa; phylum Chordata; class Mammalia; order Lagomorpha; family Leporidae; genus Sylvilagus; species Sylvilagus floridanus. The sequence continues at coordinate 88,551,954 of OX463238.1, forward strand.
AGATAGATAGATAGATAGATAGATAGATAGAATCTTTAAGAAAAAATTAGCATCTTCCCAGAACAGCTCTGTAAGAGCTTCCTTTTAGTTGTCAATGGATCAAAGAGTCTATTTTTTCTTCCACCATAGTTATTTTTCCTCTACAAATAAATTGAAATTGTTATCAGGATAATGTCACTGCAGATACTTTTTAACTCTACATCCCATATAGATGTCAGTGTGATTCTTCGCTGCTCCACTTTTGATCCAGCTCTCTGCTTCTATACCTGGGGAATCAACAGAAGATGGCCCCCCAAGTGTCTGGGCCCCTACCATGCATGTGGGAGACCCGGATGAAGCTCCTGGCTTCAGCTTGGCCCAACCCTGACTGTTGTGGCCATTTGGGGAATGAACCATCAGATGAAAGAGTGATCTCCCTCTCTTTCTCTCTCTCTCTCTCTCTCTCTCTTCTCTCTCTCTCTCCCTCTCCCTCTCCCTCTCCCTCTCCCTCTCCCCCTCTCCCTCCCTCTCTCCCTCTCCCTCTCCCTCTCCCTCTCCTCCCGCTCTCTCCCTCCCTCTCTCCCTCTCCATCTCCCTCTCCCTCTCCCTCTCCTCCCGCTCTCTCCCTCCCTCTCTCCCTCTCCCTCTCCCTCTCCTCCCGCTCTCTCCCTCCCTCTCTCCCTCTCCCTCTCCCTCTCCGTCTCCCTCTCCCTCTCCCTCTCCCTCTCCCTCTCTTCCCACTCTCCCTCTCCTCCCACTCTCTCCCTCTCTCTCCCTCTCTTCCTTCCTCTCTGTAAGTCTGCCTTTCAGATCAATAAATCTTTTTTAAAAAGATTCAGTTTGACATCTAATTGTAGCAAACTGCTCCTGCTGTAATATTCTGATTTCTGAAACCCCATGTCCAGTTAAAATACAAGCTGATTGATCTCTGATAATATAAAAGGGTAATACATTTAACACATTAACTATTTTTTTCTTTTTTTTTTTTATATACAGAAGATCAGTTTACTATATATTAAGTAAAGATTTCAACAGTTTGCCCTCACATAGCAACACAAAGTGAAAAATACTGTTGGAGTACTAGTTATAGTATTAATTCACAATGTATAGCACATTAAGGACAGAGATCCTACATGATATATATTTTTAATTGATTAATTTTCTATGCAATTTCCAATTTAACACCAAGATTTTTTTTTTCATTTTTAATTAACTATATACAGAAGATTGATTCAGTATATATTAAGTAAAGATTTCATCAGTTTGCACCCACACAGAAACACAAAGTGAAAAAGACTGTTTCAGTGCTAGTTATAGCATTACTTCACATTGGACAACACATTAAGGACAGATCCCACATGAGAAGTAAGTACACAGTGACTCCTGATGTTGACTTAACAATTTGACACTCTTGGTTATGGTGTCAGTAATCTCCCTAGGGTCTAGTCATGAGTTACTGAGGCTATGGAAGCCTTTAGGGTTCGCCGACTTCAATCTTATTCCGACAGGGTCATAATCAAAGTGGAGGTTCTCTCCTCCCTTCAGAGAAAGGTACCTCCTTCTTTGATGGCCCCGTTCTTTCCACTGGGATCTCACTCACAGAGATCTTTCATTTAGGTCTTCTTTTTTTTCCAGAGTGTCTTGGCTTTCCATGCATAGAATATTCTCATGGGCTCATGAGCCAGACCCGAATGCCTTAAGGGCTGATTCTGAGGCCAGAGTGCTATTTAGGACATCTGCCATTCTATGAGTCTGCTGTGTATCTTGCTTCCCATGTTGGATCATTCTCTCCCTTTTTTTGATTCTATCAGTTAGTATTAGCAGACACTAGTCTTGTTTGTGTCATCCCTTTGACTCTTAGACCTATCCGTGTGATCAATTGTGAACTGAAATTGATCACTTGGACTAGTGAGATGGCCTTGGTACATGCCACCTTGATGGGATTGTATTGGAATTCCCTGGCACATTTCTAACTCCATCATTTGGGGCACGACTGATTGAGCATGTCCCAAATTGTACATCTCTTCCCTCTCTTATTCCCACTCTTATATTTCACAGGGATCACTTTTCAGTTAAAATTTAAACACCTAAGAATAATTGTGTGTTAATTACAGAGTTCAACCAATAGTACTAGAATAAAAAAAAATACTAAAATGGATAAAGTATTACATTGTACAACAACAGTCAGCACAAGAGCTGATCAAGTTACTGTTTCTCATAGTGTCCATTTCACTTCAACAGGCTTCACCCTTGGTGCTCAATTAGTTGTCACCTATCAGGGAGAACATATGATATTTGTCTCTTTGGGACTGGCTTAATTCACTCAGAACGATGTTTTCCAGATTCCTCTATCTTGTTGCAAATGACCGGATTTCATTGTTCCTGACTGCTGTATAGTATTCTATAGAGTACATGTCCCATAATTTCTTTATCCAAATGTATGCTTTGAAATCCCTATGATCTTTTGCTGTGAGGTTCCCTTCGTTTACCTTCTTTCATGTTGATGGCCGTGTTTCTGTGTTTCTGTGTGTAACACATCTTTAAGCATCTTTTGCAGGGCTGGACGAGTGGCAACAAATTCTTTCAATTTCTGTTTGCAATGAAAGGTCTTTATTTCACCTTCATTCACAAATGAGAGCTTTGCAGGATATAATATTCTGGGCTGGCAGTTTTTCTCTCTTAGCACCTGGGCTATGTCTCGCCATTCCCTTCTAGCTTGTAGGGTTTCTGGTGAGAAGTCAGCTGTGAGTCTAATTGGAGATCCTCTGAGAGTAATCTGACGTTTCTCTCTTGCACATTTTAGGATCTTTTCTTTCTGTTTCACTGTGGTGAGTTTAATTACAATGTGTTGTGATGAGGATCTCTTTTGGTCATGTTTATTGGGGGTTCTATGAGCTTCCTGTACTAGGATGTCTCTGTCCTCCTCCAAAACTGGGAAATTTTCTGCTATTATCTCACTAAAAAGGCCTTCTAATCCTTTCTCTCTCTCCATGCCTTCAGGAACTCCTAGAACTCGAATGTTGGGTTTTTAATAGTATCCTGTAGATTCCCAACAATATTTTTTAGATTTCTAATTTCCTCTTCTTGTCTTTGGTTTGACTGTATATTTTCCTGTGCTCTGTCTTCTAAGTCCGATATTCTCTCTTCTGCCTCACCCATTCTGTTTGTAAGGCTCTCTAATGTGTTTTTCATTTGATCTATTGAATTCTTCACTTCATTATGATTTCTCGTCACGATCACAGTTTCATGTTCTACTAGTTGTTTCATTTCAGCTTGATTCCTCCTTAATATTTCATTTTCATGAGAGAGATTTTCTACCCTGTCCATTAAGGATTTCTGTAGTTCAAGAATTTGTTTTTGAGTACTTCTTAGTGTTCTTATCAATTTTTTGAGATCTGCTTGCATTTCTTCTATCTCATCATCTTCGTAATCTTGAATTGGGGTGTCTTTTTCATTTGGGGACGCCATAGTGTCTTCCTTGTTCTTATTACCTCGGTTTTTGCGTTTGTTGTTTGGCATATTGGTTTCTTCACTGTGGTGTTTTTTCTTGTTATACTATGACTCTAGATTAAGTGGACTGTCTGCTTTTGATGGAGCCTTAGAGGCTTGAAATGGGTGTGGCCTGAGAGCTCTGTTTGGTTCCTCAAGGTTGAGGGTGTGTCAAAGGAGACACTCCCAGGTTAGGCGTGGTAAATCTCTCTCTGTTACTTTTTTTTTTTTTTTTTTTTTTGGTTCAAATGGGAAGTAATTCCACACAGCTGAATGGAATTGGGGGTGGTTAGCAGGCGAATGATATACCCACGGGAGCCAGAGTTCGGAAGCTCTTTCCCAAGGACCAGAGAGGGAATCTTTGCGGCCCTTAGTGTGGGCTGAGATTCTCCTGCAGTCTCCCACTGGGCTGCCAAGGCTACTGAACTGTAGCGTCTCTGGAGAGTACTCACATGAATTCGTGATTTCCGTGAGTTCTCTCCCCCATCGTCTCTTTTTTCACAGTCTCAGTTCATTAGCACCACACATTCATTAGGTTCTAATCTCCTGTTATTTCACCCCTCCCACCCAGAGTCAGGTTTTTCTGCTAGGCTCGGGGCCGGTGCCGACCCGAGGTCGCCCTGCTTATGACGTATTCCAAAATGGCACCTGCTCTTTGTCTTGCTCACCTTTGAGAGGTGGGCGGAGAGAGAGAAACTCGTGTCCGTATGGGTCACTTTTTTTTTTTTTTCCCCTCTCTCTCTCTCTCTCTCTTCTAGTTAGCCTGGTGAACTTTTCCCCACAGGGTTTCAAGCCTTGTTCGCTCTGGGCTCCCTTTTCCGCTTCCCTCCTGGTATCTTGGGCTATTGAGGTTCGGCTCACCTCGTGTTCCAGCGCTGGTATGTTGAATCTGCTGCTGGTGTCCCAAACTGCGGGCTCCCACGCTCTCCATGCAGGTCCACTGTGAATTACTAGTTCCGGAAGGGTTTCCTCTTCTGTTTCTTCCCCTACTCTTCCTTGAACCTACAGTATCTCCACTTTTATTAAACTGTCTCTCCCCAGACTATCGGTGTGCTCCCTTCCTATTCCGCCATCTTGCCGCTCCTTTTTTTTTTTTTTTTTTTTTTTTTGACAGGAAGAGTTAGACAGTGAGAGAGAGACAGAGAGAAAGGACTTCCTTTTTCTGTTGGTTCACCCCCCAAGTGGCCGCTATGGCCAGCGTGTTGCAGCCAGCGCGCTGGGCTAATCTGAAGCCAGGAACCAGGTGCTTCCTCCCTGGTCTCCCATGCCGGTGTAGGGCCCAAGGACCTGGGCCATCCTCCACTGCACTCCTGGGCCACAGCAGAGAGCTGGACTGAAAGAGGAGCAACCAGGACTAGAACCCAGGGTGCCAGCGCCGCAGGCAGAGGATTAGCCAAGTAAGCCGCAGCGCCAGCCAACACATTAACTATTAAGATGTTCTTGAGTGTGCCAGTATTGTGGTGCAGTGGGTTAAGTCACCACCTCCAACACTGATACCACCATATTCCAGTTTGAGTCCCAGCTGCTCCACTTCGAATCCACCTCCCTGCTGATGTACCTGGGAAAGCAGCAGAAGATGACCCAAGGGCTTAGGCCCCTACTACTAATGTGGGAGACATGGGTGGAGTTCCAGGCTCCTGACTTGAACCTAGCCCAGCCCTGGCTGTTGCAGCCATTTGGGAAGTGAAACAGTGGCTGTCCGTCTCTCTCTCTCCCTCTCTCTTTCTCTAACTCTGCCATTCAAATAGATAAATAAATCTTTTTTAAAAAAAATTCTTGAGAGCATTTTCAGGTTTTAAAACTGAAAGGGTATTAAAAGATATGCCAAATGTGCATATAACTAAATTACGTGTTAATTCAGATTTTTGTCTGAGATTTTTGTCTGAATTTCTAAATCCTAAATTCTTGGGCCACTAAAGATGCTTTAGCTACTGCTTAGAGTATATTAATTAAATGTCATATGTGTCTTTTTAATGTGAAAGTGAACACTAACAGTGAATATAAAAGATAATTCATAGAAAGAATAAACATTATTAGATTATTTGATACCTGTTACAATGAGCTAATTTATTTTGATTTCTCTTTATTGTAGCCTAGCAAAATTAATGGCTATGAAGAATATTGTGAAGAAAAAGTAAGAAGTGAAAGGTAAACACAAAAACAATTTCCATTATAAAGTGATTTTGATTTTGGAGGGAGGCACAGCACATCAAGGAAAGGTTTTATACACGGTTGGCCAAAAAAAGTGATTGTACAGAAATTTTGCTTGTAAATCATGTATATATTATATATAATACATATACATATTACGTGATAATCAGATAATCAAAAATAGCAATTTGCTTTTTCCTAGAAAGGCAAATTGATATGAACTGTTGACTAAATTAGAGAGAGACTACATATTATTAATGTATAAATACACACATTCAGGTCCAGTGCTGTGCATAGCCAGTAAAGCCGCCACTTGCAGAACCAGCATCCCTATGGGCACTGGTTTAAGTCCTGGCTGCACCACTTTCAATCCAGCTCTCTGCTATGGCCTGGGAAAGCAGTGGAAGAAGGCCCAAGTTCTTGGGCCCCTGCACCCATGTGGGAGACCTGGAAGAAGCTCCTGGATCTTGGCTTCGGATCAGCACAGCTCCGGCCGTTGCGGCCACCTGGGGAATGAAGCAACAGATGGAAGACCTCTCCTTCTGTCTCTGCCACTGCCTCTCTTCAACTCCACCTTTCAAATAAACAAATCTTTAAATATATGTATATATATAAATTTTTGCATATCACTAATTGTTGGTTGCAGTGGGTTTGGATTTGTTTTAACATCTCTAAAATCAGAGAAAAATCAGGAGGGTCTTAGAATTATAGTCATCAATAGTGTTTCTTAATGAAAACAAAATGATAGTGCATTTTACTACATGGATGTCCTAGATTCAAAGAAATGTAGTACATATATTCAGCGCAGTAAGTTTATTTTTTAAAAAGATTATTTATTTATTTATTTATTTACTTGAAAGGCAGAGAGAGAGAGAGAGAGGTCTTCCATCCACCGGTTCACTTCCTAGATGGCCACAACATCCAGAGCTGCGCCAATCCAAAGCCAGGAGCCAGGAGCTTCTTCCGGGTCTCCCACGCAGGTGCAGGGGCCCAAGGATGGGCCATCTTCCACTGCTTTCCCAGGCCATAGCAGAGAGCTGGATAGGAAGTAGAGCAGCCAGTACTTTGAACCAGTGCCCATATGGAATGCTGGCACTGCAGGTGGCGGCCTACCCACTACACCACAGCGCTGCCCCTACAAGTTTACTTCTAAAAGTCTTACTCCCATAGATGTGCAAAGGCATTTCTACATGAGAATATTTTTTGATATTACTTTTTGTAAGCAGTTGCAACATTTATATAGTAGCAAAACACCATAACCGAGATAATAAATTACAATCTTAAGCAGCTATGCAAAAGAATAAGGAAGAGAATATCTGATGGAAGAATCTCTAAAATATATTCCTACAAAGAACTAAAAAGACAAAATCAACTTCCTGGGTGCAGCAGAGCTTGCAAATTAAATGTTAATTGTGAACCACAATGAATTGAAGTAGAGGAACACATCTACCATAAACGCAGCATAATTGTTGCCCTGTGATTGACATTGAGAGAGTACTAGTCCATCCTACTTTAATTCTGTAAACTAGTGTTGTCAGACCAATGAACTCTGCATTGTTCTCCTGGATATCAAAAAAGGAAAGTGTGTTCAATCTTTTATATAACCTTTTTTTCATCTCACTGCAGCACTAAACACTGTTCTCCTGATTTCTTTTTTGAGGCCAGCCATCCAGTTTTCTAGGGAATAGTGAGAATTATTCATTTCATTACATTGAGACATAGATACAGAGTGTCCTTCTGGCTTCTCAAACTAGCAAGACTGTGTCCATCAAAGGGGACTTCTTCAAATAAATTGCAATAGATTCATAAAATGCACTAGTTGATGAAAAGCGAGAGATGCATCCCAATACAATTGTAATCACTCATCCGTGTTAAAGGATAGAAATGAAACTGCCTCTTTCTCTATCCCCTGCTGTAGTCTAAGGTTCAAAGACTTAGAGTCTGTTTGAGGATAAATTGTATTAAACTGCCTGCGGTGCCAGCCCCCCAGGTTCTAGTCCCTATTGGGGCGCCGGATTCTGTCCCGGTTGCTCCTCTTCCAGTCCAGCTCTCTGCTGTGGCCCGGGAAGGCAGTGGAGGATGGCCCAAGTGCTTGGGCCCTACACCCACATGGGAGACCAGGAAAAGCACCTGGCTCCTGGCTTCAGATTGGCGCAGCGAGCCAGCTGCAGCGCACCGGCCGTGGAGGCCATTTAGGGGGTGAAGCAATGGAAAAGGAAGACCTTTTTCTCTCTCTTTCTCACTGTCTACTCTGCCTGTCAAAAAAAAAAAAAAAAAAAAAAACCTGTATTAAACTGTTTGTTCTGCGACTCTGATTTATATCTACCAGTAGGTTTTAAGGATTGTGCGTTTTTTTTTTTTAATCAGATAATCTATTTTAAAATGCAGTGATAATTGTATGAAAACAAATGGTTTGGTGCCATAATATTTTAATTTGTTTGGGAGACAAACATGAAGATGGTATTACCAGTGTGTTTTGTTGTTACAGCTTAATTCAGAAGTCACAAGAAACAAAGACCGACGATGATGAAATCACATGGGAAAGTGTTGAATTGCCAGCAGAGACAACAAGCCATGATGATTCTCATAAAGGCAAGAGTTTTATTAGCAGTTTTTTCCTCAAAAGCAATGAATAGGAAAAATAACTGTTTAAAATGAAATTTTTCAGAATATATGGGTATGTTATTTCACCATATGTCTACATTATTTGGTTTTATGCATAAAGTTAAATCATATAGACAGACACCAATATTCACTTATATAACCAGATTATTTGCCCAGTTGTAGTCTAAAATTCTCAGTGGATTTGAGTAACACATACAAATAAGTATGTAAGTACTTTAAATGAAAAAATAGAGTTACAGTGGAATGAGAAGTCAAGGAACACCTTTTATTTGTTGTAAAATAAGTGAACTAGCTGGAAGGTACGGAACTATTGTTACCATTGGATCTCAGCTTCATCTTCTAAAAGCAAGAATCCATCAGTCTGTCCTCACTATTGTTAGTATGTTTTTATTTTATAACTGAGCCAATGGAAAAAGGAAATTATATTCAATGTTTCATTTCTCTTGTTTCATATAAGGCATTGTTATATTGAAAGAATATGGTCTTGTCATTTGAAGTCCTAGTTTATAAAAAAAAAAAACCTAATAAAATAGAACTTGTCCTTTTTCAACTGAGGTCTACTATAGGTGTATGCACAATGCTCTTGTTGGCTTCTGTAACCCACCCTCATCTGTCCACCCTTTGAGCTCCTGTTGCATTCTCACTCAGTTATGTAAACATGTAGAGTTACTTCATGAATGAATTTTGTATTCCCAGCTAGCCTTCACCATGCCAGATGTGAAGCTTCTTGAGATATCTTGTGCAACTTTGTAGCTCCCACAGTGCCTAGCATTTTATTATCTATATAGTAGTTGCATCATGAAAATGCCTTAGTCAACCAATTGACATAATTACACCTACACTCATGCAGGGTATGGCAAGATGTCTTTCCTACTTTTTTCTAAGATAGCAGTTGCCTTCTATTTTAAATAATGTCCATAGAGTAGGCACTAAATTAACCCATAGCTCTTCAAAGGTATTTGACTCAACTCATGAAGAACCAAGGGAATTCTTCATTTGCTTGGAGAAAACTATCACGTGCCAGAGACACCAGAACTGAATGCGAAGGGTGCAAGGAGAGAAATCAGTGCTCCGAGAGCAATCTCCCATTGAGGAATTTCAGAAGTGTCATCTTCTCTTTTGTACTTAGAAGCTGATATAAATGCAAATTAATAACAGAACTAGATATGTTTCGCCGGCACCATGGCTCAACAGGCTAATCCTCCACCTTGCGGCGCCGGCACACCGGGTTCTAGTCCCGGTTGGGGTGCCGGATTCTGTCCCAGTAGCCCCTCTTCCAAGCCAGCTCTCTGCTGTGGCCCGGGAGTGCAGTGGAGGATGGCCCAAGTGCTTGGGCCCTGCACCCCATGGGAGACCAGGAAAAAGCACCTAGCACCTGGCTCCTGCCATCGGATGAGCGCGGTGCACCGGCCGCAGTGTGCCGTCCGCGGCAGCCATTGGAGGGTGAACCAACGGCAAAGGAAGACCTTTCTCTCTGTCTCTCTCTCTCACTGTCCACTCCGCCTGTCAAAAAAAAAAAAAAAAAAAGAAGAACTAGATATGTTTCCTCATGGAAACAGTGCATTTGAGTCCAGCAGAAAGGAACAGTGTAACTCCTTTAGAAGTATAGGAAAGTCAAGGGCTTTAGGAACTTGTGGGCAGCAACCGGCATTTGGCACAGCAGTTGAGCTTACACTGAGTGCCTGGCTTCAACTTCCCGCTCCACTGTTGACTCTCGCTTCACACTAATGCACACCCGGGAGGCAGCAGCGACGGTTCAAGTACTTGAGTCCCTGCCACCCACATGGGAGACCTGGATGGAGTACCAGACTCCTCACTTCAGCCTAACTCAGCCCCAGCTGTTGGGGGTATTGAACCAGTACATGGAATCTCTCTATCCCTCAGACTTCCAAATAAATGGGAAAAAGAAAAGAACTTCTGAGCAGTCACTAAGATATATCCTTAAAAGCTGGGTACATGAGATGTACTGTGGTAAAAATTTCTGGGGCAGACCTTTGGCAAGTTAAGTAGCAGTTAAGACGCTACATGATAACACTTACATTCCCAGTCCTGACTCCACCTGTGACTCTAGTTGCCTGATAATGTGGGCCCTTGGAGGCAGCAGGAGATGGTTCAAGCACGTGGGTCCCAATCACCCATGTGGGAGACCTGGATTAAGCACCTAGCTTCTAGCTTGGGCCTGACCCATCTCTGGCTGTTGGCAGGCATTTGGGGAGTGAAAGAGCAGATAGGAGAATTCTCTCTTTTTGTCTTTGTCTCTCTCTCTGTCTTTCTGCCTTCCAAATAGACAAAAATAACTTTTTAAACCTCCCCTGTGTTGATTGTAGTTATCAGTTTATTCATTCTTTTGCCTTGTTAATTCCTCATATTTAAAGATTCCCCCTTGTTATGATAGTAGATCACCCCCTTTGTGAGAATACTCCTACATTAGTTCACTTGTGGCGTTAAGTAAGTTCTGAGAAAGTGTTTTGCTAACGCTCAGTGCTGTCTTCTTGTTAGATCATCCCTTTCTGACAACTGAGGAACTCACTGCACTTCCTGTGGTCAGAGTGCATCCTTCAGGTAAATACACTGGCACCAAGTTAAAATCAGTCATTCGCATGTTGCGGGGTTTGCTGGACCAAGGAATTCCTTCTAAGGAGCTGGAGGTAAGTGCATCTGCCAGTGGTTCTTTCCCCAAGTATATGTGTTTAGTAGTAAAGAAAAATGTGCCCTTATCAGCCCCAGGTCAGGAGAAATTTTGAAAATTGTTATTTGCCCATTCTATCTGTAGTTTATCTACTTCCAACTCTAAAACACCATCTTATACCTACTGTTAAATTTTTCTAGTTAGAATTTTAGCAATATTGATTTAAAGGGTTTGCGGTAACTACTTGGAACTTGACAAATTTCCCTGAAGATTATCCTCCCTGCCTCCTGTATAAGGATAAAAAGGTTCTGAAGAGGCAACTCTCAATGCAACCACCCACTAAACTTAATCATTATTACACTGTAGCTGCGGTTCATCATTAGCAGCAGTTTCCAATTTCATGTGGCTCTGAGAATGTGTGCCGTAGTTCAGCAACAGCTGCCCCCATGGTCTTGTGACAACATCCACATTTATCACCAAGCAAATGACAGATGCAACACCACTGTGCTTTTGGGGTTGACCTTGCCCTTCTGGCTCAGACCATCTACTTATTTCCCTGTTTCCTGGGCTTTGTTGCCATGAAAAGGAGCTGCTGTTATTGAGCAGTATTGTTCTGCTCTTACTGCTTTGTAAATATTTCTCAAAATATGAATTCTATTGTGTAGATTTGGAAACTGAAATAATAATTGAGGTGTAGTCTTCCTTTCCCTAGATCTGCATTTTTACAGAAATATTTCTTCATTGAGGTTTTGGGTTTAAATGTCACCATCAGAGAACCGCCGTCACAACTCTGATGGAGCACATCTTCTTTGTTCTCTGTCACGGCAGCTTACTGATGTCTTTACTACATGTATTACAATATCTGTTACTTCGCTGTTGCCCCTTTGTCCCAACATGCTCTAAGCTCCATGAGAGCCAGAATCTTCTGTACCTGCTCACCGCTGTGTTCCTAGCACTTATAACAGCGCCTTGCCTACAATAAGCATTTGATAAATATTTTTGAAGGAGTGATTGAACCAAAAATTAGAAAAAGTTGACTTTAGAACACAAGAATATGATTATAACATGACCACCTGGAATATTCCAACATTATAAAGAAATTGTGCTCTGTCTTGTTACTTTAAGCCAAGGGTGTTTTCCTGAGTTGTACTTTTTAACTGAATTTTAAATTAAGACACAACATGCTATCTCATAAAGTAGTTGACTGCAGTATGTTCAGTTAAAGGTATTTGCAGCAAAAAGTACTTCAAAAAGTTCATGAAAAATGGAAATAAAAGGTGGTTTATTTTGGTGCAAAAATTTTTTACCATATGCATTTTCCATGAACTTTTTAAATACTCCTCATAGTTCAACACTGGTCTATCAGTTCAGGATTGAATTTAGTCTTATTTAAGACACATCTATGTCCCAACCCTCAAAGTCAGCCCTAACAGCCAACTTTGCATGCTACACATTTAAAGCATTTCAATTACTGAATTACTGCTTAACAAATTGAATTTTATTTCCATTCATTGCTTACAGAACCTTCAAGAATTAAAACCTTTGGATCAGTGTCTAATTGGACAGACCAAGGAAAACAGAAGGAAGAACAGATATAAAAATATACTTCCGTGTAAGTTCTGATTTGGCCTCAAAATCAGTTTGTGTTTAACAGAATTTGAACTGATTTAAGATGTTTATGCTAGTTTAACTTACAGTCCTTCACATAAGCATGTGTCTATTTACACTTAAGAGGTCTACATGAGAACCAAATAAATGTAGATATACAATATGAATTCCCTTTTAAATTTTTTATGTACTCTGAAAATGAGGAATCAAATATTTCAGATATTCCTGAGTTTTTATTAACATAATATTAAAAATTAATCAGTGATGCCAAATCAGTAATTTTAAAGTCTTTATGCCTGAATTGGCTTTTGGATAAGCATTATATTGGGTTCATGTGTCATAACCACCATCAATTTATCCCACTCATTTTTAGAGCTGTGTCTGGGATTAATAGCTAATGGGATTAACATCTCTATCTACAGTGATAACTAGCAGGCTGCATTAGGCTTTTAATCATTTCAGACACTAGAAGGAAATTCCATTTAGGTCTCCCACATGGGTGGCAGGGGCCCAATTACTTGGGCCATCTTACACTGCTTTCCAAGTTGTACTAACAGAGAGCTGGGTTGGAAGTAAAGCAGTCAGGACTCAAACCAGCACTCATATGGGATACCAGTATTGCAGGCTTGTGGCTTAACTCACCTCACCACCACAATGTCAGCCCCCAGAAAGAAAATTTTTTATAAAGATTTTATTCATTTATTTGAAAGGCAGAAGCAGAAAGAAAGAAAAAGAGAAGTCTTCCATCTGCTGGTTCACTCCCCAAATGGCCAGAGCTGGACCAATCTGAAGCGAGGAGCTTCTTCCAGGCCTCTCATGTGGGTACAGGAGCCCAAGGACTTGGGCTATCTTCTGCTGCTTTCCCAAGCCACAGCAGAGAACTGAATCAGAAGTGGAGCAGCCAGGACTTAAACCGGTGCCCATATGGTTTGCCGGCACTACAGGTGGTGGCTTTACCTGCTATGCCACAGTGCGAGCCCTATACAAAGAAAATTATTTGAGCTCTATTGTTTATTTCGAAGGTGGACTATTTATTTCAAAGGTGGAGTTACAGAGAGAGAACAAAAGAGAGAGATATCAATCTTTAATCAATGAATGCTAATTCATTCCTCAAATGGCCACAACAACTGGGGCAGGCCAAAGTAGGAGCCTGGAACTCTCTCCAGGTCTCCCATGTGGGTGACAGAGACCCAAGCACTTGGGTCATCTTCCAGTGCCTTCCCAGGCATATTAACAGGGAGCTGAATCAGAAATGGAGCAGCTGGGACTCAAACCAGCACTCATGTGGGATGCTGGTGTCACAGGCGGCAGTTTGACCTTCTGCGGCAAAATACCATGTCCCCCACCTCCCAATTAAGGAAATTAAAACAATGATTTGGGGGCTGGAGCTGTGGCTCAGCAGGTTAAGCAGCCATCTGCGCACTACATCTCATGTGGGTTCTGGTTCAAGTCCCTGCTGTTCCACTTCTGATCCAGCTTCCTACTAATGTGCCTGGGAAAGCAGCAGAAGATGGTCCAAGTGCTTGGTCCCCTGCAGCCAAGTAGGAGACCCAGAAGAAGATCCTGGCTCCTGGCTCCAGGCTCCTGGCTCCTGGCTCCTGGCTTCAGATCGGCCCAGCTCTAGCCATTGCTGCCGTTTGGGGAGTGAACCAAATGGAATGAGAATGGAAGATTCTTTCTCTCTCTCTCTCTCTAATTCTGACCTTCAAATACATAAATAAATCTTAATTAAAAAAAAATGATTTTACATGTTTTACCCATTCCACCTATCAACAATGTTGTTTTTTTAATTATACGTAAGTATTTTATGTAGTCAAAATATCAACCTCTAGCAACTTCCTACAGTTGTCACCAGACATATTTATGTATATTAGTTCAGTACTTCGGATCACATCATGTGACCCAATGACCCTGTCTTTGCTAGGAAATCATAAATCCAAAGGTAAATAATGAACCCAATAGTAACAAATCATGTAATATTAAGTAATAATACAATTGAATTTTTCTAACCCAGATAAAAGACGCAAAATTTGTTTTGGCCAACTTCCTATAACAAGTGAATCTTAGACAACATTTTAAAAAATGGAGTAGATTGAGGCCAGTACTGTGGTGTAGTAGGCTGAGCCTCCACCTGCAGTGCCAGCATTCCAGCTCTCTCTCTCCGTAACTCTGCCTTCCAAGTATATAAAATAAATATTTTTTAAAAAACTATTTTTAAAAATGGAGTAGATTATTGCTTGGCATAACATAGATGAGAAATATTTAAGGCAAAAAAAAAAAAGTCAAATGGATATCCCAGAGTCAGAATGGAACAAGTCATAAAACCAAAGCTGAGTAGATTCATTTTCTTTAAACAAATAGCCAGGGTGTACTATGAGACAGATATCAAGTCAAAAGGGGCAACTGACAGAGGTTTTTGAAACTGTTATAAAAAAGACTTTTACAATCTTTGGAATTATGAGTTCAATTTATATATGTTTGAAATGGAAATAACTTCTAATGTATACATATAAATTTATGGTCTTTCATAAACTGTTATAACCTCAGTAAAAGATAATTTAATGTGTATTTTTTACTGGGGCAGCTTAGTTTAAAAACTTACATTTTGACTCTTGAAATTAGAGTTAGACAAAGACAAGGGCCTATAAGCCTAGAGAGTAAAATGAGTAGCCTTTTTATTATGTTAATTTTTTCTTTTGGTTGCCTATTTAACATAATATAACTTAATTAGGTGAGTGAGAATTAATTATGCCAATATTATTTTCAGAATTTACTCTAATATACTAATATTATTAATTTTCATTCTATGAAAAAGTTTTTTGGCTTGTCACTCATCATTACAATATTGTCATCAGCATTACAATAATGATAAAGAAGTAGCAAAGTTGTTCTTTTTTGTTTCTCTAGATACTAAGAATTTCTAAATGTATTAATTTGCTAATTTTAATTTCTGAAATCTATTTAAATAATAAACACCAAATTTCATGTCAGGAACTCACTCCCCTGGCATTTTAGATGCACTTATCAAATGAGCAAAACGTTTGAAAATAATAGTTGTATGAAAATGTGTGTTTGTGATTTCACCGACGGTTGAGGCATTTCACTGTTCTTGTAAGACTCTTATTTAAAGCACACGCTATAGATGGTTTTGTGGTGGGAAATTCACAGATGATGCCACAAGAGTCCCCCTTGGAGATGAAGGCGGATATATCAACGCCAGCTTCATTAGGATACCCGTGGGGAAAGAAGAGTTTGTTTACATTGCCTGCCAGGGCCCTCTCCCCACGACTGTTGGAGATTTCTGGCAGATGATTTGGGAACAAAACTCCTCAGTGATAGCCATGATGACCCAAGAAGTAGAAGGAGAAAAAATCAAATGCCAGCGATATTGGCCTAATATCCTAGGCAGAACAACAATGGTCAACGACAGACTGCGGCTGGCCCTTGTGAGAGTGCAGCAGCTGAAGGGCTTTGTCCTGCGGGCAATGACCCTAGAGGACATTCAGGTGAGTGACTTAATCTTCCCATTCAGTCACAAGGCGCATCTCCCAGCTGGAACCCGGGCTGGCCTCTCCCATGCCAGCGTATTTCTCGATAAAAGCCCGTGACTTTCTGGTTCTTATGCAGAGGCACCCATGCCACCTATTCTGTATCTAGTATAATTTTAAATGTGTCCTTCTTCATGAACCACCACTTTCCTCCAGTACACAGGGCTTTTCACGCTGTCCCTCATTAGCTTCTGCTCAGTGATAGCACAAAATGGCTCAGAAGCTACATGCTGGAAACTTGAAGTCAAACCTCTAAAGAGATTAAAACTGGTTTTGAAACTCTAAGTAGAAAAATATCCCCTCAAAAGGCAACCTGTTTATGGTTATATAGACAACTGTGGCATAAACAGTTATCATTTAGAGAAATCCTTCTGCAGCCACCTTACCAGCTGAATAAATGTAGCTGGAGTTAGGGAAGTGGCCACAGCTTAAGTGGAGCGGCTGCTGCTTCCTCACCTCCGCACTCCTCCCCCAGTAATCCTGGCCAGGTGCCAATACTGTGTCTCCACTGAGGTCTAGCCTGCTCAAAGAAACATGGTGCTTTTGCTTCCCTATCAGCTCAGTTCTACTGGTGTCATGTAAACATAGCCTGAGAATTTCCTCCATGGTTTGTGCTTTTATAAAGAATTACAGATTATACCTCTTTATTCATTTCCACTAGCTTACCTGTTACTTAGGTGAGCACAGTTGTCCAGTATTCCTCAAATGATTTGTTCACTGAGTCCACATTGATAGAGCACGGGTCCTGTTAGGACCCTAGGGACTCATCCATTAGCAACACAAACAGAAAGAATGCCCTTGCTTCTTGGAGCTCCCTTGCTGATGAGATGATGGTGTGGAGGTGCTATGGGAAAAAGCAAAGCTGGAAAGGCCAGATGGGAGAGGGAGAAGGCTGAGAGCCTGGCTGTGAAGGAACTGAGTGGGCCATGGACGTGGGTGGGAGCAGGGGCCGTAGTCCAGGCAGGAAGAGCCAGTGCAGAGGCCCTGAGCTTGAACTGTGCCCACTGTATCTAGAAGACCACACAGAGGGCTGGGGCAGGGGGTAGGGCTGAGAGATGACAATCCAGATTTTAGGGGGCGTCTGTTACCTCAGAGCCATTGCAATGACTCTGGCTTTCATCTGGGGTGGACTTGCCATGGAGTCACCAAAGAAGGTTATCTTTATCAAAATGTAATTTGGTTTCAGTTTCACCAATATTATGGATATAGCAACCTCCTTGTGAAAGACCGTCCAGTTTCTCCTAATAGAATCTTTTAGTCTCTTCTGTTTTTTCTTTGCTCTGATTCATGGACAAAATTTGAAAGGCCAGAATAATAAAAAGTAATTACGTATGAACAATATAGCATGTCATTCTCTACTTATTCTGTTGTACCATCTCAGACAGGAGAGAGGCGACATATTTCTCACCTGAATTTCACTGCCTGGCCGGACCACGACACACCGTCTCGGCCCGACGACCTGCTCACTTTCATCTCGTACATGAGACACATCCATAGGTCAGGCCCAATCATCACGCACTGCAGCGCTGGCATCGGACGCTCAGGGACCCTGATCTGCATAGATGTGGTTCTAGGATTAATCAGCCAGGATCTTGACGTAAGTATAAGATGAATGAGATTTGATCAGAAAGAACATTAACATGAGAATTGGTGAGAATTGTGTCATGGCAATTATCATGCAGTTGCTATGATACTGAGAATCTAATTAATAAAATTATATTGTATTAATTATATTAATAAAATCCTTTAAAAATAGAACTTCAATGCTAAAAACAAACTTTAAAAATTTCAGTAGGTGCCAGCACTGTGGCATAGTTGGTAATGCCACGACCTGTGACACTGGCATCCCACAGGGTGCCTGCCTGAGTCCCAGCTGCTCTACTTCCCATCAGCTCCCTGCTAATGCACCTGGGGAAACAGTGGAAGATGGCCCAAGTGCTTGGGCCCCTACCACCCATGTGGGAGACCTGGAAGCAGCTCCTGGATCCTACCTTTTGGCCTGACCCAGCTGCAGCCATTGCAGCCACTGGGGGAGTAAACCAGCAGATGGAAGTGCTCGCATGCGTTTCTCTCTCTCTCTCTCTCTCTCTCTCTCTCTCTCTCTTTAAAGATTTATTTATTTATTTGAAACTCAGAGTTACACAGAGAGAGGAGAAGCAGAGAGAGAGGTCTTCCATCTGATAGTTCACTCCCCAGATGGCCGCAACAGCCGGAGCTGTGCCAATCCAAAGACAGGAGCCAGGAGCCTCTTCCGGGTCTCCCATGTGGGTGCAGGGCCCAAGGACTTGGGCCATCTTCTACTGCTTTCCCAGGCCATAGCAGAGAGCTGGATCGGAAGTGGAGAAGCCAAGACTCAAACTGGGGTCCATATGGGATTCTGGTGCTTCAGGCCAGGGCGTTAACCTGCTGCACCACAGCGCCGGCCCCCTTCTTTCTCTTTCTGTGTGTATGTCTCCCTCTCTCTTTAATCTGACTTTCAGTAAATAAATAAATCTGAAAAAAACAATTTCAGTAGAAAATATGAATGTATATTTTACTGACTTTAAAATAGGGAAAGATTTCTTAAAATCACAAAACAAGTAAAAAACTGATAAATTGGGGAGAAAACAGAATCTAATTTTAAATACTATTATGATCTTGATATTTCCTGTTAGCCTACATGAATACCTTCGTTCTTGTACTAAATAGAGTTATGTTTTAGTAACATTGTTATTCAGAATGTCAGAGAATATAATGAAAAGAAACAGAATCTCTATTTGTATTACTGGGGTTTTTGTTATTGTTGTTTCTGGGATTTTTGTTTGTTTGTTTAAAGGCAGAGTTAGAGAAAGAGAAAGAGACAAAAGTGAGATCTGCTGGTTCCTTCCCCAAATGGCCACAACAGCTAGTTCTGGGCCAGGCAGAATCCGAAACCAGGAGCTTCAGCTGGGTCTCCCACACGGGTGACAAGGGCCCAAGCACTCGGGCCATCTTCCACTGCTTTCCCAATTGCAATAGTGGGAAGTTGGAGGGGAAGTGGAGTATCTAGGATGCAAACTGGCACCCATACAGGATACTGGTTTCGAAGGTAGAGGCTTTATCCACTGTACCACAACACCAGCCCCTGGGGCTTTTTTTTTTTTTAATGGTGTGTTCAAAAGTTCTTTATGCAGTGTTAGCATTTTACCCTTATAGTCTTTAGGATTATATAAGATAATTTTGTTACCATACTTTAGAGATACAAATAAAGGAGTATTTTTTAAAAGTACATTTTTGAAATGACAAAGCTTGGGATTTTTTATTGTTATTAATACAAAGAGAACAGATTCCATGTATTTCATAGGTACAGTTCTAAGAAGACAACCATACTTCCTTCCCTCTCCCTGTCCCTCAATTCCCTGTATACTCACAGACTGAATTCACCACTAACCATAATATTCAACAAGTAAAAAGTAGGAAGACCACAGCTCCACAAGAATATAAACAAGGGCTAAAAATAACAATCATATCACAGAAACTTGGGTTTTTTTTATTATCTAAACAAAGTCTCAATAAAAAAAATAAGGCAAATCTTACTTTTGAATCTAAATTATTACAAAACTTAAAACATCACAGTATCTTTACTGTATATGATATATAATTGAAATCATTGTCTTTTTTAAAGATGTATTTAATTATTTGAAAGTTATACAGAGAAGGAAAGGCGGGGGGGGGGGGGTGTCTCCCATCTGCTGATTCACTCCAAATGGCCGCAGTGGCTGGAGCTGTGCCGATCTGAAGCCAGGAGTCAGGAGCCAGGAGCTTCTTCCAGGTCCCCCACTTGGGTGCAGGGGCCCAAGGACTTGAACCATCTTCCACTGCTTTTCCAGGCCATAGCAGAGAGCTGGATCAGAAGTGGAGCAGGTGGAACTTGAACCGATGCCCATATGGGATGCCGGCACTGCAGGTGGAGGCTTAGTCCACTACACCACAGCACCAGCCCCAAAATCATTGTCTTCTGAAGGACTTTAGTTACAAACAGTTTTGTCACACACTTCATGTGGTAGTTTATCTACTACAATAATTTAAATAGGACTAAACCAAATAATCCATTTCTCTTTTGTTTCAAACTGTTACCTATCAGCTAAAATCAAAAGATCTGTTTCCTGAAAGTAATGGGTAAGGAAAAAATTTACCTTTTTTATTGCATATTAGCAATGAGTCAGTTTCGGGGGAGAGGGTGATAATTTGTACTGGTGAATTTTCATATGAAGTAACCTGCTGTAATTCTTTTTAAAAGAGCATTCCTAACATGACCAAATAATGACAGTCAGTGCCCTGAGTCATTTTGTCCAGGAGGATGTCCCAAGACAACTGGAAGGGGAAGAAGAGTGGGGTACAGAATCCCACATAAGCCACCCCTCTGTGACCCCTTTGGGGCTCAAATCCAGTGACCTGTTTTACTGATACATATGTTCTCCTTCCGTTGGCAGTTTGACATCTCTGATGTAGTGCGCTGCATGAGACTACAAAGACATGGGATGGTTCAGACTGAGGTGAGTCTCACTGTCTTCTAATGAGGATTTTTGTAAAGATGCTAACATTTTTAAAGTTCCTGTTAAACCATCTGTCTGTTTTGAGGATTCCTACATTATAACATAAAATCAAATATTTATTGCAGTAAAGAAAACATTTTTAAACATGAAGGCTAATTCAGAAAAAAAATTAAAATATTTCTAGACTGCCTTTTAAAAATGTTACCTTTTAATCTAAAAATAAAGAAATGCAATATCATTACAGAGAATGGTGGATTACAGAGAATGAGACAGGGAATAGCATGTTGGGGGCAGGGATTGGGAATGGTTTGGCTTTCCTTCCCCATTCCCAATCTAAAAAAGAGACAGAAGGTAGGACTTTTTGTTCTGGAAGTTCTCCAAGGGGAAATGGTTTTATCAGCTCTGGCTGGAAGACAGCAGGACAGGCGCAGGCTAGAGAGAGGCTCTCCTCGGCGGGAGAGGGAATGGTACCTCCATTTGTCCCCTGGCCATGTCATTTTCATTTTTTGACCTAAAATCAAACCGTGCACTATATCACCTGCTGAATTACAGTAGCATCCTTCATGGAGGCTTCATTATTACTGTCTGTCTGGTTTTTTTTTTTTTTTTAGAAAACTTTTATTTTCTAAATATACATTTCGAAAGTACAACTTTTGGATTATAGCAGTTTTTCCCCCCATAACCCTCCTCCCAACTGCAAATCATCCCATCTTCCACTCCCTCTCCCATCCCATTGTTCGTTAAGATTCATTTTTAATTTATCTTTATATACAGAAGATCAACTCTATACTGAGTAAAGATTTCAATAGTTTGCACTCACACAGAAACACAAAGTATAAAGTACTGTTTGAGTACTAGTTTTACCATTAATTCTCATAGTACAACACATTAAGGACAGAGATTCTACATGGGGAGTAAGTGCACAGTGACTCCTGTTGTTGATTTAACAATCGACACTCATTTATGAGGCTCTTGTCATGAACTGCCAAGGTTATGGAAACCTCTTGGGTTCACAAACTCCGACCTTATTTAGACAAGGCCATAGTCAAAGTGGAAGTTCTCTCCACCCTTCAGAGAAAGGTACCGCCTTCTTTGGCCCCTTCTTTCCACTGGGATCTCACTCACAGAGATCTTTGATTTAGGTCATTTTTTGCCACCATGTCTTGGCTTTCAATGCCTGAGAAACTCTCATGGGCTTTTTACCCAGATCCGAATGCCTTAAGGGCTGATTGTGAGGCCAGAGTGCTATTTAGGACATCTGCCATTCTATGAGTCTGCTGTGTATCCTACTTCCCATGTTGGATTGTTCTCTTTTTAATTGTATCAATTATTATTAGCAGACACTGATCTTATTTATGTGATCCCTTTGACACTTAATCTTATCTTTATGATCAATTATGAACTTAAACTGATCACTTTAACTAGTAAGATGGCATTGGTATATGCCAACTTAATGGGATTTTGTCTGTCTTCACTGACTAGTTCCACTATCCATCTTCTTTATATGTGGGGTGTGAAAGGTATAAAGTAATGTTTCTCTACCTCTTAAAAATATATACAAAATTTACTAAATATGTTTAAAATTAGAATATGTCTACTTCCCTTCATATTTTTTTTTAATTATTTACTTATTTTATACAAAAGAGAGACAGACACAGATCACCCAGGATCCGAGCCAGCAGCTGGATACTCACCCTGGGCCTCCCACATGAGTGGCAGGGAACCAACCACTTGAGCCATCATCTACTGTTTCCCAGGGTGCATGTTAGCCAGAATTTGGAATCAGGAATCGAGTCAGGACTTGAACCCAGGCACTCCAATATGCGATGCAGGCATCCCAAGCACATCTTATCCACTGTGACAAATACCTACCACATAGACCTTTTTAATCCAAATTAAGGCTGCCAAATATTAAGCTGATTCGCAGGCACAGTGTTTAGGTAAGGAAAACACGCTTCTCCGAAAAAACTGTTCTTTGGACCCAGGAAGTTCATGCATTCATTTATTCATCCAGCAGGTATTGGTTGAGTTCCTTCTGTGGACCAGAAACTCTTCTAGGTGCTTGGAGCACATCAGTGGCTAAAACAAAAATCTGCAATAATAACAAGGATGGGGCCCGGCGTGTGGCTCACTTGGTTAATCCTCCACCTGCAACCCATAGGGGCGCAGTTCTAGTCCCAGCTGCCCCTCTTCCAGTCCAGCTCTCTGCTGTGGCCCGGGAGGGCAGTGGAGGATGACCCAGGTGCTTGGGCCCCTGCACCCGCATGGGAGACCAGGAGGAAGTACCTGGCTCCTGGCTTCAGATTGGCGTAGTTCTGGCCGTAGCGGACATTTGAGGGGTGAACCAACAGAAGGAAGACCTTTCTCTCTGTCTCTCTCTCTCGCTGTCTAACTCTGCCTGTCAAATAAATAACAAAAAGTAATAATAACAAGGATATTCGAGCAGGGTGGTGGTGAGGAAGGGAGACCATAAATATATTAAATAAGTTAATTATATAAGAACTTTGAAAGTGTGGTCTGCCTGCATGGAAGTCCAAGGTGGGAGTAGGTCTTATATATCCAAGAATGGGCACTGCCAGTCTGGGGTGGAGGAAGGAAGGCAGACAGTAGGACTAGGTGTGGGCAGAGGGGAGGTGACCAGGGCCAGGGCTTGGGCTTTCCTGAGTAAAGCGGGAGCCATTGCGGGATTACAGCATGGAGTGACATGATCTGACTCACGTGTTATCTGGGTGCTGTGCTAAAATAAGACCGACCTGGGAAGGAGAGACAGAGGGGTCAGTGGTGGCAAGCACGACTGGGCCAGGCTGTTAAGTAACAACAGGGCAAGAGAAGGTGTGATATGGAGTGGACTTGCTAATGGATTGTGTGTGCTGTAAGATAGAGACCAGGGTGAGTGGGAGGGAAGGTTCAAGAACAGATGAGCCAAAAGGCCATCAAAAGACCACTTCTGCTATTCCCAGAGAACTGGTGGTCTTTTTAGGAGTGTATTTTACATTCTTTAACACATGTACACATGCAGGGTCATGCTCACACATACACTTATGCAGTATTTTAAATGAGATTCCACTGTAGTTAGTCTTTTATTACTTGCCATTAATATTTTGTGAATTTTTATATCTAAATTTTTAAAAATTCATTTATTTGTTTCAAAGGCAGAGTTACAGAGAGGGAGAGACAGAGAGAGATCCCCCATCCACTGGTTCACTCCCTAGGTGGTCGCAATGGCTGGACCTAGGCCAGGTGGAAGCCAGGAGCCTGGAACTCCAACCAGGTCTCCCACTTGGATAGCAGGGGCCCAAGTCATTAACCCGTATTCTTCTGCCTTCCCAGGCACTTTAGCAGAGAGCTGAATTGGAAGCAGAGCAGCCAGGACTCAAACCAGTACTCATATGGGATGTTGGTGTAGTAGGCAGTAGCTTAGCCCCACTGCACCTCAACGCTGGCTACTATCTACTTATTTTTAGACTCATTCTTGCCAATTAAAAAATCTTGATCAATCCCCTGCACCATCAACGTAATAGAGAATTTCACCAAAACAATTCATTTTCAAGAAACTTTGATTTCCATATTTTTTCCCAAAATAAACTTATTTTGAATAGTTTCCCTTTTTTAATGACTTCTTTATTATTTATCTTTTGACATTTCAGAACATCAAAGTGAGCTCCATAAATTTAGGCAGAATTTTTTTTGGAAGATTATTTTTCTATTAAATATCATCAAAGCCCAAAAAGTAGAAGTGACCCACCAGAGATGTCAGCTAGCACTGTGGGGTAGTGCCTCCCCCATTTCCCTCCTCATTTTGTCAACCTGGTTTCTAATTGTTATAATTTTTATGACACTACACTACTACTGCTTACATTCAACATTTCAAACAGTATTTTCTTTTTTTAAATGACATCATCATACTTTATTTTTTTATTTTTTATTTTTTTGACAAGCAGAGTGGACAGTGAGAGAGAGAGAGAAAGGTCTTCCTTTGCCGTTGGTTCACCCTCCAATGGCCACCTCGGCCGGCGCCCTGTGGCTGGCGCACCGCGCTCATCCGATGGCAGGAGCCAGGTGCTTCTCCTGGTCTCCCATGGGGTGCAGGGCCCAAGCACTTGGGCCATCCTCCACTGCACTCCCAGGCCACAGCAGAGAGCTGGCCTGGAAGAGGGGCAACCAGGACGGAATCCGGCACCCTGACGGGGACTAGAACCTGGTGTGCCAGCGCCATAAGGCGGAGGATTAGCCTGTTGAGCCACGGTGCTGGCCTCAAACAGTATTTTCAAAATTTCCCAAAAATCACTGCCCACAGTAGTGTAGCAGTATATCTAGAATATTTGCATTGTACATCTGAGGTTTTCCCCCTCTCTCTCTCTCTCTGGCCATAGGATCAGTATATTTTCTGCTATCAAGTCATCCTTTACGTTCTGACCCGTCTCCAAGCTGAAGAAGAGAAAAAAGAGCAGCCCCAGCCTCAGCCTCCGAAGTGACCCGAACAGAGCAGCCTTTGGGTCGTGTGCCTCTCTCCCCTTCACCGCTGCAGACTCCTGCTCTCTGCTTGACGACAGATCTCGGAGCAGCAAGTCCAGACAGCACCGCCGACTCTCCTCTGCCTTGGAGGGGTCTCCTCGTAACAACACGTAACAGAGAAGTGCTGTGTTTGTGCAGCTGCTTTAACCTATGATAATTAAAAGGTTTCTAACACTAACTGAACAGTGCAGATTTTAGGGATGTTGGAAGGTAGCATTTGATTATAGTGGACGCTGTTACAGGACACGCTGAGTCTATTTTTAATGTATCAATGTTGTTTATAGCAAAAAAAAAATTTCCAGTATTTTGAAAGTTATTTTATAGGGGATACTTGAAACCAGTATTTAAGCTTTAAGTGACAGTAATATTGGCATAGAAAAAAGTAGCAAGTGTTTACTATATCAATTTCTAAAGTTTACTATATAGAATTTCTTGTAAAATATTTATATACTTTTCATGAAAATGGAATTATGAGATATGTTTGTAAGTGCATCATCTATTTGTAATGCATCATCTCACTTTGTAAATAAAAATACACCTTAAAACATGAATGAGCCAAAACTATGTACATTTAAAGTGTGTTCTTTAAAAAAAGAGAGGCAGAGTTACAGAGAGAGAGGGAGAGACAGAGAGAAGTGTCTTCCGTCTGCTGGTTCACTTCCCAGTTGGCCGCAACAGCCAGAGCTGGGCTGATCAGGAACCAGGAGCTTCTTTCAGGTGCAGGAGCCCAAGCACTTGGAGCATCCTCCACTGCTTTCCCAGGTGCATTAGCGGGGAGCTGGATCAGAAGTGGAGCAGCCAGGACACGAAAGGCGCTCTTAGGGGATGTTGCTGCCGCAGGGGGAAGCCTAACCCACCACAGCACACCCAGGCTCCTGGAAGGGCAGGGACCTCTAGACCCCAGTCCCACCTCTCCAGCTGATGGCAGGCATGCAGGCCACAGGGAGCAGGCATGGTGTCACAACTCCTGGTAGATCTTCACAAAAGGCCAACGTGAGGGCGAGGTACTGGCACAGCAGCTGAGAAATCTAGAGTTGTCTCCCTACCTCCCACCGCCCTGTGAGAGGTGCCAGCTTTCTGTGCCCAGCCGATACGTAGAACAGAGTATTTTCCAGTCCTAGTCGCAGTGATATTCAGAATACTCATCTGACCAAAAGGTAATCAAAGAAAACAGTACCAGGGCTGGCGCTGCGGCATAGCTGGTAGAGCCACTGCCTGCAGTGCCCACATTCCCATATGGGCACCCATTCCAGTCCTGGCTGCTCCACTTCCGATCCAGCTCTCTGCTGTGGCCTGGGAAAGCAGTGGAAGATGGCCGAAGTGCTTGGGCCCCAGCACCTGCATGGGAGACCTGGAAGAAGTTCCCGACCCCTGGTTTCAGATCAGCACATCTCTAGTCATTGCAGCCAAGTGGGGAATGAACCAGCAGATGGAAGACCTCTCTCTCTCTCTCTCTCTCTCTTTGTCTCTCTCTGTATAACTCTGACTTTCAAATACATAAATCTTTAAAAAAAAAAAAAAGGGCTTGTGCCACGGCTCAACAGGCTAATCCTTCGCCTTGTGGCACCGTTACACCGGGTTCTAGTCCCGGTCGGGGTGCTGGATTCTGTCCCGGTTGCCCCTCTTCCAGGCCAGCTCTCTGCTGTGGCCAGGGAGTGCAGTGGAGGATGGCCCAAGTGCTTGGGCCCTGCACCCCATGGGAGACCAGGAGAAGCACCTGGCTCCTGGCTTCAGATCAGCGCAGTGCGCCAGCCACGGCGGCCACTGTGGGGTGAACCAACGGCAAAGGAAGACCTTTCTCTCCGTCTCTCTCTCTCTCTCTCTCACTGTCCACTCTGCCTGTAAAAAAAAAAAAAAAGAAAAGAAAAGAAAACAGTACTGAAAGAGCCGGCTTCAGCCTGGTGGTCCCCGAGCCTCGGCTCCAAACTTGTTTCCCTAAATCCTACCCCTAACAGTATTTCTTTGAGCCATGAGCGATGGCATCCCGACCCCCAGACGTCTGCCTGGCTCAGACTCCTGAGCCCGCAGCAGTTCCCAGCTGGCTGCTTTGAATCGCTGCGCTGACCCACGGCCAGCGAGGTGCGCATCTGAAGGCGAGAGCGCCTCCGTGCACACGTGAGGCTTCCCGGTGCTCTGCTTGCCCACCAGTAGCAGCAAGCCTGCAGTCCGCCTCGGAATCCCGCAACACAAGCTGCACCAGCACCATTCCTGCTGCAGTCAGAAGAGTCTTTGTGGTTTGGGCTGTAGCCAGCGATGTCATTTGAAAACAAAAACAAAACAAGACGAAGTTTCTGTTTGCTTGAAAAGACTTTTGGAAATTCCTGTTGCGAGGCAGCTGGATCGTGAGGCCTTGTCTTCCTGTCATGGGCATGAAAGCGGGCCAGCGAGTGCTGGGAGCCAGAGCAGCTGGAGGTGATTAGCTGCCATCTGAAGACAGCACAGGTGGGAGAGAGCAGAGCCGGAGGCTGCTTTTAGGGGAGCAGCAATGAGGGAATGGAGAACGTGGGCAGAAAATGCAGGTTTGGGCTTACTGACCCCTGACGGGAAAGTGCAGTGAACGGGTTTGCCGCCCTCCTCTGGCGTCCTGCTCACCGCCATGCCCAGGGCTGAGCCATCTGCTGGGGCGTGCCGGTCGGAAAGCCAGGAGCACGAGGCGGCGCCCAAATAGCAGCAGAATGAATAAAGAAGAAAACTTGCCTCTAAATACACAGTGCACTAGCCCAGTGCGAGGGACTACAAACCCGAAACATGCGGAGCTCAGTCATCGCTGTGAATTTCCAGCTCATCGCCCGGTGCTGGCAGGTCAGCAGCCCAGCAGGGCAGCCCTCCTCCCCTCGGTTCCTAGGAGCTGTGGCTGATCCTAGAGTTAGCACATGGCTTCCAGGGTCGTCCGGCGAATTGCCTCGGTTCCCCCAGCCTGAGTGGGAAAGAGCAGGGAGGAGCACCTGCCGGGAGCATCTTTGGAGAGGTTTGATGAGCCAGCAGCAACCAGCCAAATCATGGCCCCAGAATACCAGGAAGCTGGAGACTGAGCAGCTGTTTCCTTACGCCAGCTCTGTGCTATAGAAGGGGAGGCACGAAGCATGACCTAAGATATCTATAAAACGGAACGAAAGCTGCGGACTCTGACAGGATGGTGTCTCAGCAGGGTTCTGTGCATTGCAGACTTAGAAATTTTATTCTGGCTGGCGCCATGGCTCACTAGGCTAATCCTCTGCCTGCGGCGCAGGCACACCGGGTTCTAGTCCGGGTTGCCCCTCTTCCAGTCCAGCTCTCTGCTATGGCCCGGGAGTGCAATGGAGGATGGTCCAAGTGCTTGGGCTACTGCACCCACATAGGAAACCAGAAGGAAGCACCTAACTCCTGGCTTCAGATCAGCACAGCATGCCAGCTGAGTGGCCATTTAGGGGGTGAACCAACAGAAGGAAAAACTTTCTCTCTGTCTCTCTCTCACTGTCTAACTCTGCCTGTCAAAAAAAAAAAAAAAGATTTTATTCCAAAATCAAAACTTCAGTGGATGTCATTAAGAGAGACATTCCTGAATTGTCATGAGAAATAGGAGAGAAGTGGCAGGTAGAAACGATCACTTTCCTTACAGCTGTGGTCCTAGAGGACCTGCCAAATCCGTGGCTTTGCAAATGACCAGTTGTCCACATGTAACATGCCAAGTCCAAGGACATCAAAGAGCAGTTTGCCCAGCTAACTTCCAGGCATAGATGCACAGAAAGTGCAGAATATGTTTTCATGTTATGTTACTCAGAAATTTTCAGTTTTACCTTGTAAACATGGAGACTGACAAATTATGGGCTGTCCTACATGATATTTTAAAGCCAATGTAAATTTTAATGTCTCAGTTTAGGATGGTGTTAGACTGTAAATAACCAAAACCAGTACCACACAGGGTTACACAAACTAGAGGTTTATTTTCTCCCTTAAGAAAACCAGTTCAGAAGTTGGTAGTTGCTGTGATTGATTGTGCAGCTCAACAATGTCAACAACTCCATAATTATCCTGGCCTCTCCTTCATGGGGTGGAAATGGTTGCTGCAGCTGCAGCTATTACATCTGAATCCCAGAAAGGAAACAGGGATTGATCAAGAGAAAGGGCCCATCAGCACCTAGAACGAGAGAGCAAAAATTCCAGAAGTCCCTAGCAGAGTTCTGCTTCCTTATTAGCAAGAACTGTGTCACATGTCCACCTCCAGCTTCAATAAAGTTAATTTTAGCTAGCCACAGCTCCTTGAGGGCAGGCGCCTTTACCGCTGTGTCCCCTACGCATGCGCACAGCGCAGACGAGCTTCACCCACAGCACGCATCGGATGGGGAAATGGGAGCCCCAAGCAGGCAGCAGCCGCTGAGAACGAAGCTGCGTTGTTCTTTTCCATATGAAGACGAACCATGTCTCCAACAGGGCTCCTTCTGTACCGCCACACAGGCTCTCTGTGTTGCTGTGACAATACAATCACCGTCGTCACTGGGAAAGACTGACACAGTCACAGACAGGATGCCTTCTCCCACACTTCAGAACTGAAAAATGAGAACAGACACCAGAAGGAGCCGGAGTCCCACAAACACACACCCTGTAGGCGGTCACGGGACAAAGTGGTATTCACCTTCACATAGAGAACACAGGGATTCCGTAGATGCTGCTGGATTACCCATAAGAAAAACTTAAATTCTAACATACCATACTGAAAGATAAATTCAACAGTGGAATGAACGCGCGTATGCAGCCAAGGAAAGTTACAGGAAAACATCTTTAATGATGTCATAAGAGAGGAAGATGGCTTTTACCCACTGCCAGGCTGGTGGACTGCATGGGAAGACACGGACAACACCAGCCGGTACAGCTGTGGAAGCCGCTGCCCGCTCCCGCTGGTGCAGGGCGAGCTGTCTGAATGCCACGATGACAGGCTGCTTCAATGATGACAGCCCTCGTGCCCTGTGCAGTATTTCGGGCAGCCACTGTCTGAGAGAATGAGGTAGATCAGTGCAGACTGACGCACAAAGCTGCCCTCTACAGCTTGTCACCAAGCCACCTGCAAAACGCCACTCACACCTCGTGGTTTTCAACTGATCCCACTCTAGCGAGCGGGAATGCAAGGCGTCGGCTGTTTAACCTCACGCGCTCTGCCGATGCCCTCTCAGCTTGTATTACAGCTATGATCAAGGGGTTCCGATTCCTTTACAGATAGCACTCCTTGGCGAGAGGGGCCTCACTCTGCATTAAAAGCTCTGTGCGTCCTCCCCAGTGCTCCCAAGGACCCGCCGCGCCCGGCCTCTCCTGCAGAGTCCTGACTCCTGTTCTCCGAGTGAATCCACAGCGTGAGGCCGGCTTTGGGCGACGCACGGTGCTGCCAGGCGTGCGAGCCTCCAACAGAACTTCCTTGACAAGGGATTCCATCGCCATGCACGATCCGCACCAAAATTGAACAGGCTCTGACGTGCGTACTGACAGGGCTCACGGGCCCTACCAGTGAGATTCGTGCCTCTGCCCAGCCCCACCTTTACTGGCCTCTGGAGACAGCGGAGCAGCCGGGCCCGCAGGTGCGCACTGTTCCCCAGAGGCCTTGTGTCCATCGGTTGGCCCTGGCGGCCCCGGAGCTCCAGCAGCTTCTTCATTCACCTCCAAGAAGGCTCTGGTCTCTTTGGGAGACGTGGATCTCTGCTTGGGGCAGCCTTCAACGTGCTCCGGGTCCCTCCTCCTCTGCTTGTTCTTCAGTCTCCTCTTATAGGTCTGATAGGCTGGGTGGGAACACACAGGGATGGACAATCTCTTAGCCAGGGGTGTAACTTGATAGCAATGTTTATTTCTCCTTACATTGGGGGTTTGTTTGCTTTGCAACATACATGCATGAATACACAGGAAGAAGGGGAAGGGAAGAAACTGAATGAATCTGTGATTCAGAGTGGCTCCTTCTGTCTGGCATAGACCATTTGTGATTGAGCCTCGACCCCTGGTCACTGACAGCGTGGTCAGTAGGAGGGTTTGCCAGGGCGGGCCCTCCCCTGCGGCCTGGGATGGAGCGGGAATGGCTTCCCCTGTCTGTCTCACCAGGAAAAGGAATTCAAAGTTGGATCAAAGACCAGGAGGTTTGTTCTGATAGGATTTCCCTTATCGCAAGGGACAACTAAACCCCAACGACTCCTGCCACTGTTAGTGATTGGTATATTAGTAGTCAGTACAGATTAATTATCATCCACATAGAATCAGTTGTATCTGTGATCCCAAGAGCCTGTCCCTTGACAACAGTAAAAATGTACAATGGCCAGGATTAGTGTGTGTGTGTGTACATTGGTAGGAGTATATATGTATACATTTTTAATTTACCTTCTGTGAACCTACATATGATATATGCATCAGTATATGGATAATATATATATATATAATTTGTATATATAGAGAGGGAATTTCAATATTTGTATATGTATTATATTTTGTATTTGAAAAATATTTCACAGTCATTCAGCACAAGTCTTGGTCACAGAAACACTCAAATAACTTGGTATTCAGAAGACCTCAAGGGTGTTAATAAGACTAAATTAATAAATGCTATGTTTGGTAAATATTTTTAAAGATGACTGCCTATGGAGACCTTGTCTTAACAAGATTTTGAATCTTAGTTCTGGTAGTGCATTGGTTTTTGTGAAACATACTTCTTTATAATCATAAACTTGCTTTCAGATGATTCTACATTTTGTAAATTTTTATTTATTTTCATTTTATTTGAAAGGCAGACAGGGACAGAGATTGTCCACCTGCTGGTTCACTCCCCAGATGATCACAACAGTCAAGACTGGAGCAGGCTAAAGCCAACAGCCTGCAACTCAGTCTAGGTCTCCTGTGTGAGTGGCTGGGACCCAAGTACTTGCGCCATCACCTGCTGCCTCCCAGGGTGTGCATTAGCAGGAAGCTGGGATCAGAAGCAGAACAAGGACTCAAACCCAAAGACTCTGCTGTATGGTGTGGGAGTCTAAGAGGCACCTAAGCCGCCATGCCAAATGGCTGCCCTGGTTTGTTACATATCCTGTGAAACTCCCATTCACGTCAGAGTATTCCATTTATGTGCTTTATTGGCTCCAGAAATGTCAGGTGAGAAGTGTGTCACAGAGGAAGCACATGCAAGGTTGGGTTGAACAAGGAGCCATTAAGTTGGGTTGGCCAATTTCCAGTCAACTCTACCCAATGGGAGTTCACCTACCTGCAACTATGAGAAATCCATCCAACAGCTGGAAGAGTCCATAGGCCAATGGGAAGCTAAACATCTGGACCAAGTACTCAGCAGTGAAAGACAGCTGGAGCATGGTGATGCACATCTGAATATTTTGAGCTCCCGTTTCCAAGGAAATCGTCCTGCACCTGCCGATGAAAGAGTTGTCAAGAGTTACAGACTAGCAACAGCACTATTCTTAACCTTCTTTTACATGCAGTCATAACCCTATGTTATGAGTGTAGGCCACTAAAAATGTGGATCATATATAGTTTCTTGCTGAGTACCTCCTTTCTAGGATGAACTTCTGAGAGGCACTGTGGGGCAGGACCTTGCAAACACTGTCCTGGGAGAGGAATCTGAGTGGAAAGAAAAGACATACACAGAGAAAAGGCTCAGTAACAACAAAAAGCACGACCGGGGTCAGGGAGCTGCAGGAGAAATTCACAAAAGTGGCGGAAGTGCTTAGAGAAGGCTTCACAGGGGAGGAAGGGAGAGGAGTTTCAGGATGGAAAGAGTGGTGAGGTCGCTTAACATGCGAGAAATGACAGAAAGCAGTGTTCCAGGCACAGGTGTGAGTGTGGCCTATTCAGGGGGCACTGCATACACAGAGTATCTTCAAAAGCTCTGTGGAAATGTGCGTTGTGGGGGCGAGATGTGTGCTGCAGCAGACTGAGCCGCAGCTTGGGATGCCTTAGCTCAGAGTACCTGGTTCAAGTCCTGGCTACTCCAGTTCCAATTCCGCTTCCTACCAATGTGTCCAGAAGGAGCAGATAATGGCTCAAGTACTTGAGTCCTGCCACCCACATGGAGTACCTGGCTTTTGGCTTCTCTTCAGCCTGGCCCAGCCCCAGCCACTGTGGGCATTCAGGAAGTGAATCAGTGGATGGAAGATCTCTCCTCACTCTGTCCCACCTTCTCTTTCTATCACTCTGCCTTTCAAATAGACAAGTCTTTTTTAAATGTGTATTATGAAAAAATGCATGGATTTCAAAATTTCTTTTGCATCAAAATAAACTTATCTTCTATTGTAAACTAATCCACAGGAGGTAGTACTGGAGGAGATGAGAATACAAAGTTGAGTTGGAACTATGAAACAGCACAAACCAAACAATATTGAAAACAAACACACACAAAGACCCTAGATGAAAACCAAATGACTAACATGACTGTCTTTGGTAAAAGGACTTAATTTTTCTACTTAAAGGATTTAAGTTTTTTACTTCCTATTTTTCTATACTTTATTGGCTTCCCAGTTGCAGAAAACAAAATAAACCTCAATTGAAGAAGAAAAAAGAGGAAGGAGAGGCCAGCCATGGGCAGTACGTTAGGGGCTAGGTTACACAGATTCACCTGACTCCAACTTACCAATGGAGTCTGTTGGTTCAGATACATGGAAGTGAAGAGGTGAAAGACGTATTTCAGAAGATGAACTAGCACTATGTGTGAGCTGGATTGGAATGTGGGGGTGACAAGGGTGTGTGATGTGGGGGTAGAGATATTGTCCATGGCATAGAATGAGTTCTGTGGTTCATGCTTTATTTCCTGGTTGTTCCTACACTTTCTTCAAACTACCCCCACTTCCCTCAGACCCTTGTCAAGAACACAATATGGTTAAGCTACAAAGACAGAACTTGGCAAATGAAGTATATTGTTTTGATCTTTGTCAAGTCATCAGGTATGAAAAAGACAAGATTGATGCTGGTACCTGCCAGAAGAGTGCATTCTGTCAGATCCCATTCCATTTCAACCACACAACAGTCTATCTGTGTCCCCGCTGTTGACTTTGGAAACAAACCCAGGTTCAAATCCTAACCCCACTATTTTCTAGCTCTACACTTGGGCAGGTGAAAGCTCCTCTGAAGGGTTTGCTCATCAGAACCCTCTGTGGGTTATGGAAAGGTGTAAATCACATATCCTGGGTGGAGCCTTATCCAGTGCTTGTTACAATCCAAATTGTTCCCTAAGTGGATTGCAAATAGCATAAAGCCAATTAAAGATGGCCCAACCTCACTTTTGGAATTCAATTACACAGTTTCTTTTTCTTTAAGAATCCCTTGTTTTAAAAAAATTATTTTATTTATTTGAAAGGTGGAGTGACACAGAGAGAGAGACAGAGAGAGATCTTCCATTTGCTGGTTCACTCCCCAAATGGCCTTAACAGACCGGTCTAGGCCAGGCCAAAACCAGGAGCCTACAATTCCATCCAGGTCTCCCACGTGGGTAGCAAGAGCCCAGGTACTTGAACCATCTTGTGCTGCTTTCCCAGGCACATTAGTGAGAAGCTGGATGGGAAGTGGAGCAGCAAGGACTCGAACCAGTGCTTATATGGGATCCAAAGTTACAAGGCAGCAGCTTAACCCACTGTACCATAACACTGGCCCCAAAAATCCTTTTTCTTATTTTCAAAGCAGTACTACATACTTACTTACTCAAAAACTTAGGAAATATGCCAAGAAAACATTAAAGAATTAAAATTAACCATAATCTCATTACTCAAAATCAAACACTATTACCATTTGTCATATTTTTCAAGCATTTTTTTATTCATAGATTTAGTTTTGCTTCCTTTTACAAAGTGGGAATCAAAATAGATACCATTTTCTATCTTTAAAGTTAAATTTATCTCTTGAGTATCTTCTGAAATCATTAAAATTGATGCATCACATCCATCACATGGCTACATCATGAATTAAATATTACCCTATTGTTAGGTATGTAAATTGTCTCCATTTTTTATATTTATAAATAACACTGTAACTAGCATTAGCATTTCAATATTCGTGTGCACATCTGATACTGCCAGCTTCAGAACACACTTTTAAAAGTAGAATTACTGAGTTAACAACTATAAATATGCATAAGGCTGTTAATACCACACTAAATTGCCATCCAAGGAGCTGTTAGCACTCTTTAGCTCCTCCATGATGGTATAACACTCATCACAGGCGTACCAGCATGGGGTACTACCATCTCTAACATTTCAAAATATTTATAAATGATATGCCCCAATCTATAATGGCAACATTTAAGACACATTCCTATCCTGTTTTTCAAGTTTCTCTCCTTTCTCTTGAGTCTTATAATTAGCAAATTTTAAAATTCTGACCAAAAACTGGCTAAGACTTACTCTCTTAAAACTCGCTCATGCCTTAGAATGACCCACATAATTAGTGAAGCAGCCTTATTCCTCCTATTTAGTTCCTGGAATAAGAGAATTGTATACAGAAGAGAACTGTACCTCAACAAACGGAATTACCACCCCAATAGTCATCTCACAAGTGACAACTTCCCATCGGGCTGGCCTTTCCTTTAGTTTACTACAAGAATGGCCGTGATTCATTCATTCATTCTCTCTCTCTCTCTCTCTCTCTTTCTCTCTACTGTGTCGTCCTGTCCCCACCCAGCACATGTGTTGGTGGAAACTGTTCCAGTCTCCTGACACCACCAGGCAGCAAAGCCCGCCAGGGGCAGTCTGTTTCATTTACCTCCCCCAAAAGAACGTTCTGGAGGATTTCACTGTACCTTTGCCAAGACTGGCGTGTGAGGAGAGCCAGCAGAAAGCCCGCGACATGGCCGATGAAAGGGAAGACGAAACTGATGGTCAGAAGGGTGGTGTCTGAATGCCAAGACCCCTGTGCCAGCACCACTCCAGCGACCGCGACCAGCAGAAGGAGCAGCGCCCCGACAATGGCCCCAACCTAAAGCGAACCAGGAAAATCAGCACACGTGAGCTCCGGGGCTTCAGCATGATGCAAAGTCCACCGAGGCTCTGCGACGCTTGGAGCCTACGACGTGCCAAGAATAAAGGACTTACAGACCCTAGAAGTTAACTTCGTTTTACGGAGGAGAAACCTGAATTCCCTAACAGTCAACTTGGCAAAGCTAGAATTTTGGTGCGGTTTGACACAAATCCAGATCTTATTTAATGGTCAAATTTATTTCTTCCTTCAAGTAAAGAATTTGGCAAGGAGACCTGAGTTGTAGAGTCTCTCGTGGACAGTGCAAGCTTGTGACGTCAGTGAAATTTGACAATAAGCACTCAACACCCTCCCACGTGACCCTGCGGGTTACCCGAGGTCTGAGGTCTGCCCCGCCTGACCACCGGCCTCTCCTCCCACAACCCCTTCCACCCTCAGCAGCTTCCTGCTGCTTTGATTCTGTGCTTCGCTGGCTCCCATGAAAGGGACCCCCTCCTCTTGTGACAGTGCAAGCTGATATCCACTTAAGAAGAGATGCTAACCTCGACCCCTGTACTTAACCAAAACAGAAACAAAGAGTCAACAGCAGAATCCCAGCGGTTCCCCGGTTGGATCAGACAGGAAGGGGTCACGGTTCAGCATATTCTGGAACAATCTGGCTCTTGGCAAGCTCCCATTCATACCATGGAGACAGCGAACTGTGTCCCAAGTTACAGGGTCAACCCGGATCTGAACTGATGCGGGGTGTGAGGGATGGGAGTCAGCAGGAACCAAAGAAAACAAAAAACAAACAGAGCAACCCAATGCACCCCACTTATGCTCTGGGATCATTCCAAACACTTCAAAACAGGGTGGGCCGGGCCCTGGCCATGGGGAGACGCTGAAACAGCCAACGACTGGAAAATCCCCTTTCAACTCCACCAGGAGCAAATGAAGAAAACTCAAGTTTGTTCAGAAAACAGTTTTCTTCGGAGTTTTGTCAGATCAAAAGGCAAAGGAGCACCAAGAACAGAGAATGGAGCTAAAGTGATAGTTCCCTCTGCCTAGGTTTCACTGAGGAGCACTATCACGTGCGTATTGTAAGTTTGCTCTATGCAGATGGTAAAACTGACACGTGGAAAACTGATCTGGCTTCCCCCGCGGTGCCAGGAAGCTAACAGAGCAACTGGGAACAGGAAGTCAACATTGTTGTGCTGGTTAATCGCCCTTGAAAGAGGAGTCACAGATAATAGAGTCCCTGGAAAAGCAAAGTTTCCATGATCGTGCTCCCTCCTCTTGTTTTGTAAACAAAAATCAGAACCAGCCGGAAACAGAGCCGAGCGGGGGCGGGAGGGACCGTGTTCCCGGAAGAAAGCCAGTCCACGGTGCAGTCTCGCACGCAAGTGCGTGCACACGTGCTGTGCTGCGCCTTCCTCCAGCTGCTGAGCCCGGCTGCGGGTCAGCGCGCCCACCCCTCTTCTGCTGGCTGCAGTTCCCCGGGCTTATGCACTTATGCAGACCCGGGAGGCCGATGTGTGGCCAGGTCCCCTCAGGCAGAGCCCAGCAGCAACGCCTAACTCAGCTCAAGGGAGGGTTCCTTACCGACCCTCTAATTAACCCCAAATGTTTGTCTCCTTATAAAATACAACTGAAACATGTTTTCCAGGTTCATGAAAACAACACATATTACAGCCTTCTAGCTTCTAAAACGTCACCGGGAAAACAACCCCCTAGGGCGCCGACATCAGTGTCCAGAGGGCCTGTTTAGCCAGGTAGTTTTAAAAGTTCTTTACGGGTCAGCACTGTGGTGCAGCAGGTTAAAGCCCCGGCCTGCAGTGCCAGCATCCCGTATGGCCCTCGGTTCTTGTCCCGGCTAATCCACTTCCGATTCAGCTCCCTGCTAATGCACCTGGGAAAGCAGCAGAGGATGGCCCCTGCACCCACCTGGGAGACGCGGAAGAAGCTCCTGGCTTTGGCTCAGCTCCGGCCATTGCGACCATTTGGGGAGTGAACCAGTGGATGGAAGAAGTCTCTCCTCTCTGCCCCTACCTCTCTGTAGCTCTTTCAAATAAATAAGATAAATCTTTAAAAATAAAACTTCTTTATCAGAGAACGCTGCTGGTTTCTCCCACAGACCAAAAGACAACCCTTCAAAGTTAGCAGTCAAGAGCTCCAGTTACTGTCATTCCAAGGCAAGGCCTCTGGGCGACTTCTCTGAATTGCACCCACGTGCTCAGCGGCCCTTGCTCATGCGTCCAGGCCACAACTTCAGAGGCGAGGACAGCCCTCCATCCTACTTTTCCAGGAATCCAACTATTTCCCTAAGCACTGGGCTCCGTTCCCTGCACACTGGCACACCTTTCCCCTTGAGAGCGTCCACTGAAGCTTTATGAGTGGACGGCCCCGGCTTTCTGTCCAGCTTTTCTGCCAGTAAATCATGAGCCCTGTGTTTCCCGGGGCGTCATGGTCCTCAGGGTGGACCCGGGTGGAGGGCCGCAGCAAGGTGCAGAGAGGTGGCCCAAACCTGAGGGCCGTTCCAGTAACTGGCTGGGGTGCGGCTGCCCCCGCCCGCCTCTGTCCCTCGGGTCTGGTCCGAGGGTGCACTGTGACGGGCAGTTGCTTACCTTGAGAATGATTTTGGATTGCTTGGGCCACTTGAAATTCACACAGATTCCGAAGGCCACCGGGATGATCAGGCACCCTAGGGTGATTCCTGGTGAGCAGAAAAACCCAGATCTTCCTCAGTAAAGTCTGTTACCACTGAATAAACCGCATTAATTGAAGATGTGTTTTATATCCCCTCCACGTCAAAAACGAACTTTGAAAGGCAGTCTTTGACGGGCACGTGACACTAATGGCCACCCAGTCCCTGAGCCAGCATTTCCCGCTCGGAAACCCCCCGCCAATCACACGGGACTTTAGAGACAACTAGAACTAGAATGGCGAGAAGACAGGAGGCGTCTGTCAGCCCAGGGACTGCTCCGGTTGCTGCGCCTGGTGCCACCCCCTGCACCCAGAGCTATCATTGCTTCACTCGAGGCCACGGGGTCATCTGCTTCACAGAGGACGTTCCTGTTACAGGCAGGAGAGCAGCATGTGCTACACGGCCACGGCAGTTTCCCACACTCTCCACGTGTCCCCAGGGGACCTGAGGCTAGAAGACGCCTTGTGATTAGCACAGGGGAACGAGAGCGCTGGAGACAGGCTGGGCAGAGCAGAAGTGCCTGTCCACATGCCAGCAGGATGCACACGCCCACCTCTGCCAGTGCCACTTTCCAAATCTGTCCAAACACCTACAATGAAGGCCTCAAAGCTCTATGGGGTACCCAGCACATGTGGAGTTTTAATTGGTTCTGAGTGCTTTTCAGAACATAGCATCGATGCAGAATACAGAACTTACAGATCAGAAAAAGTTGTGTGTACATAAAATCATGGTTTCTAAATTAAGGTCTCAAGTTTTTACAAGTTCACTGGATTCTAGCTGTTACCCAGCTCTCGGCATGGTTCTGAACCGTGAGCTATAGGCTGTGAACCTTCAAGGTGCTTCCTGGAGATTACAGATTGACACTAACTAAAGTGTTTGTTTGTTTGTTGACAGGCAGAGTGGACAGTGAGAGAGAGAGACAGAGAGAAAGGTCTTCCTTCCGTTGGTTCACCTTCCAATGACTGCTGCGGCCGGTGCTAATCCGATGGCAGGATCCAGGTGCTTCTCCTGGTCTCCCATGTGGGTGCAGGGCCCAAGGACCTGGGCCATCCTCCACTGCCTTCCCGGGCCACAGCAGAGAGCTGGCCTGGAAGAGGAGCAACCGGGACAGAATCTGGTGCCCCGACCAGGACTAGAAGCCGCGGTGCCGGTGCCACAGGCGGAGGATTAGCCTAGTGAGCCGTGGCACCCACCAACACTAACTATAGTTTTAAGAATCATAGTTTCTGGCCGGCGCCGCGGCTCACTAGGCTAATCCTCCACCTTGCGGCGCTGGCACACCAGGTTCTAGTCCCGGTTGCCACTCTTCCAGGCCAGCTCTCTGCTGTGGCCCAGGAGTGCAGTGGAGGATGGCCCAAGTCCTTGGGCCCTGCACCCTATGGGAAACCAGGAGAAGCACCTGGCTCCTGCCATTGGATCAGCGCAGTGCGCCAGCAGCGGGGGCCTTTGGGGGGGGGGGTGAACCAACGGCAATGGAAGACCTTTCTCTCTGTCTCTCTCTCTCACTGTCCACTCTGCCTGTCAAAAAAAGAATCATAGTTTCTAGCACTTCTCCAATGCCTCTAACCAACTAGAACTGACAATTCTCTCACAAGCCTAGTTTGTCCAAAGAGATCTTTAGAAACAAGGCAGAGTTTAATAAGAAAAACATTCAGGAAAGGAGCTGATTATAAATATAGATGGGTGGGTTTTTTTTAATCTTTATTTATTTATTTGATTTGAAAGGTAGAGTTATAGACTGAGAGAGAGAGTCAGAGAGAGAGGTCTTCCTTCCGTTGGTTCATTCCCCTAATGACTGCTATGGCTGGCACTGCGCCAATCTGAAGCCAGGAGCCAGGTGCTTCCTCCTGGACCCAAGCACTTGGGCCATCCTCCACTCCCCTCCCGGGGCCACAGCAGAGAGCTGGACTGGAAGAGGAGCAACCAGGACTAGAACCCGGCACCCAAATTGGATGCCGGTGCCGCAGGCAGAGGATTAACCAAAAGAGCTGCGGCGCCAGCGCCAGCCAGCTGGGTATGGTTTTAACACATGGATGAGCTTTAAAAACTCAATAGGGATCATTTACGTTCAATCTATAAGAAAGAGTTAAGGCACACAGGCGATTAGAGAGGTAAATTCCTGGGAACTAAACTCTAATTAGAGTTACCAGATGCAGTCAAATTGTGAGTCGAGGAGTCCCCTTGCAGGGCAGGCACTGGCCATCAGGTAAGGCCCCAACTAAGACAGATGCATCCCATACCAGAGAGTGAGCGCACTAGCTGTGCTCCTGAGTTCAGCTTCTTGCTAGCACAGCCTGGAAGGCAGCAGGTGGTGGCTCAAGTACTTTGTCCCTGCCACCACGTGGGAGACCTGCATTGAGTTCCAAGCTCCTGGTTTCAGCCTGGCCCAGCCCCAGGCATTGCAGCCATTTGGGGAGTGAACCAGCAAATAGGAATGCTTGTTCTCACATGATCTCTCTGCTTTACAAATAAATAAAATTATAAAAAGTCTTAAAAGAAAACAATTTCTTTGTAGTCTAATGGTAAAGGTTTGGTTTGTTTTTTTTTTTTTAAGTAATTTCTCTGACTCTATTTTTGAAAAAATGAACTCACGTAGGGATTCAGAGCCTGGACTTTGCATTCAGATTTCTGAGTTAGAATTTCAGTTCTACATTGATCAGTTACATGATCTTGGTCAAGTTATTTAACCCCTCTAAGCCTGAAAATCTACAAAATTGAATTAGTAATAAGATCTATACTGTACAGTTATTTAGGAAATTAACTTTTTATAGTACCAAAAGACCCCTGCATGAAGAGATTACAAGTACATCATTTACGGGGCCAGCTCCGTGGCGCAGTAGGTTAATCCTCCCCCTGTGGTGCCACCATCCATATGGGCGCCGGTTCTAGTCCCAGTTGCTCCTCTTCCAGTCCAGCTCTCCGCTGTGGCCCGGGAGGGCAGTAGAGGATGGCCCAAGTGCTTGGGCCCCCGCACCTGCATGGGAGACCAGGAAGAAGCACCTGGCTCCCGGCTTTGGATCGGTGCAGCTCCAGCCATGGCGGCCATTTGGGGGGTGAACCAACGAAAGAAAGACTCTCTCTGTCCCTCTCACTCTTTGTAACTCTACCTCAAATAAATAAATAAAATATTAAAAAAAAAAACAAGTATATCATCTACAACAGCTATTGTAAGCCCCATTACCGTTCCTACTCCATGTCGCAAGCCCAGTACAGACCTATGTTCTGATATGGAATTGTGAGGTTCTGCGCCAGGTTCCAGGACCAGGTGTAGAGATACAGGCAGAGTGGCATCATCCCCAGGGCAGCCACTGTGGAACAGGTTGTCATGCTGATGCTGAAAGCAAAATCACAATAATGCTTAGGAGGCAGAGCTGGAAATTAGGAAATTAAGTTTGTCTCGGCCGGTGCCGCAGCTCACTAGGCTAATCCTCCGCCTGCGGCGCCGGCACACCGGGTTCTAGTCCCGGTTGGGGTGCCGGATTCTGTCCCGGTTGCCCCTCTTCCAGGCCAGCCCTCTGCTGTGGCCCGGGAGTGCAGTGGAGGATGGCCCAAGTGCTTGGGCCCTGCACCCCATGGGAGACCAGGAGAAGCACCTGGCTCCTGCCATCGGATCAGCGCGGTGCCCCAGCCGCAGTG
This sequence comes from Sylvilagus floridanus, assembly GCA_949820135.1. NCBI lineage: Eukaryota > Metazoa > Chordata > Mammalia > Lagomorpha > Leporidae > Sylvilagus > Sylvilagus floridanus. The sequence continues at coordinate 88,594,242 of OX463238.1, forward strand.
CGCCGGCCACGGTGGCCATTGGAGGGTGAACCAACGGCAAAGGAAGACCTTTCTCTCTGCCTCTCTCTCTCTCACTGTCCACTCTGCCTGTCAAAAATAATAATAATAATAGCCGTGGCTCAATAGGCTAATCCTCTGCCTTATGGCACTGGCACACCGGGTTCTAGTCCCGGTCAGGGCGCCGGATTCTGTTCCGGATACAAAGAGAGAAGTGAACTTCAAGTGGATCACTTCATGTCATGTCCTAGGAGTTGCTTTTGATAAAGACTAACTTCTTTATTTTTATTATATTATTATTATTATTACTTTTTTACAGGCAGAGTGGACAGTGAGAGAGAGAGACAGAGAGAAAGGTCTTCCTTTGCCGTCGGTTCACCCTCCAATGGCTGTGGCCAGCGCATAGCGCTGATTGGAAGGCAGGAGCCAGGTGCTTCTCCTGGTCTCCCATGCTGGTGCAGGGCCCAAGAACTTGGGCCATCCTCCACTGCACTCCCGGGCCACAGCAGAGAGCTGGCCTGGAAGAGGAACAACCAGGACAGAATCCGGCGCCCTGACCAGGACTAGAACCCGGTGTGCCGGCACCGAAAGGCGGAGGATTAGCATAGTGAGCCGTGGCACCGGCATGAATAGGCTTCTCCAATCACCTCACCAATGACGGAAAGTTGCTTTTAGTTTTTTGCTGCTATAAAGAATTTTACAATAAACATTCCTGTAAATATTCTCTTGAAATGATTTTTATTTTGGTAGATTTCCAAAAGTGGGATCTTTATGCCAAAAGTCTGTGTTTCTTATTTTGATAAATACTGCCAGAGTATTTCAAAAAAAAAAAAAAAAAGGTTGTTGCATTGCATAAACGTGCCCAATCTGGGTGAAGTCATTCCCTTCGATTTCTCCTAAAAACAGTGAAAAATGCATCTTGCTGTTGTTTCATTACACTTGATTCTATGAGGTCATGGTTTCTCTTGAGCTTATTGGCCTTTTTTTTTTTTTTTAAGATTTACGTTAAAGGCAGAGTTATTTATTTGAAAGGCAGAGTTACACAGAGAGGGGGAGATGTCTTCCATCTGTTGCCTCACTCCCCAGATGGCTGCAACAGCAGGTCTGCGCCAGACAGAAGCAAGAAGCCAGGAACTCCATCTGGGTCTCCCACATGGGCAGCAGGGGCCCGCGCACTTGGGCGTCTTCCGCTGCTTTCCCAGGTGCATTAACCGGCACTCTTTTGGGATGCTGGTGCCACAGGCTGCACCACAAGCCGGCCCCTATTGGCCTCTTCTATATCCTTCTCTGTAGTCGTACTTGACTTTTCCTTTTCAACTTGTCGAAGCTCTTTTAAAATTAGAGTCGGTATCACTGTGCATGATGCACATTTTTAAAAAAAGATTTATTTTACTTCAGAGTTACACAGAGGAGAGACAGAGAGAGAGAAAAAGAGAGAGAGAGAGAAGAGAGAGGTCTTCCATCTGCTCATTCACTCCCCAGTTGGCCACAGCTGCTGGAGCTGAGCCGATCTGAGGCTAGAAGTCAGGAGCCAGGAACTTCTTCCAGGTCTCCCACGCAGGTGCAGGGGCCCAAGGACTTGGGCCATCTTCTTTCCCAGGCCATAGCAGAGAGCTGGATTGGAAGTGGAGCAGCCAGAACTCGAACCAGCACCTATATGGGATGCTGGCACTGCAGGCAGCGACTTTACCTGCTACTCCACAGCGCTGGCCCCTGATGCACATTTTTTTACCAAGCTTAGTACATCTTTGACTCTGCTTATGACTTGTTGTATGGTTAACACTTTATAGTCAATACTGCTTCCTTTTTAAGTGGCTTCTAGGTCTCTTTAGCTATAGACCTCCCCCGAACTTGAGGGTGTCCAAATGCTTCCCCACACTTTTCATTTCTTTATAGGTTTATATATTTTCAACTCATTTAAAATTCATATTATATATGATGTTAGTATGAGACTAAGCTCTTTTCTTCTATACTGAGATGTAAGTGTTTCAATATAACTTACCAAATAAACCACTTACCCTAAACTGAGGTGCCAACTTTACCATAGATGAAATATCTAAGTGTATTCAAAATATTTTCTGGAAATTCTATTCTAGCCCATTTATAAACAACTTTCTACTTTTCCTAAACAAACAGTAGATTTTAATTACATTTTCATAGTGTGTTTTCATATATAACAGGGCAAACACCCACACATAAGTTTTCCCTTTTAAATTTTTCTTGGCAATTCTTACATGTATTTTATTCCATATGAAATCTGAAATCATTTTATGCAGTGTGGCAGTTAAAACACCACGTGGGACCACCCACATCCCATATTGGAGTGTCTGGTTCAAGTCCTGGCCCCACTTCCCTTCCAGTGCCTGCTACCGTGGAAAGGCAGCAAATGATGGCCCGAGTACTTGGGCTCCTGCCACCCAAGTGGGACTGAGTTCCTGGTGATGCGGGCAGGTTGACAGCTGGTGAACGAGGAGACACCGAGGACCACCACAGCATCCGCACACATCCAGGCCTTCTGTGTAAGCCAGCTGGAAATACCAATAGGACGGCAGGCTTTGCACACCCATTCCTCCTCATTCACCTGTGCCTCACTTCCCATCATGCATGAGACATCAGGATACCTACCTAGAGATGACCACGTGTGTGCTCCAGCCCTATACGGAGAGGTCATGACACTTCTGAGAGCCAAAGCAGGGACACAGAAGTGAGCCGCACTCAAGCCCTTCCCAAACTCCTCTTCCTTTGACTGTTCAATCGGGCCCTGCCCAGGCACTGCCCTCTACCCTTTAAAAGGACAATTCCAACTTTGGTGGGGGCAGCAGCCCTTCCTTCCTAGTGAAGAGAGGTTGCCCACACGACATCTAAATATGTACTATCCCCTTCAATAACTCTTGTTTTCCTGTACACTTATGTCTTCTCCTTGTATTCCTATCTCTCCTGGAGATAAGAACTTGGAACAAGCCCAATCAAGGGTTGAGTTCCCCACAACACTGTTCTGTGTCTGGTCCAGCCATAGCTGTTGTGGGCATTTGGAGAGTGAACCAGAATCAGCAGATAGAAGATCTCTCTCTCTCTCTCTCTTATAAAATGAAAATGAATTAAAATGTAATAAATAAAATAATTTTCATCCTATTAAGAATGTGTACTTGGGGCCAGCGTTGTGGTGCCATATGACATCAGTTCACGTCCTGGCTGCTCCACTTCCAATCCAGCTCTCTGCTGGTGGCCTGGGAAAAGCAGTGGAAGATGGCCCGAGCACTTGGGCCCCTGCCACCCATACGGGGGCTCCTGGCTTCAGCCTGGTCCAGCCCTAGCCATTGTAGCCATCTGGGGAGTAAACCAGTGAATGAAAATCTCTCTCTCTCTCTGTCTCTCTCTCTCTGTGTCTCTCTGTCTCTCTCTCTTTCTCTCTGTCTCTCTTTGTCTCTCTCTCTCTTTCTCTCTCTCTCTCCTTCCCTCTCTATTTCCCTCTCTGTGTATAACTCTGACTTTCAAATAAATAAATTTTTAAAACAAACAGAATGTGTACTTTAGGCAGACTTCTTCCTGGCTAGAGGGTAGATTAAAGGAAGAAAAGCAGTTTGGCCCCAGCTCTCAAGCCTCTGTATCCATGAAGTGGGTGTCTGGGAACCTCCTCCAAATTCTTAGTTTATGACAGTGCCACATTCCGTGGCTTGCCGTATCACCAAGTCCTGAAAGGAATTCCACATTCCATCTCTCTGATTTGAGCTTCTAGAGAACCAGCACTGCGTTTACAGCCTGCAGGGCTTTGGCTCAGACAGGAAAAAAGTAAGCTCTTTGGCTGTGGGAAGCCCTGTGTGGGGTTTGTATCAGACAGAGTCCATATCCTTGAGGGTGTGGGTTGTCGTTCCCATTGTTAATACTGTTGTTCAAGCCCATGTTGCTCAGGTTCATGGTCGAGGATGAAGACAGATGACCGTGGGACTCTACCAATATCATAAATACCAAGAAAGCAGGAAAAGCACATAGGGAATGTGAGTGCTGGAAGTCAGGCCTTTTATTTTACTTCCACAAAATTCCACTGTAGCATAAACAGAGGACGTGGCTAACTGCATCTCTTGGCTGCTTCATGTAGGAAAATTGTTAGCAAATTCTGAATTCAACAGAACAAGATTCCACTTGCATTAAGAACAATGACATCATCGTCCCCAAACTATTACAAAGAATAATGAGACAGATTCAGCAAGTCTAGACAAACAGGTCGATCCCGAACCTCCCTTAAAGCCGAGTAAATACATACACCAAAACGCAGTGTCAACAACATTTTGTAACTGAGGTTTTTATGGAAAATCTTAACTGCAAAAATCAGAAATTCTTTTCTGTATATAAAGATAATTGAAAATAAATCTTGATGTGAATGGAATGGGAGAGGGAGCGGGAGATGGGAGGTGGGTGGGAGGGAAGTTATGGGGGGAAAAATCCATTGTAATCCATAAACTGTACTTTGGAAATTTGTATCTACTAAATAAAAGTTAAAAAAAATCACAAGTTCTAACTCTCAAAACTAGGTAAGTACACCCTTGCTTCCATACTGAAATAAATAAAAGATTTATCTGGCTAATGACTTGGAGATGAAATATGCTATAAGATCACATCAATAGACTACACCCTAGAAAAGAATTCAAGGCTCAGTTTTGCATCCCCAGATATGAACGCTGTCCTTGTCTGCTGCCTCCTGATGACAGTAGCGAGCGTTCCTTGAGCACTACTTGCTAGGTACTGTGCCTCACGCTTCTGTATATACTTGCTCTTTTCATCTACATAAAATCCCATGTGTGCAGAGCATTCCCATTTCAATGACACAGAAACCAAGGCACAGAGTGAGAAGAGCCCACACAGTCATGCGGATCCCATCTCAGCCCTGTCTCCAAAGCCTTACGCCCACAGGGCCGCCAGCTCTCCACCAGGCCATGGCAGCCAGAACTGAGGAATCTCAAGTCCTCTTTCTGGAATCCTGAAAGACCAAGTTCAAGGGAACTCCAGTGAGCCACACTGGCCACTGACCTCCACAGCTCCATACGCCCAGTGGTCAGAGGTCTCTCTCCGTGGCTGAGGACACAAATACAGCACTGGAGAAGAACAGACCTCATGGGCATCAAAGGCCATCAGGCTGAAGACAATGGGAGCTGTCCGGGTTTGCACTGAATTTCAGGAGTGGCTTTTGCAATACCCACAGGCAATCAGAAACTTTCCTTCAGCCATTCATTCGGATTTATCAAGTGCCTACCACTACCAAGCTAGCACCCTCTATCCAAGACTGAACAAGCTCTGAAGTCAGTTTACAGACCGAGCCAGCGAGGCAAGTAAGTAGCCCAGCTATCAGAACACCTTCCAATAGATGCCAAGGAAGATTTACATATTTGGAATTATAGGAACAGACAGGAAAGGCATCTCCGTCAAATGGTTTTAGGAGAAACATTAAAAATTGTGGTAGGGTAAGAGAGACACCCATTTTGTACAATTTGTTTTTCTTTTCCCATAATCGGAAAAATACTCAATACTTAAGAGAACCTGAGGCAGACATGTGGCCTGGCAGTTAAGATGCCCAGGCCCCATACTGGAATGCCTTGTTTCAATGCCCACATGTGTCTTCTAACTGCAGATTCCTGCTAATGCAGACCCTGGGAGGCAGCAGTGATGGCTCAAGGGGTTGGGTCCTTGCCACCTTCCATGGGAGGCCTGGATTGACTCCTGGCTCCCGGCTTCAGCCCTATCCAGTCTCAGCTCTTGCAGGCATTTGGGGAATGAATCAGTAGATGGGAGCATTCTCTCCCTTTCTCTCTCTCTCTCTCTCTCTCTCTCTCAATCTCTCTCTCTCTGCCTCTGGAAAAAAAAAATTATTTTGAGAACCTCAGATCCACTCCTGAATATACACCCAAGAAAACTGAAAACAGTGACTCAAACAAATATTTGTACACCTACGTTCAAAGCAGCACCAATCCCAACAGCCAAAGAGTTGGAAACAACCCAAGTATCCACTGATGGGTGAGAAGATAAAACTTGTTACATGGATACAAATGAATACTATTCAGCTTTTAAAAGAAGGAAAATTGTGACACATGCTAAACACAGGTGACCTTGGACTCTTTATGCTAAATGAAATAAGCCAGGAACAAAAAGACAAATATTTTATGATTTCAGTTATATGAGATACCTAGTCAAATTCATACAGACAGAAAACAGAATAGAGGTTGCTGGTTGCCAGGCCTCTGCTGCCTTTCACGGAAACAGAATTTCCATTGGAGAAGGTGAGAAGGTTCTGGAGGTAGAGGTGGTGACATGAGCATCACAATGGGCACGTATTGAGCGCCACTGAAATGTACTGTTCAAAGTGGTGCCATTCTTTTTTTTTTTTTTTTTTTTTTTTTTTTTTTTTTGTGACAGGCAGAGTGGACAGTGAGAGAGAGAGACAGAGAGAAAGGTCTTCCTTTTGCCGTTGGTTCACCCTCCAATGGCCGCCGCGGCCGGCGCGCTGCGGCCGGCGCACCGCGCTCGTCCAATGGCAGGAGCCAGGAGCCAGGTGCTTTTCCTGGTCTCCCCATGGGGTGCAGGGCCCAAGCACCTGGGCCATCCTCCACTGCACTCCCGGGCCACAGCAGAGGGCTGGCCTGGAAGAGGGGCAACCAGGACAGAATCCGGCACCCCGACCGGGACTAGAACCCGGTGTGCTGGTGCCGCAAGGCGGAGGATTAGCCTGTTGAGCCACGGCGCCGGCCCAAAGTGGTGCCATTCTAGCCGTATTTTCCAACAGTATAAAGAGGATCTGAGAGATCCTCTTACAGATGATGGAACTGAAGACAGAGAGGTAAGCTGAATTAAAAAAAAAAAAAAAACATACAGCTCCTTAAGCAGAGGCTGAAACAGAGACGCCCACAAACGGGGCTCCTGTGCCTGCCTCACACAGCACCAGCAGTTCAGACAGGCGCCTGGTCTAAACTGTCCAGCCTGCACTACAATCCTGACATAGGTATATTTCTCCTCATTTTAGAAGCAAGGAAACCGAAGCATAGAGAATTGACAGTCTGCCAAGATGACCTGTCCGTGACAGATCTGCTTCCTGTTTCCTGGGCAATCAGTGGGGCTGCTGCACCGTGCCTCCCATCTTCATGTTCATGTCATTCTCTCAAAGGCAGGAATTCTGTGCATCCCCATCACAACAAATTGCAAAAACATCCCAAACTCTTCAACCCTCCCTATCCAAGCTCCCCACACTGTGACTTTACAGCTCACCCCATCAAAAGGCACAATCTACCTCCCCACCGCCGGAATCCATGTGGGTCCTGCGATTTGCTTTAGTCAGTGGAATGTGGTGGAAGTGACAGTGAACCAGGATTCAAGTCCAGGTCTCAAGAAACCTTGCATGCTCCCTGGCTCAGGACCCCACCACTGCCACGTGAGTAGGCCCAGGCTAGCCCGCTGGGAAATGAGAGACCTTCTGGAGGAGTGCCTAGCTGCCCCAGCTGAGAGCAGTCCACATTTACACAATCCCCAAACACACGGAAGAATGCAACTCTGCCCAGGGGCAGGGGCAGGATCACCTGTGAGGCTCTCCATACAAAGGAGACCCTTGCTTTGCAGACAGTGGTGAGGGAGGAAACAGTAATGACTGAAGAGGACCCAATGGAGCCAGATGGCATCCCAGGCCCTGGGAACGACATGGGCAAAAGAAAACTGGGAACGTGTGGGGTGTGTTTGGAGAACAGTGAGTGGTCTGTTCTGAGTGTGGACCAGTTGTGTTGAAGAGGACAATGGGAAATAAACCCAGGAAACAAGGGCACATTGGCTTAGTAGTTTCTACTGATTTAGCATGGATTTAGAAACCTTCATTTGGATAACTTGTTCATTTTCTCCGATTTCCACTTTCAGAGAGGCCCATAGCAGGGATTTGAGTGGCGGCAAACTGGCCCGAGAGCCTGCCTTACCCACTTACTACAAAACCACGATGGAGAGGCTGAAGGTACAGAGCACGGTTGTAAAGGTACCACAACTGGCCAGGAATGGAATTGTGAGAAAGACAGGAAACAAGAGCTGTGAACAACACAGCCAGATGGACTGCAGGGCTTGGCTGTGGGTTGCAGAATAAGGTGAGGAATGAGAGGAGCCACTGGAATGTAAAGAAAGAGGAACAGAGAGAGAAAAAAAAGTCCTCCATCTTTGCTTCACTCCAGCAGGGGTTTGGGCCAGGTGAAAGCCAGGCGCCTGGAACCCAATTCAGGTCTCACACACAAAGCCATCACCTGCTGCACTGGCAGCAAGCTGAACAGAAGCAGAGGTGGGTCTCGACCCCATGCACTCCGACACGGATGCAGGTGTCCCTAGCAGTATTAACCATGGCCAAATGCCCACGCCAACCCTGTGGATTCTGGAACACCTGTTTGGGTTGGACGCATGGAGAACTAACTACAAGTAGAATGAAGCACACTGCGAAGGAATGAGAAACATGTCTGGGGTCAGCTGCAGAGAGTTGAAAATGCAGAGGCCACGTTAATGCTCTTGCATTATAGCCAGCATCAAAACCAGGTAGAATTCTTGTCAATGACCATCCACTGGATGTTTGCTACAAAGTCATTTTTGTTGGTAACCAATCATGAAGAAATGTAATAAATTTGGATATTGTTTCACTCAACAACACTGCGTTTTCTACTATTTTTACTAATAATTTAAGATGGTATTATAATGTCTTGTATCTATCAGCTTTTAAAGACTCTAATTTTTAGTTCCCATTTTAAAATTTCATTTCATGGGGCCAGCACTGTGGCATAGTAGGTAATGCCTCCACCTGAGATGCCCACATACTATAATAGGTGCCCATTCATGCCTCAGCTGCTCCGCTTTCAATCCAGTTCCCCACTAGTGCACCTGGGAAAAGCAGCAGAAGATGGCCCAAGAGTCCGGGCCCCTGTATCCATGTGGACGACCTGAATGAAGCTCCTGGCTTCCACCTGGCTCAGCCAGGAGCCTGGCTAAGCCAGAGATGTTGTGGCCATTTGGGGAGTGAACCAGCAAATGGAAGATCTCTGTCTCTTTCTCTCTCTGTAACTCTTCCAAAATAAGTAAATCTTAAAATTTTTTTCATTTCATATGATTTATTTTTTGCTTGTTTTTTTTGTTTTGTTTTGTTTGTGAGACTCAAAATTAAGAAAAGGAGGAGAGGCCGGTGCTGTGGTGCAGCGGGTTATCGCTCTGGCCTGAAGCGTCGGCATCCCATGTGGGCGCCAGTTAGAGACCCGGTTGCTCCACTTCCCATCCAGCTCTCTGCTGTGGCCTGGGAAAGCAGTAGAAGATGGCCCAAGGTCTTGGGCCCCTGCACCAGTGTGGGAGACCCAGAAGAAGCTCTTGGCTCCTGGCTTCGGATCAGCGCAGCTCCAGCCATTGTGGCCAATTGGGGAGTGAACCAGCGGATGGATGGAAGATCGATCTCTCTCTCTCTCTCTCTCTCTCTCCCTGCCTTTCCTCTCTCTGTGTAGCTCTGACTTTCAGATAAATAATAAATGAATCTTTTTTTAAAAAGGAAGAAAGTAGCTAATAGTTATTGCATCTCTATCATGTGTGTGTATGGGTATACATATCTATATTTTTCTTCCTTAAAATACACTCTTGTAAGGAAAGATCCTTTTCACCCCATCTTACCAATGAGGGCATGATGCTTAGATAGGCTAAATAATACGCCCAATGTTAAAAGCTAATGAAGGATAGGGTTGGCAAAGGGAGGAAAAAGGACCTTTTTTTATCTTTCACAGGCTTCCTTTTCATTGGTGTTTTTATTACAATGCTGACTAATAAGAGCCGTGGGTAATAAAAGCTCTCTTTCCCGGCAGAGAAGTGTTTGAGAACACTGTTTTAGATTTATGCTTCTACTCGAAACAGAAGATCCAGTTGTGTTGCTAAATGCCACGCAAAGAAGTACCTAAATTGCAGGCTGATGTAAAACAGATGGGAATTCAAATCTGAGTTCTGCCATACTCATTTGTGGCCTTGTGGCAAGCTATTCAACCAAACTGGATCACAATTTTCTCAGCCATAAAATTCAGAATAATAAAAGGTCACTTACAAGGCTATTAGGAGAACGCAGAAGAGAACATCTATCCCATAGCTATCAGTGTACTTAATAAACATGAGCTTCCTTTTTCTTACCAGAAACCTTTAAGGTCCTGTAATTTATCCCTTCTACATGAATTGCGTACAAAGTCTATCATGTCCCAGTTATGTGAGTAACTCTATTGAATGTGAATTTGTGATGTACACTAGCGGCTTAGCAAAGTCCATCAAGTGATTTTTTTTCAAATCTCTCCTAAATGGGTAACCAAGACATTGCCATGTAAAGGCTAATTACTAGTGTGAGTGGTATGAACCCATTAACATTTATAGGTGAAATATGTCCCACACACGGAACATTCAGCACATGTAGGAAACCAGGAACCCAGACCAGCAGCTGACCCACTGACGTCAACTCCCAGCTCTCTTATCACCTGTGGTTCATTCATTCTCCGTGTAGTAAATCTCAGCTAACCGCATACACGCTGGACAACGATGTCGGTTCAAGCGCAGTGCCTCCCGCCCGCGGTGGGAAGCAAAGAGCCTCGAAGGACCACTGCTTGTGCTCTTGTTTTCTGCACTCCTGACCCCTCTCTTCTTCCTCAAATGCTCTTGCTCCTCCCCCATCAAAATCTTTACTCCAAAAAGCATGTGATTACTTCTTCCTCATTAAAGTGTAAACAAAGATAAAGCTTAGCACCTCCCAGGGCTATGTGGTGACACAATAATTAGGAATAAGGTCACCGGCTTAAATGAAGGGGCTAATTCTAGGGATGAGTGTTAAGCTTCTACAAAGCTACCAGAAAGAACAATTTTCACCATGGGAACCTCCGCGTTGTTCCCTATGTTAAGAGAACAGACCGCTATGAGCACTTAACGCAGGATATGTCAACCAGATACCCAAAAGCTCCTTTATGCTTAGTTCATAAAGTAGGTACTGAGGCCACACTTAATGCTAAGAGATGCAAAAGCCTCCCTCTGGTTATGGCACAGCCACCACCCCCACCACCACGACTACCAAAAAACACTATAGTAGCTTCTATGGATTCTCGGCTTCTGTCCTGGGAGACTGTTATTAGAGACACCAGAGTGGGTCAGCAGAACTCGTGCTTTGGAAGGGCCACTGGGCGAGGTGGAAACTTGCCTCCACTATTACATCTGACCCAGAGCCTACTGCTCACAGCACTGGTTGCCAGGCAAGTGGAGGATGGCCACAGCAAAACACTTCCGTGGCTGAACAAGTCCCTGCAATGTTTCCCATCAGGAAATGGGAAGAGTTTGCAACACAAAGTGTCAGTTACCCCCACCCCACCAGGTAGGATCCAGAGAAGCCGGCTGAACTGACCAGCTGTCACTTACCTGAGGTCCATGTCTCCATCAACCCAGAAGGTGAAGATGTTAGAGATGGTTCCCCCTGGGCAGCACCCCATGATGAGAACAGCAATGGCTTGGACTGGCTTCAGAGTAAAGCTGACAGCCAGGAGATAGGCTATAAGAGGCATGAGCCCAAACTGGCAGAGCAGTCCCACGGCGATGCCCCAGGGTCTCTGGATGTGCAACCAGAGCTTCCGGATCTCCACGGAGCATCCCAAGGAGAACATGAGCAGGCCCATCATCACAGCGGATGCCACTGTGAAAACAAGTCCCAGGTCGCCATGTGCCTGCAGCCCCACTGGCAGCTCCTCCTCCGAACCGTTGGCAGGGTGGACTGAGCTGCTGCAACAGTTCGCTCTCATCTCCTCAAGGCAGCATTACAAATGAGCAGCAGCGACGAAGGCTGGGCAGCTCTACCCTGCCACGTTTTGCAATAATGCAACAAAGTCACGCACGCGTGCAGAATCATTCCAACAGCTGGTGCCTGGTCAAGTGATTCATCTGATCGATGTACTCACAAAGTGGCTCTATAAAGGCCATTAACATGGGCATGAAACCAATAATAAAATGTGGCAAGCAAGGCTCTCTCCTTCTGTTCTTACTCACCACTGAATATTCAAACGAAATGAGACAAGCAGACTTATTGTCAAGTGGAGTGACTGGGCTGTGTCGTCAGCATTACATTGTGTTCCAGGAAAGTAGGTTGGGTGCCAAGACATAATTTCTCCAAATTCAGTAGGGATTTCAGAGAGCCAGGATGCAAATTTCTGTAGGGAGAAAAGCTAACTCCGGAAAAAACAAAGCCACACCTCGCAGGATTAGCAAAGCGTTTCTGGTAGAAATATTGCAGCAAAAGTAAACCAGTGAAGGAACTGTCAGGAGGGACATGAATAATTTCAAAAGAACTTTCAGTCTCAGTTTTTCTTATTCCTATTTCTATGAGAATTTGTGTCTATAGGCAATAATTAAACACCTGCAAGAATAAATTAGTATTAAGCACCTGGTTATCTCTCAAGAAACATGTGGAAACTCATTTCTTTTATTCAAGGGAGTTGCCACTTTGTTTTGGAGAGCCCATCCGCCCAGGAGCCCCCTGGAAAAGTCTGGGAATTTTGCAAGAGAAAGTCTGCCATCTGGAGACAGCCTGAGACAGCCACAGACCACAGTGCCCCAGGGACCCTCTGTGCATTCTAAGCAAGTACCAGTGATGACAATATGGTTCCGTGAAACTAAACCTGCACACAAGCAAGTGCCACACCCTTTCTCACAGAGAACAGAAAGTTTATTTGCAGTAACAAGGCACACTTTATCAACGCCTCCACCTGCCTTACCTGGGATACTAGCTGGCTGTGCACTGTTTATTCTTGGACTGACAAATTCTTTTCCATGACAAAATGCACAGGGCATGTTGGCTGCCTAAAAATACAAATTGAATATAAAATATAAGATCAATTCTATTGGAAGAAAGGATAACTTGCCTTGGGTAAACATGCCCCGCAAGCAGCTCTGACATCAGAGGTCGGCTCAAGGACATCACTATGTGAAGCCAAGCAGAGGGTGGGCCCTCTCTGAGGACGGGGTCAGGTCTCTGGAAAGCGAGGTGTTCCCAGCTTCAGCGATGCAGAGGTGTGGCCGGGCTGAGAGGGATTGGAGGAGGACAAGAACTGATCTCTCCTGAGCACTTCCGGTGACTGGGGTCTGCTGGCTGCTTTACACACCCGAGGCTGTGTCTAGTGAAGCAGAACTTTATCTTTTGTACTTACTAAGATAGGATGTCAGATGCTTCTATCTGCACAATATAAAAAAAATCCCTTCCTGGACTTTCTTACTCGAGTAGCCATTTTTTGTTAACACAAGTTTGGTAAGCACCCCAGTCCTGATGAAGACAGTGTGGGAGGACTCGTGTGACTGGCTGGGATTCCCACAGTGGCCTTAAGGAGCCTGGGGGCGGGGGTGGGGGAGGAGAGTGACTGTGGCCAGCTCTCTTAAAATTTCCTGTTACCGAAAATTCCCAGATGAATTAGGATGGTTCCAACTGAGGCTGCTGGCAGGAAAAGATACCAAGGTCCTGTTAACCTCTGAAAGGGCTGTCTCGACTGAGGACAATTTCCTCCAGACACAGTTATCCCAGCACAGAGGCCACAGGGGACACAGGACACAATGACTATGCGGATGTGGCTTGAGAGATGTCACGCTGAATGCCCAAGCCTGACCACCACCAACCTGTGTTCAAGGATTGGACCAGAAGAGACAGGACTGCCGTGGGCATAGGAACAACAGCTCAAGGAGTCCCATAAACCACAGCAACTGAGACCAGGGCCTAGCAGTGCACTGGTCGGGCTTTTCTGAGTTTCTCCCCATGTAGGACTGGAGAGGAGTTCCACCCATGGGGATCTTGGTCAATCTGAAAAGCAGATGTCACACAAGGGATCTGACTTGGCTCCAAAACTCACACAGAGGTTTAGTTCCCCAGAGTGTTATGCGAACAGGACTAAGAGGTACTGAGTCAGGCATGCACGCTCCCTGTCTCCTGCCATGTGACGCTCTCTGCCAGCAAGAACACTATTTTTTTTTTTTTTATGACAGGCAGAGTGGACAGTGAGAAAGAGAGACAGAGAGAAAGGTCTTCCTTTGCCGTTGGTTCACCCTCCAATGGCTGCCGCGGATGGCGCGCTGCGGCCGGCGCACCGCGCTTATCCGATGGCAGGAGCCAGGTGCTAGGTGCTTTTTCCTGGTCTCCCATGGGGTGCAGGGCCCAAGCACTTGGGCCATCCTCCACTGCACTCCCGGGCCACAGCAGAGGGCTGGCCTGGAAGAGGGGCAACCGGGACAGAATCCGGCGCCCCGACCGGGACTAGAACCCGGTGTGCCGGCGCCACAAGGCGGAGGATTAGCCTGTTGAGCCACGGCGCCGGCTGAGCAAGAACACTATTACCAGACGCTGAACCCATGGGCCCACCCGACTGGGGACTGAGCCCCCAGACCCCTAAGCCAAAATAACCTCTTTCCTTTATGATTTTTAGACTTCTCAGGGATTTCAAAAAGTTGACAGATATACAATCCTAGATTTCTTGCCCTTATTTGCATGTAAGGATTCAAATCACTAATTAGAGACTGTTTAAAGGTGAGACCAAACTGGCCCCCCACACTAGCGTGGCAGGCCATGAGCCCTCCCCACCTTTAAACTTCACATCTACTCTGAGAGGTGAGGACTATCACCCTCCACTTTGTGCACTTTGGGGAAAGGCCTGATGGGGCTATGTGCTTGGTCCAAGGTTATCAAGCACCTGAAGTATGTGAAAGTGGCCAGAACCAAAATGCAGTCACTATGTCAAACCCTAATAAAGCGGAGTTGGGAGGCCACAAATGGACAGTCCTCATGCATATTTGCCCAATCACACGAACTATTACAAAAGACTCCACAAAAGCCAAAGTCTTGCAGAAAGTCCAGTTCTAAGCGGCTATCTTTCTAGTAACAGCCAGGCCTCTCAACACAGTCTTACAAGCAGCCTCACCAAACTGCCCCCAGCAGCCGGGCTGCTTCTGAGGAGACCCTCTCCTTGCAAGGCCAATACAAACATCCCTACATGTGAAAGGGCCTGAAACCAATGAGCTTTTTTCCAAATAATTTTTATTACTAATTATTATTTTAATTGTATATATTTATAGGGTACATTGAGATAAGTCAATACATGTATTCAATATGTAAACATCGAATCAGGTTAGTTAACATTCCTATCTCTAAACTTTTAAAAAATCTTTTTGATTGACAATAATTGTACATATTTATGGGGTACAGTGTACCCTTGCAATAATTGTATCTAACATGTACTGATCAAAATCAGGGCAATAAATGTTTCCCCTCTCTTTGTCACTACTTTACGATTAGAGCTTTGAGCTCCGCTCTTGTTTGCTCGGAAAACACGTAATACGTTATTGTGGCCTATAATCACTTTACTGCATAGACCAAACTTGTTTCAAAGCATCCTGCATGGACTTCACCTTTCTGCCTTCAAAAATTTGCTCCCCAGCTCATGACAAGATCCTCAGGTGATTACTGATGTCAAAAATAAGAGTGTCAATTGTTAAATCAACAACGGGAGTCACTGTGCACCTACTCCCCATGTAGGATCTCTGTCCTTAATTCGTTATACTATGTGAATTAACAGTAAGACTACTATTCAAACAGTACTCTATACTTTGTGTGTCTGGGTGGGTGCAGTTTGTTGAAATCTTTACTTAGTATATACTAAGTTGATCTTCTGTATATAAAGATAATTGAAAATGAATCTTGATGAAGAATGGGATGGGAGAGCAAGTGGGAGATGGGATGGTTTTCAGGTGGGAGGGAGGTTATGGGGGAAAAGCCACTATAATTCAAAAGTTGTACTTTGGAAATTTATATTTATTAAATAAAAGTTGAAAAACACTTGCCCCCTTGGGGCCAGCACTGTGGCATAGGAAGTTAAGCTTCTGCCTTCAGCACTGGCATCCCATATGAGCACTGGTTCCAGTCCCCACTGCTCCACTTCCAATCCAGCTTCCTGCTATGGCCTGGGAAAAGCAGCAAAGGATGATCCAAGTGCTTGGGCCCCTGCCACCCATATGGGAGACCTGAAAGAAGCTCCTGGCTCCTGGCTTTGGGTCATCCCAGCTCTGGCTGCTACGGTCATTTGGGGGTGAACCAGCAGATGGAGGACCTCTCTCTCTGTGCCTCTCCTCTGTCTGTAGCTCTGCCTCTCAAATAAATACAAAATCTTAAAAAAAAAAAAAATTGCCCCCCACCACGAGCTCCTCAGCCTATGATTCCACACAGCATTCATATCCCAATTTATAATCCCACTCATTCTCAAAATAATTTACTTCCTTTGGAGAGTCACTCTCTTGGTATTTGAGGCTGAGAACCGGGTTTTATACCCCCGCTAAGTCATGTGCGTCTTCCTGGAGCACACCCACATGGGAGAAAGGAGAAGCAGTCAACAGCGTGACCATCTTGAAAAGACTGACAGCAACTTAACTGGACAACTCGGGTATAAAACACCCAAGTGGTCTCAAGAGGGAGAAACTCACTAGTCCCTCAACTCCAATTTTACCTCCTATACTTACACATTTAAAAGGCACCTAAATGTGTTCTATATGCATGATCCAGTTTTACAAATCCCAGGAAATGTTCATGTATTTCTAGTCTCTGCAAATGGAAGTAGGGGAGAAAGAGAGTCTTCAGGAAACCAACTGCTCTCCAGGCTGGGAATGGGAAGGCTGAGGGGAATCTGCCAAATTCTGCAAATTAACGCAAGGGGAATCTTCTAGAAGCCTGAAGATCATAAAAATCCCACAAATTCAAAAAGCGCTTGGGTAAATTTATGGGAGATACATCCCAAAGGAAATTCTCAATAATGGGAAAAGCGGACTATTTACCTTGGCTGAACACAGAGTAAAAACCTAATTCAATATGCAAAAAAAAAAAAAAAAAGAAATAAAACCCTCAAAACAAAAACACTATGAAGAATGGCAAAATACTTGCAAATTCACCAAAAGCAAAAAACAACAAATCAAAACAAAGCAGTTGAAACATACTAAAGTGCTTAACATCACTGACAATTTTGTAAAAGTTCATTAAAGTAGCATCTTTTATTGTCAATAAGAAAAAAAAAATAATTTCAAGGTGAACACACCCTGCTGTAAGAATTGAGGGGAAAACATCTCATATATACTTCAGGTAGGACCAGAAATTGTCTCTGGAAAAAGTCTGGCATTTCGTACAAACAGCCCAAGAAGCTGTCTTAATAAATAAGCTTCGATAATGTCAATGATATATTGGGTAGGAGGAAGACATTCCTACTTATAATAGCATTATTATTTCCATTTTTATTTATTGTTTATATATATATATATAGTTACTTACATTCTTCTTATAATAGCATATTTAGAAAAGCAAAAAGTTGAGAACAAATGTCCAAGGAGAGACTAAGTAAATTATAATACAACCACAGACTGAGGCATTATAGAGTTATTTAAAGCATAAACAGTGGGGTAGGCATGTGGCCTAAGAAGTTGGTTTAGGATACCGGCATCCCATATCGGAGCCTGGCTCCACCTTCCTGCTGGTGTAGATCCTAGAATGCAGCAGTGCCTGGGCTCCTGTGGCCCACACGGGTAACCTGGATTGAACTCTCAGCGCCTGGCTTCACCCTGGCCCAGCACCTGGCTGTTGAGGGCATCTGCAGAGTGAACCGGCAGATAGGCAATCTCTGTGTGTATCTACCAAATCTTTGTCTCTCCCTCCCATCCACCTCCCAAATAAATTTTTAACAATAAAATCATCATCTTAGCGAGAAGAAATGTGTATGGTAGAAGGTTAAACAAACTAAAATTAAAAAAAAACAAGACCAGATGGTATGGACAGAATGCTTCCAACCATGCTATAATCATAAGCACAGAAAGCAAATGAATGGAAAATCTCCAATATGTTCACAGTGATTGCTTCTGTATGAAGGATTATGGACTTATTTTCTTTGTATTTGTTATACTATCCACTGTCTTTGAAATGACTGCCAATTACCATTTTTATGGAAGTAGGGGTTATTTCATGCAGCTCTTTAAAAGTCGTGACCTCCCTTATGACCTGGAGGAACCAGACAGCTGCAATGATTCAGTTGCTGCTGGGGTTCTAAAGTTTTTATAAGGGAGCCTGACAAAAACGTGAGCTCGCAGGTAAGGGATCCCTGCAGAGAGCAGAATGCATGGTGCGAGGAGGACTGCCCAGCCCAGTTGGGCCCCAGAGAAGCGCGGTAGACGTTGCTGCAAAGTGCTCAACCTGAAACTGCACCTGCTCCAACCTTCTAGGTGAAGTAAGCAGAAAGGAAAACAAAGCACCCTGTCCACAAAGCCAGCTGGGAGGGCCTGCTCACCCGGCACCGGCAGCATGCTATTCATAATAGTCTTTGTGGTCCTTCGCCCAACCACCTTTCCTGGCCTCTGCTCACTAGATCAGATGTTATTCAAATTATAAACATAATTGCTCACAGCCTGGTTAATGCCTAGAATTATGAGAAGAAAATGTATTACAAGTTGTAATAAATGAGATGAATGAGGTTTGTCGGTCATTAGGGCAAACTACTGATCCTGATTTTCTGTGCAACAGCAGCCGCTCACTGAGTCTCTCCTATGTAGAGGCCCTGTGATAGGTCCCTTATGTATCTCATTTGGTATTCCCAACCCCCATACCAAGCAGGTGCCACTATCATCTCATCTACCATGAGTGAAGAGAGGCCTATGGAGATAAAGCATTTGCCACAGACTCAACTAGAAAACAAGGCAAGATGATGGAAACTGACTCCCAAGTCAATTATGTATGAAAAATAAATAAAATAATAAAAGGTCATGATGTTTACTTGTATAAAACACTATTCTTGCTACGCAAATGAAATGTCACATCCTGATCACTAATATTCACCTCAGTAAACCTTTAACTCGTGTGCTTCGCAAGGTACTAGACACAGGTGCACACTGAATATGTTAACTGACATTCTGAAAGAATAATACCCATATGGAAAAGGATAATGTCCTCATTTACATACCTTAAACTCTTTTCTTTTGAAATAATTGCCTCATTCAAGCATTCATGATACAAAGGATAATTCCTAGGACACTCATCATAGGTCCTGAACTACTTTACAGTGGCTTCCCTAAAACTACATAAGCAGGGCCAGCATTGTGGTGCAGAGGGTTAAGCCGCTGCCTGCAATGCCACCATCCATTATGGGCGTCATTTCAAGTCCTAGCTGCTCCACTTCCACTGCAGCCCCCTGCTAATGCTCCAGGGAAAGCAGTGGAAGGTGGCCTGAGCGCTCGGGCCCTGGCTACCCACACGGAAGACTCAGACAGAGTTCCTGCCTCTTGGCTTCAGCCAGGGCCAGATCAGGATCTCGGAGCCATTTGTGGAGTAAACAGCACATAGAAGATCTCTCTCTGTACCTCCCTCTCTCTCTCTGACTCTGCCCTTCAAATAAATAAAAACATAAGCAAAACAGTTCCTTGTGCACATCAACCAACGACCCTCCCAAAATGGAAATGGAACCAGAGAAAGTCAGACGCTTCACAATGCACACTATGAAACTGACCATTCAGGCAGGTGTCTGGCACAGCAGTTAAGACTCTGCTTGAGACACTGACAGCCTACATCAGAGTCCATGGTTTGGAGTCTGGCGGCCTCCCTTTCCGATTCCACCTTCCTGCTAATGCACACCCTGAGAGGCAGCAGGTGATGCTCAAGGACTTGGGTCCCTACCACCCACATGGGAGACCCAGATTGAGTTCTGGGCTCCTAGATGTGGACTGGGCCAGCCCTAACTGCTGCAAGTGTTAGGAGACTGAACTAGTAAATAGGAGATAAATCGCCCTCCTCTCTGCTACTCAAATAAATAAAACATTTTTAAAGAAAAAGCAAGTAGCTACTCATTCTCTCCTTGTACTCTGTGGATCAGAAGTTAGATCCTAAACCCACAGCTACAAAAGATCAGAAGTGCTTTTCCCTCCACCCTTGACTGCCAGGCCAGAAGGACACGCACCTCGTACTTCAGCCAAAATTCATCAGAATAAGGCACGCTGCTGAGCTCTGGCATTTCACAGGAGAACTGGGGCTCAATCCCGGGCATCTGGTACAAAACCTCCAGCCTTCTGATCTGACCATTTCTAGCCAGGACGCCTGGGGCATTTTAAGCACTCAATAAATATGAGCTTTTGTGGTGGCTTTTGTTATTGGTAACATCTGCTGCATCTAACAATGTTGGGATAAAAAAAAAAAAATTTGCCTTCACTCTGCTTCCAATTTTCTGATCTGTTTTTCAAATATTTTTAATGAAACTTAGAAATTTCTTTCAAATACTAAAAAGGTCATAAGAAAAAAAAAATAAATATGAGTGCGTATGTGATCCTGTAATGAAAGGAGACCACCATTAGGAAATACCCTTCCTCTTATTTTGAAGGAAATTTCGCCAGTTATTTCCACTGCTTGTGTAAAGTAACATCAAAATTGGTAAAGTCCATGCAGTGCTAGAATTCTGGCAGCCACTCTCCTGGGCACACCAAGTTTTGATGCAACAAACACCTAGAGAAGTAGGCGGTGCCGGTAACCCAGCCCAGGGAAAGTTTGGTTATTTGTCTGGATCCAAATATGCTTGTCTTTCCTGCTCTACATAGTTGGCAAGGGTAGGAAGCTAAGTTCCAACAGGAAATAGCTATAGGATGAGCAATCACTAGAGCAATAAGAGAGAGTCTGCTTCGATCACTTGGAAGAAGTTGCTTTGATAGACTGTTCATTTGATAGAGAAATGACCTGACATGGGGGGGGGGCGTGGAGAATGACACCCACAGTTGAAGTCCACAAGAGAGATTACGCTTAACATTCCAATGCTGTGAAAGTTTCAAAATGGAAAGCAAGTCTTGAGAGTGGAGGATGATGACTGGAGTGGGACTGGCACTAACCAGTACACACGCATGGAAGGTGGAAGCCTCTTAAGAGAAAAATCCCAACAGCGTCTGGTAGGATGGCTTATACAACTTTTTCTTTCCCTGGGATCAATTAAAACTATTCGATTATGCCCACAGCTACACATAAAGTAAGCCAAGGCCACCAGATTCTTCTCACAGGCTTCAGGGTGCTTGCTGGAAACGGCCCTGCCATCCAGCTCTGCTATGACCCACGGCCACAAGGGATCACACAGGGAAATCTCTCTCCCTCCAAACTGCAATGCAGGGCCTGCTCGCTAATGCTCCAGCATTAGCTTTCTCGGTAATAAAACAAATGTTTGCCTTTCTACTCTACTTACTCTTTCACTTTATTTCACATTGAGTTCAGATCCTGGATGAGGGAACAGGGTTATCACTTTTTTAGTGTCCCTAAAACTCTAACATCTTGTCCAACTGACCACAAATATTGAGAATTAGGGTGGAATTTGTGGGGGTCAAAATAAGTATTTTGGCAGGACAGAGTATTTGGCTTTATGGCTTTGTTCCTTAGAGTCAAAAGAAAGGAAGGACACTTTGACCTCAAAACTTTTAAGATGTTATTACTGGGTAATGAGACTGCACTTCACAATGGTGCAGTTAGGGTTTTAAGTACCGTGACCTAGGCAAGCAGTCTTAGCCGAAGACGCTGATCACATGAGATTCTCACGTCGGCTGCTCACTGAGGCAATGGCAGTTTTTCATGTGCTGGTTGTAAAGAGAGGCTGGGGTGGGCAATTGGCCTAGCAGTTAAGATTCCGGTTGAGGCACCCAAGTCCCACATTGGAGTATGGGAATTCAGTGCCCACCTCCATCTCCTGACTCCGGCTTTCTGCTAATCTACACCCTGGGAGGCAGCAGGGATGACTCAAGTGGTTGGGCTCCGGCCACCCATGGGAGAGACTTGGATTGAGTTCTAGGCTCATAGATTCCACCCAGCCCAGTGCCACCCATTGCAGGCATTTGGGGAATGGGCCAAATGAACAGGAACTCACCCTCTCTCTTCCCTCTCTCTGTATCCATCTGTTTCTTTCCCTCTCTCTGACTCCCTCTCTCTCTGTCACTGTCTCTCAAGTAAATAAATGAATTTTTAAAATAATATATAAAAAGAAAAGCCTACTTTCACTGGATGTATTAGTCTATATTCTGCTACTATAATAAAATACTTGATGCTGGGTAATATATAAAGAAAAAAGCTCGGGAAGGGAGTTGTGGCGCACAGCAAACTGCCTCCTGGGATGCCCAGATCCCGTAGCAGAGTGCCCAGGACTGAGTTCGGACCCTGGGAGGCAGCAGATGATGTCCCAAGTCCTTGGGTGCCTTCCACCCAAGTGGGAAACCTATACAGAGTTCCAGTCTCCTGGCTTTGGCCTGGCTGTTGCAGACATTTGGGAACTGAATCAATAGACCAAAGATCTCTGCATCTCTATCTCCATCTCTCTCTCACCTCTCTCCTTTTTCTGCCACTCTCCCTTTCAACTAAAAAATTTTTAAGAAAAAAAAAAAACAGGCTTATTTGGTTCACAATTCTGAAGCCTAGAAAGTTGAAATAGTTTTGTGAAGGCCCCCCTGGCTGGACCACAACATGGCAGATAAGCAGAAAGGGACACAGGTGGGTACAGAAGGGGCCACAGCATAGGGTAGCCTTGCTTTATAACAACTTACTCTCATGAGAACTAATCAGTCATGGGAGACCTTGCCCACTCTTATGAGACAGCACTAATCCATTCATGAGGATGAAGCCCTATGCCCTAGTCACCTTCCACTAAACCCCATCTCTTAAAGGTCCCACCACCTCAACCATGTCACACCAAGGACCAAGTTTCCAGCATATGAACCTTTGAAGAACAAACCACATCCAAACTATAGCATTTGCACACTCTGGACTGAAGCAAATACCACCGGGCCTTGGCCTTTTGAAATAAAATTCAGTTACAAGAACCTTACTTAGCAAAATGCTGGCTGAAGGTGACCTCAGCAAACACTGGCTGCAAAAGCCCTAAGTAGGCAACACTTACTAGTCCTCATAAGCAACACAGGCAGGCATGACTCAACCAGAACCAGAGTCTAAGCAAGGACTCAGCAGATACAATAGCCCAGCAAGGCAGCCAGGTCAAAGATGGACCAAGCAGGAGGCTGAACAGCCTAAGTTTCTGTGAAAGGGCAGACTGGAAGTCACAGGGGACTGGAGCTGCACCTCAGTTACACTCCTAGAAAAGCTGTATCACCCAGAATTACAGGTCCTTAGCCCCCCACTATCTTCACAACTAACACAGGGATTTGAAAATGCACCAGGTAAAACATGCACCTGTAACTCAAGACATTTCTCTCCTTACAGTATTTACCCAAAAGGGATGAAAGCGGATGCCCACACATGGCTCACAGCAGCTTCATTTGTAACCACTCAGAACTGCAAACAGCCCAGATGTTTCTCAATAAGCTCATGGATAAACAAAGTGTGGTTTATCCATACAATAGAATACTACTCGACACTAAAAAGGAACATACGCACAACAAGGATGAATCTCAAAATAATTATGCCAAGTACAAGAAGCTGGATCCAAAATATAGTACATATTGAGTGATTCTATTTGTAGGAAATTCTCAAAACTGCAAATGAAGCCATAGCATTAGGAGGCAGAGGCCTCAGTGGGACCTGAAGGCTGGGAGTAAGGAACAGTGAGAAGGATGGATGACAAAGGGGTACAAGGAAATTCTTGGGGCAATGGACACTGTCATTAGCTCGATTGTGAAGATGGCCCACTGATACAGACATAAGTCAAAATGCAGAAAACTGTACACCTTAAACAGTTGCAGCTTATACAGCAGCCAATTTTACCTCAATAAAGTTGAAAAATATGTAAATCAGAGTATATAAGAAGGAAACAATACGAAATAAATACCTTGAGCTCTATCTTCAAAAGTGGTAACTTTTTAACAATTTTAACAATTTACTGTTTTTAATGATTATTTATTTATTTATTTATTTATTTTAAAGTCAACAGTTACAGAGAAAGAAAGAGATTTTTTTAAAGGATCTATTTTATTTATTGGAAGGCAAACTTACAGAGAGAAGGGGATAGAGAGAGAGATCTTTCATCTGCTGGTTTACTCCTTAAATGGTCGCAATGGCCAGGTCTGGGCCAGAACAAAGCCAGGAGCTGCATCTGGGTCTCCCACATGGGTGCAGGGGCCCAAGTACTTGGGCCATCTGCTACTGCTTTCCCAAGTGCATTAGCAGGGAGCTGGATTGGAAGTGGAGTAGCCAGGACAAAACCAGTGCCCATATGGGATGCCAGTATCGCAGGCGGTGGCTTAACCTACTATGTCACAACACCAGTCCCAAGAGAAAGAAATCTTCCATCCTCTGGTTCACTTCCCAGATGGCTGCAACAGCCAAGCCTGTGTCAGGCCAAAGCCAGGAGCTAGAAGCTTCATACAGGTCTCCCACATGCATGGCAGGGGCCCAAATACTTGGGCCATCTTCTGCTGCTTTTCCCAGGCCATTAGCAGGGAGTTGGGTTGGAACTAGAACAGCTGGGACACAAACCAGTGCCTATATGGGATGTTGGCATTGAAGGTATTGGCTTTAATGGCTACACCATGATGCAGGCCCCATGTAATGTATGTTTTAAGGTAATATCAACATTAAACAAATACTCACAGAGTAGCTGCCGCAGGTAGGTACTATTGTAGACTTGAGACACCACAGAGAAATAACATAGGCACATAAGCAAGCAAATACGTAATCGCAGATAGTCATATGATTGCTGCAAAGGAATTAAACCAGGGTGTTGTTACTGATAGTCAAAGAGTAAAAGGAGAGGCCCATTTACCTAGGGTGATCACATTAGACCACCCGCCCCCCCACCCCAGCCAGTGTTATTTGAGCTAAAAGTCCTCAGTAAGGAGGAGGCAGTCCTGGGAAAATAGGAGCCCAGAGAATCCTGGGGAACGTAAGCAGCGTGTGCAAACGCTCCAAGGTAGGAACAGATCCAACACACCAGAGAACACAGAGTGAGCCAGCGCGCCCGTGGGGATGGAGGACAAGTGGGAGGGATGAGCTCAGCAGGAAGGCAAGTGTCAGACAGCACAGGGCCTTTGAGGCCAAGGGAGGGGGTGTTACTAGACAGTCACAGAGTCTTTCTGCCGATGGCATGATTGCCATTTTTTAAAGATTACGATGGCTATTGAGGATGTGCTACAGGAAAGTCAAGAATGGAAGGAAGGCAATCAGTTAAGAGGCCTTCTGCATATTCAAAGGATGATGGAGGCTTGGGTGAGGCCAGCAGGGATAGAGAATGAAATTAACACATGGAGCCAGCACTGTGATGTAATGGGCTAAGCCTCTGCCTGTGGTGCCGGCATCCCACATGGGCAACCGGTTCTCATCCCGGCTGCTCCTATTCTAATCCAGTTCTTTGCTGATGGCCTGGGAAAGCAGTAGAAGATGGCCCAACTATTTGGGCCCCTGTACCCATGTGTGAGACCCAGAAGAAGCCCCTGGCTTCAGATGGGCCCAACTCCGGCTGTTGCAGCCATTTGGGAAGTGAACCAGTGGATGGAAGACCTTTCTCTCTGTCTTTCCCTCTCTGCCTGTAACTCTACCTCTCAAATAAATAAATAAAATATTCTTAAAAATTAAAAAAGGAATTAATACACTTGGGGTATATTCTAGAAGTAGCGTCTCCAAGAGCTGCTGCTAGAATGGGGTGACAAGGAGGGGCGGTGCCCAGAGGGATCACTGGAGACCCCTCGCTAGAATC
Organism: Sylvilagus floridanus; assembly: GCA_949820135.1. NCBI lineage: Eukaryota > Metazoa > Chordata > Mammalia > Lagomorpha > Leporidae > Sylvilagus > Sylvilagus floridanus. Next base: position 88,619,942 of record OX463238.1, read on the forward strand.
AGAACAAGAGCTCACTGAGTTGATGACTGTCCGGGTTGGAGCAGCACAGCACGTCTCAGAAAAGTGAAATGCTAGACGACATGGCTATTTTGAGAAGACTGACAACAAGCAAAGAGATTGGGATTAAAAGAAATGCAGTGGTCTCATGAAAAATACATTAAAAATTAAGTAATTACTAAATGTAATTACTAAATCATTAATCCTTAAAAAAAAAAAAAGGAAGGGGAGGAAAATTACTCATGCTGTACTACACAGCTCAGGTGTGACAGGTTTATGGGACGGTGTGATCTGAATGACTGTGTCCTCCCAATTTCATAAGTTGAAACCCTGCCCCGCAAGGTGGTGATGTCGGGAAGTAGAGCCTCCGGGGAAGTCTTCAGGTCACAGGGACTCTGGTACTAGTGTCCCTGTGAAACACATCTCAGAGAAACAGCTGATCCCTCCCACCATGAGAGAACACAGGAAGAGGTGCCGACTACCAGCCTGAAAGTAGGCCCTGAACAGTCACGCCATCTGCTTTGATCTTGGATTCCCCAGCCTCCTTACCCGTGAGAAACAAATTTCTGTTGTGTATAATCACCCTCGTGCATGCTATTTTATTCTAACGGCCCAAAGAGACTAAGACACACCCTCATAATATTGTTAAGATTTAATATCCTGGTTTAACATAAGCAAGACTATAACTTATATTTAAGAGAAGGGGAAATTTTATGCATGTGTGGTACATTTTGGGGAAAGAACAGAAACAAAATGCTGTCTCCTATACTGGTAAATCAAAAGATCATACCTTAAAAGGAGAAAAAAAAAGAAGTAACAATTAAAAAGTGTCATCTAGGGGCATGGAGATAAATAACAAAATAGGTAAAAACAGCAAAATAAGCTATCTCTGCAGAGGAGAAAGTGAATGGTGGAGGCATAGGGAACTACTGTTTCCAAAAAGCAACTCTTGGGGGGGGGGGGGGATGGGCAGAGGGGTCTGGCATTTTGGCATAGCAGGAAAAGCTGCCACTTGTGATGCTGGCATCTCATATGGGCACTAGTTTAAGTCCTGGCTGCTCCACTTCCAATTCAGCTTCTTGCTAATGCACTTGGGAAAGCAGAAGAAGACGTTCCAAGTACTTGGGGCCCTGCCACCCTTCTACTGGAAGACCCAGTAGAAGCTCCTGGCTCCTAGCTCCTAGCTTCAGAGAGGCCCAGCTTGGGCCATTATGGCCATTTGAAGAGTGAATCAGACGATGGAAGATCTCTCTTTCTCTCTCTCTCTCTCTCTCTCTCTCCCCTTTCTCTTTTTCTTCCTACCTCTCATCTCTCCCTCTTTCTTCAAATAAATAAATAAGAAGCGAGTCATGGAGCAAGCATTTGGCCTAGTGGTTGAGACCCACAATAAGATGCCTGCATCCCTCACTGGAGTGCCCAGGTGTGAGTCCCAGCGCCAGTGCAAATTCCAGCTTCCTGCTGATGCACTCTGGGAAGCAGCAGGTGAAGCCTCCAGTGCTTGGATCCTTGCTACCTATGTGGGAGACCTGGACTGAACTCCTGGCTCCTGGCTCTGGCCTGCCCCAGCCCCAGCCATTGTGTACATTTGGGGACTGAACCGGTGAATGGGAGCTCTCTTTTTTCTCTGCCTCTCAAATAAATAAAACATTAAATTATGTAAGGCATTTGTTTTTAGAAATTTTGACCCTTTAATATGCATTTGTAACTGGCTATTTTTAAAAGGAGAAACAAAGTGATTTCCAGTGAAATTAAAAGGTTTACTCACAGAAACCCAATCAGTTAGTTGTAAGGGGAGTCTTAAGTAAAACATAGAATTTTCTGTTACTACCTTATCTAAACTTATTTTTAAGAAATTAAACCTAAGAACAACAATATTCAATATATTATACAATAGACTTGTGGACTTTAGGTTAGGATACATTTACAGTATCAAAGAAACTCTTGGAGGTATTATCCCTGGGACTAAATGGATTAGTGACAGTAACCCGAAAAAGGGAGAGTGCAGGCCACTCAGTGGGATGTGAAGTACAAAACTAAATATACAGCATTAATTCAAGTACAGTGCAAAATATATGCTGATACAGCTGGATATAATTGTTTTAAGAAAACAGTGAATTGGTTTTGATTTCCAGAGAAATAGAAACACTGAATGCTTGTTAAAGCCTAACCTTTGGTTGCATGATCATAAAATGGCCATTTTCCACACTTTACACAGTTAACAACCCAAATATCCTATTTATAATAGCCTTAGCAGAGGTAGAAAATTGGTAAAAATGGCAAAAAAAAAAAGAACAAACTAGAGAGGACAGGTGTGTTAAGAAAGTGGACAGAAACAGCAGAACTGGGTGACTGACCCCCCTCCCCCCCGACATGCAGTCAAGAAACTTTGGGAGTGTTTCTGGTTGGCAGATAAACATCTTACCCAAAGCACATTGGAATTTTAGGAGGAAAATCTGGACTAGGAATGTGGAAATCCCATCTTCTTAAAGTCATATAACCAGGGCTACAAACAGAGCCTCGGTTCCTGGCAACTTTTTCCAGGGTTGCTGACCACTAACTCACATGAAAACTGAGGACAGGTGCCCTTGGTCTGAGCTATCATCTCAGAGATGGAGGACAGCATCAGGATGACACAGATGATGGTATCTAAACATCAACCTCTGGACGCAATTCCCTAATCTGAGGTCAAACTGTTGGCCCCATGGATTACAGTCGCTAGGTCTGTGTTTTTTAGGCCACATAATCCATTATAAAATCTGCTTTTTTGTAATTACAGATGAATTGATAGGATTCTAAATTTTACTTCAAAATAACCCTGCAGAGGGGGGTGGGGGGTGGAAGGAGAATGAGTACAAGTGAAACAAACTGGCTATGAGTTGGTAAGTGGGGTAGCTGGGTGATGGTGACATGAGGTTTTCTTTTTATTCCTACTACTCTTGTACATCTAAATTCTCCATAATAAAACTTATTTGTGCTCTGCTTTCAACTTTATTTTCAGATTCTCTTGAAAAATAGGAATATTTTCCCCCTTGGGGAAAACTGAACTGGAAACTTTCTTCTAATGCCATTCTAGCACAGCATCCAAAGGCAAGAGCTGAGGATCCACTGGCCCTTTGTAGAAAGCACATGCGCTCTACACCTCCAGTCTTTCTATATTCACTCCCCAAATGGTCTGTCTCGTTGGCACTCTTTGCACATTTTTGCTACCTACTTATACCCGGGTATGGGTTTGCAACCTCAACATTATATATAACCCTAAAATTCCACAGATATCAATGTTTCAAAAATTCTATATTTGTAGAGTAAAATCAGTGTGACATCAAAAAAAAAAAAAAAACAACTTAACAAAAACATACGCAATAAAGTTGCTTTTCGTGTTTAAGAACTCTAGAAACCAATTTAGATGTTGCAACACCCCAAGCAAGTGCAAAGCCAAGAAGACATGCATTGTAGTGGGTTGGAAAATTCATGACATTTTACTTGACCTAACTACTACCACTGCATAGAGAGGCACTACCAGGAGAAAAATCCCAACCCTGGCTTCTTTCTCAGGGGGAAAACAGAAAAATAGCCTATACATCCAGTGTTCTGGCTGTTCAGGGCACTGGTGAAGGGGCTGAATCCCACTTTGTCTGACTTTGAATGCTGATTGGAATCGCAATTTGGAAACCAGCTTGAGGGTCACTGAAAACAAAGGTGAGCACCACAAGTTTGTTACCATACCAAAGAGGCTGTATTACCACCAACAGACACAGGGGAGCAAGAAATTACCGCTCTAGTACACAAGCAGGCAAATGTCTTTGGGAAATTATCCAAGCCCAGAAAAGATGTACCCCCAGAATGCCTAAAAGGATCCCCATAAGTTCTAGCTGGACTGCTTAATGATGGTCCTCTGTTCACAGCCAGTGTCTAAAGGCTTGGAGAAGAGGCTCGTTTTCTCAAATGGCCAAATCTCAACTAAAAGCCCTAAGGCACATAACGAAACAGGAAAACATGGCCCAGTGAAAGAACCAAAATAATTTCCAAAAATAAAATCTATTTGTTACATGACAAAAAAATTTTTGAAATAAACATACTGGAAGGGCTGGCATTGTAATGCAGTGGATCAAGCCATCGCTTGCAACAGAATCATCCCATACAGGAGTGTTAATTTAAGTCCCTGCTGCTCCATTTTTTTAAAAGATTTATTTATTAATTTAAAAGGTACAGGGCCAGCACTGCAGCATAGAGGGTAAAACCACTGCCTAGCAGTGCTGGCATCTCATATGGGCGCCAGTGTGAGTCCTGGCTGCTCCACCTCTGATCCAACTCTCTGCTATGGCCTGGGAAAGCAGTACAAGATGGCACAAGTTCTTGGGTCCCTGTACCTGCGTGGGAGACCCAGAAGAGGTTCCTGGCTCCTGGCTTTGGATCTGTGCAGCCCCAGCCATTGCGGCCAATTAGGGAATGAACCAGCTCATGGAAGACCTCTCTCTCTCTGCCTCCCCTTCTCTAACTCTTTCAAATAAATAAGTCTTTAAAAAATAAATATAAATAAAAAGGTACAGTTAACAGAGAGGCAGAGGGGCCGGCGCTGTGGCACAGCGGGTTAACTGCCCTGGCACGAAGCACCGGCATCCCATATGGGCACCGGTTCGAGACCCGGCTGCTCCACTTCCAATCCAGCTCTCTGCTATGCCCTGGGAAAGCAGTAGAAGATAGCCCAAGTCCTTGGGCCCTTGCATCCATGTGGGAGACCAGGAAGAAGCTCCTGGCTTCTGATCGGCACAGCTCCAGCTGCTGCAGCCATCTAGAGAGTGAACCAGCGGATGGAAGACCTCTCTCTCTGTCTCTACCCCTCTCTGTAACTCTTTAAAATAAGTAAAATTAAATCTTAAAAAAAATGCTAAAGAGAATATTTCACACTGAAAGAAAAGGACACAGGGCAAAAACTCAACACTGTATAAAAATATAAGGTTCAGGCACAAGTGTTTAGCCTGGCAGTAAAAACTCCCGTAATCAACAGTGATGTACCTGGGTTCAATTCCTGGTTCCTGCTCCTGACTCCAGCTTTCCACTAATGCAGATCCTGGGAGACAGCGGTGATGGCTCAAGTGAACGGGTTTCTGACACCCATGAAGAGGACCTGAATTGTGTTTCCAGCTCCTGGCTTTGGTCCCAGTGCGGTCCCAGCCATTGTCAGCATTTGAGGAGTGTACTAGTAGGTGGGAGCACTCTGTCTCACTTGCTCACTCACTCTCACTCAAACAAAATTTTACAGCAATTTAAAATACAAGGTTGTCTAGCATAGTAAATACATAGACAAAATGTACAATTCTGCAGTATTGTAATGTCAGCATATAAATCACTTTTAAGCTTGGTACAGAATACAAAAAACACAAAACCATTAAAAACTATAAATCCACAACACAGATACACAATATAAAAATATGATCTGTGACATCAATAGCAAAATGGGAGAGGGCAGAGATATGAGAGTAAAACCCACCATTGAAGTTATCCATTTTAATTCAATTCGTATAACTTAAGGTGTTTTACGTAAATTGTATATTTTTTCCTTCTGATATTGGTCTTAAACTGTTTGAACCCACATTCAATCCTATCCTGGCTATCTCCCTATAAAAACCATCACAAAAAGTATCATAAAATATAAGAACAAATGATCTCAGTTATGGACCTTTGACCATTTGGAAATTATCTAGCAATAAATTCACACTGGAGCCAGCATTATAGTGCAGCCAGTTAAGCTGCTGCCTGCAATCCTGAAATCCCAAATGGGCACCAGTTCAAGTCCCAGCTGCTCCACTTCCCATCCAGCTCCCTGCTTATGCACCTGAGAAAGCAGTGCAAGGTGGCCCACGCCTTTGGATCCCTGCAACCACGTGGGAGACCCAGAAAGCATGGCCCATCCCTGGCCATTGCAGCCATCTGAGAAGTGAACCAGCAGATAGAAGATACCTCTCTCTCCACCTCTCTCTCTCTCTCTCTCCCTCTCCCTCTCCCTCTCCCTCTCCCTCTCTATGTGTAATTCTGCCTTTCAAATAAATAAATCCTCAAAAATAAGTAAATAAGGAGCCAGCACTGTGGCATAGTAGGTTAAGCCTCCACCTGTGGTGCCAGTATCCCATATGAGTGCCCATTTGAATCTCAGCTGCTCCACTTCTGATCCAATTCCAACAATGGCCTGGGAAAGCAGTAGAAAATGGCCCACATGCTTGGGACCCTTCACCAACTTGGGAGACCAGAAAGAAGGCCCTGGTTCCCGGCTTCGGACTGGCCCAACTCCAGCAATTGCTGCCATTTGGGGAGTAAACCAGCAGATGAAAGATCTCAATCTCTCTCTGTCTCTGTCTCTCTGCAACTCTCTTTCAAATAATAAAGTAAATCTTTAAATTAATAAATCTTTTTTTTTTTTTTTTGACAGGCAAAGTGGACAGTGAGAGAGAGAGAGACAGAGAGAAAGGTCTTCCTTTGCCGTTGGTTCACCCTCCAATGGCTGCCGCGGCCGGCGCGCTGCGGCCGGCGCACCGCGCTCATCCGATGGCAGGAGCCAGGTGCTAGGTGCTTTTTCCTGGTCTCCCATGGGGTGCAGGGCCCAAGCACTTGGGCCATCCTCCACTGCACTCCTGGGCCACAGCAGAGGGCTGGCCTGGAAGAGGGGCAACCGGGACAGAATCCGGCGCCCCGACCGGGACTAGAACCTGGTGTGCCGGCGCCGCAAGGCGGAGGATTAGCCTGTTGAGCCACGGCGCCGGCCAATAAATCTTTTTAAAAATACATACATATTCAGTGCCTACATACACTGATCACCAGAGTAACGACGTAAATAAGCAAGTATTCCTGCTTTTATATCATTTCAAGAGACAGACACACATAAACACATTATTAATCAATTCCACTTTGCAATTTCATTTTAAAGATTTTATGAATAAATAAATCTCTTGAAACTTTTGAAAGGCAGAGTTACAGAAGCAGAGACAGAGAGAGAGGGAGAGAAGTCTTCCATCCACCAGCTCACTCCCCAACTGGCCGTAATAGCAGGAGCTATGCTGATCTGAAGCCAGGAGCCAGGAGCTTCCTCCAGGCCTCCCATGCAGGTGCAGGAGCCAAAGCACTGGGCCATCCTCCGCTGCTTTCACAGCTCATAGTAGAGAACTGGATCGGAAGTGAAGCAGCCAGAACCCAAACCAGCGCCCACAGGGGAGCTGGCACTGCAGGCGGCAGCCTTACCCGCTATGCCACAGCGCCAGCCCCTTGCAATGCAATTTTGTTTTAGCATATGCAGTTTTAAGTGGTTCAGAATCATCTGCCTAAAGCACAATATAATCAGATGACTCTGAAAGCTACAAGTAACCATTTTTGTCTCAAGAAAATACCAAGAATCTACAGCTTTCTCAAACTTCACCTTTCTTCAAGGAATACTTAAAATGTTTATTACAGAAACCATTTTGCAAACAGATACATCTTCTTTTTTTAAGATTTATTTATTTATTTGAAAGTCAGAGTTACACAGAGAGAGAAGGAGAGGCAGAGAGAGAGGTCTTCCAACCACTGGTTCACTCCTCAGTTGGCTGCAACAGCCAGAGCTTCGCTGATCCAAAGCCAGGAGCCAGGAGCTTCTTCCAGGTCTCCCACACGGGTGCAGGGACCCAAGGACTTGGGCTATCTTGTACTGCTTTCCCAGGCCATAGCAGAGAGCTGGATCGGAAGTGGAGCAGCCAGGACTCATGCCAGTGCCCATATAGGATGCCGGCACTGCAGGCAGCAGCTTTACTCACTATGTCACAGCGCCAGCCCCGAGACACATCTTCCATTCATCTTCACAACATCTCGGAAGAAGGATGGAGGCATGTACCTTACAACCCCAATCTGAGGTGAGAAAGAGAGAAAGAAAGAAAGAGAGAGAGAGAGAGAGAAAGAAAGAGAGAGAAAGAGAGAGAAAGGAAGGAAGGAAGGAAGGAAGGAAGGAAGGAAGGAAGGAAGGAAGGAAGGAAGGAAGGAAGGAATCGTTTAAAATAAAAAGGAAGAGGAAGAACAGGCCTGGCCCCTCCAGCCCTCTCTCCTTCCTGGGACCCAGATGTAATCTTGCTCCTCACACACTCCCCCAACTGCCATGTGTCATGATGTGTCATAGCCAAGGGAGGAGCCCTCACCAGAACTCAGTCAATGCAGGTACCATGCAGTGGTAAACCTCAAAAACTGTGAGGTAAAAACATCTCCTTTTCCTCTGAGCCTGTCTCAGATATCCCCCTACAGTGACAAAAATCCAGCTAATACACAGTCCAATATTATATCTCTTCTATACCTAGACTGTAGTGGTACAAGGTTTTGATGCTCACAGTAACAGCTAACACTAGAGTAATTCTCAGTGTACCTGGCAGTTTCTATTTTGTCCTCATGACAACCCTCTGAAGTAGGAACTAGTATGATTCCTATTTAATATAGAAGGAAACTTAGAGACAAAGTAACTTACCCCAAAGATCACAGCACTATAAGCAGCTGAACTGAGATTTAAAGAGAGGTAGCCAGGTCTGAAGTCTGTCCTCTTAAACACTATGCCATAGCTTCTTTCACATCAAGGGCAAGATAACAGAAGATCCTAAAATGACTACTGAATCATCTAACACTAAACTGTGCTGGGGGCCAGCACTGTGGCTCAGCAGCGTAAGCTGCGCCTGCAATGCCAGCATCCCAAAGGCACCACCTCTGATCCAGCTCCCTGCTACTGTGCCTGCAAAAGCAGCAGAAGATGGCCCCAGAGCTTGGGCCCCTGAACCCACATGGAGACCTGGAAGACGTTCCACACTCCTGGCTTTGGCCTGGCCCAGGCCCAGCAGTTGTGGTCTTTTGGGAAGTAAACCAGTGAATGGAAGATCTCTCTTTCTCTCTGTCTTTCCCTCTCTCTCTGTAACTCTTTCAAATAAATAAAATAAAAATACATAAATAACAAACCGTGCTAAAATATAACCTTAATTTACAAATATGCTTTATTGGATTCAAAATCTAGAAGAATTGGTTCATCCAAATCCAATACTTTCTAGTTAATCAATTTCCCCATTCCCCAACCCCTCTGTGCAAATCAGTTTTTCTCATAATAAGACTTTCTTTGTATGTTCATGTCTCTTTCACATACGTAAGTATGCGTGTTCCACATGTTCCAGGGTCATGCAGAGAAAAAACAGGAAATTAGGCAGAAGGAAAACAAAAACAAAGGAAGCTCTACTTGCTACTTTAAAGTAACACAGTGATGTTTCACTGAAAATTGAAAACTGAAGACTTGCTCTGTTATTTTTCTTAATCAAATGAAAATTTTCAGCATTTATCATTGTCAAGAGAATTGCTCCTTGCTTTCTTTTTGGTCCCTCCTTGGGATCTCAAAGACACAGATTCAAAATATTTCTTCAAAATAATGCTTCTAACAGGGAGTTTCCTTTTTGCTTAGTGCAAGTTTGCAAAAATCAAAATGAGTAGCGTAAGTGACTCATCTCCAGAGGCATTTCCATCTACTTACAGTGCTGTCGCTTGTGACACAAAGGCAAAGAGCCCTGGCAGGAATGCAGAAGACCTGTCAGAGCTTCCCACCTGCCAACATGTGTGGCACCTGCACACCAGTCAGGTCACGATGTACTCATAGGACGACACTGAACTCGGGACAGCATAAGGCTCAGGACCTCCATCCCCTCTGATGCAGGGAACAGCACAGACTCCATTCTGAGGTGCTTGGGACTTCGGTGGGAAAGGCTTTCTGAAACCAGCTGTCCTTCCCCTTAGGGATACCCGAACTTCCTCAGAGGCATTTTCTTGACTTTTAAGCTTAGTCAGGCGCTTTACTTCATACTCCCTTTCAATTTTGATGGCTGAAAAATAAAATACATGGAGCAAATTGATTGCCATTTTCACCAGGTATAGTTCAGTCGAAACCGTTATCACACAGCAGGATTCACATAGCTGAATAACGAACAAGCTGATAAGACTAGATGAGCGGTAGGGGTTGGAGAAGTACATTCACACATTTCTCTGATGAGCAAATGCTACTGACAATTTACGATTTATTACAATAGATCTTAAGGAACTTACATTCTGCTGAAGGGAGCAGACCATCCTTAACAGTTTTGCATTTTATGAGCTTTATAGGACTGCCAAATGTAATTTCTTCCAAGAAAGGCAACTTGAGGTTGGCTAGGTTTGTGTACCAGGTCTTTGTAAGCAGTGCAAGATCCCAAGGTTCCTGTCTGGGACAAAAATGCATTAATTCATTCAATAAATGTGCTGAGCAGCCATACTGTGTAATGTACAGAGGACATCACATTCATTCTTAATTCTTTATCCCCTGGACACTCTGGATTACAAGGAAGTTCTCAGGGTTTTCTGGAGTTGCCACTCTAGCAAAGAAGGATTTAAAAAATGACCAGAAATGTTAATGCCAGGAACTTCTGTTCACAGTGAAGCCTCGGTGGAGGTAACTCAATCTTTTTATTTATTTATTTATTTGACAGGTAGAGTTACAGTGAGAGAGACAGACAGAGAGAAAGGTCTTCTTTCCGCTGGTTCACCCCCCAAATGGCCGCCATGACTGGCATGCTGCACCGATCTGAAACCAGGAGCCAGGTGCTTCCTCCTGGTCTCCCATGCGGGTGCAGGGCCCAAGCACTTGGGCCATCCTCCACTGCCTTCCCCAGCCACAGCAGAGAGCTGGACTGGAAGAGGAGCAACCAGGACTAGAACCAGCACCCATATGGGATGCTGGCATCACAGGCGGAGGATTAACCAAGTCAGCCACAGCGCCGGCCGCATGGTAACTCCATCTTTCCATGTAAGATGATGTGGACAAGCACTGTTAGCTCCAAAGTCTTTCTGGCTGTTTAAAAATAGAGCATATGTTAATACTTTCATTGTGGGTTTTAGGGATCGAGATGAAATTCCAAACTGCAGCATGGAAAATAACCACTATGAGGAGTATGTTTTGCCAGAGGGTAAGACACCTATGTCCCACATCAGAGTACTGGGCACAATACCCAGCTCTGGCTCCTGACTCCAGTTTCCTACTCATGCAGACCCCGGGAGGCAGCAGTGAGGGCTCATTTGGATTCCTGCTGCCCGAGGGGACACCTGGATTACAATCTCAGCTCTCAGCTTCAGCTCAGCCCAACTTGAGCCGTGGCAGGCATTTGGAGAATGAACCAGAGGATGGGCACTCTCTCTCTATGTATCTCTCTCTGTCTCTCATGCTCTCTGCCTTTCAAATAAATAATAAATAACTTAAATGTTAAAGAAATAACCACTATGAACCTTAAATAAGTGTTTTATTTAGCCAAATCCTATTTAAAATATCAGCTCCCTGTTTCTTATCTGTAATCAGTATGAGTCCATCCTCATCCGCATGAGGAAAATGAAGGGTCTGCTTTGGACCCAGTAAGGGTAGCGACAGTGACAGTGTCATACACAAGCCACCCTATCTCCTCCAGCTTTCTTGTTACTGTATCATCTAACTTCAAGAAGTGACTCAGGGCTGGTATTGTGGCGTAGCAGGTAAAGCTATTGCCTGCAGTGCCAGCATCCCATATGTGTGCCAGTTCAAGTCCCAGCTGCTCAACTTCTGATCCAGCTCTTTGCCATGGCCTAGGAAAGCAGTAGAAGATGGCCCAAGTCCTTGGGCCCCTGCACCCACATGGGAGACCTGGAGGAAGCTCCTGGCTCCTGGCTTTGGATCAGTGCAGCTCTGGCCATTGCAGCCAAATGGGAGTGAACCAGTGGATGGAAGACTTCTCTCTCTCTCTCTCTCTCTCTCTCTCTGCCTCTCCTCCTCTCTGTGTAACTCTTTCAAATAAATAGATGAAATTAAAAAAAAAAGAAATTATTCAGAGTCTATAATTATTATAGACAGACTTGAACAATTCACAAATATGTATTTATAAGAAAGTTCATTGGGGTTTTTTTTTTTGCTTGTTTAAAAAACACAGAAATCACTTTAATGTCTACCAAGAGCCTAATTAAACATAATAAAGAGCATATATGCAAGGAAGATCTATCCTTCTGTGTTGATCAAAGCTATTGTAAGTATAGCAGTACTACGTTGGGCACTATGTTGGACACTTTACACACGTAAACTACATAATCGCTACAGCAACCATGTGAAGGTATATGCTCTTGCTTGTGGGTGATCCTGTGAGACTGCCTGCCTAGCCCATGCAGGAGGTTAGCACGGCTGCTGGCAGGAAGCAGGAGCCCCAGGCACATTTCCCCACCCGCCTTCTGTTGAAGAGCCTTGTAATTGCCAATCAGGTAAACTGCTGTTGGGTGTGGCCCAGGCCCACCTGGGAGGCTGCCATAGCCTACGTGACCTTCAAGCTGATTGGAGAAGCACAGCGGCGCCCATACCGGCTCTATCCTATGGAATTAGTGCTGCCCTGAATTAGCTACGCCTCCTCTGCCTGCCCTTTAAAAGGTGTGCTTGATCGTTAATAAAGCGGACATGCTCACCGAAACTTGTCTCGGGTGCTTCTTGCCCCACCACCCGGGCAGTGTGGACCTCGCAGGATGAGTCCACACTTACTACCCCATATGGGCACCTGTTCTTGTCCTGGCTGCTCCACTTCTGATCCAGCTCCCTGCTAACAACCTGGAAAAAGCAGTGGAAGATGGCCCAAAGCGTCTGAGCCCTTGTCACCCACGTGGGAGACCCAGATGAAGCTCCTGACTCCTGGCTTCAGCCTAGCCCAGCCTTGGCTGTTGTAGCTATTTGAGGAGTGAACCAGCAGATGGGAAGTCCCTCTCTGCCTCTCCCTCTAACTCTGACTTACAAAATAAATAAATCTTTTTTTTATGATTTATTTATTTATTTGAAAGGTAGAGTTAGAACCAGACAGAGAGAGATCTCCCATCTGCTAGTTCGCTCCCCAAGTGGCTGCCAATGGCTAGGGCTCTGCCAGGCTGATGCTAAGGAGCCAAGAGCTTCCCCAACATGGGTGCAGAGATCCAGGGACCCGGGCCATCTGCTGCTGCTTTCCCAGGTGCATCAGTAGGGAGCTGGTTCAGAAGTGGAGCAGCCAGGACTCGAACCTGTGCCCCTATGGGATGCTGGCACTGTAGGCTGTGGCTTAACCCACTGTGCCACAGTGCCAGCCCCAAATAAATAAATCTTAAGGGGGGGGGCAGTAATCTGACACAGTAGTTGTTGTCACTTGGGATAACTGTGTCCCATTATCAGAGTGACTGGGTTCAAGTCTCAGCTCTACTTCCAATTCCAGCTTCCTGCTAATGCACACTCTGAGAGGCGCCAGGTGCTGGCCCTAGTACCTGGGTTCCTGTCACTCACATGGAAGACCCAAACTGGGATACAGGCTCCGGCCTTTGGCCTAGCCCACCCCTGGCTTTCGTAGCCATTTGGGGAATGAATCAACAGGTGGAAGATCTATGTCTGTCTTTTTATCTCTCTACCCTTAAAATAAATAAATTTTAATTATTTAATAAAATAAAACATTCTCCAGAAAGTGTTCTTTACTATAATACTTGCCTATAGTTCAAGGTCTAAACAAACTGACAAAACTAAACAAAATGCAATGATGAGTTTTTGGTTATTCCAATAGCTCTTGTTTTATAATCCTGTAGGGAATCCTACTTACGTCTCAGAATATTGTGAAGAAGAAAAATTCAACTGACCTATAATGGCAAACAGGTCATAAGCAGTAGCACATGGGTTAGCAAAATAAAAAAAATCCAAACATAAAAGAAAAAAACAAAAAGAGGAAAGGTAGCAGTATAATACCACAGAGTGAAACTACTACATGGGAGCCACACGTGTTCACTGCATAGTCACCATATTCCAGGCCACATGCAAGGACTTCACATGAATTACTTATTTTTAATGCACACCACATGGGAATTATGTCCATTTTACAAATGTGGATGTCAAAACACAGAGAAGGTGGCAGGGAGCCCAGGGCCAAGGCGAGGCTTGGAGCCTAGGTCAAGAATAGCTGTAGGAAAGAGGTACTCTAAGACAGTGAGGGTAGCAGAAAATGGTTTGGAAGATCCAGACACCCTAGCCTGTACGGTACTAGATGGTTGACTTTGACTGAACTTCTACTCTGAACCTCAATTTTCTCATTTGAGAATATTGTTTTATTGCAAAGGCCAGGACAGATAATTTGTATATTCTTATAAAAGCAGTTGCCTTGGGGCTGGCATAATGGCACAGCAGGGTAAGCCATTGCCAGCAATACCAACATCAGACAGGAACACTGGTTCAAGTCTTGGCTGCTCCATTTCCTATCCAGCTCCCTGCTAATACTGCTGGGAAAGCAGCAGATGATGGCCCAAATGCTTTGGCTCCTGCCACCTTGGGCCCCTGCTACCCAGGTGGGAGACCTAGAAGGCATTCCCCTGGCTTCAGTCTGGCGCAGCCTCCACTGTTGCAGCCATTATGGGGAGTGAACAAGTAGATGGAAGATAGATCTCTTTCCCTGTGTATAACTCTGCCTTTCAAATAAATAAATCTAAAAAAAAAAAAAATTCCCATAAAGATCCACTATCTACAGGACAAAGCACAGATTTCTTATATAAAAAAAAGCAGCTGCCTTTGAAAACAAAAAAGATCTAGACACCTGGTAGTACCTCATATAGTCCAGAACTTTCATTCTTAGCCAAGACATACCCCACCCCACTCAATGCTTACCTTGATAAAAAATACTTACACATTATAACAACTGCCCCTCAAAATGGTTTTCACTGTGTTCTTTCTTGGCAAGCCATAAGCCATGGTAGACTCTTAAGGCCCAACTGTCTTACCTAGGAGCCTGAGGGAATGCCACAGAGATTTGGTTCACTTTGCCTGAAATGATTCCAATGCACCTCATTAATGGTTTTCCCCCTGAATATCTTCATAGCCAAATAACAAGAAAAGGCATTTCTGAATGTCTGAAGGTCCCTAATAAATGGCCATTGATCCTGACCCCCGAATTTACAATTGTTATTTTTCCATGAACAAAATTTATCATTTCTCGCCATCAGATAGGGCGGGATTTGTCATCGTGAGACAAGGTTTCAGTTAACTGTACGGGTGCTCTGTCGTGGTGTTCTGTCACCGCTTGAGCGAGCCAACCCAGCAACAAACACCACATCACCAGACGTGCTCGCCCGGGCACAGGCACCTTCCGCCCCCGGCCTGGGCCCAGGACACGCAGCACTCCTCCCCACGCTTTCACAACGCTCAGCTTAAGAAGGGGCCAACCCTTAGCAAACTCCCGCCCTCGCACGCCGATGCCGGGCGGGTCGCGCACTTCCCGCTGGGAACCGGTTCCCGGGACGGGTGGAGGCCTGGGCCGCCGACACAGCCCGGGGCGCAAGGCCGCTGAGGCCCGCCCGGGCCTCGCGCTTTCCCACGCCCGGGCCTCCCCCTTCCGCCCCCGCGGCCGGAACGCGCGGCGGGAAGTCCCGGGCGGCCGGCCGGAGCCTCATTACCCGGGCTCGAGGGGTGCGCGGGCGCCGGCGAGCCGAGAGCCGCGTGCGCGCCGGCCTAGGCGCACAGGGCCGCGCACACGCCGCGAACCCGCGCGGCGGGCACCCGCCTCCTTCCTGCTCGCGGGCGGAACTGCGGGCGCCGCGCGTCACTCGGGGGCCTCAATAAAGGGCTTTGTGGTGCCCGCCCGCCGGAGGGAGAGGCCCCCGCGCGGTTCCCCGAGCGCTGGGGCGGGCCGGAAGCCAGGCCTTCTCTCAAGGGGCTCCCCAGGGTCAGGGGGTGTATGGAAGACATTTGGAGATCGCGAGGGCTCCACTTAACGAAATGCGCGCACCCTGGGAGGCAGCAGGCAGTGGCCCAAGTACCTGAGCCCCTCTGACCCGGAAGGAGTTTCTGGTTCCCGGTTCGGGCTGGCCCAGCCACAGCTGATGCAGGCATTTGGGGAGCGGACCATGGAGTAGAAGTGCGCTCCCCCTCTCTCTGTCTCTAAGTAATGTTTAAAAATGAGAAGAGGCCGGCGCCGTGGCTCAACAGGCTAATCCTCCGCCTTGCGGCGCCGGCACACCGGGTTCTAGTCCCGGTCGGGGCGCCGGATTCTGTCCCGGTTGCCCCTCTTCCAGGCCAGCTCTCTGCTGTGGCCCAGGAGTGCAGTGGAGGATGGCCCAGGTGCTTGGGCCCTGCACCCCACGGGGAGACCAGGAAAAAGCACCTAGCACCTGGCTCCTGCCATCAGATGAGCGCGGTGCGCCGGCCGCAGCGCGCCGACCGCGGCGGCCATTGGAGGGTGAACCAACGGCAAAGGAAGTCCTTTCTCTCTGTCTCTCTCTCTCACTGTCCACTCTGCCTGTCAAAAAAAAAAAAAAAAAGAGAAGAGATGTGCCCAGTTCTGACGTGCCGACTGTGAGCAGTGTCTCTGGCGACCTTGAAGTGCCGAAGCCTTACTGTTGGTGTTGGGCTCTGGTGGGTGATGGCGGCTTCCGCTCAAGCGCACAGCCCACACGTGATATTTTATGTGTTTACCTTAAGATCATGACGGGGTCAGGGCCAGCTTCTAAGGTCATTCCACTGTGGTGACTCCCTGTGAGTCTATATCTTTATATATCGGATGGCCACCAGTTGAGGTCGCAGGAAGTAGCTTACTGTTCCGATTGGCATGAGGGTTTGCTGTCAGAACTGGTTTTGAATTCCAGCTCTACCACTTGCTAACTTGAAAATCTTGCTTGTATCACTTCTGTCTGCATCTATAAAACAAGGATAATCTCTATCCTAGACAGATGTGAACATTGAAGATCAGGCCTTTAGCTTCTGTGTCATGTGGTGAGTGCCCAATTACCTAATTGTGAGCCTAGTAACAACTTTATGACATAGGCAAGGGGATACTGCTGATTATTCTAATTGGAGAGAAGACTTAGCAAAGTCACATGGCAAGGGGTAGAGACACCTTTTTTTTTTTTTAGAACCAACTTTTTACAAGTTGATTTTCTGCCTGCCAGAAACTTGAAGGGGAGGTGTTGCTCATTCTTTAACCTTTCTGTTGTAGTCCTAGTGGAAAAAAAGCACCCAGGAATGAGAGTGCATATTGGGTTTTCACACAAAGAATGGTGAAGCCCTTAATGGACCAGTGTAATAGCTTTTTCCGTGACTTTTTAACATTACTTTTTTTTTTTATTTTTTATTTATTTTTTTTGGCAGGCAGAGTGGACAGTGAGAAAGAGAGAGAGAGAGAAAGGTCTTCCTTTGCCGTTGGTTCACCCTCCAATGGCTGCCGCGGACGGCGCGCTGCGGCCGGCGCACCGCGCTCATCCGATGGCAGGAGCCAGGTGCTTCTCCTGGTCTCCCATGGGGTACAGGGCCCAAGCACTTGGGCATCCTCCACTGCACTCCGGGGCCACAGCAGAGAGCTGTCCTGGAAGAGGGGCAACCGGGACAGAATCCGGCGCCCCGACCGGGACTAGAACCCGGTGTGCCGGCGCCGCAAGGCGGAGGATTAGCCTGTTGAGCCACGGCGCCGGCCAACATTACTTTTAATGTATTAACCACAAAGAGGAAATAGAGTTCCAACACACAAATAAATAGAAGATACTGTTCTGTGAAACCTTCATTGCTGTTCTATATGTAAACAGATATACATGCATGTGTACATGTTCAGAATACAGTTCTTAGAGTGGGTGTAAACATTTTGAAAGCCACTGTCTTAGATCACTTCATTTTAGAGATGAAAAAACGTTTATCTGAGGTCATACCCAGACAGGGCACCTCATGGATTTATGAACATTCTCTTTTTTTTTTTTTTTTTTTTTTTATTTACTTGAAAGAGTTACACAGAGAGAGAAGGAGAGGCAGAGATTCCATCCGATAGTTCACTCCCCAGTTGGCCACAATGGCCGGAGCTGTGCTGATCCGAAGCCAGGAGCAAGGAGCTTCTTCCAGGTCTCCCACACGGGTGCAGGGGCTCAAGGACTTGAGCCATCTTATACTGCTTTCTCAGGCCATAGGAGAGAGCTGGATTGGAAGAGGAGCAGCCGGGTCTCGAACCAGCACCCATATGGGATGCTGGCACTTCAGGCCAGGGCGTTAACCTGCTGCGCCACAGTGCCAGCCCCTGAACACTCTCTTTAAATTAAGAAATCAAGGCACAGAGACAAAAGGCATGGTTTCAGAGCCACACTGAAAGAGAGCCGAGAGCCACTAATTTCCCTGTGTGAGAAACTTCGTTTCCTACATATGTATGAGATTCCTAACAGTAGTGTCCAGTTATTTCCTGTGACTCACTTTGAACAAATATGATGGAAGTTAGAGTGTATGACTTCTGAGATGAGGTCATAAAAGGTATTGTGACTTGCTTCTTGCAGTCTCTCCTGGATCACGTGCCCTGGGAAAATCAGCTGTCACGTCCCAAAGGCACTCAAGCTGCTTTCTGGACAAATGGATGTGCAAAGTGATGGAGGCGCTGGTCCCCAGCCATGTGAGTGAGCCATCTTGGACGCAGAGTGTCCAAAGCTTGGTCAAACCTCTGGATAACTACATCTCCAGCTGATGTCTTGGTTGGAACCTCGTGAGAGACCCTGAGTCAGATCCACCCAGCTAAGCTGCTCCACAATTCCTGGCCCTCAGAAAAAATAATGTTTGTCATTTTAAAGCACCAGCTTTGGGGTCATAGTTACACAGCAATAGATAATATTTAACACATTAAATGTCTTATTGTGGAAAGAATGTTTTACATGGAGGAAAATGATCATATTTTTGTCATGGAGACTAATACTGAGATACCAAATAGTGGTAGAACACATTATTATGCTTTACAGACAGTATTACTATGTTGCTGATTTTGCTAAATCTCATCCAGGACCACTTAAAATCTTAAAATTACCAGCACAAAAATATATATACCACATGTACTTATAATGATATTATTTATCTAAAGACAGAATGACAGAGAGAGATCTTCTATTTGCTGGTTCACTCCTCAAATGGCCCTTCCAACAGCCAGGTCTAGGTCAAGCCAAAGCCAAGAACCAGGAACTCCATCCTGCTCTGCTACATGGATGATAGAGGCCCAAGTATTTGAGCCATCTTCTGCTGCTTTCCCAGGCACATTAACAAGGAGATGGATTGGAAGCAGAGCTGCTGAGTTTCAAACTGGCACCCTGCCAGTATCACATATGTGATATTGTGCTACTATAATACCATCCCCAACGACGTGTTTAAAAGCAAAAGTAACACTGAATTTTCTAGAAAGTAGAAAATTGTCCAATAAAAATCTGATTTTTCCCATGATAACTATTTCAGTATTTTTAAAATATCAAACTCTAAAAATTTTTTCTCTCCTTGTTGCTTTCCATGTCCCTCCTCTTTGTACCCTTCCCCCTTTGCTGTTGCCCTGTACACACCTTCAATTAGGTAAGATTTCACCCATCTCCTCAGTTACAGGAATGGCAACTGTCATTTTAATTGGTCGAGAGAGCATTACTGCCACCTAGTGTTAAAACTAAAGTACAAAGAGGAAGGCAAAGGAAAAATAACAGCAAAAGGCTAATGTAATGACATTGACTGTGGGATTATTGTTCATTGTGCTTCGTATAGATTGTCTCCTTTAGTTATCATACAATAGATGGTACTATTAATTTAGTGATGGTATTGGGGGTATAAGAGAAGAAAAAGTGAGGCATCTTAAGTATGAGGAACCTTTCTAAGGTCACAGAATTTCAGCCCAACACTGCTGATTCTGGGTTTGTGTTTATAACTGGGGCAAAGATTTAGATTTATAGATTTATTTATTTGTTTGAAAGGCAGAGTGATAGAGACACACACACAACAAGACAGAAAACATGCGCACACTTCCATGCCTGGTTCACTCCTCCAAGTCTGTGTGATGCAAAAGCCAGGAACTCCCTTCTAGTTTCCCACATGGAAGCAGGGGCCTAGTCCTACTGATTTCCCAGGCATGTTAGCCAGAAACTGGATCAGAAGCAGAGTAGCCAGGACTCAAACCGGCACCCTGATTTGGGAGGCCAGCACCACAGGCAGCATCTTAACTTGTGGTGCCACATCACCAGTCCCTGGATTATATGTTTGTAAATGTTTTTGCAGCTTCCCATTTCAAGTACTCTGACAAGTCCTCATGATGTATGTGTGTGCATGTGTGTTTAGTCATTCTAATTTCAGTGATATTTTATTTCTTTCAACTGCCTGTGTAAAGTACAGATGTAACAAATTTTTTTCATGGCTGTTTCCAAAGTTTCTTTAGTAATGACACTAACCCTAAGATAATGATAAAGCAGCACATATGCAAAAACTTTAAAATCATCAAAGAATTTAACAACACTGGAAACCGTACATATTCTACCATAATAAGTATTTCAGTATTTTTGAAATCTCAAACTCATTCTGTCTCAGAACTCTCAGGAGCTCTGCTCTTACTGATAAAATTACCCATTGTTTGGGATGAGCCCTAAGTCTTAATTCCCTAGCAAGACTTGGCTTCTTTCCTGAATCACGTCCTACATTTCTATCAGACCTTCCTGACTGTGCTGTACAGGTGAAAAATTCAACATAACCCAAATAGAACTCATCACCTACTCTCTGAACGACCTCCTCTGGCTCTCCCATTTCTGAGAATGACCTCTGAGTCTCCCATGGGTGGACTTAGAGCATTGGAGTCACTTTTTTTGGAGGGGTCATTTATTTTTAAAATTTTATTTTTATCTTCAGCTGATACATAAAATCGTACATATGCCTGGGCTACCATGACACTTCATCATGCACATACATTGTGTAATGTTCAAATCAGGGTAAACTTATCTATCTCCTCAAACATATAACATTTCTTTATGGTAAAACATTCAAAAGTCCTTTCTCAATTTTTTTAAAGAAAAATATACAGTACATTATCATGATGTATTGTCACCCTACTGTGCAATAGAACACCGTAGTTTATTGTTTTCTTTTTCTTTTTTTAAAATTTTATTTAAGGTCTACAAATTTCATGCATTTCATATATACATATTTAGGAATACAGTGATTCTTCCCACTATACCCTCCCTCCCACCCACACTCCCACCCTTCTTCCTCTCCTCTCTCCTATTCCCACTCTTAATTTTTACAATGATATATTTTCAGTTTACTTTATACTTATAAGATTAACCCTACAGTAAGTAAAGAGTTCAAGAAATAGCATGAGGGGGAAAAAAACACTGTTCCTCAACAGAGACAAGAGCTGTAAACAATCATCAAATCTCAAAATGTCCATTTCACTCTTATACATTACATTTTTAGATACCCTATTAGTTACATATGCTATTTGTCTACTGGGGACTGGCTAATATCATTATATATAATGGTTTCCAATTGCATCCATTTGTTGCAAGACAGCTTTTCACTTTTTTTACTGCTGAGCAGTATTCCATAGTATATATATGCCATAATTTCTTTATCTAGTCAACGGTTGGTAGACATCTGGGTTGATTCCATATCTTAGCTATTGTGAATTGAGCTGAGATGAACATGAGAGTGCAGATAACTCTATCATATGCTGACTTCATTTCCCTTGGGTAAGTTCCCAGGAGTGCGATTGCTGAGTCATATGATGGATCTATTTTCATATTTCTGGAGTATCTCCATACTGTCTTCCACAATGGCTGCACCGGTTTACATTCCCACCAACAATGGATTAGGATACCTTTTCCCCTCACATCCTCTCCGGTATTATTGTTTGTTGATTTCTGTGTGAGAGCCATTCTAACTTGGGTGAGGTGAAGCCTCATTGTGGTTTGGATTAGCATTTCCATGGTGGCTAGTGACCCTGAGCCTTTTTTTTTTTTTTTTTTTAATTTCCTCCTTTGAAAAATGCCTGTTCTTGGCCGGCGCCGTGGCTCAACAGGCTAATCCTCCGCCTTGCAGCGCCGGCACACAGGGTTCTAGTCCCGGTCAGGGCGCCGGATTCTGTCCCGGTTGCCCCTCTTCCAGGCCAGCCCTCTGCTGTGGCCCAGGAGTGCAGTGGAGGATGGCCCAAGTGCTTGGGCCCTGCACCCCATGGGAGACCAGGATAAGCACCTAGCACCTGGCTCCTGCCATCGGATGAGCGCGGTGCGCCAGCCGCAGCGCGCCGTCTGCGGCGCGCCGTCCGCGGCAGCCATTGGAGGGTGAACCAACAGCAAAGGAAGACCTTTCTCTCTGTCTCTCTCTCTCACTGTCCACTCTGCCTGTCAAAAAAAAAAAAAAAAAAAATGCCTGTTCAAGTCCTTTGCCCATTTCTTAACTGGATTGTTTGTTTTGTTGTTGTTGAGTTTCCTGAGCTCTTTATAGATTCCGGAAGTTAATCCTTTGTCAGTTTCATGATTTACAAATTTTTTTCCCATTCTGTCACTTTGCCTCTTCTCTTTGCTGAGTGTTTCTTTTGCAGTACAGAGCTTCTCAGCTTGATGGAATCCCATTTGTCAATTTGGGCTTTCATTGCTTATGTTTCTGGGGTCTTTTCCAAGAAGACTTCACCTATGCCAGTGTCATGTAGGGTTTCCCCATGTTCTGTAGTAATTTAATGGTGTTACTTGTAGATTTAGGTTCTTGATAATCTTGAGTAGATTTTTGTGTAAAATATAAGGTAGATATCTTGTTTCATGCTTCTGCATGTGGATGTTAGGAAATCAGAAATGAGCTTATGTGTGTGTGACAAAGGCCTAAGGAATTGACATCTAGGTCCAGCATCTGCATTTCAAAGTCATCCTGATAACTTTCCAGGTGCAGTCCAGTATCTGCACTCGAAACATCCTGCCCTGCCCCTTCTACCCGATAACCTTCCAGGTGCAGCCCAGTATCTGCACTTCAAACATCCTGCCCCAGATCCTGATCTTCCAGGGGGTCCTACCCATCCTTCCTCTAACCAGGGCAATGCCAGCCAGGCTTCCTCCTGTCTGATAACTTCAGGGGGAAAACTCGGAAAAGAATTTTTAGTATTTACATCCAAAAAGTCCTTTGTTCCAGGAGGAGAAGACAAGACCCATCCCCTTAAAAATCCTGGCCTCAACTGGACTGTGCGCTCAGCCCTCTGCCTCTCTCCTGAGCCGCCTGCCTGGCCTGCCCAGGTGTACTGTCTCCACTCAGCCATGTAACCTCACTCTCCCCCAGTCTGAGCAACTGGGCACTGTCTCTCAGGGCCTGTCTGGAGAGGTGCCCATCCGTTCTTACGGATGTCCCTACTCTAATAAACCTTGCTATGTTGCTTTCCCCTGCTCTCTGTCTCACACCTGAATTCTTTCTTGTGCAAAGACAAGAACCTTTGCTTTTTCAGATAACATGGAGATCCAGTTTTCCCAGCACCATTTGTTGAAGAGACTGTCCTTACTCCAGGGATTGATTTTAGCTCCTTTGTCAAAGATAAGTTGGTTGTAGGTGCATGGATTGATTTCTGGAGTCTCTACTCTGTTCCATTGATCTATACACCTGTTTGTTTTGTTTTGTTTTGGCCAGTGCCAGGCTGTTTTGATTATAAGCGCCTTGTGGTATGTCTTGAAATCTGATTTTGTGATGTATCTGGCTTTCTTTTTGTTGTATAAGATTGCTTTAGCTATTCAAGGTCTCTTGTATTTCCATTTGAATTTAAGCATTTTTTTCTAGATCTGAGATGTAGTTTCATTGGGATCACATTGAATCTGTAAATTACTTTCAGTAGTATGGACATTTTGATATTAATTCTTCCAATCCATGAACATGGAAGATTTTTCCATTTTCTTGTGTTTACTTCTATTTCTTTATTTAATGTTTTGTAATTTTCATCAGAGATAATTGATCTCCTCGATTAAAGTTATTGCAATAAATTTAATTTCTTTGTAGCTATTTTGAACGGGATTGAACTTAGAAGTTCTTTCTGAGCCATACCATAGTTACCATAGTCTGTGTATACAAAGGCTATATAAAATTCCTGCCACTTTACCAAACTCTTTAATAAGTTCCAATAGTCTCTCTTTTTTTAAAGATTTATTTCTTTATTTGAAAGGCAGAGTTATAGAGAGGCAGAAGTAGAGAGAGAGAGAGAGAGGTCTTCCATAGCTGATTCACTCCCCAATTGGCTGCAACGGCCAGTGCTGCACGGATTCAAAGCCAGGAGCTTCCTCCATATCTCCCATGCTAGTACAGGGGCCCAAGGACTTGGATTATCTTCCACCACTTTCCCAGGTCATAGCAGAGAGCTGGATTGGAAGTGGAGTGGTCAGGTCTATAACCAGCACCCATAGGGGATGCTGGCACTGCTGGCTGCAGTTTTTACCCACTAAGCCACAGTGCTGGATCTCCAATAGTCTCTTAGAAGAGTCTTTCGGTTCCCTATATATAGATTCATGTCATCTGAAAATAGGAATAGTTTGACTTCTTTCCAATTTTTTTTAAGATTTATTTATTTATTTATTTGAAAGAGTTACGCAGAGAGAGAGAGAGAGAGAGAGAGAGAGGTCTTCCATTTGCTGGTTCACTCCCCAGTTGGCTGCAACTGCCGGAGCTGCGCCAATCTGAAGCCAGGAGCCAGGAGCTTCTTCTGGATCTCCCATGTGGGTGCAGGGGCCCAAGGACTTGGGCCATCCTCTACTGCTTTCTCAGGACATAGCAGAGAGCTGGATTGGAAAAGGAGCAGCCAGGACTTGAACTGGTACCCATACAGGATTGCCAGCACTGCAGGCAGCAGCCTTATCTGCTATGCCACAAAACTGGGTCCCCTCCTTTCCTATTTTTATCCCTTCAATTTCTTTTTCTTGCCTATCAGCCCCAGCTAAAACTTCCAGGAATATATTCAATAGTAATGGTGAGAGTAGGCATCCTTGTCTAGTTCTGGATCTTAGTGAGAATGCTTCCAAATTTTCCCCATTCATTAAGATGCTGGCTGAGGATTTGTCATAAATTGCCTTAATTGTGTTGCAGAATTTTCCTTCTATACCCAATTTGCTTAAGGTTTTCATCATGAAAGGATGTTGTATTTTATCGGCTGCTTTCTCTGCATCTACTGAAATGATCATATCGGTTTTTTATTATTCAGTTTGTTAATATGATGTATCACATTTACTGATTTGTGAATGTTGAACCCTCCCTGCATACCAAGGATAAATCCCACTTGGTCTGGGTGAATGATCTTTCTAATGTGTTGTTGGATTCGGTTAGCTAGTATTTTGTTGAGGATTTTTACATCTATATTCATCAGGAATATTGGTCTATAATTCTCCTTCTCTGTTGTATCTTTTTCTGGTTTAGGAATCAAGGTGATGCTGGATTCATAGAAGGAGTGTGGGAGGATTCCCTCCTTTTGAATTCTTTAGAATAGCTCAAAAAGAACTGGAATTAGTTCTTCTTTAAAAGTGGTAGAATTCAGCAGTGAACCTGTCTTGTCCTGGGCTTTTCTTTGTTGGGAGGGCCTTTATTACTGATTCAGTCTCTGTCTTGGCTATCAGTCTGTTTAGGTTTCCTAAGTCTTCATGACTGCATTGTGGTAGATTGTTTGTGTCCAGGAATCTATCCATTTCTTCTAGGTTTTCTGATTTGTTGGCATATCGCTCTTTTAGTAATTCCTTATGATTCTTTTTTTTTCCCTCTGGTATCTGTTGTTACATTTCCTTTGTCATCTCTGATTCTGTTGATTTGGATCTTTTCCCTCCTTTTTTGTTGTTATTTGTTTGTTTTTGTCTAGTTGGGCCAATGTGTATCAATTTTATTATTTTTTTTCAAAAAACCAGCTCTTTATTTCACTAATCTTTTGTGGTTTTGGTTTCAATTTTGTTTATTTCCTCTCTAATTTCAATTATTTCTTTGCTCATTGGAGTCTCTTTTAAAGCATATTTCTGGGCACATCGACTCTACACCCAGCTATCATTCATGGCCACTTTGCACAACATCTGAGTTCACAGATTAGGAGGCAAGAAAATTGTTTCCCTAGAGTTAGAGGGAGAAAGGGCTTAAAGTGCTGAACAGTGACTTGTTTATGATTACCTAACCTGGAAGATGCAAAGCCAAATTTGAACTCAGGTCATTTTCACTCCTGGGTTACTCCTTTTGAGTTCCCTGGACTCCCTGGCCAGACTACAGTTCATGTGTCCATGAGGGTCTTGGTGCATCCTTGCAATAACATTCACCCACCCATCCATTTTGCTTGCTGTAGATCAGATGGGTTCCTGTCTCTTTAGCATATTATTTCCTGAACAGAATGGAAAGCAATGGCCAGGCTGGTGTGCAGGCTCCTCTACTCTCCTTACAGGCAGAAGTTACAATCTCCCAGTTGTGCTCTTCTTTGAGAAGCAAAGCACATCAGAATCCATTATCCTAACATGTGCAATTTATTTATCCGAACGTGTGCAATTTACTTGGGAGACCCAGATGAAGCTCCCGGCTCCTGGGCTTCAGGCTGATCAGCCCCAGCCATTTACCATTTGGGGAGTGAACCAGCAGATAGAAGATCTCTGTCTCTCTCTCTCTCTCTCTCTCTGTAACTCTGCTTTTCAAATAAATAAAAATCTTTTTTAACAAAGTATGTGACTTATAGCTTAGGATCTCTTCAGGACGAACTGTGCAGCAGTGGGGATCCCTGCTGACTCTAGCTAGCACAGTAGCAGGATTCATATACTGAGACAAGACCCCAAGGCCTCTTAACAGGAAGATGTCTTTTATTATGCCGGCATAAGGCCCAGGTGGAAATTCTTATCCAAAAGGCTGAGCCCAGAACAAATAAGGGTTTTTCCTTATATATGTTTTTAGCTTCTGTCTCGCTTAGATGGTTACATCCATTCATTTGATTGGATATTCTAATGTTACACGGAGGCCCTGGATTGATTCAATACTGCACATGCGAACATAGCTACTGAAGCCACCTGCTATCTGGCAGGGGTTAACATCATTGCTGTGTACTAGCTAGTGGAACCTGAAATGGTTACATAGACGCAGATAGGGACTACAGTTGAAGCATTCATAGGCAAGCAGATAACAACTACATTTCATTGCCAGGACGGATGCCTCCCTTTTTTTTCTTCTGACCTTGGGAAGGCCTCTACCACAAGCTTTAATCACATGAGTTAGAAACAAGTCTAACCCAAAGACAAGAGCCTCCTGCCAGAGCACCCCTAACCCAGCTTACTTGGGGAAACCTCAGCCCCTGGGGACTGCACTTGAAGTTACACATCAGGCAAGCAAACACGTACTTTCTAAGAATAGAAAAGAGGTCTTTCTTTACACATACTAATACAGGAGGCCTTTGGGGGTATTACAGTGTCACCCTGTAACAGTCCAACTGAAATTCCAATTTCATGCCAATTTACAAAGTTACTTCAAGAGCATATAGTTGGCTTGAAACCAGGAGCAATTAGAAAATTGAGATGAGAGCTCTAGTAATTGATTATAATTTTTAATTAATTTGTTTGAAAGTCAGTGTTACAAAGGCAGAGAGAGAAAGACAGAGAGATCTTCCATCCACTGGTTCATTCTGCAGATGGCAGCAATGCCCGAGCTGGGCCAGGCCGAAGCCAGGAGCTTCATCCAGGTCTCCCTCTTGGGTGGCAGGGGTCCAGGTACTTCTGCTGCTTTAAAAAAATTATTTACTTATTTGAAAGGCAGAGTTCGAGAAGGCAGGCAGAGGTAGACGGAGAGAGAGAGATAGAGAGAGAGAAACCTCCCCAAATGGCCACAATGGCTGGAGCTGGGCCAATCTGAAGCCAGGAGCTTTTTCTGGGTCTCCCATGTGAGCACAGGGATCCCAAGGACTTGGGACATCTTCTACTGCTGTCCCAGGCCATAGCAGAGAGCTGGATCAGAAGAGGAGCAGCTGGGAATCAACCAGCACTCATATGGGATGCCGGCACGGCAGGGGATGGCTTTACCCACTACGCCACAGCGCCAGCCCACTTATGCTGCTTTTCCCAGGCCATTAGCAGGGAGCTGGATAGGAAGTGGAACAGTAGGGACACAAACTAGCACCCACATGGGATGCTGGCCTTGCAGGCAGAAGCTTCACCGGCTATGCCACAATGTCAGCCCCAGATTAAATATTTTTAAATGAGTCACATTTTATTGACTTTTCAGATATAATCACGTTTAATGGAATTCTTCCTGAAGAAGTAGAGACCAGACAAAGTGGCTGACTTGTTCTGATAGGAAGTCTATGGTTCAAAAAAGCTGGAGTATAGATTCTTCATGACTGTAGAACACCCTGGGCCTCTTTGTATCATCTATGAAAGCTAATGCATAGCTCTCAAAAACATTTTGATTCATTTGTCTAAATATTTCATAAAAATATTATAGTATTATGACTTTAATAAGTTATTGAGGCCAGTGCCATGGCTCACTTGGCTAATCTTCCACCTGTGGCACCGGCACCCCAGGTTCTAGTCCCAGTTGGGGTGCCAGGTACTAGTCCCCGTTGCTCCTCTTACAGTCCAGCTCCCTGCTGTGGCCCGGGAGGGCAGTGGAGGATGGCCCAAGTGCTTGGGCCCCTGTACCCGTATGGGAGACTGGGAGGAGGCACCCGGCTCCTGGCTTCGGATCTGTGCAGTGCCAGCCATAGTGGCCATTAGGGGAGTGAACCAACAGGCAGAAGACCTTTCTCTGTCTCTCTCTCTCACTGTCTAACTCTACCTGTCAAATAAAAAAAATATATTCAATACAAATAATATATTATAGATTTATATTTAAACATTAAATTTGGTTGTAAAAGTACATAAATTATATTTGTTCTAAAACTTCTTCCTTTGAAGATTTGTATGCTAGGTTTACCTTGTATGTATACTCTTATGAATTGTATGCATTTCAGGGATTCCCATTTCATCTTAAGCTTTACAATCGGATTCAAAACAATTTAACACACATCTAATAAGCATTCTCTGTGTGCAAGGCTCTGTGCTAAGTAACAAAATTGTCCACCACCTCCCACCTCCTCTATAAATAAGAAAATCTCAGGGCTGGCATCGTGGCACAATGGGTTAAACTGCCACATGCAATGCTGGCATACCATATGAGCACAAGTTCAAGTCCCAGCTACTCCACTTCCAATGCAGCTCCCTGTTAAAAAGCCTGGAAAAGCAGCAGAAGATGACCCAAGTGCTTGGGCCCCTGCCGACCATGTGAGAGACCCAAATGGAGTTCCAGGCTCCTGGCTTCTGCCTGACCCAGCCCTAGTTGTTGTGGCCATTTGGAGAATGAACCAGTGGATGGAAGATCCGCTTCTCTGTCTCTCCCTCTCTCTCTCTCTCTGTAACTCTTTCAAATAAATAAAGTCTTAAAGCGAAAAAGCTCTCTTTTTACCTTAAGATTTATGTCAATAATAAAAAATATACATTTTCAGGTTGGGGAAATATGAAAAAAGGCAATTATTGCCTTTCTTTGTCAGCTGTGAAAGTTGTCTTTAAAAAATTAAGATCCTTTTTTAAGTGAAACTCTAAAATTGGAGTGCATATAAGCCCCCCTCTTCAATAAATATCAGTCTACTTAAACTCAGGATAAAAATAAGTTTCAAAATACAGAACTTCCTTTACTTGCATAAGCACTGACTTCCTAGTGGTAAAACTGTCTAACAATTTTATTTTTGATTCTTCTTTGTCTGTTTGATACTCTTAACAGAAATTCTTGATTATTTCTCAGCTTCCCAGTTTAAAGAACCTGCAATAAATCAATTTTATTTCATTGTTAGCATTGCAATCTAATATGCTTTCTATTTCTAAGGTTCATCACATATATACTACATATTTGAGAAAGATGAGAGAGAAAATGCTAGAACAAGCTCTTTTTTAATATTTATTTTTACTTATTTATTTGAGAGGTAGAGTTATAGACAGAGAAAGGCAGAGACAGGAAGGTCTTCCATCCACTGGCTCACTCCCCAAATGGCTGCAACAGCTAGAGCTGTGCCAATCCAAAGTCAGGAGCCAGGAGCTTCTTCTAGATCTCCCACATGAGTGCAGGGACCCAAGCACTTGGGCATCTTCTGCTACTTTCCCAGGTCATAGCAGAGAGCTGGATCGGAAAAGGAGTAGCTAGGACTTGAACTGGCACTGACTTTACCCACTGCACCACAGTGTTGGCCCCCAAAACAAGCTCTCTTTTTAATGTTTACTTTCATCTATTTGAAAGGTTAAGTGATAGAGAGTGGTCTTCCTTTTTTTTTTTAAGATTTACTTATTTATTTGAAAGAGTTACAGAAAGAGAGGCAGAGACAGAAATCTGTGCTGGTTCACTCTGCAGATGGCTGCAGTGGCCAAAACTGGGCCATGCTGAAACCAGGAGCTTCATCCAGGCCTACCATGTAGGCGACAGGAGCCCAGACACTTGGGCCATCTTCTGTTGCTTTTCCCAGTCCATTATCAGGCAACTGGGTCAGAAGTAGAACAGCCAGGACACAAACTGGCTCCCTTATGGGATGCCAGCATCATAGGCAGCAACTTGACCTGCTATACCACAACACTGGCCCTACCTTGGTTCAGTTTTTTAAATATTTGTTTATTTTCGTCTTTTTGAAAGCCCGAGCAACAGAGGCAGAGGAAGACTGACAGAATTCTTTCATCCACTGGGTCACTCCCCCAAAGCCAACAACAGCCAGGCTGGGCCAGGAAAAACCAAGAGTCAGGAACTCCAGCCAGGTCTCCCACATGGTTGTCAGGGACCAAAGTACTTGAACCATTATCTGCTGCCTTCTTTTAAAAAAAAGTATTCATTTACTTGATAGGCAGAGTTATAGAGAGAGAGGGAGGGACAGAGAGAGAGGTTTTCCATCCACTGGTTCACTTCCCAAATGGCCAGAACAGCCAGAGTTGGGCCAATCCGAAGCCAGGAGCTTCATCTGGGTCTCCCAAGTCGGTGCAGGAGCCCAAACACTTGGGCCATCATCCATTGCTTTCTCAGGCCATAAGCATGCAGGCTGAAAGCAGAACTGAATCAGAAGAGAAGCAGCCAGGACACAAACCGGTGCCCATATGGGATGCCAGCATCAAAGGCGGAGGCTTTGAGGCCAGCGCCGTGGCTCACTTGGCTAATCCTCTGCCTGCAGTGCTGGCATCCCATATGGGCGCTCGGTTCTAGTCCCAGTTGCTCCTCTTCCAGTCCAGCTCTCTGCTGTGGAGGGTAGTGGAGGATGGCCTAAGTGCTTGGGCGCCTGCACCTGTGTGGGAGACCAGGAAGAAGCACCTGGCTCCTGGCTTCAGATTGGCATAGCTCCAGCCGTAGCAGCCACTTGGGGGGGTGAACCAACAGAAGGAAGACCTTTCCCTCTGTCTCTTTCTCTCACTGTCTAACTCCATCTGTCAAATAAATTAAAAAAAAAAAAAAAGGCAGAGGCTTAACCTGCTATGCCACAGCGCCTGCCCCTATCTGATGCCTTTTAATATGCATTAGCAGGAAACTGGATCAGAAGTGGAGTAGCAAGGACTCAAGCCAGGTACTGTGATACAGCATGTGAGTGTCCGGAGGGATGGCTTCGCCAGCTATGCCATAATGCCCACCTTCAGGATAAGCTCATTTCTGTACCAATGTTAAGCAACTCCTCTCACGTGTATTTTGGTAGACTTAGAGTTTCCTCCAGTTTCTAAATCAGGTAATCCTTCTAAATTTCAGGAGATTGGAAGTGTTCAGAATAATACTTCCTATTCCAGGGCATGCTTTATGTTTTTCCAAGTTGTGAGTCTTTTTTTTAATTAATTTATTTATTTTTAAAGATTTATTTTATGTATTTGAAAGACAGAGTGACAGAGAGAGGTAGAGACAGAGAGAGAGAGGTCTTCCATCCGCTGGTTCACTCCCCAGATGGCCACAATGACCAGAGCTGAGCCGATCCAAAGCCAGGAGCCAGGAGCTTCTCCAGGTCTCCCATGTGGGTGCAGGTGCTCAAGGACTTGGGCCATCTTCCAGTGCTTTCCCAGGCCACAGCAGAGAGCTGGATTGGAAGAGGAGCAGCTAGGAGTAGAACTGGCACCCATATGGGATGCCAGCGCTTCAGGCCAGGGCTTTAACCTACTGTGCCACAGTGCCAGCTCCTATTTATTTATTTGAAAGGCAGTTATAGAGAGGTAGAGGCAGAGAGAAAGGTCTTCCATCACTGATTCACTCCCTAAATGGCTTCAATGGCCGGAGCTGGACTTGTCCAAAGCCAGGAGCCAAGAGCTTCCTCCTGGGTCTCCCATGTGAGCGCAGGAGCCCAAGCACTTGGGCCATCCTCCACTGCCTTCCCAGGTCACAGTAGAGAGCTGGACCGGAAGTGGAGCAGCCAGAACTGGAACTGGCACCCACATGGGATTCGAGTCTTTAAAAGAATATTTGAAACCCCACAAGCAGAATAAGACTTTTAGTGACTTAATTAATGCTTTTCTAGTTACTTGCATAAGAATTCACCTTAACCTTGTACCTCTAGCCAAAATTAATGCATGGTAAGCAGAATTCCAAGATGATCCCTGTTAGGGGCTAATTGTGTCCTCTCAAAATCCACGTGTAGAAGTGCTAACCCCTAACACCCTAGACTGCTACTATATTTGGAGATAGCACTGTTAAGGAGATATTTAAGGTAAAATGAGGTCATATGAATGGGTCCTAATCCAATGGGACTGGTGTCCTTAAAGAAGAGGAGATTACACACACACCAGGAAAATACACAGTCACCCGAAAGTCCAGCAGAGAGATTACAGGAAGAAACCAACACTGATGAGAACTTCATGTTGACCTTCCAGACTCTAGAATGTGAGGGGCTGATTGTCTATTGTTTTAGTCACCCATCGATGACTCTTTATTTTGGCAGCCCTGGCAAACTAATAGAGACTAATAGAGACCCCAAGATTCCCAGCTCCCCTGTATAATTCCTTCTTGAGCAGGCAAGAGCCTGTGGCTATGGATGGGACTGTTGTTTACTTGGTTAGGTTATGCTATGTGGCAAGGATGTATCAGATTTACAAGAAAGTCTGTTATATCAAACAAAAGGAATTCTCTCGGTGAGTAAAGAAGTATGCTACTATGTTGTATCTGGGAGCTGAGAGCAACCCCTGCTGACAGCCACAAGATGATAGGGACCTCATTTAGAACAGGAGGGACTGAATTCTGCCAACAACTGCAAGGAGCTTGGAAGAGAACCCAGGCTCCAGATGAAAGAGAATACAGCCCATGGAATGCTACATAGCAATTAAACAAAAAAAGAAAAGAAAAAGAAAAAAAAGTCTGGTCATTTGCAACAATATGTGTGAAACTGAAGAATACCATACTTAGTGAAATATCCAGGCCTAAAGGGATAAATACCATAATATATTCTCCCTGACCTGTGATAACTAATAGAACAATTAAAAGGCAATCTGTAGAAGTGAAATTGACACTTTGAGAAGCAATGACTTTGAACAGCCCTTGTCTTGACTGTTGAGGAACAGATTTTTTCTTCCATACTATTTGTTGAACTCTTAACAAAGAGTTAATCACATGTGTATAAAGTTAATTGAACATAGACCTTAGTGAAAAATACAAACGGGACTAGGAGAGGGAGGAGGAAGAGGGGTGGGAGAGTGGGTGGGATCGCGGGTACAGTGGGAAGGATCACCATGTTTCTAAAGTTGTGATTATGGAATATATGAAACCTGTATTCCTTAAATAAAATGTTGGGGGGGAGGGAGAAAAAGAAAATACAGCACAGCTGACACTTTCATTTCAGCTTTGTTGAGACCCCGACCCAGGAACTCAGCTATATCATGACCAGCTTTGACCTTTGAGAAGAGCTGGCTGTTTTCCGCTACTCAAGTTTGTGCTACTGATTTGCAGCAAGAAAACCCGTCATATGAACGTGGCTACAAACCCAAGAGCCGGTCAGTCTCTGTGTGTGATTCAGAGAAGACCCCGAGCCCAGGAAGATTTCTCTTTCTTTTTTCCTACGGTGCCTTAACAAGTCCCTGACATTTCCTTTTAATGGCATTCTAGACTGAAATTTCTCATTCCCTCAAGAACCACACTATCCATTCAGACGTTCAGAATCCAGGTAGACAGTGTTCTTTTCCTTTCACCTACCCAAGATCCAGTCTGCTTCCTTTACTGGAGAATGTGCCTGTGGAAGTTTTGAGGGAGAACAGGGCTTGCCCGGCACCATACGAACGCCAGACCCCTCTTCCTCTGGCCCTGTGGGCCATGGCCTGGGATCTGAAACAGGTATTCAAACAAGCAGGGAGAGCAGAGAAACCCTCCTCCCAGCAGTGCCTGAGCTCAGAGCAGGCATCAGGACCAGGAGGCAGCACAGAGAGGGCAGTGGCGTGGGCCTAGTGCCAGTGTACCCGCATTTGAGTCTCTGCTCTGCCCCCAGTGAGCTGTGTATCAGGCAGCTGTCCTCGGCTGAGGCATCAGACCTGTGAATATCGAGCATTATAATTTTTCTCAATGTATCAACCAGGGCGAAGCTGTTCAAAATGCAAGTCAGATCATGTCACTGTCCAAAGCCTGCAGTGGCTCCTGTTTCACTCAGAGGAGAAACCAAAGTCTTCACCATGGCCCACAGGTCCTACCTCACACACACACACCCCGCATCTCTGAGCCCCACTCGTACCACTTTCCTCTTTGCTTACTCTCTCTCACCTCCTGGCCTCCTCCCTGTTGCTCAAGCCTGCCTCCTGTATCTCCTCCTGTTGTGGGGTGAACTGTATCCCCTAGAAAGATATGCTAAAGTTCTAATTCCCAGAACCTATGAAAGTGACTTTATTTGGAAATAGGGTCTTTGCTGATGACCTCATATAATCAAATTAAGATTTTGGGGTCAGCATTGTGGTGCAACAGGTTAAGCCACAGCCTACAATGCCAGCATCTCATATGAACACCAGTTCGAGTCCCAGCTGCTCCACTTCTGATCCCGCTCCCTGTTAATGCACCTGGGAAAGCAACAGAAGATGGTCCAAGTACTTGAGCTCCCTCCCCCCCGCCATGTGAGAGACCTGGGTGGAGTTCCTGGCTCCTGGCTTTGGCCTGGCCCAGCTCTGGCTGTTATGGTCATCTGGGGAGTGAACCAGAAGATGAAACTCTCAGATTACTCCCTCTGGGGGAAACCAGCCACCATATCGATCAGTCCCAAAGAAAAGCCGCAAGGGGAGGAACAGAGGCCTATAGCTGGCAGCCTCATGAGTGAGCTGTCCTAGTAGAACCTCCAGCCCCAGTTAACTCTACCTGCAACACCTGAGAGACCCTGGGCCAGAAACATCCAGCTCAGCTGCCCTCACATTCCAGACATACAGAAACTGAGATAAAATTATTTTAAGGGGCCAGCGCCGTGGCACACTAGGTTAATCCTCCGCCTGCACCGGCATCCCATATGGGCACTGGGTTCTAGTCCTGGTTGCCCCTCTTCCAGTCCAGCTCTCTGCTGTGGCCCAGGAAAGCAGCTGAGGATGGCCCAAGTGCTTGGGCCCTGCACCCGCATGGGAGACCAGGAAGAGGTACCTGGCTCCTGGCTTTGGATTGGCACAGCTCTGACCGTTGCGGCCATTTGGGGAGTGAACCAGCAGAGGGAAGACCTTTCTCTCTGTCTCTCTCTCTGTCTGTAACTCTACCTGTCAAATAAATTTTAAAAAATTATTTTAAGCCACTAAATTGCAGTAACTTGTTGTTCAGTAGATAACGAACACTGTAAACTAGATTACTCTTACATAAAAGAAAAAACAAAAGATGTGGGAATGAAGAGAAGTTATGAGGACATAGGGAGGAAAATCCAAAGGCTTCAATCTTTTGGGAAGACAGGATGAGGTTGGGGCAACTGATACTCAAAGTGAGACTTTAGGAAGAGAGAGATATTAAAAGGTACATGTAGGGAAATTCACTGAGGTCTTTGGCATAAACTTCTCCGTGTTCTAAAGAAACTTTAAACAAAAATCTATATTGCGGGGCAGGCATTGTGGCCTGATGAATGAAGCTGCCAC
Source organism: Sylvilagus floridanus (assembly GCA_949820135.1). Classification (NCBI taxonomy): domain Eukaryota; kingdom Metazoa; phylum Chordata; class Mammalia; order Lagomorpha; family Leporidae; genus Sylvilagus; species Sylvilagus floridanus. Next base: position 88,655,765 of record OX463238.1, read on the forward strand.
TGGCTTACCTGTGTAACAGAGTGCCAGTTCAAGATCTAGCTACTCCACTTCCAGTTCAGCTTCCTGCCAGTGCATCACCGAGGCACCAAATGATGGTTTAAGTGCTTGGGACCCTGCCACCCACGTGAGAGACCCGGATGGAGTTCTAGGCGCCTAGCTTCAGCTTGGCCCAGCCCTGGCAGTTGCAGGTATTTGGGGAATGAACCAGGAGACAGATCTCACTTTCTCTGTGTGTTATGTGTGTGTCTATCTGTCTCTGCCTCTCTATGTCACTTAGCCTTTCAAGTAGATGAAAATAAATAGAAATCATTTTTAAAAGGCTTTATGGGGGACTGCATTGTGGTGTACTGGGTTAAGCCACCACCTGTGTCCCATATGAACACCACTTCAAGTCTCAGCTGCTCCACTTCTGGTCCAGCTCCCGGCTAATACACCTGAGAAAGCAGCAGATGACCAAGTGGGAGACCCAGCTGAAGCTTCTGGCTCCTGGCTTCTGCCTGGATGTGGGAGGCATTTGTTTTTAACTTTTTAGTAGAAGAAAATTCTAAACAGATCCAAAAGCAAGGAGATTAATATACCAAATCTCTGTCTATCCTTCACCCAATGCCAGACTGATTAAAACATCTTTAATCCTGCTTAAGTAATCATTTATGGAGACCCATAAATAATGGATAATTCTTTTTAAATGCATTGATTCTATCACTGTAATTTTATTAAAAATTAACTATGTATGTGTCCATAGAACTAGCTGTATCTTTTGTTTTTTAAAGATTTATTTGTTTATTTGAAAGTCAGAGTTACATAGAGAGAGAAGGAGAAGCAGAGAGAGAGAGAGAAGTCTTCCACCTGCTTGTTCACTCCCCAATTGGTCGCAATGGCTGGAGCTGGGCCAATCCAAAGCCAGAAGCCAGGAGCTTTTTCCGGGTCTCCCATGCTGGTGCAGGAGCCCAGGGACCTGGGCCATCTTCCACTGCTTTACCAGGCCATAGCAGAGAGCTGGATCAGAAGTGGAGCAGCCGGGACTCAAACTAGCGCCCATATGGAATGCTGACACTGCAGGTGGGGGCTTCACCTGCTACGCCACAGCACCGGCCCCTAGCCATTTCTTTTAATGCTTTCCTGTATTTGTTCTGAATTTAGGACCTAAGGCTGAGATCCTAAACATTGTAGTTGAAAAAGCCCGAGTTTTGAGGCCACAGAGCCTGGGTTAACATGCCAGTTCCACCAATTCCTTACTGTATGAGCAGGAGCAAGTTATTTTCACCAATTTGGACCCCTGCATCCCATATTGGAGTGTCTGGGTTCAAGTCCTGGTTCCACGTCTGATTCCAGCTTCCTGGGAGGCAGCAGGGGATGGCTCCGGTGGTTGGGTCCCTGCCTACCCAGGTGGAAGACCTGAACTGAGTTCTCGGCTTATGATTTTGGCCTGGCCCAGTCCTGGCCCTTGCAGGCATTTGGGAAGTGGACCAATGAATGGGAAATCTCTGTCTTTCAAGTAAATAAAAAAGAAAGAAATTTTGTAAATTTTCAGTAGGGATACCAGCGCACATTTGCCCTCTACTCATCCTTGCTTTGCCTGCAGCAGGGGCACAGGGGGTGCTGCCCGCACAGGGGGTTTGGTCAGGGAAAGGAGATAAATTCCAGTGAGTTTCTGAGTAGTCTTAGACTGCAGTTGGGGAAAATATGATTACATGTTCTGATTTGGGTTCACTTCCTCTCTTGCCTGAGGATTTTGAGCAAACTACTTTCATTTCTCTATTTCAACCATGACTTTAAAAAAAAAAAAAGAATATGCCTTGTGGGATTATTTTAAGACATAATAAGAAATTGGAAAGCACCTTTTCCTCTTAGCCAAAAGTGTGCAGAAGAGAAATTCTACCATCTAGGCCAGTGCAGGGAAAGAAGCAGTTCCTATCTGTTTCTTTTCTTGCTTCCTCTCCCCACCCTTCTCTTTCTCTAAACTAAAGATCATCAGTTTAGTGACTGTTTATTGAGGATTCATTGTACGCCAGAAGCTGGGGTGGCTTCTGGGATAGCAAGGAGACACAGGTACGACCCACTCGTCTTGGAAGAACTGGGGGACTCAGAGTCCAAAGCAGATGTTGGAGGATTGGAGAAAGGTGGCAAATCAGTGCCGGGAAGCACCTGCGCACAGAGGTGGACAAGGTCCCATCCAGGAAGCCACGCCTTTCCAGCTGTCAGAGTGCAACCTTGCGGCCCAGGGTCACTCCTGGTCAGCAGAGCCTGTACTTGGGAAGAGAGCTGGGTGTGGACAGGAGGAGAGCAAGGACACAATGAAAATAGGGCACAGGGAACCTTCACCACCTTTGTGTCTCAGTGTGCTCGGGGAGTGGGGACAAACTGGCACATGCCAACCTCTCTGTGTCTTGCTCCCACAACATAAGGTTGGTTTAATTTATCTACCAAATCTCGTGAAGAGCTCCCAGTCCTAACATAAATCATACAAGGAAGAGGACTCTGGGAATTGTAATTTGGCCAGGCTAACTCCATATATATGAGGAACTGAGTCAAGAAGTGACAGAAAGTGACGGCGCTGTGGTGTAACAGGTAAAGCTACTGCCCGCAGTGCCAGCATCCCATATGGGCACCAGTTCAAGACCCAGCTGCTCCACTTCCAATCCAGCTCTCTGCTATGGCCTGGGAAAGCAGTGGAAGATGGCCCAAGTCCTTGGGCCCCTGCACCTGTGTGGGAGACCCAGAAGACGCTCCTAGCTTTGGACCAGCCCAGCTCTAGCCATTGCGGCCATCTGGGTAGTGAACCAGCGGATTAAAGATCTCTGCCTCTGCCTCTCTGTAACTCTTCATTTCAAATAAAAATAACTAAATATTTTAAAAAATGAAAAGAAAAAAGAAGTGATGGGAGATGGGGTGAGCACTTGGTGCAGCAATGAAGATGCCACTTGGCATGGCCTCATTTCATATCAGAGTGTCTGGTTAGAGTCCCAGCTACTCTTCTTTCAACCCAGCTTTTTGTTAACACACACCCTAGGAGGTGGCAGGTGACCTGTCAAACATTTATCCTGGAAGATGCTTGAACTCCTTAGACAGCATTCAAGACCCGTCTCTGTCTGTGTCTCTCTCCCTTTCCAATGAAAAGCAGTCATGAAACAGAATTTCCAGAAAGTCAACATATTGCCCAAGATGGCAAAAATCAACTCAGATTCTGAACACAAGTGTTTGTTAAGCCCCAAACAGTTTGCAGCTTCTCACAATGCGTCTCTGGGTAGTCTCCTGTGTCAGCACAGGAATTGTCCTGTCCACAGCAAACCTGTCTGCATGAAGGTAGAGGCAGGCTGGTGAATAAAGGTGAAGCTGGCACCCAGCACAGTGACTGCAGGTGAAACAACTAAGGGTGACCACTTTAAAAAAAATAATCCCTGGGGGCCAGTGCTGTGGTGCAAAGGGTTAAGCTGCCATCTGTGGTGCCAGCATCCCATATGGGCACTGGTTCATGTCCCAGCTGCTCCACTTCCAAACCAGCTTCCTGCTAACGCACCTGGGAGAGCAGCTGAAGGTGATCCAAGTGCTGGGGCCCCTGCACCCACATGGGAGACCTGGAAGAAGCTCCTGGCTCCTGGCTTCGGATCGGCCCAGCCCTGGCCATTGTGGCAATTTGAGGAGTGAATCTGTGGATAGAAGACTTCTCTCTCTCTCTCTGTCTCTCTCTCTCTCTCTCGGTAACTCTGCCTTTCAAATAAATAAATCAATCTTTTAAAAATAATCACTTTCTTCTTTAATAATTCATTCCCTTATTCTTTTTTTAAAAAAAGAGATTGATTTATTTATTTGAAAGGCAGAGTTACAGAGAGGCAGAGACAGAGGCAAAAAGAGAGAGAATTCTTCTATCCACTGGTTCACTTCCCAAATAGTCACAATGGCCAGAGCTAGGCCAATCCGAAGCCAGGAGCCAGGTGCTTCTTCCTGGTCTCCCACGCGGGTGCAGAGGCCCAAGCAATTGGACCATCCTCCACTGCTTTCTCAAGCCACAGCATAGAGCTGGATCAGAAGTGGAGCAGCCGGGTCTTGAACCGGCACCCATATGGGATGCTAGCACTGCAGGCAGCAGCTTTACCCGCTATGCCAGTGCGCCAGCCCCCTTATTGTTTTTTAACGTATGTTTTTTTGTTTTCATCTACTTGAATGGCACAGCGACACAGATCTTCCAAGCACCTGTTCACTCCCCAAGTGCCTGCAACAGTCAGGACTGAGCCAGGCCAAAGCCAGGAGTCAGGCCCTCCATCCAGCTCTCTCACATGGGTTACAGGAACCCAAGCTTTTGGGCCATCATCCTCTTCCTCTCAGCATACATTAGCAGGGAGCTAGATTGGAAGTGGAGGAGCCAGGACTTGAACTCATGCTCCAAAATGGGATGCAGGCAGGAGTCCTAAATGGCAGCTTAACCCACTGAGCCACAATGCCAGCCCCGGATGACCCCTGCTGGCATCTCAGCAGGACACAACAGTGACTAACAACCACTTTAAATTTTAATTTATCACCAGGTTCAGGCTGAGATATGCCATACGCATCTGCTCAAATATTTGTGAAGATGCCACACGGAAGAGAAGCGGCCTGGTGATTTCTGCAGGAACCAAACCTACGCCCTGTACCAGCCCTTGCCTGTAACACCTGCTCCACTCCCCTCCCAAACTACCCGATATCCCACAAGGTTTACAACAAGTAAAACCTGGTGATGAGGGAGAGAGAAAAAGGCCCTGAGCCACGGGATGTGAGGTTTCATAACCATAGTGCAAAAGGACTGACCATAACTCCTTAAATTAAGGTGTCTTGGTTAAAAATAACAGAACTTCCAAGGGGAACTTGTTTCAACCACCGGGGGCTGTATAATAAGGATCCTGGCTTATCCCAACCTCAGGAATGCAGCCCAGCCCTCAGGCAGGAGCTCCAAGCATTCTGCTCTCTGATTCAAAGCTCTCTCTGCAACCACGACTCAAAACAAACAAATAAACAAACAAAAAAACTGGCACTCAAAAATGGCGGCGACTTACCCTGCTGCACCACAATCCTGGCCCCGGCCTACAGATTTCTGGGAAAGGCTTCCTCATACCTTAAAAAGAGAATTGTGGAGATTGTCTTGTCGTCTTCTATACAGTCTCTTAGGATACTGGATGCACTTGGAACTGCTGCAGCCACTCTGTGACCCTGAGGAGAAGTACTCCAAGGAAAGAGAGAGGAGGGAGAGACTGGAAAATCGTAAAACCAGAATAATAAAGTTGCCTGTTGATGAAATAACTGTCAGCTATCTCGGGGCCATCCCCCATTTGGACATTTCAGGTAAGGTAAGTAAAATTTCTTTTTGATTTTATTGTCATGTGCTTGCTGTTGAAGGCATTCTAACCTAAACCAGGGACATGGTTGGAAATAAGGCTCAAAGGAAAATTCAGATCCCACATAACGAATCAGGAATCAGGTTTCCAGGCAACACCTCTGAGAGCTCACTGACAAAATCAGGAAGGAAACATTTTCCATTATAGAAAGTCCTTCCCAATTTATAGACTGTCCTTCCCAAATTATCATTCAAGCTCGAAAGTAGAATGAGGACATTTTCATACATAGCAAGTCTCAGAAAATTTACCTACACTGAATTCTTTCTAGGAAGCTACTAGAAAATGTTCTTCTCCAAAATGAGGGAGTTAAACAAGGACTGACAGAGGCAAGCATGGGGTCTCTGTGGGTTAAGCCGCTGGTTGGGACACCCGAATCGCTTATATAGTAGTGCCTGGGGTCAAGCCCCACCTCTGCTCCAATCCAGCTTCCGGCCAGTACACACCCTTGGGGGCAGCAGCTCTCTCTTTCTCTCTCGCTCTCGCTCTCTCTCTCTCTAACTATGTCTTTCAAATGAATAAAATAAAACTTTAAAAAAAAAAAAAAAGAGGATATCAAGGGACTAGGAAAAAAGTCATCCCTGGTGGGGGGGGGGGGGGAGGTCCCAGGTGGGCAGCCCTGCTTCTATAAGGGAGCCAAGAACAAGTCTACCTGATGCACCTGAAGATGATGGTGCAGCTGGAGTTTTGCAAAACTAACTGAGAATCTGTGGAAACAGGAGGTTGTTGTCCTAATATGTGAGGGCACTTCAAAACATCTATGGAACATTGAATTTTTGACACAAAAAAGTTTGAAATCCTTGCATAATTGTTTTTGTTTTTGACAGGCAGAGTGGACAGTGAGAGAGAGAGACAGAGAGAAAGGTCTTCCTTTGCCGTTGGTTCACCCTCCAATGGCCGCCACTGCTGGTGCACTGCACTGATCCAATGGCAGGAACCAGGTGCTTTTCCTGGTCTCCCCATGGGGTGCAGGGCCAAAGCACTTGGGCCATCCTCCACTGCACTCCCTGGCCACAGCAGAGAGCTGGCCTGGAAGAGGGGCAACCGGGACAGAATCCGGCGCCCAAACTGGGACTAGAACCCAGTGTGCCGGCGCCGCAAGGCAGAGGCTTAGCCTATTGAGCCCCGGTACCAGCCATTCATGAACTTTTTTGGAGACCCTTTGTATGTATGATTTTCAAAATGTTCTGCACCAGAACATACTTTTCTTTCAATTCTATTTTCCATGAACCCTTTGAAGTACTTCTTATAGACTACATGACTCAACTTGGAATAGCATTTATATTAATATTGATTTGTGCAAAATTAAGATGTAATTTTACTGGCAGGATGTCTGGACAGGAAGTGTGTGTGTGTGTGAAAGAGAGAAATGTGGGGCAGGCATTTGACACAGGGATTCAGACACCAGCTGGGACTACCATGTCCCATATTGTCAGAGTGACTAGGTTTGAATCCCAGCTCTGCTTCTGATCTGGCTTCCTGCTAATGTGCTCCCTGGGAGGCAGCAGGTGATGGTTCCACTGCTTAGATCCCTGCTGCCTATGTGGGAGGCCCAAATGAGGTTTTGGGCTCCCAGCTGTTGTAGCCATTTGAGGGGTGAACCAGCAGATGCAAGATCTCTGCCTTTCAAAGAAATAAATATTTTAAACATTTTTATGATTGGATATTTTTAAAAAATCATTGCAAAAATGAAAAGGGAGGAAGCCAAGCAAAATGCTTAAGTAGAAATGTGAAAATATCATCTTATAGGTCAGGGAGTAAATGGTCTCTACTGGTTTTAGCAGATAATATGTCAAAAGGTCCTTTTTAAAAAACATTTATTTATTTATTTGAGAGGCAGAGATAGGGAGCTTCCATCCACACTGGTTCACTCCCCAAATGAATACAATCGCCAGAGCTATGCCAATCTGAAGCCATGAGCAAAGAACTTCTGGGTTTCCCACATGTGTGCGGAGGCCCAAGGACTTGGGCCATCTTCCACTGATATCCCAGGCCATAGCAGAGAGCTGGATCAGAAGTGGAGTAGCCAGGACTAGAACCGGCACCCATATGGAATGCCGGCACTTCAAGCAGAGGCTTAGCCTACTACACCACAGCGCAGGCCCCAAAAGGGCCTTGAATGGCATCTAAGGAGTTGAAACATTTATCCTGGAAGAAGTGGGATTCAAGGGGGCTGGGTGAGGTGAGAGTCGATTCCTTCAGGGAAACAAGGAGAGCACGGCTCAGGAGGGTGGGGTGGAGACTGATAGGAGGTGAGTGTACCAGGAAGAATGTTTTGCATCATTTAACTAAAACAGAGCTTGGCCTTCGAGGGGCAGAGGGGCAGAGGGATGCGGGAAGAGCAGCTGGAGGAGGAAGGATCAAGGATCGTGATCAGATGGGGGTGAACCCTGGTCTAGGGAGCCTTGGAAGGTTGGTATGCGCATTAGTGAGATCCCAGTGCCAGCGCCTCGGCACAGAGATTTTCCCAGATCATTAATCTCACACAATAAAGTCAGATGGGCGTAATTCATCTCACTCCACCCCCACTCCTGGGAATATCCAACATACAGGTGCCATTTCTCCGCTCCCATTTTATTAATAGGCGTAATTATCATAAAAGTGCTACACACTAATTCCATGTGAGCCTGGAAAGCCCCTGGAACTCTACCAAGCCCCAGACCTGCTGAGCGCAGCCGAAGATTTTGGGAAGTTTTCATCGAGAGTTTTGGTTGCATTTCCTTCGCTGATGGAGTTTCACTGTGGTGGCATGCTTCCTCTGTGTCCCAGTGAGGAGTCTGGGTGCCCGTAACATGCCACACACTTTACAGACATGGTCTTTTTATCCCTAGAATGTCCTGTTTGACAAAGGAGGAACTGAGGCTCAGAAATGTTAAGGAAGCTATTGCCGATATGTTGCAGTCCAGAACTGGGAGCCAACTTCCCTGAACCCAAGGCTTGGTCCTGGAGCAGCCCCTGTGCTCTCACAGTAAGCAGCTCTGATCTCTGTCTTCCCAGAATTGATGGGTCTCCCAACAGGCAAGCCTACCTTCATCTCTGAGCTTTATCTGCCCTCCTAATGCTATTCACAGACCTATACTGGGGTCAGGTGTTTAGCCTAGCACTTAAGAATCGTGCTAGGAAATTAGGATGCAACTGGAAACCATTCTACTGGCGCCGGCGCTGTGGAGTAGCAGGTAAAGCCGCCGCCTGCAGTGGGCACCAATATAAGTTCCAGCTGCTCCACTTCCCATCCAGCTCTCTGCTATGGCCTGGGAAAGCAGTAGGAGATGGCCCAAGTCCTTAGACCCCTGCAGCCATGTGGGAGATCCAGAAGAAGCTCCTGGCTCCCGGCACAGCTCCAGCTATTGTGGCCAATTGGGGAGTGAAGCAGCAAGTGGAAGACCTCTCTCTCTCTCTGCCTCTCCTTCTCTCTCTGTGTAACTCTGACTTTCTAATAAATAAATAAATCTTTCAAAAAAACTATATATTTATAAATATTAGCCATTTTCTTTCTTCTCTCCATTATCACATATATAACTTTGCCATTTAAATCTGGGCCACAGTATTCAGCAAGACTGAATCTAAATTTGGCAATTAATATGGTGGGTATTAAAGCACAACTTTTTAATTTTACTTTTTAAAATTATGATAAACATACATAACATAAAGTTTGCCATTTTAACCATTAATTCTCCAGTTCATTGGTCTGAAGTACATGCATATTATTGTGCAATTGCCAGAACTTTTCCATCTTCCCAAACTGAAATTCTGTAGAAGCAATAATGCCCTGTCTCCCTGGGCCTGTCAATCATCATTCTACATCCTGTCTTCAGGAACTGGTCTACTTTACTCATATAAATGGAATCATACAATATTTGTCTTTTTGTGACTGGCTTATTTAAGGCATATTTCTTAATCTATCAATATTTTAAAGTCATTTAACTTTTCATTTATTTATTTGCTTTCATTTCATTTAAAAGGCAGGAAGACAAAGATAGACAGAGAAGGGGGAGATCTCTCATCTACTGGTTCGCTCCCCCCATGCCTGCAACAGCCTGGATCGGGCCAGGCTGAAGCCAGGAGCTCAGAACTCCACGCAGGTCTCCCATGTGTGCGGCAGGGACCCAAGTACTCGAGGCATCTCCTGCTGCCTCCCCGGTGCACATCAGCAGGAAGCTGGATCACAAGCGGAGGAGCTGGAACGCGGAGTGGGCGCTCTGGTGTGGTTGCAGGCACACTGAGTGATGTCAGCTGCTGTGCCAAAGGCCCCACCCCAGGAATAACTGCCTTAACAGGAAAAATCAGAGCTCTCATACAACTATAAAATGAATACGCTTCAGAGATTTTATTTACCTCTCTAATTAATAAGGGGGGGTTAATCTTATTTACCTCTCTAATTAATAAGGGAGAAAGATATCAGCTCTTGATTGAAAGAGAATCCAGGGGTAGAAACTGGGGGCAGCAGTTAAGCTGTGACTGGGGACTCCCACATCCCATCCTGGAGTGTCTGGTCCAGGTTCTAGCTACTCTGCTTCTGACTCAGCTTCCGGCCATTGTGTGTCCTGGAAGGCAGCAGCTGATGGTTCAAGTACTTGGACTCCTGCCACCAACAGGGGAGACCCGTACTCAGTCCCAGACTCCCAGCTTCAGCCTGGCCCAGATCTGGCTGTTGCAGGCATCTGGGGAGTGAACCAGCAGAGAGATCTCTGTTTGTCTCATTTGTCAATCTCTCTCTCTCTCTGCCTTTCAAATAAAATGAAAGAACATAAATAAGAACTTTTAAAAGGAGAATTTAAACAATCACTCGTCTAGACAATAAGGAATGAGAAAATGAATTTACAAAAAAAAAGCTGCAGGGTAATAATCAATTGTACTCCACTGGCCACAACTAATTTCCATTGTTCTGGGATAAAATAAATCATTAAAAATGGTTTATTTATTTGAAAGGCAGAGTTACAGAGACAGAGGGAAAGGCACAGAGGAGAGAGATCTTCCAGACTCTGGGTCACTCCCCAAATGGCCACAACAGCCCATGCTGGACCAGGCCAAAGCCAGGAGCCAGGAGCTTCAAGCCCTTAGGCAATCTTCTGCTGCCATTAGCAGGGAGCTGGATTGGAAGAGGAGCAGCCAGAACTTGAACCAGCACCCATGTGGGATGCCAGGATTCCAGAGCTGCAGGAGGAGACTTAACCTGCTGTGCCACAGCATTGGCCTCGGGAGATAAAATAGTTTTAATTATTGTTACCTTTCTACAACTTATCATGCTATAAAATGGCCCAAAAATAATGAAAGAAAAAAAATCAGAAAACACATATATATTTTTTTTGACAGGCAGAGTTAGACAGTGAGAGAAAGACAGAGAGAAAGGTCTTCCTTTTTTGGTTGATTCACCGCCCAAGTGGCTACTACGGCTGGCACACTGTGCCGATCTAAAGCCAGGAGCCAGATGCTTCTCCTGGTCTCCCATGGAGTGCAGGGCCCAAGCACTTGGGCCATCCTCCACTGCCTTCCCAGGCCACAGCAGAGAGCTGGACTGGAAGAGGGACAACCAAGACAGAACCAGCACCCCAATTGGGACTAGAACCCAGGGTGCCAGCGCCGCAGGTGTAGGATTAGCCTAGTGAGCCAAAATATTCAGTAACCATACTCACAGAACACGGATGGGTATTGACAATATAGCACCGAGTAGGGAAAGACTGGCGAGGCCTGTGTCGGTTACCGGTGCAGTGCTCCGCACCTTTTGTCTTGCTTTGTTACTCCTCTGTTACCTGGACCCCGTGAAGGACCCTCATTTGCCCGCTGGTGCAATGTTAGGCCTTCCCAGAAGAGGGCGCCCGAGGGACACTGCTAGGGAAGAGCAAAGGCGTGGGCTTCCCCTCCTGCATCGGCGTGTTCCTGCGACGCCCCGCAGCTTTCCACCCGCACCCTAGGTGGCTGACGTCCAGCTCGCCATTCCCGGCCTGAGGTTGCCCTCTGCCTCTGCGTTGCGGCACTCCAGGGCATTCCTCTGCCGTCTATGGGCTGCAGTCTCACCCTCTCCAAGGGGGTATCTGGGATGAAGTCTCTTCTCAGTTTGTTCTTCCCAAGCTCAGAGGCCGTAGCGCTGCCTTTATTTGTTGTGAGTAGGTAACTTCGTTAGCGTTTTCTTTGGCTTCTCCTAATAGCTATCCACGATGTATCCCTTCGTAACCTTTCTGTTACAGTTTCCCTGATAAATCATTGGCATGCTGTCTCCTGACTGATACAACCATAAACTCACTTATTTTCTCCCTATTTCCTAAACCTGTCAAACCCATCTTATTCCTAACAAAATAAAGATATTAGCATGCTGCTTTCTCTTTTCTGATTCCTCCCTCAGCGTCCATTATATTTTAGTGTTTTCTAGGGGGTGGTAGGTGTGATGGTTCAGCGGGTTAAACCTCCACTTAGGACACCCACATCTCTTCTCAAAGTAACTAGGATCAAATCTCATTTCTGCTTCCTATCCAGCTTCCTGCTAATGTGCCTGGGAGAGAAGCAGGCGATGGCCCAAGTGCTTGGGCCCCTGCCACCCACGTGGGAGACCTGCATGGAGTTCCAGGCTTCTGGGTTTAGCCGGCCACAACCCTAGCTTTTGTGGACATTTAAGGAGTGGACCAGCAAATGGAAGATGCCTCTCTACGTGTGTGTCATTCTGCCTTTCAAATCAATAAATAAAATTACCAAAACAAAAAATGAAAAAATGAAAAAATATTTTCTAGGATTGTATCTGAATTATAATCAATATCTTTTCATTTTCTCTTTTTTTGATCCTAGTTGCTTTTTAAAAAAAATATATTTATTTTATTTCTTTGAAAGACAGAGTTACAGAGAGAGGTAGAGACACAGAGAGAGATCTTCCATCCACTGGTTCACTCCCCATATGGCTGAGACTGCTGGAGCTGCGCCAATCCAAAGCCAGGAGCCAGGAGCTTCTTCTGGGTCTCCCACATGGTTGCAGGGGCCTAAGGATTTGGGCCATCCTCTACTGCTTTCCCAGGCCATAGCAGAGAGCTGGATCAGAAGCGGAGCAGCTGGGACTAGAACTGGCACCCATATGGGATGCTGGCGCTTCAGGCCAGGGTGTTAACCTGCTGCACCACAGCGCTGGCCCCAATTTGCTTTTTATTTTTTTAAGGCTAAGATGAACTTTACTTAGATAATTGGTAGGCCAGCACCATGGCTCATTTGGTTAATCCTCCGCCTGTGGCACCAGCATCCCATATGGGCGTTGGGTTCTAGTCCCAGTTGCTTCTCTTCCAGTCCAGCTCTCTGCTGTGGCCCAAGTGCTTGGGCCCCTGCACCCGCATGGGGGACCAGGGAGAAGCACCTGGCTTCAGATCAGCACAGTGCCGGCCATAGCAGCCATTTGGGGGAGTGAACCAAAGGAAGGAAGACCTTTCTCTCTCTCTCTCTCTCTCTCTCTCTCTCTCTCTCTGTCCATAACTCTACCTGTCAAATAAATTTAAAAACAAATAAGATAATTGGTGCCCTTGGATCTGAAATCTCTTAAAGGACACTTGAAATTTTGTTTCTTTTCTCATTTGAGTACTTCCTCAAAAATATTTCAGTATGGATCCTTGTATGAGAAATTTTCAGGAAATTTGTATGCCCGAGGCTTAATATCATCAGTCTTACTATGCCTTTATATTTTATTGGCAGTTTAACTTTAATTGGCATGTTATTTAGAATTCTAAACATAACATTCTAGGTTCAAAGTTCGTTTATATTTCAGGAGCTAACTGCTTCTCTTTTCACAACTGGAGGCAGGCCTGGCCTCCTGCACCTGCCTGTCTGATGGATCCCAAGAGTGCCACCGGCAACACCTCAACCTCCTTGACCTTCAGCAGGCTTGTGGGGTCTCAGGGTCTAAGAAGTCAGATCAGAGCCTGTGTTGCATCTTGGGGGGCACCATAATGCCCCACCCCTACACCCATTTCCCCAAGCCGTGCATGGTGCTAGAGGCCCTGCAGCAGGTGGCCAGCGACCAGGGCACGCTGGGTGGTGGTGGCCATTGAGGTTTTTTTTTTTTTTTTAAAGATTTATTTATTTATTTGGAAGGCAGAGTTGCAGAGAGGCAGAGAGCAAGAGAATGAGAAAATGAGAAAGATCTCGCATCCACTGGTTCACTCCCTAAATGGCTGCAACAGCTGGAGCTGGGCTCAGCAGAAGCTGGGAGCCAGGAGCTCTTTCTGGGTCTCCCACTCAGGTGCAGGGACCCAAGGACCTGGGCCATCTTCCACTGCTTTCCCATAGCAGAGAGCTGAATGGGAAGTGGAGCAGCTGGTACTCAAACTGGTGCCCATATGGGATGCTGGCACTGCAGGTGGCAGCTTTACCTGACTATGCCACAGCACCAGCCACTTTTGTTCTACTTTATATCCTATGCGCTTTGGATCTCCCTTGCATAGGTTTATTGTGAATAAGCAAATAAATAAGCCTTAAAGGAGATTTTTTTTCAAAAGGGGGATATAGAACATTTTAGCTAAAGGGAAAAGAAATTGTATAAGACAGGCATAAAAGTAAAAGAATACCAAGGGTAGCTGTTCATGAGAACAAAATATCTAATAAAAGAAACTTAAAAACAAACATCAAAAATGTCTAATACAAGTGAAGTCAAAAAGACCGAGTTAACAAGTAGTCTGGAATGGCTTTCGTGTAGAGCGAGGAGTTAGTACCTAACTCTCCCTGCGTTTGCCACATACCTCTCAGGACCAGAGATACACATAAGGGGGTCCATCGGGTGGCGTGGGGAGGACTGAGTAGAGAGAGGAGATGGGGCTGGGACTGCGGAGCTGTATGTAGCGATGAGGGTAAACTTGCACACAATAGGAAACCCCGCCAGGTCACTGGAAGGCATGTTTTCTGCAAAGGGTTCATGACAAAATACAGTTACTTTAATTATAATAATTGTGCACCCGGTATTTCTTACTGCAGGTTCATATTTGCATATCTGCCTCCCAGGTAGAGACACATAATGAGCAATTCCTCTATCTTCCCACCATCTCTGCCTAGTTTTCTGCATGTTTTCTTCCATGGCCTGAGGGATTATGACTGAACCCTGACTGTCTGCAGCGCACTTTTATATGGCAGCCACAGTTATCTTTCTGAAATGCAGCACAGGGGCACAACAGTTAAAATGCCACTTGAGGGGCCAACGTAGCATAGCAGGTAAAGCCACCACCTACGATGTCACCATACCATATGGGCACTGGTCCATGTCCCTGCTACTCCACTTTGATCCAGCTCCCTGCTAATGGTGTGAGAAAAGCAGCAGAGGATGGTCCAAGTGTTTGGGCCCCTGCCATCCATGTGGGAGACCTGGAAGCAGCTCCTGGCTCCTGGCTTTGACTTGGCCCAGCCCTTGCCATTTCGGCCATCTGGGGAGTAAACCAGCAGATGGAAGATTCTCTCTCTCTCTCTCTCTCTCTGGCTCTCCCTCCCTGTAAACTCTGACTTTTGAATAAATAAATAAATCTTAAAAGAAAGAAGAAAAAAACACTTGGGATGCCTGCCTCCCATATCAGGGTGCTTGGGTTTGAATCACTGCTCAGATTCCAATCCAGCTTCTTGCTAGTGCGCATCCTGGGAGGCAGCTGGTGACAGCTCAAATGCTTGGGTCCCTGCCATCCACATGGGTGACCTGGATGGCCTGGCCCAGCTCTGCTACTGCAGGCTTTTTGGGGGCCAACCAATGGATGGAAGATCTCCTTCTCTGTCACTGTCTTTCAAATAGCAATGAATAAATAAAGTTTAAAAAACAGAATGCAACACAATCAAGGCAAGTCCCACCCATGACATGTAGGCTCTTCCTCTAGCTCATTTTCCTTGGCTTAGGCTCAGCTTCCCTCATCTCCCATCATCCTCAGTGCCACACGTCTCCTTCTTCTCATCTATACAGCCATCCCTCAAGTCAGGCCTTTTTTTTTACACTTGATCTTAGCCAAAAGGCCGAGAAGCGATAGGCCTTTTTTTTTCTTTTAGTTAGAAGTATATGCACAGTTATTAATTTGGATAGGATTTATTTGCACTTTGGGAAAAGAAATTAATGTGCTTTGAGATATGAGGGTACTTCAAAAATTCATGGAAAACTAAATGAAAAGATCAGTTAATTTTGGTGCAAAAATTTTGAAAGCTATACATTCAGGGAGTGTTCAAAATTTCATAGAAAACATTTATGTATGGGTTTCAAAATTTCTTTTGCATCAAATGAAACTAATCTTTCAAGAAATTCTATTTTAATTTTACTTGAAACATTTTAATTTCATCATTCCATGAACTTTTTGTTTTAAAGATTTATTTGAAAGGCAGAGTTCCAGTGAGAGAGAGGGAGAGAGAGAGAGAGAGAGAGAGAGAGAGAGAGAGAGATCTCCCATCCACTGGTTCACTCCCCAAATGGCTACAACAGCTGGGGCTGGGCCAGGCCAAGGTCAAGAGCTGAGAGCCAAGATCTAATCCAGGTCTCCCATGTAGGTGCAGGGGCCCAAGCACTTGGGCCATCATCCTCAGCTTTCCCAGATGTATTAGCAGGGAGCTGGATTGGAAGTGGAGCAACTGGGACTCAAACTGGTACCCATAAGGGATGCCAATGTCAGAGGCAGCGGCTTAACTTGTTATGGCACAACGCTGGTCTCAAATCATGAACTTTCTTGAAGTCTCCTGGTACACCAGTCATTTTGGAGTAAGGTAATTTAAAATTTTTAAAAAGATTTATTTATTTATTTATTTGAGAGGTAGAGTTACAGACAGTGAGAGAGACAGAGAGAGAGAGAGAAAGGTCTTCCTTCCATTGTTTCACTCCCCAAATGGCCATGACTGCTGGAGCTGCGCCAATCCAAAGCCAGGAGCCAGGAGCTTCTTTCAGGTCTCCTACATGGGTGCAGGTGCTCAAGGACTTGGGCCATCTTCTACTGCTTTCCCAGGCCATAGCAGAGAGTTGGATAGGAAGTGCAGCAGCTGGGACTAGAACTGGCACCCACATGGGATGCTGGCACTGCAGGCGGAGGATTAACCTACTACGGGAGCCAGCCCCAAGGTAATTTAAATTACTTGGGTCTTGCCGACTGCAGAGTTTAGGAGTATTTCAGGTAGGCCAAGCAAACAGGTGGCCAGGTTGAGATGCCAGGCATGTTCCCAGCCTGTCTCTATTTCAATGTCACGTTCTTGTCCCCCTGGACTGTTCAGGTGTTCAGGTGCTCTGAGAACACAGCTGATGAGCTTCTATGAATCCCAGGGGCTTCACTTGTTTGTTTTCCAATTTTAAGAAAAATCATGGCTGAAAATTGTCAGATAACACCCCAGGAGCCCTTGCATGAAGGAGCTGTTAAAAACTATCATCCTTGTATCAAAAGGAGATTTTCCCCCCCCAGTTCTCTTTAAAAAATATTGCCCTTAGCAGAAACATAATCAGAAATGTATGTGACTAGGTGGTTAAGATTAAGAAAGTGCCAGGATTTCTTTGAGCATGCTAAAAAGTGACTGCAGAATTCCTGTAATGAAGAAGGTTGAGGAAAATGTAGTCAAGGAAACTAAATATGTGTAGCTATAGGATAAAATTCCTTTGGTTCATGTAATACACTCAATCATTTAGATACAGTATAATCACTTTTAAAGTTTTATTCATGTATTTGAAAGGCAGAGTGACAGAGAGAAAGAGAGAGATCTCTTCCACCCACTGGTTCACTCCCCAAATGGTTGCAACAGCCAGATCTGGGCCAGGTCAAAGTCAGAAATCAGGAACTGCATCCTGGTTTCCCATAGGGGAACAGGGGCTCAAGCACTTGGGCCATCTGCTGCTGCCTTCTAAGGTACATCAGCAGGGAGCTGGATTGGAAGCAGAGTAGCCAGGATTTGAACCTGCACTACAGTATGGGATGTAGGCATCTCAACCCACTGGGCCACAAAGGTCACAGATCCCACAGTGTCACCTGCTTTTAACCACTTCTATAAAGTGATCTTGAGAAAAAAAGGAAACAAACAAACAAAAAACTCACTGGGATGGCCACTTTGCTTTTTTATTTTTTATGAGAAAATTAATTTTTATTTAAAGCGTTTTAAATGTCACCATTCAGGAAATAAATGCAGAGAAGTTCTGCATCGAAGCTGCATGCCGGCTCCCTTGTTTCTGTGCACCACGGGAGTCTCACGAGAACAGCTTTGCCTTTGTCCTTGTTGTGGCTTAAGAATATTCATATAAATGGAAGGAACCACCCTCCAAACTCAACAAAACCTGGAAAACTATATCCCTCTACTCTTAATACAGGAAAATAAAATGACCAAACTTCTATGGTGATCATCATTAGCTGAGCTGATTACAACTCGAACGCACTGTAAGAGGTAGAGGATGACACCAAAAGAGCAGAAACAAGGAAAAGAGCTTGGGGATGAAGAGGTGTAAACCCTCGGAATAAAATAGCACCCTGCTTATCTGAGGGTACCTATAGAAAATTTCGTAGAAAAAATGGAATCTAAGCTAGCCTGCATTTCCCATCGAGTTTTCCGATGACCACTGGTGTGCATATGCATGTATTTTACAATACAATGCATTACTTTTGTTGTTGATTAAAATAGGTGTCAGTCTCTCTTAGGAAGTTTAAGAAATGCCCAGAGACCCGCCCGTTGGGGGTGACTGCTGTTCTACCCTGCTGAGGAACAACCTCCGAGGTTTTCAAGCGGAGACACCACCAGATTTCATCAGGGACCCCACACTTACTGGAGCTGTTAAAGTAAATTAAAGCAATCTCACCGTGGGGGCATGGGGAGTAGCGAGTTTTGGAAAACAATCCATGGGAAATTAAATCAAGCAACCAAGGGCTGCACTTGGAAATGCAAACAAATGCCTATCGAGTAGCTCTGCCGTTTTGTAGGCAATGACTTTTTTTTTTTTTTTTTAATTTTGAAAAGGAAAGAACACGGAGGTCGCGGCGGAGGGACTCATTTTCACACACGCTATGCATGGACTTTCCACATTGCGTTTCAGTGAGGTGACGTTCGTCATCCAAAGACTTGGCACCCATGTTTGACTGTTGGGGGGTCGGGGGCCGCCTCCCGCTCCTGCGCTGGGGAGGCGGCTGGCGGTCTGGGCGCTCACGGCGGAGGGACCCGCGCAGCGAGCGAACCTGGCGACCCCTCGTCGGCTGTCCCGGCTCTGTTCGCTGTCGGGCGTCCCCGGGGTGGGGCGGGCGGAGCGCAGGAGCCCCGAGGCCCCCGCGGCTCGGGACGCCGAGCGCAGCGGTTACTTCTCAGCCCTGGGGTTTCGTTCATTAGGAAACGGGAACGATTGCTCTCGGTGCTAAGACTGTGGTGTGGACGAAAGCGGGCTGCGTGCGAAAGCCCCTCATAAACTGCACGAGGATTCCCCAGATGTTAGTTATTATCGCCTTTAAAGGGCACGGGATCTTGTTTCAATTGTTCACGAGATCGCCAAAAAAAAAATAAAAAAGAGGCTCCTTGACACTTAGAGTCGGGAACTTGACCCCGAGCTTAATCCGGCGGCACAGGCGAAGCGTCCTCGAGCCCCCCTCAGCAGCCTGCGGCAGGGTCCCCCTCGCGGCCCGGCGCGGTCGCCGCAGCCTCGGACCCGCGCGGCCCCCGGCAGCCCCGCGACGCTCCTCGCCTGCGGGGCGGCGCCAGCTCGAGGCCCGGGCCGGGCCGGGCGCAGCGGGCACCGCGGCACGGGCGCGGGCCGGGGCGGGGCCTCCCGCGGGGGCGTGGCCCGGCTCCCGGCGTTCCGGGGCGGCTGGCGCGCCGAGCCTGCGAGCGAGCGCGGCCCCTGCGCACTCGGCCGCCGCCCGCGCGCGTAGCGGCCGGAGCTGCGCTCTAGCCTCAGCGGCTCCGGAGCCGAACCCCGCGCGAGCCGCCGCTGAACCCCGGGAAGTCGCGCTCCCCTGCGCGGCCCGGCCGCACTCTTGCCCCTGCCCAGCCGCCTCAGGTCAGGGGAGGGCGGAGCTGACGACGGCGCACCGCCGGGGACTGGACGGTCTGGAAGGTAAGCGGCGCCTTGCGCCCCTCGGCATCGGGGTCCGCCGGGGCCCTGCGCCGTAGCCGGGCTGCTTTTCTCGGAAGGCCAGGCTGTGCCCCTGGCCGCCGACTTCCCGCACGCTGACTCAAGTCCCTGGCGTTCCCGCTTTTCCTGTGGGAACCTCCCGGGAGGACGGGCCCGGCGGGCGCGGAGCACCCTCCGCCCCCACTTGCGAGTCCGCGGCAGGTAGCGCCTCGGGCGCCTAGGCGCGGGGCCGGCCCCCGGGCAAACCTCCGCCGCGCGCCCCGCGGATGGCCGAGCGAGGACCCTTGTTGGAACCCGGTCCTCGAGTTGCGTAACCGGAGAGTCCCAGAAGTTTCTGGAGGGCTCAAAGCGGGGTTCCCTCTCCTCTCTCCGGCCCCTGCGCCGTGCGCCGGTGGAGATCCGTGGCCCCGCTCGCGTCGCGCTCGGTGGGAAAGAGGCGTGCGTCGGCGGAAGGCAGGCTCCAGGGCCGGGATAGAGTTGGGGGGCTCCGGGGCTGTTCGGTTTCTCTTTCCGACGGTGTTTCTCGTCGGGGGTCCGGTTCCTGACTTCCCGACGGTGCGGGCGCGGATCGGCGACCTGGAGGGGGAGAGAGGACTCGGGAGGCGTGTGTGGCTCCTGGTTTACCTTCAGGGCAGGTAGCTAAGGAAGATGCCAGGGCTCTTTGAGAGTCTCGGTCACGTGAATTTCACCGCCACCACCCCCGCGTTGTTCTGCCGAACCATCCCGGGAAGACCCCCTGTTTTTGGAAGTGGAGTTGTGAGCGAGTCCCACGACCTGCTTGGATTGGGAGTGGGGGTGGGGCGGGAAGGACCTTGCATCCCTAGATGGGATCTAGTCTGGTTTAAGGACAGGGTGGGGTTATTTTAATCCTGTCGGTGCACGTTGGAGGGACGTGATCTACCACTGAGAGGAATCGGGCACATTTAAAACCTTCAGTGCGAGCGAACCGTCAGTTAGGGCGAAGACCCAGTGTCCCAGGGACGGTGGCAGGGTGCGCACAGCTCAGCAATGGAGGCGCAGAAACAGGCGGAGGCGGCCACGACGGGTGCAGGATTATTTGAGAGCTCCGTGGTGCACGGTGAAGGTAGGCGGGGGGCGGGAAACCTTTCAGACCTGCGTGGTGTCCGACTGGGTGGGGATAGAAGGCATGAACAGGATCGAGACCTTTGGACTCGCGAGTCTGCTGGTCTGAGGCATAGAATACCTAGGCACGGCCCCGTGTCAATGTTTACTTCCTCTGTCTAATGTATTTCCTCAGCTTGCCTTTCATCTGTAGTGGGGAGGATTCCTTGAGTGGATATTCTGGAAATAGATTCTCAGGAGAAAATTCTGGATGGTTCGCCCGCTTTCTTTTAAAGGTGTTGTCTCTTTGCCAGTGTTCGAAGATACATAGACAGAAAAGGAATGCCGAGAACTGAGGGGGTGATCACTCCAGGCAGCAGGAGAGAAAGCAGAGAATAGCTAAGTAGTTTTCACTTGAATTCGGCTAGCATTTAGAAATGGAGGTTGGGAGGCGGAATAGGGAGAAGAGATCAAGAGAAATCCCGTCTGTTGGTTCACTCCCCAAATGCCTGCAATGCCAGGAAGCAGGAACCGAAGCCAGGTCTCCCACATAGGTGGCAGGAACCCAGTTGATTGAGCCATCATCACTGCGTCCCAGGGTCTGCGTTAGCAGAAGGCTGGAGTTCAGCCATTTTCAAGGAGAAGAAGAGCTCAGGCAGGGATTTGAGGGTCGCTCTGAGATAGAGGGTTGGGGGACACTCGGGATGACGAGTGAGTTTGGGTACAGGGGACTGTTTTCATTTTTCAAGTAAAATTTCCAGGGATGATGAGGCTGTGTGTGTGTGGAGGGGTACTTGCAGTTTTGTTGTATGAATTCTTTGCTTTCAACCTGCAAGAAAAGGAACTGTTACGTATTAGGGTTAATGTCTTACTCACGCACTGTAGCAATTGAATTTCTGGCGTTTTTGGTGTTTGTCATTTGCTTAACTCTTCTACCTAAGAAAAATACAGTTTTGAAGACTCACAGAGTGTTCACTTGGAATGCAGAGGTCACCAAGAGACTGAGAATTTATGGTAAAATAAAGTCCAGGTTAACTTAAACATCACTTTTTCCTCCAAGATGCATGTATGATTTTTGCCACCAGAAGTCACTGTTCCACTATGGGGTAGGAAGACTGTATCAGAACGGGCTGTCTCTATCTGTTTTAACTGAATTTTACAAATGGCTGGTTGAACTAAAAATTACTCTTTTATGAACTAAGATGCTTGCTTAATTGGATTTTGGATTAAATTTGGAAGAGACTATTCAATTAAAATAGTCATGAGTTGCATCATTAAAAGGCACCTCTGCAGATCCATTTTAGCCATGTAATTACTCATTTGAAGTTACATGTTGCATATTGCCTTGACTCTTGAAAAGATAGGTGAAAAAAAAAATAAGCTAAAAACAGCAAACTTGTTTTCATTATTTTTTGAAAATCAAGTAGAAGGAGTTTCAGGCTTAACTCCTGTAATTTGTAATCTTTCATCAGACATTTGCATAATCTCATATGAAGTTGGTTAAATGATAAAATCCCAGATCTTGAAGTGGCTTTATGCGTTCACATTTTAAAAGGTGAAGCAAATTTATATATAAATATTTGGATCATTATAAGACACACACAAAGGGACAGTATACCTTGTGGATATCTTTTTTAAGGGAAGACAACATAACTAGAATTTTTTTTTTTTTACTGTTGAGGTCCTACTGTGAAAACTGTCCTTGAATTTGAATTCATTTGCTAACTTAAATATCTGTTGCTGTGGATTCGCTTGCCAGCGGCCATCTTGGCATGACCTTTTCATTCCACCACATCTGTTGAAGCTAGAAGCCCAGAATGCCCCTGTTTGAAGGCCCTAGATGATTCAATAATATTTCAGAAGATTGAGAAAGTGTGTTGCAGAGGAGTATTGGGAACTACATTTATCACAAATATACAAAATTTTGCAAATACCTTTGTTTTTCTCATTGAATTATGGTTTCTGTTCTCAAATCACATTGGTCTTTCTTTTTAATATTTAAATTTTTTTATTTGAAATGCAGAGTAACAGAGAGAGAGATGGCTGCAGTGGCCATGGCTTGGCAAGGCTGAAGCCCACATGGGTGATGGGTGCTCAAGTACTTGGGCCATCTGCTATTTTCCCAGGCACATTAGCAGGGAACTGGATCAGAAGTGGAGCAGCAGGGACTCACTCACAGGCTCCATATGGGATACCAGTGTTGCTGGCAACAACTTTAATCCATTATACCACAACACCGATTCTGTTATAACTTTCTTTTTAATTTTTTTAAATTTATATTTGAAAGGTAATGAGACAGAAAGAGGAAGAAGGCAGGAAGGAGCAAGAGAGCTCTTCTATCTGATGGTTTACTTCCCAAATGCCTGCAACTGTAAAAACTGGGCCAGGCCAAAGCTGGGAGTCTGGAACTCCTGAGTCTCCCATGTGGACGGCAGGGGCCCAAGTACTTGAACCATCACCTGCTGCCTCCCAGAGTTCACATTTTTAGGATACTGGAATTAGAAACAGAACTGAGACTTGAACCCTGGGACTGCATTATGGGATTCTGACATCCCAAATGGGAGTCTTTGCTGCACCAAAAGTCTGTTCTTAATAGGCTTTTTTTTTAACAGTTAGTAGGAACTTGTTTCATTTTACTAACTTGAATCTTAGATTTTACTAAAATAGCTTACTAAACAGATAAACACTGCAATCTGTTTATTAAAATTCTAAATATGAGGTTCTTTGTAGCTGCAAATCTTTTTATTCCTTATTAGCTGTTTGTATGTGCACCTCAGATTTGTTGTAGACTTGACACCGTGAAGCTCCAAGGCCAGCTGGGGTTGTCAATAAGAGTTTCTGTCTTGTGCCTTAGGAGAGAACGCCTTCAATAGTATTCTCCAGGGGAAGAAAATCAGCTGATTTTCTTAAATTATCTGGCCCACTTTACACATGACTAAGGATTTCTTGTTAGGGTGACTTTTCCCTTAAAGAGTCTGAGATTTTTTGTGACAAGCAGAGGCTGAAAGAAGCAATGACATCATCAATATAATACTTTATATTCATTCCTGATACCTCATATGTATTGAGAATCCTCTGTGTGCCAGACAGTGCTTTGGAGAAATTGTGATAACATTGTGATTGGGAGAGAGGTGGAGCTTGTATTCACCAAACACTGTTTACCAGTGGCTTCCTCAGACCATATCATTTAAGCCTAATTGCAACCCTGAAGTTGGAGCTCATTTTCCATTTTAAAATCAGGAAATTGAGCTGAAGGTGAGTGACTTGCCTCTGACTCAAGGCCTGGTGCCCTTTCTGCTATGGTACACTGTGTTGGCTATGTTGATATGTGGTTTCCTGTTTTTCAAGAATTACAGCTTGACTTTAAAATATAAATAGTGTTTCTCTTTGGCTAAGTAATTCTTTCTGATCATTATGGAAATAGGAAAGTATTTGCTTTTGCATTCTGGATGTATATGTGCGCCTCCAAAGGAAGATATTATGCAGGCCTGTCTAATACACACATGGTGTTTATTTGCATTAGAGATCATTACTTTCCTAAAAATTAATGAAGGACCTTGCAAGCTGATTTTTATTAAAACTATTAAACTATTAGTTATCTCACAAAAGTTCAGATTATAGACTTTTGAGAGCATATTCATCGTATTACCTTCAGTACAGTCATGGTTCTCAGACTCACAGGGTACACCAGAATCCCCTGGAAAGCAGGCTTCCTAAAACACACATGTGCCCTCTCCCCCAAGAGTTTCTGATTCAGTAGGTCTGCGGTAGTGCCCAAAATTTGCATGTGTAACATGTTTGCAGGTGCTATTGATGCTGCTATTTTTGGAACCACACTTTGCACACCACTGCAGCCTAGTTAAAAGCAGCATTTCAGAGCCGGACAGTATGGGTTTGAATCTTGTTGGATATGCCTCCTACTACCTGTCAGACCTTAGGCAAAATTACTGAACTTCTTGTCAAGAACTGTGAAAGCAAGATTTTACCCTACTTTAAAGCTGATAGAGTTATCTGTCACAGTTTCATGTACTTCTGGGTGAGAAAGGAATGACTATCTTGTCACAATGGCTGGAGCTGGCATATCAACATTTTCACACTGGTGTCCTAAGCCTCGATTTCCAGAGTGGTGTGGAGTGAGCCAGTTGACACCTTCAAACTCAGTGAGTTGCATTCCAGGAAAAAAAATCCTGAGTTTAGAGAATCCTAACTTTTTTTTTTTTAATTTATTTATTTGAAAGGCAGAGTTACAGAGAGATGGAGGCAGAGAGAGAGGTCTTCCATCCACTATCCACTCCCCAAATGGCCTCAATGGCCAGAGATGTGCCAATCCAAAGCTGGGAGTTTCTTCTGGGTCTCCTGTTCGGGTGCAGGGGTCCAAAAACTTGGACTATCTTGTACTGCCTTCCCAGGCCATAGCAGAGAGCTGGATCAGAAGTGGAGCAACCAGATGTAAATTGATGCCCATATGGGATGCTGGCACCGCAGGTGACAGCTTTGCCCACTACACCACAGCACTGGCCCCAGAATCCTAACCTTTTATAATTGGCAGTAAGCATATTTGCCCTTGATTCCAGAAGGAGACATTGTCTTGATTGTACTGGGAAGTAGAAATGCTGGTCTTTTCTCCAGGAGACATCCCTGTTCCAAGATCACCTACTGAGCAAACATCCTGAAAGATAATTGAGATCACAGGCAGTTAGTTCCTCAGCTTCTAAGACCTGCAAAAATGCCTCAGATCCATGGGAAAAGTATCTCCCAGCACTTTTATTATTCTGTTTTTGTTTTCTTTTTTGGCCTTATTACAATGGGGGCAAACAATATATTAGTATCTCTCATTGGCAAGTTGAGTAGATTAAAGGTACCAAGATTTGGCAAGTACATGGAATAGAATATAGCAAATACTTCATAAATGTTTGCCAGTGTTACTGCTGAAAGGAGAGATTGTATTCTCTCTCATTTTTAAATGGTAAGTAATGCTTTATAAGATGAAATAACTACTTTATGTAAATTGCAAACTTTGAGTTTGTTCTAAGAAACTACTTTAATGGCCCCAAATTCTAAAATGGTGATATTGCATAGAATTTTGCCTGTCCATGGGGAATGAGACATTTCCTACCAATAACTGCATGCTCTCCTATGTTTCTCAGTCTTATGGTTAAGCAGAATCATGCAGCTGATTCTGTCCAGGGCGAGTAACGTGTCACTGTACTCTTGAAGCATTTACATGGCTGTTAGTCCTCTCAACACCTTGAGCTTCTCAGTGTAAAACAAACCACCCCACTTTTCTCCATGCTCCAACACACCAGTATGCGATCGGTGTGAAGAAAGAGCATAAAGCAAGCCCTTGTTCTTTGAAGCCATCGGGACTTGGTGGGTAATTTGTCACTTCTGTACCCTGGACTATGCTCAGCCTTTTCCAGTGCCTGTCAGGCCCTGCTCACTTTGGGAAACTAATAACCAATTATTTGAGAGGCTCTAGGGGTGTAAAAGCCAGATACAGGCATTGCATTCCATTGAGGGAAGATAAATAAATATTATTTATTTTGCATAAGTTAATTTTAGGTTATGGTAAGGACTATGGAAAAAATTAAAGTGTCACCAACTCTAATTTTCCTGCTCCAGCCCATTCCTGCTTGCTATTCTTGTTGCCAAGAGAATCTTAGTTTTGTATGGAACTACATTTGCACAGCCTCTGGTAATCATATTTATTCTCAGCCAATGATGACAATTTGTATTCTGATTTACCTGTCTCCATTGAAGAGACCAGGTGACCTAGTTCTAGTTCTTTGTTTTTGATAGCATTGTATGGGAAGGATTTTCCTTTCCCAACAGAAGGAGATAAATTTTGTCTGGCACAGTCGTGCCGCCTTCCTCTCCTTTTCTTCCTGCCTTGAATGTGAGTGAGTTGTCTGGCTATGGCAACAACTTTTCTGTCCTGTAAGATGGCAGGCATGAAGGCACCATTGCTAACTTTGGCAGAGCAGAAAAAGTCAACGTTCCTGATGTCCTCATTGAATAGCTAGAACTCTACCAGTAACCACTTTCATTTAGACTTGCTGTAGGAGAAACATAAACATCTATTGATTTAAACAGTTGTACTTGAAGCTAACACATTCCAAACCCATAAGTGAGTGAAATGGAATAGAGAGTAGGTTGGATTGAGAATGTGGTTGAAGACACAGCAGCGTTACATTAGCCTCAAGAACCAGGGAAGTCCTGCCTGAGAAAGCATCATTGAGCAGAGAACTGAGTAATGAGAAGGAAGAGAGAACCAGTGCAATGAGAGGTGTGTACTTCACTGTGGGCAGCACCAGAACCCCACTGAACAAGGCTTTGCAATGGAAAAGAGATAGGGAAATTGCATTTGTTCCATTGTGAATTTCTAAGCTCCTGAGGTCCATATAGTGTGATATTGGAGACTGGAGACCTTGAGGAACCATAAATGGATGAATCAGACTGGGGTCCTGGGAGGCTGTGATCTGCTGGGATGCAGTTCTGGAGAAGCAGACTCAGTGTGTGACCCGTGACTCATGCCTGACACATTGCTCATTGCCGGAAGACTGTTACTCCTGGAAGATGCATGTGGGTTAAGGGGAAGTAGGCAGGACCAGGAACTGACCAGTCCAAGAGGCCTCTGGCCTCTGGACAAGAGTGATTTACTCATTCTTCTTTGGAAACTAGGTTATGGTCACGGGACCCTGAGACCTACTGAGCTCTGTCTGGCTGAAAGCTTCCCTTCAGCATGGAGTCTCCCAAGCATGTGAATTGGCAGGCCAAAAAATTAACTAGAATAACCACTACAGCCATTTGTAGAGTGCTTTCTGTGAGCCCAACATTGTGCTAGAATTTTTCCATTTTGTAAATGTTGTTCATAGATGTTGTAATCCTACAACCCTGTGAAGCCCCGTACGACCCATGAGAAAGTTGAGGCCTTCAGAAAGAATGGTAATTTCCTTGAAGTCTTCCACTGGTTGCAAGGCAGGCCTTTGCCACCATGTCATGTTATAAAAGCTCCTGAGAGAAGGTTCTCCAGAAGGTGCTGGGTTCTGGAAGCGCTTAATCACCCAGAACAGAATATTTGAAAATATCAGGGATCTGGGGCCAGTGCTGTGGCATAGTGGTTAAACCAGCACTTGCATTGCTGGCATCCCATATGAGCACTGGTTCAAGTCTCAGCTGCTTCACTTCCCATCCAGCTCTCTGCTAATGCCCCTGGGAAAGCAACGGGAAGGCCCAAGTTTATGGGCCCCTGCACCCATGTGGGAGACCTGGAAGAAGCTCCTGGCTGTAGCCTGGCCCAGCCCCAGCTGTTTTGCCATTTGGGGATTGAACCAGTGGATGGAAGATATTCTCTCTCTCTCTGACTTTGCCTTTCAAATAAATAAAATGAATCTTAAAAAAATAAGGAAAAAGGAGCTATTCATAGAAAATGCAATAAGAAGATAATTTTATTTTGGTGCAAAGTTTCGAAAACCATGCATGATCCCCCCCCCCCCAATATGTACTCTCCATGAACTCTTTGAGGACCCCTTATATGCATGCATAAGTAGAGCTGGTGCATTCCCAGATCAAACAGTCTGCACCACTTAAGTAAAATTGAGTGTGGATGTTGTTGACTTAAATAATGAGAGCTGCTATGTATTGGATGCTAGGGACTTTAGCCAAATGACACCAGTCTTCTCAGTAACTCTAATATGGGGGCTGTTGTCCCACTTTACAAATGCAGATACTGAGGCTGATAGAGCTTATTTTTCCCAGGGCAAACATAACCCCTCACCCGAGCATACCCTCTTTCTGCTATATAATATTGCTTTGTTTGTAATGAGGGACTACTTGATATCATTCCTACTTTTTAAAAAAGTTATTTTTCTAATTAATTTTATTTGAAAAGGGGAGAGAGGGAAAGAGTAGTATTTCCATCTGCTGGTTCACTCCCTAGGAGCCAGGCACTCAGTCTGGGTCTCCCACAAAAGTGTCACCTGCTGCTTCCAAGGGTGCAAATTAATTGGAAGCTGGAATTGGAAGCAGAGTCAGGAGTCAAACTAGTCATTCTGGTGTGGGATGTGGGTGTCTCAAGCTACATCTTAACTGCTGTGCTAACCCCCAAATGCCCCACAATAGTCGAATATGCCAGGCTGAGGTCAGGACCCATGAACTCCATCTGGGCAGGGGCCCAAGTAATCGAATCATCCTAGGATGCAATAGCAAGGAGCTGGATTGGAAGTGGAGGTGCTAGGATTCAAACAGGCATACTAATGCCTGTATGGGATATGGGCTTCACCTGCTACATCACAACACCCACTCCAGTGGGGAATTTTTTTTTAACTATCCTTTTCCATTATTCTATTTTTTATGTATGAATTGGTGAAATTAATATAAAATATATTAAAGCTTCAGAAAGGTCTTTGATTTTACCATTCTGTAAGCCAATACATTTTCCTCCTCTCTCTTATCTCTGTATTTAAAGAAATATTTTTAATTAAAAAAAACTTATTTAAAAGGCAGAGTGACAGAGGGAGAGACAGTAAAAGATCTGTCATCTGCTGATTTACTTCCCAACTGGCCACAATGGTAAAGTCTAGGCCAGGCCAAAGCCAGGAGCCAGGGACTCCATTTGGGCCACTCATGTGGGTGGGAAGGGCCCAAGTACTCAGGCTAGCCATCTTTTGCTGTCTTCTCAGTGCATTAGCAGGAAGCCGGATTGGAAGTAGAGCAGCCAGGACTCACACAGGCACTCTGATGTGGGATGCCAGCATCACAGGTGGCAGCTTAACCTGCTGTGCCACAATGCTGGTCCCAGTATTTTAAATTTAAAAGCTAACTAGGTCCCATGAAAGATTATTACAAAAGATCCATAGCATACAGAATAAAAGAGGAATATGTCCCTTTGTATCTCCTACCCTGGACTCTTCATCCAAATCACTTCTCATTCTGGAAAAGCTACTGTTAGGCCTTTCATGATGTATGTTATCCCAAACTGTTTGTGTTATGCATTACCTTTTTAAAAATTATTATTATTTGACAGGCAGAGTGGACAGTGAGAGACAGACAGAGAAAGGTCTTCCTTGGTTGTTGGTTCACCCTCCAATGGCTGGTGGCCGGTGCATCACGCTAATCCGAAGCCAGGTGCTTCTCCTGGTCTCCCATGGGGTGCAGGGCCCACACACTTGGGCCATCCTCCACTGCACTCCCTGGCCACAGCAGAGAGCTGGCCTGGAAGAGGGGCAACCGGGACAGAATCCGGCACCCCAACCGGGACTAGAACCCTGTGTGCCAGGGCTGCAGGTGGAGGATTATTAGCCCATTGAGCTGTGGCGCCGGCCTATGCATTACCTTAAAAACAAAGCATTTCCTTTTTAAGTTAATTAGCTCATGTTGTAGTATACTGTATTCATTGTTGTTTGGATAAATCTATCTGATTCTTTTTGATGTTAAATTGCATCTCATTATCATAGGCTGTAATTGATTTAGCCATTTCTGTGGCAGTATGTACAAAGTTGTTGCCAGTTTTCCTACTATGAGAAAGAGTTTTTATTGCAAAACCTCTTTGTACAAATGTGACTATATTTTTGAGAATGATTTCTTGGAGGAGGGTTGCTAAACTGAAGCATACACTAAATTCCTTTCTTAGTGGTGATTTAGAACAATGGCTTCCTGCCTGCAATAGGCCAGCATTCTAACCCAGCCAGACCTTGAGTCTGAGTTGCGTGGCTGCTCCAGCAGTTGCGCAGGTCATACGTCAGGGCTCTAAACAGCCTTTTGCAGGCTTTAACAGATTCAGTGTGTTCTGTAGGTACAATTCTAAGAACATAATGGCATTCCCTTCCTCCCTCTGGTGTTTCCTTTGAAACATAACCAACACACCAGTTAATCTGGTGATGTAGTCCCCCTTGCCTTGTCTAGGAGCCCTTGCCTTCCTCCTGTGGGGAGCATTCTGCTTCCCTGAAAAGTTAGGGATTTTGTGCAGATGGGACCCTGACTGCACCCTGGGCCTGGATCTCTCTGGTGCTATGCTTCCTTCACTTTGTGCCCTACTCACTCATCCAGGAAGCTGAGGCACTCCTGAGTGGCCAGATCCCAGGGTTCACTCATTCCCATGTCTTCCCACCAATCTCTAGGATTATTTTTCCATTACGGATCTGCCCAGCATATTCCTTGCTTAGTTCCTTTGAGTCCTTGTACAAGTGTTAATATTCTCTGACCCCCATATAAAATTACAACACCCTAACCTGTTTCTTCTCTGGCATTCTGTACTACTGATTTCTCTATAGCACCATTGAATGTCTAACATCTATATATTTTTGGTTAATGCAATTTTTTAAAGATTTACTTATTTGAAAGAGTTACAGAGAGGTAGAGACAGAGAAGGGGGTCTTCCATCAGCTGATTCACTCCCCAGATGGCCGCAAGGGCTGGAGCTGTGCCGATCTGAAGCCAGGAGCTTCTTCCGGGTCTCCCACACGGGTGCAGGGGCCCAAGCACTTGGGCCATCTTCTACTGCTTTCCCAGGCCATAGCAGAGAGCTGGATCGAAGTGGAGCAGCTGGAATTCAAACCAGCACCCATATGGGATGCTGGCACTGCAGGTGGTGGCTTTACCTGCTATGTCACAGTGCTGGCCCCTGGTTAATGCATCTTTGTCTTTTATTTATCTCTTGTAGTATGTAAGCTCAGTGGTGGCAAGAGTGTTTTTTTCCACTTGTTTTTTTTTTTTTTTTTCAGTACCTATCTTAGAGCAGATGATAAGGAAGTATTTTTTGGTTCATTGAGTAAATGAACAGATACATGAACGCAAGAGCCCTCTCAAGATTGGTGGCCAGCAACAGCCCAACCTTTCCTCTTCCTAACTGCCATTCTCAACACTCTCAGTCTCTACAGGGGTCGGGCGTTGATGCTATTGAGTTGCAGGCAGGTTGAACACCTTAATTGAGACTGCAGGCGAGGCTTTTCGCTCACTCTCCAGGTGCCTTTAGAGAAGTGTTATGAAAAAAGGTACCAATAGAACAACACTGATCACTTAACTGTGTGAAAGAAAGTGAGAGCAACCAGCAAGGGAAGGGAGAGAGAGTAAGCTAAAAGGATTTGGGGAAAACAGGGAGAGGAGAAAGGACAAAGAGAAAGTGGTGGGGGAGGGGAGAGAGATAAGTGGGGATTGAGTTGGAGAATTTAGGAAACTTAACCTAGACCCACTATGGCTGGTAGGAGCAGTGACTCCAAAACATGTTTGACCCTGGAAAACTTAAGCTCTGCTAGTGTGAGTTTAACCAGAATATTTGAAACATCATGTTGCAATCGTTTGAGAGAACAGATAGTGATCATATCTACTAGGGTGGAAACATTGTAGTTAGCAAGTCAACAATTTAAATTTCATGGACAGGGAGATAAAAGACCTTATCAGTAGCCAGAGATAGAGCCATGGAGGACTATATTTAGTGTTCCAGCTTTAGCTCACATTGTAACATTTAGCCTCTTCATCAGAGCAGGCAAGTTAAAACAATTACACATTTAATGTAGTGTTTCCATTTGTATCAAATGGTTTGTTATATCTGTACTAAGATATTTAGTAACATACCTTTGCCTTAAGGATGTTTGCACAAAAAAAAAAAAAGATGCTATTTAAAGCAAGTTAGGATAGTACAGTTTACAGACACATACAAGGGCGGGAAAAGGAAACAGCTGTTGATAGCGTTAACCATGGAGAGCTTGTTTTTAGACATATGCAAGATGGTTCCAAGGCTGCTGCCCAGATTGAATAAGTTTCCCCACAAGTGCTTTTCTGTTTCAAGAGAAATTATGTTTAAAGGGTTAAATACCTTTTATGAGTAGAAGTAAACGCTAATATTGGCTGTTACTGGGGCCCACTTTTGGTTAAATCCTGCATCGAAAATTACCTGTTGATTTCCTTTCTCTTGCATACTGGACAGTCTTTTCCTTTTAACTGACTATTGCCGATACAACTTGTGACCTCTGGCAAGTTACTTACATCTGAGTCTTATCTGAAATTTGGATATTCATAAAGAAATTGAAATTTCCTTTCCTAATAATAATATGCATGCATTTTTCTTGCTGAGGTGCCTGAGTAGGAGCCTCAAAATTAAGAGTTCATATGCCTTTGATGTATACTAGCCCTGTTCAGGGTGGGAGCTGGTGAGGAGCCATTCTCTAATTCAAATGAGAACTTTGTCTCCAAGTAAGGTTCCTTGCAGGTCATGTGTACCTGAGAGTTTACTTCTGGCCAATATTCACAGGCTGCTGTTCCTTTTCCAGATGAACAGACCTGCTACTCCCCACTGATCGCAGCAATGGCGTTCACGGATAGAGTTAACAGCAGTGGCGGCAGGTAAGCATGAGGTCCATGTTTCTGAGACCCGATGTTCAATTTTAGAATGAACTTCTGAAAAAATAAGTTTGGTCCTTTTGATTTTTTTGTGATTTAAGAACGTTCTGGTGCAGGCAAATGTTGGAAATTTTCAGTTTTCTCTTAAGTCAAACCTGTTAGACTGGCTATATGGTTTCTTTAAACCTAGCAATCGCTGAATCTCTTAACTCATTTCTTTAAAATGTGGGTACCAGATGAGATGAGCATCCTAATTCTGCGTTTAAGATGCCAGTCCGTATTGCAGTAATTTTGCAGAAATATACCTGTATTCAGCCTGTGTTGAAACAAGTATGGTAAGTCCACACCATTATGAGAGCCTGGGTGGAGGGAATTCTGTCGTCTTTTACTATCCTCCCGTCTCTCTCCTGGACTCTGCATACACTCTTCAGTGCCTTCTTGAGTGTACTAAGTGGCCAGTGTTGATAGAAGGGAGTGTATTAGCATTCCAAAATCAGTTCTGAAGATTAACTAATTTGACATCCAGCAAGAATTGATGTCACTGATCAATTTTTATTTAAACTCTCAGCTATTTAGAATCCTACTAAAATATGAGGAATGTTGATTCAAACTCAGCTAGTATTTATTAAGTAACAGAATAAATGGTGGTGCCTGCAGAGGCTGTCCTGGAAGGCTCTCCTGCTTCCTCCCCCTTTCTGGTTCATTTAGGAAATTCTTCAATTCCAGGTGGTCCTCCTGGGGCCCTCTCCTCCCCCACCACGGGAAGACATGTGCCCCAGGCTGCAGCTATCCACACTGGGCTAGACTCCCGGGGCAGGAAGAAGGGGGCTGTCATCATTTGTCTTTAGGTTTGTTCGTAATACACATAAGTTTTAAATTTTTATGTAGTTAAATGTCTTGTCCTTTATGGATTCTGGTTTTTGATTGTGCTCATAAAGGTCTTTCCTGCTCCAATATTGTAAAAATGATGGCATGTGTTTTTTGCTAGCACTTTTATGATTTCATTTTTTGCATTTAAATCAGAACATGTAAGCTGGTGGCCCACGGGACAGGTCTGGTCAACATATGGGCTTTGGTTGGCCCCCTCACAGCTTTCTGAAAGAGATTATCTGCCAACATTTGTTATATAACAAGCTCTTGAAATTTTTAAGGTTAGTGACACTGGGCTTGCATTGTCGTCTAGCAATGTTCAGGTAGACTTGAATCATCATTTTTATATAGAACGTGAACTTCGTGATGTAGAACTGCCCCCATGGTATGCTTTTCAGGTGTGCCTCAGTGCCCCTCGGCCCACAGGTCAACCAGGACTCCCACTTGATTTTCTCCTGCAGACATCTGTTTTGTGCTTTTGCTCCACAGAGATTTAAAAAAAAAAAAAGAAAAGAAAAGAAAAAAAATGGACTGGAAAAAGCATGGACTGATGTTTTCCAGTTCCTGCACAGCCAGATCCACACATTTAGTCACTGCTAGGCTCTCTCAACTTGCAATCCATTTTACATATTTGACTTTTTAAGTAGTTAGATCCATCTGTAATTAAGGTATATGTTGTGAAACTTCATATTAGTGAGAAAATTAAAATATAGGAGTGTTAGGGAGCATTTTTTTTAAAGCTGAAGTCCAGACAATTGTTTCAATATAATTTATGAAGTCATCTATCTTTTCACCACTGATTTGAATGCTGTGTCTGAATTCCAGCACAGCCTTGGGTCTATTGTTGAACTCTTTTGTTCTGTTGATTGTGTCTTCTGGCGCAAGTGACATACTGTTTCACTGTGTGTCGCATGTCTTCATGTTCAGACAGATTATTTACCACTGCCTTTTGTTTTTAGTATTATCATAGCTATTCATGTCTGATTATATTTCCATGTGTATCTGCAGTCATTAATCATTTTCTAGAAAAATCGTTGGCGGTCCCTTTGAATTCATCAGTTATGAAGGTTGACTTCTGTGGAATGTTAAAACTGAGTCTTCCTACAAAATATCTAGATATTAGATTGATGAAAATTTGGGGAGATGAAGAAATTTTAAGTTGCAGTGGAAGTTGATTTTTTTAAAATTTTGTGGTAATTGATTTTTGCATCCAGTGTGATTTCTTGCAGGAGAATAAATTATACTAGTTCAAGGTGTTATCAGTGCAAAGATTTAAAAGAGAGCTTGCATTTTACCACATATGTTTTCTGTTGTTGCTAATTATTAAGTGGGGCTGGGTTAACTGTCCTTTGTATTAGTATTGTAGCAGTTAGAGCTGGTTTTATTTGTGGCATTTGTTTTTCCAGCTTCTCATCTCCCTGAGTTTCTCCTTTCAGTTTTAATACTTAGTACCAGTGGTACACTCAGGAAAATCCTAAATAGAACTCTATTTTTAATATATACCAGTAGGTCACTTATATGAATGTTTAATCATGATAGATATTGAATCTTTTAATAGTCCTGAGAAAACATCAAATTCATGTGAAACTGGTATTTGCAAAGGAAACAGATGTGAATTGAATATGCAGCTCTACTTGCTCAAACTAAATAGAAGTCTGAATGTGAACCCTTACTTTGCTCAGAGCTATCAAAAGTCATAAGCGTGAACAGAATATTAATGTAATGTGCAACGTCAATATTTGTTTTTGTTCTTTATAAGTCATATGCTTAGTGATTTGCAGACTTACCAGCATAAGACACCATTGAATCTGAGCTCGCTTATATTTCCCCTACCTTCCATCCCCTCTCCTTTCTTTCGTTCTTGCTAAAAATTGTTATTGGAGTATAACAGGCTGAAGAGGGCAAATGTTGTTAATACAGTTCAGTGCCTTTTCACAAAGTGAACACACTTGTGTGACAGACCAAGAGACAGCAATACCAGCCCTTCAGAAGCTCCCTCCCATCCCCTGTCTGCTGTCCCTCGGAGATCATCACTGTTCTGACTTCCAACTCCATCTCTTTTGTCTGCTTTTGAATTTTACTTCAAAATAATCCTATAATATATAATCTTGTGCTTCTATTCACTTTTGATGTTTGCTGTTTTTCTCTTATGTAATAAACATAAGTATCCACGTAATAATAATGTTCTTTATACATTGTATAACCAGTGTTATGTTTTTTATGTTCTGTTTCCATCAACTTGCCATGGTCCTATCATAATATGATTATTATTACTCTTTCTTCCACTGCTCACCCTCTTCTATCCTCCAACTGTGAATTCTGCTTTTAGTTTCAAATTGTCTAGATTGATACCATATTTTATAATTATTTGTGCAAGGTTTGCCTTTAAATTGATTATAAATAATTGAAAAATTAATAAGTATTATTTACATATTTTGACCGAGAAGCAAAATTGTGTTCTGTGGGTTCAATGTCAATCCAAGTACCACTTGAAAGAGGAGGTTTGTATTGATAAGGACAAATTAACTTTTTAGCTCAGTAAAAAGTTCAGATTTATACCCCACTATAAATTGCTTCATCTTTGAATAGTGTGTGGTGTTTTTTCCCTGGAGTTTCTAGTCATTGTTTTTTTTTTTGAAAGAGAAAATATTTCTTTTTGTCATTTCACTTAATGTGATCCTTTATGTGTTCTGTATTAATTGCTTGAAATCTCTCATTTTATTGAAGTCCTAAAACTAAAATTAACTTATAAAGGGTGTGCCGAATTACATGATTGTGAAATTGGGCCCAGATCATTGAAGCCGTGGAGTAAAGCTGGGATACATTGTGACTAGAGGAAATACGTTAAGATAAAACATGGAAATGAAGAATATTTTTTAAAAGATTTATTGAGAGGCAGTTATGGGAAGGGCAGGCAGAGAGATTCTTCCACCTGCTTGTTCACTCCCCAGATGGCCGCAATGGCTGGAGCCAGGCCAATCCAAAGCCAGGAGCCAGGAGCTTCTTCCAGGTCTCCCATGTGGGTGCATGGTCCCCAGACTTCAAGCCTTTAGTCTGCATGCAGCTCCCTAGGACCGGTCCTCTCCTCTGGCCTCTGGCTCCCTCCCCTCCCCCTGGTGGCTGCCGACCTGGCCAGACCTGGTCCCGCTTAAGGCACTTCACATCTTCTACTGCTTTTCCAGATCGGTAGCAGGGAGCTGTGTCAGAAGTGGAGCAGCCCAGACTTGAACTGGTGCCAATTTGGATGCCTGTACTGCAGGTGGTGGCTTTATCCTCTATGCCACAGTGCTGGCTCATTAAAGAAATTTTTTAATTCAGGCTCTATTCCCGGTTTGGTGGGACTTAATTTTATTGTCTTCTGCTATCCAGGCTGAGTACTCTGTGTAAATGTTTTAGGGGGTCTGCAAATTTTTCTTTCCTTAAGGGGAAGGTTTGGGGTATTTTACCTTGTGAGCCCTGAATCATATTGCTACATTGCAGCCTTGGAAGCATTCCTCCACAGAACGGTCTGAAAGAATGTTTCAGTCTCTTAATTGAGAAGAGTCCTCAATTAGTGAGGAAGCCACAAGGTGTTGAGCAGATTAGCACCTATTATATGGAAAGAGTTTCCTCTCCCTTAGTAAATCACTGGCCAAGCTTCCAGATGCTTACTGGGGAGATTAATGGCCCTGGGCCATGTTTTCCTGAAATAGTGATTGGCTTGGGCATTGTAAATAATCCACACCTGGAGTTGTGAACCGGGGAACTAAGGTTTCCTGCATTTTCCAAGTGAAGTAGTTTCAGGCCTGATTTACAAGCACAATAATGTTTCTCACACAGAACGCCTTGTTATCCTTTGGTTGAGAAAAAGGGTTGCTAACTGGTGTGTGGTAGCCCTGTGTAACTGAAGATGACACCCAATTTGTTGGGCTTAGTAGGCGAGTTTACTTTTAGACTTATCTCAGACCTGAGGGGTAGTTAAGTTTAGGCAGAAAAGATGAACTGTAGAAATGTTAAGTAATTTTCCCGTGCAGTCCTGCTGACCTGTGACAGCATGTCATGGTGGAGCATGGTTGAGTAGGGGACACAGGAGTAAGCTTGTGTTGATCTCTTTCTTTAACCCTGGCTATTTGGGCAAATCAATTAGCTCTAGAGGCCACTTAAAATAGTTTTAGTAAGGAGAATATTGCCTATAAATTGCTTATCCTAGTACATGGAACATCATTAAGTCCTTAGTAAATTATTAATTTTACCACCCAGATGATGGTAGAATGCTGAGTTTCAGGGGGGTAGATTTCTTCATTCTCATGCAAGGTTCTAGGCTATTTGGAGGCAGTTCTTTGGGTTGAAGGGATTCCTCACTGAGATAATCCAGGAACAACATTTAAACTGGAAGGGAAATGTAGAGGAACAGACCTTTAAAACTGAGATGTGGGGTTAGCATTGTGGCCCACTGGGTAAAGCTGCCACTAGCGACACAGGCATCCCATAACGGCGCTGGTTCAAGCAGCTGCTCCACTTCTGATCCATGTCCCTGCTCATGGACTGGGAAAAGCAGGGGAAGATGGCCCAAGTGTTTGAACATCTGCCAACCATATGGGAGACCCAGGGAGAGCTCCTGGCTTAGGCCTGGCCCAGTGTTGGCTGTTGTGCAGTTAACTAGCAGACAGAAGATCCTCTCTCTGTGTCTCCTTCTGTTTCTGTAATAAATACATCTTTCTTTTAAAAAATCTGTGATAAATAAGTCTTTAAAAAAAAATAAAACCAAGGGCTGGCGCCGTGGCTCACTTGGTTAATCCTCTGCCTGCAGTGTCGGCATCCCATATGGGCACTGGGTTCTGGTCCTGGTTGCTCCTCTTCCAGTCCAGCTCTCTGCTGTGGCCCAGGAGGGCAGTGGAGGATGGCCCAGGTGCTTGGGCCCCTGCACCTGCATGGGAGACCAAGAAGAACCACCAGGTTCCTGGCTTCGGATTGGTGTAGCTCCGGCCGTAGTGGCCATCTGGGGGGGTGAACCAGCGGAAGGAAGACCTTTCTCTGTCTCTCTCTCTCACTGTCTTAACTCAGTCAAAAAAAATAGCAACATTTTTTTTACAATTTACTTAATTTCTTATGTATGCGATTCAATGATTTTTAGAAAATTCACTGATCTGAGCAACCAACCAACACTGCAATCAATTTTAGAACATTTCAGTCACTTTCTAATAGATGAAACTGTGTGTATAGTTCATCCTACTTTCATCCTCACCTCTGGTTAACAATCTCCTTAATGCTTTTGTCAATTTTGGACATTTCTTATAAATGCAGTTATGTAATATGTGGGTTTTTATGACAGATTTAATTCATTTAGCATAAGGTAGTCAAGGTTCATTTATGTTGTTGCATGAGTTTGTGGTTCATTCATGTTTATTGCCAAGTATTCCCCTGTGTGGATAGACCATCGTTAGCATTTACCAGGTGATGGACATTTAGCTTATGTACACTTTTACTATTTTGAATTGTGTTATATGTATGCTTTTTTTCTTTTTTTTTTGGTAGTTGTTTAGGAGAAGGATTGCTTGCCTGTAAGGCATATTTCTACTTATGTATAGAATATTCTTTTTTTCCCTCGAAGATTTATTTATTTGAAAGAGTGACAGAGAGATCATCTGTCTGCTGGCTCCTCAAATGCTCATAACAGTTACAATAGAGCTTGTCAAAACCAGCAACCAGGAACTAGGAACTCCATCTGGGTCTCCCATGTGGGTGGCAGGAAACCAAGTACTTGGGTCATCATCTGCTACTTCCTAGGCATCTTAACTGGAAACTGAATGGGAAGTCCAGAGTAGCAAAGACTTGAACCAGGCACTCTGATATTGGATACGTAGTCATATTCCTCATGGCTATAACACCTGCCCCTTAGTAACATTCCAAATTCAAGCGGGTCTGTTCCCAGTTCATTTCAGCATGGTTTTTCTCTTTGCCTCCAGCCCTGAACTCTGCTGATGCTGAGAGTTGGAGAAGAATGAATTAATAGTTATTCAGTGCTTTTAGTATACTGGTTTCTAGTCCAGGCAGATGGCATTTCATTGTGTTAGGTGATGTCTTGGTCCAGGTAATAGTTAAGATGGATATTAATCAGAATTCCATTGAGTTGCATCACCCGTGAAGGGATTGGAGCTGTCATTTCTTTTGAAGCTGGAGCAGTCAGTTGACTTCCTATGGGATTTTAACCAGGATTAGGAAAAGGAAGATTTCAGTTCTAGTGTTTCCTGGATTTAGAAGTATGGGGGATATAATTTTAGAATCAATGTCTTGTTTTCTGAACTTTACAACCACCCTGGAAGGTGGTCAGTTTAGCAGTCTCACTTTAGTGAGGAAACAGAGGCCTAGAGAAATTCATCTCTGAATATGTGAATCAGTTGATTGGGCACGCTGGAGTATCTAGCTTGATCTTGACCAGTTTTCTACGCTCCTTAGTGTTAAGTGCACAGAGCACTAAGCAGCTTTATTTCTGCTTTTGACCAATAAGTCCTGATGTGATACATTCTTCCTAACCTACAGTGTGGAGTGACATTGTTTCTGTTACCTTGAAGATTTGAAAGCACAGATAGATGGTGGATAGTATACATTTACTTAATTGAGATGTTAGTAGATGAAGTGAACAAGTCTTACTAAAGGTATTAAAAGCATGAAATATTTCAAGATTTTTTTTTTACAGGCAGTTAGTGAGAGACAGAGAGAAAGGTCTTCCTTCTGTTGGTTCACCCCCCAAAATGACTGCCATGGCCAGTGTGCTGCACCAATCCGAAGCCAGGAGCCAGGTGCTTCCCCTGGTCTCCCATGCGGGTGCAGGGCCCAAGCACTTGGGCCATCCTCCACTGCACTCCCAGGCCACAGCAGAGAGCTAGACTAGAAGAGGAGCAACCGGGACAGAACAGGAACCCCAACCGGGACCAAAACCTGGGGTGCCGGCACAGGCAGAGGATTAGCCGAGTGAGCCACAGTGCCAGCTGCCTTTTTAAAAAATTATTTGGGGGGTGGGAGTGGGTTGGAAAGAAATGGCTTGCCCTAGTTCACTCCCCAGAAGCCCACAACATGCAGGACTAGCTGGACTCCAGAGCTGAAATGCAATCCAGGTATTCCTGTGTTGGTGACTGGAGCTCAATTGCTTGATCTCTCACCTCTGCCTCCCCAAGTCTGCTTATGTAGGAACCTGGAGTCAGAAGTTGGAGCCAGAAATTGAACCCAGCTATCCTGAGGTAGGAACATGGGTGTCTTAGTCACTTGACCAAATGCTCTGCTTCCCAAGATCTCATTTTTTAGTATGAAGAGAGTGTCTAATGGCAAGAAAGAAAAATACTCATTTTATGCATTGCAGCAGCAATAAAGAATTAATCTTGGCACTGATTGGCCATAATAACCTAATTTAGTATAGACCTGAGAACAATTCTTTCTCCCTCACTGTAAGAGAAAATTTTACTATGGAAATATTCAGACATTAATAGAAGAGAAAATGTCTAATTAATTTTTAAATTCCCTTTTCTCAGACATAATATATTTCAAGATGTAATACACTTAAAAAAAAAAAACTGTTCTTTTTCTTTGCAGAATTATTTTGAAGCAAATCCCACAGTTATTTTTTCACTCTTCTATGGATACTTTATGAGCATTTTTAAAGAAAATGAATATTTTCCTACCTAACCTCAGACCTAATAAAATTAGAGTTCAGGGGACGGCACCATGGCATAACAGGTAAAGCCACTGCCAGCAGAGCCAGCATCCCATATAGGTGCCGGTTCAAGTCCTGGCTGTTCTGCCTCTGATCCAGCTCTCTACTATGGCCTGGGAAAGCAGTAGAAGATAGTCCAAGTGCTTGGACCCATGTAACCGTGTGGGAGACCTGGAAGAAGCTCCTGGCTCCTAGCTTCAGATCTGCCACTTGGAGAGTGAACCAGTGGATGGAAGACCAGTCTCTCCCTCTGCCTCTGCCTCTTTGTACTTCTTTCTAGTAAATAAATAAATATTTTAAAAAGATTTATTTATTTATTTGAAAGTCAGAGTTACACAGATAGGCAGAGAGAGAGAGGTCTTCCATCCAATGGTTCACTCCCCAGTTGGCTGCAACAACTGGAACAGTGCTGATCCGAAGCCAGGATCCAGGAGCTTTTTCCTGGTCTCCCCCTCGGGTGCTGGGGCCCAAGGATCTGGGCCATCTTCTACTGCTTTCCCAGGCCATAGCAGAGAGCTGGATTGGAAGTGGAGCAGCCAGGTCTCGAACTGGCGCTGGCGTTTCAGGCCACGGTATTAACCCACTGCACCACAGCACCAGCCCCATAAATAAATCTTTAAAAAAAAAATTAGGGTTTGGATTCATCTGCAACCTAACCCATATCCAAAGTTCCCAGATTGTTTGAAAGCATCTTATAAAAGTGTTTCCATCCCAATTGAAGCAGACCAAAATTCACCCTTTGCATTAAGTTTTCTGTTTTGAGTCTTAAATCTCAAGCATTTGCCCTACTTATTTGTGGGGTAAGGCATTGGCAGGATGAGAAAGCACACTGGGATGTATACTGTGTGGATTTGTCACTGATGTGTTTAACTTGTTCCTACATACCAGTGGTTCTCAGCTGGGGATGGTTTTCCTTCTCCCAACCTGGGCTGCATTTGGCAGTGGCTGGAGAGATTTCTGATCATCACAGTCTAGTGGATAGAGGCCAGGGACACTGCTAAGCATCCACAGTGACTAGGACATCCCTCTCTAACAGGATATTCTGCTTCCAAATGTCAGTTGTGTTGAGGTTGAAAAGCCCTGTGGTTCCATTCCACGGGTTCCTGAGGAATGGAAGTCAAATCAGAAGCTTGGTTAAAGTCAATGTAGGCCGGTACCATGCCTCACTAGGCTAATCCTCCGCCTTGCAGCGCCGGCACACCGGGTTCTAGTCCTGGTCAGGGCACCGGATTGCCCTGTCCCGGTTGCCCCTCTTCCAGGCCAGCTCTCTGCTTTGGCCAGGGAGTGCAGTGGAGGATGGTCCAAGTGCTTGGGCCCTGCACCCCATGGGAGACCAGGAGAAGCACCTGGCTCCTGCCTTCGGATCAGCGTGGTGTGCCGGCCGCAGCGGCCATTGGAGGGTGAACCAACAGCAAAGGAAGACCTTTCTCTCTCTCTCGCTGTCCACTCTGCCTGTCAAAAAAATAAATAAATAAAAATAAAGTCAATGTAAATGTTTTTGCTTAAGTTAGCTTAATATTACCCAGGAATGCTGGTGTTATTCTGTCTTGATCTGCCTACTGTTTATGAAGGCCCATCATTTTGTGGCAAGTCATTATGTGAGCTGTGCACTTTTTAAAGATGTATGTCAATTTAAAACTCCTACTTAAAAAAAAAAAATCTTCCTAGTTGAGCTGTGTACCTTCCTCTTTTTGACTGCCACCTGGGGCTCCTTAGATACTTCAAGAAATGTTGAAGTCCTCTTTTTCTTTTAAACTTCTGTAACATTCAGTTCTTTTTCATGTGAGATACTGGGAAGGGGGAGGAGGGAGGGTTCCTTTTGACCTTATTGTTGGGATGGCTGAGTGTCTGTTATGGCCAAGTCAGGGTGCTGGCACATTGCTGGCTCTGGAGGAAACAGCAGAGCTGCCCTAAGGTAGGAAGACCTAAAAATCACCAGTGTTAGCTCGCTCGGGAGAAAGCCTTGACACATGGGATGGTTTCAAAGAAGAGGTTACCTTTTCTGCATGGTGACATTTGGGAAAGAGACATCCCAAGCAGCAAGGCTAGCAAAGATAAGGAATGCTTTGTAGGGGTGTGCTGGGAAAGTTTTCTTGACCAACGTCTTACAGCCAACTTCTGCTGTCTCCGATAAATGATTGGAAGAAAAGGCAATGAATTTTTTTTCTGACAGCTGTTTCTTACTGGGAGGCGTGGCTTCGTTTGCAAATAAAAGGGCTGCTGTTGGAGTAGTTGAAATCACAATGGGCCCTGATTCTTTTCACATCAAAGTGTAAAAGGATCTCCAGGGGTGATAAATGGGGGCTGCTGGATTCATTACTTGTAAACAAAGCTGAGGGATGACCTCTACATTTTTTTTAATTAAAAGAAAACAGGGTTTCCTAGTGGTGAGCATGGGGCTGCTCTACGTTTGAATTTTGACTGCTCACACTGGAGAAGATCTTTGTTAAGATTACAAGGGAGCAGCTACTGTTAACCAGGATTTGCTCCAGTTCTCAAATACTGAAGAAAAAGCTATATCAGAGTGACCCCACTGCTGTGAAAATTGAAGTGCAATGAAGTGGGTTTAGCTAAATTCTTATTATTTTATAAAGACAGAAATAGGCAGAGAGAGATCTGCCTGCTGGTTCACTTTTGGGGGAAAGCCTGCAATAGCTCGGTCTAGTCCAGGCTGAAGCCAAGAGCCAGTAGCTCAATCCAGGTCTCACTTGTGGGTGGCAGGAACCCAGGATGCGCATTAGCAGGAAGCTGGAGTAGGGC
The DNA here is from genome assembly GCA_949820135.1 of Sylvilagus floridanus. Lineage (NCBI taxonomy): Eukaryota > Metazoa > Chordata > Mammalia > Lagomorpha > Leporidae > Sylvilagus > Sylvilagus floridanus. The sequence continues at coordinate 88,699,848 of OX463238.1, forward strand.
CTGGAGACAGAGGAGTCAAGCCCAGGCACTCTGTAGGCATCCCAAGCCTAGTCTTAAACACTGTGCCAAATGTTTCCCCCTTAGTTGCATTTGAGTTATCAAAAGAGTGTAACAAGGCAGAAATGTTGCACTGTTACTCAGGGCAGCCTGAGGGGTTAGGCCCTTCTACTCCTTTGCCTACCCAATGTCAGGAGAAAAACACCTGTTCCTCTGTGCAATGTACAGAGAGATCAATTTTAAACATTCTATTTATTTATTTATTTGAAAGGGTGGAGGGAGAAAGAGATATCAGTCTTCTGTCTGCTGGTTCACTTCCCAAAAGCCAGCAATAGCCAGGGCTGGACCAGGTTGACTTTAGCAGCTGATAACCCTATCTGGGTCTCCCACGTGGGTGGCAGGCAACCAAGTACTTGTTGTCTCCCACGGTGTTTACTAGAAGGAAGCTGGAGGAACCTGTGCTGTGGCGTAGTGAGTAAAACTGCCGCCTGCAGTGCTGGCATCCCATGTGTGCAATGGTTCGAGTGCTGGCTTCTCCTCTTCTGATCCAGCTCTCTGCTGTGGCCTGGGAAAGCAGTGGAGGATGATGCAAATCCTTGGGTCCTTGCATCCGAGTGGGAGACCCGGAGGAAGCTCCTAGCTCCTGGCTTCAGATTGGCATGGCTTGGCTGTTGGTGGCCATCTGCAGAGTGAACCAGTGGATGGAAGACTCCCTCTCCCTCTCCCTCTCCCTCTCCCTCTCCCTCTCCCTCTCCCTCTCCCTCTCCCTCTCCCTCTCCCTCTCCCTCTCCCTCTCCCTCCACCACCACCTCTACCTCCACCTCCACCTCCACCTCCACCTCCCCCCACATACACATACACTTTGTCCCTTTGCCTCTGCCTCTCTGTAACTCTGCATTTCAAATAAATAAATAAAACTTTTTTTTTTAAAGGAAGCTGGATTGGAAGTAGAGTAGCCAGGATTCCAATATGAGATGAAAGTATCCCAAGCAATGTGGCAAACACCCACCTTAAGAGGTCAGAGGTCAGTTTTTTTTTTTTTTTTTTTTTTTTTTTTGTGGACAGCAGAGTTAGAGACAGAAAGGTCTTCCTTCCGTTGGTTCACTCCCCAAATGGCCGCTAAGGCTGGCGCGCTGCGCCAATCCAAAGCCAGGAGCCAGGTGCTTCCTCCTGGTCTCCCATGTGGGTGCAAGGCCCGAGCACTTGGGCCATCCTCCACTGCCTTCCTGGGCCACAGCAGCAGAGAGCTGGACTGGAAGAGGAGCAACCAGGTCAGAATCCAGCGCCCCAACCGGGACTAGTGTATTAGCCAAATGAGCTGCGGCACTGGCCAAGAGGTCAGTTATAAGGCTAATCTTTAGCACTTTTTAAAAGAAATCCAAAGACAATTGTTAGCTTAGGAAACTTTTTTTTTTTAAATTTGTGTAGTTATAAAGCTTTGCATCTCCTCAAAAGTTTTACACCAAAACTATAGTATTCTAGTATGGTGATGAAAACAGCATAGTTAAGGATCATGTAGTGTGTTATGGAATTGAGACTTGGATACTGCTGTCTAAATCCTACCCTGCAGTTGAAGGTCCACCTTGAGTAAACTCCTCTCTCTTGTGTACTCAAGCTTATCTCTTGCTGTTTTTTCACTTGGCTCCCCTGTTGCAGCTGGTCGGAGCCCAACCAGATTTTAAACAACTGGAGGTCAAAGACTGCCCTTTGTAACCTGAGTGGAGGGAGCAAGGTGCTGGGCACCCAAGAATTCTAATGTGTTTACTGACTTTCCCAGTGTTTGGTAATCACCATCTGAGTCTGTCTCCCACAGAAGTTTTAAGATTGAGGTGGGAGCAGAGGTCACAGCTGGCGAGGAGCTGCAAGTCCCCGGCTGGTGCTCAGGGAGAAGCTATCCTGACTGAAGTGTTTTGTACTGTAATTAAGAGAATATTCCAGGCCTCCAATTCCTTTTTGGTATCAGAATGGTGAGACTGTGGCGAGGTTAACACAGCTTTTGTGAGTTCGGACGCCTCAGAAATAAGCTACTGGAATTCTGGAGCTTAGTGGGCAGCCTTGGTGCACGGTTGCTTGGGAGGTGTGCTTTCTTGGCAGTCTCACTACTCCCGATAAGCTGACATTTTACAGATGGAAAGGAAAACAAAGGTGCATGAGGGCATGGGGCAGATAGTTAATTTTTTATTTATTTATTTTTTTTGCATCAAACCCCAGGTCCTTAACTTGGAAGCTGGAGGTGGGGAAACACTCTCTATGTGTCTCTGGATTGAAACTCTGAGGCCTGAGCCAGAGGTCATTTGTGGTTGGCTGGTCTTTCTGACTTGAGTCCTGCCAGAAGGTTTCAGCATAGCTACAATAGTCAGAGAATCAATATCTTCTATAGAGAGAGCACAAAGCTGATTGCACTGCCCTGGGGCAAGGGATGGGCCATGGGGTGGTGGGGTGGAGGGTGACCAATAAACCACATGGCAGGAAATTGTTCAATTTTTTAAAAAAGAGATAGATTTATTTACTTATTTGAAGGGCAGAGTTACAGAGAGCCAGAGAGACAGAGAAATCTTCCATGCTCTGGTTCACTCCCCAGATAGCTGCAATGGCCAGAGCTGGGCTGATCTATCTGAAGCCAGGGTCCTGGAGCTTCTTCCAGGTCTCCCACATGTGTACAGGAGCCCAAGGACTTGGGCCAACTTCTACTGCTTTCCCAGGTCATAGCAGAGAGCTGGAACAGAACTGGAGTAGCCAGGTCTTGAACTGGTGCCCATGAGGATGCTGGCAGGCACTGCAGGCAGCAGCTTTACCCACTGTGTCATAGCACCAGCCCCCAAAAAGTTTAATTTAGGAATTAAGGGTTGAAGGTGGTGCCCATCTGCAGCTGCCCATGTTGGCTCTGTTACAGTTGTTTGGCGCTTGTGGAGAGCTCCTTGTGTGCAGTCTTGGAGAGCACTTTGTGGTCTGCAAGGCATTGCACAGATGTCAGGTGGGGGCCCTGTTAGCAAATCAACCTCTCAACGGTTAGGAGTTGGAGCAGTTCTCATTTTAGATTATCTTTCAACATCCGGCAGAGACCGACTTTTCCCCCATTGAGCACTTGATGACTGAGATATGAAGTCGTCCTTCCTTTAAGAATGGAAGGGCTGACTTTGAAGTAAGAGGGAGTATTTCAGAAACAAGAGTGGAGAATATACAAGTATAGTACTTGTCTAAACAATGTATTTGAAAGTATGTGTTCCTCAATAGCTTGTAAAAGCTGGTGCCAGAGGGGGAGTGTGTGCAGATGGGAGGATGTCTGGAACAGTCCTTGATGTGGTTGTTACTTTTTTCTTTCCTTGTCCTTGCCTGCAGAAGGGACTCTGGTGAGTAGAGTGCTTCAGACAGTCTCACTGGCACAACTGAATTTTCACCTGGAGAGGCAAGCAGAGTTTGCTTCAAAATTAGACCCGAATTTGAATTCTGGCACCCCTGGATGTGTAAATACTGGACAATTTATTAGCATCTCCAAATGCTAGTCCCCTCATCTGTAAAATAATAATAATGATTACATGTATTTTTTTGTAAACCTAGTGGAGTGTGCAGCATGGAGTTTGTGTTTAATATTAATTTGTTCCCTTTCTGTTGACTTGCCATTGATTAGTGTTAGAGGAGAATTGGAACTTTTGTTCCAATTTTTTTTTTTTGTTTTGAGAATCTGGAGAATTGGAACTTTTGTGTTATCTTTTTAACACCTGAGAGATTTGCAAATTTGGGCTGTACTGAGCAGCACAGGAGAAGGGTCTTCCTGTGCGTGCAGACCTGGCTCGGAAGCATCCAGGATCTGGCAGGGTCTGTGAATTGCTCAATCACGTACCTCTGCCAACTGTCAGCTCAGGTGATTGAGACTTTTTTTTTTTTTTTTAATAATTATTGTTTTGAAAGGCAGGAGTGATGAGGGAGGTGCAGACAAGGGATTTTCCAAATGCTGGTTCACTCCCTAACTCCTGCCCCAAGACTGGTTTTGTTATTGTTGTGGAATGTAATGTTTTAACAGTTTAGGTACTTTAAAGTGGCTAGTGACTGGGATGTGTGTGTTGTGGCATAGCAGGTTAAGCTTCTGCTTCGGACACCCACATCCCGGATCAGAGTGCCTGGTTTCACTTCCCTCTCCGCTTCTGATCCAGCTTCTTTCTAAATGTGCATTCTGGAAAACAGCAGATGGTGGCTCAAGTACCTGGGTCCCTGCCAACAGATGGAGTTCCTGGATCCTGGCTTCAACCTAGCTCAGCCCCTGCTATCGCAGGCATTTGAAAGGTTAATCAGCAGATGAAAAGATCTCTCTGTGTGTATGTCATTTTGCATTTCAGATAAATGAGCATAAATTCAATTAAAAACATAAAATGGTAGGTGATTCTGTGAACTAATTTCTCAAAAGATGTATTTATTTATTTATTTGCACGTCAAAGTTACAGAGAAGGAGAGATCTTCCATCCTTTGGTTCACTCCCCAGATGACTGCAGCTGCCAGGGCTGGGGCAGGCTGAAGCCAGGCTTCCATCTGAGTCTCCCACATGAGTATAGGAGTCCAAGGTCTTAGGCCATCTTTCACTACCAGCATTGCATTTGAACTTCACAGGGATCTTTAAAGGTAAGTCAGGCAGATGATTCCATCTTGAGGCTTAAGGTGTTAAGTGGTTTGTCCAGGATCCCAGGGTCCATTAAAAACTGTCATCTCTTAACCTTCTCCCAGTGCCCCAACCTATAGAAATCTTTTCCTTCAAGGTTCAGCTGAAATAGCACTTCTTTTAAAACTGGTTACCAAAGAACTTCACTACTCTTTTTGTGCACTCATAACCTTGTATTTCCCTCTGAGCCATATTTTATTTTTTCAAGTTTGTTGTATTTATTTGAAAAGCAGAGAGAAAAAGAGAAATGAGAGATCTTTCATCCACTGGTTCACTCCCCAGATGGCCTCAATGACTAGGGCTGTGCCAGGCTGAAGCCAGGAGCCAGAGAAAGGTCTTCCTTTTTCCATTGATTCACCCCCCAAGTGGCCACTACAGCTGGCACACTGTGCCAATCCAGGAGCCAGGTGCTTCTGCTCTCCATGCAGGTGCAGGGCCCAAGCACCTGGGCCATCCTCCACTGCACTCCCGGGCCACAGCAGAGAGCTGGCCTGGAAGAGGGACAACCGGGACAGAATCCAGCGCCCTGATCGGGACTAGAATCCGGGGTGCCGGTGCTGCAAGCAGAGGATTAGCCTAGTGAGCCGCGGCGCCGGCCTTCCACTGCTTTCTAAGGTGCAATAGCAGGAAGCTGGATCAAAAATGGGGTCACCAGGACTTGACCTGGTGCCCATGTGGGATGCCAGCATTACAGGAGGTGGCTTTCCCCACTATCACAATGCTGGCCCTGCCAGATTTCATTTTAGAACCTCTGTTTCTAATTCCCACCTCAGAGCATGCTTTGGGAGAGTAAAGCACAGGGCTATACTTTGTTAGTGGAGGGTGCTAGAGTTAGAGTCTCTTCTTAGTTCTGCTCACTGCTTTTTCTTACTACTGCTGTATGGTATTCGTGCAAGTGTGTGCACCAGATGCATACATTTATGCATGCCTATACATGTGTACATACATCCAGTGGTACTCTGCCCAGCCACATGCCCCAAATTATCCAGTCCCTTCGTGACCCTGGGTCTTGTGACCACCTCACCTGGGCACTCTCAATGCAGAGAACCCTGCGCCTCCATGCCTCATGCTGACTTGACAGTAGCCTCCAGGTCCCTGTGCACCAAACATCTGTCTCTAATCATTTTTAGTATTAAACTTTTCCTCACATTACTATGTGGTTTCTCTCTTCTGCCTGAATCAACCCAGGCTGATATAACCTTCAGCACTTACGAAAGATCTTCAAGAAGTTCATTGAAATTTCATATTATGAAAAATATGCATGAATCTCAAACATTTCTGCACAAAAATAAACTGAATTCCATTTTTCTGTGAACTTCTTGAAGTCCCTCTATTTCCTCTGTCATACAGCTGTCCATATTGTAAACTTGTTTTGCACCGGAGCCCTGTTTAAACCTTTAGATTTTCTGTTCTGTACATAGTTGGCACTTCATGAGGACTGAGTTTGCTGCTGTTGGAGTTGCTGCTGCTGCAGTGAGGGGAGGAGGATTGAATGGAGGATGTTATCATGGGGATTTATTTGACCTTTCTGGAGAAAACAACCCAACGTTCTTACTCTATTACTAATGGATTAACTTGATGTTTTGGGGAAGGCCTGTAACTGTTGAGACAATTACTTGTTGTTGACCCAACTGTTAAACTACATTTTCAAGCTTGTATATAAAGTCTTTAGAATTGTATAAACAGTGACTTAGTGCTACCTATTTGTCTTCATTGATCTTTTAAAAACAAATTGCTTTAAAGAATCGGCAGGCCTTCTAGCCAGTGGTGCCTAAACACTACCTGTATTTCACTTTTCAGGCTAATTTGTCACTGTCAATTTCACTGAACCACTTTTGTCTGTGTTTGGCTTGAGTTAGTATTCAGTTTCTACACACACTTGCTAAAACTTTTCTCTTACCAATCCAGCAGCAAAGGAGTAAAGAGGATAGCCCACGGGTGGAATTTTCCCCCCTCATTTGGCATTCAAAACCTGTAGGAAAGCATTATGACCAGAAAACCAGGAAAAATATCTGTGCTTTGAAGATAATTGCTGCATGATGGAGCACATAAAAGGAAATATGTATTTTTACATTTTTTATCTACTTGAGAGACAGAGAAAGAGGCAGATAGAGAAAGTATTTATGTACTGGTTCACTCTCCAGATGTCCACAAAAGCTGGTTCAGGGCCAGGGGCAAAGCTAAGAGCTGGGAAGGCAATCCAGGTCTTCTCTTTGGGTTGTGGGAACCCCAGTTACTTGGAGCTGACATTTAGCTTTGCAGTTATCATGCCTGGCCCACATCCTATATCACTTGGGTTTGTTGTCTGGTTTTGGAGTCTGATTTCAGCTTCCTGAGAGAAAAACAGACCCGGAGAGACAGTAGTGATGGCTCAGGTAGTTGAGTCTTTGCCACCTATGTGGGAGACCTGGATTGAGTTCAGGCTCCTGGCTTTGGCCTACCCCATCCCTGGCTATTACATGCATTTGGGCATTTGGGGAGAGGACCAGCAGATGGGAACTTTGCCTCTGCCTCTACACTTGTCAAATAAATAATCAAAGTAAAAAGAGGGACTCAATTATATGAGCCATCATCACTGCATCCCAGGGTCTCGTATTAGCAAGAAGCTGGGGGCAGGAAAGAGCTAAGAATTGAATTCAGGTACTTTGATATGTGGCATGTGCTTCTTAACTGCCTCTGTAGAAAGGAAATACTGATAACTATTAGGCTATTGAGCTTTCAAGCATTTCATGGGCAGGCATTTGGCACAGCAGTTAAGACTGCCTGGGACACTTGTATTCTATATCAGAATCCCTGGGTTTGAGTCACAGATCTGTTTCAGATTCTAGCTTCTACTAATGCACAGTCTGGAAGACAAGTTATGGCTCAAGCTCTTGGGTACCTACAGCCACATGGGAGACCTATATTGAGTTCTAGGCTCCTGACCAGTTTGGCCAAGCTCTGGCTTTTGCAGATACTTGGAGAGTGAACAAGCAGATGGAAAATTATTTCTCTGTCTCTGTGCCTCTCTGCCTTTCAAATAAAAAGAAAATCAATAATAAATTTTAATTGACACATAATATTTGTATATTATGAGAATGTTTCACAGGTTCACAGAAAATCATATTATCTTTTAATTCTGTTTTTTCCATAAATTTTTTGTTTTGTTTTTGGAAATGAGAGGAAGCACGTCTTTGTTTCTCCCCTTAAATTTTCTGTTTTCACTTATTTGAAAGGCAGAGAGGAGAGGGAAAAATAAAGAAAGATTTTTCCATCTGTGGTTCACTCCACTAATATGTGCAACTGCCAGGGCTGAGTCAGGCTGAAGCCAGGAGCTTGGGCCTCACATGTAGGTGGAAGGGACCCAGTTACTTGGCTGTCACTTACTGCCTCCTAAGTTGTACATTTGCGGGAGGCTAGAATTGGAATTGGAGCTCTGGCTCGAACGCAGGGTCTCTGGTTGGTGTCTTAACGCTGTGCCAAATGTCTAGTCCTTCACAAACTCTTTGCACCCTCTTGTATTTATGGAATATGTGTAGTATAATAATTTGATATATGTGTATAATGGTTAACTCCAGGTAATTAGTACTTCTGTCTGCTTGAACATTTGTGTTTTGTATGTATACTCTTTGATTTTTATTTAATAAATTACCATTGTGATATACTGTACCTCCTGTAGCATAGAAGGCTACAAATAATTCCTCATATAAACTGTATTTTGATTTATCTAACCTCTCTGTTCCCCCTTTCCTGTCCATGTACTAGGTTCTAGTGACTACTATTTTGCCTTTTTCTTCCATGAGATAACTTTTTTAGCTTCTACAAATGAGTAACATTAAGTATTTCTTTCTGAGCTTGTCTTAATTCATTTACCATCATGTCCAATTCATAGGCAGGGAGGGCTTGGCCAGGCCAAAGCCAGGAGCTGAGAATTCATTCTCTTGTGTGGGTGGGAGAGGTGCGAACGCATGGGTCATCATTTGCTGCCTCCCAGGATGCATTAGCAGGAAGTTGGATGGGAAACAGAGGAGCTGAGACTCAAACCAGTTGCTCTGATATGGGATATGGCTGTCCGAGTGGTGGCCTAGCCCACTGTGCTGCGATGGCCATCCCAATATGATTTTAAATGGTCACTTGTCAAGCACAGAGTGGACTGTATTGGAACGTAAGTGGAAGCAGAGCTGTCAGCGGCATATTAAACAGCCTATGGAGAGTAGGAGAGAACTGCGCGGGATGGGGATCCTTTTACACACATGAGAAAAGCAGGATTTATTGATGGGTCTGAGAAGAGACCAGTGAAGAACACATCTTAATTATTTGGATTTGTCACTGGAAATTCTTTCAGTACCGAGATTTGAGATGCCTATGAAAATCCTGACAAGTGGAGATGTCCAGGGCACGATTGATCCTGTAAGCCTGGAATTTACTGGGGAAAGTTCTGGGTGTGAGATACACATTAATTCAGTATGAAACCAGAGCTGGGCATGGAATTTCCTAAGGGGAGTGAGAGACAAGAAAGCCCAAAGGAGGAAACCACGCAGCAGCCTCATGGCAGCTCAGCAGCTGGAGAGCTCAGGGAGGGGGTCAGTGCCGTGGTCAGGGTCCAGGAGACCTTTGTCTTGGGGGTCATAGAAGAGAGCCCAGGAAGGAGTGCTTCAGAGTCACCTCAAGGCAGTCACGTGCTGCTTAAAAAATACAACTTTTATTATGAAACTTATTTCCCTGACTTGCTTTTGTGTTTCTAATCCTCAAAAGATTCTGCCATTTTTTGTGTCTCAAGTGCTGGCATTCTATCTGGATATCATAGACACTCAATAAATAAATAAATTAGGGGCCAGCGCAGTGCAGGCATCCCATATGGGTACTGGTTCAAGTCCTGGCTGCTCCACTTCTGATCTGGCTCTTTGTTATGGTCTGGGAAAGCAATAGAAGATGGCCCAAGTCCTTGGGCCCCTGCACCCACGTGGGAGACCTGAAAGAAGCTCCTGGCTTTGGATCAGCTCAGCTCTGGCCACACCATCTGGGGAGTGAACCAGCAAGTGGAAAACCTTTCTCTCTCTCTCTCTCTCTCTCTCTCTCTCTCTCTCTCTCTCTCTCTCTCTCTCTCTCTCTCTCTCTCTCTGTAACTCTTTCAAGTAAATAAATAAAATCTTTAAAAATTAATTAATCAATTAAAAATGAAGGAGGCTCAGCCTCTGAAATCCAGGAATGATGATGTCTTCCTAATGATTTGCCTGATCTTTGTCACTGTGGATTTCGGGTGTCTTAGAAGATAATGGCATTCCTTCATAGCCCTTTGTAGAATTCTCTGTACCCAAAATGACAGAAGTATAGCATTTTCTGGTGCCAGGTGCTTATGATAGGCAGAGATCTCAGGAAGACAACCCTCTGACCCTACATATGTGGCTACACTAAGAGAGTCTGGGAAATAGCAACTGTTGTAAAAATAAGCTGGTCAGTAGGTGGTAGGTGAGCGGAGGGAGAAGATTTATGAGCAACATCCTGTTCTGGGTTCACTGCTGCGGAGGGAGGAGGGGGAGAAGCTGCTGCATAAATCACGAAGGCAGCTCAGGAAATAAAGTCGGAGGTGGGAGGGTCTTGCAGGGGGACCCCTTATGCATGTCCCTTGCATGACACATGGGAGAGCGAGAATCAATAGCAAGTCACTCCTTTTCCTTCCTTATTTTCTTTCTCTCTGCCCCTCGCGTTATCTTCCTATTCTGTTCTCATCATTCCTTTTTTTCTGTTCCTCAATAGGAAAAACTTCATTATACTAGGAAGTTTCCTGTATGTCCAATTTCCTCCTCTTAAAAAACTTAAGCCTTGCAGCCTGTGCTGTGGTGCAACAGGTTAAGCTGCTGCCTGTGGACAGCAGCATCCCATATGGCTGCCAGTTCCAGTTCCGATCCTGCTCTCTGCTGTGGCCTGGGAAAGCAGCAGAAGACAGCCCAAGTGCTTGGGCCCCTGCACCCATGTGGGAGATTTGGATGAAGCTCCTAGCTTCAGCCTTGCCCATCCCCAGCTATTGTGGCCATTTAGGAAGTAAACCAGCAGAAGGAAGATCTCTCTGTGTCTCTTCCTCTAACTATAGCTTTCAAATAAATTTTTTAAAAATTAAATATTTAAAAACAAATCCACAACACAGAACTTAAGACTTCATCTGCTGCCTCTTAGGGTCTGGATTAGCATGAGACATGGCACAGGGGGCCCAAGAGAAAACACTTCCAAAAATGTTGTCTGAAAAACTAAATGGTTGAATCCTCTTCTGCTACTTCCTTAAGAAAGAGAAAGTGTGGCTCATCCACTCATTTAGTCAATAAATATCTGAGTGCTTTTGGTATTCCAGGCGCTGTTCTATGCAGTGAGGTTACATCAACCAACAAAACATACCACATGCTGCTTTGCTGGCTTATGTCCTCCTGCACTGGGTAAATAAAGAGTAAAGATGTGTCCCATCTGGATTCTGAGGCAGGGCAAAGAGTGTCTTGTACGTAAGGGAGAGGTATGCAATGTTATATCCACTGCATAAGGTGGTGACTAAGCAGAGCCTGAGTTGGGGCTGGAGGGAACCTAGCAGGCAGAGGAAATACATGCAAAGGCCCTGAGGCAGTGTGTGCTTCACGTGTTTGAGAAAAAGTGAGGTAGCCAGTGAGGCTGGAACAGGGTGATGAGGGCAGGGTGGTTGAGATGGGGTCCAGGGTTGCAGGAGGCCAGAATGTGGATGGCCTTGCAGGCCATAGGAAAGTTGTTGGTGACACACGCCAATAGAGATTTCCACCAGAGGAGTAGCACAATCTAAATGTCCTTGTAATGGGTTGCTTGGGAAGCTTTGTGGAGGGTATGCTTTGTTGGGCGTGGGAAAGACAGCATTAGGGAAAGTACTCCTGTAGTAGATGGATATTGTCTTTCCTCTCATTTCATAAATAGAGACCAACAAGTGTTATGTACAGGAGCATAAAACATTACAGGGTAGGGACCAGGCTGTGAGTTTCCCTGGTTCATACTTCAGTGTTCTCTTATCCTGAGAAAGGCACATCAACGGGGAATCTCTGTTTTCTAGCACATTGTTATAACAGGTTGCTTTTAATAGATCTCACTGCAATTATTAGAAATATTGTCCGTGGAGCTGTATGGATTGCCCAGGGTTCCAAGCCTCAGTCCTCTTCTAGTGTGAAGATGATGCTTAAGGTCTGAGTTAGTTTCTAGAATTCTGCGCAGGGTGTGAGTTAGTGTCACTGTTTGCATGACAGGGAGGGGGTGTTTCCCACGCATCCAGTTCTTGTGTTGCTGGTAGGTATTAATTAAGCAGTTTTGCTTACCTTGGAACCAGCTGCTCCTTTGGTATGCCCTCCTGTTAAGGGTACATTTGTCTATTATAAGGCTGGTAATGTAGAGCGTGTTTCATCAGAGGCTGATGAAGGGCCTGCTGGGTGCAAAGCTCTGTGCTGCATTCCTCGAGAGCCCTTTTCTTTGAGTCTGTGGGGCGCATCAGGCAAAAACCCAATGGTTGTTACAGAGTTTGAAGATGTTAGGAAAGTACAGAGGAGTATGGAAAAGGCTTGCTGTGCAGGGTTGTACTGGAACTGGGTATTAAGTTTGGAGAGAGGGACATTTCATGCTTTAGAGAGAGCTGAGCAGAGGTGTGGGAGGCAATGGGTCTGTTACCTTTCCTTCTATTACAAGAACAGTCTATCAGAGGAAAGCTAGGATTAAAGTGTTTTCAAGAGAAGAGGAGGCAGAGGGTACAGTGGGAGAGAGGGAAGGAAAAAGCATCAGGCCTTTTCCTAGTTCTAAGCCTGCACTGTCTAGCATGGCTACCACTGACCACCGGTGGGAATTGAGCACTTGAAATGTGGCTGGTCAGATGAGGTGTCCTGTGGGTACAGCACACACACATTTTGAAGATGTGGGCTGGGAACTATATATGATTTTCCTGTAATAACTTTTAGTTGTTTACAAGTTAAAATTAAGATATGGTTGGGATAGCTGGGTTATAACTAAACATGTATTGTGCTGGTTTCTTTTTACCTTGCTGATTTGGCTGCCTGCAAATTAAAACTTATATTAGTATCTCCTATATATTTCCTTTGGTCCTGATAATAGGAGGGACTAGTGGAGGAGAGTGTGAAGGCCCCAGAGGAGAGGGAGAGGAAATGGCCCAAAGCTCTGGGACTTACACAAGTTGGTGTGGGAGGGACCAGGGACACCTGAGGCTCCTGACCTTGGTGTTGCAATCAACTGTAAGGAGTGCCCTGTTGCACAGAGGCGTTAAAGGGTGGAGGACAAGGATGATTTCATTTGGGGCCTGTTGATCACAGGCTGTATTGTGGGCAGATGAATTTGGCAGCAAACTGTTGAATGGATTAGCTCTGGCAGAGGCTGGAGGTGGGGAGACCAGTTGGGCTGGGCCCCATGCCCATCACAGCTGGTTGCTGCAGTCCCTGGCAGGGGAGCAGGGTGAGACCAGGGCTTCGGGTGGTGCACTATAGAAATGACCTGCAGAATTGCTCGAAAGTTTGTGCTGAATTTCACTTTGGGCCTTTCACTTCTGGCTCGATCAATCTGTAATTAGTTGCCCCTTAAATTACTAGACACTTTATTGTAGGGAAAAAAGAAAGTATGTAAATCATAGTGTATCCAAATGTTTTTAATGTGTTGGGACTGTATAGCAGTGTATCTTTTTTTATTGTTATTTTGGGATGTAGATGGTTTTAGTAAAAGGGGTAAAGGGTATTTGCCCAGATTTACTTCCTAGAATCAGAATGGTGACTGAGAAGATTTTGAGGTCTCTCTATCTAGAGAGTTAATATTTTTATTCATTTAACAAATACTTTTTACAAGTTTATTTGAAAGGCAGAGTTAGAGAGGAGAGACAGAGAGAGATCATCCATCTGCTATCTCCCTCTCCCAAGTGACTGCAATAGCCAGGGCTGGGCCAGGCTGAAGCCAGGAGCCAGGAGCTTCATTTGGATCTCCCAAGTTGGTGCAAGGGCCCAAGTCCTTGGTCCCTCTTCTGCTGCTTTCCCAGGCACATTAGCTGGGATCTGGATTAGTAGTGGAGCATCCAGAACTCAACCAGCACCTATTTGGTATGCTGGTGTAACAGGAATTGGCTTAACCCACTACACCACAATGCCAGCCATAGCAGATACTTTTAAAAATTTTCTTTTCCTTGTTTTGAAAGGCAGATAGTGATAGAGACAATTCTTTAATCTTCTGGTTCACTTCCCCAAATTCCTGCAACAACCATGGCTTTTTTTCCCCCCATGTCTTTGGCCAAGCCTAAGACAGAAGCCAGGGTCTTCCCTGGCTGGGTCTTCCTTGTGGCCAGGAGGGGGCCAAGTACTTGAGCCAGTGGGTTGAAGTGAAGTAGCCAGGATACCAACCCTTCAAAGCAGCAACCTAACCTTTGAGCCACATGCTTACCCCTGGCAAATACTTACTGAACATCTATGCCAGTTAATGCCTTAAAATCTAAAGTATCAAACCTAATCAAGATGGGGTCTATGATCTGTTTAACCAGAGAGGCACACAGATAAATTATGACTCTGTGTGATGAGTGCTGTAGTACAAGGGTAAATAATGTGTCACAGGATTGTAGAAGGCTGTGCAGGGTCATGCAGGAGAGCTGTCTGGGGCAGGTACCTGGTGAAGCTACAGCTTGGGACTCCGAAAGCCCATATCCGAGTCCTGGGTTTGAGTCACATGTCTGCTGATTCTAACTTCCTTCTGGTGTAAACCCTGAGAGGCCCCAGGTGATGGCTGAAGAACTTGGGTCTCTGTTGCTACCCTGGTGGGATCCAGGGGAGTTCTGGGCTCCTGGCTTTGGCCTGGTTCAACCCAGGCTGTTGCAGGCACTGTTGGGAGTGAGTTAGTAGAGGAAAGATCATTGTCTCTGCCTTTCAAATAAAATGAAAATAGTGGGTTTTTGTTTGTTTTTTTTTTTTTAAATTTCTGATGAGGACTATGGTTATTTGGTCACATACATTAAATTCAGATAAGAATCTTGGTGACTAGTTAATCCTTAATTATCAGAGGGCAAGTATAGGAGACCACCGAGAGAAATGTGAATGCAGAGTTATGGTGCAGTGCGTTAGGTTCAATGCTGGAGGGGTATGAGCACGGGGGGACCCTCTGTGCTGGAAGGGCACACAAGCCAGGCTTTTTTTTGCCTTGCAGTAGGAGGGCTTTGCAGTAGGAGGGCTGCTGAAGGGCTTTCCGTGCAGGAGCTCAGAGGCTAAGGTTTCCCTGAATTTAATGGCATTTGGCTTTGTTGGTGTTTCCTGCTGCTGGGAGCCCAATGGCAGGAAATGAGGCCCAGAGGTAAGTGATTCAGAAGAGAACTCTGATGCCAAAACTGGGCAAATATCTCAGCTTCTGGCAAGCTCATGCCTGATATCTAGGACAAAGTTTAAAAAAAAAAAAGCCTTGGTGTGCCTCAATTTCCTCTCCACGAACAGTGAGATGCTATGACCAGGTTGTTGTAAAGACATAAATAAGTTAATACTTACAAAGTCCTTGAAACAATGTCTGGCATACAGCAAGGGCCCAATAAATGCAGGTGTTGGGGACTTGTGGGTCTTTCTTGCATGGAAATCAGCAATTGAGTTTTTGCAAACTCATGGCGGCTTCTTTGTGGTAGGCTGATTTGATCCTTCTGCTTTTCAAACATCCATTCAGAGGTAGTGGGAATGTGAGGGTGAAGGTGGAGTGGGGCTAGAACAGCTTTTCTACGAGTTCTCCGGCCTTGCTTTTTCCTACTTCTGCATCATTACTTGCTCTTCACTGGGTCCCCACAGCGGTTTATCTCCACTGTGGCATTTCCTCATTGTGTTTCATAGTTTGTCCTTTATCCTCCCAGAGGAGCCCCTCTGGCTGTTCAGTGTCCTGTGCTAGTCACCTGTACTCCCCAGCAGCAGGCACAGTGCCTGACACCAGCCTGTCCTGGGCACCCCGTACATGTTGGTTGAGTTTGTTTGAAAGGTTTGCCAGGGAGTTGTCCTAACTTAGAATTCAGAAGAAAAGTCTTTCCATGGAAATGTCTGGGCTTGTTGCTACAGAGGGTGTTTTCATTCTTTCATGCAGCAAGTATTTATTGAATACCTACTGTACATGGAGCTGTGGGGAAGAGAAAGATGAGTCAGGTGTATACTTTGCCCTGGCTGTATTGACGCAGGTAATCTGAATTGTAGGTGGAAGGGCAACTGTCAGTGGTTGCTGATAGATTTAATGAGAAATAAGCTCTGAAGTGGTTTTAGTTGTATTTCGGTTTTTGTTGAGATGTGTAATGACTTTGATCAAAGAACCTCATAATTTAAAAAAAGTCTCATTGGTGGCGGCTTATTTCTTGTTATTACATTTACTGAATCTGTTTAGTGAATTGCACAGTATAATGTTTTGTAACAAGCCTGATTGTTTCTCAGTTTTTAGTCCTGAGTAGACATGATTACACCTTTGTTGGATAGGGATATACACCTGTTCTTAGCCAAAATGCCTTCTTGGATTCTTGCTTCTTTCTCTTGGATTGCCTTCGTGGTTCATGTTTGGTGTTATGTTTGACTTGAGGTACCTGGTCACAAACTTTTATTCCAGCTATGTTCTCAAGCTTTTGGTTGATCTGTCTCTGCTTTTCTCATGGTAATTCACTGGCATCTGTAGCCTACTCCATATCAACCCACCGCCCCTTATTTTATTAACTTTTTTTTTTTTTAACAGAAAGGGTAGGAGGCTTGTTCTGCTGTGCCCAGTTATACCTCTTTCTTGCCTCAGACCATCTCTAAAGCCCAGAACTATTTTGAAGTATTCACCATTCAGAGCTTGACTTGGGTCCTGTCAGCTCCAGGGGTCTTCACGCTCTAGGACTGCTGAACACCTTGTCCTGCACTTGTCTATGCTTCCTGTGCCAGTTAGTACCCAGGAGCTGGGCCTGTTACACCAACCCCTCGCCCCCAGGTTCATGTCAATTAGATCAACTCCGAGGAATAAAGTTTATGTAGGGGCAGGAGAGTTTTTTAATTACTTGGATTTCAAAGGAGTACATTTAATAGTTCTTTTTACGGTTGCGAAGTTGTATTTGAAAACTGATTCTAAAATATCAAGCCTGTCAGAACAGTTACACAGTGTTAAAATGCCCTTTAAGAGGAGGGGGGGTGGAAGTGTGGGTGGGAGGGCAGGTATGGTGGGAAGAATAACTACTATTCCTAAAGTTGTACTTACAAAATTTGTATTCCATAAAAAATAAATTTAGGCAGGCGCCGTGGCTCAACAGGCTAATCCTCCGCCTTGCGGCGCCGGCACACCGGGTTCTAGTCCCGGTCGGGGCACCGGATTCTGTCCCGGTTGCCCCTCTTCCAGGCCAGCCCTCTGCTGTGGCCCAGGAGTGCAGTGGAGGATGGCCCAGGTGCTTGGGCCCTGCACCCCATGGGGAGACCAGGAAAAGCACCTGGCTCCTGGCTCCTGCCATCGGACGAGCTCGGTGCACCGGCCGCAGCGCGCCATCCGCGGCAGCCATTGGAGGGTGAACCAACAGCAAAGGAAGACCTTTCTCTCTGTCTCTCTCTCTCACTGTCCACTCTGCCTGTAAAAAAAAAAAAAAAAAAAAAAAAAATTTAAAAAATGCCCTTTAATATGAAAAGATACTCAGTTATGCATACTAAGGGAAGTGCAAATAAAAACTTCACCTAGCTCTCATATCTTGTCTGTCAGAGTGACAAAAATCAAAAGTCCGACAACATGTTTCGTTGATAAGACTGCAGGGGGAGAAGTCCTGTTCTCTTGAATATAGCTAGTATCAACAAAGTGGTGCAACTTCATGCGAGGAATTGGCAATGCATAGGAAGCTCATTTTGCATTTACCCTGTAATCTAGGAGGCTCACTTCTAGGAAGCTATTTCCTGGATACATTGGCAGAAATATGGAAAAGCTACCCGCAAGTCTATTTATTACAGGTTATTTGTAATATCAAAAGAGTAGAAATAATCCCAACATCAATACAGAGTAGAGTTTTTTTTTTTTTTTTTTTAGTCTGGAAGCAGGTATTTGGCATAGTGGTTAAGACACCACTTGGGACCTCCACATCCCGTACATGTCAGAATGCCTGGCTCAAGTCCCAGCTCCTCTACTTCAGATTTTCCTGCTAATGTGCACCCTGGGAGGCAGCAGATGATGGCTCAAGTGCTTGGATTCCTGTCACCCTGTAAGAAACCTGGTTGGAGATCCTGGTCCTGGTGTCTGCCTGGGCTGGTCTCTACTGTTGCAGGCATTTTGGATGAAAGAGAGCTTTCCCTCCATTTTCCACACTATCCTGTGTTTAAAATGAAATGAAAATAAATTTTAGAGAAGGCAAGTCTGGGACTTCAACACAGTGGAGTGTTGCATACCTATAAAAGGTAATCCACTTTCTCATTTCTGAGATTATACGATCTCATTTTAAACAATAAGATCCAGAACAGTGCATAAGACCCTGCTACTACCTTCTGTTTAGTAACGAGAATATGAAAAAACCAGACTTAAATTTTAAAAACAAATTTTGCACCCAAATAAACTCATCTTTTAATTTCACTTTCCCACATTTACAAAAAAATACTGTCATATATGTATTTTAAAAGAAAAAGTAGTTAATAGAAGAATGAACCCAAACTAGACTTTCCTGAATGTCCCTCGTGTGTGTCAGATTTGGTAACTATTAAACGTGATCCATCATTATAAAATGAAAACTGAGGGGAGGAATTCCTTAAAAGTTCCAACTCACAGTGAACAAATGAACTCAAGCATGTTTCAAAGTTGAGGGGTTATCTTTCCCAAGAGGGATTGTAGGTGGGACTGTACTATTAGGCTATGCATACATTTCTGTTATCCTGTGTTAAATCATACCAACCTCCTAATACAGTGGCTCAAATTTCAGTTAGTACAGTATTCTCAATGTGACAAATTCCATAAAATATGCACTTGATGCTATCAGTTAACAGCACAAATCACTATATAAATACCAGGTACACATTATGAACAGTGGGCAATCATGCAGTTTCTGAGAGCCTATTGGTGATTGGTCCCTGAGTTCAATTCATGCAAAAAACGGGCTTGTGTTGCCTCTTTGTCAGCAGTAACCCCATATGACCTTTTACATAAAAATGGGCCAACAAGGAAAGTATAGGAAAAAGATGAACACTAGAAATGAAATTCTAACAGCACTAATGAAGTCACAAGAAAAAAAAAGAAACTGACTTTGGGCATGCTGAGCAGGAAGGATTTAGTGAAAGTGAACTTGTTGATCCACATGACTACAAGGGGTTGTAGAAAGAGGCTAAAGGTATCCCAGGTGAAGTGGTGCCTCAAAAACATTTCACATGAGAGAAACTGTCAGAGAGATTTCATCACATTGAAAGAGCAATGTTAACCCTGCATTTACAAAGGAGTACAGTTCTTTGTGAAGGTTATAGAAAAGATGTCCACTTTGTAAACTGAACTTATTAGTGGAGACTAGTGCTATACTGTATTTTCTGCCTAGAAAGTGGTCACCCCAGTAGCTGGCTACACTCCTAGACACTGCTATGTGGATTTTAGGTATCATTTCGCACTAAAGGGACCACAATTCTTGGAGAGGTGGCTGGTTCTGGGTCTGGAAATACAT
Source organism: Sylvilagus floridanus (assembly GCA_949820135.1). Taxonomy (NCBI): domain Eukaryota; kingdom Metazoa; phylum Chordata; class Mammalia; order Lagomorpha; family Leporidae; genus Sylvilagus; species Sylvilagus floridanus. Next base: position 88,719,104 of record OX463238.1, read on the forward strand.
GAGATGAACTTAAAAATTTCTCATCACCAAAAAGGCAGGAGCTCTGAAAGACCATTGGAGTAATACCCAAAGCACAGAAAAACTTTGAAGGTAAGGTTTCCCCCAATCCAGAGGTCAGTTAGTGGGAGCATAAAAATATAGTAACTACAGTGGATTAAACGACATTAAATGGATTTAAAATGATAGTAAAACCACAACAGACTCAAAGGTGCTTTTGGTAAATGGCAGGGAACCAACTCTTAATTTTTTAAAAGTGAAAAATAAGGGAAAGAATCAAGCATTTATGCTGGTTTTCAGAACAAACTATAACTTAAGGTAACCAAATAGTTGAAAAGGAAAAGCTATTTAAAGAAAAATCAGGTAATAAAGAGTGATAGCATTGGAATATTCTAATTTTGTATTCTCTATCTGGACATGCAGTAATTGTCAGCAGCTGCTACACATGTAGTGCATGCCTAATCCAAAAATCTGAAATGCTCCAAGATCTGAAACACAGCACCAACGTGATTCCGCAAGCGGAAAATTTCACATCTGACTCATGTGACAGGTCACAGTCAAAACAATGGTGCACTAAAATATATGGTATAAATTACATTCAGGCTATGTGTACAAGGTGTATAGCAAACAGAAAAATTCTGTTTTTAGACTTGATTCCCATCCCAAGACATCTCATTGTATAGATGTAAATATTCTAAAATCTCATTTATGGTCACAAACATTTTTGTAAAAGGGGGGGTATTTAACCTGTAGTATCGTTAGGTAAAAAGCTAGTGAGAAAATTTATAGTGGCATGGTAGAGTGGCTGGTAACACCTGAATCCCATTATTTAATATGAAATTTCTTTTAAGAAAAGAGATAAGTGTGGTGTATGCTGGAGTGATTCATTGGGCTGTAGATAAACCACATGAAAATGGTCTTTCCATGTAGGAGTCTCATCAAGTAAGTATATAGAAAATTTGCTAGGCTGAGCCACATGTTCAAGTAAACTTCCTGGGTGCTATCAGCCAAACCCATATAACAAGAAGTCTACAGAAAAAAATGAACCCTGTTCAGGAAATCTCAAGAAAAAAAAGAATATAAGTTAAAGCTAAGCCCAAGAGACATGAACCCTGTCATACAAAGATCATGTTTGGATATGAAAATACCAATTACATTTGTAGACTATTGGGGCACTTGTTATCAGAAGACATTTTATTAATATTGAATTAATTCTGTAGTTTGCTAGTATTGACTTAAAAAAAAAAAAAAGAAAGAAAAACCCTTCATTTTAAGTCTTTAAAACTGGAAAATCGGCTGGTGCCAAGGGTCACTATGCTAATCCTCTGCCTGCGGCGCTGGTACTCTGGGTTCTAGTCCCAGTTGGGGCACCGGTTCTATCCCAGTTGCTCCTCTTCCAGTCCAGCTCTCTGCTGTGGCCCAGGAAGGCAGTGGAGGATGGCCCGGGTGCTTGGGCCCTGCACCCACATGGGGGACCAGGAGGAGTACCTGGCTCCTGGCTTCGGATCGGCACAGCGCACCTGCCGTGGTGGCCACTTGGAGGGTGAACCAATGGAGGGAAGACCTCTCTCTCTCACTGTCTCACTCTGCCTGCCCCCCCCCCCAAAAAAAATGGAAAAGCAAGGCCCTTTAATTTCTTACCTAAGAGGATTAAATGTCTTTGCTGCCCGCCGTCTGCTCTGTCAGTTATGTAATAGCCACTGCTTCTTGTTTTTTGTTTTCCAGAATCTTAGAGTATTATATTGTGCAGGCAATGGTGTTGCTTCTGGATAAGCCTTCATTTTAAACTCCAGTCTCTAGGGGCAGAATCTTCAGGGCTCAGGCTGGGGACTTCACTGACCCTAGGAAGCTGCTCTGTACTCTTTTCCTGGCCATTTGCCCTTTCTGTTCAGGATCTGAACACAGTAATTCTGGGCCTTGATTCAGGGGTCAGCCAGGGTCTTGACAACCAAGAATTTATGGGCTGGGATGAGCCAGACTTGGCAGAGAGCCAGCTCTCTGTGTGGACATGCTCATTCTACAAGAGGTGATAACTGATTAGTACCCATGTGGCAACCAGAGGCAGTAACCACCATGGAGTAATAATGACTCAGTCCCTCCTTTCTACATAACTTGAGGGAGACAACAGAGCGAGATACTCTGAGAAACCACAGGTACCTATTTAGCCATATCCAAAGAGCTTTGGTCAGCTGATTGACATCAAAGAGATACAAGGGAAGTCTCAGGGCAATGGGATTCATTTAGAGAGCCACAGGACAGAGGGGAACATAACTTTCTGAACCCCGAGGGTCCCCTAAGAACAGTTCAGACTGGCCGCAGAGAGCACTGCCCATGAGCAACCCTGCTAACCACCAGTAGTGAGTGAGAGGTAGAAAGGAGTCTCTTGCCAACAGTGTTCTGGGTAACTTGTTATTGCTGTCATCAAACTTTTATAAAGAAAGCCTGCGGCTTAAGTATTGTATGTAGGCAGTGTGAGGCTGTCCAAAGCATGTATTTCCCAGGAACTTGATTGACCTCTGAAAATAAATACATGAGTGTTGAGAAAACTGTTGGGATTAAAAAGAAAAAAAATTTTTTGGTCTCTGTACTATTTTATCTTGGTCCCTCAGTTGTGATCCACTTATTTGAGATGGCTGCAAATAAGTAACCTGCATAGATGGGTTTTCAAAGAATTCATGGAAAATGCATATTCTGAAAAAAGTTGTGCATGGATTTTGAAAGTTTTTTCCACCTTAAAAATTCTTTCAATTCTGTTTTCCATGATTTTTTTAAATTAAGTTTATTTATTTAAAAGGCAGAGTTACAGTGAGAGGGAGAGAGAACTTGTATCCACTGATTCACTCCCCAAGTAGTCGCAATGGTCAGGATTGGGTCAGGATGGAGTAGGAGCTGGGAACTCCATTTCGGTTTCCAGGTGGGTGGCAAGGCACAAGCACTTGGCCTTCTTTGCTGTCTTTCTAGGTGTATTAGCAAGGAGTGGGATGGGCATTGGAGCAGCCAAGACTCAACCCAGTGCCTATATGGGTTGCTGGCGTCACTGGTGGTGGCTGAACCTGTCATGCCATGACACTCGTCCCAACATCTTTATCTTTACTCACTGGAATATGATAGCTGCTCTGATTCTAGATATTGACTATTTCAAACCTCAAGTATCCCTAGAGACAAGCAAGCCAACCAACTATGACAATTCATCACTACTTGCCTTTGGCAGGGGCCTTTTACCTAAGCTCAAAAGTAATGTCAAATTTGCAAGTGCGATGGTAAGACATAACTAGGTATCTGGAAAAAATGATTTTCCAAAAGACTTGTAAAGTCAGGATTCCTTAACTGTTTCTGTGAGAGTCTAACAGTAGCTTCTCCAGACAGGCTGCATAGCTGAGTGATTAAGATTATGGACTCTGGAGCCAGAGTGCCAGGATCCTATCTCAGTCTCACCACTAACCAGCTGCATGACTTTGAGAAAATTATCCAACTTCTCAGGGCCTTATTTTCCTTATCTGTAATGCAAGGATGGTAATACTGTTCTTGGCTTCATGCTTGTGGCGGGAATTAATTTAATATGGGTGAGCACTTACAATGGGCTCAGGCATATTGTGGGTGCTCAGTAAATTCATTTTACTAACAAAATTATTCCCAAAACCTTATCAGTCATTGTGCTAGAGCTTTGGTATCTGACTGTTACTAAATGTCTGAAGCATGTGTACTTAGCCAACATATAATGTGTGGGAGAAGGTCATCTTTGTGTGAATTTCCAAGTGAAAGTGAAGGGGCATTGGAAGGCCTGAGGCTAAGCAGCTTTCAGAGGTGATGGTGCCTATGTCTGGCAACTGGGAACTCTTCTTCCAGCTGTCAGTTCTTGCTTAACCAGATTCTAATTAGATTAGCAAGGGAAGTCCCCTCTGTTCTGAGAACATAGGAAATATTGTGAACCTCAAAAATAATATTGCCAGAGTCAGCACTGTGGAACCTCAGGTTAAGCTGACACCTGTAAAACTTGTGTCCCCTCTGGGCATTGCTTCAAGTGCTGGCTGCTCCACTTGTGGTCCAGCTCCCTGCTGATATGCCTGGGAAAGCAGCAGAGGATGGCCCAAGTACTTGAACCCCTACGGCCCATGTTAGAGACCGTGATGGAGTTCTGGGCTTCTGGTTTGAGCCTGGTGCTGCTCCAACTCTTGTGGCCATTTGGGGAATGGACCAGTGAATGGAAGATGTCTGTGTCACTCCATCTCTCTCTAACTCTGCCTTTCAAATAAATAATGCTAAAAAAAATTGTCACAATATCTGTACTTTCCTTAAGTGACTCCTTAAACATAATGCTTAGAAATAGCTCAGTAGCTTATAGATCTTGACCATCAAAATGTTTCACTGGTTATCACTCAACTTTTTTTTTTTTTTGGACAGGCAGAGTGGACAGTGAGAGAGAGAGAGAGAGAGAGAAAGGTCTTCCTTTGCCGTTGGTTCACCCTCCAACGGCCTCTGTGGCCGGTGCACCATGCTGATCCAAAGGCAGGAGCCAGGTGCCAGGTGCTTCTCCTGGTCTCCCATGGGGTGCAGGGCCCAAGCCCTTGGGCCATCCTCCACTGCACTCCCAGGCCACAGCAGAGAGCTGGCCTGGAAGAGGGGCAACTGGGACAGAATCCGGCGCCCCGACCAGGACTAGAACCCAGTGTGCCGGTGCTGCAAGGTGGAGGATAAGCCTATTGAGCTGAGGCACCGGCCTTATTACTCAAGTTTTTAAAAAAAGATTTATTTATTTAATGTGAGAGAGTTAGGGTGTGATACAGAGAGATCATCCATCTGCTGGTTCACTTCCCAGATGGCCACAATGGCCAAGGCTGGGTCAGGCTGGAGCCAAGAGCCAGAAGCTTCATCTGGGTCTCCTACTTGGGTGGCAGGGGCCCAAGCACTTGGTCCATCCTCTCCTGCTTTCCCAGGGCAGTAGCAGGGAGCTGGATGGGAAGTGAAGCAGTCGGGACTTGAACTGACACCCTTGTGGGATGCTGGTTTCTTAGGAGGCAGCTTTACCTGCTATAGCACTATGCAGCCCCTAGATCCATTATATTTTCAAGATATTTACAATTTAAAAAATGCAGTAGCCCTTTCTCTGATCTGGTGTTAGAAGACGAGATTCTTTAAAAAAAAAAATCTTATATTGAGTTGCTTAGGGTCTTAGATATAATATGTGTGGAATATGTGTTGATTTCATTTAGACCTTTACTGGAGACATACACAGAAAGTTTCCATATCTTCCTGTTCTTAAATTCTTCCTCTTTCCTTATGTGTATTTAATAAAAAGTTTGGAATTGAATCGAAAATTGGAAAAGTTTCTCACTCATAGATGACTGCAGCAAATTGTTTTTTAGAGGTCAATGTTTTAGACTAAATATGGGGAGTAATGTTGGTCAGTTATCTTTGAGAGTTTGTGGAATTCCGGAATGCCATGCAATTTTGTAATTCGGTGCTTCTCAGACTGTAGTGGGCCCGTGAGCCCCTGAAGAGTTGTGTTAAGTGTCCGCTCTGATTCGGGAACTCTGGGATGGCACATCCAAGTGCATTTCTAACACACAGCCGGCGTGCAGGGCAGTAGCTGCTCTGTAGCCCTCAACGTGACAGCAGGGCTCTGAAGCAGAGGTTTCAAACTCCCTGTGCACTAAGTCACTTGAAGACATTTTAAAAACACATACATAGCCCAGCCTCTTCGAGTCAGTGGCCTAGGGTGTGGCCTGAGAGTGTCAGGATCTTATTATCTACCCAGGTGATTCTCCTGTGTAGCCCAGGCTTTGCAGGGGCTTACCCCCGGCTCAGTCTAAGGGAGGGCCTGGGGTAGTCCCCGTGTGTCTTAAATTATTATTGTTTTGTTTTCCCCTTCTCTTTCAGGGCCCATGTTTTGAAACCGTTCTTCTAAACAAACCACATTAAACAAGCATTTGTTTTCTTACTTTAAGACGAATCAAACACTGCCAGTTAGACTTCCTGATCAGCATGTGCTAACTGGTGTTAGCACTGTGAGTTGCCGTAAGCTCCAGAAAGGCCCAAAGCAGAGGCCTTCACACACTTTCCATGAGCAAATATGTGGTTTCCTTTGGACTTTTTGAAATGTTAAATAGCGCAACTATCTTCCTTGCTTGAATTGTGGACTCAGGTAAGAGTCCATTTGATTGCATAAGGTGAGAACCCCTCAGATGGTACAGGTTTGGGGACAGCTCTCATTGGTAGACTTGCATGCAAGAGGAAATCTTGCCAGCTGCAACCGTAGCAGAGTTCTTCACAGTTCTTTGTTGCAGTAATTATCTTTTGGCTGCATTATCTTTTGGCTGCCTTTCTGCTCAAACAAGCAAACATTCCTCTTAATCCCATCCAGCCTCATGACTTGATATGCATGAAAGCTAGGAGCTCACGGTAGGTAGAGTGAAGGTTACCGTATCAGCGAAAGACTTCTGAGAAGAGCTGCGTTTGTTGAGATTTGAATAATGGTGTGTAGTGTCCTGAGCCAGAGAGGAGGGGAAAGGGCATTCAACAAAAGGAAAATATTCTCTTCCAAAGTCAGCAGCAGGAGGGAACTACTGGGCTGCAGGGCGGTGCCGGTAATGTGGCAGGGAGGGGCTGGAGCAAGGCTAGGGGGTGATAAGGTTGCAGCATTTGGGCCAGTTTTGGAAGGAAGGGTGTTGGGTGATCCTGTGAGTTTTCTGTCTCTCCTGTAGGCAACAGGGAATGCATCATTTTCCTTTTTTGTTAAGGAAGTAACATCTGATGTGTATTTTAGGAGTTATACATTCCATATTCTGGCAGTAATGTTGAAGACTTAGTGGGGAGAAAGGGTTGGCAAGAGAAACAATCCTCAGTAAGCTGTTGAAAAAAGCATGGTGATGTATGAAGAAGATTCTGAACTAAGAGAGTGGTAGGGGGTCTAGAAATATTGGAAGACTTTATAGTTGTTTTTGATTTCAAAAGGAATTAGAAGCCTCAGCCAGGAAGTGGTATAATGCTGACTAAATAGAATTCAGTGAGTTAAGAATGCAGACAATGAGTCCTCAATCAGTGGTTTCTAAGCTTTGGTATATGGCAGAATCACCTGGATAGTTTAGTAAAACTCATTTCCAGACTCTACCAACAGAGTTTCTAATTCTGCAGGTGTGGTTTGGGACTTGAAATTTACCAAAGAGTACAGGAAAGGAGCAACAGAGACACAAAAACACATGGGAAGGGACAAGGGAAGACAAATAGCCAGTGGGTAGAACTTAAATTCAGGGGGCCAGTGGTAGGTTAAGCCTCTACCTGCTGTGCCAGTGTCTCATATGGGAGCTGGTTTGAGTCCCAGCTGCTGCATTTCTGATCCAAGTCCTTGCTAATGGCCTGGGAAAGCAGGGGAACATGGCTCAGTTGCTTGGGCCCCTGTACCCATGGATACCCGGAAGAAGGTCCTGGCTTCGGATCAGCCCAGCTCAGGAACACTGCAGCCATTTGGGGAGTAAACCAGTGGATAGAAGGCCTCGCCCTCTCTTCTGTCTGTAAAAAATAAACTCAACTGCAGCAATAATGAAAACATTTCAGGGACAAGGCAGATAACACAGACTGTTTTTACCCAACAATCTGCATATGATAGATCATTTTACATATGTAAAATACATACAGTTGTTGGGGAAAGGAAGAGAAAAAGATATACCCTGGAACAGTAAGCATAAGAACGTGGAGCAGGAGCCCAGTGCTTTGGCGTAGGAAGTTAAGCTTCCTGCGCTGGCATCCCATATGGGTGCCAGTTTCTGTCCCAGCTGCTCCTCTTCTGAACTGGCTCTCTGCTTATGGTCAGAAAAAGCGGTAGAAGAGGGCTCAAGTGCGTGGGACCCTGCACCCACATGGGAGACCCACAGGAAGCTCCTGGCTTCAGATTGGCCTGGCTCTGGCTGTCGTGGCCATTTAGGGAGCTAACTAGCATGAAAGACCTGTCTCTCCCTCTGTCTGTAATTCTGCATCTCAAGTAAAATTAAAAAGAGAAAAAAAACTAAAAGAAAAAATAGAGTGGACAACTGCATTAGTAGGACAAATGCAGAAGCTGAAGCAGTGAACAGGGCTGCTGGAGTACAGGGGCCACCTTCTGATGACAACAGATGTCCCTGGTGATATGCAAACAAGGTTGTTTCATTGAGGAGGAGCATTCTTGCATGCAGAAGTGGATTTGATGACCCTTCTCTCCTTCCTGGAGTTTTAAGATTTGATTGCAGTTGTTTAGTTTTTACAATAATTGTGTGTTTTTTTTTTTAAGACAACAAAAACGTGTGTGTGTACAATGCTACTATTTAGGAAATTTTAAAGTGCCCAGAAGAAAAGTTACCTGATTCCCCCATTCCAAGGCTACTAGTAGCTTTTTGCTACAGAGGCCCAGGCAGCCCTCCCCCCCCCTTTTTTTTTATTGATTGGTGTTGTATTTGAAAAGCAGAGTTATAGAAAGAAAGAACTGAGGGAGAGACAGAGAGAGACATGTTCTTTCTGCTGATCACTCCATAATGTCCACATGGCCAGGGCCAAGCCAGGCCAAAGCCATCAGTCAGGAGCTGCTTCAGAGTCTCCCACATGGGTGTCAGGGGCCCAGGGACTTCTGTTGCTTCCCCCGTCGCTTTAGCAGGGAGCTGGATCAGAAGTGGAGCAGCTGGGAGCCAGCGCTGTAGCTCAGTAAGCTAAGCTTCCACCTGTGGCACTGGCATCCCATATGAGTGCCAGTTTGTGTCCTGACTGCTCCTCTCCCAATCCAGCTCTCTGCTATGACCTGGGAAAGCAGTAGAGGATGGCCCAAGTCCTTGGGCCCCTGCACCCACCTGGGAGACCTGGAAAAAGCCCCTGGCTCCTGGCTTTGGGTCAAGCTCAGCTCTGGCCATTGCAGACATTTGGGGAATGAACCAGCAGATGCAAGTTCTCTCTCTTTATGTCTCCTGCCTTCTTTCTGTAACACTACCTCTCAAATAAATAAATAAAATCTTAAAAAAAAAAAAAAAAGTGGAGTGGCTGAAACTCAAACTGGCACCCACATGGAATGAGAGGTCGCAAGCATTGGTTTAAACAGCTATGCTGCAACAGCAGCTGCAGTCAGTATTTTTTTTTTTTAATAAAAGTTTACATTTTATTAGGGGGAGGGGGAAGAGATGGTCCTCCAAATGCGCAGGAGCTGGGAACTAAGTCCATAGCTCTCAAGTAGGTAGCGTGGACCCATCTACTGGAACCATCCCCGGCAGCTTCTCAAGGTACCAGTTAGCAGGAAGCGGGAATCAGGAGTGGGCCCAGGCACTATGATATGGGCCCATCCCCCAGTCAACTTTTTAATTCACTTTTTAAATTCAATTTTGATGCAGTAGAATCCTAATAAACACATTGTATTACATCTATTTTACTTTAAACCTTTATATTGTGAAATTTTTCTCTTGGCAATAAGGTTTTTCATTTTTATATTTGTTTTTTTGTAAAACAAGATTTAGAAAGCCGGCGCCGTGGCTCAACAGGCTAATCCTCCGCCTTGCGGCGCCGGCACACCGGGTTCTAGTCCCGGTCGGGGCACCGGATTCTGTCCCGGTTGCCCCTCTTCCAGGCCAGCCCTCTGCTGTGGCCCAGGAGTGCAGTGGAGGATGGCCCAGGTGCTTGGGCCCTGCACCCCATGGGGAGACCAGGAAAAGCACCTGGCTCCTGGCTCCTGCCATCAGACGAGCGCGGAGCGCCGACCGCGGCGGCCATTGGAGGGTGAACCAACGGCAAAGGAAGACCTTTCTCTCTGTCTCTCTCTCTCACTGTCCACTCTGCCTGTCAAAAAAAAAAAAAAAAAAAGATTTAGAAAGCAGTAGAGAAATACCTAATTGCCAGAGCCACTTCTATTTTTTCATTTCCCAAGAAATCTGTGCAGTGTTGGTGGCCATTACATGTGGAGGATGAGCCAGGGATGACTGATCTTTAGTTTGGATGATTGGTAACGAATGCATTGGTGAGGGACCTGGCGGAAGGACTGGGCTGGAGTTGGGTGCTGATCACAAAGTTCTGACTGTCGAGCCTGCAGTACTTAGGGATCATTAGCCAGCCTTGGCCCGTTTCTCAAGCCAACTGTCTCTTTCCGACTCTCATCTGTTTCCTTTACCTGTTTGTTTAAAATGGTATTTCAGGGTGTTACTCTCCAGTGGTTCTACAGCTGGGGGTGAGCCAAGCCAGGAGCTAAGAATTCCATCCAGGTCTTCCACAAGGGTGACAAGGGCCCACTGGGCATCATCTGCTGCCTTCCCAGGCACATTAGCAGGGACCTGGGTTGTAAGTTTAGAAGCTGGGTCCCAAACCAGCACTGCTGTTGCAGGTGGCAGCTTAACCCTATATGCCACATTGTCAGCCCCATCACTTGCCTTTTAAAGGTATCACTACTACACACTACTTGCATGTTCTTCCTGTGCACACTCAGAGTGGATTTTTTGCTATTCAAACACTTCGGGAGACCAATCATATTTTAAAGATGTTTATTGCTGACTGTTGTAGTTAAAGAAAAAACACCTAAGATGTAGAAGCCCTCTTGAAGCACTCTTTGAATTCTGCATTCTGCTTTTATCCCTAAGGATGGGGCTGCCTGGTAATTACTTCCCCAGGTCTTGCTGGTCACTGCCTTAGTGAGAGAGACATTGTCTCCAAGCCCTGAGCAAACCCCAGGAGTAGCCTGTGCTGGGTGTGATAGGTGTCTCTTAGCACCTCTGGTAATAGCATCTAGACCAGTATGAGTCATCCATTAGGTCAACTTCCCAAGTCCTGTTTGCATCCAGGAAAGTGTTTTTGGGCTGCTGGAAAGACTAGTCTTGGAGTTGTTGGCCGGCACCACGGCTCACTTGGCTGATCCTCCGCCTGCGGCGCTGGCACCACAACTTGGACTAGAACCTGGGGTGCCAGATTCTGTCCCAGTTGCTCCTCTTCCAGTCCAGCTCTCTGCTGTGGCCTGGGAGGGCAGTGGAAGATGGCCCAGGTGCTTGGCCCCTGCACCCACATGGGAGACCAGGAGGAAGCACCTGGCTCCTGGCTTTGCATTGGCGCAGCACGCCGGCCTCAGTGGCCATTTGGGGGGTGCACCAAAAAAACTAGTCTTGGAGTTGTGGAGAGAGGTGTAGGGTGGAATTAACAGATTCAGTGATGATATTGTACAAGACAGCATGTAGATTGTTTCAGAGACAAACAAGAATTTCAGGTTTTTTTTTTTTTTTTTTTTTCCGGATCCTGGATATGTGAGAAGAAAAAAATTGTAAAAGGAGTTGAGTTGTCCACAAAAATAGAGTATTATCTACAAAAGTCCACAAAGAACTTTGCAAGGAAGGGAGCCACTGATAACATAAAGGAGTCAAACTTTCGCTGGTCCAGGAAGTTTGGCTATGTTGGCAGGAGGGGGTTGTATGGGAGCTTTTAAGGAGAGGAAACTTGCGTTGGGAGGAATGGCTGGTTCTAGGTCTAGGGTTAAGTAAATTGGAGATGTGCTGAAGATACAGAAGGATGGAGCTTGTCAAAGGACAAGGAGCCAGCCTGGCCAAGGCTGCAACAATTTGTCAATGAAATTAATCATGTGGCATTGGGTTGCAACCAGAAATTAAAAATAAATACCTATGAGAGCATTCTGATATAAATAAATGATTAAACAAGTAAACAGGGGCTGGCACCCTGGCATAGTGGGTTAAGCTTCCGCCTGCAGTGCCAGCATTCTATATGAGTGCAGGCTGCTCCACTTCCTATCTAGCTCCCTGCTGATGTGCTGGGAGTGTAGTGGAAATGGCCTGCTTCTGGTGATTTGAGGCTTTCCAGTGGCAATGCTGAGTACCGCTTCTTTTGACAAAGTGATCTTTCGAGTATCCTCATTAAGCAACATTCAATTGAAATGAACTAGCAGTTCTTCTGGAGATGTGAGGTTCTGTGTAACCTTTAGACCAAAAATAGCATATACAATAGCATCCTTGAATGACAGATATTGTGGGACAAGTGCATCCATTGAGCTCTCCTTTGGTTTTCAAAAAGCAAAAAAAAAAAGATATGTTAGAATTTTCTGCCTACCTTTTAAGTTACAGTAATGTTTTGCCAAATAAATAAGTAGATGAGAAATTATTCTGTTTTTTCTCTTGGATAAGCATGATCTGGTGAACATTTGTGGTTATATTTAAGGTGTGTTACATATAACTTGCTCTTACATGTGTGCAAGTATCTTTTATAAAGGTCATTAAAGTGGTAATAAAAAGGCACTCCTGTGATTCAAGAACCCACTTTAGATAGTAAAATAATCTGCCCCACTCACTTTGTAAAGTCACTGTTTGCCAAATTGCTTATTGTTTTTGGTTTTAGCACACTTGGCCAATGTAGGATTAATGAATGTCAGAATTGTAGAACTGATCCGCATAGTCTCCCTGCACCAGGAGACCTGTTACTGTTATATAGATGATGGGTTGCTGGCATGCAGGAGCTCTGAGAATTCTTCACCAGGGAGGGCAATTACCAAGACAGTTCTACATTTTTCAGTGGGCAGTGGGGATTGACCAATGATTCCACTCCTTATTTGTAAAGTATGTTGGGTCGGTAGGCTCAGCCAGTGCCAGGGCGTTGGTGACCTGGTGGCTACAGAGTCGTAGGTACTACCAGGGCAAGCTTCAAGAGAGTTTGAACACGTGACATGTTGTATGTGTGGGCCTGTACCCTAAGAATGGTGTGCTCCTAAAATAGGAAGAGAAGCCTTTTTTTCTCCAGTGTCACTGCTGAACAAAACTGTGCGTCAGTTACTAGGGTGTTTCCCGACATACTTGGAAAAGAACACAGGCAGTACTTCTTCACCCATATTCAGTATCCAACTCAAGAATAATTTCTCTTGTACTTCCCCAGAGTATTTTTAGATCTGTTACAAATCTAGTGTAGCCCCACTTCTGTTTCAAATTACCCCTCCTAATTAACATTACAATCCAGTTTGAGAGCCCAGGGAATCTCAGGTGTAATTCTAATCTGGTGTTTCAGCCATGTCTCTCTTTGGGTAAATATTTACTGTATTTTTTTATTTCCTCATATTTAAATAATGTCAGAAAAATTAACACAGTTCACAGGGGAAAATCTGATTTTTAATATCGCACATGTTACATTTTTAACCCAAGGCAAATGGAAATTTTATGGCAAATGCTATGAGAGTACATCATAAATTGGGGTAAATGCATATTATGAAAACATGTATCAGTTTCAAAATTCTTTATTTGAAAATGAATAGCTAAACTCATTTGCCCCACACTTTTAAAAGTGTTCTTGTATTACAAAATCTTTTTCAGTTTACTTTTATATGTGATACCAATGTTTACAGTATAAAAGATCCCAGATGTTACAGATAAAAAAGAGCAGGAAAGATGGGGAAAATACAAAAAAAAAAAAAATTATTGAGAGTAGACTTTTGCTTGCATTTATACTTTTTTTTTGAGAGTATGGACACAACAAATTGATAGTTCAAGATTGTATTTATATTTTTGAAAAGCAGAGTTAGAGAAAGGGAAAAGACAGAGATCTTCCACCCACTCGTTCATTCCCCAAATGGCCAGAATAGTTGGGGCTGGGCCAGATGGAAGCCAGGAGCCTGAAACTCCATCCAGGTCTCACTTGTGGATGGCAGGTATCTAAGTACTTGGGCCATCTTCTGATGCTTTCCTAGGCACATTAACAGGGAGTTGGAGCTGAAGTGGAGCATCTGGGACTCCAAGCAGTACTCACTGAGGATGCCTGTGTCATGAATGGTGGCTTAACTCACTGTGCTAGGACTCTGGCTCCTGAATTTATACTTTGTTTCATTGTACTGTAGTGGAAGCATATGTATATCAATGGTGTTTTATTGTCTGATACATGAAAGAAAATAAGTGCTAGCCAATTATATTCTTTAAAATGATTGAAGGATTACAAACCAATATGGAATCAAAAAGCTTTTGATATTATTTTCTAAATATGCATGATCTAGATAAGTGTCTCTCAAATATAAGTAGATCACAGTGTTAACCTGAAGAATTAGTTGAAAGGAACCTGGAACCTTCCCATGCAGACTCTAAGTACTTTTAGAATCTGTTTTTAATACCTTCTCCCACTGATCTGTCCACATTTTGCCAGAACTAAGTGCTAAGAGGTTATATGGGAATATCTATAATGGAATAATATTATTTTGAATTACAGACATGAGTGTGGAGAGCTGAGAGAGAGAGAGAGAGAGAGAGAGAGAGACCTTAACATAAAAATATGGTGAGGGTCTGGTGCTGTGGTGCAGTGGGTTAAGTCACTGCCTGCAGTGCCTGCATTCCATATGGGTGCTGGTTTGAGTCCTGACTACTCCACTTGTGTTCTAGCATCCTGCGAATGCACCTGGGAAAGTAGAAGATGGCTCAAGTCCCTGGGTCCCTGCCACCCGCCTGGCTTACCCCATTTGCTCTAGACATTTGAGGAATGAACCAGTGGATGGAAGACCTCTCTGTCTCAGATTTATATATAACATCCACAACCCTTTTTTTTTTTTAAAGATGTATTTATTTGAAAGGCAGAGTTACAGAGGTTGGAGGTGAGGGGGAGAGAGATCTTCCATCTATTGGTTTACTCCCCAAATGGCCACAACAGTCAGAGCTGGGCTGGTCCCAGATCAGGAGCTAGGAGCTCCTTTCTGGTCTCCCATGTGGGTGCAGGAACCTATAGATGTGGACCATCTTCTGCTGCTTTCCAAAGTCATTAACAGGGAGCTGGATCAGAAGTAGAGCAGCCAGGACTTGAGCTGGCACCCATACAGGATGCCAGCACTGTAGTTGGCAGCTTTACCTGCTATGCCACAACACCAGCTTTACCCACTAAGCCACAGCACTGGCCACCACAAGCATCCTTTATATCATCTCTTAGAGGACATCCAATAGTAATTCAAAGAAAATGCTGTGTAAATAGTTGTTATACCACATTGTTTAGAGAACAGGGTCTAGAAAAAAAGCTCTGTTCAGTACAGATACAACTTTTTTTCTCAATATTTTCTGAGTTTGGTTGAATCCATAGGTGAAGAATTTATGGCTTGGAAAGCTGAATGTATTTAAAATATCATTCACTTAAGACTTCACCCCTGCATCTTAAAGTCTACATTACTAGGAAGCTAGAGTTAGGAGTCAGACATAGTGTTAAAGCTAGGCACTCTGATGTGGGTGGGGGTGTCCCGCCCATTAGGCCAAACACCTGCTTGGGTAAAGTATTTTACCGCCTTCTTTAATATTATACCCACACTCCACGAGCTGTAGTTTTGTAAAGGTTCCTTGCATTGTGGAATCTGAAATGAATTTTATTATTTTTAAAATTTGATATATTAAAATCCATTGGGCCAGCTTGCACTTTTAATTGTATATTGTACCCATTCACAATTTTGTACCGTCTTACATTGGTCATTTGGAAACTTGGTAAGGAACTTGTACAGATCGTCTACTATCACACCCATCATCTTCAGTTTGATCTCCTCGTCAGGGGAGGCTTGGCTCATTGGGCAGCTGTCAGGTTCACAGAATGCTTGAAAGCTCAAATATTTCATTGGCAGCAAATAGTGTCGGTGGTTTTCTTGAAGAAGCACTCTCCCTTTCTTCGTGTTGGAGAAAATGACTGCCAGATATATATAAGGCAGAATAACCCATTTGTGAGTTGTTCTTTCAAGTAAAGGTTGTCCCTGAGGAAAAAAAAAAAGCCAAAACTGTTCAGCTCATCCTGCTGCTCAGTCACACCAATGTTTTCTTCTAGACAGCCTTGTACTTTGGCACAGCACAGGGCTTCCAGTGGACTGCCCGTTTCTAGCAAGTATCTAGAAGCCCCCGGCTCCAGTAGTAATTCTGACTCCCTGCTTCGTTAAGCACACATTGCAAAGGAAGCTAGCTTTTTGGCTTTTAAGCTGCTAATGTGCGGCGGTGGCGACTGCTTTCATTTGCTGCCTTGGCTCTGAGTATGCTGAGGCGCCAGCAGTTTCCCCACACTTGCTTTTGCACCAGAAGTGCTAATGTCAGCACAGTGAAAAGACAAATCGTGTCTTCGTGTCAAGCTAAAAATAGTTGGGACCTCTGAGAAGGTCTTGGGGACTCCCAGGAATCCCGAAACCACCTTTCGAGAACCCCTGCTAGAAGTGCACGGGGCCACCCTCACAGTCAGCGTTTCTGTAGTCCGTGACTTCGAAGTCACACGGGGTGGACTGCCCTCTCGTGAGATGGGCAGCGTCATGGGGCAGTGCTCTGGCCAGGCCTTCTTGTTAGTATTCTTCCACGGAGATTCCAGCTCCTGCTGCCTCCCTGCACCTCCCGTTCACCTGCAGGCTCGGCGTAAAGGCTTCCCCTGCTCCTCCGACTGGGATGCCGTTCCGTTTGTACTTCCCACAGGGCTTACATTGTTGGTTTGCACCCTCCGTTTTTTTTCGATCTCTTTAATTACTTAAAGACCACAAGGAGTTACTATTTCCTTTGTAATCCTCGTGATTAAGAAAAAGGCGTGGAGGGCGTTTTGTAACTGGTAGCCTCACTGTAGTGAAGTCTAAACTAAAAGCCGAGTAAAAGAAATAACGGGTTGGTTGCCCATTTCCTGATGGCAAGCCTTGGAAGGATCCGAAGTAGCGAACGCCGTTTACTGTTTACTTATGCGGTTCTGTTGCCCTCGGCCCCTCGGCGCACCCGGTGGTCAACAAATATTCACATCGGGGCTGGAGTGCCGAGCGACCGGGTACGGTTTGTTCCGGCGGTGTGTGTGTGTGTACACTGTTAAAACCTGGCCAGGGCGTGTTAGCCAGAAGCCCGCAGGCGGGGCGCGGCCGGGGACGCGCGGGGCTGCGTCGGCGCTCGGGTTCGGCGCCCCAGCCCGGCCCGGCCCGGCCCGGCCCGGCCCTCTCCTCGCCCCCGGCTCGGGCCGGCCGAGTGCCCTGCCCTTTTAAGGAGGCGGGCCGTACCATCAGAACTTTCTTGACAGGGGGTATCGCGGCGACCTCGGACTACTTGGAGGGAGCCGAGAGGCGATTTCCTGGTTCGCTCGTCGTCCGCCGGAGTCGGGCTCGGGCTCCACCGGCATCGTGTGTCCACTGGGGTTGAGCTTGGGGCCCTTGTGTCTTCCCTTTTCGGAAATCGCCCTGAGGGTCCCTACCCGCCGCAAATCCTGACTCGGCGTTCCCCGGGCTCCTCTGGAGTGGAGTCCGCTTGCAGAGGCCCCAGTGCCCGGATGTCCATCAGGATTAGCGGGAGCCAATACGGTCGGAGCCCGAGGCCGAGCGGAGGACGCCCGGGGCTCGGGAGCAGGTAGTCCCGGAGCCTCGGGGAGTCGCGCCCGGGGCCCCGCCCGGCCCCGCCCGGCCCCTCCCGGCCCCGGCCAATGGTGAGCGCGGCGCTGGCTGCACGGCCCGCGGGGTGAAGGCGCTCATGGGCAGAGGACCGTGGGCTCTGCCAAGTGAATGATGGCAGCGCAGTCCAGGTAAGGCAGGCGCCGAGGGAAACTTGGTGAGCGGGTTGGTGGCGGGGGGGTGGGGGGGCATCGAAGGTTGCGGGGGAGGGCAGGAAGCAGCTTTGTCGCTGCGCTGTCTGCGTTCCCGGTGCCGTGGCTCGTGACCGAGTGTCAGACGGCAAACCGGAGCACGCACCACACAGGGTCTGCACCGAGGACCAAAGTGAGGCGTCCTCCCTCTTCCAAAAGTTAACCGTTCCCTCCCGGGAGGTGAAGTTGATTTCGCTCGTCCGCCTTTGCTTGCATTTCCGCGGGGGGCTCTCTGGCCGCTGTCTCGAGCGGAATTTTCGCGAAATGCAATTCGTGTGAAGACGTCGTTCTTGTCTGAGGGTGGGCGAGCATGAGCCTGGTGAGTGAGGGAGGAAGCCTGGGAGAGAGTCGCTGCTGCGGTGCTCGCTTGCACGGAAAGCGGCGCGTGCTGAGTCGGCGAAGGCCGGGAATGCGCGGAGTTGGCGAGGCCGAGCGAACGAGCTGCAGCTGCGGCAGCCTCAGCGCCGGGGTCCGGGCCATAGCGGGTGTGCTGGGTGCCAGCCGTTCAGGGCGGTTTCGCCGGAGCGAGCACTGCGGGTGGTGCTCGGCGAAGCTCGGGAGGCAGACTCTTGGTTTTGAAGCTGTCAGTTTTGCCGGACAGCAGTTTGGCCTCACAGATGTCAAAGAATAGGATTCTAGGAGCTGCTGATCTGATGGAGGAGAGTGATTAGGGATGTCCTAGAAGAGTAATGGATCGAAAGACGAGGTCAGGAAGACTAGCTTGGGTAGGGTGAGACCGTGAAACATTTCCTTAAGAAATAGAACTTTCTAGGAAGAGCTACTCGTCGGAGACGCTCCTGTGTGCTACCTGGCTTTTCTATGTAATCCTCTCAACCCGGTGGATTATGCTGTGCGTCCTTTCCATTGCTCTAAGTAAGGGGCTCTTAACCCCGGGATAAGTAGTAGGAAAACCTGGGTGAGGAACTAGCAAACAGCAGCTTTATTCTTGCCGACTTCTGACATTTAGTGTTTGTTTTTAGTAGGAATGGAGACAAAAACTCTAGGACCAGTAGGTGTGATGTTGTCAGAAACAGAAACCACAGGCTTTCATCATCTCTGTACAGTTCTTGCAGATCTTACTTAAACTACATTTAACACCCAGCACCTCTGAAATAAAGGTGCTGCTGTATCTTATTTTAATTTGGTGATGATAAAGAAAAAATAGCACTGTAGCATCATTTTTTGTAGCATCAGATTGTCTTTTAAATATTATAAATATCTAATTTTTCCTTTGTATTTTCTGTATTTTACATAAAGTATTTTAAAATATTCTGACAGCATTGAAAACATTGTGTATTTAAAACATTATTCATCGAATCGCCATAAGTTTCTACGGCCAGAACCTTAGATTAAGATAACTTGAATGCAGATCCAGTGCTGAGATTTAAACCCAGGTGTGAACATTTCCAATGCCCGAGCCCTCAGACTAATGATAAAAATATAGTGAGATAAAAGCTAATTAATTGGATACTGCTGTATGCCAGGCACAATGTTAAGCAGGTTTCATTGGATTACCTCTTTAACTCTTGTCTGTCACCCACACAAGCTTTTTATGATTTGCATTTGGTAGGGGAGGAAACTGAGGCCTAGGCAGGCTGCTTCTTGCCAGAGGTCACACAGGTGGAGCAAGGCTCTTCAGAGCTGTTTTGCAGCGCTTTCTCGCATACACGCGGCCTCTTTAATGCTGAGCTGAGGAGTTCAAAGGGAGCTGCACAGCCATTTCTGCTGCAATTGCTTTGCACCAAGATGAACTAATCTGAGTTATCACTGTGGTGGTCCAACTTGCCAGCAGTTAAAATAGCAATGTACACTGCACAACTTCTGTAGATGGGGGGGGGGTGGTGCACATACTCCTGATCCTCTATTTCTGCACCAGGCCTTTGGACTTGGCCTGAACCAGGAACCAAGCCAACAGGCTAGCGTTGTGCCTGCTTCTTAGCCGGCATGTTGGGAGTATTTCTCATGTTGTAAATGTCCACTTCATCCAGTTATGCAAGGATGTGTCCATGCTCCTTCAAAGCTTAAGCTTTGTGTGGAGAAGATTCAAGATACTTTTGGATTTCAGGAACACCCCAAAATTGGGCCAATTTGCTCTGAGTAATGCTTAGAGAAACGGGAACTTGTGTTTTAACATCTTGGCCATTTGCCACACACATTATTTAGACAATTTAGATTGTTGGACTCATTGGGCTTACAAATTCATAGCTCAGTGCTTAATCATAGCAGATTCTTATGCATTGTTAATTTGATTTCTTTTTAGTAGCAGAGGTAGAAGGGAACTTACATGAAATTGAATTGTGCAGAGAGATAGAAATTCCAAGACCAACCAACAGCACTTTTCTCTCATTACTTGGCATTGCAGTGATGTAATGTCATTCTTGATTTTGTATTGATGAATGATATATGAGTAATTTTTCATGTGAGTAGGCAAGTGTAGTCTGTGCTATTCTCTATAATCAGCTCCATAAGGCTAGATAATTGTTTCTCCCTCTTCTTAAGTATCTTCCACATAAACTAGAAGCAGTTTGAATGACAGAGGGATTGGCTAAGTATTTCTTATGAGATTTTGTAAGTTGGAGTTATTTGTTCCTGTACCTGATTTCAGAGTTTCAAAGTAGGAAATTAGTTTTGTTTTTGTAGTTGATTTCACAATGTGAATTGTCTGACTTTTAAAGGGGTCAGTATGTTGAAAACAGTATTGGTTTTTTGGGTTCTCAGAGTTGAGAAGGTACAGTCACTTGGAAAGGCAACATCAGTTGCAGCAGCAGTGTGCCATGCCTAGGCTCTGAGATGAGTGTGTGCTTTTTTTGGAACCCCAAGCATAGTCAATACATTGAATCTACTTCCTTGTGGGAATTGTAACAAACTTGCTTCCTTTAATGTGAAATGGTTACTGATGATGACCCGGCAGTCCTAGTCCCTGCTGCTTTGTCTCGCCTTCGCTGTAACTCTGCATTATAAATAAATGCTAAAAATTTTGTCACATTGATTATGATCTATTCCTTTAAGAAAAATGGGCATTCCTTCTTTTTGAGAAGTAAGCTGTTTTTTCCTATTCAGATGAGCTTGCTTTATACTGAAGAGTGATGCTGATGGATAGAATAAAAAGAAAGGAGGGCTTTGTTCAGGTCCCCGTCTGGCAGCCCTCACTGAAGCAGTCCCCAGTGCCCTGTAAAGGAATGCATGCATACCTTCCGCTACCGTCAGGGATTAGCCAGTGTTTCAGAGCATCTTGTGCTACCTGAGAAGACTGGGCCCAGCCCGGCCCTGGTGGGGGCGGGGTGTTGGTGGGACTGGGGGAGGTTGAACTGGTGGCAGAGAACCCTTGCAAAAGGACGTTAGCCTTGGTTCACTCTCCTACAGTTTTTACTTTGCAGTTTGATTCACGTTCATGTTAATGAGGTTTTAAAAAAGAACCAATAAAGAAGCAAAGTCAGATTGTTCCCAAGATTAATATGGAACTGGATTTTGGTGGATCTCTGAGGAGGGGAAGTTTTCCATTAGAAAAAAGAGTGCTGTTAAACTGATACAGGACCAACTTTGCCCAACTCTGTGCACCCACCTCTGATTTATGAGCTACTCATGACCTTGGAAGAAAAATTCTTGAATTCTAAGCAGTGCAGCTTAAATATGAGCCAATATGAAAGAAGAAAGCTGCAGTATTTTGTAATTTGCAGCTCAAGGAAGAGATTGGGAGAGGGAAATAATTTAATGCAGTATTTTGACCACTGAATGTCCTCATTTTTTCCCTTATGACACCCATGTAAACAGTGTCCTTGACAGAAGAGAAACACAAACAGGTCTCCTAAGTGATTTCTTTCTTGTTCTTCCTGAGAGCCCAGCTGAGCCTCCTGACTCACAGTCTGGAGCGTCTTCCATGATAAAGAATGAAGGAGCAATGAGTCATTTTTCTTTTTGAGTCATCTGGTTTATGGTTTGGCAAAATTCACACAAGTTAGCTCCAGAGATTCTATGCCATACCATGAGAACATGGTCAATAGCTAGACTTATATTCTTTTGAAAAGATAATTTATATATTCAAGAATGAAAAATACCATCTTAATCCTGGATGGTAGAGAAATCTGTCATCTTGGTCCTGTTCATTTACTTATTTTGAGCATCCAGATCTATGTTCCTATTACATAATGGCTATTGAACAGGAATTGTAAAGTGGATTGCCTTCACTACTCCTCTGAGGTGTAACATAGGACTAGATTCCTTCTAATTATACTAGTGTAGCTCTCTGTTGGGAGGCTCTTCCATTTCTTTTCCAATTTGGGCAAATAAACATTTTAATTCTGTATTAGAGATAGAGTGGAAATGCAGTTTGCATCTATAGGACAGAGCCTCTGGGATGCATTTCTTGTAGAAATATAAACCTATTGTGGGCTTGGCTGTTACTTCTGTTCTGGTTCAGTTATATTCTGCTGATACTCATGGTGAGTGCATAACTTATTCCCAGGTTAAATGATTACCTATCGTTTTCTGCCCCTTTTACATGTATACTTAAGTGAGAAAAATTTGGAGGGTAGCTGAAATGGTATTTTAAATTCTTTGTGTTGTTAATTCTATTTGCCCAAAATACAAAAGGTAGAATGCACAGTATGGTCCTCAAATATACTGCATGACATTTAGAGTTAAACCTCAGGAGAAAAATAAGATATAGCCTTGGGGGCTAATGCCCTGGGGAACCAAAAGTAAAGATTAACTTGCAGAGCAGTCAGGTGCTGACTTTATGTGTCCTGTAGGCAGTGATCAGTGTTGGGAATTCTTTCTCTGCAAACTCCTCCCTTTTCCTGTCTGTCCATAGTGAGTTAACACTTAAGTTGATGGTTCAGAAGCAGCAGCCTTGCTCTGCTGAGGATCTCTTGTTTTCTGGCTTTGGTTAATTGGTTCTTTCGGGTTTTTTTTTGTTTGTTTTTTATTTTATTTGAAAGAGTATTTGAAATCTATCTTCTGTCCCCCCTTCCTCAAATGCCCACAACACACAGGGCTAAGCCAAGCTGAAACCAGAAGTCCAATACTTAATCCAAGTCTCCTACATGGGTGGCAGAGACCCAATTACTTGACCCATGACCTGCTGCCTTTCAGGGTGCGCATTAGCAGGAAGCTGGAATTGGGAGCCTACTCAAGACTGCAACCAGGGCACTCCAATATGGGATGCAGGCATTCTAAGTGATGTCTTAACTTCTGGGTCCAGTGCCCACCCCTGTTGACTTTGTTTTTCAATTTGGCCATATTAAACTCTTATTAAATTCTTAAGGCAGTCATTTGGTGTCAGGTTGAATGGATTATAAGGAAATTCTGATGGTGGCATTGTCTTATGTTGACGCATAAATTGTGGCACTGGGTATTGTATTTTCTTTCTTTTTTTTTTTTTTTTTTAAATTATTTACTTATGGTCAGAGTTACAGAAAGATACCTTTTATCTGTGGGACTGTTCCCCAAGTGACTGAAAAAGCCACAGCCAGTCCAGGCTGAAGCCAGGAGTCTGGAATTGCATCCGGGTCTCCCATGTGGTGGCAGGAGACCAAGAATTTGGGCCTCTTCCACTACCATCCTAAGTGCATTAGCAGGGAGTTGGATGGGAGGCAGAGCAGCCAGGACTTAAACCGGTGCTCCCATAAGCAGATGTTGCAGGTGGCAGTTAAGCTCGCTGCATCACAACTCTGACCCCTAGTCATTGTATTTTCAACCCACAGTTAGACTAAAATGGATCAAGAATTGCTTTCCTCCATAAAGGCTCCTGAGATGAATGCTTGGAGACCTCTAGGTAGGCTGTGACTCTTATAGTTAATTACCTGCCTCTATTATACCCACAGGATCTTACCTTTATTTTCAGTGTTGTTTCCTGCTAGACTGGCAG
This sequence comes from Sylvilagus floridanus, assembly GCA_949820135.1. Taxonomy (NCBI): domain Eukaryota; kingdom Metazoa; phylum Chordata; class Mammalia; order Lagomorpha; family Leporidae; genus Sylvilagus; species Sylvilagus floridanus. The sequence continues at coordinate 88,742,478 of OX463238.1, forward strand.
TTACACAAATGAAAGTAAACTAGTATTTTAGTAATTATGTGATCATACTAGGTTCAAGAATAACCGTGGGTGCTTGTTAATGTATCTCTCTACCTCCCAAGATTCTCATTGGACAGGTCTGGGTGTAGGCTGGGTGGAACCCTTCTGACTTGAAGCCAGGGCCCACGTACATTCTGCGGAAAAGGGTGTGTGGTCAAGTCAACCCTGCAGTGTTTTGATCTAATATATACACTCATACATGTATATACACACACTTCCCGTACTCTTGTTGAGACAAACTGGAGGCTCCTGGATATCTACCTCCCTAAAGTTGTTCTTCTGTTAAAAACTACTAGTTGAAATGCCTGGATGTACCTATAACTAAAAAATAAAGGTACCAAGAAGTGATCATGTACCTCATTTCCAAGAATTGCTCTTCTCAAAGACCTGGCAATAAAGTGGAGTCTTTCCTGTGCCCTGTGGGCACCCTCCCCAAACCCTATAGTACCTCTCTCCACCATGTACCTTCCACTTTATCTCCTGTCAGTGGTTTTCATTCCCAGGAAAGGGTTATGAATTGGTTTGTTTTGTTCAACGCTTGGTGAATCTGAAAAAACAAGCATTTTAAACAAGTATTGCCTAGGTGAACTGCTTCTGAACAAATAATGTTCAACAAGAAATTTTAAATGTGACTCCTGCTAGGAAGTAAATGTTAAAATTATAGCAGATGTCACTTCCTGTAACAAAATTCAGGAAACACTCTCTGGTATGTGGGTGTTGTAACTTTTCAATTCTTGGAACTTTCCTTCAGGAAACTGTCCTGTCAAAAGCAAAGCAGTTGAAAAAATATGAAGCACAACTCAAACTGTGTCATTCAGTGTAATTACATTTTGATTTGGTGCATATGTTTTTGTGGTCAAGCCATACCTGAGGTTACCATGTGACTTTCACTCTAATGTGTGTCTGGATAACTTGTTAAATTGTTTCTACTCCCCCATTCTCCTTGCTTTAAAAAAAAAAAATACAGGTGTATCTGATTTTCTCCAGGGAAATTTATGGAAAGAGGTATAACATTAGCTCGTTGTCATAGTTTTATTAAAAGCTAGCAAACCTGTTGATATCCAGATTGGTGGACATTGCTTATTTTTGTATCTCAGTCAACAGACTGTTTACCTTTCTAAGTAATGTAGTAATGTGGCCTAGTTAGTAGTTTTTAGCTACCAAAATACTCATAAAATTTGTATTCAATGTTAAGCTATTTTGAAAAGTTTTACCCTTAAACAAAATATCTCACTATTAATGTATGCTGAGTTTTAAAATTTTTAAAAATTGGTCTAAAATGATATGTTAGTACAAAGTTAGCTAAAGCTCTGTAACTTTATGTTTTACATTTTAATGTGATTGCGCTTCCAGGAATTAAGTTTTCCTGTTATTTCCAATTGTATTTCCTCCTCCTTTAAGTCTCTAGAGTTAGACCATACAAACTCCATTAAAAAAAAATTTATTTATTTGAAAGGCAGAGTTACAGAGAGGTAGAGGTAGAGGCTGGGGGGGGGGGGGGGTCCTTCATCTGGTTCACTCTCCAAATGGCCGCCAAGGCCAGAGCTAAGCTGATCCAAAGCCAGGAGCCTGGAGCTTCTTCCGTGTTTCATACGTGGGTGCAGGAGCCCAAGCATTTGGGCCATCTTCTGCTTCCTCAGGCCATAGCAGAGAGCTGGATTAGAAGCGGAGCAGCCAGGACTCAAATTGGTGCCCGTGTGGGATGCTGGCACTGCAGACAGCGGCCTTACCCACTGTGCCACAACACCAGCCCTACAAATTCCATTTTTATAAACACTATGTAGATACAAACTTTGTGCCACCTGGAAAACATTAGGCTGTAGCATTGACTATCATTAGAATATTAAAATGAAACAGTGTAATGCTTTAATGTAAAGATGAGTTTCAGGTTCTGAGGTGGGCTTTGTGGTGAAGCAGGTTAGGCCTTTAGGATACCTGAATCCCATATCAAGTAGTGGGTTCAGGTCTCTGCTCCATTTTGAATTCTAGCTTCCTGCTAATGTGCACCCTGGGCGGCAGCAGGTGATGGCCCAAATACTTGGGGTCCTACCACCCATTTGGGAGATCTGCATTGAGTTCTTGGCCCGAGTCCTGGCTGTTAAAGGCATTTGTGATGTGAACTAGGGAATGGAAGATCTTTGTTTGCTGGGCAAACAACAAACACACACAACACGTGTGTGTGTGTGTGTGTGTGTGTGTGTGTGTGTGTGTGTGTGTTAAAGAATGATGTAAAAGCTTGGTAAATGGCTGTTTCCTGGAAAGACAGGAAAGGAGTAGATTTGATCAAGGCTCAGCCGCTGTTACCCAGAGCTTTTATTTCCCACCTTGCAGTTTACTCTACAGGTGTTTCTCAGTTCAAGTTGGTTTTTTTTTTTTTTTTTTTTTTTTTTGTAAAGCAAATATTATTGAGCAATATTGCAATGTAAAATTCACTGGTTTAGAGTACAACTCAGTGCATTTTATTTGACTAAAGGGCACAACTATCATAAATCAGGTTCAGAACATTTTTTCCCCTCCCAGGAGATCTCCTGTGCCCATTCACAGTCAGTCTCTGTTCCCAGCCCCATACTACAGTGGTGGATCTACTTCCTGTCTCTGTAAACTTGCCTTTTCTGGGCATTTCACACATGTGGAATCATAGACGGAATGTGGTTTCTTGGATCTGAATTTCTTCACTTGAGTAATTTTTTAACATTCTTATCTGGTCAATGGTTGTGTCCTTTTAATTGCTGAGTGGTGTTCCATTGTCTAAGATTATATTAGTATTAACATCTTTAGCAATGAGGCCAATTTGAGTGCTTTAATAGTACTTTAATATTAGTTATCCTTATCATAGGTCTCAGTTTGCCAACCACTAGACTCAAAGCTAGTTAAGAGAGACACAATCTTTCCCCACTCATATTCTGGTCGGAAAGACCAACAAGGCCGGCGCCGCGGCTCACTAGGCTAACCCTCCGCCTGCGGCGGCGGCACCCAGGGTTCTAGTCTTGGGACGCCAGATTCTGTCCCGGCTGCTCCTCTTCCAGTCCAGCTCTCTGCTGTGGCCTGGGAGTGCAGTGGAGGATGGCCCCAGTCCTTGGGTCCTGCACCCGCATGGGAGACCAAGAGGAAACACATGGTTCCTGGCTTCAGAACAGCGCAGCACACCAACCGTGGCGGCCATTTGGGGGATGAACCAATGGCAAAGGAAGACCTTTCTCTCTGTCTCTCTCTCACTAACTCTGTCAAAAAAAAAAAAAAAGTAACAAAAATAAGCAAACAAGCTGACAAATAAATGCAAACTGGGATAATTGCTGTGACAAGAAAACTGGCTACTGTAGCAGGGAATATTGAGGTACTGGGAACTTATACTTGGTACCAGCCAGGAGGACCTCTGAGGAAAGTGAGCTGAGGTGGAGAAAAGAAAAAATTACACACTAGGACTTTTATGTCTGGGCCAGCCTTGGCTTAGCAGGTCAAGTTACAGCCCAGGACACTGGCATTCCATATGGGCTCTGTTCTTGTCCTAGCTGCTCCATTTCCAGTCCAGCTTTCTGTTAATTGCCTAGGAAAAGCAGTGGAAGATGGCCCAAGTACCTGGGCCCCTAACACCCTTGATGGAGACCTGGAAGAAGTTCTTGGCTCCTGGCTTCAGCCTGGCCAGCCTTGACCATTGTGGCGATCTAGGAGTGTACCAGCAGATGGAAAATAGATCAACTAAGTCTCTCTTTCTCCCTCTCCCCTCCCCCCACCAAGAAATTCTGACTTTCAAATAAATATAGCCTAAGAAAGTAAATAAATAAAAATAAAACTTTCCCTAAAACTCTCATTTCTTTTCTTTTCTTTTCTTTTTCCTTCCTTCCTTCATTCTTAAAGATTTATTTGAAAGGCAGAGTTATAGAGGGAGGGAGGGTGGGCGGTAGAGAGAGAGATGTCTTCCATCTGCTGATTCACTCCCCAACTGGCCACAGTGGTCAAGGCTGGCCAGGCTGAAGCCAGGAATTTCATATGGGTCTCACGGGTGCAGGGGTCCAATTATTTGGGATGCCAGCTCTGCAGGCAGTAGCCTAATCTACCATGCCATAATGCTGGCCCCAACCTTCATCTCTTAAAAAAAAAAAAAAAAAAAAAGTAAATGGCTTTATTGTCCTTTCTGAAAGTACCTGGACATACATGGCAGTATTGGGGAGGATTGCATTTCAACAGACTGAATGTGATGTCAGGAAATAACCATCTTGTAGGAGTTTCTTTTCTGCTTTTAATGAAGGCCAAATGAGCTTCCTAGAAATATAGCTTGAATTTTAGAAACAGACTCTAGATTCCAAAAGTTAGTCTTAATTTGTCCCTAAACATAAACATAGAAAACAAGTGTTGAAAACAAATTTGCAGGGACACTTCCTTAGTTTGTGAGCCATCAGGGATGTGGTAGAACAAGAGAGGTCCCAGCTCAGTTAATATAGTCTTGAGGAAGTGAAGATATAGGCACTAAGAGGGACATTTAGTTAAGCTATTAAAGATAAAGGTTAATTTACAAAACAACCTTTTGTACTTGCAAAGAACTGTTATGGAATTAGAGTGAAGGACAACCCCCTATTTCTGCCTAAAACAGATCACGTATATAAGCTAAGTTTAGGAATGAGCTTCTCTTGGGATAATTAAATATAAAACACAGTACCAGTGTTTTTTGAATACTTGTGTATTTAGAAATAGAAAGGAAAAAAAGACCCTTCTACCTTGGATATTTCAGGAAGGAGCAGATGGCTAAAGTACCTACCTTTTTCTTAAGGGATTCTGTGGCTTCTTTAAGAAATTGCAATCATAACAAAGTTCTGTAGGAACTGCCAGTCCTGCAACTCTGTGAGTGAAACAGCTCTGTTTGCTTATGTCAGGGTTCTTCCAGATCCTGCACTCATTATCGTCACCTCTCCTTTGAACCTCTGTTTCGCAGTTATTTTTGGGTAAATGAATTTAATTGTAGACCTTTTTTGGTATAATATATGACCATACTTATGAATGCTTTATGAATAGATGAAAAGAAGGTATTTCAATATGGGTTTAGACCTGTCTTCATGCTTATTTTTGTCCATTTGATTTGCTGTGGATGAGATGAAAATCTCAATGGGTTCTGTTTTTAGCATATTAATTAATTGTTTTTTTTTTTTTTGCTTTGCAAATGTTGGTGCAGTACTTTTAATGAATAGACAACTCATAATTGTTTTTTTAATTTTTCATTTTATTTTGTAAGGCAGAGTGGGGGAGAGCAAAAGAGCAGGAGAGAGAGAGAGTGTGTGTGTGAAAGGTCTTCCATCTGCTGATTTACTTTCCCAAATGCATACCACATGAGACCAGGAGAATGGAACTTAGTTCTTGTCTCACACATGGGGTTCAGGGAACAAAGTACTTGAGTCATCATTTGCTGTCTCTCAGGGTATGCATACTAATTGAGCTGGTATCTGGAACCAGAGCCTGGACTCAAACTTTGGCCCTCCAATACTGGGATGTAGACATTTAGCTGGTGGCCTAACTGCTGACCAAATGCCTACCCCACATGTTAGTTTTAGCATTATGCTTGAGTATGAGGTATTTTGTTTTTTATAGAAATATGTCTTTAAAATCTTTTATCCATATGATTTTATTTTGGTTTAAGGAGTGAGATTTCTAGAACACTTCTCATTGATACCCCCTCTCTCCTGAACTAGCCATTCTGTTCTCTGTATTCAAGAACTGTCATCAAATACTCTGTACCTTAATAAGGCATTTAATTACATGGTTGAGCTGATCTTTACTCTTCTGTAACAAACTTTCAGAATACTCATGAATATTTTCTAATGTATGTTTTTCCAGATGAACTTGAGTTTTGTAAAAAAAAAAATTGAGACCTTTTATTATGTTAACTTGCTAACAAATTTGTAAAACCTCATCCTGTTTTCCAGAATATTAAATTTTTAGAAGGGATTATCATGTTCTTTGTACACTATAGTGGAATGGAAAAGGCTAAATTACATTGCCAGGGATTCCTGAATCACTAGCCAGACACCACTCATTTGTCTCAGAGACGTTTCGGAAATCCTGTTTGCCTGTTTCTCTAAAAAGAAGTGAAAATTGCCATTAGCTCTTGTCATAAGTGAATGCATTATTGTTACAGCTCTCGAAAAGTGGAATTGTCTTTCTGTGAGTGACTTACACCTGGGCTTTGGCAGAAGAGGATTTTCTCAGTCACAGTGTACTGAAGACAGTGTCTCGCTGTCTGGCAGACTTGTATTCCATCATTCTGCCTTGACAGTAATAGATGTCATTTAGGTTCTTTAAACTCTTTGGTTGTACAGTAAAACAAAAGCAGCAATAAAGTGAATTGTAATTAAATGGAAGAAAAACTTCTTAATCTTACCAGCTTATTCAGTCAGACATTTTTTTGTTTCCTTTTAGCTTTTGCTTTGCACATTCAGTCCTTTTACACAGATGAAGCATTCTTTATGTGTGCTTGGTAAGTGGGTTAGTCAACATGTGTAGAAAAGAGGGAGATCATTTCAGACTGTTGCGATTTGGGGGACTGTCATTTTGTCTTAACTTTGAAGAGGAACAGATAAGTCTTTCAGATCGGCTATTCTTAGGAGAGCCATGCTAAAAATACATTTTTAAGAGACAGAAATAGCACAGTTCATCGTGACTAAAACAAAATGCTATGTTACACATTGTGTTGGAAGCTCAGGTAGTTCAGAGATGTCTGGATGCTGGCACTTAGGGTTAACGGTTGTTAATGTTGCTTTGTGAAGCTGGTGCTGGGAGCTACACTGGACACCGTGTTCATGAGGTTCACTTGTTCATATTTATGAATAAGGCTCATTGTTGAACTAATCTAGCCTACAAAATCCCAACATGTTCTAGTCACACAGGCAGATATATATGTAAAATATATAAACATACATACATACATACATGTATATTCTAGTGTGAAGCCCAAACACTGCTTTAATGGAATAAGTTAGGATCATACATGTAGTCTGACAGCATTTTTTATTGTGCTTTTATTTTAACTAAGAGATTTTTTTAAACTGTATTTTCATAGGTTAGGTGGTCATAGATCAGTGAATTCTATAGCTGTTGGAAATGTAAAAAGAAAAAAAAAGTGGATGGTTTCTAATGCACTGCTAACTGCTTTTCTTTCCTCCCCCCCCCCCAAAAAAAAAAAAAGTGGCTGGGGCACAGAAAATATTTTGCAGAAGCAGCAGTGAAAGTCATGTGATGAAGGTTAGGCCCTGGGCTGGAGCAGAATGTTTCTTAACTTGTGCCAGAATGTTTGGAACAAAATGGAACAGGGTACAGTTGATGAAACAAAGCACACGAATCATGCTTCTGCAAGAAGGTTCATTCTACCCTTAATGTTAGTGTGTAGTTGTTTACCAGTTTGTAGGCCAGGGCAGGTGGCATCAGGGATCTTTTAAATTAAATTTGGAGGAAAATGTGGGAAAAATAGACTCTTTGAGAGAGAAGTATTTCTGTGAAGTTGCATACTTTGAGTTTTTTTTTTTATATAATTTTGGAAGATTATAATAACAGACTTTTATAAAGCACTGTGTTTTGTTCTCAGCACCACACTTGGAGCTTTGCATGGGTGGACTGAATTGTGTTTAGCCTACAAGACAGATTATACAGGTTGGGAAACTGAGGCTCAAAGTGGTTCATTGACTTGACCCATGGCAAGCAGCTGATGCACAGCCTCTACTAATCTCCTGTGGACTTTGATGTTAACGTCGTCTTCCTGCTGTCTGTGCTTTGCCAGAGCTAGTGCTCCATGGTTTACTAGTGCAGCAAAGGAAAGGCAGGGAGAAGGGAATCTGTGGGAAACGGGGGTTGCATGATTTTGGAAAGCTGTGACTGTGGAATAGGAAAGGTAGGTAACATTGCTGCAATGAGGCATGTGTAAAATGCCTTTTGGTTGAAGAAATGTGACATCAGTGATTCCTGATGCTGGCTGTTGTTAAATATTTTTCCGCACGTCTTGGTAGCTGCAGGGGGAACTTTGGAGTGGGTGATGCATCTGTTTAGTCTGTAGGCTGTGTGTAACTCGGGAACTCCAGTAATATTTGTGAAGGGTGATGTGTGTGTGTGTGTAGGACCTTTTTGTGTAAAACATGTGTAGTTCCTCTTCCTCATCTTCCATGAGGATCCTGCTTCTACAGAAGCAGCGGATCTTAGAATGAAACAGACACCATTCTCCTCCTCCTTCCTTTTCGGCCTATGATGTCTGTAACCTTTGCCTCTGCTGTGAGACTCCATGTTTCACAGCATCTTTGCTTCTCTTTTTCATATGTTGTCTGCTCTAGAGCCCCCTGTGTTGTGTTTGCTATGGAGTTGTCCCTACTTTCTAAGTGCTTGGGAGTAGCACAGAAAGAATGGGACAAGGGGGACCCAAGTCTATGCCCTTGCCTAGCACTTAGCACTATGCATATTTATCAACAACTCTGAGTTATTGAATCTTTCTTGCATGCCTGGCCACAGGCTTAGCACTATGTTTGCATAGGTGAAGTTAATTTGTATCATTGGTCCCAAACCTTTAAATGTGATTATCACCTCCATTTTAGAGAAGAGGAAACTAAGGCTTAGAGAGTCTTTGACTTGCTCTGTTGATTTTTCCCTGTTAATGACTTGCAGGAATGCCTGTCACAAATGTGGCTCCTGGGAGAGATTTCCCATGTCCATTCTGTCCTTCTTGCACTGTTATGGGGGTCACTGTCCTGGTAGAAAAGTAGCACAGTGACTTTGGGAATAGTTATTCTCTACAGTGGTGGGTCTCAATAGGGAAGAAATTTTATCTCCACTCTCTGCCTTGAGGATATTTGGCTATATTTTGAGACATTTTATGCTGTCACAACTGGGAAGCAAGAGAGGCTGCTGCCAACATCCTACAATGCACAGCACAGCCCCACCACAAGAGTTATCTGGCCCCAGATGTCTTCGGTGCTGTGGTTGAGAATGCTTGCTTGCTCTGCGGGCTTCCCCTCCTTCACGTGCGTGGAGACACTTGTGCTTCAGAGAGCATCGTGCATCGTCACCAGACCCGCTGTTGTGCAGGTGCAGGTGTTGCTGATTCTGCTTTGCTTAGGCCACTGCTGGGTGCCATGTGGGTTACAGCCCTACAGGAAAGGAAGGAGTGGTCAGGCTTCTGACAGACGTGCAGAAATGCAAGAAGCCCTTGTGTGTGGTGGTCAGGAAAGGATTCCTTTAAGCAGCAGAGATGAGGGGGTGTCCGTGCCTTGCCTGGAGGTTGAGGGGAATTAACGGAGCTGCAGTGGCTCATTTGGGGTGTGTGAAACCTGAGCGGGATCGGTGGTGAGCACGGTTTTCTTCTCAAGGCAGGGTGTGTGCCTTTGTGTAACTCCTTTCTGACCCGCTGGAGTGTGCTCTGCTCTTCATCGGCCGTCATCGCACTTGGTCCTCACCTTATGGAGTGGGTACTCTTATTATCCTTACCCCTTATTAACGGCTGGTGTGAATGATTTGCCCAGAGGACCACAGCCAGGCCACGGCAGAGCCCAGAGGCCGTGTTCTGAAGCAGCTCTCTGTGCTGGTAACCACCAGAGGCTTCCGTCCTGTGCTGTGATGCTCCGCCTCCTCTTGCCTCCCACAGGTCCACCAAGTCCATGACAGGGGAGAACAAGGTAGGGGCGCAGGGCTGGTGCTGAAGACCAAGGCAGAGCTCTAGGTCACATGCCTCGGCGAGTCTTCCGTGAAGACAAACGCAGCAGCCGGAGTCTGCGTGGGCTCAAGGGAGAGGTGGTGCAGGAGGAAAGATCAGTCTGTGGAAGGTCACCACGAAGCCTATACAGATGGACTTATTATAAAATGCTTGTTGAAAATCAGGACCTTTTGTGTTTTAGGTATCAGATGTAACTCAGACTAGGTATAATGGAAGCATGGAGTCCATCCCTCTTTAAAGCCTAGTTTTCTGGCTTGATCATTTTGTGGGGAAGGATTTGGCAGGGAAAGTACATTGAAATATGAAGGAAGAAATGGGATTCTGGTGGTTCCTTTATAGCTACCAAATAAGTGCATGAAAATATTACATAGGACAAGAACTAGAGAGGGTTAATTTTTTGAAACCTCACAAACACCTTAATTTCCAAGTAGGGAAAAGTGTTGATTTCTCAGAGAACAAAGAATCGGAGAGAAAAACTAGGAAGGTGAATTAAATGTTCACAGTGCCTAAGGAGATTGCCGGGAAAGCTCTCCGGGGAATGTGAGACACCTCCTGCAAGTGGGTGATTACTTGCCCTTTACCAGGGCAGCAAAAAGCAGAAGCCTCGGCACATTTGAGGAGGTGCTAGGGTAGGACTCTGAGCTTGCTGGTCCTGCAGAGATACTAGTGTGGGACACACCAGGCTATTTCAGCTGTGGCGACAAGTTCTGGCTCTGTGTGTCTCATGAGTTCAGGCCTTCTTATTACTTCCTTTCCTTCCAAAGATCAGCCATGCTATTTGGTAGATTAACTTATGCTTCCAAAGAACTCCTTAAAATGTAACCAAGAGTCTCTGCAGAATCTGATGGAAGCATAGGGGCATAGGGGCGCCTCGATCGGCAGACTTGCAGATCCTGCAGTGGAGCTCTGACTAAATAGTTCATTCTGGTGGTTATTTTCTGGACATATTCCAAACTTTTTCTTTTCTTTGGAGATTGATTTATTTATTTGAAAGTTGGAGTTAGAGAGAAAGCCATCAAGATCTTCCATCCTCTGGTTCACTCCCCAAACTGCTGTAAGAGCCAGGACTGGGCCAGGCCGAAGCCAGGAGTTACATTTGGGTCTCCCACGCTGGTGCAGGGACCCCAGACCTTGGAACATCTTCCACTGCTCTCCATGCAAATTAGCAGGAAGCTGGAACAGAAGTGGAGGACCCAGGGCTTGAACCAGTTCACATGGGATGCCAGCCCTGCAGATGGTGCTTAACACCCTGTGCCACAGTGCTGGCCCTGGAACATTTTCTAACATTTAGAAAAGTTGAATGAATTTGAGAAGGAAAAGTCTTATTCCCAGATTATAAGATTTTCTTCCACATGGGTAGCAGAATTTGAGCCATCACCGCCTGCTCTCCCAGGCGTGTTACTGGGGAGCTGGATAGGAAGTGGAGTAGCTAAGGCTCAGACCTGTGCTCATAAGAATGCCTACATTGCAAGCCACAGCCTAACCTGCTGTGCCATGATGCTTTTTTTTTTTTTTAATTAGCACCGTCATCATGAGAAGACATTTGTGGTGGAGTAGAGGCCCCTGTCCATTCTTTCAGACCTCCTCATAATTAAGTCACAGTGAAATGCACAGGACGGAATGCAGTGAAACTACCCCCTGCCACTTCAAGAGTGCACTGGAGAAAAGCCAGAGTAATTGGATTGCTTTCTTCCAGGCTTCTGCTGTTGAAGCTATGGTCTCCCCTCAAGGAGGTGGCCTTGGTTGACGTCAGTAACCCTGCAGGGTTCAGGACTCAAAGCTGCCGCTCTGGGCCAGGATGAGAGAAATCTAGGGCTACTGAATATCTTCCCAGGCAGTCTGGTAACACATCTGTTAGTAACCAGGGCCCCTATCCTGTGCCAAGTGTTGCACAAGTTGTAGTTTGTTGCATGTTACCTGTTTCCAGTGTTACCCTCCAGTTTTTGGTGAAATCTAAGTTGAATATTCCAGCCCAGTCTCAGTTACTGCATTGTAAGGGGATGTTTGAGAGTCTGAGGCTGGGCTAGCAGAAGAGAAGCGGGGTCAGCAGCCTTTGATAACGGGAAATGCAGTAAGCGCGTGTTGGAGTAGGCAGTGGTTAGACACCCATGTCCCAGTAGGGAGTCCCTGCGTGCAGTTCCTGGCTGGGATTCCTGACTTCAGCTTCCAGCCAGTGCAGACCCTGGGAAGCAGCGGTGATGGTTCAGTGAAGTGCGTCCCTGCTACGCATGTGGGAGTGTTAGATTGCATTCTGGCTCCTTCTTCTAACACAGTCTGTCCCTGACAGTTGTGGGCATTTGAGGGCTGACCCTTCAGATGGCGAGTACTTTCTCTTTCTCTGTGTCTCAAGTTAAAAAAGAAAAAAAGAACGTGTGGAGGTTAACCTCCATTTGAAGGCTGGCAGCCTGTTTCCTCCTTTAACCATCAAGCTGATAGATGTCCTCGTCTTTAAATAGTAGCATTCAAATATGCGGTGCAGTCTCTCATCAGACTAAAAAAGTCAGCACATTTGAGGAACAGTGAGTTCTGAATTTTAATAGTAGTGACTGGCTAAATTCTGCATATTTTCTGAAGACCCCACCCATGTGCTAGACTAGATAGCTCATAAAATTGGATGGACTTGTTGTAGCTTGGGAGTTCTTAATCCCAGAGCTAGCTGCTTCTCATGCTTTTTTCTGTTATGCCACATCCTGCCTCTTCCATTTATTTCATTCTAAAACTGTAAAGAATTTTAGTGTGAAGTGCATTGTTCCCATTTAAGGTTCAGCCAGAACCAGCGACAAGAACAGTTTTATACTTTGCATATCTCACTCACCTCGTCTGCCACACCCCTCACCACATCGTGGAGGCTGGGGTCCTCAGGCCAGGTGAAATGTTGGAGATGAGTGAATGGCCACCAGCTTGGCACACTTGGCATCACACTGTGCTTATCTTTTGGGGTAAGGAGGTGTGGCGTTTAATAGAGGTAATTAGAGATAAGAAGGGAAGGCTTTGTCTTCAGTCAGGAAAGTGGATGAGGAGAAACTGGTGTTGCTGGAGGATGCAAAAAGAAGTCATCTGCAGAGCAGCTTCCATTCCTCCATATGACCAACCCCTCCCCCTCTTTTTTATTTATTTTTTTCTGCCTTGCAGCCCATGCAGCCTGTGTTGCAGTTACTCAGCTCTCCTGTGGTAGGACCAAAGCAGCCATAAACAAGATGTAAGCAAATGGGCAGGGCTGCATTTCAGTACATTTTTATTTAAATACACACACACACACACACACACACACACACACACATTTTGGCCTGTGGGTCATAGTTTTCCAAGCCCTGGTCTAGCCTACCTTTTTATTTCTTTCTAACTTTGTGTAATGCATGTTTTGAAACCTAAGTGCTGATCAGTATTAAAGTCAAATATGAATTTTTAAAATTTTTTTCACCCCTTTGCCACTGGTAGTATTATTCTGTTTTAACTAATTTTACTTACAAGTCAGAAACTTCTGTCCTGATCAAGTCAGAAAATTTAAGTGCAGTTTAGGGATGGAAATATTCATTTAAACGTTCATTTAAAGTGCTCCTGAGGGTGGCTGTTTGGCTTACAATTTGAGATGGTTGCATCCCAAAATTTGGAAAGCTTGGATTCAATGTGTGCTGATTCCAGTCCTGCTAACGCAGACCTTGGGAGGCAGTGGTAATGACTCGAGTTATTGGTAACTTGCACCCCTGTCGGAGACTTGGGTTGAATTCCCAGTCCCCAGCTTCAGGTCAAGTCCCATCGACCTTTTCAGGCGTTTTGGGAGTGAGTCAGCTGATTAAAGATCTCTTTCTCTCTCTGTCTCTTCTCACCCTCTGCCTCTCAAATACATAATCTATCACTGAGCCCCCACTTCAAATCTGTGGAATTGTGAATTCTGGCTCAGCAAACAGAACAGTACATGGAGATCAAGAAAATAGGGTAAAGTCACTTGACTTGGGAAGTCAGACCATACTTGTGTAGCAAGCCTGGGTAAGAGATGTCCCACTGGCCCCTGGCTCCCACTACTTTGATAGGGCCTCTTTAGGAAAGTCAGAACAAAATAGCTTGGGAGTAGCGATCAGTTTTGGGTGATCATCGGAGGCCTCAGTTAGGTCTATTTGCCTTTCAAACTCTGAGACTCACACTCTCCCATTTCCTAGAATTGGCACTTTTCAACATGCACAATAATTAAAAAAGTTTTTAAAGAGATTTATTTATTTGAAAGGGAAGAGAACACAGTAGAAAGAGATCAGTCTTCCATCTGCTGGTCTATGCCTCAAATGCCTATAACAGCTGGGCTGGGCCAGGCTGAAGCTTGGAGCCAAGAACTGTATTCGGGTTTACCATGTGCATGGCAGGGACCCAGGTACCTGGGCCATCGTCTGCTGCCTCCCAGGAGCAATAGCAGGAACCTGGCTGGAAAGCAAAGTATCTGGGACATGGACCTGCATTCTGTTGTGAGATGTGGGCCTCCCAAGCAGAGGCTTAACCTGCACAGCAGTTTGAGATCATAGTTTCAGGCTGAGGTAAGCCCATCGGCTTTTGTAGTGGGTTGGGGGGATTTTTGTTCTCTAAGATCCTTGAGCCATCCTCCAGCCCAGTGGAGCATGTGTCTGCAAGAAGCTGTCATCCCTACAAATTACCAGAGCTTGCTTTGCACCCATCTGTAAGAAATTTGAATGGGGGTGGGTGAGAGGTGTAAACACCCCATGGTGAATGATCACTCTTGCTTAGCTCAAGTGCTTTCTCTAGGGGGGACATGGAAACTTCTGCTCAGCCCTCAAGACTCAGCTCAGATGTCACACATGTAATTAAATCGCCCCAGGCTTCTCCATTTAGAGTTCCTGTTTTTCTCTTTAGTACTTGAGCACTTGTAACCAACCTCTACAATCACGCTTAGTGTTTTCTGTTTTGTTTTGTTTCCTCTCTAGATTGTGGAATCAGTACTCTCTTATCCCTAGATCTAGCACAAAAGGAATTAATATTTACTGGAAATAATTTGTTTTTCTTTCCTCGTTTTGTGAAACTTAAAACTTTTGAGTTAGACTACAGAAAGCCATAGACAAGTGTATTTGTGCTGTTAAGTAAATTTAATTAAGTGACATAATATTTAAGGTGCAATTTAGTTTGAAGAAATTATTTTTTTAATGAAAGTCTTGTAAAATATGACTATGTATTTGGTAATTTTGAATGCCTACTTGCTTACAATAGATTTACTAGCCGTGGATTTTCACAGACTAAAAATGAAATTTTAAAGCATCCTCAGAGACATAAATTCTTAAAAAAAATCTTTACATGTATCTCTTGTAATTAATTGAACTCTCAGATTATAATTTCCTAATTTTGAAGACGGTGGTGGAGGGATACATTATTGTTTCATAAGTACTAGTTGTTTTATGCAGTTAAGTGAATTGCCTGTTGGTAGTGATGAGGAAAAGATGATATATTCTGCATATAAATGTTGATGGCTGGGCTAAAATCCAGCCCAGAGAATCCTGACAAGCTTTGTAAGACTCAAAACACCGCTTAGCAGAGGTCAAATGGAGACTTCTCCAGAGAAACAATGACTTACTGTTTAGCTTTAAGGAGATGCCAATTATAGCAGGGAGTAGGAGGTAAGCTGGGGTTATGATGAAAATGAGAATATTTAGAAACATGTAATTGTTGCTTGTTGCCGTGTAAAATACCAATACATGTTTGCAGCTTTCTTCTCTTATAATAATCGCCCTGTTCTTCCTACTTGAAATGTCTGTGGAATGCAATGGAATAGAAACTGCCTCTGGTTTTCATGACATTAAGCTTTCTCTCTGTGGAAACAAGTGTGGCGTGTGTAATTAAATAACCAAAGGGGAAGATAAATATAAGTCAGGATGTAAAGAAAAGAAATGCTGATGATTCTTTAAAGACATTTATGTAGAGAATTTATTCTTCCATCTTTGTCTTCTGCTTTGTGTACTGTAATGCAAATAAAGTTAGATAGCTGTTTTATGTTATATTTGTGTTTGCTTCGAGCCTGGTAAAAACTCCTAGAAAGTTTGTCTGTATGAGTATATCCCAGCAACCTGTTTCACTCAGTTGAAAATAGTGGTGGTTTTGTTACTACTCTGAGGACTTGTGTGTTACTGGTGACTGGAGGAGCCTAGAATTTAGTGTTACTCTCCCGTGATGTAGAATTGGCCATTAAGTGGAGAGAGCAGCGACCCTGCAAGGCTTTTGGCTTATTCAGTAGTTGAACATTATGTTGATGGGTCTGTGTGAACTCATTTAAAGAATGAATGGTACAATTTTATTCTTTAGAGAAATAAATGGCAGCTTACCAGTTTCCTTCTTATCCCATTGTTCCCTCACCCTTCTTATCAATACACAGACATTGCTTTTCCTTTCATTTTCCAAGGGTCAGCCTTTTCCTGTTGCTTTTGCTGCTGGTTAGCTAGTCTAAATGCTGAGCATTTGTTTTGGCTGAAGCTGTGCGTGGTGCACTGGCCCAGTTTCAAACGGTTCTCCTTATTGTACGTGATGCATTTGGCTCTCTGGAATGTGTGTGTTAGAAGTTAGGTCGCTGGGAGGGACTCTTCCTTTTGGAATGATCAGTCCTGTGCTGTTCCCAAGCTGTTTTTCTGTAGGACGCACCCCCTTGACTTTAGTGCTTCAGCTGGTAGAAAAATTTCTCGTATGGACCTGGAGTCAGCTTTTTGTTTTTCTTAAAAACAAAACCTTGCTCCTGCATAATTTCTTCAGAGAAGGGTTGCTTTTTTTTTTTTTGTTTTTATGCCCCTGTGGGACATTACAGCAGTCTTAGGAGACACCAGATGAATCTGGGAATGATTTGTTTTTCTCTTGCTTTCTATGTGGTACTTGAAATTCTGTTGATGTATTAATTAGTTACTTAGAGAGTGCTGTGCATAACTGTGTAGCTTAAAAATGATGTATTGTTTGAAAATGCTGAACTTCAGAAAGTGTGTGTGTGTTTAAAAACTATCACAGGGAACTCAGAATCTACATGCAAAATTCCATGCATTCAGCCAGCCTTGGTAGAGCCTAATGGGTCAGTGCTGGGTAAATAGTGAGGGGCATTGAGCCTGACCTTTAGCAGCTTTGGTTTTTCCTGCGGATGGGGGTGGGGAAGCCAGACGATGATTAAACAGGTAATGAGCAGAAAAGCTAACTTGAGATAGTGACAGAGAGGAATGCTGGGTGAGGAATGCTGAAGAGCACCTGCTGCCAGGACACATAGACAGTCCCAGGCTGAGACTGATCTTTAATCTCAGGTAGTCATGGCCAGAGGGCACCCATTGTCCTTGGCTCCAGGCACAGAGCATCCAGAAGAGGATAGCAATGGATAGCTCAACCTGTTCCAGGTGAGAGAAGGCAGGCAGTGTTGCTAGGATTTGAGGGGTGAGCAGGGGGAGGGTGAAGCATCTGGGAGGTGGCAGTTAAAACCGGCATACTTCCCCTTGGGCCTTGTAGGCCAGTCTTCTGGAGTTTACTTCTGAGTGCTGTGAGAGGCCTATGAAGGGCTTACAGTAGTGGAAAGAGCCACTTACCTCAATGTGGGTTTTAAAATCATTTTACTGAATCCTGTGTTTTCTTGTATTCTTCCTTCATTATGCATTTATATTAGCATGGAGGGTTTTCTCTTTGTGAGTTTCTTATTGTCCTAGAGGTAGTGCTTCAAAATTTTTCTGGGTCTCTGGATTTAAAATTATATATGTATGTGCTGTAGATGTTAAAACATTTTTTTGGTGCATTTGTGTGATGCAGTACATGTCAAATTTTCTAACAAGTGTGATAAACTACTGAATAAAGCCTGAAACGCTAACCAGTACACACAGTTAGCTGAGTGCACTGTCCCAGCTGTTGGAGAAGGTGATGTCAGCTTGCCTCTAGGTTTGAGTCATTTGATGGGTAAAGCAATCTGGCAAAGTCAGTTTTGGGTGTGGGCGATTCACATTTGGTCATCAAATGGTAAATAGACTGGTAGAATCTGGCGTCAGGCTGGATCCCTTGGAATCAAGTGATGCTGGAATGTAATCATTTCAGTCAGAGGTGTGTGTTCAGCACGGGGCTGGGCACAGTGTCAAGGATAGGCCCTGCCTGCCTTCAGGATCTGCCAACCCAGGAGAACACTGGCAACACCACAGGAAGTCATGTGGTTTTGGTCATTGTAACTGGATAGTCTGTGAGTCCCACAGGTAAGAGGTAGTGATTTTTTTTTTTAAAGATTTATTTTTTTTTGAAAGGCAGAGTTACAGGGAGGCAGAGATGGGGGGGGGGGGGTGGTCTTCCATCTGCTAGTTCACTCCCCAGATGGCTGCAGTGGCCGGAGCTGAGACAGTCTGAAGCCAGGAATCAGGAGCTTTTTCCAGGTCTTCAGGTTCATGCAGGGGCCTAAGGACTTGGGCCATCTTCCACTGCTTTCCCAGGCCACAGCAGAGAGCTGGATCTGCAGTGGAGCAGCCGGGACTCAATCCGGCACCCATAGGGATGGTAGCACTGCAGGCAGCAGCTTTACCTGCTGTGCCACAGTGCTGGCCGCAACAGGTAGTGATATTGAGGGACTTTCGCAAGACAAGGTAGGAGTTGGCAAGGGAGCTGGCAGTGGGAAGATCTGTGCTTTCCAGAGCTTCCCATTTCCAGTTTCCATGTTCCCATCAACATGTATGCAGAAGTAGCTTGGGGCTTCACCCTGATGGGTAAGTGTACATGATATTCCACATTATAGTTGGCCTGATTTAATTTTTATCCCAGTTAGCCCAGGTGGAGCCTCTCAATTTAAAGCTTGCAGTATACTTTTTTTTTTTTTCTTGGACAGGCAGAGTTAGAGACAGAAAGGTCTTCCTTCCGTTGGTTCACCCCCCCAAATGGCTGCTATGGCCGGCGTGCTGTGCTGATCCGAAGCCAGGAGCCAGGTGCTTCCTCCTGGTCTCCCATGCGGGTTCAGGGCCCAAGCACTTGGACCATCCTCCACTGTACTTTCGGGCCATAGCAGAGAGCTGGACTGGAAGATGAGCAACTGGGACAGAATCCGGGGTGCCAGCGCTGGCTGCGGTACACTTTAAAGATATGTCAAGTATCTTATTGGTAACTTCTAGAGAGACTATATGATGGGTAACAAGAATGAATTTTACTGTTGTGTATTACTGTTTCAGAGGAGAAAGAGTTTTCTAGAAGTCATGTGGGCAATATTATAAAGGTTGATGTAATTTTATGGTGCTATGTGTAGCTAGTTTTTAAAGTATTATAATAAAGTAAAATAAGCCGGCGCCGTGGCTCAATAGGCTAATCCTCGCCTGAGGCGCCAGCACACCGGGTTCTAGTCCTGGTTGCTCCTCTTCCAGGCCAGCTCTCTGCTGTGGCCAGGGAGTGCAGTGGAGGATGGCCCAAGGGCTTGGGCCCTGCACCGCATGGGAGACCAGGAGAAGCACCCGGCTCCTGCCTTCGGATCAGCGCGGTCCGTCGGCCGCAGTGGCCATTTGGGGGGGGGGGGGGTTGAACCAACGGAAAGGGAAGACTTTTCTCTCTGTCTGTCTCTCTCTCACTGTCCACTCTGCCTGTCAAAAATTAAAAAAATATAAAAAGTAAAATAAGGCTGAGCCTTCTGTGGCAAGCATGAGTGAGTAGCAGAGAGCCTAATGCATCAAGTTGATCCCCTGGGGACCCCTCCAGGAAAACTAGGGACATAATGCTGTTTTATCACTCTACTTGCTGATATTTTAATAGAAAATTGGATTAGGAGATCATGTGTTTTAGGATTGAGTCCTTGATTTTATGTTTATTGTGCCTGTTAGGTTAAAGGATGTAGGGAGGGAGATATTGAGAAAGGAACCTTGGAAGATTTAGTTGACTGATTTTCATTATGAGAAAGTCTGTGCCAGTTTTCACATTTTACTGGGAATAAATTTCCATTCTCTGAAACAACATTTATTCTGCCCTCAAATAGGGAGTTACATATTGTAATTGTGAGTAATACAGTTTAAAAACAAATTAAAAAATTTTTTTTTGGTAGAACCAATGTGTGAAAAAACTTTTTCTGGATGTTACATGGTGGGCATACAGGGATGTGGAAACAAAGGACCAGATTGTGGACTGGCTTCCAAACTAAAGAAGGCGCTCCCGTAGCTACGAAGAACCCAAGTGTCCTGTGCATTTGCCTCTGCCTCTTTTAAATGATACACAATACCATTCTCTAAGCCCAAGCTGCCCAGGTTTTGTGAATGTTATGTATAGTTCTGCCTTCTATGCTTCCAGATCACAATAATATAGTTCTTCTGAAACAGTGAGAAGGAATTGGTGCTGTGCTGCAGGTGGTAATGCCAGCATCCCATAGGGACACTGATTGGAATCTTGGCTGTTCCACTTCCAATCCAGCTCCCTACTAAGCACCTGGGAAAGCATTAGAAGATGGCTCAATTCCCTGGGCCCCTACACCCGTTTGGGAGACCCTGAAGAAGCTCCAGGCTTTGGCCTGTTGCAGTTATTTGGGGAGTGAACCAGTGGATAGAAGTTCTCCTCTTTGTCTCTTCTCTCTATATAACTCTATCTTTCAGATAAAGAAATAAATCTTTAAAAAACAAAACAGTGAGGAGAACTCTCCACCCCCCACAGAGTAAATATTGTGTCCAGGATTTTCCCTTTCCTCCCTACCAGATATCTCTTGTGTGCTGGTGCTGATAGACACACAGGAGAAATGACAGTGTGTACTCCAAAGGAAAAGTACATTCTACATGTGAGTCCTAGAGAGTTGGTGACTTCACTGGTGAAGTGACCAGTCAAGGGTGATAAACGGGCAGTCAGCTGTGCACAGCCAGCCCTGTGGGCCAGGAGTTGTCATGGAAACGCTAAATGGCATTCAGGGCCCCTGCATGACTAACCTAGTTTAGTGGGGCCAGTGGGCTGCAGCCTTCAAGTAGGTGCTTAGGCCAGATGAGCCCCATGCCTGGGAGCTTCCCCACATCTCTAGCCCAGCTTGGACTTGTCTGCTGCTGTCTTTCTCCCATCCACATTTGCTGTTTACCTTTTCAGTGCTAGGGAGAGAGAAAAAGGCATCACTGTCACTGATCTTTATAGATTTGTGTGTATGTGTGTGTGTGTGTGTGTTTTAACACAATGCTGTAACACATCCGTAACACATTCCATACCTCCAGGAAGAAACATTGGAAGCAGCAGAGTAAATGTGCCCAGACACCACCACTGTGTTCACATGCAGAGATTCTCGCCAGCTCTCAGAGAGCAGGTGCATCTTCTTCCTCACACAGGGTGGAGTTCCAAAGCTTCCCTCAGGCTGCTGTTGGAGCGGGAGTAGGGAACTCTGTACCCTGAAACATGTGCTGCTCAGGCTGTCTCTGTTGGCTGTGTGTTTATGTGCTATGTGGTGCGTTTTCACATGTGAGTACTCTCTCAGCAGGAAACTGAAGCCTGTGGTTTCTTCCTTTGGTCTTTCTAGTTGTTCACTTAATCGAAAAACAGCAACAAACGAAAAACCATGTGGTGGTTTGATGTAGTGTGTTGAGCCTGGAAGGTGTCACACGGTAGTATTTGAAAGCAAGAGCATAGCTACTGTAAGTTATTCCCCATCAGAAGAGATTTTTGGATGTTCTGCGGGGTGGTCAGACTTTATACCCACCCTTGGAGGGGACAGTTCAACAGGTGGAATTGTTTTTGTAGGCTGAGCTGCGTGCACCACCAGGGACTTGATGTTTTTGTTTCCCATCCCCCCCACCCACCAGGAGTGAGTCCTGGGCTAAGCAGAGAGCCAGCAGCATCCAGGAACATGGCCTAGGTCAGTTCCCAGAAGTTCATGAGTGGAACCTGATGTGTGTATTATGAGTACTTTGGTTCCTGTCCTTGAAAGAGATTAAAGTGAAAGATCTCTTAGCACATTAGAGATGGCTTTAGATATTATTATGGGGCCACTGACCTCAAATGTGTAAATTGTAAAAAGACTCTAAAATATAAATTGTAGTGTGGTTTTTATTCATTGAAGAGCAATTTCATGCTGTCCACCATCCCTTTCTCAAAGTACCTTCTGTCAGCATCTTAAAGGACAGACCTGCGTTGATAAATTTAACCAAACACATATTGTGGTTTGGAGATTGCTCTCACAGCAAGAATATAATACCTGAAGTGCCAACATGTACCTTTTTGAGACTAAAAAATTATTTGTGACTGTATAAAAAAGAGTCAGCGCACTTTAGTGTGTCTTCTTTGTCATCGTCTCCTTGTTGAACACAGGGTTGAAAACATAAGCTGTATTGGCAGGCATTTGGATTTTCACAGCTACCATTGAATAGCAATTCAGCTTCTGAGGCTTATTATTATTACTAGATTTGGAAAATGGAGTTAAAAATCTTACTTTCACAAAGGTGGTTCTGATAGTTAGACAGTAGACAGATATGATCATGTGCCTGAATCTGTGCTGACTAACCAGTGCCAAGTAGGGACTGTCTGTGGCTGGGCTACTGCTGTCCTTGGTGCTGTTGTGTTTTGGTAAGCCCCCAGAACCTCCTAGATACTTGTTCAACATGCAGCTCTCAGTCGTCCCACCCCTGAATCTGCTGACCTGGAAGTAGGTAGTTCAGAGATTCAAGTTCGGGAACCCCTTACCTAGTGGGGAGGGATGGGCTGGAGCACTTGCAGAAGGGAACTTCACAAAGCTTGTGGAATAATGAAATTCAAAGATATGTTTGTTTTGGTGTAAAAAAAATGAAATCTTTGCATAGCTTTTTCCATAATGCACATTTTCCACATTTAATAATGTGTACCTCACTCCAGGGGAGTAAATTCCGTGTGGACCAGTGAGAACATCTGACCTCACTTATGTTGGGATGGAGTTTTCTTATGTGTGTATGAGAGCGAAAGTACATTTTTTTTTCTTAACACAAAAAAGAAGGGCCACCTTTAATTAAAGTGTTATTTAACTTGTAATTATTCAAAGATAATTACAGAGTTTGTGAATCAGAGAAGACATTTGCCATTTCCTAAAATCCCCTCCCTTAAAAGTTCTTCCCCCACAGCCCCTTCTCCCTTGCACTTGGTTTGCATCTTGGCATGTGTAGTCTGAACAAAAACTGACTCGTGATATGAATTGTATTTTTATTTTTTAATGTACATTTCTCCTGCATTCAAAAGGGATAAAGAAAAAATATTGCTAAAAAATTATGCCTGGAACTTTTATTCTTTAAGCTATCTCAATGGTGCAGTAAGTAAAGACCAAGTCAACCTGAAAGCAACCGAGTACACTGGCAAAACCCTGTTAGTTGCAAGAAGTAAGGATGCAATTTAGTTCAAAGCCTACCCTGTATACTTCTGGGAACTTCCTGTCGCTTTCACCTTCCTCTGACCCCCTAGGAGCTGAGGTGCTGGACACCCTAAGAGAGTTGCCCCACAGCCAGTGTGAGAGTTTTTCTCACAAAAACTACCCCAGTGAGCTTCCTGGTGTCTGTACCCAGCTCATGACTTACGTGTTGTTGAATAATAAACGTTCAAGGTTTGTCTTAAACTTGGATAGTATTGCTTATGCCTGCCAATAAAATCTTTGTCTTAATTTTTCTGAAACTAATGGAGCAAAACCTTAATTAACCAAAATCCTTAATAGGATTTTCTTTGTCTGGGAAGTACCTTGATTTTAGAATGGCATAGTAATAAGCTAGTGCTGAGAATTTTGTGAAAGAATAGCCTAATTGGCTTCCTCCGGTTAGTAGCAGTTTTCATTGCTTTCGAGTGAAAATCTGGAAGCGTGGCAGTATTGATCGATGCTGAGATACAGTGCTGAGCTGATTGATCAGTAATATTTTAGTAATATTAAACCAGTGTGAACTGCAGGATAATTAGTTGTGTGGAGTTTCGGGGGGAGTTTAAGGGAGGCCGTCGGGCAGCCTGTTATTGAGTTAAACCCTCCTTTTTCAATCCTGGACTGAGAAACTTGCCTTTTGGGGTTCCCTGTTCTGAGGCAAGAATCCTGTTCACACCTGGGCAGAATCTTGTGGAAGCAGAGCCAGAGCTGTGAGCGCACACCAGCAGGGAAGCTTTAGTGTCTGCATTACCCAGCAGGGACCCCCAGCTAAGCAACAGCCTCTGCAGCCTCCACCCCCCCTCCCCCCAACGATGTACTTGTGCCAGGTAGTTTCTGGGCGGAGAAGAGCTGGAGTTCAGATTTCTCAGAGGATAGCTACATGCCCACTCCTCCCTGAAAACCATTTCAGAGTTGGAAGATGAACCCTCTTACTTGACAGTTTTTAATTTTTTTTGCACCAAGAAGAGGAATGTCAAATCATAAAAGAACTTAAAGGAATTCTTGAGTGACCTTCGAACCTGTTATGCTGCCACCAACAGAAAGAAGCTGGCTTGAGAGTCAGACTGTATCAGAGAAAACACCATAAGCCAGTTTCTGGTTTAGTTTCTCCTCTTTGCCGTGTTCACTGGAATAAATTTTTGATTTTGTTGATACAGGTGTTCTCTTTCAGTCTGATACTGCCTTATCCACCATCTGTGAACAGATTCTGATCCTGTAGTCTAAGAGGTACGGGTTAGAGCAAGAGACCTGCCCTTCCCAGGGTGTGCTTGAGGAAACTAGCAAGACTGTGTCAAACTCAGGTGGCATGCTTGCAGAGGGCCAGAGCCATCATTTCCAGCTGAGATCTGTACTCCATATTGGGGAAGTTCAATGCAAAGCAAGGAATCTGAGTTTATTCTGCAGTAGTAAAATGCTACAAAATGCTTGTTATTTTAAAATAAGGGTTGTGAACGTAAGGACTAAGGCCTTCTGGTCAGGTTTCTGAATTACAGGGATAAGAGATAGGGAAGGCTGGGACCCTTGTAGACTCTTCTCAGAGGAAATGAGAAGTCAGAGAGAGGGGAGAGCCAGGAAGGGGGACTGGGGAGGGTGCCTCACACCAGGTCTGGGATTTGTAAAGGTTCATGCTGTCTCTGCTAGACCAAGGGAATCGGTTCCTCTTTGTTCAGATGGCATTGGTAAAGTCCAGTCAGTGTTTCCCCGGGAGCATTTTGGTCGGCTTTTACTCATCGCCTGTGAAGGTCAGGTATGGCCTGTGTTGCTGATAGTGAAGTCAACTCACTTTTGGTTTAAGTATGGCTGTAATTGTTGTTCTTTCAGCCTTCATTTCTGTGGCTTGTTTCTCAGTGAATGCATTTTAACCCCTTGGTGCTGGCTCTGGTGATTTACAATGAAATGTTATGTGGATTTACCGTGGCAATCAGAATGGAAGACAGTCTCAATAGGTAGAGCTAACATCCAAAACTGAATTTCCCCATTCCTGACATGTGAAATCACAAATAAAATGATCCTCTTTTTGGGTTTACATTCCAAGACACTCCCAGTACAGCAGGCTGAGAATAAAGTAAGTGCTGTTTTGGGTGCCTGGTAATCTTTTAATTATGAAATAAGCCTTTTGATTTTAATCTTTGAAAATGTACAATACTGATCCAGGAAAACAGTCTCTTTAAAGTTCACATCCTGCCTCTTCCGGATGAAAAACTTCTACCTCTACCCCATATTTTGTAAGCTGAAGGAAAAAATATCATTAACCTTGTCACGGTTCCACCACTGCCTATAAAAGACTGTTCATTTGGGAGTCCTGAGCAGTGATGGAAGGAAGCTGTAGCTTGGATTGAACGTGTTCCCAGCACAGGAACTGGGATTGGGAGGTCACAGCTCATGGAACACAGCCTCAGTCCAGGAGGGTTCAGGGATTTCTGCTTCCTTTCATTCCATCCCGTGAAATCACTTATAAGGATAAGACCCATCCTTATCTCCCCACATATGTGTCCATATGCTGCAGAATGTGGATTCTGATAAAGTTTATCATTTTTGTTCTTTTGTGGCATCTGAAACAGCTTGTACAATGAAGACAGAAACCTGCTTCGAATTAGAGAGAAGGAGAGGCGCAATCAGGAAGCTCACCAAGAGAAAGAGCCACTTCCGGAAAAGATTCCCCTTTTTGGGGAGCCTTACAAGGTATTTACTGTAGATTAGAAGGTGAAAGTCTGATTTATCACAGAATTGAACTCTGTGTGTGATGAAACCGTTCATTGTAACTTGTTGGAACAAGGTTCACAACTATGAAAATAACTTACTCTACAGATTATTGTTGAAGACAAAGGGTGAAGATTCATGAATGTTGTTAGAATTACCAGTTTGTGGTTTTCTTTCACAATGTGTGTCTCCTCTCATCAGTAATATGTGTCCACAACAACCTTCTTGAGAGCTAAAATTGAAGGGGTTCTCTTTAACGGTTTCTGTAATGTAGTTTGTTAAATGACTGCTCTCCTTAGGTTTTTTTTTTTTCCACCAGTGTCTAATTCTGTCATCCTTTCTTTTATTTCCAGACAGCAAAAGGTGATGAGCTCTCCAGTCGTATACAGAACATGTTAGGAAACTATGAAGAAGTGCAGGAGTTCCACAGTAGCAAGCCCCAACCCCAGCCCTTGGACGCTTCTGGGAGCAGGTTGGAAAGGCCGAGATACCCTTTCTTTCCTGACAAGGGGAGCAGCATTCCATCTAACTCCTTCCAAACTGCCGTCCCCCACCAGCCCATTCACACTCCCGCCTCTGGACCACTTCCTGTTGGTAACGTCAACCACAATCCAAAGATGGCACAGCCAAGAATGGAACCAATGACAAGTGTCCATGCCAGAAGTTATGGCCCAGTGGACAGTCAGCGCCTGACCCAGGATCGCCCTGGTCAGGAAGGGTACAGCTCCAGTCACCACAAAAAAGGGGACCGCAGGACTGATGGAGAACATTGTGCTTTGATGATGGCCTCTGCTGCAGGGAAGGAGCTTTCTCCCTTAGTCTCTTTGCCATCTCCAGTACCCCCTTTGTCACCTCTACATTCCAACCAGCAGAGTCTTCCCAGGACACAAGGAAGCAACAAGGTCCATAGCAGTAACAACAGCAAAGGCTACCGCCTGGCCGCATCTCCCAAGGACCCAGTGGTGAAAGTCCATGAAAAAGAGACCCCTCAAGACAGCCTGGTGGCAGCGGCCAGCCTTGGGATAGCCCCTCCCCAGCCACCTTCTCAGACATTTCCACCCTCCTCCCTCCCCTCAAAAACCATTGCCATGCAACAGAAGCCTACGGCTTATGTCCGGCCCATGGATGGTCAAGACCAGGCTCCCAGTGAGTCTCCTGAACTGAAACCACTGCCGGAGGACTACCGACAGCAGACCTTTGAAAAAACGGACTTAAAAGTGCCTGCCAAAGTAAAACTCACCAAGCTGAAGATGCCTTCTCAGTCAGTTGAGGTGAGTGGGTTTCTCATCTGGGCAAATGCAGTTTGAGATCCATCTAGAAATGCAAGTTTCTTAACAGCGGGCATGGAAAGGCCAGTCCATGACTTCTGGTACATAGGTTCCTTTTTGGCTTTAGGATCTTGTTAACCCAGGCAAAACCTAGGTCTGAGTGTGATTTTGATGATACTCAAATGCAGTTTTGCAGGAAGATTTAAAATACCTTTTTAATTGAACCATGATTTACTTGTAGTAAGATTCAGAGACTGTAGGAAAATAGGTTGTGGGTTTTTTTCTTTTTTCGTCATTTCTTAAGCCATAGTTTTTCTCTAGTCTTTTTTTCTTTTTCTATTCTTATTTATTTATTTATTTGAAAGGCAGAGTTACAGAGGCAGAGAGAAAAAAAAAAGATCTTCCATTGCTGGTTCACTCCCCAAATGGCTACAATGGCCAGCGTTATGCTGACCCAAAGCCAGGAGCTTTTTCTGGGTCTCCCACACAGTTGCAGGGGCCCAAGGACTTGGGCCATCTTCTACTGCTTTCCCAGGCCATAGCAGAGAGCTGGATTGGAAATGGAGCTGCCGGGACTTGAACTGGCACTCATAGGGCATGCTGGCATTGCAGGTAGCAGCTGTACCCACTATGCCACAGTGTCAACGCTTGCCATAGCTGGGGCTGGTCCAGGCCAAAGCTAGGAGCTCCAAATGCAATCCAGGGTCCCCTAAGTTGGCATCAGGGACTGAGGTACTTGAGTACTTGCTGTGTATTAGTAGGAAACATGAACCATGAATGGTGCTGGCCCTGGAACGGAGGACACAGATGTCTTAACCACTGCACCAAGTACCCACAGCTAGTTTGTGTTTTAAAACATGCGTATGTCATACGATCTCATCAAGACAGAGAACATTTCTATTACCACAAAGTTTCAGGAGCTGTCTTGTTTGTTAACAGTGTTAAGCAAAACATTTTTTTTTTTTTGTTAATGCTTTCTTAGCCCTAGTCAGGACTGTGCTGAAGTGTAAACCATGAAAAAGGAAATATAACATGTAAAAATGTTTGAGGCAAAGCCTTTTATTTTTATTATTTTTTTAAGGATCTGTTTGCTGTGAATTGTAAGGAATTTTGGAACTAAAGTTGTGTTCTAAAAATTTTTAATTACTACCTAAAAAAGAACAGTGGTGTATGGTGACATCTTATTTTAGAATGAGTCACAATTATTACACAGAATGTTAATCAACTATGAAGTTTTTTTTTTTTTAAAGATTTATTTATTTATTTGAAAGGCAGAGTTAGAGAGGCAGAGGCAGAGGCAGAGAGAGAGAGAGGTCTTCCATCTGCTGGTTCACTCCCCAGATGGCTGCAATGGCCAGAACTATACTGATCCAAAGCCAGGAGCCAGGTGCTCCTTCCCAGTCTTCCATGGGTGCAGTGCCTGAAGGACTTGGGCCATCTTGTACTGCCTTCCCAGGCCATAGCAGAGTTGGACTGGAAATGGAGCAACCGGGACACAAACCAGCACCCATATGGGATGCTGGCACTGCAGGTGGCGGCTTTACCCACTATGCCACAGCGCCGGCCCCATGAGGTTTTAAAAGCAACAAAATGCTGTATTTTTCAGGTATAGAAATTCCTTTTCTACTTTGAAAAATGACAGTTTTTTGTGTTGGAACAAGGAGAATCAGAGCTCGTACTGTGTCAATGGAATTGAAAGTACTTCCAGCTTCTCCAAAATTAAGATTAGTAGTACAGAGTGAAATGGTGGAAGTTAATTTTAAAGTTTATCTATTAATAAAATTCTGTGGTTTCCTTATCTTGATTGTATATTCTAATTTATATATCCATTGCTCATTTTTTTTACTTGATAATACACTCCTATTATGAAAAGTTTAGAATTTTAGATGTATAATGAAGCACATAAAAATTATCTATACTCTCTCTGCCCAAGATGATAATTATCAATATGTACTATATATGCTTCCAGTTTTTTTATATTTTAAAAACAAATTTTACATTTTAGACATTCAGCAGTTGGAGTCACCTTTTGGTTTCCAAGCCATAGGTTCTGTCCACTTTTCTCTTGAACTATGACTGACTTCTGTCTTCAGAATGTGACTTGTGTGGGGGCTGAGGAAGCTGAGAAAGTGGGAATAAAGCAAATGGTAGAAATGACCAGGGTGGCCAGACTGTACCTCGGATTCCTGCTTGAAAATTCAGCACAAGGAGACTTTTATTGAACCATTTATGCTTTCCTGGAGGGTGGGTTAGGGTGATGTAATGGCAGAATAAAGAGTAAAACAAAATACTTCCTCATAATGGTTAATCAGCTGATTTTATAATTCAGACAGCAAAGAACTTAGTTTTCTTTGTTTTTGCATTTTTCCTAAGCAAATGAGGTATTATAGATCATTATGTAAAAAGACCAATATGGGGATGGTTTTTTATTCTTAAAAGCACTTAACAGCTTAAAAATTATTGTAAAACAATTTTAGGACAAATTAGCATGTCTTTGCATTGACTATTAAGTACTCAGCCATACCTTTAAGTGCAGGGGTTGAGGATGCCAAACCAGTACTGGTTCTTGTCCCATGAGAGACTACAGCATACTCAGGAAACAATTAGAAAACAACTGAGTATAAATATCTAGTATAAGGTGCTTGAAAAAGTTTCTAATGTCAGCCCTCAGACTATGAACCCCAGTAAATTCAGCCAGTAGGTTTCCCATGGATGTTTCAGGGAGAAGAACTTGACTGATTTTACTGCTTTCTAAGGGGTGAGAGGGAAAGAAGTTGAATGAAGGTTTCTCCCAGGTTGAAAGGCTCTAAGTAAGATTTAGTTTATCAGACATACACATACACAGGATTTTCAAAGAGTTCATGGAAGATGCATATGTTGTAAAGAACTGTGCATGGATTTCAAATGGTTTTTGTACCAGTATAAATATCTTTCAATTCCATTCTAGTAGTCTCCCCACCCCCAGACTCGGTTAGATGGCCCTTGAGTCATTTTCAGTGGAGTAGACATTTGAAATTAATAAAATCCTCCATAAATTTGGTGATCGGAGAGTGGTGTTTCCCTGGCACAAATGCATGTGCTGTCATCAGTTGAGTAGATGTCCGCTTTTCATCTGTGGCCTCTGTTTGCAGTCAGCATTCCTTTTAATATGATGCTTCCCTCTGGTCTCTGCCAGAGTCCTTGTGCCAGCAGCAACTGTGGTGCCAACTGCCAGGAAGCCCCATGGTGCTGCAGGGCCCAGGCAGATGGGGAGCTCTGGGTGCCTCGTTAGCCAAGAGCTTGTAGTGATGGGGCACTACCTCTGGGAAGCAGGGATATTGGTGCTCTTTGTCCAAGTTTGGGGGTTGAGGTAGTTTCTTTAATGAAGAGCTCACATTTCACAGATGTAGCATTTTCTGTTCACACATCCCAGCTGGATGGGAGTTAAAAAAAATTTTTTTTTAAATGTCAGTTCAATTGAAAACTTCCAGTTTTATTATTCTGGGTGTATCCAATGAAAGCACAGAGCTGAGGAACCAAAAAAGGTAGGGAATTATCCCCCGAGCAAGTGAAGTTTGATTGTAGAACTAGAATATTAGCAGTATCCTTGGTTATTTTTTCCATTGGGGCAGAAGAGGAAGTTGGCTGTTGGTGGAGCTGAGAAGGGGATGGAGGTAGTTAGTGGTTTTCCTTTATTTGCTTAATTGGTCCTAGGCGAGTTAGAGGAGATTTCTTGTTCCTGGCTACCATGTGGTGATGGTTGGGTTTCATGGTTTGCTTCATTGCCTCCCTGTGCCTTCCTCACTGCTTCTATGCAACAGTAGTTTTTAAAATGAATCCTGATAGTCTCCTTGTCTTTTTCGAATTCCTTCATTCTCAAGTTGCATAAATGTGAATTTGCCATACCACTGTCAATCTCATGCATAATACTTGTTTTTATATTCTAATTGTTATTTTTTTAAAAATCACATTCTTTTTGGAGGTAAGACTTCTTACAGTTAAAATAGTCCTTCAGATGTACTTTTCTCTGAAGGGAGGAGAGAACTTCTACTTTGCTTATGGCCCTGTCTACATACTGACGGTGATCGTAGATTCAAAAGGCTTCCATAGCCTCGGCAGCTCAAGAGCTTCGAATGATCACTGACATCATACATAAGAGTGTTAATTGTTTAATTAACGACAGGAGTCACTGTGCACTTACTTCCTTTGCAGGTCCTCTGTACTCAATGCGCTGAATTATGAGAATTTACTGTAAACATTGTTCTCAGTTCGTGTGTGTGTGTGTGTGTGTGTGAGCGCAAATTGTTGTAATCTTTACTTAGTATAGAGTTAGTCTTCTGTGTATGAACTTAACTGAAAATGAATCTTAATGAAGAATGTGACTGGGGATGGAAGAGGGAGGAAGAAGTGGGGTGGGAGTGGGGGTAGGAGGGCAGGTGCAGTTGGAAGAATCACTGTATTCCTAAAGTTGTACTTACAAAATTTGTATTCCTTAAATAAAGGTTTCTTGGGGGGGGGGGGAGATTTATATCTATTTCTTTGAAAGTCACTGAGGGATGGGGAGAGATAAATTGAGATTAATCAATCTTCCAGCCACCGGTTCTCTTCCCAAATGTCTTTTGGGGACCGGCACCATGGCATAGTAGGTTAAGCCTCTGCCTGCAATGCGGGCAACCCCTATAGGTGCCACTTTGAGTCCTGGCTGCTCTGCTTCCAGTACAGCTCCATGCTAATGTGCCTGAGAAAGCAGTAGAATATGGCCCAAGTGCTTGGGCCCCTGTACCCATGCGGAAGGCCTCAAAAAGCTACTGGCTTCCTCTTGGCCTGTCTCCAGCCATTGGGGCCATTTGGGGTGTGAACCAGTGGAAGAAAGACCTCTTTCTGTCTCTCAGATAAAAAAATATTTTTAAAAGGTATAAATATGGAAAATACAACTTATTCAATTTTAGTATAATGTGGCAGAGCTAAGATTTTGAATTATCAGACTCTAAGAGAAATTTTTCAGAGAAATATTTGCTAATGTAATATGAAGTTTAACTGGTGGTAGAAAAACATTTAATTTTAAAAAATTTTATAGTTTATGTACCACAAAACTCACTTTTTCTAGTGAGCATCCTATGGATTTTTTAAAATAAACTTTTTATTGGGCCGGCGCCGTGGCTCAACAGGCTAATCCTCCGCCTTGCGGCGCCAGCACACCGGGTTCTAGTCCCAGTTGGGGCGCCGGATTCTGTCCCGGTTGCCCCTCTTCCAGGCCAGCTCTCTGCTGTGGCCAGGGAGTGCAGTGGAGGATGGCCCA
This sequence comes from Sylvilagus floridanus, assembly GCA_949820135.1. Classification (NCBI taxonomy): domain Eukaryota; kingdom Metazoa; phylum Chordata; class Mammalia; order Lagomorpha; family Leporidae; genus Sylvilagus; species Sylvilagus floridanus. The sequence continues at coordinate 88,774,727 of OX463238.1, forward strand.
AGGGCTTGGGCCCTGCACCCCATGGGAGACCAGGAAAAGCACCTGGCTCCTGGCTTCAGATCGGCATGGTGTGTCAGCTGTGGCGGCCATTTGGGGTGTGATCCAACGGAAGGAAGACCTTTCTCTTTGTCTCTGTCTCTCTCTCTAACTCTGCCTGTCAAAAAAAAAAAGGGGGGGGGGGCTGTGTTTTGCTTTATAATTTTGATTGTCTACCTTCAGAATACAATTTGATATGCCCATTTCTGCATTCCACCAAAAGGCTTACTGTTGTTATCTCTAGGCAAAACAGATGAATAAAAAGGAATCCCAACTTTTTAATTGGCAGGTCTGCCTCTGATGTGGCAACCTTATGGCTGGAATATCTACGGAAGGTCACCATGGCCTGGCCCTGCCCTCAATTGGTCATTCCATGCTGCTACCCATCTTCTGTTTGACAAAAACAAAAAACCCGAACACTAGGGCCATCCTCCACTGCCTTCCTGGGCCACAGCAGAGAGCTGGACTGGGGGAGGAGCAACCGGGACTAGAACCTGGGGTGCCGGCACCGTAGGTGGAGGATTAGCCTAGTGAGCTGGCCAACACATCCCTTTCATTTTGCAAGTAAAATATAAGAGGCTAAAGTAACCTCTTTTAGGTAAAAGTTAATATCAGAACTTGAGCTTTACCTCCCAATTTTCTGGTCTTTGTTTTTTGACTTACATGGTGGCAGCAGTGGTCGTAATGATGATATATGTATTCTTGACCCAGAGAATTAGACCTGATCTCCAAACTGAACCTCTAAGAGAGCTTTGGAATCTGTAGTCAGTTTCATTTTCTGTGTGTGTTTTGACTTTTAAAAAATATCTCCTTCCTGATTTTCACTCTTCAAAAGATTGACATTAAATTCCCACTATGCACTATGCCAGATTCTAGTGAAATAGCTGAGATCAAGAAGACAGAGCCCCACCTCAACACACCATTTGCTGCCACAGGGGACATTTATAATTGATTGATAAACCCAGAGTGTAAGTTTTGATGAGAGTGCTGCAGGAAGTCAGGAAAGTGGTGAGAATGAGAAGAATCGAGGAGGCTGGTTTAAAACAGGGTGTTCAGCAAAAGGCCCTCTGAGCAAGTGACTTGCACTGAGATATCCAGGGAGAATATGAGCCAGCCACACAGAGCTGGAAGAGCATTTTGTTTCAGGCAGAGGAAATGAGAAGTGCCCAGGTCTGGCTTTGGGAGAGGAGTGGCCTTGTTGAGAACAAAGTACGGCTGGGACCGGAGCTGTGGTGTACTGGGTTAAGCTTCCTACTGCAACTCCAGCACTCCATAGGTACCAATTTGAGTCCCAGCTGCTCCACTCTGATCCAGCTCTGTGCGATATGCCTGGGAAAGCAGCAGCAGATGGCCCAAGTGCTTGGGCCCCTGCACCCACGTGGGAAACCTGGAAGAAACTCCTGGCTTCAGGTCAGCCCAGCTCCAGCTGTTGCAACCATTTGGGGAGTAAATCAGTGCATGGAAGACCTTTCTCTGTCTCTGTTTCTGTTTCTTTAACTCTACCTTTCTAATAAACGAATGAATCTTAAGGAAAAAAAGTATGTCTGTAAACTACTGAGTAAGCAAAGTGGGAGGATGTGTGATGAGATGGGAGGCATGGCAGCAGTAAGCCCGTGACCTTGCAGGCTATGGTAAAACATTTGGATGTTATGAGAGTGTAAATGGAGACCACTGGAATTTTTTTTCCCCCCAGGGAACTGACATCTGCTTTCCATTTTGTAAACAAATAGTCTAGGCACCTGGGTGGAGAATGAGTTGGAGGGTTAGGGATGGAAGCAGAGATCAGTTAGGAGATAAATACTGAGCAACAAATTCTGGATATATATATTGGAGAGTTGATAAGGCTTTGTGATCAATTGAGGATAGGAGTAACCTGAGCTGAGGGAAAGGAGAACATCAAGGAAGGCAGATAGGGTATGTGTTGTGTTTTGTTTTGTTTTTAATAAGGATGATGGGATGATACCAGCTACTGAGATGGAGCTGTGCTGGAAAGCACGCAGTCTGGGATAGATCCCATGACATGGCGAGGTGCAGTTGTATATGCACGGGGAAAGGGCAGACTGGCAGTAGAAGTGGCTGGCCATTTTGGGAAGCATCGAGATTGGAAATAATAAATTTGAGATTTGTTTGTGTTTAGTATGTATTTAATGCTTTAGGACCAGACAATCTATGAAATTTTGTATAGTGTCACTTCTTTTTTTTTGACAGGCAGAGTGGACAGAGAGAGAGACAGAGAGAAAGGTCTTCCTTTGCCGTTGGTTCACCCTCCAATGGCCGCCGCGGTCGGCGCGCTGTGGCCGGTGCACCGCGCTCATCCGATGGCAGGAGCCAGGTGCCAGGTGCTTTTCCTGGTCTCCCATGGGGTGCAGGGTCCAGGCCCTTGGGCCATCCTCCACTGCACTCCCGGGCCACAGCAGAGAGCTGGCCTGGAAGAGGGGCAACCAGGACAGAATCCGGCGCCCCAACCGGGACTAGAACCCGGTGTGCCAGCGCCGCAAGGTGGAGGATTAGCCTGTTGAGCCACGGCGCCGGCCATCACTTCTTTCCCCTTACAGAGAAACCTGGCTTTCTTTGAGTCCTGTTATGACTGAGGTCCCAAAAGAAATGGATCTTTTCCTTGTGATCTCTCCTGGCATCATGTTGGGATGTGTTGTTACCAAATGCTTCCTTCTAATTTCCAAGGCCCAAGTGTGGCCTGCGGCTGTGAGTTCATTCTGGGACCACTTAAGTGGAGCACTCCACTTTGAGTAACTGCTAGCCTAAGGTAGTGCAGAGTAGTCCACAGTGGAAAACTTGTGACACTGACTCACTTAGCATTCACATGTGCAGGCTTGCTTTCCTCCTTCCATATTTAGCTCCCTTGTTACCATCAACCTCAAGAAGAGGGACTTCCCTGTTACAAAATGTCAACCTCTAGACAGCTGGCTTTCAAGTGTGCTGAAGGCACCTACACTGCTAATGCACTGGTCAGAATGTATGTAACTCACAGCTCACTGTCTCACACACAGCATCAGTCCAGCAGCCTTTAACCAAAGCGTCTTGAGCGCCTGCTGTGCACCAAGCCTGGGGTTACAATAGCCTGTGAAACCTGGTGTTTGTGGTCCTCAGTTAGAAATGGATATTATTCAAATAACCACTCAGATCAGTGTCTGCGAATTTTGACAAGTGCTGAAAGGGAAACTATTATAAAATCAGTAAAAGGCAGTTGAGACTTTGAACTAAGGAGCTCAAGGAAAGATTATCTGAGGAAGATTGCCTTTGAGTGAGATCTGAAGGTGAATACAGAGACCATCAACAAGAAGTCCTCCTGGATTATGGGCCAGAACCGTGATCACAGGAAACTTTTTACTCATTCTGAAACTTGGCCACACATCAGAATCACCTGGGGAATCCTGTTAAAAAATCAGGTTGTTAAAAAAAATAAAAATTCCCAGGCCCTACCCTAAAATGGGTCAAGGAATCTCTGTCAGATTCTCAAGAAGTTTGTTCCATAACCTTGAAATGGAAACTGCTCCAGGAGTGGGTGTTGTGCTGCAGCAGGTTAAGCTGCTGCCTGGGACTCCTGCATCCCCTTCTGGAGCACTGGTATCAGTCTCAGCTACTCTGCTATCTAATTCTTTGCTAATGTTCTTGGAAAAGGCAAGCAGAGGCGGCACTGTGGCATAGGGGGTAAAGCCGCCGCCTGAAGTGCCGGCATCCCATATGGGTGCAGATTCAAGTCCCAGCTGCTCCACTTTGAGTCCAGTTCTCTGCTATGGCCTGGGAAGGCAGTACAAGATGGCCCAAGTAGGCTGGCACCGCGGCTCACTTGGCTAATCTTCCGCCTGCGGTGCCAGTACCTCGGGTTCTAGTCCCAGTTGGGGCACCAGGTACTAATCCCGGTTGCTCCTCTTCCAGTCCAGCTCTCTACTGTGGCCCAGGAAGATAGTGGAGGATGGCCCAAGTGCTTGGGCCCTGAACCCGCATGGGAGACCAGGAGGAAACACCTGGCTCCTGGCTTTAGATCAGCACAGTGCACCGGCCACAGCAGCCATTTGGGGTGTGAACCAATGAAAGGAAGACCTTTCTCTCTGTCTGTCTCTCACTAACTCTGCCTGTCAAAAAAAGAAAAAGTTGGCTCAAGTCCTTGGGCCCCTGTACCCATACGAGACTGGGAAGAGACTCCTGGCTCTTGGCTTTGGATCAACACAGCTCCGGCTGTTGCTGCTGTCTGGGGAGTGAACCAGTGAATGGAAGACTTTCTCTCTCTCTCTCTGCCTCTGCCTTTCAAATACATACATACATAAATATATATATATATATATATATATATATATTTAAAAAGCAAGCAAAGAATGACTCAAGTACTTGGAGTTCCTGGTTCTTGGGGGCTCCTGGGTTTGGCCTGTCCCTGCACTGGCTTTTGAGGCCATTTGGGGAGTGAACCAGAGAATGCAATACCTTCCTCCCTCCCTCTTGCTCTCACCCTCTCCTTTTCACATAAATAAGAGAATAAATCTTTATTTTTCTTTATTTTTTATTTTTTTATTTTTATTTTTGACAGGCAGAGTGGACAGAGAGAGAGAGAGACAGAGAGAAAGGTCTTCCTTTGCCGTTGGTTCACTCTCCAATGGCCGCCGCACCGCGCTCATCCGATGGCAGGAGCCAGGTGCCAGGTGCTTTTCCTGGTCTCCCATGGGGTGCAGGGCCCAAGCCCTTGGGCCATCCTCCGCTGCACTCCCGGGCCACAGCAGAGAGCTGGCCTGGAAGAGGGGCAACCAGGACAGAATCCGGCACCCCAACCGGGACTAGAACCCGGTGTGCCGGCGCCGCAAGGTGGAGGATTAGCCTGTTGAGCCACGGCGCCGGCCCAGTAGAATAAATCTTAACTGTTCTGGAAGGTCTGCTACCACGGGGACCCTCTTCCCAGGGATGCATCTGGGTCTCAAGCAGAAAGATATTGCTGAGTGGTTGGGGTTTAGTCTGAGTAGCCTTGGAGGAATTGCACCCAAGACTATCCTCTTTTCATCTATCTCATGTTTTCTCTTCTGCCCCTGATAGCTTATATCCATCAAAGTTTTGTTTTGGTTTTATCTTGAGAGGCAGAGAGTACACACTGCCATCCACTTATCCATTCCCCAAATGCCAGCAGTGGCTTGGATTGGGCCAGGGTAAAGCTGGGAGCCAGGAAAGAAATCCAGGTCTCCCACATGGTTGGAAGGAATTCCAGTCATTTAGCAAAGCAAATCGGGAGCAGTGCTTAGAATCAAATCCAGACATTCTTATATGGGATGTGGGCATCCCAGCTTGCACCCTAATTGCTACGCCAGATGCCTGCCACATGCTCCCAACAGTTTTAAGCTTATAAGGGAAGTAGACTATTCTGATACAGTTTTCTATAACTTTTCAGATTTTTCTGTTTCTAAAAATGTTTTGTTTTTATTTTTTAGAATATTAGTTCTTTTTTTGAAAGGCAGAGTTAGAGAGAGGGAGAGAAAGATCCTATCTACTGCAATTAGCCACAATGACCAGACTGAAAGCAGGAGCCTGGAACTGCCTGCAGGTCTCTCTGTGTGTGAGTGGCAGGGTCCTAAGCACTTGAACCATCTTCCACTGTTTTCCCAGGTGCATTAGCAGGGAGTTGGAACAAAAGTGTAGCAACCAGGTCTCGTGTTGGTGTAGGATGTATTGTATGGGGAGCAGGCATCTCAGGTAGTGGATTAACCTCTGCACCATAGTGCCATCCCCTCTGAAAATATTTTTATTACAGTAACTCTACTACAGATTGAGCATCCCAAATAAAAAATCCAAAATCTTAAACATTTGAACAAAGACATACCACAAGTGGGAAATTCCATACCTGACTTTGATGGTTTGCAATCAAAGTATATGTGCACTAAACCTAACATGTAAAAAATACTTCCAGGAGCCAGGCATTTAGCCTAGCAGTTAAGCCAATTAGAGTCTTTGCATCCCAAATTGCAGTGCATGGATTCGATGCCTGTCTCTGCTAATGTGTACCCCGGGAGGCAGTGGTGATGGCTCAAGTAATTGGACCCCTGGTACCTATGTAAGAGGCTAAGATTGAATTGGCTTTGTTCGCAATCAAGTGTTGTGCACATCTGGAGAGTGAACCAGCAGCCTTGACTTATATACCTCTTTTTTTTTTTAAATATAATTTTTTAAGGATTTATCTATTTATTTGAAAGTCAGAGTTACACAGAGGAGAGGCAGAAAGACAGCAAGGTCTTGCGTCCAATGGTTCACTCCCCAAATGGCCACAACAGCCAGAGCTGTGCCGATCCAAAGCCAGGAGCCAGGAGCTTCTTCCAGGTCTCCCATGCAGGTGCAGGGGCCCAAGGACTTGGGCCATCTTCCACTGCTTCCCCAGGCCACAGCAGAGAGCCGGATTGGAAGAGGAGTAGCTGGGACTAGACTAGACTACTAGGAGTAGCTGGCGCCCATATGGGATGCTGGCGCTTCAGGCCGGGGCGTTAACCCGCTGCACCACAGCGCCGACCCCTGACTTATCTACCTCTTTAATAATGCTTTAACATTACCTTCAAGCTATGTGTATAAGGAGTATGTGATACAAATGAATTCATGTTTAGGCTTAGGTCCCATCCCTAAGATATCTCATTATGTATGTGAAAATATTCCAAATTCCAAAATACTTCTGGTTCTAAGCTTTTCGGGTAAGGCATATTCAACTTGGATAGTAAATTTAGATCTGATTCCATAAGCTTGAGCTCCGTTAATTCGGGCAGACCTACGTAACCTGACTATATGCCTTAAGAAACGGTAGATGGCAAAGCGAGAGAAGGCTGGCTGTGTACAGGATTCCATGATGCTGCTGCTTGCTAGAGCTTGTGCAGGAGAGAATGAGGTGTAAACCTGAATCTGTTTAGACAGTGGCTAACTCTGAGACCTGAAAGTAGCTAAATATAGAAGTTTAAAAATAGTAGCCAGTGACTGGCAGAAATTGTAGGACAGAAGCCACAGCCTATTCAAAGGCTGGGTCAGCCCTGCAGGCTACTTTGTTTTTCCTGTGTAGTGTGAGTTGTGTTTCTCTTACCCTCTCCTTCCCCCCCCCCCCCCAATCCAGTAGTTATCAAATGGAAATTCAGGTAAAAAGGTTTTCAGTTTCACCAGAAACTACTACCACCTTTGATTTCTGGAACCTAGCATTCTTCTGAAGAACTACTTTAAACTCTGAAGGAAACATTTTAGATAATATAGGCAAAATATTTTTTGAAAGCTCTAAAATTGCTAGAAATGAGTTAGTGCAAAGAATAGAATTGCTGATAGTAGCCTAAGAGGAAAACAAAATTGAAAGTTCAATATTTTTGTGAGTGGTATTAGTTGGAATTGTTTTCGTGTACGTGTTATTTTCTATTCCTTCTTGAAGTGCCAGAAGTACATTTGGTACCAGGATAAGAGATTCCTGTTCCTGCTTGTTGTTTTCACACTTGAGATGTTTGTGGATGGTTATTGGATCCCCCCTGGGGTCTCTCAAGTTGTGACTTTGCCAAGATGTAGACATAGAACTCTTTTTGAGTCTTCCCAGACCATGCACTCTCCCAGGCTCTCACAGAGCCACCCTGAATCATTTTAAGCTCTTCTTTAAATTAATTGTGTTTTATTTCAAGTCAACTGATAGTCTTTAGGGACAGAAAACCAGATGTTCCAAGGGGAGTCCTGTTGATGACTGAGCTAGTGGTTTTGATTTTTGCTGTTTTGCTGGGGTGACCAATACTCAGGAGATATTTAAATAGAATTCCTCCTATGAGAAGATACTGGTTCTTGTTATCATAACAAGCTTATTTTTTGGCCTTGTATTTCCAGTTGCCAAAACCTATTTGAAAGTTATTAATTTCCAAGGTTAACATTGCTGCATGCTCACATTTTCCAGGAATTCTATAGGTAGCTATTTTACATGGCTCTTGATTCTTTAATTATTGAAATATCTAGATGGATGATTTTTCCTGCACAGAGCCTCAGAGTCCACACCTACTGTTAGTTCTCTCTTGCACTTCATTTTCTGTTTAAGCTTGGCCTACTTTATGTCTGCATTTTTTCTCCCTAACCCCGTGGTAATTTGTCAGGTCCACTCTAAACTCCTTAATCCCTTTGGCTGAAGGGCTTTGCAGTTTAATGTTTTAATCCAGGGGCCTCAGTATTTAAGTAATTAGAGGGCCTATTTCAAGATCTTTCCTTTAGATAAATCACCTTAGGTTTTTTTTTATTCCATTTTACAAATAATAGAATTCTTATAATTCATATTGGCGAAGAATTTGGAGCTTAGAATCAAACTGCATGGATTAGGAAAGGATTCTATGTTATTTATATTTCTTGAAGTCGTTCTTACAACCTTTAGCTTTATAGAGCTTCCTTTACCTTCTGGCTCAATTTTTAAAATATCCCAAATCAAATTATTTGCTATTATATTTTAGAATTATTAGATACTACAGAACATGTGAACTGTTTAAGAAGTAGCTTTCCCTACTTTAAAATAGTCTGGACATCTTAAATATTTAAAAAAAAATCTTTTGGGACCAATTTAGTCATAGAAAGATACCCTTTTTTCATTCTACATTTCTGCTTTTCAATCAACAAACAATGTAAACACTAAACAGAAAGGGAGAGAAAGACATATGCAGTCACTTTCTTATGACATAGCGTGAAATGCAAAGTATCATCAGTATGGAAAAGATAATTTGGAACTATTAGTATAATGCTGGCACTCTTCCCTTGTTCACTTCATCATGGAAGCTCTTCTAAATGCTTTGTGCATACTAACTCATGAGTCTTCAGAGTGATCTCGCGGTGGGCACCATTGTCTTCTAGTTTACCAAGAGACTAACAAAGGCACATAAAGATTAATTTGTGCAGGCTTCCTGGGGACTTAAGTGGTCCATCTGGAATCCAGACCCGAGTAAATCTTAGCTATTGCACCTGCGTTCTGTTGTCTGTGAAAAGAGGAAGCTGAACATTTGTGTAGAGTTGACTTTTGAAGCACTTTGGATCATGGTGAAGGTACATTCCAGGCTGTAGGTTTCGGGAGAGGAAGGCATTGGGAGTAAGATCTATTGAAAAGTCCGGTAGGGATATTTGGGCCTCTAGCTCCAGGAAGTTGGGTTTGGAGCAGTGGAGATGTAATCTGTCTGGCAAGTTGGGGCCAGTTTTTGAAGTTCTTCACTAGTGAGTATACTTTACCTGTGAGTATACTTTACCTAGTGAGTATATTACTAACCTGTTTGGTATATTTGGTAGAAATGTAGGCAGGACCCAGTAAAGGGGACCACAAATTACCAGTTACAATGTTATGTTGTAGGCTCGCAACACAAAGCAAGATGTGTGTCAAGATGTGAGGCCAGTTACCCTCATCTGATCATTATGCATTATATGCGTGTATTGAAATACCACAATGTATCCCATATAAAAAATAACTTAATAGGTTTTAAGAAGTACTACACATTAGCAATGAAAAGCCTAGGCATGGAAAGGGAATATGTGTAGCACTTTTATTTAAAACATTAAGACCTCTCTAACTTTCTCCATGGCCTTGCCTTCAATAATATGCTTTGCCTTCAGTAAATATATGCAGAAAGCTTCCCTTTTTCCCTGTCCGTCACTGCCCTATCTTTAGTTCCGATGCTTATTATCTTTCTTAAACTGTTACAATTTCTTTCTGCCTCGTCTTCCTGCTTCTACAGACTATGTGCTGCTATTCTCACATGAGAGTGAATTTATTAATTGCAAATGTGTTCAAGTCATTATCCTTTAGGAACCTTTAGGATACAAACCCACATAACTCAGTTTGCTGTCCTACTACCCTCTCCCCCTATAAACCCTTTCTAGCTCACTTGATGCTCCTGCAGCTGTGGCCCGTCATCTTCACACTTCTCCCTGATCTCAGTCGGTGTCTGTCTTCAAGTGATGAATGTTAGGAGGATAGAAACCACTTGTGTCTCATTTGCCTGTTGGTCCTTTGTGCTTAGCACAAGTAGAGATGAGGCACAGGGGGAATTGTGTCATGCTGTGCTAAGATTGAGCCTGTGTTCCTGTTTCACTTTTGATCTAGAGTCTGAAAGATAATCTCAATGTTTGAGTCTAAGGGAGAAAAATAAGATACAGGACTAAATTTTCTGTGTAGGACACTTAGCTGTGAAACAGACTGTATATTAAACATGTTTTTAAGGAAATTGTTTTACTGTTTTGAACCAAAGTATTTCTTAATTCATTTTAGGCATTCCTACATGTGGATTTAAAAAAATAAGTAGCTTAATCCATTCACAAGGAATTCTTAGCTGAATTCCAGCTTCATAATTGCTAGACTTTTCAGTATTGAGTTTGTAGATTAATCAGATGATATTATGTTCCATAAAAGTTGGAAAGTAATGATTTTTATGTGTCTGTTGTGCATAAAGGTGCTTTTCTTTGTATTGAATAAGACACCAGGTTTCCTCTTGTGTTTTTTAGATGTAAGTGATGCCTATATTAAAATTTCTGTTAATCTGAAGAAAGCATTCTTAAGTATTTTGCCATCGAATGAATTTTTTGGGAATGAGCCCATCAAGCTGTATAGGGCATTTACTATTTTGGACTACAGAGGTATCATTAACTGGTATGCTAGTAACTTAAGAATTATTGACCCTGAAAATGCCTGACTAGCAGACTGAGCTTAATTTTCTCATAAGATTAACGATCTTGCAGTAAAAGTCAAAACAGAGCCCAGTGTCCTTTATCTCTCCTCTAAGATTCTAGTGAACTAGTTTCTAGGACAAGAGAAAACACTGGTGTATTGTTGTCAATATAATTGACTTTTATTATGCATTACGTATTTTTTGTGTGTATTACATATGTTCATAAATTTGTTCCATATAAGTCATGTAAAATAACTGCACTGTGTTGCCTACTTGGTTCATGTTTCTAGTGATCCATCAGGCTGTGTATGCCAATCTGCTGAAGCAAGCCATGGCAGGAACTTGTGCAGCAGAGCAGACCTTGGCCGTTAAGTGACAAGGTCACCTCATACACTGTGTTTGCCCTCCAACCCCTGACACCACCTTACTGTTACCAAGGCAGAGCGCATATTGGGAATCTGTGAGAGGACTGAAGCTATCTGTTATGTACATGTTATATAAAGCTGCTGCTATGTTTAGCATACAGAGAGCTTCTTTTAAAAATGAGTGCATATCCCAGTCTTGTTTTCCCATTCCCCCACTTGTGAGAGAAGGAAGCTTTAACACCAGCCTTGTAGATTGTCCCTACAGAGAGGCAGCATCTTGAACAGTGTACTTAGTTTGTACCAGGGAACTTCACAAAATTCAGGGGAAAGGGAATTAAGATTATTTTTGTGCAAAATAATTTTTTAAAATATTTGCTTGAAATACAGAATGACTAAGGTGGGCGAGGGGAGAGAGCACTAGGGAAAAGACATAAACTGCATTTTCCATCGACTTGTTTGGTGACCCCTTTGTAGACTTGACATTGAAATCTGTTTTGTTTTCCTTCTCTCAGTAATAAATGGAAGCGTTACAGTCTTGCAGAGGAGCAGTTAGATGGCTCCTTTTTCCTGCTTGATCCCTGTAAATGCTAGTGGTCTCAATTGTGAATTAAAGTGTTTCATGTAATTGTCTCTCACTGTGGGGAGACTCAAGGAGTGAGAACTCACATTAAACAGACATTTTCATAAAGGTTGACGATGAAATATCCTTAATGTTATCTAATTAAAGTAAAATGTGATTAATCTTGAAATTTTGAAAGAAATTATTTGAAGCCTACCTACTTTGCGTGACCATGTATCCAAATACTGAGTTGTTTGTCTATAAGCATTTATATATATGATTCAGGCAGTTATTTATATTTTAATTAGAGGAAAAATGCTAAATATTAAAAAATGTTAGCCTGTTTAACTGTTTCCTCTTTAGATTTTTAAAGCAAAAGTATGTAACATGGTGTCTTATCCTACTTATCACCAAGTAGAATTCTTTTTCTTGCATGTGTAATGAAGAAGTGGGTGGTTATCTTTGTTCAAGCTGTACTGGGTAATTTTAAATAATAGAAATTTATTTCTTAAAGGTCTAGAGATCTTGAAAATTCCAAAATCAAGGTGTTGGCAGATTTGGTGTCTGGTGAGGGCTTCTCTGTGTTTCCAACATGGAGCCTCTGGCTGAATCCTTAGATGATGAAAGAGCCAAAGAGGCTGAACTCTGTGTCCTCACATGGCAGCAGAAACAGGGCAAAGGACAAATTTGACAATCCCTGTGAAGTATACTAATTTCATCCTTGAGTGCAGATCACTCATGGCCTGATCACTTCCCAGTGGCCCCACATCTGAATATCACCTTGGAGTTTAAGTTCCAACACATGAATTTTGAAAGGATATGTACAAGGAGTCCTCAGAAGTACATGGGAAGTGCATAGTGTTAAAAAAAAAAATGCATGCATTCCAGAATTCTTTTGCATTGAAAAAATCAAAAGAATCCTTTAATTTCATGTTTCTTTGAACTTTTTGAAGTACCCTTGTACAGGCAAATTAATCTGTTGAAATCTGTTTTGATTTATAAAATAGAAACAATAGAATCTTATTCATAAAGTGATTTAAGAAAATGTATGTGAAACCTTTACATCAGTGTCTGGTGTATAGTAAGTATTTTGATAGCTACTGAATCTGCATCAGTATTATCAGAATTATTTTAACATTGTCTAAATGTGTAAGAGTAGATTATTGACTTCTTTGCCTTAGAATCTGAAATTGGAAATTTTAATAACTTTCAGTGTTAGGGCTTTAACAAAACGTAAATAAGAAATATTTCTAGTGGATTGATTTGTGGAGTCAGCATATATAGGTTCACTTTCCTTCACCTTTTACCAAAATTTTTAGATGGGAGTTAAAATTTTTTAACTTATTTACTTGAAAGGTGAGTCAGAGAGATCCTTTATATTTACATTGGACAGCACTACTTGAGCTACAGGGTTGTTGTGGAAATTAAGTGGGATGTGTTGTCCTGTCATACAGTCACATGCTAGATATACCTTCCCTTTACATAACGGTTAAAGGAAAAACACACTGTGGGAAAATTATGTTATCCAACTTCAAATTGTTTTTATTGAATTTGCATAGATGCTTAGAAATCGCCAGAATCCTAAGTAGTATCTAATGTTTTTTTGGGATTGGTTTGGTGTTGTGTCTCAGTTATTTTGGTAAAGTAGTGAAATTCTATGTCATAGATTTAATTTTAGTCGAGTTTTCAAATGTGCTTTTTCGATAAGACACTTAAATAAAAGCTTATACAATTGATAAAGTATTGTGTACTTGCTGTATTTTCAGGGATTGCATTCATAATTTTGAGAATTTTATGTGGCTATTTCTAGCATATAAAGGGCTTTCAATCATATTAGGACATGACAACAAACATGAAAAAAGTTTTTCTGATCTGCAGATTTAAAGTGTTAATTCTATAGCCTGGGTCACAAATTCATGTTTAATATAGGCATTTTTTTTTTAATGTAGTTTTGTAGACTTCTGGCATCCAATAGATAATAGGTAATATATGTGTAGGCTCATAGGGTAAATTGACTTTCCTAGGTACAGTGGTTACATGGCTTTAATATAAAAAATCAATGAATGTCCCAGGATGCCTGTTCAGCTTTGGGTTTGTGTGGTATTAATGAATACATGAACTTCTTTATTTTACTTGAGGACTCCAGTCTTTAAATATCTTAATGTGAGTTTGGAAATCAGCATAACGTATCTAGGGCTTCACAAATATCATTAGTTAGAATGGAGTCATGTAAAAAAGTGAGTTGTTCATAAGCTGATATAAAGAAAATATTACAGGAGTACATACAGCATTATGATATGGTGTCATTATCAAAGTAGTCTGGAAATTACTTAGGTTTGAGCAGAATTCTTTAGGACTATACTTGTGGGTGGTAAGAGGAAAAAGTACATAGAATCCAGGTAGAGATAGGACAATATTGTAGGAGAAAGATAAGCTTGAGATTCAAAGGTGACTAAAAACATTTTCTTATTTTACCTGTGGAGGGCATCTTTATGCTTAGAGAACCTTAACAGCTCAGAATTAAATTTTGTTCCCTCTTTAAAAAGATTATTATGTGTTTGCTTGAGAGGCAAGTGCTTTCTTTCACTGATTGCCCAAATACCCACAACCTGGAGCCTGGAACCCAATCCAGGTTTCCTGTGTAGGTGGCCAGAACCCAAGTACTTGAGCCATTACTGCTGCTTCCAGGGTTTGCATCAGTAGGAAGTTGAAGCCAGGAGTTGAGTATTGAACCCCAGCTCTGCCACATGAGATATAGGAGGTGTCTTAACTGGCAAAAGTTTAACCATTAAGGCCAAAAACATCAACCCCACCTTATTATTTTCATCTCCCTTTCTTTTGTGCAGTCCCTCCCCAAGAATGAGTGCTTTTTGGTTTTTGTTTGTTTTTAATATTAATAGCTGCTGCTACTGTTCCATACTGTAGACAATTTTCTCAAATGATAGGTTTGTTTTTTTGTTTGTTTTTTTATGATTTATCTATTTATTTGAAAGACAGAGTTACAGAGAGGCAGAGAGAGGTCTTCCATTTGCTGGTTCACTCCCCAGATGTCTGCAATGGCCAGAGCTGTCCCGAGCTGAAGTCAGGAGCCAGGTGCAGGGGCCCAAGGATTTGGGCCATCTTCTATTGCGTTCCCAGGCTAGAGCAGAGGGCTGGATCGGAAGTGGAGCAGCCAGGACTAGAACCATTGCTCATATGGGATGCTGGCACTGCAGGCAGTGGCTTTACCCACTATGGTACGGTACTGGCCCCAAAGTGATGGATATTTTTCAGGAGGTTTTTATTATAAAAGTGGTTTTACATTTATTTCTGAATATTCCAACAGATTTTCCTGAAGGTTGTTAGGTATGTAGGACTCCAAAGGATTTTGGGCTGTAGTTTATTTAAGCATTTTCAGAGGTAAAGACAATTATGTTTCCCTAAGGGTATCAGAATAAGGTAGGATAAGTAATAAAGATACAGATGATTTTGAGGGCATTATATCCTGTGTTTTATTGCCTCTACCTGCAGAACTCACAATTTTTTGTTTATTGATTGGCATTGCTGGGTGAATCATGCTATTCACCCTAAAGAACAGCTCTCATGTCAAAAGTCCCAGAGTGGAGAAGCTTTCAGTGCCCCAGTCTTTGGTTCAGTAAACCATGATGTTTGGCTTTCTAGTGTTCATCATTGCCCTTTAGACTGTAAAGGAACAGTCTGAGAACAGTGCAGTACTGACATGGCTAGTCCCTACTTTTTCCTCACAGCACTGGCACTCTTCACAGAGGAAGCTTGCTTGCTTCATTCTCCTTGTGCAGTAAATGGCTTGACTTAAGGGGTGTTTTGAAAGCATTCTCAACCCATTCCTCAAGGCTTATCAGCACTTTCCTAGTGGACAGCGCCACGGCTCCTGCCCTGGCTCCTTTTAACTCCTCTTCTTCCCAGAGCGCAGATCCCAGATTCTACAAATTTTGTGTGCTACATATTCATTAATTCAGAGTTTGTTACAGACACGTTGCAGACACATGGGTTAGATAGGTGATGGCTTTTCATAGCTCAAGAGGCTGGGGCTGTTTAAATTAGCTACAGGAGGATAGTATTGGGAAGTGGGAACATGTAGTAGAGGCTTTTGTGGCATGGTAAGATAGTATAATGATACAAATCCTGTATATTGTATTGAAAATGTACTGTGTGTACAGGCACTGAACATAAGCTGTTTCCGTGCATTGAACTCACTAGTTGTTCATGATACAGCCATAGATTCAAACTTATATGTCTGACACAGAATCTTGCTCACGAGTCCTGCCCCATATAGTCAGAACCACTTTGGCTGAGTTCAAAGAAGACCTTTTGAGAATTTCTCAATTTGCAAAATCTGCCCACATTGCTCCCTTATACCAACAAAACAATTTCATAAGAATTACTGTTTATATCTGTCCATAGTGAGTGGTGGACTCAAATGAGAAGTGGGTTCTGTGGTGTGAATTTACATTTATAGCTGGGCAAGATTGCAAATTCATGCATGTTATGGACTTTCAGGGATTTTGTTACATACACATTCTCAAGGACCTGCTGAATGTATTTTTAGTGGCAATAAATATCATCCGGTCTTTTCTGCTTCTGCAAGTGTTCAGGTAGAGACTTGATGGGAAGAAAAAGGTCAGCCTACCCTTTGTAGCTTTAACTTAGTTCCTGCAGACTTTCTTTGAAAACATATGTTTCCAATATGTCAAAATTGGTTTGGCTTACACTAAAAAGAAAATTAAAGCCTGATTTGTTTGAAGGAACAAAAAAAAGTTTCTGTGCCAGAATTTGAACCCATATAGCCTGGTTCAGTTCTTAGCGGACTTTTATGTTCTTTATTACTCTGATTTTTATGTTTCGGTCATTGTGTAGATAAAAAGTAACATGATATGCAAGCTAGAATACTGCCGGTAAAAAGTTTCATTCTTTTTCCTATGTGTAAAATTATAGTGTTAATAGCTACTTAAGTGTTAACAAGCAACTCCAGGATAATTCCAAGATGACATGTTAGGAGATACAGAATATAAACCAGTTTAGGAAACTTAGGATCATTTGTTTCAAAAACCATGCTAGAATTACTTAACTGTTTTTTTCTCTAGACTTTCTAAATTCTTTTGCCTCTGTTGTGTGTGTGTTTATGTCTTTGTTCCTGAGGCATATATATCATACTAATGATGTATACATATCATTAGGGATAATTAAAGATACTTTATATATATGTGTATATATATATAAAACAATGCTCTGTGATGGAATTCATTCTGAAAAGCATTGTTAACTAAATGGGATTTTTATTTCAAACCAATCCTGAGGTATAATTGTGCAGAAACACTACTTACCAGGTAGGGTTTAACAGGAGTTGCTATTGGTGACAAACATTTTCTTATGTGCTATTAGTGGCCTTAAATCCCGTAGATTTTTCTACTTGCCTTGAAAGCAAAGATCAAGCCACTTTAACGTCTTCGCACCCCTGGATTTGTTGGGAGGTGGGAAGAGAGGAGGGGTTGCCCGTTTTAAAGTGCTATATGTTATTAAACCCTGCCCCCAGTGCTTTGCACAAGTCAAAACTGCCAAGGGGACAGATGTTGCCAATTTGAAATATACAGGGGGAAGGCAAACATTGCTAAGCAACGGTGTACTTGAGAGAGCCTTTTTAGGAGCAGAGCCAGGGGAGTTGTGCCTGGGAGCACTCGCTGCTTATGGCTCAGTACAAGGGAAGAGATGCAAAGTTCTTTCCTGTCAAGGCCACCATTGCAGCCACTAGCACGAAAGACAGTGACCTAGTGGCACCGATGAAGGCTGGCAAGGGGATGTGTGAGCACAGGAAAGCTTTTTTGCCATGTGGGAAGGCAGTAAGCCATGTTCACGGAGGTAAGTGCCCCACAGTGAACAGCCACCCAGAGTAAGTACTAAGCCTGAGGTCAGGTGGGAAAGATGGAGGGAAGGGAAGCAAAACAAGGCGGGAGAGTGCAAGGTCTCAGCCTCTGCAGAACATTTGTGCGTCTGCCTCTCCTCTCCTCTTCTTTTGTTTTTTCCCCCCCCTCTCTCCCTCAGGGTCTAACATCAAAGAGGATAGGTATCAGAGTAATCTCTGTGGTTTAGTGCTGCTGTGCACTTGACCTTATAAACAAGGTGAATAAGCTTTGCAGCCACAGGTATTCAGACCCTCTCTTTCCCCTCCCTTTGTATATACTTGATAGGTAACAGTGTGGTGTGGCTTTTTCGTGGTTACCACTAGAGACTTGGAATGCCTCTTGAGATTTGTATGGTTGGTTTGGATCACGAATCCTCCCTCCCTCATGAAATAATGGGAGTAACAGAGAAATTATAGTGTTATCATTTTGTATCTATAAAAAGTCATGATGTATTTTTGGCAATACATTTTGAAGACATAAGCAACATAAATGATAAATAAAACCATGTCTTGCAACTCGACCTGTTCCTTCAGCTTTCAAACTCTGGTCATAAATTTCTGGATCACTTAGAAATTGTTGGGTGGCTTCATTTACTTTCCTGCATTGAAGCTGCAAATTGAAAATATTGGCATTTTAAAAGCCTGTGTGTGTGTGTGTGTGTGTGTGCGCGTGCATATGCATGGATAGGTGTGTATGGCATGTACCTGTGCACTTGTTACACTTACTATGGAAGACATTTTGTTTTGCTCTGTGTCATTCAGACTTTGGTAATTTATCACATTGAAAAGATTGGGTTGCTATGCAAGTTTTAACGTATAAATAGTACTGATTCTCCCTTATCTAGGAAAAGTTCAAAATAACCTTCCTTCAGTGCAGGCAGATTGTAATGGAGAAATGTCAGTGCACGTCCAGCTGTATGGTTCTCGTTAATTTATTCAGCGCAGCTTGTGATCACATAGTCTGTATCTGTCTAGAGTGTAAATGTATGTGCTGAAAAGATAACAGTGTTTCCATTTTTCCCTCTCAAGATACAGTTTGCTTACTTTGAGCTTCAGCTGTAGTGAGCCCAGTTGTGTCAACTACAAGAGAGCTGAGAAATTGGCAAAGAGAAATGAGAAGGACCACCTCCAAGCTGTTAATAGCACAGGCACTTCCTTAATTGATTTGCCTATAGGTTATAGCTTTTTGGCTGCTTTTCCTAGGAGTTATGTCAGAAAATGAGAGGACATTTTACCAACAGATCTAGGAGGCAACAGAGATTAAGTCTCCTGCAAGTAATTTTTTTCCCAAAGATAGGAACCTAGTTGATTCTAGAAAACACTGCTATATTTCACTCTGCAAATAACTTTTAGGAGATTATTGTTAAGGAAACTATCATTTGACATTGAGATGTCTCTTCTAGGTTTACCTAAGAGATAATAGATTAGAGTCATCTGCTCAGAAGCCAATCTAAATCTTTTCAGATTCATTTAGTTCACTGTTCATACCAGTGCCCTACAGTAGGAATCCTTATTATGACTCTAAGTACTATTGCTCATTTTTTTATGAATGATATTGCTATATACCAATCAAGTTGAAGGGACCTTAAATTTTTTTTTTTTTAATGACACATGTTCCTTACCTATCCCTGAAGCTGACGACATGATTGTGAAGTTAAGGAAGGAGTGCAGTGGACTCTAGGAGCCTTTTCTCGTGGGCTGTGTGTTGGGTGTATACAATAGTCAAGAGAGCCACAGTTGGATTATCGAACAACTGAGATAGAATTTACTTCTGCTAGTCTGACCCTCCTGTCTTTTCAGTTTTCAAAGGCTTTGCTTTTGTCATTACCCTTGGTGTGAGGGGGCCTATTTCTTGCTATCTCTTCTCTGGCACTTCCAGAAAAGTATAGAAGGAAAGCAAGGAAGCAGGAAAAACCATAAGTGCAAAAAAATTGAGTGTTATGATGAATGTAGTTGAGTTGCATTGTGCCTTAAAACATTTTTAAAATTTATTTAATGGATAGAGTGAATGAGAGAGATATCTTCCATCTGTTGGTTCCCTCTCCCGAATTGCCACAACTGCTGGCACCAGTCTATGTCAAAGCCAGAAACCCGGAACTCTGTTAAGCTCTCCTGATTGAGTGCAGGGACCCAAAGACTTGGGCCGTCTTCCACTACTTTTCCCAGGCTGTTAGCAGGGAGCTGGATCTGAAGTGGAGCAGCAGGACTGGTGCTCCCATATGAAATGCTGGCATTGCAGGCAGCAGCTTAAGTCACTGCACTACAAGCCAGCCCTCTGTTAAGTCAGCTCATCAAATGAATTTTGTTGAAGTCTAATGCAATGTGTCTGTATTATCAGGCCAAATTTACATACAGACATAGAGCAGGAAGAGAGAAGTCTACCTGAGGTTCAGTAGGATTGCTAACCTTTTTTTCTCCCCTAAATTATGACTGAATCTGGGTTTTGATAGGTTATAGAAAAGCAAAATAGTCTCTTAAATTTTAGTATCCTTGATAGTATTAACACTGTGAAGTTACCAACACTTCTGAGTATAAATGAACCCTACATTCCCCGAGTGGTTTATTTCTGGACACTGACAATTATGCCGGGTGTTTGTTTCCCAGTATTAGAGTGAAAGGGGGGGAAAAAAAGGATTTGCTTGTTGAGAATAAGGATGTAAAGGCAAGGTCCCCTTTGTTTGCCTTCTTTCTTTTGTGTTTGTTAGTATCTGAAATCCCCAGGGTTGTTTCCTCCGAGTGTAGATGCCTCTAGCTTACCACGACGACTTCAGTAATTTTTTCCTCTCCTGGTCCTCCCTTCCCCCTGCCAGATTCTGGTTTTTGTTTTTAAAAATAATCGATGCCAGGAGACAATCAGCTAACACCTAGCCCAGAGGAGACTGATGAGATTACTGCTGGAATAAGCCCAGGATAAAATCTTTATGTCCTTTCAGACTAAGCACGGATTAAATGGTTTACCTTATTCCTATGATTTCAGTGTCTTTCAACCTCATCCAGAAACTGGTGGAAATTTTTTTTTCCTAATTCCTCTGCAATCTTAGCTATGCTCAGCTTAAAAAAAAAAAAAAAAAAGTCCAGGCACCCCAATAAACAGAATTAGACATGGTTCTTGAGCATGTGTGCCACTGAAATTTGATAGATGCATATGCTTAAAGAGGGAGCAGTAATGCAGGTCTATAAATCCTGTCGTGTTTGACAAGGTAATTTAGAAGTGGTGTTTTAGTTTCAGAATCATTTGTTAATATGATTTTTGAGAGGCTGGTGCTGTAGGTAGGGAGAAGGATAGGGATAGAGAATGCATGGTGATAACAGCACACTGTAGTCTAACACCTTCCCCACAGTGACAGTATTCTAGTTGAAAGGCTACCCATGCTGTACAAATTGATGTTCCCTCTCAAAAGAAAATTCAGTTCCTCCAAAAATACTCTGAAGATTGTTTAAATAACTAGAATTGGTTGTAGAAAAAGAAGTGGATCAAACAGTTTGAAAGAACTTGTCAGTTTATTATCACTGTAGTGGAACCAGTGTCTAGACTCCTTTTTTATGGCATATTTTTAAAAAAGCAATGCCTTTTTAGCCATTCTTACTAAATCGTTCATAGCTGCTATGCTCACAGTGAGCTTTATGGAGTCTCATGTGATCTTTCCTCAAAGGCATAGTGTTTTTGGAGTCTTAGGCCATTGAGAATTTCTGGTTTCCCTTATTACACATGAATGATAATGGTTCACAGTCAGCACTTAGGTAGTTGGTGAGTAACGGAGATTCACGGACAGCAGACTGACTTGCTGTCAAGCACTAAGTTTTCAGTGTTTGTTTTTCAGCCACTTACTTTGTTTTTAAATGATCATAAGCCCATCCCAGATATATCCCTTCTTCTTAACAATTGCCCTGAGAAGCTCCTTGACATACTATCATAAATAATGTATCCTGAAAGCATTTCTGCATACAGTGCATCAACACTAAATAGTATTTCTTTAATAAGTACTTTAATGTGACTGAAGCCTTGCAAGCATACTAAAAATTAGAGTCACATCATATATGATCTCTATATATTTAGTAGTAATAAAATGAATGAAGCAACAGTTTTATTATTTATTTTCCTGTTTGTGCAAACTGAGTATATATACAGGAAGAACATCTACTGTTTTCATTTTTATTTATTTAAATTCAGTCTCAATTATTAGAATCCTAGATTTCATAACTAATGTATGCTTTCTTTTAACAGAGCTTAAAACAGAATTTCCAGACTGAGGTACTTCATTTGTATAAATTTGGTGCTATAAAATTTTTATATGCTTTATAAAATAAATTGTATCTATGCCACTAATTAATGTAATCAAAATGACTGGGAAAGAACAATGAATTTTCTAATTATTTATCTTTAGAGAACTGATATTTCAGAATCCTTCTTAAGGTTTTGTAAGATTCACTCATGTTTGAGGGCTTGTTTCCACCTGATTTCTAGCCTGAAAGGCAAATAAGGAGGTAATATTGTTTGCCTATAGAAAGGCAGTTTACCTAAAGGTGAACTTTATTATAAAAATAGGGAAATAAAGGTACATATCTCCCATAAATGAGAAATATTAAACTCTGACTTGTGAGATGCATTGGCTGCTTGCACATCTTCCAGGCTTCGCACGTTCTTTTCCACTGTTTTTCCTGGAGTATTTCTTCATCTTCTGTCTCCCAGAGACACATACTCTTCCTTAATGCCACCCAAACATGTTGCCCAATATACTCATGCCCCCACTCAAAAACTGTTATTTGAAAAATTTGCATCCCTACACCACACTTGCACATCTATATTAGTCTAGAATTATGTTAAGACCTTGAGGTAAGCCAGTCTGGAGGCGATAGATGAGAAAACTAAGGATTATAAATCAGAGCTGACCATGGCTAGAGATGAGGGAAGATGTACAGAAAAAGGTAGCCAGTATTTTGCATTGTCCCTGTTATACTATACCAACTCTTTTTTTAGGTTCTCCCCCAGTAAGTTGAATTGCTTAGTCTTTCCTAATAAATTTTTTAAAACATTTTTAAAAAATGGCC
This sequence comes from Sylvilagus floridanus, assembly GCA_949820135.1. Lineage (NCBI taxonomy): Eukaryota > Metazoa > Chordata > Mammalia > Lagomorpha > Leporidae > Sylvilagus > Sylvilagus floridanus. The sequence continues at coordinate 88,797,278 of OX463238.1, forward strand.
ACGACAGCCAGAGCTGAGCTGATCCAAAGCCAGGAGTGAGGAGCTTCTTCCAGGTCTCCTACATGGATACAGGGACACAAGGATTTGGGCCATCTTCTACTGCTTTCCCAGGGCATAGCTGAGAGCTGGATTGGAAGTGGAGCAGCTAGGGCTCAAATTGGTACCCATATGGGATGCTGGCGCTGCAAGCCGGGGCTTTAACCCGCTGTACCACAGCACTGGCCCCTAAAACATTTTAAAATTAATTTATTGAAGAAGTAAGTGATGGTAGTGAGGGATGAGAGGGAGATCTCCAACAGCTGGAGCTATGCACAGGTAGGAGCCAGGAACTTGGGCCAGGTCGCCCATGTCAGTGCAGGACCCAGTTCCTTGAGGCCTCATTTCTGCCTCCTGGGGTTGACATTAGTGGGAAGAAGCTTCTGTCAGGAGCAAAATCAAATGTTGAACACAGGTACTCTGACAGACACCAACTTCTCAGTTTACTGTTAGGCCAAACACCTGCCCCACAACAGAATTTTTGCTGGAAGATACCTGTTGTTGACATGTAGATTCCTGGTCAGTTTAAATCTTGTTTTTATCAGTCTTTTTCTTCCTTTCCCTGAAAATTTTATTTACCAAGCTATAAAGATTTCTGCAGTTAGCATAATATTAATTAAGTTAGCCTTCATGTCTGGCAGGAAGCTTGACATTAAAAAAAGACTTTCATCAAACATGTGAGTAATTCTTTGTCATGTATTTTCAGAAGCCATCCAAAACATTTGAAACTATCTGGGAAAACATGAGAAGTGTGATTGATGATTTTTTTCAGGGAGAAATTAACAGAGTTGGTTTATCATCTTACATAATAACACCATTACTTCATATTTAAGAAAATTCTTAAGGGTGCCTAATTCCTTTCTAGCATGTTCCTCCTTTCACATCAGCAATTGCTAATGTATTTTATTTTGTTGTTCTTGTTTTGATTTGGATATAATCTATTCAGGGCTTTTACAAACTTTTAAAGTTTGTAAGTTTGTAAAGTTTTAAAAACTTACAATCCAAAAATTCTGGATGTGGAGGTAGGCATGTAGTTAGTTTCCCACAGGCCACAGTGCTTCTGAACAAGTGGTGCTGCTTGGACCTTTATACCCCTTTCAGCCCAAGCAGGCACATCCAGGCAGAGTGAGCCTATTCTTGGAACAGGCTTAGCTCTTTAAGAAATTTACCATGCAGTTGCATAGTACAATTTATTTTATGTCAAAACCTTGGTAAGCAAGACTTTTGATCTCCTCCCCTAATCGGCCTTTTAGAAATAATTAGGCTGGGGCTGGCGCTGTGACATAGCAGGTAAAGCTGCTGCCTGCAGTGCCAGCATCCCGTGTGGGCGCTGGTTTGATACCCAGCTGCTCCACTTCTGATCCAGCTCTCTTCTGCCTACTGCCCTGGGAGGGCAGTAGAGGATGGCTCAGGTCCTTGGGCCCCTGCACCCATGTGGGGGACCCAGAGGAGGCTCCTGGCTCCTGGCTCAGGAATGGCACAGCTCTGGCCGTTGCAGCCAATTGGGGAGTGAACCAGTGGATGGAAGACCTCTCTCTCTTCCTCTCCTCTCTCTGTGTAACTCTGACTTTCAAATAAATAGATAAATAAATTTAAAAAAAAAATAATTAGTCTGTCTTCTTATAAATGCATGCATTTGTGGCCTTAATTTCAATATGCATTATCTTATAAGAATTCTGTGATGCTTTGTGCATATCAAATGTTTCTCTTCAGCATTTCAGTGAGACTGATTTCAAAAAAGAACACTCCCACCAACACCCCCTCCACCACCACCACTAAAAAAAAGTCTTTTGAGGACTTTGAGAAACAGGAGCGAATTAGCACCTGGTGAAGACCTAACTGCACCTCGAAGCAGGCTATAAATCTGTTAAAAAAAACAAACAAAAACCCCAAGTCAGTTGTGAGTGTTGCACAGAGCCAGCTCAGAGCACCAAGGAGTAAACTGAGGACAAATTAATTAGAGGTGTATGTTTGGAAGAAAAATCCTTGGGGGAGTCAGTAGAAAGTAGACATGTAAGTTGTTGAAGATATTTAGCTATACATTGTAGATATGTACCTGTACAAGTTTTTCTCTCTTTAAATCCAATTTATTTATATTTTTGTTTATAAATAGGTAGTACACTTAATGGTTTAGCATTTTAAAACTAGGGGTTGTGGCTCAGCAGTTAAAGCCAATGCCTGTGATGTGGGCATCCCACATGAGTGCTGGTTCGAGTCCTAGCTGCTCTACTTCTGGTCCAGCCCCCTGCTATTTACTAGCCTGGGAAAAGCAACAGAAGATGGCCCGAGTGTTTGGGCCCCTGCCACCCATGTGGGAGACCCAGATAAATTTTTGGCCTGACCTGGAGCTGGCCGTTGAAACTATCAGGGGATGGAAGATTCCTCTCCCCACTTTCTTTTTCTCTCTCTTTCTCTTTTCTTCTCTCTTTTTGTAACTGTGACTTTCAAAATAAATATTTTTTTAAGAAAAGAATTTAAAAGGTAAAAAAAGAATTTTACAAATGAAAATCTTTCTCCTCCTCCAGTCTCCAGTTGCTTAATTCTCCTCCCTGGAAATAATTATTTTCATAATGTCTTCAGCATTATTTCCAATGGTATATTGTGCACAGTAAGCAACCCTATGTACAGTTCTCTTCTGACACTTTTCCATTTATACAGATACTGGCATTTAAAATCCTGTGGTTTCTTTTCCCTCCTTCCTACTTTACAGTATGTCTCAGGGAGTGCCTCAGAGTAACATGTAAAAACTTCCTCATTCTGCCATAGCTGCATAGTGATTGTTTCCAGTATCTTGCTATTTGCAGCCTACATATTTTTGTATATGTAGGAGTCAGTAGTAGAACTCAGAGTATATGTAGTTAGAATTTGTTGGCTCTTTCTTTCCAATTTGCCGTCTTTAGAGAGTCTCTTTCTCTTCCTACCAACCACAGTATTCGAGTGTCTGTTTCTCTGCACCTATAACAGGCACAGAGTTTTTAGATTTTTGCGTGTTTGCCAATCTGATAATGGGAACATTTGGTCAGTGTTTTAAGGACAGAACAGTGCAGAAAAAAATTCTTCTTTTTTTTTCCTAGTATCTTTATTTCCCAGGAATTTGTTAATAAAGGTGCTGATTTATAATTCAAATAGCCTACAGCATCTAAGTCTATACAGATTTAAACGTTAGAAACTTAGTTTGAGACTGAAAATACAGCAGCAACTGTTTGTTGGTTACCTCTGTGTGGCCAGCAGCATGTGATCAAATCATCAGGTTGAGCTGGCCTCTGCTTTTGCTGAACTCCTAGTGGAGGGGAAGCTGATAAGACAGTAAGAGGGCCTTGGGAGAGGGGGTGTCTGCTGGAGCCCCTGGGAATGTTTTCCAATGTCTTTGAATCTGCTCCCTGATAGCTGAATAGGTGATGTTCTGACACAGGTGGGAGATGGAAGAGGGTTTCAGGTCCTGACAAGAAAAATGTGATTTCCCTTTCTGGCAGGGGCTAGGTGAATAGCACATAGACACTGAAGACTGCACAGTAATCCCAAAGGTAACGCTTTTGAAGAAATAATGTGGGTATTTATTGTAACAATTCAACTTTAGGTTGAGAACCTTTTTGAATTTCTTTTAGAGCTGTCCCACTATTAAAGAATGCCTGGATAATGTTGGCACTGCCATTGGCACTATAAATTTATATATATCATGTATGTATGATGTGATATATATCTATATATGTACTCATACACATAGATATATATGTATATCCTATCAGTTCCTTTTGGCAGTTTTTAAAGTACCACGTTTTCACATTTGACCTTCATGCCATTCCCAGTGATGAGGTTAGGTTTGGTAATATTATCCCCATCCCCTTGAGGTTGACTCTTATCCAAGATTGTAGAGCCAGATCTAGAATCCAAGATCTTCTGGCATCCTTCTTCACACTGTATTTGTGCTCCTGGATTTCCTGGTTAGTGATAAGTAAGCCTTTTAAAGATGAGCATTGTTATAAAAATGCTGCTCTTTTGAAACACGAGAGACTGAAAACAGTATTTCAAGAGCCATCCAGTCTCTGATGGGGGGAGGTGTATCCAGCTCTCTTCAGCTTATTAAAACAAACCGTGTCTTGCCTAGAAGATATCTACTGACATTTTATTTTGGTATCAGTGCATTTCCTTATGATTACACAATGGCATTCCAAGGCGAGTGAGAAACCGGGCTGAGGCCAGCATTGCTGCCTTTTCTGGGCTGAAGTACTTGTGGTAGAAAAAGGCATTTAAATATGAATCCCAAGATGTTTCTCTGTAACAACAAAATGGAAATATTGTTCTTTAGAAAATGATTTTGGTGGTACGTAGGGCAACTGAAGTGCATTGCATTCCCCCCTAAAATGTTAATATATTTTTCCTGGAATGAGTTTTGAAGTTTCTTGAATGTCAGTATGACAGTGTTCCAAATATGGCTCAGCTACTGGCGACCTTTATTGTAACCTTGTGCATAGTGCTTAAATTTCTCTAGGATCCCATCTCGCGTTACAAATAGGGAAGATACCTACCCTCCTTAATGTGAGAATTGCAGAATTCCCTTAGAATGCCATTTCTATGTTTCTTTTAATAGTGATGCATCTTATAGTTACTAGATACATTTAGTGTAGCTTCCACCTCAACCCCAAGCTAATGATTGATTTTGCAGTCAATGAAATCAAGTTGAGGAAACATTAGTATGTCAAGTGTTTAATGCAATGTCAACCGTGATATGCATTCAATAAGTAGCTTCTGTCATTTGTTTTAATTGAGTAGATCTGGTTCCTGTGTTGAGGCCATATCCCAGTGGGCAAGTAAAGTTTCTACTGGGATGTCAGTCTGCATATAGAAAACCAGGTATGTGAGAGGGCTACATCTAGGCAGTAGGGGAGTGCTGGTCTCTGGAAGTCTTACCTCAGCTGTGCTTCAGAGAGGCCTGGAAAGTCTCCTTCCAGTGACAGAGTTGGAGGTGTCAAGTTGTACTTTATTAAACAAGTCAGTTTGTCCTTACAGATCTTTATCTGTAGAGACATCAAGGCTGTCTAACTTGTCTAGTGAGAAGAGTAGAGACAGGGACCTTGGGGAGATGCAACATAAAATGGGCTCACACTATCTTACAGCCTCCTATTTTGAAAATGTAGCTACAAAATTATGGCTTGGTACATACAGTGGCACTTAGGAGTAAAGAGGCATTAACTCTTACCGATTCTCTGAGATTTTGAAGTGTATGAGTTGTGTAGGTGGGTAGAAAAGGAACAATAAAAGCAAATATGGCGGCTGGCGCCGCGGCTCACTAGGCTAATCCTCTGCCTGCGGCGCCGGCACGCCGGGTTCTAGTCCCAGTCAGGGTGCTGGATTCTGTCCTGGTTGCCCCTATTCCAGGCCAGCTCTCTGCTGTGGCCCGGGAGGGCAGTGGAGGATGGCCCAAGTGCTTGGGCCCTGTACCCCATGGGAGACCAGGAGAAGCACCTAGCTCCTGCCTTTGGATCAGTGCTGTGCGCCGGCCGCGGCGGCATTGGAGGGTGAACCAATGGGAAAGGAAACCTTTCTCCCTGTCTCTCTCACTGTCCACTCTGCCTGTTAAAAAAAAAAAAAAGCAAATATGGGAAATGTTAACATTTGAGAAATTTGGGTGCAAGGTTTATGAACATTTCTTTTGCTGTAAAAAAACTGTAAAAGTTTTTGTGTGTTTGTAGGCATGAAGTTATTTCTAAAGACAGTTTTTTTTTTTTTTTTTGACAGGCAGAGTGGACAGTGAGAGAGAGAGACAGAGAGAAAGGTCTTCCTTTGCCGTTGGTTCACCCTCCAATGGCTGCTGCGGACGGCGCGCTGCAGCCGGCGCACCACGCTCATCCGATGGCAGGATGCCAGGTGCTAGGTGCTTTTTCCTGGTCTCCCATGGGGTGCAGGGCCCAAGCACTTGGGCCATCCTCCACTGCACTCCTGGGCCACAGCAGAGGGCTGGCCTGGAAGAGGGGCAACCGGGACAGAATCCGGCGCCCCGACCGGGACTAGAACCCGGTGTACCGGCGCCGCAAGGCGGAGGATTAGCCTGTTGAGCCACGGCGCCGGCCTAAAGACAGTTTTAAAAAGTATTTATCTTGAACCTCTTCATGCAAGCACAATAATGTGAAAAATGGAATGAAAATTTAATTTGGCATATATGCATCTTAAGGATCTTCAAAACTGTTATGAAAAATATGTACTATGAGATAGCTATGCTTGCGATTAAAAATTTTTTGTACCCAAACCTTTTAATTACATTTTCCCACAGATTTTTTTCCAAGTACCTATTTAGTCTGAATAATATACTGTTACATGGATGCATTGTTAAGATATTTAGCCAGACTTCCCTTGTTGGACATCTGATCATTTCCTGGCTCCGGGTTCGGTGCGCTGGCCGCAGCACGCCAGTCGCGGCGGCCATTGGAGGGTGAACCGACGGCAAAGGAAGACCTTTCTTGTCTCTCTCTCTCTCACTGTCCACTCTACCTGTTTAAAAAAAAAAAAATGAATCTTTTGGTGACAAGAAACATCTTGCTGAGGTGTTGATTGCTTGGGTAATTATGAAGATCAGAAAGTGGCTTAAAGGCACAGCTTTCTGACCTCATTCTGTTGGAAACAATGAGCAGATCTTTTTGCCTCAGTTCAGTGTGCTTTAGTGTTTTTATTCATTGCCATATGCTTTGACTGGATTCTTACTTTTATTCCAACAACTGAGAGGACAAGAGGACCATTTGTCCAGTTTTGATTCACTTTCAACTTCTAATTGTAATTTTTTCTAATGATGTGTGTAAGAATTAGAAACCATAGGACATAAATTAAATTCGACTCTCAAGTGAAAATGGCATTCATGTCTGTTTCTGACACTTGTGTTAAAGTATATTGCTAATTTTTGATCTGGTTTTTAGGCATCCTTTAACAGTTTGGAAAAATAAAAAGCAGGTCTAGTTGTTTACATGCATAATTTGTGAGTTTTGAGTCCAGTGGGCAGATATAAAGGATACCATTGTTTCTCTTTGGTTGTCTTTGGATTTTTGGACCAAAAATTGTGGCCCCAGTTCAGTGATAACAAACTGCAAACATTTCAGTGAAATCATTTCCAGGGCATTTACATATTTTAAAAATTGATCTAGGAAGATCAAATTGCATTTGAATTTTTCCATATCTTTTATATTCAATTATAGGACAGTGTGAATGTTGTATGGTCGTTACTATCCTTCCTGAGAGTAAACTGGAATGAGAGACATGGTGGTTGATAAGCCCCAGGTTGTGAATTAGCAGGCAATGCTATATTAAATTATGCTTTGAAGTTAGCAGGAGAACATGAGACTTTTTTCATCTATTCTCTAGCTTTGAGGTAGATACTGTATGTATGCAACTGAATGAAAGAGGAATACTTGTGCGTAGCTGTGGCAATAACAGAAGGATGTGTGTTGAACAGTGCTTGCTATGCTATGCCCAGGGCTCCTGGCTCATGCATTGACACAAAGCAAAAGTTGCTTTTCCATTGAAAACCATGAAGTATGGATATAGTTCAGCATTGTGTTAGATTTAACTGTTCTGATTGTTTGAGCTTAAAAATACGTAGACTGTGAACTGACATTTTCTAGGCCCAGTCTGTGTGATGATCACTGCTTCAGTGTTCATTTTATTTGGCTCGTTGGCAATGAGGTAGCTGACTGTAACACCTATCTTAATCTCTTCTTGCCTCCATTGTTGCTACATCTTATTTCCTTAGATTTACCAATTTTCTTAAATTTTTATTTATTTGAAAGAAAGTGACAGAGAGATGGGGCCAGCATTGTAGTGTTGCGAGTTAAGCTGCCACCTATGATGCCGGCATCCCATATGGGCACCAGTTCATGTCTCACCTACCTGCTCCACTTCTGATCCAGCTCCCTGCTAATAGCCTGGGAAAGCAGCAGAAGATGGTCCTCCCAAAACTTGGGCCCCTGTCACCTACTTGGGAGACCTGGCCATTGCAGTCATTTGGGGAATAAACCAGTGGATGGAAGAGCTCTTTTTCTCTGTCTCTCCCTCCCTCTCTGTAATTCTGCCTTTTCAGATAAATAGACAAGTAAGTCTTTTTAAAAAGAATGCAAGAGAGAGCTCCCATGTGCTGAGTCATTCCCCAAATAGCCTGCACTAGCTGGAGCTGTGTCAGGTGAAGACAAAGGCTGGGAACTCAGTCCTTGTCTTCTACGTGGGTGGCAGGGACCCAAGTACATGAGCCATCGTTGCTGTCTCCCAGGATGTTCATTAGCAGGAAGCTGGAATGGTATGCAGAGGTGGGACTCTAATCTGGGCACTCCAATCTGGGATGCAGGCCTTCTATGTGGCTTCTTAACCACTGTGTCAAACACCCACACCTAATTTTCTTGTGCATACACGTCTTCTTTGGAAACTTTTGATCTGAAGGTCACAGTCTGCCATTGTTGGCAGCACTGCTATTTCCTTTCAGGATTGTCCGTCTGATCCCTTTGCTCTTATTTTATCTAGAATGGAAAGTTCCTTACACTTAGCTGGTAAAGGTAGACCCTAAGGTGAGACTACCTATGAGAATGTTGCTGTGTTAGTTCCAGCATCTACCGTCTTTTTGCCTTGCATTTTTGAACTAATCTTTTCCTTCTTTTCACTCTTAGCAGACCTACTCCAATGAAGCCCATTGTGTTGAAGAGATTCTGAAGGTGAGTTCATTGTTACTGTTTTTCATTTGAAGAAGTGTTTAGTGAGGCAGCCATATATCCGTTTATACTTGTTTTGCCATTTCCAAACCCCTTTAGATAATCACCTCTTTCCCACTGCCCACCCACACACATACACCTCCAGGAGCAAAATAAAGCAAAGCAGTAACAAAGGGACTCTTGAAGCATTATTTGATTTCCTAACAGAATGTATTGATTACAGTGGAGCCTGCAAACTGCCAGGCCTTTGGACCAGAATTCTATGGCATCGCAGGTGTTTCTGGCTATACATAAGCCCCAAGAGAGTTGCCTACGTCCCAGAGAGGAAACCATCTCTATTGATGTTGCATGGGAAGCACCAGTGGTTACAACATACTTGGTTGATTCATGGTGGTGGTTTTGTAGATGTTGCCTTCTATGGATGGCCTTTTCTCCAATGAAACCATGAAGCTTTTAAAGGGATGAAAAGAGTAGGAAGTATGTGGACATCTAGACATACCTTAGAGGTTATTTTTTGTTTTTGTATGTTGAGACTGTGCCATGAACATTGATGCTCTTCAACTATATTATTGAATATGTTACCCATTTGTTCAGTGTTTCTTGAACAAGAATGACAAATTTGTTCTAGCATTCATTCCAGAGGAAAAAAATGTATAAATTCTCCTCTTCAGCTAGCTTACTTTTTTATCAGAAAAGAATTATACAGTTTTTCATGTTTCCCGTTTTGGCTTTTATTTCCAAGAAATCAAGAACTTCATTTTAAGACATACATACAGTATTGTAATAACGGAGGATTTTGTGTATTTATTTGGTATCCTTCCTCTTTGGTTTTAATTTGCTTCCATGCCAATTTTAATGATATTTACTGTGCCATTTATTTATTAAAGATTTATTTAAGAGTTGGCAGCCAGCAGGGGACAGGGAAGAGGGAGGGAAGAGTAAGTGTGTAAATGCTTCCATTTGCTGGTTCACTCCCTATATGGCAGCAATGGCCAGGGCTGTGCCAGGCTAAAACCAGGGCTGAGGAATTCCTATTCCCTGCAGGTTTCCAACGTGGCCCATGAGGGAGCTGGATTGTAAGTGGAGCAGCCAGGACACAAACTGGCGCCCATGTGGGATGCCGTTGTTGCAGGTGGTGGCTTTATTCGCTATGCCACAACACCGGCCCTGGTGTGTTTCTGATTTGTTTTTATTTTTTCTTGAAAGTAGTAGGGGAGATGACACATGTGCCTATTAACTGGAATCTCTTCTGTTTATTTTTCCCCTCAGAAAGTACAAGGATTTTTTTTTTCTTTTCATTGTAAAGTATTAGTTGATGGTGATGCTGAGACCGGGAATGAGTTATTGTGGCTGCTGTGTTGGTTACCTACTCACATGTGGAATTTTTTTATAGTTAGGATTTCCTGAGAAAGTGACCTCTAAGGAAGCATGGCTTGAACTACCAAAAATGAGAAATTTTCTGAGCAACTTACTCCGATGGGGAACATGGGCATCTTAACCAGCATCTTAACAGCTATGCTAAATGCTTGCCCCAGATGAACATTTTTTAATTTAATAAACTCAACTCATCTCTTCTTGCTCTCCTCACTTAACATCTCTTTAATGAATTTTTACTTGCTTGGAAATGCTTGAGAATAAGTAAGCAAAAAAAAAAAAAAAGTGTGCTTTCACATGGAAGTCATGGGAAAGCAAATAGAAGGGTGTTTGGGATGGAAGAGCCCATGGACCTTTATATAGTTGAGACTTAATGTTTATCCCTTTTCTTCTCTGTTTGTGACCACTGCTAGGGCGTATGTTAGCCTTGGGCTTTGGTTTTCCCATTTTAAGTGAAGGCCTAGGGCTGTAGATGATCTTTAGGGCCCATTCCAGTTTTCCCTGTCTGGTGCTGGTCCTGAAACTTCCTCCTGCCTGCGAGTCCCAGTCTTATCTTTCTCCAGCAATTTAGTAAGATTGCCAGGAATCCAAACACGACTCTCTCTGGTAGGTGATAGAGGCAGCACAGCAAAAAATGATCATAGGAGATATTGATTCTCTAGGGGGCAATATTTAGGATGGAAGTGTTTCAAGGAAGGGGAAGTGGTGGCTTATAACTCCAACAGGCTGATGGGGTTAGAAGATAGCAGAGAGACGCTATTAGCAGCCAGGAATGGTCATGCATGAGGGTCCACAGAAGACAGTGTGCCTCGGGGGGCTTATGGAAATAGTTCAGCTTTTCTGCTTGTCCTGATGTAACCTTGACAGCTTCTTGAGGAACTAACAATGCTAGGAGACATCACCCTCTGTGCAGCATTCCAGTGATGGGAGTACAGTGAGTAGAAGCACCCTGCTTTGCTCATTCATCTATCCAGCAAATATCTAGTAAGCCTCCAGATACATTCCAGGCCCTGGGATGCTATAGTGAAGAACATAGAGTCCTTGGTGTCACAAAGGTTATAGTGGGAAAAATGAATACCTATTATAATGTTTGAGTATTGATATGGAGCTATGAATAATGGAACAGCAGGCTGAGCAGAGTAGGCAGAGGGCAGTGTTGGTGACAGTGCCTCAAGGTGGGATTAAATTGGTGTTTTAGAAGCACTTGATACTGGGAGCAAAGGGAAGGGAGGAGACAGCCACAGTGGGACCTGGAATGGCGGTGGGGAGGAAGATGTCTGGTGCTTTGCTTCCATCCATCTGAAAGGTGAGTGTTAAGATAGGAAGCAAAACCACAGCCTCAGGACTCTGTGTGAGCAGCATTTTCTGTGTAGCGATGGCTCCAATTCCCCTAAAGCCTAGGTCTCTCTGGCAAATGAGGCATTTAGGGAAGTATATAAATTCTTTTAGACCACTAGTGAACCACTTAGGGACTGAAAGACTTTATGCGCTTTCTAACTGCCTAATTTAATAGCTGGGACAGCCTTAAGCATTGAGAATACAATGGATGTTGTTTGGGAATAATTAGTGGCTAAAAGCCTACAGACACCACTGAGATTCTAAAGAAATTCTTGGAAAACTAGGTGATGACGGTTTCAAGTGCTTTCTCAGTTGATTGTTACATGTTTTTATGTTGTTGCATTCTAACGGTTCCATACCTTAAAGGATTGTCAAATCAAACAGCAGGGAGCTCTCTTTGGCGAAGTTTTGAAATTGTTTTAAAATTTTAATAAAAAGTTGTAGTGCTTGTATTAAATTGCCTTCTGTGAACCATGCATCCAAATACTTTACATAAACTACCTATATGATAACCTTGAAAAATAAGTAGTATTCATCTCTTCTATTTTTTTTTTTTTAAATTTTACGTTTTTGGGTTTTAGAGAGACAGAAAAAAATGCAGACAGATTGAGAAAGGGGCCTCCCATTCGCTTGCTTGCTTCCCACATGGCTGTGATGTCTGGAACTCTCTTTGGCTAGGCCAATGCAGGAACAAGGAACTCAATCCAGTGGTAGGGACACAGCCACTTGAGCCATCATCTGTTGCTTCCCATTGTGCACATTAGCAGGAAGCTGAAGTCAGGAGCCAGTGCCAGGAGTAGAACCAAGGCTCTTTGATATGGGACCTGGGCATCTGAACTGCCTGCCCTTTAGTCTACTTCTTAGTGAGAATTGAGGCTCAGCGTTCAGCCAGTGTACTTAGGCTGACTGCTACTTAAGGTCATTGTTAGCATTCCAATCAGTGTGTCTGACTCCAGGGCTAGTAACTCTTTCTTGTATGTTTTAGTACATAATTCCTGTTGTGTCCTAAACAAAGCAAGTGGCTTGTCAGTGGATAAGGAAATGATTTCACTTTTTGAAGAATTCATTAATTGTGGCCAGCCATTGGGATATAGCAGGTTCAGCTGCCACTTGGGACCTAGCATCAAGTCCCAGCTGCTCCACTCCCAATCCAGCTCCCTGCTAATGCACCTGGGAAGGAGTAGAAGTACCTGGGCTCTTGCCACCCACATGGGAGACTGGGATGGCGTTCCAGAATGGTGTCTTTGGCCTGGCTCAGCCCTCACCATTATGGCCTTCGGGGGAGTGAACTAGCAGATGGAAGATGCCTTTCTGTGTGTCTGTTTCTTTCTGTCATTCTGCCCTTCAAATGAATAAAATAAATCTTAAAAAAAAAACCAAACTGAATGAATTAATTACTTTAGTTAATTTTACAGTTTTAGCAGAGAGAGAAATCCTGCATCTACTAGATCACTTCCCAAATTCCTGCAACACCCATGGCTGTGCCAGGCTGTAGCCAGGTGCCCAGAACTCAATCCAGGTCTCCCATGGGCATCAGAGACCCAAGCACTCAAGCCGTTTGTCGGCTGCCACCTTGGCCATGCACCAGCAGGAAACTGGATCAGAAGCAGAGGATCCAGGGCTCAAGCCAGGCTCTCCAATATGGGATGTAGGAGTCTCAATCACTGAATCAAATGTCTGCCCCTAATTTTACTTTTAAGTGAAAATCACTCAAGAAAGCCAGCATCAGTTAGGTTGCTTGTTGCTGTACAAGATCAGTCTTGCCTATGCTGGGACTTTAACCCGCAGTGTAGCAGTGGGGAAGGCAAGGGAAGAGGTGCACCAACGTCAGAAATGACAATACTTGTTGGAGCCCCATCTCCAGTTGTTGCGAGGACTGATGGCATTTCTGTGGAGATAGGATAGTTAGCACCTTGCAAAGTGAGTTGTGCAGTTGAGGCAATACCACATGCTTTGGGGGCACCTGCTCACTAGGATAAAGTTGCTGTTTGTTAATCATTATACCAGTTGACCAGCCAGGTCTGACACATGTGGGAAACAACTTTTTTCTTAGACTAAGAGGGCAAAGAGGCTTCTAACCTGTGCTCTGATCAACCTTTGGCTTCCTAAGGGCTTTGACCCAGGCATTTGGGACCTCATTTTTCTCATCTGTAAAATACTATGGCAGGCTGGAACCAATAATTTCCATGCCATTTTAACCCTTTTAAAAAATGGGTGTCCATGCATGTATTAATGATTATTATCTGACATAATGCCGTTTTAAAAATTTTTATTTATATAAAGGGAACAGATTTTGTATATTTCACATAGTTTTAAGAGCATAATGAAACTTCCCAACTGTCCCTCCTTCCCTCTGACAATCCATTGTCTACAAGTATTCTGCAAACCAAAATAAAATTCATGAATGCACTTGGGAGAAAAGAACTAGGGTTAACATAAGTAGGAGTATATTAATTTGTAAGTTTTAGAAATCCTGCCCTCAACCAAGAAAACAGTAAATATTAAACTTCTCTTGATTAGCAGAAAGGCAGTTTTTCAAGGCCCTTTTCCTCAAGTGCTAATGTGTATCGGAGAAGGGTCAAATCCATTAAAACTCTTCCAAGTGCAACAAGTGACCTGAATTACTTGTTTGTTCAAGTCAAACAGGAAAGTTCTTCTTCCTTTGAACTTAAATAATTCCAGGAAATGCAATAAAGAAGCTGAGAGAGAAAGAATTCATTGAGTCGAGATTGCTTTTCCAGCACAACTTGTCGTTTATGGTCTTCATGGTTACATAAGCTCTGGCAGTCCCGACTGCAGTTTGTGTGCTCTGTAACGTTCACAATGTGAAATCCATTCATGCACTGCTCTTGCTTTCTTCAGCCTGATACTTCCCAGTTCTGTATATTGGAGATCATCAGCTTTTGAACAGAGCCCATTAAAGCAAGAGTCTTATAAAAAAAAAAAAAAGTCAATGAAACAGCTTCTAAAACAGATACATTTCTCATTTTCCATCAATCCAATTCAATATTAAGTGTAAAAAGTTAACTTAAGTAGCAATGAATGTTCTTTTTATAATTTGCTTTTTCTTCCCTTTCCAAATCTCTTTCCAGGAAATGACCCATTCATGGCCTCCTCCTTTGACAGCAATACATACACCTAGTACGGCTGAGCCATCCAAATTTCCTTTCCCCACAAAGGTAATTCCTTCAAAGTGTAGCAGGCACTGCACCCACATGTTAGTGAACAGTCTGAGATATCGCTGTGAGCCAGATGGATGAAGTGTTACTTGTTCAAGTCTTTGGAGATTAGATTAAAATTACAATTAATTTAGCTTCTACCAATGCTTTAAAACATTTCAGTCTCCAGCTGATCTCCAGTCTCCAGTAGGATCATTTAGATTTGTCCAGGGCTTCATAGCTTATAAAAGCATGTAAGGCTTTCCAGTACATTCTTTCATTGGAGAGTTCTTTTTTTTTTTTTATTTTTTGCTTTTTTTCAAGATTTATTTATCTGAAAGAGTTACAGAGAGGCAGAGAGAGAGAGAGTGAGCGACTCCCATCTGCTGGTTCACTCCCAAATGGCCGCAGTAGTGGAGCTGGGCCGATCCGGTGCCAGGAGCTTCTTCCAGGTGTCCCACGTGGGTACAGGGCCCCAAGGACTTGGGCCATCTTCTGCTTTCCCAGTTCATGGCAGAGAGCTGGATTGGAAGTGGAGCAGCCAGGGCTTGAACCTGTGCCCATATGGGATGCTGGCACTGCAAGTGGTGGCTTTACTCGATATGCCACAGGGCCAGCCCCAAGAATTCTTACTTTAGAGATGGATAACATAAGTACAAAGAACTAGGTGGAGTAGATTAAGTCTGATAAACACACACAGCTCATGTCTCAGGATTCCTAAGTGTTCATAGAGTTTAATATGACCAACTACATTAGTGCTGGGTTTTTAACAAGCAAAGGAGCTGCTGACTCTTGTCCCTTATGTTTTTTGATCAACAGTGTATTTGAACACTGTCTTTTTCCCTAATTTTGATTTGTACTTTCTTGTAACCTTCAGAATATAGTAATAACCCATTCAAATCTGTACTCTGTCCAGGCCGGTATGCATGCACATGGCTTTGTATATAAAAATACATATATATGTAGGTACATGTCACACATGTGTTTATAGATACTTCTTTCCATGTTGCTACTTTCAGAAAATGTGTTATTCATAAAACCCCAAATTTGCCACAAGTTAGATATTTTACCTGTGTTCTAATAAAAGTTATTGTGTATTTTAGGGTGATTTTTTTTAAAAAGATTTATTTATTTATCTGAAAGGGTTACACAGAAAAAGAAGGAGAGGCAGAGGCAGAGAGGTCTTCCATCTGCTGGTTGACTCCCCAGTTGGCCACAACAGCTGGAGCTGTGCTGATTCGAAGCCAGGAGCCAAGAACTTCTTCCAGGTCTCCCATGTGGATGCAGGGGCCCAAAGTCTTGGGCCTTCTTCCACTGCTTTCCCAGGCCATAGCAGAGAGCTGGAGTGGAAGTGGAGCAGCCAGGACTTGAACCGGAGCCCATATGGGATGCCGGCACTGTAGGCAGTGGCTTTACCTGCTATGCCACAGAGCCAGTCCCAGGGTGATTCATTGTTACTGGTTTCTAATTAAAGCATTAAATTTGTAAAAATATTTTTGTTCAACACCAAGGGAAAAATAAAGTTTAGGCAAGAACAGAAGCAATAAAAAACCACTTTATGTAAAGACAAAATAAATTGGTGTTGCAACCTGTGCATCAAAAATTAAGTGAAAACTGAACAGAGGGAGAGATGCTGTAAGGAGCACGTAGGGAAGTGTGAATTCTAGAATCTGTGTGGTGGGTAGCGTGAGTGGTCTCTGTACTAGCAACTTGGTTTTTCTATATGTCTGAAAATTTTATAAAATTTATTACCTTTCAGTATTTAAAGCTCTACAGTTTTTTTTTTTTAAGATTTGTGAACCTTAATATTTTTGTAACTAGAATTTGTTTTTTCATTTTTATTTCTAGGATTCTCAGCACATTGCTTCTGCAACCCAAAACCAAAGTAAGTAAATATCCAGAATGTGAAGCATAAGTTTTTCTATGTATTGTAAAAGCATCAGGCAAAAAGTGATCCATTTGGCTGGAGATAGGGGGTTCCTCTGTCAAGAACAGAATGGAGGGCAAACATAAAGCTGCTAAGTGGAATTGCAGAGAGTTCGTGGATAAGAGCAAATTGCTTTGTCATTACGTCAGAGTGTTGTGACTCTGGAATTATATACAATATCAGATTGAAGTGTTTTGTGTGATTCTTGTATTTTTTGGTTAAATTTCTATAAGAAACACAACACAACAGCTTCTCTAGCAGTATTTTTTTATATATTTGCTTTGTGATAATTTCTGAGATAATTTCTGACATCTTTTTATGAATTGTATAATCCTCAAGAATTCAGGGAAAAAATGGATAAAGCTAATAGAATCCAGCTTTCTCTTCAGTAACAATAACCTTTTAGATCAATAAATTCTTTGTTTCCTAGCCATATAGGTAATGCATGTTAAGTTTTACAAAATGACTAGGATGTTTGCAGTCATTTAGTTCAGAATATGGCAGCAGGAATAAGCCACTTGCATAGACAAAGCTAGCTCTCAGCAGGAATTATTGATAAGCTGCCAAAGTGAGAAAGTCTGATGACATGGATGTTCATGGTGGGCGAGGCATGGGCACAGGTAACTCCCTAGAGGTGATTCTTCTTCCCATCTCCTTACCTCATTCCTCTCCCTCTTACATTTTTTCCCCTTTTGATGATTTTGTGGTTTGAATGGAAGAATTTGAGAAGAAAGAAGATTAGAAAAGGAAGAAGCAGAGCACCCTTTCTCTGGAACAGGGGTGGGGTGGATAAGCTAGAGAAAAATGGGAGCCTGAGAGTCGCACTGGCGTGCAGCCTGATTTTGTACATATCATAACATTGTCCTGGGACTGTGCTGTGCCCATTCATTTATTCTGCAAGGTATAGCACACAAAACGTGAGATACTTACTATCTGATCTCTACAGAAAAGGTTTGCTCTTCCCTGCTCTAGGGATCCTGAATAAATTCATGCAAAGTACTCCTAGCTGTATGTGCCCCAACAGAGAGAAATAACCGTGACTGCATTGCTACAGTATTGTGTAAATAACAAGGTAAAATGAACTGAAATTGATGGCAGTTTAGCGAGATTGTGAAATCTTTTTACCTAACATCTTGGCAGCCAACCCAAGGACAGATGTCCAGGCGAGTGGCACAGGTCTAAAGGGGAAGCCAACTGGGCTGAGAAGAGTTGCTTTGTGGCCCTTTGCCTCCTGCTTCCCCTCCTTCCTCTGTCTGCCAGAGCTGCCAGTCATGCAGATTATATGCCATCTGTGGGGTTACTCATGTCTTGCCTGATTGTGAACTCTTGGTTTACAAAGAGCCTTTGATCTATCAAACCATGTGATTTCCCCCCTTTTTAGCAAAATTAACCTAAAGTGAACAGTTAAGGTTGTTCTTGGCCTGGGATGGTGCGTACCCTTGGCCTGTGCGGCACTGGGGGCTAATTTCTCATTATTCTGATCACATTGGTGGGTCTCCTGGAGGTACTGGCTCAACAGTGCCCCACCCTGCAGTCTTTTATGTTGCTGCCACTTTGTCACCTGGTATTCTGGTGAATTGTTCAGCTTTGTGAGAACGTGATTTTGGGATCTGATTACAGGAAGTGTAGCCATGTGTTGAATGAAGAGAGCTGTGAGGTATGGATGGATAGAGCTCTGGTTCCTATGGTACTGGCACATCAGTTTTGGAAGCCAAATAGGGGGAAGTGCAGGGATTTTACTTGCGTGCTCCTCTCTTTATGTCCACATTTGCAAAACATGGCTGCCTAGAAATACCCTGAACTTGTAGACCTTAGAACTCCGGCAAGGTGACCATGTGGGAGGCCTGTGAATGGTCAAAACACGGACTTTACTCTCAGTAATTTGTAGTCCTGGTTCTCGCTATCTAGTCTGAAGGATAGGCAGTTTGAAGATATCTGTAAGAGCTACTGCCACCATGAGGATCAAGCCATTAATTGCAAATGTACAAGGCTCTCCGCTTAATGTGTGTGGGAGAGAGCAGTTACCCCTGCCTAAAAGGCACCCACTTTTCCTTTCTCATTTCCAGTTCTGTTTTGGTCCCCATTACCGCATGTCTAGACAAATACAGCTGCCTCCAAACTGGATTTCTCAACTGTGCCTCCACAGTTAACATTTCCTGCTCCGTCCAGGTCGTACCACGTAGCACCGCTGGATTAATTTTTCTGAGGACTCGCTGTGTCATGTCCTACTTGGATCATTGAGAGTGTCATAGCCCAACAAGTAGTCAAGCTTCCCATCCTGGCATGCAGAGATCCCTACAGTCTGATTTCTGCCCACCTTTCAGTGCTGTCCACCACTGATTCTTCCCCCAGCCTTACCCTTCCCAAATCAGCGGCTGAATTCCTCCCGCCTTCACACTTCTCTCCTTCCTGCAGGCCTTCCCCACTTCCCTGCAGCCATCTGTCAGATTTCACTCATCCTCTGTGACAGTTAGTTTTGTTCTTTCTCTAATGTGTCATCTTTGGCCATTACCAACTCATTGAGTGACCTTTCGCTGATCTCCAGGATAGTGAGTTTATGCAATTGATTTGTGTACTTATCTCACACTGCCTAAGGCAGTAGATACTTGTGGGTCTCTTTCATGTCTGTCAGTCAGCTGTGACCTCATTGAGGACAGAGCCTGAAAGACTTCCACATACTGGTATCTACTAGGCAGTCTGCTGGTAGGTGTTAAGGGAATTAGGGAATGAGTTGAGTGTACAAAGGATTGGGTAATGGGACTAGCAGTATGTGGGAGAGCACAGTCAACCAGGGACAGAGGAGTCACAGCAAATCCCCCATAGATGCGAGGAGTCTGACCAGATTGGATCTGTGAGCAGCCCTGTCATTGGTGCTCCATGTGAACCGCCATCCGCTGTCACCAAGGACAACAAAGTCTCCCCGGCATGCTGCAAGCACTGTTTTTGAAGGTGGTTGGTCTGTGGACGAAAAGGAGCCTAAGTGTTGTCTTGCAGTGCTGAGACTGCACCAGGGGTAGTGTACAGCACTCTGTGTGGCAGAGTGTATACTGAGTGTTTAGGTAAAAGGAGAGAGGCAAAAAAGGGAGCTTCTGAATGCCAGCCTCATAAACGTGTGTCATTGTGTGGCTCTGATAATGTTTCCCTCCCCTACAGAACAATATGAGACATCTTCAAAAACCCACCCTACTTCTCAGCAGGGCACGTCGTAAGTAAAATTCTTTTGTTTGTTAAAAACTTATAACGCGACATTGTAGTTTCCTGTGTAAATCCATTGCTTGCCTTTTTTTTTTTTCTACTTTCAAGTAATGACACTCATAAAAATGCTGCTGCAGTATAAAGGAAGGAATTGAGCCACACTTATATGTGTTTGGATTAAACTCTGTGGTTGAGGTTTTGTGCATCCTAGGAGAGTTTGCTGAAGGGTTTTCTGAAGAGAAAGATTTTTGAGGCATTGTTTTCATATTAATTGTGCAAATGTACAGTCTTGAATAGCTTTGCTTTTCTTAAGGGAGTTTTTGGGGATGTGCACAATTTAAGATTCTATGCCACTTTTTTGGCCTAGTTTTATGAAAAGGGAGAAAGTCCTATTGCTCAGCTATTCTTTATTAAGTCCAGATACATTTTAGGTATGGAAAATTTTAGACAGCATATTAAAGATTTTTGAATCAGCGTTTTGACCCAATTTGTCATTTCTTGATGGCATTGAACTGTTACTTCTTTACCTTCTTACAAGTAGAAGTGGTGTGGTAGTGGTGGTTAGGAGCTAAGTCAGGAGGCCATTCTCTCTGGGAGTATCTCATTACTCACCGGTGCTGCCTGGTGCTACTCTTAGAGACTTGGCTCTGGAGTTCAAGTTCCAGCTTGCTTCTCCCCTCTCCCCCCGTCCTCCTTAAAGGATTTGTTTTATTTATTTGAATGGCAGAGTTATACAGAGAAGGAAATCTTCCATCTATTAGTTCACTCCCCAAATGGCTGCAGCAGCCAGGGTTGGGCCAGACTGCAGCCAGGAGCTTCACTGGGTCTCCCACATGGGTGCGCGATATTCACCTGATTTCCCAGGCGTATTAGCAGGGAGCTGAATCAGATGGGGAGCAGCCTGGACTTGAAGTGGCACCCTTATAGGATGCTGGCCTTGCAGGTGGCGGCCTTACCCGCTGTGCCACAACGCCAGCGCCTGGCTTGCTTCTCTTTTCAGGTACATTGTTTGTTCCTTGGATTGTAAAAACTGTGTAGTTGGACTGAAGCAGCTATTTTATCTTCTTGCCATGACTGAATGTGTGACCTAGTTATAGGCATTGTTTGCTGAGGCCAGCTCCTTGATGCAGTTCACTTTCATTTCCCCATAGCGAAATGAGAGGGAAATGAATGGCTTTTTGTGATCCTAATGTATTTTATTTGTGAAACTGATACTTAAGGAGTTTGTTTTTAACATTCTTTATTGGCAAAAACATGCAAAGTTAGATCAGTTTTCCCCTTCACTTTTCTTTCACCTTTCTCTCTCTGTCTTGCTTTTGCCCTCTTTCAAAGATTTGTTTGGGGCCGGTACTGTGGCCTAGTAGGCTGAGCCTCCACCTGTGGTGCCAGCATCCCATATGTGTGCTGATTCATGGCCTGGCTATTGCTCTTCTGATCCAGCTTTCTGCTTATGGCCTGGGAAAGCAGTGGAAGATTGCCCAAGTGCTTGGACCCCTGTACCTGTGTTGAAAACCCAGAAGAAGCTCCTGGCTTCAGATTGGCCCAGCTCTGGATGTTGTGGCCATCTGGGGGAGTGAACCAGGAGGTGGAAGACCTTTCTGTATGTTTCTCTCTGTAAAGAGTCTCAAATAAGTGAATTTTAAAAAATAATAATTTTTAAAAGATTTATGCATGTATTTATTTCTTAGAGATTTTGCACCTGCTGGCCCACTCCACAGATGGCCTTAGTAGCCAGTTCTGGGCCAGGCAAAAGCCAGGAGCCAGGAACTTCATCCAAGTCTCCCATGTGGGTGCAGGGGCCCAAGCACTTGGGCCATCACTGCTGCCCTCCCAGGCTCATTAGCAGGGAGATTTATTGGATTTGGAGCAGCTTCTGGGACTCAAACTGGCCCCTGTGTGGGATGCTGGCATCGCAGGTCCAGCTTTACCTACTATGCCACAATGTCAGCCTCTCCCTTTCCTCCTATTACTACTCTTAAATTATTTTTTAAAAGATTTTTATTTTAGGCCGGCGCCGTGGCTCAACAGGCTAATCCTCCGCCTTGCGGCGCCGGCACACCGGGTTCTAGTCCCGGTCGGGGCACCGGATTCTGTCCCGGTTGCCCCTCTTCCAGGCCAGCCCTCTGCTGTGGCCCAGGAGTGCAGTGGAGGATGGCCCAGGTGCTTGGGCCCTGCACCCCATGGGGAGACCAGGAAAAGCACCTGGCTCCTGGCTCCTGCCATCGGACGAGCGCGGTGCACCGGCCGCAGCGCGCCGACCGCGGCGGCCATTGGAGGGTGAACCAACGGCAAAGGAAGACCTTTCTCTCTGTCTCTCTCTCTCACTGTCCACTCTGCCTGTCAAAAAAAAAAAAAAAAAAAAGATTTTTATTTTATTTATTTGAAAGGCAGAGTTACACAGAGAGAGGGGTCTTCCATCTGCTGGTTCACCTCCCAAATGGCCACAACTACCAGGGCTGGGCGAGGCCAGGAGCCAGGAGCTTCTTCCAAGTCTCCCACGTGGATGCAGGGGCCCAAGGAATGACTTTTTTTTTTTTAACATTTACTTGAAAAGCAGATTCTCATTCTCCCTGTGGTACCCCCACCCCTACCCCCTACCTCTTTCTGGCTCTCCTCTGTAACTCTGCCTTTGAAATAAATGTTAAAAAACAAGGAAGGATGGAAGGGTCTTAATACACAGAGCTCTCATTCAAAAGCTTCTCTTTAATAAGAAAAATTCTCTGAAAATGCTCACAGGCTTTTAATTCCATGTTCCTGCACACTTTTTGAGGCCCCTTTGTGTCTCATATAATGTTTTCTTTATGAAATCGAAATGTGGATGTATACATATATCTAGAAAAGAGTATTCGCACTGATAATACATTTAGCGAATGGGTGTGAGTGGGTGCCTAACAGGTCAGGAGAAGGAAAAGTATCAGGACAGAAGGTAACACTGGAGCTGATGGAGGGATTTCGCACTTGTGTGGGGATGCGGCTGGTGGAAGTGCCAACATGAAATGGAACTCTGGAAAAAGGGAATTGCTGTTATGAACTGATTTTTAATGGAGATTAAAGGAAAGTGAAGTCCCAATTAATTTGTGAAGTGCCATCATTATTCAGATTTAGTATGACAAAGCTCTTAGTGTTAGCAGGCTAATTTGATCTAGTGCCAGTGTTAGGGTTCTTTCACATAAAGCTAAGTTATTTGAGTGGCACATGGAGTGCCAGGAATATATTCTAATACACTTGAATGTCAGAGCAAATTGTTAATTAAAAGGTCATTTGTACTTTGGTTTGAAAAATCAGTTTAGGTCTTAATACTGTATCTCTCAGAGTTGCTAGGAGTTCGGAATCCTTGGGAAAGTACAGTGGCATATGAAAGGGTAAGAGAAAGGCCCAGAAGTATGTCTGTGAGCAGGGTGTGTAGCTTTTTTCATCTGTCAGCCTTGGGTTGGGAGACTGGTTGAGGTGGAAGAATGCAGATGTGAAAGAAGCAAATGCAGTTCTCATTTCTGTCAGTTAAGCTGTGGTTAGTTCCCAGATATCTTGAGTTCCTTCTTCAAAGCTCTGGCAGGTAACTGATTAGCTAGCCAGGAGGTTAGCACCATGCCCTTAATTCTAGGGGAGGATGTATTCATTTAAGGGCTTCTGGCTTTAGAATTCTCTATTCCATGGAGTTTTTAGGGCAAAGTATAAAGTAGTTCCTTTCCTTATACAGTTGTGATGTCCCTTTATATACTTGTGGATACTTCTTTCTATGCCATTTCTGTTTATTGGTGTCAGTGCATTTGTCAGCCTCTCAAAAGGGATGATATGTTAATATTTTAGACATTATAATGCAGTGTATTTGTATTATCTTAGCCAACTTGCTTCTCTCTTCCTTACCCTGAAATTGCCAAGTTTTTACAAAAGGTTGTCTCCTGTATTTGCTTATTTTTTTGCCTCTGAAATCATTAGCACTTACTTACAATTAAAGGTAGAAATTAGTTAACAGTAAATTTGAAATTGTTATTAATTATGAGGAAGGTTTCTTTTATTTTTAAGATTTATTTGTTTATTTGAAAGGCAGAGAGACAGAGATCTTCCATCCATTGGTTTACTCCCCAAATGGCAGCATCAGCTGGATCTCTAGGCCAGGCCAAACCCAGGAGCCAGGAGCTTCTTCCAGGTCTCCCCTGTGGGTGGCAGTGAGCCAGTCACTTGGGCCATCTTCTGCTTTCGTAGGCACATTAGCTGGGAGCTAGATTGGAAGTGGAGAAGCCAGGACTACAGCAGCACTCCAGTATGGGATCCTGTGTCAGTAGCAGGGGCCTAATCCGCTGTGCCAGAACAGCGGCCCTACAGAAGTTCTTTTGAAATGAATGAAGGAGTTTTAAGTATTTTGATGAAGTGCTAAGGAAGACTGTTAGTTTATTGTAATATGAATCATCACATCAGGACATAAGTGTTGGTTGAAATGTCCTAGATTTAAGTCTGAAGAGATAATTTTTTAAGAGAGATAAGCCTTTATTTCCTTGTTTCACAAATAAAGCTGCTTTAGATGGTTGAAGAGACCAGATCCCACATCTTCATCCAACTCTTCTGACGCTTCCTTGGCCTCCACCTTGGCTGGGGCTGCGGTAGCAGCAGCAGGGGCAGCAGTGCTGGCCGCAGCCACAGATGCGGATGGATCAGCCCGGAAGGCCTTGACCTTTTCGGCAAGTGGGAAGGCGTACTCGGTCTCCACAGATAAAGCCAGAACACGCTTGTACCTATTGATGATAGAATGGGGTACTGATGCAACAGTCGGATAACCGGTCTGCAGACACACGCTGGCAACGTTGCGGACACGCTCCAGGAAGCGGGAGTGCGGGGCTTCCTCAGTGATGTCCAGCACTTCGGGGTTGAAGATGCTGCCGCTGTCCAACACCTGCTGGGTGATCAGCCCAAACGAGAAGGGCCAGATGTTCAGCGTATTCAGCTGTGTGGTTTCACTGGCTCCCACTTTGTCTCCAGTCTGTATCAGCTGCACGTCACTTGGGATTTCAACAGTGCCCCTGGAGATTTTAGTGGTGATGCCCAAAGCCTGGACAAGGAGGTCTTCTTGGGCCCCAGACCAGTGCTCCGAGTTGGCACAGTGACCTCACAGGGGGCAGTGACACCAGCACGGGCAGCAGCCGTACCTTATTGGCCAGCAGCCTATCCCTGTTCTCAGTGAGGTCCTCCGAGGTGAACACAAAGCCCACATTTCCCCGGATATGAGGCAGGAGCTTCTCCCGGGCAGGGTTGTTTTCCAGATGCCTCGAATGGCCTCGCGCATCATGGTGTTCTTGCCCATCAGCACTATGGCCTTCCCTCAGAGTGATGTGTAGATCTGCTGCTCTGCTTGGAGCCCACGTTGTCTGCTCCCACGGTGAAGCA
This sequence comes from Sylvilagus floridanus, assembly GCA_949820135.1. Classification (NCBI taxonomy): domain Eukaryota; kingdom Metazoa; phylum Chordata; class Mammalia; order Lagomorpha; family Leporidae; genus Sylvilagus; species Sylvilagus floridanus. Next base: position 88,822,366 of record OX463238.1, read on the forward strand.
TTTTGGATAATCATCCAGAAGTTGGATGATGTTAAGGAAGTGGTTGGACTTCCAGGTTGCCCTGTCTTCCCTGGGCATCACGATGGTGGGTCAGGGATTGCCACGTGGGGTTTAAAGACGATGTCACTTTAGTGAGGCCGCCTGGCAAGAGAAGGGCAGTGATTTACTTGTGCCAGTCAATCATTTTGCCTAAGGAAATTTTTTTCTCCTATGTTATTTTTAAATGTTAACTTAGACTATTTGAAGGTGTTCACTTGAAGTACTATCTGTTGATAAACAATGTGGAAGAAATAACCTATATGTGCAACACTTATAAATTGTTTGTCATTGAGATCCTGTCCCCATTCTTGTTCACAGTTCTCCTGAAAACAGGACACACTTATTTGCAGATCTACATTACAACTTCAGCATCACAGAACATTCCTAATAATACTTCTCAGGCTGAAAGCCTGGGATTGTTGGAAGAGGATACTCTACACTGAGGTCTCTTGCAGGGCAGTGTTTATCTTCACATTTTATGGAAGTTCATGCTAGCACCTTTCTTAAGGGAAATGAGTTTTTATGTTCTGCCAAAGAAAAACTATCATCGCCCTTGAACATGCATCTAACCCAAATGATAGACATACTCTGGGTTTGGCTCTAGGAGTGTGGGGCTATTGCAGATAGTTGCCTCCATCTATCCCTTCCATATTTCACTATTGAACATGTTCTGGGGGCTTAGTGGTATTTTAGGTACTTGCAGTAGTCAATAAGGTTATGTCTTTGTCTTGCACATTTTGGATCTCAATGCAGGTTGCTTATGATATGGAACAAGGTGATGGGATAGTGATAGGGCTGGGGGCCAGAGTTTTGGGGGAGGTGCAGTCAGGAGGGGTCTCTCAGAGCAGACAACATTTGACCTGGAACCTGAGTGATGAGAAGGCAAGGGCTCCTTGTCACCTTCGAAGGTACTTGCAGTGTGCAGCAGGTCTGAATGCAGCCATTCAACTCCTCTGAGGCAGCTACTTTGAAGGAGTTCATTTGCATATGTGAAACCTGGTTTTAGTGGAGCTCCTAAGGGTCTATTAATGCTTCATTTTTAAAATCATAACTGCTAATTTACTACAGTTAAGTGACTCTAGACTAATTTAAACACGGACTGAATGATTGAATAAGATGTTTTAATTCACCAAGAATCTGTTAGCCCTAAGGGCAGGTTGTTCATTTCATCCTCCCTGGGATGTTGAACTATTAAACTAACAAGGTGTGGTCTGCTCTCACGAGAACGTTCTGCTCCTGCACTCAGCACCACCCCTGCCCACCCACACCTTGCCTAGACCTTCTAGAACCCTTTCCCTACCGGTGCTCCACACGCTCATGGGTCCACTTTCCCTTCTGGCCACTTGGCCGCCTCCCTGTTTTCTAAACCCCAGTTACTCCCCATGGCACTTGCATAACCCACAGCCCTGTTTCTCCTTCATCCCTTTACCCTGCCTTGGACTTGTATACCATGGAGAAAGTTAATGTTGGAGTCTGTCTCCTGCCTCTAGAATATAAGCATTACAGCTAGAATGTTTTATTTTCTGCTCAAACTTGATTCCATGGGGGTCTACAGCAGTGCCTGGCATATAGTAAATGCTTAAAATAAATGCAGAAGGAAAGATCTTACAGACTTGATTGAACATCTACAAGCTCTATTTATAGACATGATTTTAGGTAGTAAGTTTTCTGGATTTTGTTTCTGGTTCAAGAAGTGTCACCTTTGTGTTTGTATCTTGCCATACCAATTGATTTTATTTTTATTCATTTAACTTCGGGTTGTTCCTCAGGTATATTCTTACAATTTTTCTCATTTGATCTCAAAAAGTCTTCACTTCATCTATAGAGCTAAATACTTTTTTACACTCATAGCAACAGTTTTTACCTTATCAGCCAATTACCGCTTTTACTAAAATGAGGCATGTTAGAGACTCAGTTTCCTCTCGGTCTTGTTAGCCATATCTCCCAAAGATAATCTGTCCCTGAATTTCACTTTCTCAGCATTGGAGAGTTTGTTGTGCTACAGCTGCTTAAGAGGTGCTGCTTTACTTTCTCTCTCTCTCTCTCTTTAAGGATTTTTATTTATTTATTTGAGAGGTAGAGTTACAGACAGTGAGAAGGAGAGACAGAGAGAAAGGTCTCCTGTCCATTGGTTCACTCCCCAAATGGCCGCAATGGCCGGAGCTGCACCAATCTGAAGTCAGGAGCCAGCTGCTTCTTCCTGGTCTCCATGTGGGTGCAAGGCCCAAGGACTTGAGCCATCTTCTGCTTTCCCAGGCCACAGCAGAGAGCTGGATTGGAAGAGGAGCAGCCAGGACAAGAATCTACGCCCATATGGGATGCGAGCGCTGCTGGCGGAGGGTTAACCCACTGCGCCACAGCACCAGCCGCTTTACTTTTTCCTTTGTTGTATAGCAAGTCCCCTTTGTGATTTGGAAGCTCCCATCATACTTTCTCTCTCTCTTTCTCTCTCCTTATTTATTTGAAAGGTATGAGTTAGGGAGAGAGACAACTGTTTCATCCACTGAATCATTCCCCCAAAACAGGACTGGGCCAGGCCAGAGCCAGGAGCTTCTTCTGGGTCTCCCACATGGATTCAAGGCCCAAAGTCTTGGGTCATCTTCTTTCCCAAGCCATAGCAGTGAGCTGGATCAGAAAGTGGAGCAACCAAGACTTGAACGGGCCCCCCTCTGGGATGCTGGCACTGCAGGCGACGGCTTTACCTGCTATGCCACGCTCCGGCCCACTCCCCATCATCTCTTATGTAGTATTTGCACTCCTTATTTCTGCCATGTATCAAAAAAGGAGTCAAAGCCTGATTGAATGGCTCTTCTTTGGCACCCACCCCCTGCACTCCTTTGCCCATTCTATCCACATATTCATTTCAAGTGTGTGGCATTATGTTCCACAGGCTTGTTAGAGGCTTCTGAAAAACATTGCTTTTCTTGTCATTTCAAACACACCTAATTCTATGATTTTGGCTTATTAATAACTAGTGTGGTCTTGCCTTTGCTTGCTTGTTCTCAAAATGATCGTATGAAAATGTGAAGCCAAAAAATAATTTAAACAATTTGGGGGCTCTGAATTGAGGTGTTGCAGAATATTGGCACTGAAAGCTTTGGTCAAGTCCAATACTTAGATGTGAAACGAAATGAAGACTTGTCTGTGTGTGTCTTCACACAGTAACGGTTGTGCTGACTCCCTGAAACATGCCTGCCAGAACCTGCACTTGGCTCTCTAAGCTACAGCAGCTGCCTAAAGAATGCACTAGGACAAAGGGTTGGAGGATTGTTTAACCTTTGGGGAAAAAGTTTACCTAACCAGTAATGTAGCATGTGGTTAAACCTACATCATAGTTCAAAGAATTGCCTTACCTGAGCAATGTGACTTCCTTTGAACAGTGCCAAAGGTGGCCATAGGCTTTGAAATAACTGTTTTGCCTTGGAGTTTTGAAATGAAATTAGTTACTTGACCACTTAAAGTATGTAAGACTTAAACGTGGCTTATTTTCATACGGTAAAACAGTATATTTGTGGTTGTTTTTTTTCCAGCAGGATAGCTATTGTTTTGTTTTAAATCCAGGTCTTTCTCTTCGTGGGTTCTGGAACTTAGATTTAATTGCATCTGTTAAGTTTTGTCACCACTGTGTCTCTCATTGGCCAGAACAAGGGCATCTCCTTTAACATGGAATGGATTGGGAATCCAGGCTCCTTCATGATCTTAAGCATGTTAGTGGCCATTTTCTTCTTCTTCTTTAAAGCTTTTATTTACTGAGTGTGTTTTTCATAGGAATATAGTGGTTCTTTCCACCACATCCACCCTCTCACCCCAACTCCCATCCAACCTCCACACCCTCTCCCATCCCCTTCTTCATTATGGTTTATTTTTAGTTTAATTGTATATACAGAGGACCAACTCTAGTGAGGGCATAGTCATAGGCAGCACTTGGGACTGTGAGTACAGGATGTGCCTTTAGCATTCGGATCACATAGTGAACACAGCTCTGGGATATGGTTACTTGGCAAAGACAGTGCTGTTCATTTAGCCAGCTTTGTAGGGTTCCTGCCAAGTTCTAGAGGAAGACTTTGAAGGTGGAAATGGCTTGATCCTGCCCCACAAAAGTTCATGGTTGAGGAGGAGGAGGCACAGTCCAGCCTTCTGTTCCCTTGATGTAGGTTTCAGTGATCAGAACGGGACTGGATCGAAGAGATTTTGATTCTTTGTCATGGGGTGCAGAGGTGCTCAACCAGGTATGCTGTGGTTTGTCTCCTCATTCTTCACATCTTAGTAGCAGTTCTCACATGCCGTGTGTGCTTGACCTCGGATGTAATTTCTGGGGGACATGCAGTGTACTTCAGCAGCTAATTTCATAAAAATGTTTCCTTACCTCTCAAAAGCCTTCACATATCATCAACCTCCATTTTCCTCAACTGTAGATAGAATTTAAAAAAAAATGGCATCCATGATTAATTTTCTATACTAGCAAAATTTGATGATTATTTTTAAGTAACTCTTATAAAACGTTGTAGATCAAAAACCTCTGAAAAGCCTTCCTTCTTCCCCTAATACCATGCTGGTTTACGTTAAGTCCCTGGAAGTTTCTGTTGTTACTTGTCTGAGTCAGCAAACATTGACAAAATACCTGTGTCTGCTGTGTAAGTCCCAAGTAGTAAATTTTGTTTGACCCTACTGGATTCTTTTTGAGTGGTAATTGTAGACATGTTCCCCACTCTTCCTTCAGAGGTCACTCTCTTTAGGTCCTGAATAGCTTTTGTACCTGTAGTCATATTTTGTTTTTGTCAGCATAAGTCTCTGAATGGGAAATTTTCAGAATCTCAGTGTTTTCATGGTACCTGTTATTCCCAAAGAGTAAGTAGAGCCTAGAACTAGAACAGTATAGTCATGGAAGTAAGGCATCCAGAAGCTCAGTGAAAAGGAGCGGGGAGTCTTAATCCTCTGTTTGCAACATGGGTTACATGATCATTGATGTTACCAGAAATTAAGGCATGTCAGTTTTATAAAAAACAAATCCAGTGACTAAGAAAACAGAGCCATTCACTATAGTTTTGTCGGTGGTTGCTAATATTGAACACACTTTGCTAGATTTCTTTGGGGGCGGTGTGAGGGCTGTGTTGTACCTTAGGGTAATTCCAAAGATGTGTCTTCTGTGGTTGTGTGTACACAGCCACACCACCATTTAGCAGTAAGCCCATTGAGTGGCTTTCTTGTGCACCATTACGCTTATCGACTGCTGGGTCCTATGCCTGAAGGTGGATTTCAAGCCTCGATAAAATACAAGTTAGTTTCTGTCAGATAAACACAGAGCAAGGCCTGCGTTTACACAGTAGCTAACAGCTTTCATTTTGTTTAGAAACTTATCAAAGGATGATTTCAGTACATTTGTTGGTAAAAGTAGTTCTTTGGCAGAATTAGCACACTGCATGTAGGCGGTCATTTAGGAAAGAGCCAACTTTTATCATTTATTTTCATTAGCAAATACAGATTTTTACCAAGATTTCCCAAAATAAACATGCCTGCTTACTTCAGCACTAGGTGGTGACTTTGCTGTAAACATTGTTGGTCAGACTATTGCAGAGGTATTTTTAGAAATTCTGAAGGGTTTTAACCTCCAATAAAAAAGGTTTAGCGTATCAGTAATACTGCAGCAGCTATTTTTCTTTCCAGTTTTATTTATAGTGTTTCCTCAAGTAATCATGCTCAAGATATCTGAGGGCTCTGGGAGAGTGTAGTTACTGATTTCTACTTTTGAAATTTGATCATCTCCATAGAAAGTTAAGGGTGGCAGGTGTTAGTGTCTAAGAAAACATGTACAGAAAGCTTGAGGAAGTGAGCTGACTTTTCCCCACTAGAATGGTAAACAAGCTGTCTAGACAACATTGTCTTTTGTATAAGAGTACTTCATAAACTTTGTGGAAAGTAGATTTACTAGATAAATTTATTTTGGTACAGAATGTTTTGAACTTCATGCATAATTTTTTCATAATACATGTTTTCCACAAGCATTTTTATTTAATTTTTGAAAAGATTTACTTATTTTGAAAGTCAGAGTTACAGAGAGGGAGAGACACAGAAGGAGAGGTCCATCTATTGGTTCACTCCCTGAGATGGCCATAACAGCCAGCTTCGGGCCAAGCTGATGCCAGGAGCTTCATTTAGGTCTCCCACATGGTTGGCAGGGGCCCAAACACCTGGGCCATCTTCCACTGCTTTCCCAGGGTGTTAGCAGGGAGCTTGGTTAGAAGTAAATCAGCCATGACACAGACGGCGACTTCACCTGCTATGCTATACTATCTACCCCACATTTTTAGAAAGCATTTACTTTTTATTTGTTTGAAAGGCAGAGAGACAGATATACAGAGAGAGAGAGAGATCTCCCGTCCGCTGGTTCGGTCCACAAAATACCCACAATAGCCAGAGTCTGGCCAGGGTCTTTGAACTGGACTGGCTCCTTTGTCGTACTGTGAAACTGCTATTTCCATAGAAGTGGAACACTTCATGCAATCACCCACCCTGTCCCTCTTTTGATATCCTTGAACATATTCTATTCATATGCAGTTAGAAAAGTTACTGGAAATTATTTCAAGTCTTATACTGTGTCTGTTCCTCCCCATTCTAGCATGCTTGAAGATGACCTTCAGCTCAGCGACAGTGAGGACAGTGACAGTGAACAAGTAAGCTTCGCACATCCATCGTTCCAGGAATCCCTTTAAATCCATCTGGTATATCTGAGCTGCTTATCCTAATATGTTTTTTGTTCTTTTTCTGGTCCTTCTTCCTTTTGTGAACACCTAGACCCCAGAGAAGCCGCCTTCCTCAGCCGCACCTCCAAGGTATGTGTGCCAGTTTCCCTCAAGTTGCATGGAACGTTTGTATTGTTTTACCAACCAGATGTGGAGAAAAACCAAAACCTTAGTTAGCACTCTTAGTTTCTTCATGGGAAAGGAGATAGAGGACCACAGTTAAAGGAAAGAACAGTTTAATATTTTGGAAGCTTAAATTAACTGAAGAGTAGTTGTTAACGCCAGAAACAGGACATGGTTTGTGCCAACTGACTTTACTAGTTTGAATTGTAAAAAATTTTGAGAGTTTAAAAATGAACTTAAAGCACAATTTATTATCAGTTTTGTATAACCAGTATTTGGATAGTTAGACTGAAGAGCCCTATGTTTTAAACAAGTTGACAGGTTTGCTGTGAGTTTTAAAGATGTATTTATTTGAAGGGCAGAGTGACCGAGAGAGAGAGAAAGATCTTCCATTTGCTGGTTCATTCCCCATAAGCTTGCAACAACCAGGACTTGAGGCCAGACCAAAGCCAGAAGCCGGGAACTCCATCTGAGTCACCCACAGCTCGCTATTTTATTTTATTTTTTTAAGATTTCTTTATTTAAATTTTAAAGGCAGGTTGAGAGAGAGCGAGATCTTCCATCTGCTGGTTTACTCCCCAAGTGACCACAATAGCAAGGGGTAGGCCAGGTTGAAACCAGGAGCCTGGACTCCATGCAGGTCTTCCACATAGGTGGCAGTGGCCAAGTACTTGGGCTGTCTTCCGCTTTTTCGGCACATTAGCAGGGCCCTGAATTGGAAGCAGGGCAGTTGGGGCTTGAACCAGAGCTCATATGGGATGCTGGCATCATAGGCTACGGCCTAACCTGTTGCACCATGATTTACTGTTTTTAAAAATTGAATAGCTGAATCATTTCTAGAAGTTGTTTTTCATTGTGCCTTGTTTTTGTAAGAGTTACAGGACTTTTAAAGTTGTTTCAGCTGCTTTTGAACCTGCAGGTTTTTTGTGTGATGGAAATTGGTACTGTTTTAATTTGTAAACAAGCCAGCCATCTTCTAGGAAATATGTTACTATAGTGTTGTTAAACAAAAACTATTTGAGCTATTATTTTTCTTTTGAGTTTAGTTATTTTATGTGCAAGCTACCTGCCTTTCTTAGATAAAGTGATTTTATTCCCTTGAGACGTGCTCATTCCTTTAGAGATAGTAAAAACCCGGTGATCATATAACTTGATGTTATCGTTAACGTGGAGAGAGCCTATATAATAATTAAAAGCCTTATGGATTTGTAAGGTTGGCTTCTATATTCTGTTTCTTTAGGAATTTCTGGTGCATCATGGCTGTTCATAAAATATAACAAAGTAGCCTAACTTTAAAGTGAAAGAAAAGGGAAACGCCCTGGTGAGGGTGAACGAAGGGTAGCAGTAACACTGAAAGTGCGTCCATGCTGAGCCTCCTGGTTTGATTTCAGTCACAGGTGTGAAAGGGCTCACATACTTGAGCATGCGTTTCTCCTGAGGAAATTATGTGGTGATATGGTATGCTTGTGTTAGAAGTACTTAACTAGGCCGGCGCCATGGCTCAATAGGCTAATCCTCCACCTGCGGCGCCGGCACCCCGGGTTGTAGTCCCAGTCAGGGTGCTGGATTCTGTCCTGGTTGCCCCTCTTCCAGGCCAGCTCTCTGCTGTGGCCTGGGAGTGCAGTGGAGGATGGGCCAAGTGCTTGGGCCCTGCACTCGCATGGGAGACCAGGAGAAGCATCTGGCTCCTGGCTTTGGATCAGTACGGTGCGCCGGCCACAGCAGCCATTGGGGGGGTGAACCAATGGCAAAGGAAGACCTTTCTTTCTGTCTCTCTCTCACTGTCCACTCTGCCTGTCAAAAATAAATAAATAAAGAATTACTTCAGCTAGTGATTATTTACTTTTATTCTAATATTACAGCAATATATGTCATTAAAACTTATTTTAGCCATCTTTTAGGTAGGTTTGTAAGCTTTCAGTTCTGTAGTTAATGATTTACTGCTTTAGTTAATACCACTTGAGGCAAGATTTGTAATAATAATGCTTTGGGAGCCCACATATGTCTAGCAGTGTGAGCAGCATATATTTCCTCACTGACCTGAAGTCATTGCCCTGTTTTGTTTTTTGTTTTTTGTTTTTGTAAGGAATACAAATTTCATAAATACAACTTTAGGAATATAGTTATTGTTCCCACCATACCCGCCCTCCCAACCATACTTCCAACCCTCCTCCTTCTTCCTCTCCCCTTCCCAGTCCCATTTTCCATTAAGATTTATTTTCAATTAACTTTGTACACAGAAGACCAACTCTGTACTAAGTAAAGATTTCAACAGTTTGCACACACAAGAAAACTGAGAACTACTTTTACAGTTAACTCTTGTAACTCATTGAGGACAGAGGTCCTGCATGGGGAGTTAGTGCACAGTGACTCCTGTTGTTAATTTAACAGTTAACACTCCTATGAATGACATCAGTGACCACACAAAGCTCTTGACTTGAGCTGCCTAGGCTGTGGAAGCCTTTTGAATCCACAAACTCCCTCAGTATTTAGACAGGGCCATAAGCAAAGTGGATGTTCTCTCCTCCCTATAGAGAAAAGTCCATCCTTCTTTGGCCACTTCTTTCTGCTGGGATCTCCCAGAGATCCTTCATGTAGAACATCTTTTGCCACAGTGTCTTGATTGCCTTGTTCTTACAGCTTGGAGTAGTTATCTCTGCTTTGCTGATATTTGACCTTCCAAAGGATCATCGTTTATATTCAACGATCCTTGTTTACCATGTGGTTAATTCTGTCATATAGAGAATCTAGGGAAATTATAATTTTTTGAAAGATTTATTTATTTATTTATTTATTTGAAAGGTAGAGTTACAGAGAAGCAGAGAGAGAGAGAGAGAGAGAGAGAAAGTCTTCCATCTGCTGGTCCACATCCCAGATGGCTGCAATGGCCAGAGCTGGGATGATCCGAAGCCAGGAGCCAAGAGCCTCTTCTGGGTCTCCCACTTGGGTGCAGGGGCCCAAGGACTTGGGCCACCCTCCACTGCTTTCCCAGGCCACAGGAGAGAGCTGGATCGGAATTCTGGGACTCGAACTGGCGCCCATATGGGATGCTGGCACTGCAGGAGGCTGTCCTACCCACTATGCAACAGTGCCAGTCCGAGATTGTGATTTTGTGGCATTCCTTTTGTAACTTAATTTTTATAGGTTATCTATAGCAGGGGTCAGCAAACTTAAAGTTCTAAGTTGCAAGTACTGTATAACTCATGGGCCATTAAGTTGCAGTTCCCCTACTCAGCTTTTGTAACTTACAAAAGCAGGCATAGACTATATACGAGAGGAGGATGGGTGTAGGTGTGTTCTAATAAAACTCTACTTCGAAAGACAGCCCAGCTACCCCAGGCCCTGGCTTATCAACCTGCAACATAAAGCACCTAGCATCTACTTACCTGTGTACCTTGCACTTCTGCCTTACATTACACTCGGTTTATCCTTCAGGGAAACATTCCACACGTTTCTTTTTTCTGTAGTTATCTGGTGAACTGATTTGAAAAGTGCTGTTTTGTTGCTGTTTTTTAAAACACTGTAGGCCTCTCATGTGGCTGATAGGACGGTTTAGTTGTGTTAGGTCATACTGACCCCTTCCTTTCCAGTAGCAAGAAAACGAGCAGGGGATGGTAAAGTGGGAAGAAATGCACCTTGCAGAGTGTCTAATTTTATCTTCTGGTTGCTTTGCAGTGCTCCCCAGTCGCTTCCACAGCCAGTGGCATCAGCACATTCCAGTAGTGCCGAGTCAGAGAGCAGCAGTGACTCGGACAGCTCCTCAGACTCGGAGAGTGAGAGCAGTTCCAGTGACAGCGAAGAGAATGAGCCCCTTGAAACCCCGGCTCCAGAGGTACCGTGCCCCCCTGGAGAAGGCCATCCGAGGTGGCAGCATTCTGTCTTCTGCGCCAGAGTCTGTGCTGTGGGCCAGGACATCCCCGGGACTGAGCAGCTCCTGCCCCAGTGCAGTGCTTTCCTGCCCCTGCCCTGCTGTGCAAAGGGACCTGTCCCTGTGCTTAATTCTGAAAAACCCTCGGTCGTAGAAATCCGGGAGAGGTGTCTGCTCTCTCCTGTTCGAAATGATAGGTTCTTCTCTGAAAGAAAACTCATTGAGAATGTCTGCACATCATTTTCTCTTCCTGTCTTTTGAGAAAGAAATCCTGTTTTCAGTAGGCTAGTATTTTAATATTAATGAGGTTTTTTTTTTGGGGGGGGATGAAATTCAGGATGCATGAATTAAAGCAAAAGGGTTGCGCTTGATTTAGCAAAGGGCAGGAACATGAACTCAAAATAAGTCATCAGGAGTTCTATTTTTGAATCACTAAAAGCCATGCATTAAATTGATGGCAAAGTGATTTTGCCAGGGCCCCATGTGGAACAGGGAGATCTGTGTTTCCTGTCACCCATGCCAAGGAGATTCTGTGAATAGGAGCAAACCCGTGACACTGAACCTCTCATACCCTAAATTTATCCACAGAATTTATGCTATTTACTGGATTGTTGAGCACAGAACATTGTTAGTAACAAGTAACAAGGTTCCCAGATAGCCTCAAAATTTGGATATCAGTGTAAAAATTATACAGGGTAAAAGTGCTAATGAAAAGGGAAGGCATTCTCATTTCCTTTCTGTGGATGAGAGCAACCTGCATAGAGGAAATTATTCTGCATAGTGAAGAAGAGAATGCCAGGAAATCGAGGCTTTCTGATTCTCTGCCCCTGCTGTTGAGAACACAAGCAGTCCCACCAGAGTCTTAGCTGACTGCTCTGGTGATCCACGTGGTGAGACGTGGGAGCATGGAGTGCACGAAATGGGTGTCCTTTTTCGCTTGATGTGTATCTATGTCTGGCACAGTGAAGGTGCTGCTATTTTTTGGAATGAGTGGAAATGGCTTCACATTAAGTGCAGTTGAAGTGCCTTCTGCGTTTTAGAAACCACTCTGTTCCTAGGGCTCTTTGTTTCATTGTATGAAGCTAATTGCAGTTGAAATACTTTTTCTCCGCCTGCAGGACAAGGATGGTGAATATGCAGTGCACACAGATTGCGTGATGTTCACTGTCATCAAGACCTCTTTGTGTTTCATTGTATTCAGTAAGAAAAATCTCTAGACTTGATAGGTCACTGATCTCTGAAGGCCAATTCAGTTATTTAGTAAAATTCAACTTCAGTAAAATGGAAATGGTACAGTTTTGACTGAATAGTTGAAAGTTACAATAAAATGTTAATCTTGGTGTTTGTAATTATTAGATGTAGTTACGTCCTACTGCTCTACGAGTTACTGGATCAAGATCTCTTCAGTGTAAAATAATGCTCCTATCTTTATTTTTAAAAATCACTTCACTAAAAACAGCTGATATTTGTACTGCCGCAGTGAGTTTTAAATCTATGCTCTGAGATGGTTGTATGCACTGAGACTCATCTTACCAGGAATATTTTGCTTTACTTAGAATTTATACTTTTATTAGGTGTTTAACTACTTTTCTTCCTCTTTGAAAAAGTGAAGTCTGGAAAACATTATTCTATTCTTGGTTATTTAGGAATCTGCTTAGTTTTCTCAGTTATTGATTGTTCAGGCATTTGATAGCTTGTACTGTCCGCATAGTCAGTTCTTAGAGCTCTGTTGTAAATTATTTGACTTATTTCCAAACAACCCTGCAAGATTAATAGCTTTCTTTTGCCTCTAAAGAAGTAGTTCTATAATTGAAACTTTGAGCCATTTAACTCTGGGAGCTTTTTTCTTTTTTTTTTTCTTTTTTTGAGAACTAATATGCACTTATCTTCTCATAAACTTTTTTTCAGGTTTATTTATTTGAAAGGCAGAGTTACAGAGAAGTAGTAGTAGAGAGAGAGAGGGAGAGAGGTCTTCCATCCACTGGTTCACTCCCCAAATGGCCACAACAGCCAGAGCTGGGCCGAACCAAAGCCAGGAGCCAGGAGCTTCTTCTGGGTCTCCCATGCAGGTGCAGGGACCCAAGGACTTGCACCATCTTCTGCTCCTTTCCCAGGTGCATTAGCAGGGAGCTGGATCAGAAGTGGAGCAACTGGGACTCAGACTGGTGCCATATGGGATGCCGGCACTACAGGCAGCAGCTTTACTGGCTCCGCCACAGGCTGGCTCCTGGAAGCTACTTTTCTGTTATTGTTTTGTTTCTAATTAAGCTTTGCCCCCTGTGCTGACTGTATCTGCATTTATGTCAGTTGTAAGTAACATGAATTCCTTAATCAGCCATAGAAACCATCTTTATCTTCCTCACTCTTTATTTCATTTATTTTTAATGCTTTGTGTTTAAAAAATATTTTTAAACATTTATTTATTTGAAAGGCAAAAAGTTACAGAGGGGGTGGGGAGGCAGGGAGGGAGGGAGGGGTCTGCAAATGGCCACAACAGCCAAAACTAGATCAGACCAAAGCAAGGAGCCCGGAACTCCTCCTTGTCTTATAGCTGGCAGGGGCCCAAAGACTGTGGGAATATTCCACTGCTTTTTCAAGCATGTTAACAAGGAAACTATGAGGTTTTACTGAAAACATAGCTATATATTTTACATAGCTCAGAAGTTCTTATTCAGAGCCATACTTTATTCTAAAATACACTATTTGGAGAAATAAAGAAACATATGTATAAACATGTATTAAAACAATGAACAGGAGCCGGCCTGTGGTGTAGTGAGTAAAACTGCCGCCTGCAATGCCGGCATCCCATATGGGCGCCAGTTCGGATCCCAGCTGCTCCTCTTCTGATCCAGCTCTCTGCTATGGCCTGGGAAAGCAGTGGAAGGTGGTGCAAGTCCTTGGGCCCCTGCCTCCTGTGTGAGACACCCAGAAGAAGCTCGTAGCTCCTGGCTTCAGATCGATTCAGCTCTGGCCGTTGTGGCCATTTGGGGAGTGAACCAGTGGATGGATGACTTCTCTCTCCCTCTCTCCCTCCTACCCTCCTTCTCCCCTCTTTCTCAGCCTCCGCCTCTCAGTAATTCTGCCTTTCAAATAAATAAATAAATATATTTTTTAAAAAAAGCAATTAACAAAAATAATTATAAATTTTTTTCTACTTTGAATTTTCAACGGAGGTTGAGCATCCCTAGTCCCCAAATCCAGAATGTTCTAAAATCTGAAACTTTTTGAGCACCTGCATGATGGCACACCTGATTCATGTGATGGGTCATAGTCAAAATGTAAGCACTGTATAGGCATTATGTAAAATTACTCTCAGGTTCTGTGTGCAAGGTTCATATGCAACATGAAAGAAAAATGAACTTGGTGTTTAGATTTTTGTCCACACCTCCCCTCCTTTTTTTTTTGACAGGCAGAGTAGACAGAGAGAAAGGTATTCCTTTTGCCATTGGTTCACCCCACAATGGCCGCTGCGGCTGGTGCACCGCGCTGATCCGGAGCCAGGAGCCAGGTGCTTCCTCCTGGTCTCCCATGCGGGTGCAGGGCCCAAGGATTTGGGCCATCCTCCACTGCCCTCCCAGGCCACAGCAGAGAGCTGGTTTGGAAGAGGGGCAACCGGGACAGAATCTGGCGCCCTGACTGGGACTAGAACCTGGTGTGCCGGTGCCGCAAGGCGGAGGATTAGCCTATTGAGCCATGGCGCCAGCCTGTCCATCCTTTAAATATCTCATTATGTGTATGTGAGTATTCTAGAATATTTTTTTCAAAACGTGAAATATTAATACCACCTTTGGATAAGGGTTCCACCAGTCCTGGGAAGCTAGAAGGGAATGAGGAAAGGCAGAAGGGTCAGACCCCGGAATCTTATGTGATGCTTATCTACTTAACATTCACTTTAAAGTCTATTCTTACTTAGACCCCTATGCAGCAGGATCTGAGTCATAGCTGACCTGAAAGGATATTAACCACTCTGCAGATTTGACTGGATACACAGAAAGGAGTGCCCTACCCTCTCCCCTTGTCTAGGCTCACCAGCTTCATTTTGCCCTGAAATTGGGCCGCGGGCCTCTCTTCTGGGCATTTTTAGGACCACAGAAGAAGTAAATGTTTTATTTCTGTAATCAGGACATTCCTTTAGGGACTACTAAAAGTATCACAATACTGCCCTGTTTGTGGGGGTTACTTATACTGGGAATGTCCTCCCTTTCTGGCTCACTCAGAAGTACTCTTTTAAAGAACACGCCAGTGGTTGGGGTGCAACCTAACCTTTCCTGCGGAAGGGCGTGAGGGGTTGAGTTCCTAGCACGACTGGCATGTGCCGCATCTTACTGCCTTGTCCCATCGGCTTATCACTGGTACACCACACCCTCCTGTCCTTGAAGGAAATTATGTTTGACAAGTATGTATTGTTTGTTAATCTTTTCTCTACCCTTAGCTATCATCTTGCCCTGTTAGAATATTGAATGCAGATTTGCATCACATGTGACAAAGTGCCTGGCACATAATAGTGGTTTCCTTCTTCCCTCTCTTCCTGTTCTGGAATTCAGTGAGAGCTTGGGTGTAGAGTTGGTTCAATTGTAGGAAGCTGGAAAGGAGATACATTGTCATAAGCAGCGGTAAGGTAAAAGGGGGGTAAGAAAGAATTACACAGCCACCTTTCTGTCCAAAGATTTCTTTTTTTTTTTTCTTTCTTTCTCTTCTTCTTCTTTTTTTTTTTTTTTTTGACAGGTAGAGTTAGACAGTGAGAGAGAGAGAGAGAGAGACAGAGAGAAAGGTCTTCCTTCCAGGCCGGCGCCGTGGCTCAACAGGCTAATCCTCCACCTTGCGGCGCCGGCACACCGGGTTCTAGTCCCGGTCGGGGCACCGGATTCTGTCCCGGTTGCCCCTCTTCCAGGCCAGCCCTCTGCTGTGGCCCAGGAGTGCAGTGGAGGATGGCCCAGGTGCTTGGGCCCTGCACCCCATGGGGAGACCAGGAAAAGCACCTGGCTCCTGGCTCCTGCCATCGGACGAGCGCGGTGCGCCGGCCGCAGTGCGCCGGCCGCGGCGGCCATTGGAGGGTGAACCAACGGCAAAGGAAGACCTTTCTCTCTGTCTCTCTCTCTCACTGTCCACTCTGCCTGTAAAAAAAAAAAAAAATAATAAAAATAAAAATAAAAAAAAAAAAAAAAAAAAAAAAAAAGAAAGGTCTTCCTTCCATTGGTTCACCCCCCAAATGGCCACTACGGCCAGAGCCGCACCGATCTGAAGCCGGGAGCCAGAAGCTTCCTCCTGGTCTCCCATGGGGTGCAGGGCCCAAGCACTTGGGCCATCCTCCACTGCACTCCCGGGCCACAGCAGAGAGCTGGCCTGGAAGAGGGGCAACTGGGACTAGAACCTGGCGCCAATTTGGGATGCTGGTGCTACAGGTAGAGGATTAGCCAAGTGAGCCATGGCGCCGCTCCCCTGAAGATTTCTTAAAGATCTTCTAGCTCTGTTGTGTTATAGTCACACTAAGCCCAAAGAACCCACTTGATCATTTTATTCCTGACCAGAAAGTCTTTACATGCTGTTCTCTTATTTTTGTATTATTAGAGTTGCATGTGTTGAAGAGTCAAAATATTGGATTATACTACTTGGGAAATGTGTCAGTAATCTTACTCTTAAAAGTCCCCATCTACTGGAGTGGTTTCCTTATCTACAATCAGTTAATTCCCATGTGAAGTCTTCCAGCAATCTTCTTAGTGCATTGTGTATAGGTTTTAGTCATTCATACAAACCACCTGTCAGAATGGGACATAAGCAATAAGCCAGCGACGTAGCCCTTAAAAGTATGGTCGTCATTTACTCTGTTGGACACTAATATTCTTCTCTGTGAGATCAAATTCATATATATGGCAGTGCTCAGGCCTGAAGCCCCGGCATCCCATATGGATGCTCAGGTATGCTCAGGAATGCTCAGGTATCTCATATAGCACTGAGAGCAAGACACAGCAGTGGATCTTGGAGATGTAGAGGTCTCTGTTAAGATCTGAGATCCTTGTGGGAGAATGATGGGGTGCATCAATAGTTAATTTAGCAACAATGGCTTAAATACCAAGAGTGGAAATTAGGCACTTCTGTTTGTTTGTGGAGTCAGTTGTTTAGGTGACCAGTGTAATCTCATTGTGGTCAGCATGTGCTCTGCAAAGTCTGTTTCTGCTGTAGAAACACAGGTGCAGTTTCAGACCAAGTTACCTGCAACAAGACACTCAGTGTCTGCCTTTTAAAGACTGTAAGTGGAGCTGGTATTTGGCTAATGTGGCCTCACCTGACATCTTTTTTTTAAAAAATCAAGGTGTAAAATTTGAAAATCATTACATATCAATGATACACTGATAGAGCCATGTCACAAATGTAACATTTTTAAGTACATAAGAGAAATGAAATCCTAGAAAAAGTCATTTTCAGTTGAAAAGGATGTCAAAATAAGAGACAAAACATGGCATCTGTTGCTAATCACTGAAACATAGTGTATTTGCTAGCCTCCTTCCCAAAGTCCTTGATAAGAGTTCCTGTTATTCATTTCCCTTATAATTCTCTGTAATAGAGCATTTTACCAGCACTGTTTTGCCAGCTACTAGAACAGTTGGCTAAAATGTGTCAACTCTGTTCATACTGTACCATTGGAACAAAGTGTTCATACTACCAACATTCTCAGCAGTTGTCTATGGCTATTAGTCAATATCTACTACAACAGAATTCCCAAATAACACACCCCCAAAATGAAGTGTTTTCAGAGTTGATTGTTGCAGAATCTGACCTGTGATTGGAGGAGGATAAATAGAACCTAAAATTTCTTAAAAAACATTTATTTCATCCTTTGAACAGAAGAGTTAACAGTGGGGGTGACACGGAGAAATCTTCTGTCCTCTGGTTCACTCACCTAGTAGTCCAGAAGTGAAGGCTGGACCAAGCTGAAGCCAAGAGCTCCATCCTGGTCTCCCACTGTGGTGTCAGGGACCCAAGCACATAGGCCATTATCTGTATTCCCACACCCATTAGCAGGGAGTTGGATTGGTAGTGGAGCAGCCGGGGCTGGAACCAATGATCTTTTGGGATGCCCCTGTCCTTGCAGGCTGTGGCTTACTTCCTGGCCACAAAACTGGCCCCAGAACCTAAATTCTTTTTTTTAAGATTTATTTTAGTTATTTGAAAGAGAGTTACAGAGAGCGGTAGAGACACAGAGAGAGGTCTTCCTTCCGCTGGTTCACTCCCCACATGGCCACGATGGCTGGAGCTGTGCCAATCCAAAGCCAGGAGCTTCCTCCGGGTCTCCCACATGGGTGCAGGGGCCCAAGGACTTGAGCCATCTTCTACTGCTATCCCAGGCCATAGCAGAGAGCTGAACAGGAAGAGGAGCAGCCAGGATTAGAACCGGCACCCATATGGGATGCCGGGACTTCAGGCCAGGGCTTTAACCAGCTGCGCCACAGCGCAGGCCCCATGAACCTAAATTCTTAGGTTCGAAATGATTCCTCTCCCCAGGACAATTCTGTATAACCAAATGACTCAGAAAAACGAAGAATTTCTCATCATTGGTCTTCTCTGTGTTTCTTTATTTTTTAGCCAGAGCCTCCAACAACCAACAAATGGCAGTTGGACAACTGGTTGACCAAAGTGAACCAGCCAGCAGCGCTCCCCGAAGGCCTCGGGCGCTCAGAGCCCGTGCGCCGACACCAGGAGGGCAAGGGTGGCAGTGACAGCGGCACAACAGGGCAGGAGCATGCTGACCCCAAAGATCCAAGCGCCAAGAACTCCAGCAAAGCCCCCCGGATCCCTCCCGAAGGCTCCCACTCTGGAAAGAGAAGCTGCCAGAAGTCACCTGCACCCCCGGAACCTTTGCTGCGGCAAAGCCTTGGAACCAAACAACCCAAAAAGCCCGCCAAAGCTGCTGGCCAGGCCCACTCGCAGGCTGGCCTGCAGGTGGAAAGCGAGCCAGGGCGGGCCCTGGACTCTGTGCAGCAGACCTCTAAGGACAAGCCTAAAGTGAAGACGAAAGGCAGGCCACGCTCTGGGGCTGGCCGAGAGTCCAAGCCGGCTGTTCCCACCCCCGGTGAGCGGAAAAAACACAAGAGCCCCCCGCCACCGGCCCCCTGCAAGGCGCCTGCGGGCCGGGAACCCACAAAGGAACACACAGAGGCCCGGAGCCCCGAACCCTTGGCTCTTGTTCCCTTGGCACAGAGCCAAGGTGTGCCCCCCAGCGGCAGCGGCGCCAGGACTAGTGGCTGTCGGCAGGCGGTGGTCGTCCAGGAGGACGGCCGCAGAGACAAACTCCCGGTGCCTTTGAGAGACACCAAGTTGCTCTCGCCGCTCAGGGACCCTCCTCCCCCACAAAGCCTGATGGTGAAGATCACCCTGGACCTTCTTACACACATACCCCACCCACCTGGCAAGGGCAGCCGCCAAAAGAAACCCGAGGACAAACAGCTGCCCGCTGGGAGGAAGCAAGACTCTGAGAAGAGAAGCTCCGACCCCTCTTGCAAGTTGGCCAAAAAGAGGAAGGTGAGTGTGGGGAGCCCGGCCTCCCGCCCAGTGCCGGAGGCCCTGTGTGGGCTTTGCGCTGTCTGTACTTGGTGCTTGATTTAAACCTGGCTCAGAGCTGTCTTTGAAGAGCCTGGAAATCTTTGTGTCCGGGAGATGGCGGAGTGTGCACCTTCTCTCCTGGTGACTGCGTGGTCCTGGGTGCTTGCCATCCTGCAGATGCAGGTGAGCAAAGCGCTAGGTCCCTCAGCTGTCTGCTAGGTTGGATCCCGCGAGGCAGTAGTCACTGGGAAGAGCAGCTTCTCCAGGGACTGTGGCTCTTCTGGGTACAGTTTTGTGAATGCCGGAAACATCGGTATTTACCCATTAGCCCATTCGGTTTTGCCCTAAAAATGAAGACCTTACATGAATTGAAGTGTTAATCTGAATAACTTAAAGAACTATTCTATACAAGTTTCACTCCTCTAGTATCATCTTTTTAAGTACTAATATTGCATCCATATTTTATCTCATGGCCATGAAGCACCTCGTTAGAGCTATAAAATGTATGTTAGTGTATGTTGTGAAATAATACAGGCCAGTATGGTCCATTGCAAAGCATGGGACATCTGTCATTTGTTACAATTTTTTGGAAGTTTCACTTAAGGAATGGACATAGTAAAAAAAAAAATGTCCTGTAGTATTTAAACCTTCTAGCACATGGATGTAGCTCTGTTTGGACATTCTGCTTCCTCCCCTTAATCTGAAGCACTGAGCTCTTGATCTATTTTTGCTTCTTCGTATGGAGGATTAGTGAGTTGCGCCCCAATGGCTTTCCCAAGCCAAACTGCCTGTTACTCAGAGCAGATGGGCCAATTCTCTGCTGCTGAGAAGGAATACAATTTTTTAACACTCTCATAAGTCCATGAAAAGCTTCTTAGGCAGCTGTGGAAGTTTAAACTCGGAATAACGAAGGGAAGGTGATCCTAAGTCCGTCACCTCTGAGAAGGGAGTGAAGGGTGACCATTTCCTGGTGAGCCTGTTGCAGGAGACATGAGGGTGTGATAGCCACACCTCTGCAGCAGGTGCGCCAAGGAGTGGGATCACACGCTACTGGGTGAGGTAGGAGAAGGCGTGTGAGTGAGTGAGTGAGTTTCTGTGTAGAGTACAAAACTTCATGGATAAAACTGTGATGGACCTGGTGAGGAAAACCTAACCTGTGTCTAACATGCGCGAAGAAATGTCAAACAGAGGCGTGCACTCGCTCACTGCCTGCGCCTCCCAGCTGCCGCAGTCTGACGTGGTCTCCAGGGCTAGCTTCCTGAAATTGCTGGGAAGTACTGGCTTCTGAAATGCTTACTTACCAAGTAGAAATGTTTAGAAATTGGAAGATGTCCTGGAGAGTTACTGAGCCCAGTCCCTCCCCCTCTTCCCACCCTGTGCAGCTATCCAAGTGTTGCTTATGGCTCGAGAAAGGGAAACTCTCTCCCTGTTGTCTGTAAGAACCGGGCCCTTTAAAAGCCATTCCCAGGTTTCGGCTGAGCTCTGCCAGGGCAGGTAGTTATCTTTATGTTTACAGCATGGAGAAATAATGCTTGCTTCCTCTGGGCAAGCAGCTGGGCGATCTGGCCCAGGACACAGTCTGAGGACATGGGACCAATGGGATTGGAGTCTGGCTTTTGGTTCCAAACATCTGCTGTATTATGGTCACCTGGAGAGCCTAGGCACTGATGGCAAAATATAGACATGCCCTTCCCACCGCCTTGGTATTTCTGAAATTCTCCTAAGGCCTAGCAGGGCTGGGGAGCACTGCAGTGGAACCTCATTACAGGGCCGGATCATGCAAGAAGCGTTCTTTGCGGGGTGGGGTCCAGAATTCCTCAGGTGTGCTGCAATCGTGTATCCAGGCAACCAGGAATTCCCTGTCTGAATTATACCTTTAGTTAAAACATTTCTTAGAAGCTTCCAAATGAATATGAGAACCAGTCAGCTGCATGCTAATTTCACGAGCAGCGACTCACGTGTTCTTTTTTATTTTTGCATTCTTCCTCTTGCTGCTGGATTCCAGGTGAGGAATAGTGAACACGCTGATTCTGAGCCCTTCCCTGTCTGCCTTCCCTCATCAGTAGCCCTGTTGCTTGTTCAGGGCTCCCGGGCTCCAGCCCTCTGACAAGTGTGATGTCTCCAGTGGGCGGCCTCGCAGGGGTCGTGGCCCTCCGTGGCGGAGGCAGAGCTGTGATCTTTTTAAAGCTTAGCTACTTTCTTTTTCTTTCTTTCGTTTTTAACAGGCAGAGTGGACAGTGAGAGAGAGAGACAGAGAGAAAGGTCTTCTTTTGCCGTTGGTTCACCCTCCAATGGCCACTGCGGCCGGCGCACCGCGCTGATCCGATGGCAGGAGCCAGGTGCTTCTCCTCCACTGCACTCCCTGGCCACAGCAGAGAGCTGGCCTGGAAGAGGGGCAACCGGGACAGAATCCGGCGCCCCGACCGGGACTAGAACCCCGTGTGTCCGTGCCACAAGGCAGAGGCTTAGCCTAGTGAGCTGCGGCGCCCGCTGAGCTTGGGTGCTTTCCCCAACGTTTGATAGTGAGGATTTCTTTCATTTTGAGTGTGTAAACAAAATTCTCTCGGCATACAAGGAGACCTTCAGGAGTATGTTTGATTCTTCACATGAATGAAACTTAGTGTTTTCATTTAAAGACCTTATAGTCTTGTCCCTCTTCTGGTACAAAACTTAACAGATATTTTCAAAGGGTTTAAATAGCCTTGGAGTCATTTTTGACTAAAAAGCATGTAGTGAAAATTGCAATGGTGTATAGTGTTTTTTTGTTTTTGTTTTTGTTTTTAGAATTATTTTATTTATTTGAAAGACAGAGTTACAGAGAGAGGTAGAGTCAGAGAGAGAGGTGTTCCATTCCACTGGTTCACTCTCCAAATGACTACAACGGCTGGAGCTGCGCCAATCCGAAACCAGGAGCCAGGAGCTTCTTCCAAGTCTCCCACGTGGGTGCAGGGACCCAAGGACTTCACCATCTTCTACTACTTTCCCAGGCCATTAGCAGAGAGCTGTATAGGAAGAGGAGGAGCTGGGACTAGAACTGGCACCCATATGGGATGCCAGCACTGCAGACTGGGGCTTTAACCCACTGTGCCACAGCGCCGGCCCCAGTATATAGTCTTACACTTGCATTGTGCTCCTTATGTAAAACACCAAACTGTATTGATCTGATTGGAATTTATAATTCCAACTTTATTTATGTAATTCTTAAATTTCCAAATTTGAAAGAAATGCTGACGTTGAGGATCGCAATATAGTACACAGACTGGTGCCACTTGAGAGCATTCTAAAACGACCCTGACATGCCCTAAAGTGCATGTGGGAGCTGTGTGGCCTTCTAGGCACTGTTGCACATAATATACATTTCAAATAAATGCATAGTCTGTCTTGAAAACCGCTTAAATAGCTGAACAAAAACGTACATTCCAGTCTTGCATTTTTCTAAATTACTTGTTTTACTGACCAAGGCACTTTAACATTTTGAAGAGCCAACGTCAGTGCCCTCGCTTCTGCCTGTGCTCTGGAGTGAGGAGGGAAGTTACCGTGCAGATGGGAGAATGCCCCTCCTGCCTGCTGGGGGCGCTCGCTTCTGTCTTTCCTTCCATCCAAGACCCCACTGTCTCTGGGGATGGTTTCTCCAAATCAGTAGCTCCCGTCATTCCCCATCAAAACACTAGGGCTTGAGAGTGAGTCCCTTGTAATTTCCCGAAGCCCTTAGAGCCAGTGTCATCAGGCCTGGTGGCTCCCCTGGGAAGGGCCTCGCGGCTACGTGCACACTGCAGCCAAGGCTGTTTTCGGGCATCCTGATTCCTGAGTGTCCCTCACTGAGGAGGAGAAACACGACTGGCCTTCCCTTTCCGTTACACATGCTGCCTTTCCAGGAATCCCTGCCCCTGCTCTTGGTGCATGCTTGGTCCGGCTGTCCCACGTGTGTCTGTTCCTTACTGAAGCTCCTTCGCTGGCACAGCTCAGGGATGCACCCGAATTTCCCAGCAGGCTGAGTTTCTGGTTGTCTTACGCTCAGATGCTCTCAAGCTCATTAGCTTCTCTCTGGGGAAGACAATAGAGTCTCAGACTGTGCGTGTTAAAAGAATCTTAGCTGAGAGTGATTCAGCCACTGCCTTTTATAGATGAGATCCAGAAGGTCCAAGTGTGCCTTCTCCCAGCCCAGAGAGCTTTCCCATGTGTTCTGCATGCAAGGCAGAAGGTCAGAGTTCAAGACTGGGTGCTGACGGGCAGTTGTGGTGTCCTTCCGGGCTCAGTTTCTCCCTTGCCTCCAGCCTGCCCCCGCACAGTCCTCCTCTACTTTCATTTCCCTTTCAGACGCTCCCGCCTTCTCCTCCTCCCTCCCAGCAATCCCACCCCTATCACGAAGGTGCTGTGGACAACACCTTTCATATCAGATGTGGAAGAAGCTGTCTTCATTTTCCCCTGCTACCTATAAGCAGCTGTTTGGGGTTGAACCCGTGCTGGGGTGGGTCTTAGGCTGCCTTGGAGGCATCTCCCTACAGGCCAGCTAGGCCTGGAAGGGGCCACTCTCTTCCTTTTATGGTCTTTGTTCCTGCCCTTCCTGGGCTCTGTAGGTGGAGCAGCATTTGGCAGATGGTCCGTGGCTGCCTGACCCAACAGGTTAAGGAAAATATGGGGGGAAACCCATTGTAATCCATAAATCATACCTTGGAAATTTATATCCTAAATAAAAGTTAAAAAAAAAAAAAAAAAAAAAAAAAAAAAAAAAGAAGAGCAAACACGTCGGTTAGGCCCAGATCAGCAGCTGGCAGCCTCGTTTTGTGGTTGGTGCAGGTATCCCTGAGGCTCATCCTAATGAATAAAGAATTTCTGAAACCCAGGCTTTGGACCTGATTCCCCGAGATGGGGGTGACCTGGGGATAAGCCACAAAGCAAAGGGACACCTTTTTCCTCATGAGGAAAGAGTGCATGGCTCATAAGGTTTTCCCATGGCTTTAGACCACTATGCCTCCTATTTTTCAGGGGCCTTGTTCTTAGAATTCAAATCTGCCTTTCCTACCACCCAGTAGTGTGTGGCTTTCACTTTTCTGGCCCTGTCCTCAGGCTTCCACTGAAAGCTGCTTCCAGGGCCCTCAGCTGCTGAGATGAATTTCTGTGCCAGCGAACAAAGCCTGAGGGCCTGCCCTGGGGAAGCCTCCGTGACTGTTCAGACAGGCGATGACAGGGTTCCAGCTGCACAGTGTGCAAAACAAATCCCGCACTCGAGCCCACAGGGCTGCCTCCCAGGGTGACGCGTAATCAGCACAGGGCACGCTGGCTTGATCGAAGGTGATGGTTTCCTTTCTACTAGCTTCTAGAACATGATCTGCTCCCAAGTTGTTAGGTATCAGCATAAAGCACATTCTTCCGGTAAGTGCCAACCCTCTCATTAAAGCCAGGGTGGCAGGCAGTGTCTGGTGGTTTCTTGTCTGTTGCTGGCTGTTCGCTCAGGTCGCCGGATTGGCACAAGCCAGTCATAACCGGTTTGTGAGGGCTGACTCACTGTGAACCTTATTTGCATGTGTGGTTTACAAGGTCTGCCACTTGGGTTTATAGCCGTAACGAGCATGTCCTAAGC
Organism: Sylvilagus floridanus; assembly: GCA_949820135.1. Taxonomy (NCBI): domain Eukaryota; kingdom Metazoa; phylum Chordata; class Mammalia; order Lagomorpha; family Leporidae; genus Sylvilagus; species Sylvilagus floridanus. The sequence continues at coordinate 88,847,255 of OX463238.1, forward strand.
AACATGAAATACACAAACAAAAATTAACTCTCATTCTGCCTGTGGACTCGGTGGTTTTCTTTACAAAATGACCTTGTGGATGATATATTCTTAGTTTTGCCTGAGGGCCCACTGTGTGTCTTGAAACTGCTGGCAGACTCCTCCTAGTGAAAGCCTGCTTTACTGCCTCAAGTACAAGCTCACAGCCATGTGGATATTTTAGCTAATTTTGACTTTTCTGAAAGTCAGATGTCCCATCCTCCAGCATAGTTTGTTTGCCAGGCTAGGTGTCCAGCCTTTTATCAAAAACTTAATTCACTGGGCCCTTGAGTGCCAGGGTACACTGGGCATAGTTATGTGCTTACTTGGCAAGGGGATTACCATGCAGTCGTAAGGTTCCTGTTGAAGCCCATCATTTTCATCTGATTTGTTTTCTCTCCCTCACCATTCCTCTCCAGTGCTGGACCCATGCTTGGGGAGCAGAGGGCTGTGTGCTGGGCAGAGCCCATCACAGTGGCCCTGCAGGCTTCTCGCAGCATGTCCCCGCACCTTTCATTTCTGAATTGTGCGCCTGGAGAAACAGCTGTGTGCAATTTCCTGTTGTATTTTATTTGTGGGTTTAGGACATGCTTACTTACCTCACATGTTACCTCCTTATTAGATTCCTCAAGATACGTTTTCCCTCGTTTCCTATAATGAGTGGTTATGTTTCTGAGTAACTGATTTTTTATATTACCCACTTATATATGAATTATTCCATCTTTGCATTGGGTTAGTGGAAGTTCAGAGCCCAATTTGCAGATCAACTTAAGTTGTGGAGAACAGAGTTGTTCAATGGAAATACAGTGTGAGCCACATCTGTAATTCTGAATGTTTTCTGGGAAAAGAAAACTACTAGTAATAATTTCAGAAGTAATTTTACTTAGTTTCTAAAATATCTCTTCAATCAGACTGCCTGGTTTCAAGTCCTGGTTCTGCCTATCATTCCAACCTCTTGCTAATCCAAACCCCAGGAGGCAGCAGGTGGTACTTGGATCCCTACCATCCACATGGGGGACCCAGATTGAATTCCTGGTTTCCACCTGGTCCAGACCAAGCTGTGGTGGGCATTTGAGGAGTGATGGACGATTTTGTCTCTATCCGTGTCTCTCTGTCAGATAGATAGACATAATAAATACATGAATAGCAAATGAAAAACATATCACTTCAACATTTAATCAGAATAAATATTGGGGTTGGACTTTTGGCCTAAGTGATTATGTAGAATTGGATTCCTGCCATCCACATAGGAGACTGAGTTCCTGGTTCTGGCCCAACCCCAACCATTGTGAACATTTGTAGAGTGAGCTACCGAGTGCTGTCTCCTTTTTATTTATTTTCATCTTAATTTAAGGAGAAAGAGACTGAGAGAGATCTCCTGTCGACTGGTTCAATCTTCAAATGCCTACAATAGGCAGGGCTGGGCCAATCCAAAGCTAAGAGCCAGATACTCAACTGGGGTCTGACGCCAAAGCTAGGAACCAGGTATTCAACCTGTGGGTGACAGGCCAAAGTACTTGAACTATCTGTGTCTTTCCAGGGTGCACATTAGCCGAGCTGGAATTGAGAGTGGAGCAGAGGCTCAAATCCAGGCACTCTGCTTTGGGGTACAGTTGTCCCTCGTGCTGCACCAGTCTTTCCCCAAGCCTATACATCTTAACATTCCATTTCCTTGGAGAAACGCAGAGCTCAGAGAGGAGGACGTGGTAAAAACGGAGGCCTCTCACCATCAGTGAATTTGAAGACTGAGTTTGCCTTTATACCTTAAGAGAGGATTTTAGATTTGTTAGGGATCTAGGGATCAGTCCTAGATTGACTGGCGGCGTCCCACTTTCTAGCTCTGGAGTCTCATTCTAAATGTGCATAAGAGCTAACTGAAGGCCTGCCCTGCCCCTTCACTGCCACCAGCCAGAGAGGAGGTGGGCTCTTCCTTCCCAAACCCAGACCAGTGCAAGGAGCCTGCCCCCTGCCCCTTCACTGCCACCAGCCAGAGAGGAGGTGGGCTCTTCCTTCCCGAACCCAGACCAGTGCAAGGAGCCAGCGTGGGGTCTGTTAGATTTCTTGTAACATTGGTGAAAAAGACTTTGGCCATGAAGAACTCATTGTTCTTTTTATTATTAAGTGCATTTATTTAGGGCTGTAGTTGGTATAAGTAGGTGTTTTTGAGGTACTTAAGTCCTGTTGTTACAGATTGCTTTCCTCTTCTTCATCCCATTAAAATCATTTATAGCCCTTTATTTATCCAGTAGTTTGAAAAATAAAACTGTATGTCTGTGTATATGTTGAGAGACATGTGAAAATGATGTGGGGCCGGGTGGAGGGGGAGGAGGAAGAATCCCAGAGAAGCTGTTTTTATCTGGTGTGCCTTTGCAGGCTTTTCTGTAAGATGTCCAGAGGATTTTGTAGCCTCTTTTCCAGGAATATACTTACTTCTAGTGAAAAATGAGCTTTCAGTAGTCCACTTTGATATGATACAAGCAATCAGTTGGTGGGTGTAAGTGCATGGCTCTTGAAAGAAGCAGGTCCGGGGGTGAGCCCCGGTGTGCTGCGTGTTACTTGAAAAGCATCTCGGTGTTCTGTTGAGTCCCTCCCCGTGGAAAGCCATCCGTGATGCTCGGTGTTCTGTTGATTCCTCCCGCGTGGAAAGCCATCCGTGATGGGACAGCGTCTGCTTTCTCGTCAGCTGTTGTTTTTGACGCCCACCGTCCTGGGCCCAGGCAAGTCTCTCCACAAAGACTGTCCATCCCACCCCTAATCCCACACTCCCGCTGAGTACTGATAATAAGCTTGCTGCGTGTACATGGACATCTCCAAAAGCCAAAAGGACTCTCCTTGCCTTTTGAGTTTTCTATTTTGCCTATGCAGTTACGCTTGTAACACTCTTTGCTTATTATACCATAATAATAGGGCGAAGCAGACAAAGACTACGATAACAAGAGAATCAGACTGGAGAAAGAAGCCAAACCCCAGTCCTCTTCATCCTCATCCTCCCACAGAGAATCTTCTAAAACAAAGTGAGTATCTAGGTGAGGGGCAGCCCCACAAGGCTATAATCTTCTCAGGTCCTGACACGGGGAAGTTTGTCTTCTGCAGTAAAGTTGATAGTTTAATAAATTCATTCTGGCCCATTTTGGTGATGGGCTAAGTGTGTTTCATGTTTTTTTTTTTTTTTAATATTTATTTATTTTACTTGAAAGAGTTACACAGAGAGAAGAGAGGCAGAGAGAGGGAGAGAGATCTTCCATCTGCTGGTTCACTCCCCGGTTGGCCGCAATGGCCAGAGCTGTGCTGATCCAAAGCCAGGAGCTTCTTCCAGGTCTCCCAAGTGGGTGCAGGGGCCCAAGGACCTGGGCCATTTTCTACTGCTATCCCAGGCCATAGCAGAGAGCTGGATGGGAAGTGGAGCAGCCGGGTCTTGAACTGGTGCCCATATGGGATGCTGGGCTTCAGGCCAGGGCATTAACCCGCTGCGCCACAGCGCCAGCCCCCTCATGTTGTTTTCATCCATGAAAACTTTATGGGAATTAATTCATTTGGCATCAGATTTAGGTATCTTATAAGCATTTTCACTATGAAAAATTTCCTAAACATCTGGGATCTTTTTTCTAAAGGAAAATTAAAAAATAAACACACTGTTATGCTTTCTTTGAAGACTTGGAAACAGAGGCACGGAGAAAGAAAATGTCTTGTCCAAGGTTGCAGGTTCTCTCTGAGTGCTGAAGCCAAGATCGGACTCCAGGAGTGTGAGTCCAGTGCTTGCTCTTTCAGAGTTAAGACTTCACAGGACACTCAGTGTCTGCTGCGAGCTGAGGGGTAGCTGTCATTTACTCTGGTATTTGTTTGGAAAATTGCTTCCCAAGATGATCTGGCAAAAACAAGTGCATAGTGTTACCATGTGGAAGCCAACAGAGATGAGAGGGGGAGAGAGAGACCCAAGTGTCAGATGCAGAGATGTCGCCGAGCCTGCCTCCTGTCAGAGGACAGACAGAGCTCCAAGGTGAGGGGCAGCTGAGGCCAGAGTTGGGGCCGGTTAGTGCTACTGGCAGTCTGCAAGCTTCCTGAGAAATCAGGCAGCTTGGTTTTTGCTAATGAACAGGGCTGCATTTGTCAAAGGCACCAGAAGTCCTGACACTGGGCCTTCTTAGAACATGCTCTCCTGCTCTGTGACCTTGCAACCTCTCGTGCCAGCAGCCATCTTGTCCTTTTATAACTAGACCACTGAGCTGCCTCAACTTACCTTTGTGTAATGCTTTGCTCCAGGATACCCAGGCCCTCCTCAGAGCCCTCAAAGAAGGAGATGCCTCCCCCTCCACCTGTGTCCTCGTCCTCCTCGTCCTCGTCGTCCTCGTCCTCGTCCTCCTCCTCCTCCTCCCAGAAGCCAACGAAGCCTGCACACAAGAGGTCCAGGCAGGAAGCAGACAGCTGTGGCTCAGACCCTCACAAAAGTGCCAGTAGTACCAAGAGCAGCCATAAGGACTCTTCCGTCGTCAAGCACAGAAAAGTACCGGGGAAGGACTGTGGAGGCTCTGCGGAGCACAAGGTGAGCGGGGCACGCGCTGAGCGGGGCGGGGCAGCCTGGCTTGTCTGTTCATCGAGGTCTCAGATAAGATTGGTTCCTAGGGATGGTCCAGCAGAACTGTCCATCCCTTTGAATAAGGCAGGACTGCCTTGTTTGTGTTTAAAAGTTTTACTTTTTGGAGGGAAAGTCGAATGTAGTTAATATGACTTAAAAAATGGAGGTCATTTCCTAAAATGATTTAGTGGTAAAAAGGCGGACTGGATTTGTGTACTGATCTGCCAGGTGTTTTGCCTGCTTTAAATGATCTCGGAGTCTGTGTTAGCAGTTACAGTGGAAACCAGTAACCCCTTTTGTTAACTGGGGGTGGGGTGTTGCCCGAGAAACGTCCCCTCCTCTCAGGGACATTCTTGACTTGATGTCTGTCCGAGTCCGCAGTAAGATGAGAGCGCGGCTGCTGTTGGCGTGGCTGGGCGAGCGTTTGGCCGCACTGCACCGGGCAGCGCCTAATGCGCTCCTCTCTGAACTCCTGCGTTGGGCCCCTCACGGGGATGGCTCTTTGAGGACAGTGATCTCATAGGTCAGAGTGTAATCTGAGGAATGGTTTCTCACAGGGAACGTCTGGGGATGCTGCAAACCCTTTCCCCGTGCCTTCTTTGCCAAATGGTAACTCTAAACCAGGGAGGCCCCAAGTGAAGTGCAGCAGGTACGACTGCGGGTGCTCCCCCTGCCTCTCTCGCCCATCCCTGCTCCCCTGCCCCCGCCCCACCACGCCCTCTGTCTGCACTGACCCTCTCCACACTCCCTGCCCCAGCCCCCTTGGCATCTTTTGCTATCTGCCTGCACCTAGTAATTTCAGATCCACCCTTCATTTTTCCTTCTTTTTCAGACAACAAGCTGATTTTCACATGAAGGAAGCCAAAAAGTTGAAGGACAAAGCAGAGACAATGGTTAGTCATGGCTCTTTACCCCTCGGGTAGAATGCTTTCTGATTAAATATGGGGAGTGGGGGCCTACAGCGTAAGGAGGACAACTGGGAATTGGTGACCAAGCAGTAAGAGGTCTTTTGTGGAGTTCTTTTTAGGCTCCATTGATTGTCTGACCGTGGGCAGTTATGCCAAGTGTCTTGTTACAACTTTTGTATCTAAACACGTGGAAGTAATCCACCTGGTGATTTTATACCTCAGTGCATTTTGTCGGATGTGGTAGTGAGTTCTGCTGCTTGAGTCCATTTGTGTACAACCTGAAACATTTCACCAATCAAGGAAATCTGTTTGCACCCCAAAATTCTCTTCACAACCTCGAGAGACTAACCTGAAGGCCTTTGTTAGTTGGAATTTGAAGTTGAAGCTGATGATTGCACTGTGGGTAAACATGCTTTTGAACTTTCTGGAAGGCGATGGTTTTCTTGTTAATAGTAGACATAATTAAGTGTGCATTTACACCTGTCCTGTAGTATAATGAGATCATGCCTTCCCTTTGTTTACTTAAACATCTACAACTCTGGGGCTTTTATTTACTGGATGTCTTCCCCAAACCTAATCCCCTGCAAATGTGCCATACTCCCTGGAAAGCCGTGTGTGGGACTTTGGTCTCATGGGAGAGAGGCACTGATGCCCTTTTTTCTCCCACATGCCAACCCAGCCAGGTGTTCTGGAGCGCACCCCCCTCCAGTCCCCAGATGTCACTACCTGTGGTGCTTTGTGGAGATCCTGGCCTGGGATGCCTCATCGATCTGCAGTGATGCAGCTGTTTTCAGACAGGCTTAGGAGGGCTAGACTGAGACCCTTCAGGTCAGCATCACTGAGCAGAAAGCTTATGGATAGCCTGCCGTGCTGCATGTCCTACAGGGGTTCAGGAGATGATCCACTCTAGGCCTCTTCCCAGAGCTACCCTGTACCTGCATGACCTGCGTCAGGTTACGACTGCTCCAAGCAGTGGCACACTGAACTCCACCCTTCCAGCCCCGCAAGACCGTCTTTGGAACCGTATGAGTTGTTGGAAATGAGTATTTACTGAGCACTGGAAGTCAGTTATCTAGGAGTTTGTCATTGGACTTTCAGCAGTAGATACCCTCATTGTTCAAACAATTTTGTAAGATTAGCTCCAGGGAACTTTCTTTCAGTAGATACCCTCATTGTTCAAACAATTTTGTAAGATTAGCTCCAGGGAACTTTCTTTTGTTTTTAACCTATACATATATGCGTATTTTCTTTTCCGTAGCCTAAAGAGGCTATACAAACCAGTGTACCAGAATGGCCCTGGTTTCAAGTTGGTGGCATCCCATTTTAATAAGAAATTATCAAACTGCTTTTAAAAGTTTATGGAAAGTGGAATCAAAGTTTGTTGTTTTGGTGTAAAATTTTTTGAAAGCCATGCTTTGTTTTTTCCTAATACATAATTTTCCATTAAGTCTCCTCATGTACCCCTCTGTGCTCTAAAAACATGCCAGTTTGGGTAGTAACCCTGTGGCCCGCTTTTTCCATAGTAGTCCCCTTAATTGTCTCCAACGAGGTACATTTTGCATTGCAGATGGCACACTACCAAGAACAGAGGACTGTATTTCCAGATTATGTTCATTGTTGAGTAGAGACATTAGAACCCCACTGTTTTGGCACTATTTCAGGAGATACACAGAGTTGTCACAAGATTATTATCATTGGTAGCTTTACAAAATACTTACATCTCTAGAAAGTGCAGATAGTAAAATTGCCACAGTACATTGTAGTTTCTTTGGTTTCTGCCTTAAGGCTAATATTTATTTTGAAAATTCTGTAAAAGATGGTCTTAGTTAAGCAAATTTGAAGGATTGGATTCCCATTAGTGAGGCAATCCAATTGTGTCCTATACTGCTGATTAATTGGGGCATGTTAATTTGATTTTTATTCTTTCTGTCACTAATCTTCTGAGCCTGAGTTCTCTTAAATTTTTTTTTTTTTTAAATTAAGTTGGTTAGGGGCTGGAGTGTAGCACTACAGGTAAGATAGCAGTCGGTACAACTGCATCTCATATCAGAGTGCTTGGGTTGGAATCCTGGCTCCATTCGTAGCTGTCTGCTCTGGATTCAGTTCCCACTCCTGGTCATTTGGAGAGTGAGCCAATCAATGAGAGATCTCTCTCTGTCTCTTGGCCTCTCAAACTATTTTTTATATTTAAAAATATTTGAAATGCATGCATAGCTTTTCAAATACACATTTCCATGAACGTTTGAAGGTCCCACGTTGGGGGTGTGTATTCAGCAACCCCATTCACCGCATTCCCTTAAGCACAGGAGCAAGATGCATGCCGGTGATGATTGCCAGCTTGCCTAGGGGAAGAATTTTCTCTGCTTCTCTCCTGTGAATTGTAAATTAACTTGCAGCCTCAGCCATCTCTTGGCTGACCCGTCACCATCTCCTTATAGTCTACTTAACATCTTTACTGTTTTCATTCTTTTTGAACATATCAGCACCAGCAGAAAATACAGGCTTATGTGTTTTGTGTTAATCAGTTGTTCTCACATATAGAGAAAAGTGAGTTGCACATTATAGCCGATCTCATTCATTGAACTAGTCATTTGTCTTCAGTGAGAAGCATATTAAGGGTTCAAATGTGTATTCCAGTTTAAGGTGACCACAGTATCTGATTTCACTGAAACTGTATCCCTTGGCCCAGTGGGGATAGCCTTGACTAAACTTAGACACCAAAGGAGATTAATGTGTGAGGTCTCAAATGCATTAAAAGGTGGCTGTTAGGTCTTTTATCTGAGCTGCTCAGAAAACATACTGCTCTGGATGTGTAGAACAATCTCTTTCTCAAGAAAGTTATATATATAAGATGTGGATGCATGGTACTATCTGGGGGACTGTTGTGCTTATTAATGCTTTATTTCCATAAGGTATCTTGTTTACTTGGTAGGATTTTTTTTTTTTAAGATTTTTATTTATTTATTTATTTGAGAGGTTAGAGCTACAGAGAGGGAGACACAGAGAAAGGTCTTCTATCCACAGGTTCACTCCCCAAATGGCTGCAAGGGCCAGAGTTGGCCAATCCAAAGTCAAGAACAAAGGGCTGGCTCATTTGGCTAATCCTCTGCCTGTGGCACTGGCACACTGGGTTCTAATCCCGGTTGGGGTGCTAGATTCTGTCCCGGTTACTCCTCTTCCAGTCCAGCTCTCTGCTGTGGCCCAGGAAGGCAGTGGAGGATGGCCCAAGTGCTTGGGCCTTCCACCCGCATGGGAGACCAGGAAGAAGCATCTGGCTCCTGGCTTCAGATCGGTGCAGCACCGGCCATAGCGGCCATTTGGGGGGTGAAGCAATGGAAAAGGAAGACTTCTCTCTCTCTCTCTCTCTCTCACTCTCACTCTCACTGTCTAACTCTGCCTGTCAAAAAAAAAAAAAAAAAAAGGAGTGAAGGGCTTCATCCAAGTCTCCCACGCGGGTACAGGGGCCCAAGCATTTCAGCCATATTCCACTGCTCTCTCAGGCCATTAGTAGGGAGCTGGATCGGAAGAGGAGCAGCAGGGAGGTGAACAGGTGGCAGCTTCACCTGCTCTGCCACAGTGCCGGCCCCTCTGTAAGGCCTTGAGAGCATAGTCTTCACACAGGATTACTGTCCTTTTCCTAGCGGCTTTTTGCTAAGGGGCAAGTGTGGGTAAGACAGAGCTGACGTACATTCTCACACTGTCTCGCCTCTGTTAAACTGAGCGCGTTGAGGGAGGCGGTGGTGAAGAATGGGGGCCTGACAGTGCCCATGTCCTTCTGCAGACTGACAAGGTTGGGAAAGCTTTCAAGTACCTGGAAGCCGTCTTGTCCTTCGTGGAGTGCGGGATAGCCATGGAGTCGGAGAGCCCGGCGTGCAAGGCCGCCTACGCCGTCTACTCCGACACCGCAGAGCTCCTCAAGTGAGTGCGTCTCCCGCACCTCTCCCCGCACCCTCCTCGCTCTAACCTGCTTAGTGTGAGCACAGCTCCGTCACTAGGAGCTGTTGCCACCTAAAATCGTGTCCTAGAAGAGGAGCTAGCTCAGGACAACCCTTCCACCTCGGGGAGGCTGCGGGCTCGGTGGAAGCCGCGCCTTCATTCCTGTGCAGCTCCACACTCCTGGAGAACTGCCCTCCTCGCCTTTCCCCAGAGGCCTTCGCCATCGTTCCGAGGCCTTGGCTTTTTGTATCTCATTCTCCTGGCTTCACATCTTCAGGAAAAACCAGTGTAGATAACCTAGACAAGCTTAGCTAGATGTATTTGTGCCTAGGATTTTCATCTAACCACATGTACTTTCATGTTTTCCTGTAGGTTCATAATGTCATTAAAATCCTTTTCAAGTGCCACAACCCAAGAGAAAATATTTGCTGTTTTATGGTGTGTATTTTTGCTTTACCTAATTAACAATGTCTCAGTGTTTTTGTGTCTTTTGATGAAACAGAAGTATCTGAAATTTGTTTTCACGATGTGGAAGTTGTGGGAGGCAAACTCGTAGTTTGGTCAAGGGCTTGGTGCTGCTGAGAGTTAATGAGTATGAAGTAGTCTTTGCTGCCATTTCACTGATGGCTTGATAAGTAAGTCCCTTGCTCTCGTTATTTAAGCGATGTCTGTGTATTCCTGTTTTTCCTCTAGTTTATGTGTCTGAGCAGCGCGGTAAAGATTCTTGAGATATGCTTCCTCATGCAGATGAGGAAATCCGGTGTATTTATTAGGCTGTAAGAGGTTAGGTGACCATGGCTAATAAGGACTTGGTGTTAACGTCTGTTTTTGCTCACAGCATGCGTTGCCAGTCCATTTTGAATATGGCAATGTTTCGGTGTAAAAAAGACATAGCAATAAAGTATTCCCGTACTCTCAACGAACACTTTTGCATCAGTTCTTCCAAAGTTGCCCAGGCACCTTCTCCATGCATCGCAAGGTAATCAAGTCTCATTTAAGTAATTTCTAAAATTGAGCCAGTTCTTTACTTCTTGCTTTCACAATCACTTATAGATGTGAGGGCACTTCAAAAAGTTCTTGGAAAATGAGAATAAAAGATGTATTTGTGGTGGGCGTTGTGGCACAGCAGCTAAAGCTGCTGTGAGATGCCCAGGTCCCACTCGGAGCGTCTGGTTCAAGCCCGGGCATGCCGTGCTGCCTAGCCAGCGTCCTGCTCGTGGGCCGAGGAGGTAGCTACAGGAGGCCCAATTCCTAGGGTTCCCTGCCACCCATGTCGGATTCCTGAATAGAGTTCCTGGCTCCTGGCTTCAGCCTGGCCTAGAGCCTCGCTCTTACAGGCATTTGGGAAATGAACTAGTGGGTGGAAGATTGATAGATCTCTTTCTCTCTTATTCTACTTTTCAGATAAATAAATCTTTTTTCTAAAACAAGCAAACAAAAACTTTATTTGACGCAAACAACATGCATTGGATCTGTAATCATCCATGTATTGTAGTATGCGTTTTCCATGAACTTTTTGAATATCCCTTGTATATGTATGTGACTTTGACCTCTCAAAAATTATGTGCTTCATTTATGTATGTGCTTATTTGCTCTTTAGACTTAATCATTAGCATCTTTTTGAGAAATAGCTATAAGTCAAAGTTTTTGTTCATTGGATTTTATCATGGAGGTAATTGCAAAGAATAAGAGTTCACTTTGAGAGCTTTGGGAGTCTTTAGATAATGCCTAAGGTCACCAAACAGCCAGAGGCCAAGTCCACAGCTCCAGAGCCAAAGTCCTTTGCCCCTCGATGTGACAGGTCCTTGGCGTTTCAGTAAACAAGAGCTTTCCATAACTGCATCCCTTCCATCTCCAGAGTCCGTACCAGTCACGCGCAGAGTGAATTATCTGTAGCAAAATTGTTTTCTGCACTTTGAGAACTGAAGTTGTTCACTCATTACAATGCAAGATGTTGAAAAACCTAATCCTTGCCCGAGCTGTTTAAAATGAAGATGGAATTTCTTCCCTGTAGTGCCCGCCTAGTGTTTTCTTTAGCTTACTCCTGCTCCTGGTGAAGTGCCCAGCTCAGATAGATTTTGCTATCTGAAGACTTTCACAAGACTTTCACTGCCCCATTTCTAGCACCCTCAGAAGAGGAGGCTCCCAGATGGCCTCTCCTGAAAACAGAATGTCCCGACTGGGAAGTAGCTTCTCCCTGTGAACACTGTCACGGCTCCCACTTCTGAGACCGCTGGAAGCGAATAGGGTGTTAGTCACGTTGCTAGTCAGCTCCTTCGACCCTTGTCCAGCCTGTGTGCCCACACATGGAGCACCTTCTTCCTGCCAGCCCTGTGGTGGCTGCTGCGGGTGCGGCAGTAAACAGTGCAGACAACACTGCTGCCCGTGGTGCTTCCTGCCTCGTCCTTAACGGTGCGTGTTCCGCTGGGCATGCGGCCCGGGGCCAATGGCGCATCACGAGGCCGCCGCTGCTGCTCCTGACGATCCATCCCTCCGTCTCCTGTCCTTTTTTGTTTGTTTTTAATGGCTAAGTGACTTCATTTGTGTTTCTCATTCAGTCCACATGGAGACACCTGTTATTTTGCATGTTGAGATACTGAGCGGAGAGCACAGATGAGGTTGAGTCACGGATACATGGCACTTCCCTGCCCAGTTCATTCATTGATTCAGTGGTGTGTTTGTTTGTTTTATCAAGAGCCTACTCTAATGTGCTAAATGCCCATGAAACCAGGGTTAATAAGACTTGGTCTCTGCCTCCAATGTGTTATGATCTAGAAAAAGGAATAGAAGATACATGCAAGAAGAGAGAGAAGTTCAAGTGGTGGCAGGAAGGAAGCTGTCATATATGCACAGTGTCCTGAAGAGTGCCAGGGCCTGAGCCAGTGTTCACCAGTCAACCCTGAATGGGTGAAAGCTTGAACGCAATATGGAGAGAACTCTTTTACGGGACAAGTTGGAATTGGGTGTGGGAAGGGGGAGGGAGTCCAAAGAGAAGAAGTAGACTGCAAATGGCCCAAGAAAGTGTGTTTGGGTACAGGCAAACCCGTTAGGGTGCTTCTGTGACCTTGTAGGAATGACTTCAGCAACGACTGGCATTTAGGGGTTTATATACTGAGCCTTTCTGACTTGGACTACAGTTCCAGAGACCAAAATATGTGATCTGGGGGTCTAGGTGATTGACCAGTTCTCTCTCCTCTTCCACTTTGCAGAAGCACGGGCACACCATCCCCTCTTTCCCCAATGCCTTCTCCTGCCAGCTGTCTCGGGTCCCAGTCAAGTGCTGGCAGTGTGGGGAGCAGCGGGATGACTGCCACCGTCAGCACCCCGGTCACCATCCAGAACATGACATCGTCCTATGTCAGTATCACATCCCACATTCTCACCGCCTTTGATCTTTGGGAACAGGCTGAGGCCCTGGCAAGGAGGAATAAAGGTAAATGGGGCTGTATGGTGGTCACTGGGGCCTGGGGCCTGGAGAATAACACCATTGGTTTGGAAAGGAAATGTGTGCCTCTTGAGTTTTTTCAATTCCGCCTCATAACCTAATTGCAGTTCTTCCTTGAGCTCATTGGCATGGAGCTGGACTTCTGTGGCTGGATCTTAGCAAAGCCAAATGAGAGGCAGCTTTAGCCTCTAGCCCCTTCACAGTGCTGGTGCCCTTATTTCAGCCTGAGCCAAAAGGCTGGCTAAGGACAAGGCCATCATAGGGAAAGACACTGGCTGTTCTTCGGCTGAACGCATTTGAGATGTGAAATAACCTAACTCAGACACTGAGTTTAGTGGTTCGTGAGTCTTATTTCGAGGAAGAGGCCCTTGGAAGTTCCAAGCTTTAGGAGCGGCAGAGCGTGCAGTTAGGGCGCCTGTCCGTGACCACTCAGTGAACGCTGCCGGCCTCGCAGGCCGCTGTGTAGCTGCTCCTGGTTGTCAGGAAGGCGGCAGCCAACCAACTGCAGTCACTTACTTTCTCCAGAGCCTCTTAGAGCTTCGTCTTTCTCAGCAAACTAACACTGGTTTTTACTTTTTATTCGCACATCCATTGGGCCAAAAGCATATGTGGAGTATTTTCTAAGTGCTGGCCGCTGTGCTGGGCACTATGGATTCAGCGGGCACGCCAGCCTGCGTCCTGCCCTTCTGATCTCCCGGGGCCGTGTGAGCACCTGGCAGGCGGTTACAGTTTTTTGCTGTTAGTTGAAGTGTGTAATTTGGGGGGGATAGTTTCCGAGAGCTGAATTGTTGTGTTTCCATTCTTATCTGTGTGTGTGCAAACTTATTTACTTAGTTTTGGTTTGGTTTTATTTGTAGAATTTTTTGCTCAGCTCAGCACAAATGTGGGCACCTTGGCCCTCAACAGCAGTTTGGTGGATTTGGTGCACTATACAAGACAGGGTTTTCAGCGGCTCAAACAATTAACCAGAACACCTTAATGGAGGCCCAAGTTGACTCAATGCCTTGGAAACTTATTTGCACATTGGAAGCCTCACATCCAGTCTGGACATCTGTCTCATCAGGACGCCGAACTTAAAGCACCATGACATGGCCAGGACATTTGTCCACGTAACCTCTCAAGACCTGTGTGATCATTAGTGGGACGCAGTGGTTCTGCAGAAGCAGAGAGAGGAGGGCTGTCGGCCACAGAGATGATATTGCCTTTCCTAACTGAAGGACAGAAGTGCAATGTAGCCGATTGGGTGTAGGAATGGTCTGGAGACATTTCTGTGTGTGTGTTTTTTTAAAAAACCAGCAGGATGCAAGTTGCAAGTGAATCGAGGAGAAGCAGTTTCAACTCTGGACGCAAATCCCATCATCGCAGTAGCCTCACTAGTCCATTCCCAGAAGGATTTTTTTTTTAAACAATGAATTTTGGTGAAGGGCTTTGTGGATGATTTTTTTTAACGTTTTGGGGGAAATATTTGTTTAATACATTCTGATTGCCATCTGTAAACCATAATGTTGTGAAGGACTCCACTCTGCCCCTCTATCTGCCAATGAGCAGTGGTTTTGATAATACCAAGTATTGTCATAATTTATACAACTGAAGGTGGCCCCCCGCCCCATGGCCTTTAGTCCCACATGTTCACCAATTGTGCTGCTTGTCAGCTGAGGTCAACGCTGTGGAGGGGGAGCCATCACAAGGTCGGCAAAGACTGTGGAGGACGTGGCCCTGCCCCCCCCCCCCTCCAGTGCAAGGGGCTGGCTAGCGAGGCGGTTGGCATTGGCCATCCTCTGAATGTCCAACCTTGGGAAAGAAAGGAACCAACACTGATCTCTGACCAGATGGCGGAAGTGCTTTTGTGTTTAAATAGAGCTGGAATTAGGTGCTGTGTGTGGTCTGCAGTAAATGTGGTAACTCTAATGTGTCTAACCAACTCAGAGTTTTGTTAGTGAACAAAGAAAAATGAAATCTACTTCTTAGAGAGGCTATATTTTTCTGCTACAAATTATTTTATATTTATAGCAAAACCAGACCTTCCAATCCCTTTACTGTCTAGGAAACTTAACTCCCTGAAAGGATGTGGAGATTTGGGGATTAATTGGACTTTTAAAAAATTGTCACCACATGCCTTCACTCCAGTGTTCTTGGTCAACTCGATTTGATTATGTTCAAGAGGAACTGTGGCCTTCCCAGAAGCTATTGTCATACTATGTGTGGTAACCCTCGTTCGTTCTGAATGGCATGGGCTGAAAGAACGCAAGTAGGACTTCCTCATGCCCATAAGCACAGGTTTTCTTTTTCATTGAAACTTTGAAGGTGGTTGTTTTGAGTGCATTTATCTGAAAGCCAATTCTTTTTATCCCTTCTAGAAAGAGGTAGAATTTGCACATGTATTAAAACTGAGGAGTGTGTATTATGTAACTGGTTAATTCTCTACCCCATTCTGACTCTTCATATTGTTTCCTACCAAGCATGTTTCACACTTGGATATTTATTTATTGTGAAGAAGGGAGAACCGTTTGTATTTATACTGAAGACTCCCAAGGTTCCTATGGTGAATGTAAGAGCTTTATTGGTAGTTTGGTGACTACACAAAGGGACATGCAGAGGACGGGCAGTGTGTGTCTGTCACAGTGTGAACTGCTGGTGTGGGTGGAGCTCCTCCTTCGGTCTCTTCTCCGGCCTATCTTTGCTGATGTGGTAGCTGAGGCAAGACCTTGATATGTGACCCTGACTGGCTCATTTCATTTACTGATGCTGTAGAGCAAAGCAGTGTTCCTTTTCAGTGTATTCATTTAAACAGACAATCTGTTGTTCAAAGAACAATAATTGCCTGGCAGGTTATGTGTTTATAGCATTGTGCAGTCACCTCCACATGTGGGGGACAAGGCACCAGAATCGGGTGTACGTGATGATTCTAACATCTTTCTTTCCTCCTCCTCCTGGCCTGTCCCCTCCCTGTGACCCCTGCCACTCCTGGAAACAAGCACCTGTCAGCTGTGAAGGCTTAGGTGGCTCCCGTAGGTCCTCATCCGTGCAGATCACGCCAGAGCCACGTTCCAGCAGCCTCAGTGCCACCCCACTGAAGCTATCTTCGAGTAGCTTTCTTAGCCGGTTCTAAAAGGACAAATTGCTTTTTCAGTGGCCTTTTTCTGAACTCTGTATTCAATTTTTATTTGTCCCTTTAAACTCTTAACATTTACATAGATCATCGGTTTGTACTCTTCTGGTCATTGGACATTTCTTACTCTTACTGCCACACTTACTGTACCTGAAAACCAGTTCCCCAGTGGCTACCTTTAAAGTGCAGTCTGCAAGAGGTGGTGGCTGATGAGTCCTTTTTCGTTCATGTCTTTTCCCCCTGCTACAGTTGTGGATAGAAGTCTTAAGGACTTTTTAAATCATTTGCATTCTTCCACTTCACGCTTACAAGTTCCAAAGGCACAATTTGTACTGAAGTAGACAATTTGAAAAGATTAGAAAATAAAATGAAACCTTGGGACACATGAAAATCTTGTCATAGTAGTAACAGTGCACATTTCAGAGTGAGACAAACACAAAACCTCTGAAGGAATAAACACGGTGTAAATCTCCCCACTAGCACTACAGCAGTGTGTGTGTGTGTGTGTGTGTGTGTGTGTGTGTCTCCGTCTCCTCAAGAGGAGATGGAAGAATGCCGCTTGACTCTCTTCTGTCCTTTCTGAACATTTTTAAAATGTGAATGTATCACTGTAAGAGCCCTGCTAAGTAGTAGGCTCACGGCACGACACCAAGGCCATGTGTTGGTGCAGAGTCAGGGCCCAGGACGCAGCTGGCAGGAGTGAATCAGCACAGCAGAGCTTGACCTCCTGGTATGATGATTCGATCATAAGACCAAGTGGGCAAAGCAAGCAAATGCTTTTTTTTTTTTAAGCAAAAAGTTTATGGATTCTTTTAGCCAAAATGTGTAGATATTTCTCCTAGACAAATTGGACCACAGCTCATTCCCTTGTTCTGAATTGTTTAACACCAGATCTCAGGATGTTTAGATGCTAGCAAACTCTACCCCTTTCTGGCACAAGCTTGCCTTAAATTGATATCTTATATATTAACCGTAGTAAAGTCAGGAGCTTACTATTTTTATTATTATTCTTGTTGAGTAACTTTTGGAAAGAAAAAAACCATTTTGTCCTCCGCAATGAACGAAATTTGTTTCAGATATATAAATATATATACATATATATATACACACACACACGCACCTAGAGATTGAATTGGGTTTATTCCTCACACCTTTGTTAAGCAAAGCCAGTTTTCAAATTGTCCATGGGTGTTTTGCCATGGCTTCAGTAGGTGTGATGTGGGCCTTCACACCTTCTCTTCTGCTTTATGAAGTTTGCAGTGCATTTGTGCATCTCGCAGTAAATGAAATAAGGTTTGAGGTTGGACTTTTTTTTTTTTTAATATACTTAAAAATATCTTCCTCCTACCACAGATTCTCGCTCCTTTTTTCTTAGTGATTTTCTCAAACACTACAAAACATCTTTGAAAAACATTGCCACTTCATCTGTCGCACTCTTTACCAGTAACTAGCAGTATTTAAATCTTGAAAGAATATTTGGACCTCTTTGAGGGAACACAGAGTTACAGATTTGAGTGTGGGGATGGAAGCTCGTTCCCATCGTTCCCACTGCAGCTGTAGGGGAGGCCGGGATCCGGAACACAGGACTTACGCTTTGTCTTCCTTTCTCTGGCAGTTGCCTCTCTTGCTTTTAGTCCCATTTAAAGTGAGTGGATGGGAGGTGTTTTCCCGTGTCTGTTTTTTGTTTTCTTTTTGGCTCATCTTGCTGCGGGGAGGTGTGATGGCCGAATACAATGATGTTGGAGAGTTTCTTTCCAACATGGCAGGTGGTGTTTCTGTGGCGTGAATCTCAAGTGTGCAATCCAGATGTGTTCGTTTCTTGGTAACAGAATACCCACCTCTTCATGAATCGTGAACACTGAGCATGTTTTTTAGCTCTTATTTATGATGAACTGACAAATACCATCTACCACTATCCTTTGGCAGCTGTCAGTTTCTCCTTGTTTTCCGGGAAGCCACACTTTTGCACGTCAGACATCAGTAGGTACTGGCATGGGTAGAGAAGCGCTCGTACTTCTCTACCTAAGAGGGAGCCCAAGAGGCAGGAAGAAAACCCTGTAGCTCATCAGTGTCTGTTGAGACGCTGGCCTGGGAAGTCCCCTGCTGGGAGGCTGGCCAAGCTGCCCTGCACTGAAGGCCATGGCTGACCTAAGCCCGAGAACTTGCTTTGCATGAGTAGATGCTGAAGCGATGCTCAGCACAGGCAGTATTAACTTTGCTTTTTGTTCCGGACATCAACATGTATTGTTAAAATTTCTGTACATCCTCCCTCAGATACCAAGAATACACTGTCCATGCTGGGGTGTGTGTGTATGTGTACGTGTGTCTCCCAAATCTTGGTGTGTTTTTTTTCCCTTTTTTTTTTTTCTTCTGAATGTGATCATGTTTTGGATGATACCTGAGCAGGGTTGCCTTTTTTTATTTATTACCATTATATATTATATTATATTATATATTTTTGCTTTCTTATAACATTAGAGGAAAGTTAAATCTTCATATTAATAAATTGTTTAATAAAGGAATAAATTGTCCAGTTGATGAATGAACGTCGCTGGTCTATCTTCAATGAGTTTTCTCTAATCACTGTGGAGCTCTGCGCCAGCTGTCGTCGACACAATGATTTTGGATGTAGGACAGGGAAGCAGTGATGCTCCCAACAGGAAGATGTGTGAGGCAAATTGGGGGGGGGGGGGCTCCCTGCATTTTATCTACTTCAGCAATGAAACTGCAACTTGGGGCTTTTGTGAATAAAAGTTAGCTGCCTTGTATAGTCCTTTGAAAGAGACATACATGATCTGTGAGAAAATTATAGTTTGTTTTTTTTTTTAGAAGAAAAATTTGCAAAAGATCTTTCCAAAGATGATGTGCCACAGATCTTTTGTTTGCTGTTCTCTGTAATGAGGATTAAATGCTGTTTAAACAAAGAACTGACTTGTTCATCTTGGAATCCGTCCTTTCCACAAAAGGATCGAGCTGCATAAAAAAAATAATAAAGGTTTAGAGAAATCATTGGTGTTGAATCTGTGCTTTCACTGTTTGAATCAAGTAACACTTAAACTTCACCATCTGAAATTTCCAAGGAGTGTTTCACACAGAAAATGTGTTCTTATTCATGATCTGTGTGTGTGGTTGAAATACGGCTCTACCTCAGTGATTTCATGACATCAGAAAGGACCTCGCTGCTCACCTGTGGATTGGGAATTCGAATGCAAGCTCTCCAGTTTGATCTTGGCCGTGTTTTCTCTCTGTCCATGTACTCACTTGCGAACTGTGTTGATATGGTGTCTACTCAGTACGATGGCAAGGATCACATTGCATGTGTTGTGGCTGGCTCACTTAGTTCCTGGCATAGGGTAATCACTCAAGCCTGGTGGCTGTTTTATTTCTTCTGCTCCGCACACCATAATATGCCAATTGCCAACCCTCTATCCCTGCCTGAACACTGATAGGAAACTCTCTGCCCACCCCTTATTATCCTTAACTATTTACCCATCGTTCTGTTGTATCAGTTTTCACTTGTACTGGTCCTAATGAACGAACAGGTTTGTGGTGAAGTTGACCACTCAGCAGTACCTGCCATACAAGGCCTCATTGCAAGAGGGGAAAGTGTATGTGTTCTGAGTGAGAAACTACAGAGAAGACACCTCATAGGTAACAGGATTTGAAAGATGGGTCATAAAATCTCTTCCAAGTCCTTAAACTTTCCTATAAGAACTCTTCATGTCATGTCTTATGTCACTTTAAATGTCAGTAGTATACATTCAATTGATTTTATCCAGCTACCTACAAAGAATGCTTCCATGACCATCCCTGAAACAAATATTTGGGCAAATTCAATTTCTTTGGGATAAATTCCAAATAGTGGATTATAGGGTAAAAGATATATTGCAAACATAAGTATAGAAAACCAGAACAAATAGTACAATGTTTTCATATATGCCTACCACTTAGGTTTCACCAGTGGATACTTTAGCATGTTTTCTTTATATAAATGTGTGTATCTGTGCTGAATAGTGAGTTGCAGATGTAGTGCTGGTTTTCTGTGTGCATCTCTCCCACTTCCCAGTGTAGCCACAATCCCCATTATAACATCTAGGAGAATTTCTCATTGTCTCAATTCAACACATGTTCAGATTTCTGCAGCTGTCATCAAACTGTTTTATGGTTTCCTTTTGAAGCATTGATTTAATTGAGTTTAAGCATCCATGAATTCACTCCTCTCCTGTATTTGCCGTCAACTGGAAGCTTAGGTCAAATCTGAGTCCTTGCTTAAGATGGGGTCACCAGAATTCTTCATAAAAGCAGGCTTTCCCTTGTTCCCTGTGCGTGGATTCACCCCGTGCTGAGGAGCCTGGTTCAGATCAGTGACCTCCTGGGGGCTTTCACAGGCCTTTGTTACTGTCAGATTGCCCAGAGAAAAGTCAAGGATAGAGTCTCCTCCACCACCCCGAGTATTGTGTTTGCAGCACGGAAAGTGTAAAAATAATTCCGCCTGTTTGGTGAGTGAGAGGTGGCTTTCTGGTGTGCGCGTCTCTTCTTAATCCCACGAGTATTTTCCTCTCCCAGCTGAAGTTGCCACTTCAGTGCAGCGGTTTTGTGACCAGTACTCGAGCGTGTTCAAGTACCGGCCTCAGTGGAAGCTTGCTTTTCTCCTGGGTCGGGTGGGACGACTTCCCTGCTCGGCAGGGTTCTGTTGATGAAGATGGAAGGAGACGCTCAGCGGTAGAAAAGGGCAGATCCATCCTGGTTACAAAAGGCAGCTTTGCCCTTCTGATTTATCTGTTCAGATACTTGCAATTTATTGCGTCACAAATCTCTCTCTGTCTTTTGCTTTTCAGCTTTATTATGCTTTTAGCTTCAAGTAGGCAGACATCTACCTACCAAAGACCTTGGAGTTTCTACTCTCGATTCTTCAGCGGTGAGTAAATACAGTTTGCGACTGTCATTGCCACAGGGCAGTGCCCACAACTCTGAGAGGTCAATGACCGTGTCTCTCTGTGCTACACACCTACCAGTCGTTCTGTTAGCCTGCACCTTCGGAGCCAACATTACTGGACTCAGTATTTGTTCTTCACCAGGAGTGAGAATGTAATGTATCACAACCCAGGCCACTTTTTTTTTTTTTTTAAAGACTTGTTTATTTGAAAGTTAGGGAGAGACAAGAGAGATCTTCCATCCATGAGTTCATTCCTCAGATGGCCGCAACAGCCAGTGCTGGACCAGGCCAAAGCAAGGCTGCTTCTGGGTCTCCCACGCAGGTGCAGAGGCCCAAGCACTTGGGCCATCTTCTGCTGCTCTCCCAGGTGCATCAGCAGGGAGCTGGATCAGAAGTGGAGCAGCCGGGGCCCGAACCGGTGCCCATATAGGATGCCGGCATCACAGGAAGGATTTCACCAGCACCCCCCACCCCGCCACTTTTAAGTAAGTCATTCATGTGGTACTTAGAGCCTTCAAGTCCACTTTATGCCACTTTAAAGCCCAGTGGGTCGTTACCAGAGTATAATCCAAGACTGGTCTGCTGCTCCTTGCGTCCTGATTCGATAGCTGTACTGTCTAGTCTGTTTCGTCTTAGGAACGGGACCCTCCGCATCCGTGGTTTCCTGGTTGAACACACTCTGCTGGAAGCAACACTGCGGTGAGACACCGAGGCGCTGCTAATGGAGGCCCCCGCCCTTCTCACGGACTGCAGGGAGGGCCTGGAAGTGCGTTCCAAGCAGACAGTTCTGTTTGGCTTTAAAAGGCTGTGCGCCTGCTCTGGATAGGTGCTGTAGATGACCCTGTTGTACTGGAGCCGGTGCTAACATCTCATCCGCCTAATTTAATGCGTAGCAGGATCAAACTACCATGGGCTTCATATCTGCGGACTTCTAAGTATTCCTGTGTATCATCCTCTGAGCCACAACATACACATTCGTTCCAAAAAAAAAAAAAAGTACTGCTGTTGTGGCCCAGAGGATCGACCCGGTGCCGGTTCGAATCCTGGCTGTTCCACTCCCAATCCACCTCTGTTAATGCGCCTGGAAAAGCAGCGGAAGATGGCCAAAGTTCTTGGGCCCCTGCACCCATGTGGGAGACCCAGAAGAAGCTCCTGCTGTTGCAGCCACTCAGGGAGAGAACCAGCAGGTGGAAGACCTCTGTTTCCCCCTCTCGCTAACTCTGCCTTTCAAATAAATTCTTAAGAAAAGAAAGGAGAATCCCGGTTGTATGTATGTATCTTTCTGTGGGCATTTGTACTGTTAGATGTGGGAAACCAATTGGCGCTCACCTGAAGTGCCCATAGAAAGGGGCCTTTAGTTGACTTCACCTCCCAACCTTTCCATTTTTTTTTCTTTTTCTTTCTTTTTTTTTTTTTTTGACAGGCAGAGTGGACATGGAGAGAGAGAGACAGAGGGAAAGGTCTTCCTTTGCCGTTGGTTCACCCTCCAATGGCCGCCGCGCTGCGGCCGGCGCACCACGCTCATCCGATGGCAGGAGCCAGGTGCTAGGTGCTTATCCTGGTCTCCCATGGGGTGCAGGGCCCAAGCACTTGGGCCATCCTCCACTGCACTCCCGGGCCACAGCAGAGAGCTGGCCTGGAAGAGGGGCAACCGGGACAGAATCCGGTGCCCCGACCGGGACTAGAACCCGGTGTGCTGGCACCGCTAGGCAGAGGATTAGCCTGTTGAGCCACGGCGCCGGCCTCCATTTTTTTTTTCAAAAAAAATTTACTTACTTATTTGAAAGTCAGAATTACAGAGAAGGAGAGGCAGAGACGGGGGGAAGGGGGACGGAGAGAGACCTTCCATTTGCTGGGTTAATCCCCAATTGGCCACAACAGCCAGAGCTGCACCGATTCTAAACCAGGAGCTTCTTCCGGGTCTCCCACATGGGTGCAGGGGCCCAAGGACTTGGGCCATCTTCCATTCCTTTCCCAGGCTAGGGAAGAGAGAGCAGGACCGAAAGTGGAGCAGCCGGAACTCGAACCGGCGCCCACATGGGATGCCGGCACTGCAGGCAGCGGCTATACCCGCTATGCCACAGCGCTGGCCCAGACCTCCATCTTTGAAGACACTCCTTGTGTAGTTGAACTTGTACCCAGGATTGCAAATGAGGACTTCAAAAGAACCTCAAGGGAGGAAGCACGTGACCCGCAGCAGTGTTCGACACAAGGTCTCGAGCCCACAGGCTTGTGAGAGCTGCCTTGGTATTTATTATTTCTTTAAAGAGTTATTTTGGCACCGGCACACCGGGTTCTAGTCCCGGTCGGGGCACCGGATTCTGTCCCGGTTGCCCCTCTTCCAGGCCAGCCCTCTGCTGTGGCCCGGGAGTGCAGTGGAGGATGGCCCAAGTGCTTGGGCCCTGCACCCCATGGGAGACCAGGAAAAAGCACCTAGCACCTGGCTCCTGCCATCGGATGAGCGCGGTGCGCCGGCCGCGGCAGCCATTGGAGGGTGAACCAACGGCAAAGGAAGACCTTTCTCTCTGTCTCTCTCTCTCACTGTCCACTCTGCCTGTCAAAAAATAAAAAAATAAAAATAAAAATAAAAGTTATTTTGAAAGAGAAGGAGAGACACAGGTATCTTCCATCCACTGGTTCACTCTCCAGATGGCCACAGTGGCCAGCCCTGGGCCAGCCTGAAGCCAAGCGCTCCATTCAAGTCTCCCACGTTGGTGGCAGGGACCCCAGCACTTAAGCCATATGCTGCTTGCTGTCAGCAAGGAGCTAGATTGAAAACGGAGCAGCCAGGGGCCGGAGCTGTGGTGTAGCAGGTAAAGCCGCTGCCTGCGGTGCCAGCATCCCATATGGGCGCCGGTTCGAGTCCTGGCTGCTCCACTTTTGATCCAGCTCCCTGCTAATGCAACTCGGAAAGCAGTAGAAGATGGCCCAAGTCCTTGGGTCCCTGCGCCCACGTGGGAGGCCTGGAAGAAGCTCCTGCTCCTGCCTTCGGATCAGCGCAGCTGCAGTCTTTGCGGCCATCTGGGGAGTGAATCAGCGGATGAAAGACCCCCACACACACACACCCTGCCTCTGCCTCTCTATAGCCCCGTCTTTCAAATAAATAAAGTGGAGCAGCCGTAAGAGATGCTAGTGGCACAGGTGGTAGCGGTGCCACAATGCTAACCCCTTACCTGGGTAATTTTTAAAAATTGCTTTTAAACTGAAAAAAAATTTTTTTGAGAGTGGACAGTGAGAGAGAGAGAGAGAGAAAGGTCTTCCTTTTGTCATTGGTTCATCCTCCAGTGGCTGCCGTGGCCGGCACGCTGTGGCCGGTGCACCGTGCTGATCCGATGGCAGGAGCCAGGTGCTTCTCCTGGTCTCCCATGGGGTGCAGGGCCCAAGCACCTGGGCCATCCTCCACTGCACTCCCGGGCCACAGCAGAGAGCTGGCCTGGAAGAGGGGCAACCGGGACAGAATCCGGTGCCCCAACCGGGACTAGAAACCGGGGTGCTGGTGCTGCAGGCAGAGGATTAGCCTAGTGAGCCACGGCGCCGACCTTTAAACTGAATTGTAAACAGAGCTGGGGGGACTGCGAAAGCCTATAAAGCAAAAAGTGGAACAGCAATGCTGCTTCATTCCGTCCTCCCTAGAGTTAACAGCCATTAAATTCGGTACATCTCCTAAAACTTGTATGTCCACCTCTACATCAGTCATATTTTGGGTATAAAATATTATGTAATAAGGATATTATAACTATTCAAATAATTGGGGCTGGTGCTCTGAAGTAGCAGGTAAGGCAACTGCCTGCAGTGCCGGCATCCCATATGGGCGCCAGTTCAAGTCCTGCCTGCTCCACTTCTTATCCAGCTCTCTGCTGTGGCCTGGGAAAGCAGAAGTAGTTGGCCCAAGCCCTTGGGCCCCTGCACCCACATGGGAGACCTGGAAGAAGCTTCTAGCTTCGGATCAGCTCAGGTCTGGCTGTTGTGGCCATCTGGGGAGTGAACCAGCGGATGGAAGACCTCTCTCTCTCTCTCTCTCTCTGCCTCTCTCTCTGTGTAACTCTGACTTTCAAACAAATAAATTTTTAAAAAATTCTCCCATCATGGACACAAGTGTTCCCCCCCCGCCCCACCCCAGTATTCTATTAAAAGTAATGCCATATAGGGGCCAGCACTGTGGCATAGTGGGTAAAGCTGCCACCTGCAGTGCCAGCATCCCATATGGGCACCAGTTCAAGTCCCGGCTGCTCCACTTCTGATCCAGCTCTCTGCCATGGCCTGGGAAAGCAGCAGAAGATGGCCCAAGTCCTTGGGCCCCTACACCCATGTGGGAGACCTGGAAGAAGCCCCTGGCTTCAGATCAGCACAGCTCCGGCCATTGCATCCAATTGGGGAGTGAACCATCGGATAAAAGACCTCTCTCTCTCTCTCTCTCTCTCTCTCTCTCTCTCTCTCTCTCTGCCTCTCCTTCTCTGTAACTTTGACTTTCAAATAAATAAATCTTTAACAAAAAAAGTAATGCCATATTAAAGGGGATCTTGGCACACACATATGTGTGTAGTCTTAAAATATCCTGTAGGATAAATTCCTAAGAAAGGAATTCTGGGCCAAAGCATAGCTAAATGCAGAAAGTTTTGGTGTTCTCAAACTGTCTTTCCCATCAGGAGTGGGTGAGCTTTCATTGTTTAAGATGGTTATTTATGATTAGAATGCATTCAAACAAAAATAATAGTAAGTTGTTATTACTCTATTGTGCAGAAGAGCACCAAAACTGACCTAACTATATTTTTTGATGCCACAATGGGAGAGACCGTGCAGCCCTTGTCTCTCTGGGCCTGACTCACTTGGTACGTAATGATTTCCAGTTCCTCCTCCACGCTGGACGTCATCGTGGTGCACTGTGTGTCCCTTGCACGTCTCGGCCGCTGTGAACAGCGCTGCGGTGAAGACGGAGTGCAGGTGAGAGATTTCATTTCCCCACGCGAGGTGCCCAGTGTGGGGCTTCCCGGGTCATAGGGAAGTTCTATTTTTAGTTTTTTGTTGTTGATTTTTTTTTTTTTTTTTTTTTGGTGACAGGCAGAGTGGACAGTGAGAGAGACAGAGAGAAAGGTCTTCCTTTTGCCGTTGGTTCACCCTCCAATGGCTGCCGCGTATGGCGTGCTGCGGCCGGCGCACCGCGCTCATCCGATGGCAGGAGCCAGGTGCTAGGTGCTTTTTCCTGGTCTCCCATGGGATGCAGGGCCCAAGCACCTGGGCCATCCTCCACTGCACTCCCGGGCCACAGCAGAGGGCTGGCCTGGAAGAGGGGCAACCGGGACAGAATCCGGCGCCCCGACTGGGACTAGAACCCGGTGTGCCGGCACCGCAAGGCGGAGGATTAGCCTGTTGAGCCACGGCGCCGGCCTCTACTCATATTTACCCATTTTTAAAGTGGGTCATTGGCGGTTTTACTAGTACCTTTTTAAAAATCCCTTGTCTGATTTAGGACTTGCAGATATTTTCCTCCATTCTGTACAGTGTTTCCTCACTCCATGGTTTGTTTTCTCTTGCTGCTCAGCAGGTAATTGTATGAAATCCCACTGGTCTGTTTTGCTTTTGTTTCCTGTGCTTTTGAGGTCTTATCCAAGAAGTCCTTGCCTACCCCAGTGCCCTAAAGCATTTTCCCCATTTCCCCTGCTAGCTGTAAGTCTTGAATCACTTGGGGCTGACTTATCTACACAGTGAGAAGTGAGGGTCTACCCTCATGCTTCTGTGTGTGTGTGTGTGTGTGTGTGTGTGTGTGTGTGTATATTTTAAAGATTTATTTATTTATTTGAAAGTTATACAGAAAGGAGAGGCGGGGGATGGAAGGAGGGAGGGAGGGAGAGAGGTCTTCCATCCACTGGTTCACTCCCCAGATGGCTGCAACGGCTGGAGCTACCCCGATCCAGAGCCAGGAGCCAGGAGCTTCTTCCAGGTCTCTCATGTGGGTGCAGGGGCCTAAGGACTTGAGCCATCTTCCACTGCCTTCCCAGGCCATAGCAGAGAGCTGGATCAGAAGTGGAGCAAACGGGTCTTGAACCGGCGCCCATATGGGGATGCCGCACTTCAGGCCAGGATGTTAACGCGCTGCGCCACAGCGCCAGCTCCTCTTCTGCATATAAATATCCAATTTTTTTGGCACCATTTATCAAAAAGTGTTTTTCCATTATGTGCTCTTAGCACCTTTGTCAAAGTTCAGTTTGCTATAGATGCACAGGTTTACTGTAGGCATCTGTCCCACTGACCTCTCTGGTTTTATACCAGCACTGTGCTGTTTTAATTATTACAGCTTTGTAATATATCTTTTTAAAATTTTTTATTTATTTGAAAGGCATAGTTAGATAAGGAGGAATAGAGAGATCTTCCATCCACCGGTTCACTTCCTAAATGGCTGCAACAACTGGGCTGGGCTAGGCCAAAGTCATGAGCCAGGAAGCTCTCCCAGGTCTCCCATGTGTGTGCAGGGACCCAAGGACTTGGGCCATCTTCTGCTGCTTTCCCAGGCCACAGCAGAGAGCTGGATCGAAAGTGGAGGAGCGGGGATTTGAACCAGCACCCTTATACAATGCTGGCCCTGCAGACCATGGCTTATCCACTGCACCGCATCTTATAAGAAAAGCAGTGGAATGCATTCAGGTTTTGCTCAGGATTATTTTGGCTACTCACGGTTTATTCAGAACTTCTTCTAGTTCTATGAAAAATGCCATCGGTATGTTGATAAATTCTAGCAAGTCTGTGAATCACTTTGGATAACAAAGCATTTGATTATTTCACTTCAGGAACACAGGATGTCTTTATTTTCTTGTGTTCCTCTTCAATTTCTTGCATCAGTGTTTTATAGTTTTCATTGTAAAGATCTTTCACCTCTTTGGTTTATTCTAGAGATTTTGCCTTTGTATCTTTTAGCAATGGGATTGCTTTCTTGATCACTTTTTCAGCTAACTGACTATTGGGGTTTATAACAGTATTGAATTTGGTGCATCATCTTGGGTCCTGCAGAACTCATTTATGAGTTCTACCAGTGTTTTGGTGAAGTTTTCCATATAAAGCCATAGACTGACAATTTGTAAAGAAAGATTTTATTTATCTGAAAGGCAGAGTTAGGAGAGGCAGAGAGAAGAGATCTTCCATCTGCGGTTCACGCCCCAAATAGCTGCAATGATCAGAGCTGGGCTGGCCAAGTCGAAGCCTGGAGCCAGGAGCTTCTCTCAGGTCTCCCATGTGGGTGCAGGGGCCTAGGCACTTGGCGCACCTTCCATTGCTTTTCAAGGCCCATCAGCAGAGAGCTGAATCAGAAGTGGAGCAGGCAGGACTCAAATCACCACCCATATGGGATGCCAGTGCTGCAGGCAGTGGCTTAACCCCTTGTGCCACAGCACCAACCCCCAAACAATTGGACTTCCTCCTGTGCAGTCAGGATGCCCTTTATTTTATTTTCATTTTTGCCTAGTTGCTCTAGCTAGGACATCCAGTATTACCTGGAATAAAAGTGGTTGAAAGTGGACATCCTCATCCTCCTCCAGATGGAGAGCCGTAGCTTTCCCCGTTCATTGCTACTACTGGGTGGCTGTATATGCTTCACTGTGTTGAGGGATGATCCTTCTGTAACTAATCTGCTCAGTTTTCTCATGAAGGGATGGACTTTATCAACTGCCTTTTCTGCATTTTTGAGACAATCCCATTGTTGTCCTTCAGTGTGTTTATGTGCTAGATGCCACTTAATGGTTTGTGTATGCTGAACCATTCTTGCATCCCCGGGATGAATCCCACTTAATCATGGTGAATCTTTCATGTGCTTTTGAATATTATGTTTGTATTATGTTGGAATTTTCCATCTATGTTTATTAAGGATATTGGCCTGTAGCTGTCTTGTCTTGTTGGTTTAATTTCAAGGTAATGCTGGCCTCGTAGAATGAGTCTGGAAGAATTCCCTCTTATTCTGTTTTTTTTTTTAATAATTTTAAGAATTGTTGATTCTTGTAAACGTTTGGTAGAATGCAGTGGTGAAATCCTGTTGTCCTAGACTTATCTTCCATGGGAGACTTACCGACTCAATCTTGCTGCTCAATACTGGTCTGCCTCGGTATACTATTCTTGATTCAATCCTGGTAAGGTGTATGTGTCTATGAATTATGAATCTGTCCATGTCTTCTAGATTATCAAATCAGCTGACAGATGTTCATAAAAATGTCTAATAATTCTTTGAATTTCTGTAATATCAATTGTAACATCTGCCTTTTATCTCTAATTTTACGTATCTGCCTTAAAAAATATTTGAAAAGCAGAGTTACAGAAAGAGGGAGAAAAAGAGAAAGTTCTTGCATCCACTGGTCCAGTTCCCAAATGGCCACAACATCTAGAGCTGGGCCAGGCTGAAGCCAGGAGCCAGGAGTTTATCCAGGTCTCCCTCCTGGGGGCAGCGGCCCAGGTACTCAGGCTACCTTCTGCTTTCCCAGCCACATTCACAGGGAGCTGGATCCAAAGTGGAGCAGCGAGGACTTGAACCAGCACTCAAATGGGATACCAGGATTGCCGGCCCCTGACACTTGTGGGCACAGGACATCACCCGTGCATTTAATGCTGAGGCATTTTTTCCAGTCTTGGTAGTCTGCTCTTTTCTAAGGCTGAAATTAAGGCATTAAATTTTCTCTGAGCGGCCGGCGCCGCGGCTCAACAGGCTAATCCTCCGCCTTGCGGCGCCGGCACACCGGGTTCTAGTCCCGGTTGGGGCGCCGGATTCTGTCCCGGTTGCCCCTCTTCCAGGCCAGCTCTCTGCTGTGGCCCGGGAGTGCAGTGGAGGATGGCCCAAGTGCTTGGGCCCTGCACCCCAATGGGAGACCAGGAAAAAGCACTTGGCTCCTGCCATCGGATGAGCGCAGTGCGCAGGCCGCAGCGCGCTGGCTGCGGCGGCCATTGGAGGGTGAACCAACGGCAAAGGAAGACCTTTCTCTCTGTCTCTCTCTCTCACTGTCCACTCTGCCTGTCAAAAAAAAATTTTCTCTGAGCATGTGGCCACTTCAGCACTACAGGGAGCCTACATCAGTTTATCTGCTAAAGTCACTGTTGGTTTATTTTCAGTTCAGCACTAGAGAATGCCTCAAGCTCAGAGTGTCCCAAGCCCACCACTGTGTGTTTGAACTGGGTATCAAAGGGGCAGTCCATCCCTGCAAACCTCTGCCTAGGGCTGGGGTAGGCCTGGAGACGGTGCCGTGACTACCAACATTCTAGATCATTCCCAGAACCAAAGCCCGCACTGCTGTTGGCTGTCTGCTGCTGAGGTGGACTTAGGACTTGAGGCTGCTGCTAGCCTGGGATGGAAGGTCCATCAGCGGGGGCCACAGGACTCTGTTTGGCACCAGGGAAGGTCCTGGAGGCTCACTCCACAGGCATTGGGCTGGGATGCAAGCCGTTCGGACCCGCCCACTGCTGAGTTTTATCAGCCTGCCACCGAGTGCCACGATGCGCTTTAGTGCCCCACTGCCCAGTGGCTGGATTCCTGTTCCTTGCTAACTGCCCAAGGCTGGGGGCAGGGCGGTGGAGCAGTCCCTTGGCATCTAGCATGAGAGAGGTCTAAAGGCCTAGCGGGCCTCGGCAGCACCGTTTCTTACTGAGGCAGGCATGGTACAGCGGTTTCAATGTGGAGGTCTGTACACTTAATTCCATCTTCCTTCCACAGGCAAGAAGCCAGGCATGCCTGTCCTAGCTGAGAGGGGGTGGGGTAACAAATTCTTTCCTTCTGTGCACCTTTCCTTAGATTAAAACCAGGCCCCACGGCCTCTCCGTGCTTAGAGTGGTGTGTGAACAGCTCTTCAAATTGGTCTTTTTACTCGTCCCTCCAGGTTTTGTTCTTGACACCTGTGGGTACCATATAAAAATCTTACATTACAATTTGTGTTTCCTGACAAATGCTGTTGACTACTTAGTGACGAATTTACTGGCCATCTGCTTGTAGTTTTGCAGATAATGAAGCCTGGCGTATGCTGACTGAACGTAACCCAGTGCATGACTGAGTCGGCCCCTCTGCCTGCACCTGCCAGTAGGTACGGCCTGAAAGCTTACTCCAGTTCCCACCTCCGTCTCCCATGTGCTGTGGGACGTGGCACAACCCAAGTGAGACTCCACGTGCTTCACTGCCTCTCAGGGTCGTCAGCATCTGAAGTTCCACTCATCTTAAGCTTACTACTTGGTCAAGTCAATGACATGTATTCTGGAAAAAGTGGATAAAGCAGAAACAAAACAGAGCCACCCGTCTCGTCCCCTTCCATTTACTACATCTGTGATCGCATCCCCACAGCACAACACTGCTCTGTGAAGATGAAGGGTGGAGGAGGGACAAGGAACGGGTGTGAGTTCTTTCCCATGCCTACTGTGAAACTAGTCATTATTGTGCTTTACCGACGAGATTCCCGTCTGAGAATCAGTGAGGTTCATATACAATACAGGTTTCTCGAACTTGCAGAAATGTGAGTTTCATCAGCTGTTTTCTTGTCACCTGTAGCCAGTATCCAAATGGTTACCATTTCACCATTTTGGGATTACACCAAAAGAATACTAGTAAGACTGACATTATTAAGAGTGGATTTGGTAGATATTAGACAGGCTGTGCTTGCCAAAGGAGCCCTGCAGATCTGACACAGGGACCTCTCGTGCCTGGCACAGCACTGCTGACGCCGCTTTACATGTCGTCCTTTACCAGTTTTACTGAAGACACGAGCACATCTCTTAATGACTGCTGAAACGGCCATTTTTTTTTTTCTTATTTGTATGAGGACATCTACAACGTAGAAAAAATTTCTTTTAAATATTTATTTGAGAGGCAGAGAGAGAGGTTCACTGCTGATTCACTCCCCAGATGTCCGCAATGGCCAGAGCTGCATCAATCCAAAGCCAGGTGCTTCTTCCAGGTCTCTACTGCTTTCCCAGGCCATAGTAGAGAGCTGGACTGGAAGTGGAGCAGCTAGGACTGGAACTGGCGCCCATATGGGATGCTGGCACTGCAGGCAGCAGCTTTACCTGCTATGCCACAGTGCCAGCCCCCTAAAACTTATTTTTTAAGGATTTATTTGAAAAAGAGTTGGGAAGAGATCTCTCATATACTAGTTCACTCCTCAGATGGCTGCAACAGCCAGGGCTGGGCCAGGCCAAAGCTGCTTCAGAGTCTCCTCTGTGGGTAGCAGGGACCTAAGCATTTGGGCCATCCTCCGCTGCTTTTCTCAGGCCATCAACAAGGAGCTAGGTCTGAAGTGGAGCAGCCGGGACTCGAACCCGTGCCCATGTGGGATGCTGGAGCCATAGGTGGAGACTCAACCTACTACACCACAGCACTGACCCCAGTAAATTCTAACAAAATACGAAAATAGGGGCCACCATTGTGACATAGCGGGTAAAGCCACAGCCAGTGGCTCCAACATCCCATACAGGCACCAGTTCGAGTCCCGACTGCTCCACTTCTGAACCAGCTCCTTACTGATGACCTGTGAAAAGCAGCAGAGAATGGCCCCCAAATGCCTGGCTCCCTGCCACCCACAGGAGACCCCCAGAAGAAGCTCCTGGCTTTGGCCTGGCCCAGCGCTGGCTGTTCGGGCATCTGGGGAGTGAACCAGAGGATGGAAGATCTCTTCTGTCTCTCCTTTCTGTGTACATCTTTCAGATAAAAATAAATCTTTTAAAATAATACAATAAATTTTTAAAAATGAACAATGTAAAAGCTTCCAAGGTTAAAATTCCAGCAAATAGCTCTCAGTTCTTTACCTGACAGGCCAGGTGGGCATCTCAGTATACTCTTCTTTATTAAACTTTGTTAGTATACTTAGCAATTAAAAAAAAATAATAAAACACTACATAGGAAGTAGTAACTGAAACAGGCAGCAGTATAAACACCTCCTGCCTCCCCACTGCCAGTCTGCAAATGTGAGTGGAAATTTGTAACCCTGGAAACTAAATACCTTGGCCACCTCAGCATACAGTGTCCATGGGCACAGACTAACCATCTTCCGCCGTGTGCTATTTAAGAACTTAAATTGCCTTCGGAGCTAGATGGAGAAGCAGAGGTACACCCTGTTTATTTTGTGGTAGTTTCTCTGAGAAAAGCAATTCAGACTTGGTTCTGAAACCTATTTTCAAAAATCAGTGCATAGGGCCGGCACTGTGGTGCAGGTTAGGCCTTCTGCAGGCATTCACATGGGTGCCGGTTTGAGTCTCGGCAGCTCCCTGCGCATGCGCTTGGGAAAGCAGAAGATGGCCCAAATCCTTGGGCCCCTGTACCCACATGGGAGACCTGGAAGAAGCTCCTGGTTTCGGCCTGACCCAGCTCTGGCCGTTGCAGCCATCTGGATGGAAGACCTCTCTTTATCTCCATCTCTTGTTCTGCTTTTCAAATAAATAAACCTTTAATAATAAAAAAAAAAAAAAGCAACAGATAAAATCCTGTCCTTACTAACTCTCTTCAGTGCTCACCCCGGTTCTTTTGGCAGTGATGCTGTAAGTTCGTTCCCACATTAACTCTTGAAAAGCACTCCTCATCATATCTCACAGGTTCCGACACACATTTAACCCCAAACCACTTCAATTTTCCCTCCTCGTATCCAGTGCTTACCATGAAGTTAAACTTCTCCTATCCTAACCATTATGCCTCACTGGGCTACTTACTTTACATGGAATAGAATCACTGTGTAGCAAAATACGCAGTTGGCTTGGCCCCCTCCTCCTCCCCTGCACTTGACCATGGAAAGGAAGCAACCACGGACAAGCTACCCATCAGGCACTCTGGTTCTGTGTTCTGGACGGAGACTATAAGACACACGTATACACCTGATTTTATAGTTATATGCCAGGACAATAAAATGCAGTTAGATCATTTAGAAATCTAAGAGCTTTAAGGAAAATTTATTTATATACATTTTCTCCACTTTCTGAAATATAACATCACTTACATAATATCCTTTAAAGCAAAGATTTATAGATTCTTACACTAAACTACTAAATGTCTTATTTTGCTACCCATTTCCTTAAGCCAGATCTTTGTTTACTTACCTAATGCACATTCTTTAAGTAAATTCAAGGCTAGTTTCCTTGTTTAGTCCAAGTGTTTTTATGTGCATAGTCTCATTTCAGCTGAGCCATAGAAGCCTAGGGCCAGCTGAGACCCATTGTCCTAAAATTTTACAACTCTCCACAGGCATATTTACAAAGTGTTACCTGAAAATACCAAGGAGCCACCAGACACTCCATCAGAAGGGCAATTCATTAGAAGGAATTTCTATTCACTGCACTAGTAAAAATCATTTACTACTCTGGCTGTGGTTTGGAAGCATCTGGTGGGTTTGAGTCAACAAAACCATCTCAGGCCGCCTCCTCCTCCTCCTTAATGCGAGTTAGCCCCTGCACAGGAGGTGCACCCTCACACCAGAAAATCTGAGTGCATAAACTAGATGTGATATGAAACAGCAAAACTGCAAGTTTTGACTACACCGCCCTCCTGGGATTAAGTAAAGGCCATGGCCAACCAGCCCCGCTACTGAGGATTATTAACAATGGTAATGACATCCTGAAACTCACTATGCGAAATCCTGCAGGCGCAGCATGAGCCTCCGACTTCTCACTGCTTTTCCTAACAGTAATGTGTGGAAGCGGCCACTAGAGGACAACAGTTTCCTTTAGGAAAAAAAATGGCTGTTTGCAAGGACACCACCTCACACCCCGTGGAACAGCTGTAGTCAAAGAGAAAGACAATACCAAGTGTGGGAGAGACTGGAAAGCAACGAACTTTGTATTTTGCTGGTGGGACAGTGTTACAGCCACTGCAGAGGATGGTCTTGCAGTTTCTTAAAATCCAGTTACCATAAAACCCAGCAATTCTACTTGTATGAACTGACCCAAGGTAACTGAAAACACATGTTCCAGAGTAAGACATGTCTGTGAACATTTATGGCATTTTACGAAATAGCCCCAAATTGGAAACAATCCAAATGACACCACTGGTGAACGGGAAAAAACAAAATTCAGTATATGCATACAAGAGAACACTAGTCAGCAATAACAATAATATGGATGGGGTGAACCTCAAAAATGGTTTTCTAAGTGAAAGAAGCCAGATGCAAGACAATATATGATTCAATGCATGTGCTAAGGGCACATTTACTAATAAAGCAGTCAGCATCCAGGGTGATGGGGGGGGGACAGGGAACACAGGGAACTGCCTTGCAAAAGGGCCCACGAGCAAATGTGCGGGCAGGGGGATGACGGATCATGATGATGTCAGCACAGCTCTTCAACTTATCAGTGAATTATATACTTACAGAGACAATCTCCTATAAATTGTACTTCAATAAAGCTGATTAAAAACATACTGATTAAGGATTACATTAAAATAGGTCCTGGGAAATGAAGTGTATTAGAATGTAATACAAATAGCTATTGTGTCCTTCAGTACTAAGCGCTGATTCCAGAGGAAAACAGATCACTGTTTTCAAATGGATGGGGGGCGGATTGGGAATTTATGGTTGGGTAACAGTTTTACTGCTTTTGGCCAAAGGCCATTACATTTGTTACAATAAATAGAAATATTTGTTTAAAAAAGAAAGGCTGTAAAGTTTAAGCAGAATGCAATTATTTTCTGAATCTACATCAGCACTTCAGAGTCATATTTATGAAGGGATTTATACGACATCAGTGTGCTATGTGAGTGATGTATCCAAAATAACTTTTTTTTTTTTTTTGACAGGCAGAGTGGACAGTGAGAGAGAGACAGACAGAAAGGTCTTCCTTTTGCCGTTGGTTCACCCTCCTCTGATGGCAGGAGCCAGGAGCCAGGTGCTTTTCCTGGTCTCCCCATGGGGTGCAGGGCCCAAGCACCTGGGCCATCCTCCACTGCACTCCCGGGCCACAGCAGAGGGCTGGCCTGGAAGAGGGGCAACCGGGACAGAATCCGGCGCCCCGACCGGGACTAGAACCCGGTGTGCCGGCGCCGCAAGGCGGAGGATTAGCCTGTTGAGCCACGGCGCCGGCCTCAAAATAACTTTTAAGTACACTAAAGTATTTAAGAGAGTTTTTTAAATTTCCAAATACAAAGTAGGAAATGATAGTCCTATTGATTCCAAGTAATCTTACGTTCTTTGAATTATCCTTTTTTTTTTTTTTTTTGACAGGCAGAGTGGACAGTGAGAGAGAGATAGAGAGAAAGGTCTTCCTTTGCCGTTGGTTCACCCTCCAATGGCCACCGCGGCCAGCATGCTGCGGCCGGCACACTACACTGATCCAATGGCAGGAGCCAGGTGCCAGGTGCTTCTCCTGGTCTCCCATGGGGTGCAGGGCCCAAGCACTTGGGCCATCCTCCACTGCACTCCTGGGCCACAGCAGAGAGCTGGCCTGGAAGAGGGGCAACCGGGACAGAATCCAGCGCCCCGACTGTGACTAGAACCTGGTGTGCTGGTGCCGCAAGGCGGAGGATTAGCCTAGTGAGCCACGGCGCCAGCCGAATTATCCTGTTTCAAGATTTGTTTTATTTACTTTAAAGGTAGAGTCACAGAGACAGAGACAGACAGACCCTTCATCTCCTGGTTCACTCCCCAAATGGCCGCAGCCAAGAGACAGGCGATTCTTGAGGCAGGGCCGTCTTCTGCTTTCCAGGTGCGTTAGCAGGGAGCTGGATGGGAAGCGGAGCAGCCAGGACATGAACAGGCGCACATATGGGAGGCCGGCATCGCAGGCAGCAGTGGCTTCACCTGCTGTGCCACAGTGCCAGCCCTGGAATTGCCCTTTTATAAACCCTTAACTTTACATTTACTTAATTCATTTAAGGTATGATAGAAATAGATGAGATAAAAAGCCCATTCTTGGAGCCGGCCTTGTGGCACAGCAAGCCAAGCTGCACACACCTGCGGCTTCCACATCCTTTATCGGAGCAGCAGTTCAAGTCCCCCAGCTCCCTGCTAATGTGCCTGGGAAAGCAGCAGAAGATGGCTCAAATACTTGGGCCCCTGCCACTCATACAGGAAGCCACGATGGAGCCCCAAGCTCCTGGCTTTGGCCTAGACCAGCCCTGGCAGTTGCAGCCACTTGGGGAGTGAACCAGCAGATGGAAGATCCCTCCCCTTTATCACTCACTCTGCTTTTCAAAAATATATATATATATAGTATTTATGTATGTATGTATATACATATATATGAAACAGCTCATTCTGTTAAGGTTCAAGTAAAGTATTCAACAAGTAAATTTCATAGAGGTGCCACCCATGTGGAACACCTGGCTGAAGCTCCTGGCTTCAGCCTGGCCCAGCCCTGGCCACTGTGGCCATTTGAAGAGTGAACCAGAGGATGGAAGATTCCTCGTGGTCTCTAACTCTGGCTTACAAATAAATAATATTAAAGGGAAAAACTGAATTTCACAGAGAAATCTAGTGATACATGATAAAGGCATGTTAGTATTAATTAAATTAAAACTATGCCACTTTGTTCAACCATAGAAACCTGCAATGGCAGTGTTCTGCATGTGGGGTTATGAGAGAAAGAATCTGAAGAGCTCTCCCACTTCTGTTGGTAGCGGAAACAGCATGCTTTTAACTGCCTGACTGAGCTCTTAGGAAAGCAGGTAAACTTGCCAAGGCCAACACTGCAAAGGAACCTGAGTAAAAGAGATGAGGAAACAGGAGAGCCAAGGATGGCCTCCAGACCAATGCCAGTTTCAGCACTGGGACTGGGAAACTAAGCCGGGGCCACAGCAAGAGGAAGCAGAAGGGAGCTAAATCCCCATCAGCTTAGCTCCCAGCCTTGACCCTCCCTGTAAAAATTCTCACTTGAGAATCTCTGAGTTCCCACAGATTCAACTAACTATATGTGCTGACAAAACTCAGCAACATGCAAGGAAAAATGGCACACCAAAGGAAAAGTTCAGCAATGAGACCCAAAAAGAATTAATATTGGGAATACTGGATAAGAATATTAAAATGTATGAAATGCCCAAGGAAAACAAAGAATTAAGCAGTAAGAATCCCCTGATAATTATCGAGCACATCTAAAAACGAAATACAACTTTCTGAATGAAACTAAAATTTAAAGCCCTGTGGTCACTAGCAGATTACACAGAGCTGAGGTGAAAATTAGTCAACAGGAAGTTCAAAGTCCTGGGATAAAGAAAATAGAACTAATATTCAAAAACATGGGTGACTGAACTTTCAGAGAAAGGTAGATATCACAGATCTAAGAATCACAATATATACCAGCAGGACAAACACAAAGAAGCCACATCAAGTCACATTATAGTACAAGCACAGATCAGAGCAGGCTAAACTAATATCCTAAAGCAGCAAAGGGAAAAAAGGAAATCCTGTCTGAAGGAAAGACACTTAGAAAGCAACCGACAAAGGTCAAAGAACCACATGACACAAAAGTGGGACAATAACTTCAAAATTCTGAGCAAAAACTATGAACTAGAATTGCACACCTAGCAGAATACCAAAAACGACAGTAAAATGAGGACATTTAATATTTAAATGTGGGTTAGACACAGTTGAAACAATGGATGAAGTGACTGAGATGTTTTGAGGCTAAGACTAAGGCAGGCACTCACGTGCTGATTAACTTTGCATTGTTACATAAGCATTGACATGTCTGAGGTCAAGCACTGAAAAAGTAGCAGAAAATAAATACAATAAAAACACCTTCATTAAAAGGAAAAACAAGGATTCTAAGATTGACACTGGTGGTACTGGAAAAATTTCAAAATTCCCTTAGTCTGCCACCAACCCCCTAAAAGCAGTCAAGCAAAGAAGACACAAAATCCAATGCCTGTGCACAATATCCTACCCAAAGTAGATGTCAGAGTATCTCAAGAACCCCCAAATGTATGCAAGTAAAACCTGTGCAGTACTGGCAGCTTGACATCAGCACCACACAACGAGCCAAGGCACTCACCGAGTTCTGAGAACCAGCTTCGGAAACGCAGCTACAGCTTCGTGGAGCTTTGCCTTCTCCCATAGGTGAAAACAAGGCCTGAGGCACAGTCAAGAGGGCTGGAGCATCTGGGGACCCAACTCTCAAAACTAAGCAGGGAAACTCCCTTCTAGGATGAAGCCCATGGAAACACAGCTGAAAATAAGTGCATAAACCTAAAAACACATACTAAAATGTTCAACATTTTATTTTTTAAAAGATTTATTAATTGAAAGAGTTACACAGAGAAGGAGAGGCAGAGACAGAGAGGTCTTCCATCTGCTGGTTCACTCCCCACTTGGCCACAAGTGCCGGAGCTGAGCCAATCAGGAGCCAGGAGCCAGGAGCTTCTTCCAGGCCTCCCACATGGGTGCAGGGGCCCAAGGACTTGGGCCATCTACTGCTGCTTTCCCAGGCCACAGCAGACAGCTGGATAGGAAGTGGATCAGCCAGGACTCAAACCGGCACCCATATGGGATGCTGGCACTGCAGGCGCCAGCCCCTGCTCAACACTTTAAAAGTAGCACACCCCAATCAAACCTCAACATACACACACGCGCATGTGATGAAAACTAATAATATGGCATTTCGGCATTTCCTTTATTTTTTTGACAGAGTTAGACAGTGAGAGAGAGACAGAGAGAAAGGTCTTCCTTTTCTGTTGGTTCACCCTCCAAATGGCCGCCACAGCTGGCACGCTGCGCCAATCCGAAGTCAGGAGCCAGGTACTTCCTCCTGGTCTCCCATGCGGGTGTAGGGCCCAAGGACCTGGGCCACCCTGCACTGCCTTCCTGGGCCACAGCAGAGAGCTGGACTGGAAGAGGAGCAACCGGGACAGAACTGGTGCCCCAACCGGGAATAGAACCGGGTGCGGGAGCCACAGGTGGAGGATTAGCCTAGTGAGCCGTGGCGCCAGCCTCAGCATTGATGGCAAATTATAGAAGACTTGAACCACACAATTTGCTAGCTTAAAATAATGTAGAAATATAGGTTCAGTGCTGTGGTGTAGTGGGTAAAGCCACTGCCTGCAGTGCTCACAATCCATATGGCTGCCGGTTCAAGTCCCGTTTGCTCCACTTCTGATCCAGCTCTCTGCTATGGCCTGGGAAAGCAGCAGCAGAAGGCCCAAGTCCTTGAGCCCCTGCACCCATATGGGAGACCTTGAATAAGCTCCAGGCTCCTGGCTTCTAATTGGCACAGCTCCAGCCATTGCAGCCATTTCAGGAGTGAACCAGCGGATGGAAGACCTCTTTTCCCTTTCTCTGCTTCTACCTCTCGTAACTCTAACTTTCAAATAAATAAATATTTTTTTAAAAAGTGCAAATATAAAAATTGCATAGAAACAAGTCACTCTTTTCAGAAAATACATAATTATAAAATTTCACATAACTCATAATTCTTACTATATTTCCATGTAGTAGACTCCAGCCATGATCATGACCAGATCATGACCTCCAGCCAAATGAAATTAAAAATTTAAATGCGTTTGATAATTTCAAAATATACTCTAAATTTATGAGTCAAAGAAAAACAATTTTAAAAATATTTTGGGGGCCTGCATTAAGATGCAGTGGGTTAAGCCACCATTTGTAATGCAAGCACCCCGTATCAAAGTGGGGGTTTGATTTCTAGCTACTCTGCTTCTGATCCAACTATTTGCTGATTAGCCTGGGAAGACAGGAAAGGATGGGAATTCTTGCTCTCCCTCTCTCTGTCACTCTTTGAAATAAATTCGTTTTCAAAAATGTTTAAGTGGGGTTGGTGCTGTGGCATAGTGGGCAAAGCCTCTGCCTGCAGTGCCGGCATCCTATCTGGGTGCTGGTTCAAGTCCTGGCTCCAGTTCCAATCCAGCTCCCTGCTATGGCCTGGGAAGGCAGTGAAAGACTGCCCAAGTGCTTGGACCCCTGCACACTTGAGGGCAGACCTGGAAGAAGCTCCTGGCTCCAGATCTGCTCAGCTCCAGCCATTGCGGCCATTTGGGGACTGAACCAACAGGTGGAAGACCTCTCTGTCTCCCTCTGCCTCTCTGTAACTCTGCCTTTCAAATAAATAAATTTTTTAAAAAATGTGTAAGTGACCATTAATGAAAATACTACACATAAAACTTGAGAAATCCACACAACAATGGTATTTTTAAAAATAAAGCCCACCATTGATGGGCACGACAGAATAGTGGGTTAAGCTGTCGCTTGGGATACCCACATCCTAAGTCAGTCTCTGCTCTGAGATCCAGCTTCCCGCTAATACACTTGGGAGGCAGCACATGATGGCCCGCATACTTGGTTTCCCAGCACCCATGGGGAAGACTCAGATGGAGTTTTCTGGTTCCTGGCTCCTGGCTCAGCACTGTTACAGCCATTTGGGGAGTTAACCAGCATATGAAACATTCCTCTCTCCCCATCACTTTGCTTCTTAAAGAAATTCTATAAAAAACAAAAACACTTACCAAAGAAAACAAAAGTCCTAAGTAAACCAAATAGATATTGAATTGGTATTTAAAACATTTTCCTCAAAAGAAAACTATAGGTCCAAAAGATTTACAAACCAGTTCTATCTAATGCTCAAGGAATTTACTATTTTTTGTTAACATCTTCAGAGAAAACTCCATAATTCATTCCACGAGGCTAGTAAAACTACCAAAACAGACAAGGACACGCTAAGATTAAAAAAAAAAAAAAAAAAGCAAACCAGCCCATTCTCATACATGAGCAGATGCAAAAATCCAAAAACAAAGCATTAGCAGCATATAGTGTTATATTTTTATAAATGCTTAATACTTAATGATCATATTGGCTTTATTCCAAGAATGTAAGGTTTGTTCACTCAAATATCCAAACCATATCACCAGATTAAAGTAGAAAAACTATGTTTACCCTAAGAGGGGAGGAAGGGAAGTGTTTCATAAAATTAAGCTTACAAACACTCAGCAAATTAGTACTGTCTTGTCCTGATAAAAGGCAGCAAAACCAGAGATTCAATACTGCAGAGCTGTCAATACCCCTAAGTAATTTACATAGTAAATGTGACTCTCTTTAAGAAAAAAACCCTCCTGAAGCTGTTTCCTTTTTGTTCCCAAGAAAATCTGATAAATGGATTTCTCATAGTTAATAAAGGCGCAAAAGGCCAAGAGCACTCCAGAAAAAAAAAAAAGGGAGACAACTACTCTAGCAGACACACATCAAGACATATAATCAAGTTATACCAACTAATGTGCCAATGGGCCCTTGGTTAGGCAAACTGACCAATGAAATAGGAAAGAGGGGCCAGAATTGTGACCCAGCAGGGTAAGCTGCCACCTGGGACACCAGCATCCCATATGAGTACTAGTTTGAGACCCAGCTGTTTTTTTTTTTTTTTTTTAAAGGCAGAACTAGAAAGAGGGAGACAAAGATCTTTCATCTGCTGGTTCACTCCCCAAATAGCTGCAATGGCCAGGGCTGGGTCAGGCTGAACCCAGGAGCTTCTTCCAGGTCTCCCACATGGGTACAGGGGCCAAGCACCTGGTCCATCCTCCACTGCTTATCAGGGAGCTGGATTTGAAGTGGGGCAGCCAGGATTTGAACTGGCACCATATGGCATGCTAGCATTGCAGGCAGTGGCTTAACCTGCATGCCACAACACTGGTCCCCCAGCTGCTCTACTTCTGACCCAGCTTCCTGCTAATGTACCTGGAAGAGCAGCAGAGGATGACCCAAGTACCTGGGCCCCCTCTACCAATGCAGGAGATCCAGATGAAGTTCCAGGCTCTTGGTTTGGCCTGGCCCAGCCCTGGCTATTGAGACTTTTGGGGAGTGAACCAGAGAATGAAGACCTTTCTGTCTCTTCCTCTTTTTTTTTTAAAAAAGGATATAGGAAAGAAAGTTTCCAAATGGACGTTTCATTAAAATTTGCTACATAGCTAATAATCTGAAGGACAGGTTAATCAATAAAAAGTATAAAGAAAAAAATTCTTTAAGATTTATTTATTTTTGATTCAAAAGGCTGAGTAAGAGAGAGAGAGATCTCTTCCATCCACTGGTTCACCCATCAAAGAGCCACAATGACTGAGGCTGGGCCAGGCTAAAGCTGGGAGCCAAGAGCTTTATCCCAGTCTCCCACACGGGTGCATGGGCCCAAGCATGTGGGCCATCTTCTGCTGTTTTCCCTGGCACATTAGCAGGGAGCTGGATCAGAAGTGGAGCAGCCAAGATGCCAGCATTTCAGGCAGCAGCTTAACCTTTACACCACAGTGCCAGCCCTGAAAAAACTGATTACATAGTAAAACCATAAAAGTTGGTACCTATTTTACACATACAAAAATCAATTATAGGTGAAATACTTTACTATGAAACACTTAATTGATCTTTAGAAGATAGTAGAGGTAATTATGACCTTGGGATAAGGAAAAATTCTTCAGATAAAAAA
The DNA here is from genome assembly GCA_949820135.1 of Sylvilagus floridanus. NCBI lineage: Eukaryota > Metazoa > Chordata > Mammalia > Lagomorpha > Leporidae > Sylvilagus > Sylvilagus floridanus. Next base: position 88,890,515 of record OX463238.1, read on the forward strand.
AGGATTCATTTAGATATACTAAAATTAAGAATATTATTTATGCCGCGGTGCTGGCTCAATAGGCTAATCCTCCGCCTAGCGGCGCCAGCACACCAGGTTCTAGTCCCGGTCGGGGCGCCAGATTCTGTCCCAGTTGCTCCTCTTCCAGGCCAGCTCTCTGCTATGGCCCAGGAGTGTAGTGGAGGATGCTTGGGCCCTGCACCCCATGGGAGACCAGGAGAAGCACCTGGCTCCTGCCATTGGATCAGCGCGGTGCGCCGGTCGCAGCTCACCAGCCGCAGCAGCCATTGGAGGGTGAACCAACGGTAAAGGAAGATCTTTCTCTCTGTCTCTCTCTCACTGTCCACTGTGCCTGTAAAAAAAAAAAAAAAGAATATTATTTATAATAAAAATCAAAGTGAAAAGATGGCCCACAGGGGTGGGCATTTGGTACAGCAGTTAGGACGACAGTGGGGATATCTACATCACTCGTCACAGTGTCTGGGTTCAAGTCTGGTTTCCACTCCCATTATAGCTTGCTGCTAATGGGCACTCTTGAACCTGCTGAGTGAAAGTCAAATTACTTAATATGACACATCATGTACTATATTTCAAAAACTCACAAACAAAAGTAAACAATGCATGGCTCAATACATAAAAAACAAAAGGAAAAGAACAAAAGATGATGGATTCAAGACAGTGATTATCTTGAGGGAGAAGGGTAGGCTGGAGACTGGTACATGCGTTTTTATTATTATGCTTTGTAACTTCCACAGTGCCTTTCTTTTATATACATATCAAATTTAACATAGAAATACAGTGACCAGTAGTACTTCTATTTTTATACTGCTAATGAGAGACTACAACATAGAAAGTCATCTAAGGTTACCTTCAAAGATGCTACACAATCCCTTCACTGACATTATTGTACACAGTATTAGAAATCTTTCACTGGAACTGTTTAGTTTTGAAGACATGTTTGCCAGTGAAAGAAAATGCTCTACATTAATTCTTTGTGAGTAGATTTCACTCACTGAAATAGCCATAAAATATGAATCCTGAATGAGTAAAGTATACTGGCCCATGATTTCAAATGCTGCTCAAAATGAATGAATGGATATAATGAGACTAATTCTCAAGTGACTCCTCAAGCTATTTTTTTTAATAAAAGATTTATTTATTTAAAAGCAGAGTTACAGAAAGAAAGGGAGAGGGGCCGGTGCTGGGGAATAGCGGTAAAGCCCCCGCCTGCAGTGATAGCATTCCCTATGGACGCTGGTTCCAGTCCTGGCTGCTCCACTTCCAATCCAGCAGAAGATGGCCCCGGTCCTTGGGGGCCCTGCACCCACATGGGAGACCCGGAAGAAGCTCCTGGCTCCTGGCTTCAGGTCAACCCAGCTCTGGCTGTTGCAGCCATTTAGGGAGTGAAGCAGTGGATGAAGATGGATTTCTCTGCCTCTGTCTCTCCCTCTCTATCTGTAAATCTGCCTTTCAAATAAATAATCGTAAAAGAAAGGAAAAGAAAGGGAGAGAGGGAAAGGTCTTTCATCCACTGGTTCACTCCCCAGATGCCTACAACTTCTGGGTCTGGACCAGGCTGAAGCCGGGAGCCAGAACTACTTCTGGGTCTCCCATGTAGGTGGAGGGGCCCAGGCACTCTGCTGCTTTCCCAGGTGCATTAACTGTCTGCTCATAGAATATAACAGTCACATGTTACCTTTACTTCTCTGTATATCCCTTATGAGTTTTTCCTATTTTATGGGTGGCTAGAGAACAAGCTTAGCATGCTAGATGACTACTGTATAGAAAAACCCAGAAATGTAAATGTAATACCCTATGTCCCCCAAACCCTCTATACATACAAAGGCAGAAATATGTTAAAGGCGCCAGCGCCATGGCTCACCTGGCTAATCCTCCGCCTGCGGCACCGGAGCCCCAGGTTCTAGTCCGGTTGAGGAGCTGGGTTCTAGTCCTGGTTGCTCCTCTTCCAGTCCAGCTCTCTGCTGTGGCCCGGAAGGGCAGCAGAGGAGGCCCAAATGCTTGGGTTCCTGCACCCGCATGGGAGACTGGAAGAAATACCCGGCTCCTGGCTTCGGATCGGTGCAGCGGCCATTGGAGGAGTGAACCAACGGAGGGAAGACCTTTCTCTCTGTCTCTCTCACTGTCTCTCACTCTTTCTCTGTCTCTCTCTCTCTCTCTCCTAACTCTGCCTGGCAAAAACTTAAAAAACAACAAAAAAATGAAATGTTAAAGGAACATTTTTAATAATCTTAGGAAAAAAGATCCTCCCGTTCCAAAGAAACATATTAGTAACCGTAGCTAAACACCCATTATAATACAAGAATTCCATTAGACGTAAGAAACAACTGGGGTCAGGTTTTAAGACTTATTCTTCACACCCAGTCAACTGTAGCCAGTCTAGTCAGTGCTGTAAATTTCTTGGAATTCACTGAAATATGGCTATAATTACACAAGAGAACATTTGTTTAGATGCAGAAATGATTTATGAACATGCCAACAGGCTAATTAAAAAGAGTAGCATAATCTGGGAACTTTTAAATCTGCCAACTGAGGTTCTCTTAGATGTTTTCTTCTTCTGCTTTCTTGGTTTTATATACTCAGTAGGCACTGACATTGGTAATGTGGCTTTCTGCTCTACTATCTTGACAAGTCCAGGATCCAGCTAAAAGAGGACTTTGCAAGCTATTTTGATGAACTTCAGGGCTCAAAGGATGAGGGAAGTGTTTTTTACAGCTTACTTGTGAACCGGATCTAACCAGCAGTGAATTACAATAAATTCTGAAGCATGTATAAAGGACAATTTAGGAAGGTCTGAAAGAAAGATGCCAAACTACAATGAAAATACAGAATGGGATATTTTAATATTAATAAATATTTACAAAAATACATACATATAAAGAACAGGCCATTTATAATGCTGGTTAAAATCATGAAGAGCTGCTAAATCAGTAGGTAGAACAGTATCTCAGCTTCAACTTAATGTAAAGAAATATTTTCAACTAAATTTCAGTAAGAATACTACAGGGGATTAAAAATAATGAGAAAAATAATAGTTCCAGTGCTTCTTATTTTCATCAATGATTTATTAACTTGGATCTGAACTAATCAGCAAACAGCCTATACAATGTTTTTATAAAAATGCATCATTTTCTGATAACAGTTAAGTCCAGATTCTGTACAGTCAGGAAACCAGGACTGTGGCAGATAACAAAACAGAAGTATAACAAATCCTGGGCTCACAAACAACTAACTAGACCAAAGAAGAAAGGTAAAGATGTTTTCAGATTCCTCTCAGGAGTCCTGTCATCTGCAGCATTCCTTCGAAAGGGCTCTCAGCTGGGCACTAGAATACTATCAAATTTAAAGCCTTCTCTAATATCTCCTCTGGTTCACCTTGTGTTTATCATGAAACAAATCCTTTTTACAAAAAATTTAAAAATAAAACTACAGACTCAGTTTGATGAAATTAACACAGCTAGGTCTTTTTGTGTTCTAGTCAAACTGAAATTAAGGGGTTCTTACAGCACTCCTGTAAGCTTCTGAAAGTGCAGACAAATGGCACTCAGAAAGACGAAACATTTTCTACTTCTGTAAATATCCAAGAAATCGAAAATTCAACACCTAGGAAAAAAAAATCAAGGCATAATTCATCAGCACCAAGTAGAAATGGGAGCAGGTCCTTAATTGTTCTTGTGTTGATGAACAGGTTCTAATCTCCCTCTAGAAAAAAATTCACTGCCTGGAGTTAACAACGTTAGGTTAAAAAAAAAAAAAAGTAAAACTCAAAAAAAAATTACAATTTCAGTCTTTCAAATTGAAAAAAAAAAGATTTCAAAGTTTTGGCACTACTTTAAACATTTTTCAAAGCAGGTCTTATTTCAAGTTTGACTGTCTTCCTTCCCTTCTCCATTATTTTCTAAAGCAGAGAATATTAATAATTCTTCAGCTCTCATTCTAAAAGTTGTACTTGTCTTAATTCAACAGTTAACACTTAATTAAGACTCTAGTTATAGTTAAAACTCTCAAAGGTGGTCCTTTCAAAATCTTGGTTGTTTTTCTTGATCATCAGATAGGACTAAATTGTTGGTGGGTGGAACTCAAATCACATGCAGTCAACCACATTACTGGACCCATGACCTACATCTCGGATTTGGCTAGTTAAACAAGCACACACAGCCACGCCTGCTCCAGCTCTGCAGTGAGACACAGATCCCACAAGCTCCCACCTGAAAAGAGCAGAAAGAATTTTATCTTAAAACAACGCATGATTTCTTTATTCAAAATACTGATCAGAGACAAAAGCTCCCGATCATGGGACTGGCTTGTAAAAGACAGCAAGCTTCCAGAGAAGACAAGCTATCCCAGAGTCCTGTGTGAACACCCACGACCGGCAGTCCAGTAGTTCACCTTCAGCTGCACTGTTGCTTTCCAGTTTCAGTTACTGGCAGTCAACCACAGTCTGGAAATATTAAATGGGGGATTCTAGAAATAATTCATAAATTTTAAACTGAAGCCATTCCCAATAATGTGATACCTCAAGCTGTTCTGCTCCAACATACCCTGTACATAAATCATCCCTTTGTCCTGAGTATCCATCCACATTGTATATGCTACCCAGTTAGTCACTTGGTAGCTGTCTATATTATCAGATTGTCTATTAAGGTATCATAGTGTTTGTGTCCAAGTAACCCTTATTTTACTGAATAATGGACCCAAAGCATAAGAGTAGAGATGCTGGCATATTTATTCAGTATATTGTTATAACTTCTATTGTATTAGTAGTATTGTTGTTCATCTCTTATTACACTTAATTTATAAATTAAACCTTATCACAGGTATTTATGTATAGGAAAAAAACAGTGTATACATAGCATTTAGTACTATCTGTAGTTTTAGCCATCCACTGGGGGTCTCAGAAGGTATCCCCCTGCAGATAAGGGAGGGCTACTGTATTTTAACACCCTGGAGGAATCTAGTATGAGAATATACCATCAAAGGATAGAGAAAACATGTAAATTACCTATTCAGCACTGGATCATATGCTTCTACTGTATTTAAGTATGCATTGCCATTATGACCACCAACTGCAAAGATTTTACCCATCACTGTTGCGATCCCAACTCCACCTCTGGGAGTGGTAAGTGCAGCCACGTAATCCCACTTGTTGCTTCGAGGGTCATACCGCTCAACTGAACTCAGAGGTGAATTATCATCAAAACCACCTAAATGCAGAGAAGTATTTTTAAAACAGCAATATGTCACAGAAATAACTACTACATTTCAGTAACTTCTACAACCCAATTTTAAAAAATCATTTTAGAATGGTTTAGAGAAAATGAGAAAAAAATTCATCCCAACACCTACCTAAAATCATCATCAAACTACTACCAGACATTTTCTATAATTCAACTTAAGATAATTTTCTATTTCACTGCAATAGAATTAAAAATCTTACACTAAGGGGCCAGCACTGTGGACAGTGGGTAAAGTTATGCCTGAGATGCCAGCATCCCATATGGGCGCCATTTCATGTTCGGCTGCTCCATTTCTGATCCAGCTCCCTGCTAATGCGCCTTAGAAAGCAGCAGAAGATGGCCCAAGTGCTTAAGCCGCTGCCACTTGTGTAGGAGACCCAGAAAAAACTTCTGGCTCCTGATTTCTGCCTGGCCCAGCCCTGGCTGTTGTGGACAATTTGGGGAGTGAACCAGCAGAAGGAATACACCTCTCTTGCAGTGCTGGCATCCCATATGGGTGCCGATTCCAGTCCCGGCTGCTCCCTTCCGATGCAGCTCTCTGCTATGGCCTGGGAAAGTAGTGTAAGATGACCCAAGTCCTTGGCCCCCTGCACCCACGTGGGTGACCTGGATGAAGCTCCTGGCTTTGGAATGGCCCAGGTCCGGCCATTGCGGCCAAATGGGGAGTGAATTAGCGGGTGGAAGACCTCTCTCTCTCTCTCTGCCTCTCCTTCTCTCACTGTATAACCCTTTCAAATAAATAAATCTTTAAAAAAGAAAAAAAAAAAAAGAACTCAAAGCAGAGGGATGAATAAAGAAAAATGCAGTTAGGTTGTTACACATGCCCATACCTTTAATTTTTTTAAAATTCATTTTATTTATTTGAAAGGCAGAGTTGGGGGGGAGGGGAGACAGAGAGAGGTCCTCCACCCACTGGTCACTCCCTAAATGGCCCCAACGGCTAGGGTTGGGCCAGGCGAAAGCCAGGAGCCAAGAGCTTATTCTGGTTTCCCACGTGGATGCATGGGCCCAGGCATTGGGGCTGTCTTCCATTACTCTCCCAGGCACATTAGTAGGAAAGCTGGACTGGACTTTGAGCAGCTGGGACTCAAACTGGTGCCCATTTGGGATGCCGGTGCTGTAGGCAGTGGCTTAACTCACTATGCCACAACACCTGCCCCTAAATTCTTTTTTTTTTTTTTTTTGACAGGCAGAGTGGACAGTGAGAGAGACAGAGAGAAAGGTCTTCCTTTGCCGTTGGTTCACCCTCCAATGGCCGCCGCAGCCGGTGCATTGCGGCTGGCGCACCGTGCTGATCCGAAGCCAGGAGCCAGGTGCTTCTCCTGGTCTCCCATGAGGTGCAGGGCCCAAGCACTTGGGCCATCCTCCGCTGCACTCCCGGGCCACAGCAGAGAGCTGGCCTGGAAGAGGGGCAGCCGGGACAGAATCCGGAGCCCCGACCGGGACCAGAACCGTGGGTGCCAGCACCACAAGGCAGAGGATTAGCCTATTGAGCCTCGGCGCCAGTCCCTAAATTCTTATTATTCAAATCAGTTGTGGTTGACTTAAGTAGGACTTACAGAACCAAAAGCATAAAACATTCAACTTGATTCATTCTTAATTTTGTCATGTTTGTTCTCACTATACAGGGCCAGAAGATTTAATAAATAATTATAATAGGGCTACTGACACAGGAACATACGTTAGTCTCTACAGAAGACAGGGAGCTTTGAAAGGCAGCAACAGAATACTTTATGAATTTTGGATTTACATAGACCCAAATTCAAATTCCAGCCTTTTCACTTCTTACACATTACTATGAGTAAACTATTCACTCACTCTGAATATCTGACTACCTTACAGAGCTGCTGTGATAATCAGACAAAATCTAGATGTCAAACATGTTATTTCTCTTTTTCTGTACTATAGATGAGCACTGGAAAACTCCGCATTACTTCTAGTTCTATGTACTTACATGCTAACAATACTCCCATACTCTTATTATCAAGAACTATATAAGCATAAGTAATATATGTAAGTGTAACATACAAAGCTACTTCAAAACATTCATGAAAATGGTATTAGAAGCTTATTTTGGTATGAAGAAATTTGAAATCCATGCAGTTATTTATTTATTTATTTTTTTGACAGGCAGAGTTAGACAGTGAGAGGGAGAGACAGAGAGAAAGATCTTCCCTCCGTTGGTTCACCCCCCAAATGGCTGCTATGGCTGGCGTACTGTGCCAATCTGAAGTCCGGAGCCAGGTGCTTCTCCCAGTCTCCCAAGCTGGTGCAGGGCCCAAGCACTTGGGCCATCCTCCACTGCACTCCTGGGCCACAGCAGAGAGCTGGAATGGAAGAGGAGCAACCGGGACTAGAACCCGGGGTGCTGGCACCACAGGCAGAGGATAAGCCTAGTGAGCCACTGGCCCACAGTTCTTTCACAATGCAAATTTTCTGTGAAATTTTGGAGACCCTGCATATGCTGCTGTCAACCTCTTTGAACTAACTGCCTCCTCTGGAAAGGAAGGGACTGCTAATCAAGACACAGCTCTGCATTTACTGGGTAACTGGAGGTGCTTAACATATATAAAGATACTTTTAAAAGTTCATGCAAAATGCATATTATAAAAGAACTATGCCTAGGTTTCAAAGTTTTCTAGCATCAAATTAAGGCTACTTTTTAATTGTATTTTTCCGTAAGTTTCTTGAAGTACTCTCACATCATCTCTAATTCTTAAAGCAATTCTGAGAGACAGGTATTATAAACCCCACTTCATATCATTTAAAGCCTTGCTACAAATCCGTGGGGCTGTTAAAAACACAATACATGCCTCTCCTTTGCAGATAAGATTTCCAGATTATTCATCTGTATAATAAAGTTTAATAAAGTATTACTCTGCTGTTCCTTTCAACTCCATAATTCAGTAAAATATTTTTTTTTTTTTTCGGCCAGCACAGGAGGCCGGAGCCGCAGCGCTCGGTGTAGACGCCGCACAGCTGGCCCTGGAGCGGTGCAAACGTCAAGCAGCAGCCGCAGCCCGGCTCGGGCACCAGCTCAGCGCACAGGGGCGCGGTGGGCCGAGGCGCGGAGCTGTGGGATCAGGGAAGGTCACGGCCGGCTCTCCTTGGTGAGTGGTCGCACTTGCGTCTAAAATACAGCCTTTATTCATATGAAATAATTACCAGCTTACTTTAAGTATTCAACCTAATTTCCTTTGAAATGAAGTTCAGAAAAACAAGTCTTAGACCTTTTAGGATTTACTATCACAAAGCACTTTTTTTTAATTTGACGGGTAGAACTACAGTGAGAGGAACAGACAGAGAAAGGTCTTCCTTCCATTGGTTCACTCCCCTAATGGCCAATACGCCTGAGGCTGTGCCGATCCGAAGCCAGGAGCCAGGTGCTTCCTCCTGGTCTCCCACGCGGATGCAGGGGCCCAAGCACTTGGGCCATCCTCCACTGCACTCCCGGGCCACAGCAGAGAGCTGGCCTGGAAGAGGGGCAACCGGGACTAGAACCTGGCACCCATATGGGATGCTGATGCCATAGGCAGAGGATTAACCAAGTGAGCCATGGTGCCGGCCCCACAAAGCACAATTTGTGCCCATATGTTTTAAAACATGTGTGCTATTTAAATTTAATTCCCTATTTTAGATCTATTTACCACTCCTAGAAAAACACAGAGGTACAAGTTTTAAACATGTAAGATAAAGATTCAAACAAAAAAAGATGAATTCAAAGTCATGGAGTGGGCACTTGGATTAGTGGTTAAGACACCCAAGTCCTAGCTCTGGCTCCAGCTTCCTGGCAGTGCAGACCCTGGGAGGCAGTGCTGACAGCTCAAGTACTCGGGTTCTCATCACCCACGAGAGACATGGATTGTACTCCTGGCTTCCAGCTTCAATCACAGCCACAGCAAGCATCGGAGAGTAAAGCAGGGGATGGGCGCTAGCTAGCTCTCTCTACTTTCTTTCAAATATGTAAAAATTTTTAAAATCAATTCAAAGTCGTATCTCAGCATTGATCCCACCTGAGGTTAAATGAATATACTTTTTGTTACTGTGTTATTTTTTGACACTTGTCATATATCTGATATACCAAATTAGAAAAGCACCATCCTGGGACTAGAGCTGTGGCACAGCAGGCAAGGCCGCCACCTGCAGCACAGGTATCCCATAAGGGCACCGGTTCAAGTCCTGGCTGCTCCACTTCTGATCTGGCTCTCTGCTATGGCCTGGGAAAGCAGTGGAGGATGGCCCAAGTGCTTGGGTCCCTGCGCCTGCATGGGAGACCCAGAGGAAGCTCCTGGCTCCTAGATTCAGATTGGCCCAGCTCCAGCTGTTGCGGCCATTTTGGGAGTGAACCAGCAGATAGAGGACTCCTCTCTCAGCCTCTGCTTCTCCGTAACTCTGCCTTTCAAATAAATAAATAAATCTTAAAAAAAAGAGAGAGAGAGAGAAGCACCATCCACTCACCAACAACATATAAGCAACCATGAAGTTCACTAACTCCATTGCCTGCTCTTCGTTGACCCATTTCTTTAACTTCTATCCACTTGTCTAGATGTGGATCATACCTCTCCACACTAGATAAAGAAGCCACTCCATCATTGCCACCTACTGCATAAACATGGTTCTAAGTGAAGAAAATCAGAAAACACATGACATTACATTTTGCATGGATTTACATATTGTCCTAACGGTAGGTGACTATATGCAAGAAAGCAGTATTTCATGAAATAGTATGTTATACACTAGTATCTGCTTACTGGTGATATGAATATATCAGACCTTTATTTGGTTATAGATGAAATGCAATGCAATTCACTGGGCAAGGTGCCACGTAACTTTACCACTAGAGCCACAGAGCCAACTCCTCCACGGGGTGTATTCATTGGTGCCACTGTACTCCACTGATCTGATTCTATATCATATCTCTCCACATCACTGAAGCAAGTATTATCATCTAAACCTCCAATTGCATAAATTGGGCCTCCCAAGGAGGCCAAGGCAATTCCTCGCCTGCAAAGAAAAAAAAAACACAACTCAGCACCTCAGTTTGTTTCTGGGAAAAACCAAAATAACTATGTCAATCCAAGTCATTAATTATCTTTACCATCAGATGGTACAGTTTTTTTTAGACATATCAAAGCTTCTGAACAGTGTCACCAAAGTGTGCAATTTTATGTGCTACCTGGAGTTGTACAGTTAATGGCATACACAGGTTACTTAAAATCCAGATTAAACAGCACCTTGTAAAGTAAAATGCAACAATAGTACTAAGGAGGGACCAGCACTGTGGTGCAGCGGGTAAAACTGCCAACTGAAGTACTGGCATCCCATATGGGCGCTGGTTTGAGTCCCGGCTGCTCCACTTCAATCCAGCTCTCTGCTATGGTCTGGGAAAGTGGCAGAAAATGGCCCAATTCCTTGGGCCCTGCACCCATGTGGGAAACCCGGAGGAAGCTCCTGGCTTCGGACTGGCACAGCTCCAACCGCTGCAGCCAATTGGGGAGTGAACCAGCGGATGGAAGACTCTCTCTCTGCCTCTCCTTCTCTAACTCTTTCAAATGAATAAATAAGACTTAAACAAAAAAATAGTACTAAGGAGTTCAAAGTTTCAGTTAGTATAATACAGTTGTATATTGGAGAGGTCAATGAGTTGACAGAGAATGGTTTGCTGAAGTCAAAAGCTAATATCATTTCTGAATCCATGTGATCTATGCACAGCTTTTCCTGATAGGGTTTTGCTACACCAAGCAAAACAATCTCAATTTCTATATTATAAGCTTTATATTTCTGCAGGGCATTTATTTCTGTTGTGGGAAAGGAAGATACTTAGACCCACTTAAAAGCTAATTCATTGTAACAGTAATTAGAAAAAGTTAATCCAATTTCTTATAAAACACACAGGAGCAGTCGAGTTGGACTACATACTTTAAAATCTGTCACTAACTTAGAAACTTAAGAAATGTATTTTATATGGGGTCAGCGCTGTGGCACAGCAGGTTAACACCCTGGCCTGAAATGCCAGCATCCCATGTGGGTGCCAGTTTGAGACCTGGCTGCTCCATTTCCGATCCAGCTCTCCACTATGGCCTGGGAAAGCAGTGGAGGATGGCCGGAGTCCTGTGGCCCCTGCACCCATGTGGGAGATCTGGAGGAAGCTCCTGGCTCCTGGCTTTGGATTGGCCCAGCTCTGGCTGCTGCAGCCAACTGGGGAGTGGGCCATCAGATGGAGGACCTCTCTCTCTCTCTCTCTGTGTGTGTAACTCTTTCAAATAAATAAATCTTAAAAAAAAGAAATGTATTTTATAAACCTTTACTAGCCTTCTTCATGTGAGATACAGCTCATGTTAATGAGTTAACAAAGAGAAAAGCACTTAGAAAAATGCCTTGCCCGTATTTAGTGCTGTCCAAGTGTAAGTACTAGCTTTTATTATCACAGGAGGAATCCGTTGCTCTTCTAATTCTGACTCCAAGTTTATAAGACAACATCCTAGAAAAGAACTCCTAAGCATAATGGTAACATTCATTTCCATTTTCATTTCCTTTGCTTCTTTCTCCTGAGGATAGAGCTAGGATATATAAAGAACTGTAACACAGTAGGTTAACCCACTGCTTGTAATGCCAGCATCTGATATCTGAGGGCTGGTTTGAGTCTTGGCTGCTTTGCTTTGGATCAGTTTCCTGATAATGTGCATGGGAAGGTAGCAGAAGATGGCCCAAGTGCTTAGGCCCCTGCCGCCCATTAGGAGACCAGGTTGGGGCTCCAGGCTCCAGGCTTTGGCTGGCCTAGCCGTGGCCATTTGCGGAGTGAACAAGCAGCTGGACGATCTCTTTCTCAGCCTCCCTCACTCCCTGTCACTCTACCTTTCAAATAAGTAAAATAAATATTTTTTAAAATACTGTGGTTGTGAGCATGTGCATGTGCTCTTGATAAATTCCAGCACAAAGTAAAGCAAGGGTGCCTAATAATAACTCTCCCTCCTCTGCCAGGCCAGAGGACATTATCGGCATTTCCTGATCCTCAAAATCTCTTGTAATGATGATTTCACATCACACACCTGACGTCCCTCCTACATCTTTGGCTGGTGTTTTCCAGCCTCCTTTATCAGTGCATGCTTTAGTCCATAAAGTGCTTCATTAAATTATGAAGTTCTCTGAGGACTCTTCATCACTCCAGATTCTCTTTCACAGAGCAGTCTCATTCCTTCCACAGGTTTATAACTCAAAGATATTCTTTCAGGCATATATCCAATTTCTACCTCAAATCTGCCTTGCTGATTCTTCCACCTTAATTTTAATATGAAATAAACTATCTAGCTCTGTGTATGGAAGGCAGAACTTTAAGGTAACTCCTTCCCACAGGCTTCGTCCCTTGGTTTTAGGCCTATAGTTATGCTACTTTATATGAGAAAAAGCAAATTACCTGGGTAAGGCCAATTGAATCACACAAACACTTTTAAAGTGGGAAGGGGGGGCAGGAATTTGATGCAGCAGTTTCAATGTTGCTTGTGAAGCCCACATCTGGTATTGGGGTGCTGGGGTGGAGGCAGTTAGAGTACTGGCTCAGCTTTAGATCCCAGTTTTCTGCTAATGTGAACCACGGGAGGCAACAGTGATGACTCAAGTACTTGGATGCCAGCCACCCTCGTGGGAGACCCATACTGAGTTCAGGGTTCCTGGCATTGGCCTGACTTGGCATGGGTTGTTGCAGGCATTTGGGGAGTGAACCAAGGGATGAAGAGCTCATTGTGCCTGTCTTTGTCTCTGTCTCTGTGCTTTTCAACTAGAACATATATTTCAAAATTTCAAAATAGGAACTGGTGCTATGGCACAGCAGGTAAAGTCACTGGCTGTGGCAGCAGCATCCCATATGGGTTCCGGTTCGAGTTCTGGCTGTTTCACTTCCAATCCAGCTCCTTGAAGATGCACCTGGGCAAACAGCACAGATGGCCCAACTCCTTGGGCCCCTACACCCACAAAGGAGACCCAGAAGAAGCTCCTGGCTCCCGACTTTGACTGGCTCAGCTCTGGCTGTTGCAGCCATCTGGGGCAGTGAACCAGCAGATGGATTTTTGTCTCTCCCTCTCTCTTTCTGGAATTCTGACTTTTAACTAAATAAATCCATCTTTAAAAATAAATAGAAGCAGAGAGATTTCTCCAGTCGGTAGTCAGAATACAGTATATTCAGCACATTGTTGCTTGTTTAAAACTGTAAGGAAGTCAGCGCTGCAGCTCACTTGGCTAATCCTCCACCTGCGGCACCAGTACTCCGGGTTCTAGACCCAGTTGCTCCTCTTCCAGTCCAGCTCTCTGCAGTGGCCCGGGAGTGCAGTGGAGGATGGCCCAAGTGCTTGGGCCCTGCACCTGCATGGGGACCAGGAGGAGGCACCTGGCTCCTGGCTTCAGATCAGCGCAGCACACCAGCCGTGGCGGCCATTTGTGGGGTGAACCAATGGAAGGAAGACCTTTCTCTATGTCTCTCTCTCTCTAACTCTGCCTGTCAAAAACAAACAAACAAACAAACAAACAAAAAACTGTAAGGAAAAAGGTGGAAATGACCTGAGAGTTATTACCAGCCAACTGCCTCTAAAAATCAGAAACTCAGTTCTGTAACCACAAAAAATAAATTCTATCGATAACCCAAATAACCTTGGAAGCAGCTACTTCATCAGGGTTTTTGGTAAGATCCCAGCCCAGCCAACAGTATGATTCAAGTCTTGTGAAACCCTAAACAGACCAAACCCTGAAAATTCACAGAAATTCTGTTCTGTGAGCTAATAAACAGGTGTCTGCTTTCTATTTATAAGGGCATTCTTTTTAGGAAAAATGTATTTAATTTATTTGAAAGGCAGAGGGCCATAAACACAGAGAGAGTATCTATCCACTGTTTCATTCCCCCCAAATGCTCACAATGATCCAGGCCAAAACCAGGAGCCCAAAACTCAATCCAAGTCTCCCACATGGGTGACAGGAATCTAAGTACCGAGTCCTCACCTACTGCCTCCCAAGGGTGTGCATTAGCACAAAGCTAGAACAGAAGCAGGGCCAGGACCTGAAGCCAGGCACTTGAGTAATGGATTGCGGGCATCCCAGGTGGTGTCTTATCTGATGTACCAAACATCCTTCCCTAAGTGTTGATTTAAACTGCTAAATTTGTGGTAATTTGTTATATAGCAACAGAAAAATAATACACTCCCCATCACAAAACAAAAATTTTATTCTGTACAATATCATCTTACTTTTCCCATCTCAGAAAATAGCAGCTCTCTCTCTCTAGATACTTAAGTCAGACACAAAAGAATCAACCTTGTCTCTACCTCCTTTTATTTTCTTCTTAAGACTGTTTATCTGGGAGGGAGAGATCTTCCATCTACTGGTTTACTTCCCAGATAGCCACAACATCTGGCGCTGGGCCAGGCCAAAGTCAGCAGTTTTATCTGAGTCTTTAGAGTGGGTGGTAGGGTCCCAAACAGCTGGGCCATCATCCACAGATTCCCAGGCTATCAGCAAGGATTAGCCTGTTGAGCCACGGCACCGGCCAGTAATAGCACATTTTAAGACTAGCTTTTTTCCCTAGGATTCTCACTCATTAGGAAAAAATGGCTAAAAAATCTCTTCAGCAGAACTCTCTCCACGTTTCTATATAATCTTTTATACTTTCACATATGAAGAATACACAGTTAAAAATACTTTATTGGGGGCTGGCATCGTGGCTCAGATTAAGCCACTGCCTGCAATTCCAGCATCCCATATGAGCATCAGTTCAAGTCCTGGCTGCTCCACTTTCCATCTAGCTCCTTGCTAATGTCCCTGGATAAGAGGAAAGGATGGCCCAAGTACTTGGGCCCCTGCCACCTAAGTGGAAGACTCAGATAAAGTTCTTATGCACTTGGCTTTGGTCTGGACCAGACCCAGCCACTGTAACCATTTGGTGAGTAAATCAGAAGAACAATCTCTGCCTCCCCCGCCTTGTAATTCTGCCTTTCAAATAAATAACCCATCTCCCCCAGATTAAGTTAATCAAGACTAAAAGGAGCCAGTACTGTAATATAGCAGGTAAAGACACTTCCTGCAACACTGGCGTCTCAAATGGGCACTGATTCATGCACTGGCTGCTCCACTTCCCATCCTACTCCCTGCTAATGGCCTGGGAAAAGCAGTGGAAGATGGCCCAAGTGTTTGGGTCTCTGCCACCCAATGGGAAACCAAGATGAAGTTCCTGGCTTTGACTTGACCCAGTCCTGGCCATTGAACCAGAGGATGGAGGATCTTTCTTTCTAATAAATAAATCTTTATTAAGAAAAGACTAGAAAATTATGTAACAACGACATATCCCCATGAGTTCAGTTTTAAAACTGCTCAGTTTGACAAGTAATTTTTTAAATTTAATATTTATTTATTTGAAAAACAGAAAGAGACAGTCAGAGGAGAGATCTTTATCTGCTGGCTCACTCCCAAAATACCCACATAGCCAGGACTGGGTCAGGCAGAAGTCAGGGGTCTGCAACTCAATTTGGGTCTCCCACATAGGTGGCAGGGACCCAACTACTCACACTGTCACCTGCTGTCTCCCAGGGTGCAGCTTAGAAGGAAGCTGGAACTGGAAGTAGAGCAGGACTTTGAAACCAGGCACTCCACAGATAGGGGACAACCCCAAAGGTTGTCTTAACCACTATGCTAAACCTCTGCCACCTCAAAAGTCATTTTTAACTCTTATAGAATGTTGCTATAGTTTGCAAACCACATAAGCCACAATTTCTCAAGTCAGATTTTGTTAGTTTTTGCTTCTTCCAATAAAAGGGCAGTTTGATAGTCTAGCTTCTAGTTTCATGTAAACGATTAAACTAAATCTTTGAAATCCTCATCCTATTCACTGAAATTTAAATTTGGAAAAAGCAGTAACATGGGACTCCTTATACTTTTAATATGTACTACATATTAATATGTATAACAGATATGTATATAAAGTAATTAAAGGTAGAAATAGTATGTAATCCAAAACTTCCATTTAGTACAAAATGTATATCATCTTTCTGACATATATAATTACACTGAGAGGAATTACAGTATGCTACATTGTTTTTATACCAGTTTTTTTTTTTTTTAACAGGCAGAGAGAGAGAGAGAAAGGTCTTCCTTCTGTTGGTTCACCCCCAAAATGGCTGCCATGGCTGGCATGATTCGCGCGATCTGAAGCCAGGAGCCAGGTGCTTCCTCCTGGTCTTCCATGTGGGTGCAGGGCCCAAGCACTTGGGCCATCATCCACTGCCTTCCTGGGCCACAGCAGAGAGCTAGACTGGAAGAGGGGCAACCGGGACAGAATCCGGCGCCCCGACCAGGACTAGAACCCAGTGTGCCGGCGCCGCAAGGCGGAGGATTAGCCTAGTGAGCCACAGCGCACTGGCCGATATACTTTTACTACAGGCAACTGTAGCATATTTACTTTTTGCTTTTTCCTTTTTTATAAAGATGTGTTTCACATTGGTTTCACTTGTGTTTCATTTATTTCACATATAAAACAATCACAAACCTGTTTTCCCACAATGTTGTACTGGTGTAACTGAGTCTTTAAAATATTTAAAAGGCAGGTTTTAATCTATAACTCTAATTTTAATATTTTTAGGTTTCGTCTAGAGTATATTTGTCTACTCTCTTTTGAATCTTAATTTGTTCACATGATACTGGCTATCCTTTCATTCTAAAATATGTAAAAATTCAACAGTCATTAATAAAAAATGTGAACAAGGCTGGCGCCGTGGCTCAACAGGCTAATCCTCCGCCTTGCGGCGCCGGCACACCAGGTTCTAGTCCCGGTCGGGGCGCCGGATTCTGTCCTGGTTGCCCCTCTTCCAGGCCAGCCCTCTGCTGTGGCCCAGGAGTGCAGTGGAGGATGGCCCAAGTGCTTGGGCCCTGCACCCCATGGGAGACCAGGAAAAAGCACCTAGCACCTGGCTCCTGCCATCGGATGAGCGCGGTGCGCCGGCCGCAGTGCACCATCCGCGGCAGCCATTGGAGGGTGAACCAACGGCAAAGGAAGACCTTTCTCTCTGTCTCTCTCCCTCACTGTCCACTCTGCCTGTCAAAAAAAAAAAAAAAAAAGTGAACAAGTTAGCATACTGAATCATGTTACCCACAATTTTTAGATTCCCTTTAGACTGATCTACTTATTATACATTTCAATTTATTACATGTGGGAATTTAAAACATTAATGTTCATCATGATGAAATAACAAGAATGCAGAAAATGAAGGATATTTCCAAAACATGATAAAATATGAGAGATCTTCAAAAAGTTAATGGAAAATGCTATGAAAAACATGCATTTCAAAAATTTTTACACCAAACTAATCCTTCAACTCCATTTTTTCCCATGAATTTTTGAACTACTTTTGTGTACACATATGCCTTATTCTCAAAGTATTTTAACTAATAAACACCAGAGACATTTCTACTAAGATCAAGAACAAGATAAAAGCACCTACTGTCTTTGCTATATTCACACCGTATTGTATCATTAGCCAATATAATACGATAAGAAAAATCCAGGTAAGAACATATAGGAAAGTGGTAAAAATTGAATGTTCTACAGATTAGTAGTACTGTTATCAATGCTAATTTTAATCATTATACTTTGGTTGTGTAAGATGTTAACATTATGGGAAGCTAAGCGGAGGGTGTATAGTAAGGTTTGTATACCTTGGCACTACTGTCAGTTCTTTGTTGTGGGGTGCTGTCCCAATGCACTGTAAGGTCTGTAGCAGCATCCCTGTCCTCAACCAAATTAGATGCTAGCAACAACCTGCCTACCTTCAATCTGTGACAACCAAAAAGGTCTCCAGACACTGCAAGTGTCCTAGAGAAGACATAAAAATCATCTTTACTTGAGAACTACTGTACAGAGGAATTCTTAATTATTTGCTGCTTCTTTGAAAAACTTCAAAACAAAAAGTTAAAAAAAAAATCAATGCTCAGATAAGAGAAAACTGTGACTACTATCATAATTTGTGATTTCACAAAAAAAGGTGATCCCATTTTTAATTAAAAAATAGAAAAAGGTATAACAATTCATCATTTTGTATGCTGTAACAAAATGTGTTTGACAAGGCATTATTGTCCATCATTAATTCAAAGCAGAGTTCCACGCTGATCTACCTCTTTGTGTTCATTGATGCCTTCATCATCCATTTATTAGTGAGAGGATCAAACATCTCCATGCTACCTAAATGTTCATTTCCATCATGTCCACCTACTGCATACACTTTACCTGTCAAATAGAGAAGTATTTTCATTTGATTCAAAATAAATAATAGTAATGTTATTTATGTATAAACAATATATAAAACTTAAAGATCATCATAAATTAGTTTTCAACAACTGCTGTTCAGTATGATGATAAATGTTATCTCAGTTGTCAATAAAAATCAATGTAAGCTTTCACTAAACATGCTGTTCTACATAAAGTTGTTTAAATGCTACAACACTATCCTCCATTTAGGTTCCCCAATTTTTAATTACTTAGTAGATTAAATCACTATAATTTTAAAGAATAATGAAGTGTTCTTCTTAATATATTAACAAAGTACAAAAGTATTAACACAGTATTATTAAACTTTTTCTATGTCAAACGAAAATACATACAGGAAAATGGGAAATATTTCACACTAAAATGTTAGCTGTGACTATTTATGGGTGTTTGGGTTACAGATGATTTTTATTTTTTAAAGTATGTTCGTGCTGTGGTGCAGTGGGTTAGCTTTGCCTGCAACTCCGGCATCCAAATCGGAGCAGCAGTTCCAGTCCTGGCTGCACTACTTCCAATCCAGATCTCTGTTAACGTGCCTAGGAAAACAGCGGAAGACGGTCCAAGTGCTTCAGCCCCTGCCACCCACAAGGGAGACCCGGATGGTGTTCTGAGCTCTTGGTTTTGGGCTGGCCCTGCCCAGTCAACCATGGCATGGAAGATACACTCTTCCATCTTTTCCTTCCTTTCCTTCCCTCCCTTTTCTCCCTTCCCTGCCTTCCTTTTCTTTTTCTCTGCCTTTGAAATAAATATTTTTAAAATGTCTTTATACTTTCCAAAAAGAGCATTTGTATTTTACAACCAGAAAAATGAATTGTTAACATTTTCTAACAACTTATCTATGCTTTTGCAATTAATTTTCAGTAATGAATTTTTTAAAAATCTAATTTCAGCAATAATAATTACATAGGTAGAGAAAAAGCTGATACATACATTATGATTTGAGTTCAATAAACATTTAACTTGATTTTTTTTTCAACATGAAGGGTCATCAAAAAGTTCATGGAAAACACACACTATCTTTTAATTCCATTTTTCCATGAAGTTTTTAGAAGTACCTCACATAACTCAGGACAGTTTACTTTAACTCTTCATCTTCCTTTTACCTGATACTCATCTTCAAATTGTACCTATGAGTATATGCAACACTGAACATCTGTGGCCACAATGCAAGTAACTAATCAATACCCAAATATTTTATTGACATATTATTAAAATTTTGCAATATTCAATGTTCCTACATAACAGAAGATGCTCAAAATTCAAATATTTTAAAAGAGCACTGTGATCATGTGATGTGATTTTAGACAACAGTGGACCCACCTTCCACAGAGATTACACCCACATGTCGCCTTCGGCTATTCATTTCTGGACCAAAGAACCAACTGTCTTTGTTGATAGAATAGCATTCAATACTGCGAAAGGGGTCACCAGATCCTCCTCGACCACCTACACAAAACAGCACGCCTACAAGAAAAATCACAAAATAGAGTACACCTGCTGTGCCTGCTTGCAACATTCCTTTACAATATGGTGCTTCATAGTCTCACTCACTCTGTAAAATTGCTCGTTGTAACAAAATCAGTTACCTCCTATTTCCTATTAAACATAATTGTATTATTTGATATGGAGCTCATCCTGTTTTCTGAGAAATTCCTTAGTTGATTTCTGTAATATGAAATCTTCTGTCTCTAATCATCTTCATGTTTTCATTTTCTATCATTAGTGAATTTCTTGCATACATTATACTCAACAGGAAAAGTTCATCCCTTTGTTTTAAATTCCTTCTGTGGCATACATTCCAATCCATATTTCCACATGATGTACCACAGGCACATGAGAACCAACATGTTCCAAAGAATTTCCCTTCCTTACCTACCTAAACAATCTCTACTTCTCCCCCCCACTGTCCTATTTCTCCCTTTCTATTCCCACTGCCACTGTCTCAAGCCCTCATTAGTTATCACCCAATCATAGTACTACAAAATACTGTCCTCTTATTGCTTACTGATCTTTTTTGCTAATAAATTATCAACATAGTAACCTAATTAAAAGACTCTTTTGACAGCAATTACCTACATCAGTAGTTCTCAAAAACTTTAGGAGAGCTGGGCAGGTGTTTGGACTAATGATTAAGATGCTGCTTGGAACACCCATTTCCCTCCTGAATCCAGCTTCCTGGTAGTGTAGATCCTGGGAGGAAGAAGAATTGAGTTTCTGGCTCCAGGCTTTGGCCTGGCCCAGCACAAGTTGTTGCAGGCATTGGGGAATAAACCAACAGATCTGAGTTCTCTGTCTATTCCTATGCCTCTCGAATACATAAAAACTAATTAAAATTTAAGAAAATACTTTAGTGGCCGGCGCCACAGCTCACTAGGCTAATCCTCCGCCTTGCGGCGCCGGCACACCAGGTTCTAGTCCCAGTCGGGACGCTGGATTCTGTCCCGGCTGCCCCTCTTCCAGGCCAGCTCTCTGCTGTGGCCCGGGAGGTCAGTGGATGATGGCCCAAGTGCTTGGGCCCTGCACCCCATGGGAGACCAGGAAAAGCACCTGGCTCCTGCCTTTGGATCAGTGCAGTGCGCCGGCCACAGCACACCGGCCACAGCGGCCATTGGAGGGTGAACCAACAGCAAAGGAAAATCTTTCTCTCTGTCTCTCTCTCGCACTATCCACTCTGTCAAAAAAACAAAAACAAAAACAAAAAAGAAAGAAAATACTTTAGTGAATTCACTGAAGTGGACACATAAAAATGATTAAAATGGCAAATTTTATGTTATACATACAACAACAACAACAACAACAACAAAAAACAGAAGAAAACACTATACTGTGTGATTCAGAAGGGCCTGACTCCCAGAGTTTTTGACTCAGCAGGTTTGGAGCAGGTCTAAGAATTTGTATTTCTAACAAGTTCCCAAGTGAATGCTGATGCTGCTGGTCCAGGGCTGAACACATCCTTCACACTCTGAGAGGTACTGACTATCTTAAAAGAGAAAGCCCCAAAGCCCTAGCCTCCGGATCTAATCTCCTCTCCTCTCCTCTCTTTTTCTCTCAAACATGATTCATGTTCCTGCAATATGCCCAAAACACTTATCCTTGGTGTTCCTATAGCACTTTTGGTAACCATCATTCACTTAGCACATAGAATTTTGCAACGATCTAGTATGCTGACATCTGTCACCAAAGTTTAAGCTAGTTCAAGACTGTGTTTGGGGCCAGTGTTGTGGCGCAGGTTAATTCCCCAGCCTGAGACACTGGCATCCCATATGGGTGCCAGTTCTAGTCCTGGCTGCTCCTCTTCCAATCCAGCTCTTTGCTATGGTCTGGGAAAGCAGTGGAAGACGGCCCAAGGGCTTGGGCCCCTGCACCCATGTGGGAGGCCCAGAAGCAGCTCCTGGCTTCAGATGGGCTCAGCTGGACCCAGCCGTTGTGGCCATTTGGGGAGTAAACCAGCGGATGGAAGACCTTTCTCTCTGTCTTTCCCTCTCACTATCTGTAACTCTAACTCCCAAATAAATAAACAAAATCTTAAAAGAAAAAAAAAAAAAACTGTATGTTAAGCATTTATGTGGTAACAAATGTTAACGCAGTGCGTGGCATGTATTAGACATTCAATAAATATAAAATGTACTAAGTACTCCTTTTCCTAACTGGCACTCAGAAGAACATCTATTTATTATTCAAAACTAAGGCTGAGGTCTACCTTTTTTTTTTTTTTTTGAAGATTTACTTATTTATTTGAGAGACAGACTTAGAGAGAGAGGGAGAGACGGAGCAGGAGGACTTCCACCTGCTGGTTCACTCCCCAAATGGCTGCAACAGCTAGAGCTGAGCCTATTCAAAGCCAGGAGCCAGGAGCTTTTTCCAGGTCTCCAACATGGGTGCAGGGACCCAATCACTTGAGCCATCTTTTGCTGCTTTCCCCAGGCACATTAGCAGGGAGCTGCATTGAAAGTGGAGCAGCCAGTACTCAAATGATGTGATGCCCATATGTGATGCTAGCACATCACATATGTGTATATGTATAAATATATATACATATATATATATACACACACACACACACACAATTTTCATGGGAAAACATAGCCTAAAAATAGTGGCAAATAAAAGTAAAACTGCAGACTCCTAAAAAAAAAAAAGAGCCTTAGATTCTAAAAATTTAATATGGTTGATTATACAAATGTTAGGATATTTTAGTGACATTCTTTTGATCTGGAAAAATGCAAAAATATTTAGGGGCAAGCATTCGGTCCAAAAGTTAAGATGCCTCTTAGAACATCTGCATCCCATTTTCGAGTCCCTGCTTCAAGCCCTGACTCTGCTTCCAATCCAGCTTTTTGCTAATGCACCATGCTGGGAGGCGGCATACGATGGTTCAAGGACTTGGGTCTCTGGCAACCACATAGGAGAACCAGCATGAGTTCCAAGTTCCTGATTCTAGTGCAGCCCTGGCTACTGCAGGCATCTACAGATTGAACCAGGGGATGGAAGTCACCACTCTCTCTTTCTACCTCAAGTCCATACGTAAGATTTAAAATAAATATTTAATCATGTAACATGTATCAAACTCCAACGCTTAGCATTAGGAATACAAGCCTAAATCTAAATATACTTACCTGTGTTTGAAGAACTTAAGACACATCAAATAAGTACTAGAATACAATATAAGAAAACAGTTCAAGCAAATTGTTATAAAGGCATAAAAAGAGGATTTAATTCTACCGAGAAGAATTGGGGAAGACCTCATACAGGACCTGTTATGGCTTTCTAATAATGTGGCTTCTCATAAAAATAATCTAAATAATGTATAGTAAGAATTATGACTATATATAAAACCTTAATTGACAATTATTACTTTAAACCAATCTGATACTAATTATCCTACAAGTAAATTTGGGCATGCATAACTAATCCTCAAATAAAGCAAAGATTCTTCCAGCAAAGTCAATAAAATGAGTAATTACCAGCAGTATGCTTCCTTGGGGTAGTCCGAATGGAGTATTCAAAGTCAGGTACTGCTCTGCTACTCAAATGAAGGTGGTAATTTCTTGCTTCATCCAATAAATCTCTGCATTTTAGATTTTGCTTGACAATCTGTTCTTTTGCCACAACACCCATAAGAAAGTCAACCGGCAACAATGGCAGACGAACCTAAGATCATGAATAGTTATGAGATAAAATCAATGGGTAATAAAATAGTTTATTCTTTCACCAGAGTTAAGGTGTAGTGGGTAAGGCCACTGCCTGCAACATGGGCATCCCATATGAGCACTGATTCTAGTCCTGACTGCTCCACTTATTTACTTACTTACTTATGTATTTGAAAGTCAGTTACAGAAAGGTAGAGGCAGAGAGAGAGATCTTCCATGTGCTGGTTTACTCCCCAGATGGCTGCTAACGGCCAGAGCTGCACCAATCTGAAGCCAGGAGCCAGGAACTTCTTCCAGGTCTCCCACGAGGATGCAGGAGCCCAAGGACTTGGGCCATCTTCCACTGCTTTCCCAGACCATAGCAGAGAGCTGGATCAGAAGTGGAGCAGCCCAAACTTGAACCAGCGCCTAAACGCGATGGCGGCTTTACCTGCTACACCACAACACTGGCTCCCTGCTCCACTTCTGATCTAGTTCTCTGATAATGGCCTAGGAAAAGTGCTTGGGCCCCTGCCACTAGAGTAAAAGACCTGAAAGAAACTCCTGGCTCGTGGTTGTGGCCTTGCCCAGCCCTGGCTGTTGCAGCCATCTGGGGAGTGATCCAATAGATGGAAGATCTCTCTATCTCACCCTCTCTCTCTGTAATTCTTTCAAATATTAAATAAATTAAAAACAAAAACAAAAACCTTGGCTGGTGCCATGGCTCACTTGGCTAATCCTCCGCCTGTGGTGCCAGCACCCCGGGTTCTAGTCCTAGGTTCTAGGCTGGGATTCTGTCCCAGTTGCTCCTCTTCTAGTCCAGCTCTCTGCTGTAGCCTGGGAAGGCAGTGGAGGATGGCCCAAGTGCTTGGGCCCTGCACCCACATGGGAGACCAGGAGGAAGGACCTGGTTCCTGGCTTCAGATCAGCGCAGCACGCCAGCTGTGGCAGCCATTTGGGGGGTGAACCAACAGAAGGAAGACCTTTCTCTCTGTCTTTCTCTCTCTCACTGTCTAACTCTGCCTGTCAAAAAAAACCCAAAAAACAAAAAACCTATTCTCTACTTTCACTGAAGTATTTTCTTTTTAAAATGTATTTATTTCACACACACACTATTTTTATGTTTCAAATATATAAATCTTAAAAAATATTTCATAAGGGCTTTCTTATATGTTAACGAAATTCAATTTATCAATTTTAAAGCAATTTCCGGTAGCAGTCCATACTAATGAAATCAGACTATATGTTATGTATATTCACCAACTTTAAATATAGATTTATGGTTTTTTTGTTTTTTTTTTTGTTTTTGACAGGCAGAGTGGACAGTGAGAGAGAGAGAGAGACAGACAGAAAGGTCTTCCTTTTGCCGTTGGTTCACCCTCCAATGGCCGCCGCGGCCGGCGCGCTGCGGCCGGCGCACCGCGCTCATCCGATGGCAGGAGCCAGGTGCTTTTCCCTGGTCTCCCATGGGGTGCAGGGCCCAAGCACCTGGGCCATCCTCCACTGCACTCCCGGGCCACAGCAGAGGGCTGGCCTGGAAGAGGGGCAACCGGGACAGAATCCGGCGCCCCGACCGGGACTAGAACCCAGTGTGCCGGCGCCGCAAGGCAGAGGATTAGCCTGTTGAGCCACAGCGCCGGCTAGATTTATGTTGAAGAGGGCATTTTGCTTAGCAGTTAAATCCCTGGTTCCATGACCATGTCCTGGATCAGAGTGTCTGGATTTGATACTGCCCCCAGCTCCTGACTCCAGCTTCTTGCTAACACAGACCCTGGAAGGCAGCAGTTCTGGCTCAAGTTCTTGGGTTCCTGCCACTCATATGTGAAATTCAGACAGAGTTTCCAGTTCCCAGCTTTGGTGTAATTCCAGCTCTGGCCATTGTAGGCATTTGAGGAGTGGACTAGCAGACAGGAAAGCAGACATGAGTGTTCTCTCTGCCTCTCAAACAAATAAAAAATAATTGAAAAAAATAGATTTAAGCATCACTAATAATTCAATTGTTTCTATTCAAATGACTCACTTCCAAAAACAGTACTAACATAATCACAAGGCCCCTTAGCTGCTAAAGGAAAGGGTCACTGATAAAACTGTTCTGCTTTGTTCTTTTGCCTTTTTCAGCTAATACAGAACATATGGAAATGTGATCTATTTTGCTTAAAAAATGCATTCATGGGGCTGTTTCGAGTCATGACTGCTCCACTTCTAATCCAGCTTCCTGCTGCTAATGTGCCTGGAAAAGCAGAAGATAGACCAAGTACTTGGGCTCCTGTACCCACGTGCGAGACCCGAAAGAAGCTCCAGGCTCCTGGCTTCGGATTGGCTCAGCTCCAGCTGTTGCAGCCACTTGGGGAGTGAACCAGAGGAATGGAAGAACTCTCTCTCTCTTTCTCTTTCTCTCTCTTTGCTTCTGGGCAACTCTTTCAAATAAATAAAAAAAATTTTTTTAAAAATACATTCACATATGAAATAAATGTTATTTTCTCCAAATCCATGCTCTTTGAAGGGTCATACAAGTATATTTCAGAAAGTTTGTGGGAAAATGAAATTAAAAGTTTTGTTTTGTGCAATTTTTATTTTCATTTCACTTGAAAAGTATAGAGATTCAGATCTTTCAGCCCCACGTTCTCTCTCTAAATGCCCACAAAATTTAGGGCGAGGCCAGGTTGAAGCCATGAGCCCAGAACTGACTCAGCCTCCCAAAGAGGTGGCAGATACCCAAGTTCTTCAGCCATCACCTGCTGCCTCCCAGGGTGTTCATTAACAAGAAGCTAGATAGAAGTGGAAAAGCTGGGACTCGAAACAGGTACTCTGACATGGTTTTCAAAGTAATTCTGAGATCCAAAAGTGTTCTAAACTTTGACAGTCATATGAATGTACTCTGATATGGGATACAAGCACCCCGAGTTTCACTGTACCAAATATCTGCTCGGATAAGTTTAAGTGCAAAACAATTCTAAACCCACAGAATTGTCATAGCATTTTCCATGAGCTTTTTTGAGAACCCCTATTATATAAAGGATGTATCTATTCTCTCAGTACAGGCACTCACCATTCTTCTCTTAAAGATAAACTGACTTCCTAGTGGATTAACGGGATGATCAAGGCAGATAGTACTGTTTTGAGTTAAAAGCACACATACATAGGAGGTTGGTCTGACCTCTTTTCCCCACTGCAAGACCCCACTGCAGTGGTCCCCTTACCTATCACCATGGCCCCCTTGAATGAAGTCTCCCTATCCTAAAACAGGAAAAAAGAATACACATTCAAGTAAAATACTGCTGCAGGAAAATGAAACTATGGTTTTGTTAACAAACTGGTTTTCAAAGTAATTCTGAAATCCAAAAGTGTTCTGAACTTTGATAGTCATATGAATGCATAATTATTGCTATATGTGCTTTAAAAATACATCAGACTCATTACAGTCATACTTTGAGTAAGT
Source organism: Sylvilagus floridanus (assembly GCA_949820135.1). Taxonomy (NCBI): domain Eukaryota; kingdom Metazoa; phylum Chordata; class Mammalia; order Lagomorpha; family Leporidae; genus Sylvilagus; species Sylvilagus floridanus. Next base: position 88,917,632 of record OX463238.1, read on the forward strand.
TTACATCATCTGAAAACACCAGCAATTAAAAACAATTTGAGGAGTCGGCACTGTGGAGTAATAAGTTAAGCATCCACCTGAGGCACCGGCATCCATAGAGGTTTCAGTTCGAGTCCCGGATGCTCCACTTCCAGTCTACCTCCCTGCTGATGACCTGGGAAAGCAGCAGAAGATGATCCAAGTGCTTAGGCCCCTGCACCTGAGTGAGAGACCTGGAAGAAGCTCCTGGCTCCTGGCTTCAGATCATCTCAGCTCTGGCCACTGGGGAGTGAAGCAACAGATAAAAGCCCTCTCCCTCTTTCTGTGACTCTGCCTCTCAAGTAAATAAATATTTTTTAAAAATTTGCATTCTTAATATTTTAAAATTTTTGATACTATGAAACTACTTATATTATTGAAAATCAGCATAATTATCACCAATTTTATCAAGTACAGTTTTAACAAATCATTTAATTTTGAAAAGTTAAAAAGAATGATCCTTTTTATATTTTTAAAATATAAAAAAAAAAAGAGCGAGAGAGAGAACACTAGATTCCATTTGCCATCTAATCCCCAAATGCCTGCAACAGCTGGGACTAGGTTAGAGCTGAGGATGGAAGCCAAGAGGCCCATCCACGTCTCCCACGGTAGTGGCAGGAACCCAGTTACTTCAGTCATTACTGTTGCCTTCCCCAGTATTAGCGGAAAGCTGGAGTCAGAGGCAAGACCCAGGAATGAAACCCAGGCACTCCAATGAAGGATGCAAATATTTTCATCAGCATCTTAATCCCTAGGTTAAATGCCTGCCCTTACTCCTCTTTTAAGTAGCATCATAAAACTTCTCAAGAATACATGAAGAATGGGGATGACATTGCGGCACAGTAGTTAAGCTGCCACCTGCAACACTGGCATCCCGTATGAGTGCAAGTTTGAGTCCTGGCTACTCCACTTCTGATCTATCTCCCTGCTAATGTGCCTGGGTAAGCAGGAGAAGATGGCCCAAGTATCTGGGCCCTTGCCCCCTACATGGGAGACCTGGATGGAGTTCTAGACTCCTGCCTTCAGCATGGCCCAACCCCAGCACTGCAGCCATATGTGGAGTGATCCAGCAGATGGCAGACCTCTCTGTGTGTATCTTCCTCTCTGTAACTCTGCTTTTCAAATAAATAAATAAATAAATAAATCTTTAAAAAAGAGACAGGAAGGGGAAGAAGAAGACAAAAAACGAGAGGAAAATGAAAGACAGACTCCAAAGGGTGTATTTATTATCTCCCTATCCAAGTAATCCCTGTTAACAGTCAAAAACGTCAAAATAAATAATACAGAAACACACTTCTGATTAAAAAAAAAAAAAGACTCTGATGAGGGGAGAAATGGAAAGTAGTATCTTATGGTTCTTTCCAGAATAAATCTATATGCATTAGCAAGCTGTACTTTCATTAACATTAAAATTTAGAAGCTTTATAAAACAATTAATATTATATTCATTTAGAGCTATTTCCTCAGGACCATGTTCTATCAGCATAAATAAAATACCCCTTGCTATTATATCAATGGAATACTGTAAATATCCAGGTTAAAAAGCAGACAATATTACTAATTCAAATGTGACAAATTTAAACTGACCCTCCTTATATAGAATAACAATAGAAAATTAAAAGTTAAAGCCATTTTCATAATCGTACCATATCAATGACTTCTATATTCCTTAAAATGATTTCCACTTTTCATATAAATTAAACATGTTGATTTGCTTGCCTATCATTTCATTTCTGCATATAATGTTATGTCAGCCCTACCTGTGCAAGTATTTCATCCAACCATTTGGAATGATGCTGAGGATTAGCAAGAAGCCACTTGATGGCAGCACTGTAGACTTGCTTTTCATTCTCAATATTTAGGTCACTGGAGGACAAAAGCTTGTGAAGGTGCTGAGGTGACACACTTACGAAGTCTTCACACTCCACTACTTCAGGAAAGTGTTCACAGGCATACTGATCTGCCATGTCCATTAAGTCTATGCGGTTGTGACTTTCTGCAAAGGCTCTGACTGCTAGGCAATTGGAGGGATGAAAATGTAACTTCATGTATTCACAACAAGCTCTGGCCACCAGTTCAACCTGCAGAATACAGGCTGCATATAAGAGAGGCTGGACATTGTCAACAGTCAAAGTGAGCCGTGAAGAATAGACAAACTTTACCAAGTCTTCTATTGTGTCACCATCAAAATCTCTGATCTCAATCAACGTTTGCTTGGCTTCAGCCATTTCAGAGAGAAACATAGCTCTGAAATAGGGAATAACACAAGCCAATACCAGTCTGTGACAAGAGATGAGCTTTGAACCAACCTGTTCAAAACAAGACAGGACAGTTTAATATAAAGACCTGCTTTAGAACAGCACAGAGCATGTACTGAAGCAAGGACAAAAACTCTATATATAGACAAATTTATAGAGTATTAATGTTTTAATCCTTTGGTCACTTACTTTTGGTCTAGAGCAGCTGCCTAAAAAAGGCCATTTTCATCTTCCAAATGAGCTACTTCTGTAATATATCAGGGTATTTCAAAGTTCACAGAAAAATGTAATTAAAAGATAAATTAATTTTGGTGCAAGTGTTTTTGAAATTCATGCAGTCTTTTCATCTACGCATTTTCTAAGAACTTACTGAAGACCCCTCTATGCATGGCTTTCAAAATTTTACATTAAAATGAACTTTATCTTTTAATTCCATTTACTATGATCTTTTTGAAGTACCTCTGTTACGTACAATGAACTATGATTTTTCTGTATTAATGAGAATAGCAGCATACATTCTTTTGTAATTATTGTGTGCAGCCACTATTTTAAACAATTTTCATATCCTAATTCATTTAATTGCCCCAGTACCTCTACAAATAAGTACTAGAGGTTGAATATCCTTTATCTGAAATGCTGAAGCCAGAAATGTTTCATAGTTGAGGTTTTTTTTTTTTCAAGATTTCAGAATATACACAGACTTCTATCAGTTGAGGATCCTTAACCCAAAAGTCCCAAAGGTGAAACTGAAACTTTTTGAGCACTGACATTATGCTCAAAGTTTCCCATTTGGGGCAGGCCTCTGGCACATTAGCTAAGCTGCAACTTAGGACACTCACATGGATCCAATATCAGAATGCCAGAGTTCAAGTTCTGGGTCTGCTTCCAATTCTAGCTTCCTGCTAATGCACACCCTGGGAGACAGCAGATAATGGCTCAAGTACTTGGATCCTTGCGACCCACGTGGGAGATCCAGACTGAGGTTCTGGGCTCCTGCTGTAGGCTTGGTCCAGCCTAGACCATTACAGGCATTTGGGGAGTGAATTAGCAGATGGAAGATCTCTTTCTATCTCTTTCTGCCTTTCAAACAAAATAATTTTAAAAAATATATATTTTTTCAAGTTTCAGATTTGGAGCACTTCAGATTTTCCCATTAGGGATGCTCAATGTGTATTATTATCTGCAACTGACCAACTGAAAAACTAGGCACAGAGTAAATAAATCAATATTTAATATTTACTGAGTTTGAGGTTTTTTCATTTTCTAGTTATTTTGAAATGATATACTTTGTATAATAAAAACATCTTGAAATCTCACAACCTTGAGGAAAAATCAAATTGCTTCCAACAATGTGTCATTACAAACAACACAGTAGTGAACTTTTCTGTAACTTAATCTTTATTAAGTTTGTATAAATACAAATGCTCCTTCAAAGTTAGGTACAATGCAGACAACACTGTCAGACTGTCCACTGCTGAATTACTTTTTTAAAATCTTGTTTTAATTTTTAAAACATTTATTTTTAGAGAGAGAGCACACGCGCAAGATCTTGTATCTGTGCATTCATTCCCGAAATGCCAGCAATAGCCAGGGTTGGGCCAAGCAAAAGCTAGGTACCCTTAACTCCATTCAGGCTTCCCACGTGGCTAGCAGGGACCCAAGTTCTTGAGCCATCATCTGTTGCCTCCCAGTGCGCACACCAGTACAAAGCTGGAATTGGATATAAGATGAGACTCAAACCATCACTCTAATATGGGATGTGGGTGATCCAAGCAGAGGTTTAACCACTGTGTCATAATGACCACCTTTGCTGAGCTACCTCAGAGTTATCTCTACCAGATCCTGAATGTTAACTTCAGAAATTGTTGCCAATCTGATGAATAAAAATATTATATCATTGTATATCTTTTTTACTAGTCAGACTGGATCATTCATAAGTTTGGGGATTCTGGTCTTCAGTGAACTATGGATTTTTCTAGGTTATTTGTAAAAACTCCTTACACATTCAGAATATTAGGCATTTGTCATATCTATTTCACAAGTCTACTTTTTCTTTTATACTTTGCTTTTAAATTTTATTCTCTGTATAGATTTTATGTAATTAAATCAATCTTTATGATTCCTGCTTTAGACTGCTTGAAATGATAATTAATATTCCATAAATGTTTACTTCTCATATTTTTCTACTATTTTAATGGTTTTATGTTTTATACTATAATATCCTCTTTTGATATGATTATCTAGTTTTCCTGTTACTTTATATTTTGATTATACAATAAGCTTATATTTTAGTCTCATTATTAGAGATTTTAAAGTAAAAACTTCAGACATAAATGATTTTGCATCTAAATGGCCCTCCTACTTTGTTTTTTCATTAATATAGAAGAATAGCTGTCACTTATTTCAACAAGTACAAGATGATCATTTCTTTTTTTTTTTTTTTATATATATAAAGCTTTTATTTAAAGAATATAAATTTCCGAAGAACAGCTCATGGACCACAATGGCTCCCCCCCACACACAACTTCCCTCCCTCCCCCCACCCTCCCCTTTCCCGCTCCCTCTCCCCTTCTGTTCACATCAAGATTCATTTTCAATTCTCTTTATACACAGAAGATCAATTTAGTACATATTACGTAAAGATTTCAACGGTTTGCCCTCGCATAGAGACACAAAATGATAATACTGTTGGAGTACTAGTTATAGTATTAATTCACAATGTACAGCACATTAAGGACAGAGATCCTACATGATTTTTTTTTTTAAAAAAATTGATTAATTGCCTATGCAATTTCCAGTTTAACACCAAGATTTTTTAATCATTTGCAATTATCTTTATATAAAGAAGATCGATTCAATATATACTATGAAAGGATTTCATCAGTTTGCACCCACTCAGAAACACAAAGTGTAAAAATACTGTTTCAGTACTAGTAATAGCAAGATGATCATTTCTGTCTGTTACACCTCAATAAGTTTAACAGAACTACATGGCAGGATTTAGATTCTATTGAGACTCAAGTTATAATGTAGACTACAACATAAAGCTTGGTCTATTTTCAAATTCACTTCAGCCCTAAAATGGGATCTGATCTCTAATACTAAATACTGTAAACACAGTTTAAAAAAATCCTTTCAAAAATTATCTGTACATTCTACCACTGATTCATTTTCTATGCATATATTTGTAAAACTTATAATATAAATTTCTTCAGTTACTAACCTGCCAATACTCTATTACATAATAGCACTATAAAATAGGGCTCCACAATTTCCAGATGATAATTATTTCACTATTGCCTTCCCCATCCAAGCTGTACAAACCAATGGCTAACAGGCTATTTTCACTTTGCTTTTAATGAAACTCTACTCCTCTACAACTCAATTTTTCTCTCTCAAATAAACTAAAATGTGGTTATTTAACAAACACTTTGATGTGTCCTCTTATATTATATATTCATCTTAACTTTAAAACAATCTTTGACCCGATATATATGAAATATAAACATTCAAAAATCTGGTAAGTTTGATCCTATCTGAAAGGACATAGCTTGCCTCATGTGCACTTTGACCTACAAGAAAAGGCAGTGTCAGAGCATGCCCATGACTCTAGACTTCTAGTTCTAGCTACCCCTGATATTAGAAAAAGGCCCAAATAACAGTTGCTTTATGCAATGATCTGCCATTAAGGAGACCCAACAAGTCCAGTCCACCCCAAATAGCAGCACCTCTTTTCTATGCAAAAAGCCAAAGCACTAGACAAACAGCTGTTGTGACAGAGGCTGGCTTCTCTGCCCACTCTGCCAAAAAACCTGGCCACGGGGATCAGAATCACAAAACCTGTTGGACCTTCACTCAGGCCAGCATTATTACTGAGGGATTGGTCCAGGGTCACTGTTGTGTTACAGGTAGGATCATAAATTATTGTACTCTTCTGTTATAACCCCCTCTCCTGAGATTCCCCAACCTTTTATGACTTCCAGATACTTTTCCAGCCACATAGACCCCCACCTCTAGGACACTCAGTATCCTTTGGTTGTCCTTCACCATACCCCCATAAAATATCCCTTAAGGACTGCTTTTCATTACAAATTAACCCAGGGGATTGGGTCTACATAAAAACCCTGCAACTAAAGCCACTCCAACTTCCACTCCAATCCAGTTGGAGTAGGCCTTGTTTGGTCCTTTCAACGAACTCCCACCACTCAGCTGCCAAACTGTTAGCTTTCCCTCCTGGATTTACTTTTCCAGATTAAAGTTCACATGGACCCAGGAAGACAACAAGGGAGGGGCTCCAAGGAGTTGGTGGCAGTCACAAGCCCTGACCCCTCTACCTCCCTCTGTCTCAATGCCATTCCAGAGGATTTTGAAGAGGAAGACATGCCTGTTCACAAAACTGTAAGATCCTCACAATGTCTGATCCTGGACAATTTTATGATCTTGTCCTGACTCTTCTTAAAAGCTGCCATGCTCCTAACCAAAGGGAACAGAAACACTTCACTCTGTGTGGGATTATCTCCTCCAGGGTGACTTCGTTGATCACACTTTTGAGCCATTCTGTTTGAGCTCTAATAAGTTAAAAGGGTTTTCTTGCTGTTTCTCCTGGCTACTGCCCTGTCTCCCTCCTGCCTAGTCCCCATGCAGCATTTTCTGACTACATTTCTCTTAGAACACACACTCAGGGCCAGAGCTGTGTGCAGTGGGCTAAGTCTCCACCTGTGATGTCTGCATCCTGTGTGGGTGCCCGTTTGTGTCCCAGCTGCTCCTCTTCTGGTTCAACTATCTCCTTATGGCCTGGGAAACCAGTGAAACATCGCCCAAGTGCTTGGGCCCCTGCACGACAGGGGAGGCTTGGGGGAAGCTCTAGGCTCTTGGCTTTGGATTGGCTGGGCTCTGGCCATTGTGGCCATTTGCAGAGTGAACCAGCAGATGGAAGGATGGAAGACCTCCCCCTCTGTTAACTCCGCCTCTCAAATAAATAAATAAACCTTAAAAAAAAAAAGAACACTCAGTTTCCTCACGTTTAAGTAACACACACACAAATCTTGCTAATGACTGCTGGCTGTGCCTCTCCTTCCTCCTCTGCGTAAACTGCCCGCCTTGCTCCACAATCCACCTGAGTCAACACCACGCACACCTCTCAGTTAAAACTCTCAATGTCCACTGGGATCTCACTCACAGAGATCTTTCATTTAGGTCTTCTTTTTTTTCCAGAGTGTCTTGGCTTTCCATGCCCAAAATACTCTCATGGGCTCTTGAGCCAGATCTGAATGCTTTAAGGGCTGATTCTGAGGCCAGAGTGCTATTTAGGACATCTGCCATTCTATGAGTCTGCTGTGTATCTCGCTTCCCATGTTGGATCATTCTCTCCCTTTTTGATTCTATCAGTTAGTATTAGCAGACACTAGTCTTGTTTGTGTGATCCCTTTGACTCTTAGACCTATCAGTGTGATCAATTGTGAACTGAAATTGATCACTTGGACTAGTGAGATGGCCTTGGTACATGCCACCTTGATGGGATTGTATTGGAATTCCCTGGCCTGTTTCTAACTCCATCATTTGGGGCAGTTCCGATTGAGCATGTCCCAAATTGTACATCTCCTCCCTCTCTTATTCCCACTCTTATATTTCACAGGGATCACTTTTCAGTTAAAATTTAAACACCTAAGAATAATTGTTTGTTAATTACAGAGTTCAACCAATAGTACTAGAATAAAAAAATTACTAAAATGGATAAAGTATTACATTGTACAGTGGAACGAATGGGGCCATCAAAGAAGGAGGTACCTTTCTCTGAAGCGAGGAGAGAACCTCCACTTTGACTATAACCCTGTCAGAATAAGATTGAAGTCAGCGAACCCTAAAGGCTTCCATAGCCTTGGCAACTCATGACTAGAGCCTAGGGAGATTACTGAGGCCATAAACAAGAGTGTCAAATTGTTAAATCAACTTCAGGAGTCACTGTGTACTTACATCTCATGTGGGATCTGTCCTTAATGTGTTGTCCAATGTGAAGTAATGCTATAACTAGCACTGAAACAGTATTTTACACTTTGTGTTTCTGTGTGGGTGCAAACTGATGAAATCTTTACTTAGTATATACTGAATCAATCTTCTGTATATAGATAATTAAAAATGAAAAAAAAATCTTGGTGTTAAATTGGAAATTGCCTAGAAAATTAATCAATTTTTTTTTTTTGACAGGCAGAGTGGACAGTGAGAGAGAGAGATACAGAGAGAAAGGTCTTCCTTTTGCCGTTGGTTCACCCTCCAATGGCCGCCGCGGTCGGCGCGCTGCGGCCGGCGCACCGCGCTCGTCTGATGGCAGGAGCCAGGAGCCAGGTGCTTTTCCTGGTCTCCCCATGGGGTGCAGGGCCCAAGCACCTGGGCCATCCTCCACTGCACTCCCGGGCCACAGCAGAGGGCTGGCCTGGAAGAGGGGCAACCGGGACAGAATCCGGCGCCCTGACCGGGACTAGAACCCGGTGTGCCGGCGCCGCAAGGCAGAGGATTAGCCTGTTGAGCCACGGCGCCGGCCTCAATTTTTTAAAAAAATATATCATGTAGGATCTCTGTCCTTAATGTGCTATACATTGTGAATTAATACTATAACTAGTACTCCAACAGTATTTTTCACTTTGTGTTGCTATGTGAGGGCAAACTGTTGAAATCTTTACTTAATATATAGTAAACTGATCTTCTGTATATAAAGAGAATTGAAAATGAATCTTGATGTGAAGCAAGGGGAGAGGGGGTGGGAAAGGGGAGGGTTGCGGGTGGGGGGGAAGTTATGGGGGGGAAGCCATTGTAATCTATAAGCTGTATTTTGGAAATTTATATTCTTTAAATAAAAGCGTTATAAAAAAAATAAAAAAAAAACTCTCAATGTCAATGTGGTTCCCCACAACCAATTTCTACCAATTCCTCTAACCACACATATTCACCGTAAGAGCTGTCATCCCAAGGTTTTCAAGACCAACTCAGTCAACTCCTTGGCAATCGCACAAAATCAACAAGGCTCGAACCTGCTAACAAGGGAAAACAAAACAAAACAAACAAAACACAGGAGGTCTCTGTTTATTTATTCCTAGAGGAACAATGCTGTTTTTATTTCAATCAGCTCTCATTCCGGACGCTACTCACAGACTGGCAGACAGGGCATCCAAAATTCAACAGCAGTTGTCTGAACCTTGGAGTTACTGGTTTCAGAAACCCTTCTGGATACTGTAGCTTGTGCCTCTTCTCACTCCACTCACAGTAATTTTCCTTCTTGTATCTTTAGGACCATGCCTTCTCCAGCTGCTGAGACAACTCATCCAATCAATGGTTCAAAACTTAACTCAAACCCATGTCGTTAACATTCTCCTGTTAAGGGATGTTCAGTATCAACCACTGCCCTAACTGCCAGCACTGGGACAGGGAGGAACCACTTCCCTAACTATGTTCCTTCTCAGCAGGAAGCAGCAAGTGAGACTCCCTCAGTCTCCGTTCCCTAGTCCCATCCCTGATCCAGGGACCCAGGACCCTTTTCCATTCAATATCCGAAGTTTTTTCCTTCTCTTTCTTTACACACACACACACACACACACGAGACTGGATATGTTAAGACTTGCTAGATTGCTGGGACACAGCTAACTTTACACCAGGCAAATTAAGCCCAGTTAAAAACAACCCTGAAGTTGTCACCATGGAATTTTATGCCTAAGATTCTGCTCTGTATCTCACAGTGCTAACTAGGAACATCCAGAGCTAATAAGACCCCACTTTGTAAATCGCTGACTTTGATAAACACTAATCAAAGGGCATCCTGCCTGGTCAGGCCTGCCTTATTGCTGTGGACCCAGATATCTGCACGTCCACATGTCCCACTCCCAAGAAACAGCATAAATAGGTTGTTGCTCCCTGCCTAGGGATTCCAAATCTCTTCAAAGACCACTACCACCCCACTCCACCCAACCCCTACCCCAACCTTTCCTCTGCTATCCTGTTTTCGACTTATCCGGGCATAACACCCCCTCCACCCCCCCAAAACCTAACACTACATTCATTTAAAAACCTATACAATTGAAACAATCTAGCTAGGCATTTTCAGGGTTAAATAAACAATGGCCTAGAGATAGAAATATTTGAATACCCCATTCTGAGCAACATTGAAAAGATCAAAATACTGATTTCCTAGCTGAATTGATGAAAGCAAAGATGATCATCATTTAATGCCAAATCCTAAAGACTTTTTTTTTTAAAGACTTATTTATTTGAAAGAGTGAAGTAGGGAGAGATGGGGTTGTGGGGGACAGGAGGGACACAACTCTCTCATCTACTCGTTTACTCCAAATGGCTGCAAAGACTGAGACAGGGACAGGCCGAAGCCAGAAATCCTGAACTCTCTCTGAGAGGGTCTCCTACATGGGTGGCTGGGGCCCAAATACAAGAAGTAGAGCAGCTAAGACTCAGAATGGCACTGCAATTTGAGATAACAGGGTTGCAAGCTGCAGCTTAATTTTCTGCAACTCAGTGTTGGCCCCAAGACTAATTTTTTTTTTAACGTTAACGTTTTCTATTTATTTATTTGAAAAGCAGACTGAGACAGACAGACACACACACACACACACACACACACACACACACACACACGCAGGATGAGAGAGATCTTTGATCTGCTGGTTTGCTCCCCAAATGCCTATAACATCTGGGGCTGAGTATGGCTGAAGCCCAGAGACTGGAACACTATGCAGGTGTCCTACATGGCTAGCAGAAACTCATGTACTACAGCTGTTATCTGTTGCCTACCAGGCAGCTGGGAAGGAAGCAGATGTGGCACTTGACCCTAGGCACACTATATGGACATGGGCATCCCAAGCAGAGGCTGAACCCACTGTGCCACAATGCCAGCCCCAGGACTTCTTAATATAGAATGTTTAGGTGTTAAATATAGACTCATGTTCTCAATGATTTCTCTTGCATTAGATTATGTCTGTGCTGGCTGGCACCACGGCTCAATAGGCTAATCCTCCGCCTTATGGCACCGGCACACCGGGTTCTAGTCCTGGTCAGGGCACCGGATTCTGTCCCAGTTGCCCCTCTTCCAGGCCAGCCCTCTGCTGTGGCCCAGGAGTGCAGTGGAGGATGGCCCAAGTCCTTGGGCCCTACACCCCATGGGAGACCAGGAGAAGCTCCTGGCTCCTGGCTTCAGATCAGTGCGATGCACCGGCTGCATCGCGCCAGCCACGGCAGCCATTGGAGGGTGAACCAACGGTAAAAAAAAAAAAAAAAGGAAGACCTTTCTCTCTGTCTCTCTCTCTCACTGTCCACTATGCCTGTCAAAAAAAATTTTTTTTTTAAATAAAATAAAAAAGATTATGTCTGTGCTATAGTCTGGATATTCCCCCAATGTCATGTGTTGAGACTTACTTCCCAATATAGTGGTGTAGAGTTTAGAATAAGAATAAATCATAAGGATCCAGTACTCATAAATGGATTAGTGCCTTATAAAAGAGCTGGAGAAAATTAAGGTCTTTTTGCCCTTCTGCCACATGAGGACTCATTTTAGGACGTAGCAACAAGGTACTACCTTGGAAGGAGACACGCCAGGCCTGCTGGTGCCTTGATCTGGGACTTCCCAGACTTTAGAATGGAACTACACTGTTATTATAATTATTACTACTTATAAGTCACTTAGTCTGTGATATTTTGCTATGGAACCATAAATGGACTAAGTCTGCTTTCAGGATGAGGAGTGAACTGTAGGGCCGGTGCTGTGGCACAGCAGGTTGAGCCTCTGCCTGCGGTGTAAGCATCCCATGTGGGCTCCAGTTCATGTCCCAGCTGCTCCTCTTCCAATCGGCTCTCTGCTGATGCCCTGGGAAAGAGGTGGAGGACAAGTCAAGTGCTTGGGCCCCTACACCCATGTTGAAGACCTGAGAGAAGCTCCTGGCTCCAGATCAGCTCTGCTCTGGCTGACATGGCCATTTGGGGAGCAAACCAGCAGATGGAAGACCTCTCTCCCTCTCTCTAACTCTGCCTCTCAAATAAATAAATAAATAAATAAATAAATAAATAAATCTTTTTTAAAAAGGAGTTAACCGTTATAAGGGTAATAATTTTTATAATTTCTACATCTTGGAAATATACTCTTACAATACAGTTCATACATTTTGATTCTCTGTAATCGTTCTCAGCATTTATTCTTACCTGGTCATTTGTAAATTTTAATGGTAAATAATTATGTCACTTAAATCTTGAAAAGGTTTATTAGATCTATAAAATAATCACAGAAATAGGCCGGCACCGTGACTCAATAGGCTAATCCTCTGCCTGCGGCACCGGCACACCGGGTTCTAGTCCCGGTTGGGGAGCCGGATTCTGTCCCAGTTGCCCCTCTTCCAGGCCAGCTCTCTGCTATGGCCCGGGAGTACATGGAGCATGGGAGACCAGGAGAAGCTCCTGGCTCCTGGATTCGGATCAGCGCAATGCGCTGGCCACTGCGCGCTAGCCACGGCGGCCACTGGAGGGTGAACCAACAGCAAAAGGAACACCTTCCTCTCTGTCTCTCTCTCTCTGTCCACTCTGTCAAAAAAAAAAAAAAAAAAAAGCAGCACTACTCTATGTCCGCCAGAACAAATTCTTTAAAAAAAAATCACAGAAACATGTTCAAAAACTAAGCCAAATAATACAAATGAGATGTATTTAGTGGTGATATAAAGGAAATTTATGGGGGTTGTCCCTCTCTAACCTCTATTAACTTCTTCAAGTAAAATTAACTATGATCTTTAATAAGTACAATAACATTTCCTCAAATTACATAATGCATGAGGAAAAGCATTTTTGTAAATGCTATTTTTATTCATCTATAACATAAAATCTAAGCAGTGAGTACAATATTCCTTAGGACAAATTCCTCTGCCTATTCCCCAAGCTGCTGCCGACAAGAACCTGTTAATAAGTATTTTAAAGTTGCCACTGTAAATATTGTTTAAAATTTTGGGGGCCAGCACTGTGGCATAGCGGGTTAAGCACCACCTGCAGCACCAGTTTGAGACCCGGCTGCTCCACTTCTGATCCAGCTTTCTGCTATGGCCTGGGAAAGCAGTAGAAGATGACCAAAGCACCTGTGTAGGAGACCCAGAGGAAGCTCGTGGCTCCTGGCTTCAGATCGGCACAGGTCCAGCAGTTGTGGGCATCTAGGGAGTGAAACAGTGGATGGAAGACCTCTCTCTCTGCCCCTCCTCCTCTGTGTAACTCTGACTTTCAAATAAATAAATAAATCTTTAAAAAGAAAATACTATCACAAACAAGTTTGCTTCTCTTTGCAATAACCTCATGGTAATATGTGAGGGTACTTCAAAAAGTTCACGAATTACAAGACAGGATTATCTTGATAGAAAAGAGTTTTGAAACCTGTACCAGTTTTTTCATAAAATGCATTTCTCATGAATTTTTTGAAGTATCCTTGTATGTGAAGCTTTTCCAATCATCTCTCAGACAGAAGAGTCCTCTTCTATGCTTCCATAAAAATAACAATGGCAACCACTAAATTTTGTTACAATTAGCTGTGTATGTGCTTATCTCTGGCTGAACTTCAAAGTCCTTCAAGGCAAGTACAATTATATTATTCAAATCTGTGTTCTCCATGCTCTAGGGTAAGACCTTGGTAAGTATCTCCTGAATGAATTATTTGCAGTTTCTAAAACAGGTCCTTACTATGGAATTGAAAAATAGGCTTATGACTTTATAATTTTAACAGTAAAACAACATTTTCATTAAGTATCCTTCTAAAATGTTTTTCCTAAGAGACAGATGTTTGGTCTGGCAGTAAGGATGGCCACATCCCACATCAGAGTACCCAGGTAACATACCCACTCTGGTTCCTGACTCCAGTTTCCAGCTAATATGGACCCTAGGGAAGTAATGGTGATGCCTTGAGTAACTGCGTTCCTGCTATACATTGGGAAACTTGGACTGAGTTCTCAGCCCCAAGCTTATGCCTTGGCCCGACAGCTTCTGTAGGCATTTGGGAAATGAACCAGTGAATGAGAATTATCTTTCAAATAATTAAAAATTTTAAAATAAAAGGATTTCTCTAATTGTTCCATTAAAAAAATCTGAAAGTTGAAGAAATATGAAATCAGAATTCAGGAATGGGAAGGCATTTGGCCTTACATTTAAGCTGCTGGTTGAAACACCTACATCCCACATCAGAGTACCTGGCTTTGGCTCCTAATTCCGGCTTCCTCCTCATGTGGACCTGGGAGGCAGTGCTGATGGTTTAACAGCTGGGTCCAGTTCCTAGTTTGGCTCCAGGCTTCAGCCCCAACTATGGACTGTTGTGGGCATTTAAGAAATGAAACATCAGATAGAAGCTCTCTTTCTCTCTCGCTCTGTCTCTCAAAACATTTTTTTTTCAATAAAGAACTAATGAGGGCCGGCGCCACGGCTCAATAGGCTAATCCTCCGACTTGCGGCGCTAGCATACTGGGTTCTAGTCCCGGTCGGTGCACCGGATTCTGTCCCGGTTGCCCCTCTTCCAGGTCAGCTCTCTGCTGTGGCCCTGGAGGGCAGTGGAGGATGGCCCAAGTGCTTGGGCCCTGCACCCATGGGAGACCAGGAGAAGCACCTGGCTCCTGCCTTCGGATCAGTGCGGTGCGCCAGCCGCAGTGGCCATTGGAGGGTGGACCAACAGCAAAAAAAAAAAAAAAAAAAAGGAAGACCTTTCTGTCTCTCTCTCTCTCACTGTCCACTCTGCCTGTCAAAAAAAAAAAGTTGAAAATGATTAAAAAATCTTGGTGTTAAATTGGAAATTGCATAGGTAATTAATCAATTCTTTAAAAAAAAATCATGTAGGATCTGTCCTTAATGTGCTGTACACTGTGAATTAATACTATAACTAGTACTCCAACAGTATTTTCACTTTGTGTCTCTATGTGAGGGCAAACTGTTGAAATCTTTACGTAATATGTACTAAACTGATCTTCTGTGTATAAAGAGAATTGAAAATGAATCTTGATGTGAATGCAAGGGGAGAGGGAGCGGGAAAGGGGAGGGTTGCAGGTGGGAGGGAAGTTATGGGGGGGAAGCCATTGTAATCCATAAGCTGTACTTTGGAAATTTATATTCTTTAAATAAAAGCTTTATTAAAAAAAAAACAAGAAAAATAAAATTGCTGGAAAAAAGTTATTAAAATAATAAAAAAAGAAAGAACGAGGCCAGTATTATGGTGCAGCGGGTTAAGCCATTGCCTGTGAAGCTTCCTATATCAGAGTCAGAGTCCTGGCTCCTCTTCTTCCAACCCAACTCCCTGCTAATAGGCTTTGGGAAGGCAGAAGATGGCCCAAGTACTTGAAACCATGCCATTCACATGAGAGACCCGGATGGAGTTCTTGGCTCCTGGCTTCAGCCTGACCATTGAACCAGGGGATGTTAGATCTCTCTCTGTCTCTTTTTCTAAGTCTGCCTTTCAAATAAATAAATTTTTAAAAAAAGAATTAAGAAGTCTTGTATTTAAGCTGCCAGTTAGGACACCTCCATCCCATGTCAGAATACCTGGGTTCAATATACGGCTTTGGCTCCTGATTCCAGCCTTCTGTTAATTTGGACCCTGGGAGGCAGTGGTGATGGCTCAACAGTTGGGAAGACCTGGATTCTGTTCCTGGGTTGTCTCCAAGCTTTAGCTGGAGACTATTGGGCCATTGAAGGCATTTGGGAAGTGAACCAGCAGACAAGAACTTTTTATCTATCTCATTCTGTCTCTTAAAATTTGGGGGCTGGTGCTATGGCACAATGGGTTAAAGCCCCAGCCTGCAGTGCCAGCATCCCATATGGGCATCAGTTCAAGTCCTGGCTGCTCCACTTCCAATCTAGCTCTCTGCTATGGCCGGGGAAAGCAGTAGAAGATGACCCAAGTGCTTGGGCCCCTGTACCCATGTGGGAGACTCAGAAGCAGCTCCTGCCTTCAGATCACCTCAGTTCTGGCTGTTGCGGCCATTTGGGGAGTGAAACAACAGATGGAAGACCTTTCTCTATCTCTGGCTCTACCTCTCTATGAAACTCTTTCAAATAAATAAAATAAATCTTTAAAAGAAACTGGGAGACTAGCGCTGTGGCAAAGAGGGTAAAGCCGCTGCCTACAATGATGGCATCCCATATGGGTGCTGGTTTGAGATCCGCACTTCTGATCCAACTCCCTGTACATGTGCCTGGGAAAGAAGTGGAGGATAGCCTAAGTGCATGGATAAACCAGGCCAGGATAGCTCCTGACTCCTTGCTTCAGCCTAGCCCAGCTCCAGCTGCTGTGGCCATTTGGGGAGTAAACAAGTGGATGGAAGATCACACTCTGTCTCTCTCTCCCACTCTGTGTCACTCTATCTTTCAAACAAAAATAAATCTCAAAAAGAAAAAATAAGAAATGTTACAGATCTGAATTGCAATTATTTCTAAAGAATAGAATATAACATAGAACTATCTGATACTCTGATATGTATTATTTAATATGTATCATGCAGTGGATATTTAATATGTGCTAAATGAATCAATGGGACTTTACATGAATTTATTCATTTACTCTTCACAAAAACAATCATCATCTTAATTTTACAGGTGAGGAAATAAAAATCACAGTCAATCCTTTTAAACCAGCCCTAGTGGAGTATTCTCATTCCTAAGGAACTGTCACTGCTTAAAACATGGTAATATTGAGTCTCCCACCAATGATTCTACTAAAATTTTCATTCCAACCCACTGCTATATTACCCAAAAAAGCTAAAGTTATAAGTCTAGTCAATACTTTCCCTTGCATGGTAAGATCCTTATTTCTCACTGAAGAAATTTTACAAAAATTATCCTGATAGCCTGTAAAATTATTCTAAAATTCAAGTAAAAATTTTACAAAATTGGGAATATTTATGTAAATATCTTCCATGTGTATTGGTTCACTGAACTGATCATTAAATTTAAATAACTTATGTTACATTTAATTTTGCCTATACCAGTGTGAGTTACTAAATTTCACACTAGGGTTGAAAACTGGAATAAGAGTATGAATCTGGCCGGCGCCGTGGCTCAACAGGCTAATCCTCCGCCTTGCGGCGCCGGCACACCGGGTTCTAGTCCCGGTCGGGGCGCCGGATTCTGTCCTGGTTGCCCCTCTTCCAGGCCAGCCCTCTGCTGTGGCCCGGGAGTGCAGTGGAGGATGGCCCAGGTGCTTGGGCCCTGCACCCCATGGGGAGACCAGGAAAAGCACCTGGCTCCTGGCTCCTGCCATCGGATGAGCGCGGTGCGCCGGCCGCAGCGCGCCGACCGCGGCGGCCATTGGAGGGTGAACCAACGGCAAAGGAAGACCTTTCTCTCTGTCTCTCTCTCTCACTGTCCACTCTGCCTGTCAAAAAAAAAAAAAAAAAAAAGAGTATGAATCTAAACATGGATCAAAGAGCCTCCTCTGGGTTCCTTCATTAACATCTACACGTGGCTAAATTTCACACAGAGCTAGTATAGATATGTAGAATGGTTTTCTTCTAAATACATTAGGATAACACTCTGGTTTCTCTTCAGATCGTATAAATCTTTCACCTTTTACTAAATACATTAGGATACAGAAATACTTAAGAACACTAAGAGTTCAAGGAAAAATAATTATAGGTCAGTTATCCATAGTGCAACACTGCAGTACTACACACTCTGGGCCTGAAATACAAAATCTGTTCTTTCAGGTTATGGATTTTTGCTCAGTGTGCCTGGATACTGGGAACTCTAAGAACTGCTATCAGGAATAGAAAGCAAAATCTACAATCTCTAAGTAGAAAATCTTATATGGAAAATGCTGCATAGATGTGTATAAATCTCAAAAATTTCACTAAGAAAGTATTTTAAATGTACAATGGGAGATAATCAGAACATACACTCTTCCACACTGCTTTATTACTTTTCTAATCTTGTTAAAACTTTCTTCTGTAGCACAACATAATATTATAGACCAGAGGCTTAAAGACGTTTTCATCATAGCTAAACAAACTCTTTCTCTATCAGGTATACATAAACAATCTCACTTAAGAAATGATAGTGGGGCCAGCATTGTGGTGTAGTGAGTAAAGCCACCACCTGCAATGCTGGTGTCCCATTTGGGCACCAGTTCACGTCCATATGCTTTGTTTCCAATCCAGATCTTTGTTAATGGCTTGGGAAAAGCAACAGAAGATGGCCCAAATGTTTAGGCCCCTGCCACCCACATAGGAGCCTCGATGAAGCTCCTGTCCCCTGGCTTCAACCTGGCCCAGCACTGGCTGTGTGCTGTTTGCCAAATGGCTGTTGGCCATTTGGGGAGTGAACCTGCAGATGGAAGCACTCTCTCGCTCTGTCTGGCCCTTTCTCTCTGTAACTCTTTCAAAAGAAATAAATATATCTTTTAAAAAAAATGATAGCAATGATGTAGAGACTACCAAAACTGGGACACAACAGTAAAATCTGCACGTAAGTAAATGACCAAGAATTCTTGACTTTTAAGCTCTGGTAAGGAAATACATCAAGACTTTTTCATTGACAAGTTAAAAGTTTATTTCAGCAGTGGTAACTTAATAATTTAACTAATCATACCTATTTGTTGTCCTGCAGTTCTAGAACTGTTACAATTAAGAAATAAAGAATGTCAATATTATATCAGTAATTTTATCTTAGCTAACTTTTCTTCATTTACCCTTCCCTAGGTTCCTTCCCCTTCAATAAAAAAGGATTAAGACTAAGACCATTCTTACAAGTGCATCACCAAAAATTTGCCTGTATGGTTATAGGAATCTTCATTTTTTATAATACACAGAACTTGGGGAAAGTAAGAAAAAAATGTAGTCTAACCTTTAGTGTGACATCACAAAGTTCTCCATTTTCATAAAATCGAAGAAGAGAGCCATGAAAATCTTTCCAAGCTTCATTTGCCTCAAAAATAAAGGAGTCTTCTCCATCACCATCACCAGCTGAAGGTCTGTTCTGTACCTGCTGCTGCTGCTGCTTTTTTCCCTTTGTGAAATGATTCCTTGCTTGCTTTCCATTCACAGATTCTGAAGCCATTTGCAAGACTCTTTAAATGTAGCTCTTTCCTCGGACATCACATTTATTCTTTCTTAAAAGATGGAGACCAGGTAGGACGTAGATGCAACCACTAAACTTCAGACATTTTTCAAAATCTACCACTGGCACTGTACAGTTTGCTGATACTGAAAAAATACAACACAACACAAAGACAAACCAAAAGAAAAATAAATTCTACTGTAAATAACTATAAATGAATACTACATACGTAAAATAACCACATCTATTTTACTGAAGAAAAGTTTACTATTTAATATTGAAAAAAGAATAACTAGTTCTTATGCTATATATCACATAATTCACTTCAACTGATTATTGTGTCTCAGTACAGGAACTCTTAAATTCTAATGAGAACTCAGTAGTATATGATTTTTATGACACAGAATGCATTAGTTTCAGAAAGAGAGCTATGAGCCATAAATCCTAAGTTCAGAGACTTTACTCAACATAAGGAAAAAACATAAGTTTATTTCGACTGAGTTACTTTCATCCTAGATTAAAAAGTCAGATCATGGTTCTACCACTTAGCAACTGTATATACTTTAGTCAAATGACAACCTGCTTCAACCTCAGTTATCTCTTCTGTGAAACAGATATCACTAACAGGAATATTTTGAGGATACAAAAATTATACTACTAGGCACAGGAATTGCTGAACTGTTAAAAAGATCTCCTTTTGTCTGTATTTTCACAGTCTATTCATATTTACATGTAAAACCAAAGTTAATTTCATTATCAAAGCATATCTGATGAATGCCCATACCACGAAGAGTTTCGTGGTACAAATACACTTTGGAGGGGACAGCACAGGGAGTAAAGTCACTGCCTGCAATGCAGGCATCCCATATAGGCATTGGTTCCTGTCCTGGCTGCTCCACTTCCAATCCAGCTCCCTGCTACTGGTCTCAGAAAAGCAACAGAAGGTGGCCCAAGTATTTGAGTCCCTGCTACCCATGTGGAAGACCTGGAAGAAGTTCCCGGCTCCTGGCTTTGGCCTGGCCCATCCTTGGTCATTGTGGCCATCTAGGGGTGAAAAAAACAGGGGTTGGTGCCGTGGTATAGTGGGCTAAGCCTCCACCTTCGGTGCCGGTATCCCATATGGGTACCCGTTCATGTCCCTTTTTCAATCCAGCTCTCTGCTATGGCCTGGGAAAGCAGTGGAAGATGGCCCAAGTGCTTGAGCCCCTGCAACCACGTGGGAGACCTGGAAGAAGCCTCTGGCTCCCAGCTTCAAATCAGCCCAGCTTTGGCCACTGCAGTCATTTGAGGAGTGAACCACCGATGAAAGACCTTTCTGTCTCTCCCTCTCTATAACACTCTCTCTCAAATAAATGAATAAATAAATCTTAAAAAAATACAGACTGGAACATAGATTTTTTTAAGTAAAAACATCTATTCTACCATTTATTGGCTGTATGAATGTTTTTTAAGGCTTTACCAACCCTTCCATTTCATCTATCAACAGGGATACCTATCTACCTTACACTAAGAATTACATCAGGCTGGTGCCGTGGCTCAATAGGCTAATCCTCTGCCTTGCGGCACCAGCACCCTGGGTTCTAGTCCTGGTCGGGGTGCCGGATTCTGTCCTGGCTGCCCCTCTTCCAGGCCAGCTCTCTGCTGTGGCCCAGGAGTGCAGTGGAGGATGGCCCAAATGCTTGGGCCCTGCACCCCATGGGAGACCAGGAGAAGCACCTGGCTCCTGCCTTCGGATCAGCGCAGTGTGCCGGCCACAGTGCGCTGGCCACGGCAGCCATTGGAGGGTGAACCAACGGCAAAGGAAGACCTTTCTCTCTCTCTCTCTCTCACTGTCCACTCTGCCTGTCAAAAAAAAAAAAAAAAAAGAATTACATCAAATGCAATAATGGATTTACAAGTGCTTATAAAATTATAAGCCATTTTGCAAATATTTTGCATAGAAAGCCATACTTATTATGAAATTTCAGAAAATTATAGACACCTTAGCCAGAATATTAGCTGAATTAAGTTCTTTATTGTGAATCTCATCACTTCCAGCTTCTGACAGGAACCAAAATGACAACATAAGACTACAAATTATGGCTATTAATATCTTCTTAAAGTTTCTGTGGCAGACACACACAACACTAACCGCCAACAAGTCAGGTCCTCATATAATCTCTTTATGTGTGGGTAGAACCTGTGACTTGCCTCTAATCATAAGAACTTGGGAAGACAGTGAGACACCACTCTTTTGATTCGGTTGCTTAACAGTGAGTGAGCACATTGCAAAGAGAGGCTACTGTGTAGACCTTGAAGAACAAACTACTGCAGAACAGCCATATCACAGAGAACTACATGCAGCTCCTAGGACCTGAAAGTCTATACCTCATAGTTAGTAAAAAGCAAAGGCTCATAGTCAGATGAGGGTACTTCAGGAAGTTTGTGGAAAACCAGAGTTAAAAACCTAAGTGTATTTTTGTGCAATCTACAAATAGCTTTTATAATGCTAGGTATTTTCTGGGGCCAGTGCTATGGCATAATGGGTTAAGCCACTGTCTGCAGGGTCAGCATCCCATATGGGAGCCAGTTTATGTCCCCGCTGCTCTATTTCCAATCCAGCTCCCGGCTAATGGCTTGGGAAAGGCAGCAGAAGATGGCACAAGTACTTAGGCCCCTACCACCCATGTGGGAGACCAGAATGAAGCTCCTGGCTTCAACCTGGCCCAGCTCTGACCATTGCAGCCATTTGGAGAATGAACCAGTGGATGGAAGATCTCTCCCTGCCTTCCTCTCTCTCTGTAACTCCCCCTTTCAAATAAATAAATATATTTTTAAAAAATTATATATTTCCCATGAACTTTTTCAAATACCTTTACTGAGCTCCAGGAAAATAAAAATCCCTGCCAATAATTCAAATAACAGTAGAAGCAGATTTCCCCACAATTGAACCTCATATTAAGAATGCAGCCTGGTCAACACCTATATTGCTGTTTTATGAGATCCTAAGCAAAAGACCAACTAAGTTGTGTCCAGACTCCTGACCTACAGAAAATGTGAGATAATACATGTCTGCATTTTTTCAACTTTATTTATTTGAGAGGCAAAGATACAGAAGAGAGAGGGGTACAGAGCATTCTCATCTACTGGTTCATTCCCCAAATGCTTGCAATGGCCAGGGTCAAAGCTGGGAACCAGGAACTAAATACAGGTCACCCATGAGGGAAGCATTAGACAAGAAAAAGAAATCAAAGGGATACAAATGGGAAAGGAAAAAGTCAAATTAGCTCTACTTTCAGATGATATGATCCTCTCCACAGGAAAATGAAAAGACTCCACTAAGAGATTATTGGGACTCATAAAGAGAGTTTGGTAAAGCTGTAGGATATAAAATCAACACATAAAAATCAACAGCTTTGGGGCCAGCGCTGTAGCATAGCGGGTAGGCCGCTGCCTGCAGTGCTGGCATCCCATATGGGCGCCAGTTCAAGTCCTGGCTGCTCCACTTCCGATCCAGCTCTCTGCTATGGCCTGGGAAAGCAGCAGAAGATGACCCAAGGCCTTGGGTCCCTGTACCTGTGTGGGAAACTGGGAAGAAGCTCCTGGCTTTGGATCAGCTCAGATCCAGTCGTTGCGGTTAACTGGGGAGTGAACCAGCAGATGGAGGACCTCTCTCTTTCTGCCTCTCCTTCTCTCTGTATAACTCTAATTTTCAAATAAATAAGTAAATCTTTAAAAAATAGTCTTTGTGGTCGGTGCTACGGCTCAATAGGCTAATCCTCCACCTGCGGCGCCGGCACACCGGGTTCTAGTCCTGGTCCGGGCGCCGGATTCTGTCCCAGTTGCTCTTCTTCCAGTCCAGCTCTCTGCTGTGGCCTGGGAAGGCAGTGGAGGATGGCCCAGGTCCTTGGGCTCTGCACCTGCATGGGAGACCAGGAGGAGGTACCTGGCTCCTGGCTTCAGATCAGCGTGATGCGCTGGCTGCAGCAGCCATTGGGGGATGAACCAACAGAAAAGAAGACCTTTCTCTCTGTCTCTCTCTCACTGTTCATTCTGTCAAAAAGAAAAATTTGTCTTTGTATACATAAACAATACCATGGCTGGGAAAGAACTTGTAAGATCAGTCCCATTCACAATAGCTACAAAAAAATTTAAGTACCTTACCTTGGGATAAATTTAACGAATGATGTGAAAGATTTCTAAAATGAAAATTACAAAACATTGAGGAAATAAATAGATCACACACACACACACACACACACACAAAAGAAAGAAAAATTGTCCATGATCATGGGTTGGAAGAATATTATCAAATTATACATACCACCCAAAGCAATTTACAGATTGAGTGCAATCCCAATCAAAACACCAGTGATGTTCTTCTCAGATCTAGAAAAAAATGATCCTAAAATTCATATGGAATCACGAGACCTAGAATAACTAAAGAAATGCTAAAAAATGAAAATAAAGCTGGAAGCATCACAATACCAGATTTAAAGACATACTACAGAGCAGCTACAATCAAAACAGCTTTTTACTGGCACAATACACATGTCAACCAATGGAACAGACCAAAGACCCTAGAAATTAATACAGGTAACTACAACCAACTATCTTTGAGACAGGAGCTAAAATCACTCCCTGGAGAAAAGAGAGTCTCTTCAACAAATAGTGTTGGGAAAATTGGGTCTCTGTATGCAAAAGTATAAAACAAGACCTGTTTATCACATCCTATACAAAAATCAACTCACAATGAATCAGGGATCTAATCTAAGATCTGAAACCAACAAATAACTAAAGGAAAACATAGAGGAAACACTGCAAGACATTGGCATACGCAAAGACTTCTTGGATAAGATGCCAGAAGCACAGGCAATAAAGGCAAAAAAAAAAAAAAAAAAGACAAAAAGGATTACATCAGGCTACGAGGCTTCTGCACTGCAAAGGAAACACTCAACAAATAGATAATAGAATAACTAATAGAAGGGGAGAAAATATTCACAAATTATACATTTGATAAATGTATAATATCCAGGCTATAAATGGAGCTCAATAAACTAAACAATAAAATAAGCAATCCAATTAAGAAACGGGCTAAGGATATGAACAGATATTTTTTCAAAGGAGGAAATACCAATGGCCAACAGACACATGAAAAGATGCTTGGGATGACTAGCCATCAGGGAAATGCAAATTAAAGCCACAATGAGGTTTCACCTCACCTCAGTAAAACTATCATCGAAAAACAAAAACAAACAAAAAGTGCTGGTGAGGATGTGGGAATGTAAATTAGGGCAACCATGAGGGAAGACAGTGTAGAGATTCCTCAGAAATCTGAAAATAGACCTACCATATGATCCAGCCATTCCACTCCTGGGAATTTACCCAAAAGAAATGAAATCAGCATATGAAAGAGCTATCTGTACTCCCATGTTTACAGGAGCTCAACTCAGAATAACTAAGATATGGAATCAACCCAGACGTCCATCAACTGATACTGGATGAAGAAACTGGTATATATACACGATGGAATATTATTCAGGTTTTAAAAAAAGAATGAAACCCTGTCTTTCACAACATAACAGATGCAACTGGAGACCATTATATTAGTGAAATATGCTAGTCCCCAAAAAGTCAAACATCATATGTTTTCCCTGATTTTGTGGTGCTCTGACACACAGAGCACCAAAAAAAGTAATGTATATCAAAGAAATTGACATTCTGAAGTTTGATAATTGTTTATAGCCCTTGTCTATACTCTTGAGCAACAGTGATTTTTCTGCTTACTATTTGTTGAATCCTTTTTTCTAATGGAGATGTAAGCTTGTCATTACAAAGAAAACTGGGTTCACGGCATTATAAAAATTAAAAGAAAAGAAGGAAGGACAATGGAAGAAACAGGATTGGAGGGATGGAGGAAGGGAGGATAGATGGAAAGTATCATTATGCTCTTAAAACTGTACATATGAAATACATTAAATTTGCTCCTTTTACATAAATAAAAGACAAAGAAAAGAAATGGGCAGGTGCTGGCTCTGTGGCATAGAAGGTAAATCTATCATCTGCAGCCTGAGCATCCCATATGAGAAATGGTTCGAGCCCCAGCTGCTCCACTTCTGATCCAGCTCCCTGTTAATGTGCCTGGGAAAGCAGTGGAAAAATGGAACAAGTACTTGGGCCCCTGCATCCACATGGGAGAGCTGGAAGAAGCTGCAGTCCCCTGCTCTGCCACTGCCTAGCCCTGGCTTTTGCAGCCATTTGGGAAGATATTTCTCTCTCTTTCTCTCTGTCTCTCCTCCTCTCTCAAACTCTGTCTTTCAAATAAATCTTTAAAAAATTATCACCAGCCATCAGGGAAATGAAATAAAAATAAAAAGCAGCTATCATGTCACTCCACTTAGAATGACTATTATCCAGGACTGACACTGCAGCCAGGAGTTTGAGTCCTGGTTGCTCCACTTCCGATTCAGCTCCCTGTTAATACTCCTGGGAAAGCAGCAGAA
The DNA here is from genome assembly GCA_949820135.1 of Sylvilagus floridanus. NCBI lineage: Eukaryota > Metazoa > Chordata > Mammalia > Lagomorpha > Leporidae > Sylvilagus > Sylvilagus floridanus. The sequence continues at coordinate 88,943,439 of OX463238.1, forward strand.
GACTGCCTAAGTACTTGGATCCCTGTACCCACTTTGGAGACCTGGAAGAAGTTCCTGGCTCCTGCCTTAGGCTTGGCCTAGCCCCAGCTATTGTGCCATCTGGTACAGTAAACCAGCAGATTAAACATCCATATCTATCTATTTGTCTCTCTCTCTGTCTCTATCTCTAATTTTCAAATAAATAAATAAATCTTTAAAAAATAGCTATTATCCAAATATCAAAAAATAACAAATGCTGGCAAAGTTATTCAGAAAAAGGTTGTGCAAAAACCTTTGGTGGCTTTGCAAATTGGTACAACCATTATGGAAAACAGCATGAAGATTCAGAAAACTAAAAATAGATCTACCACAAGACCCAGGTATCCCACTCCCGGGAATATTTCCAAAGCAAATGAAATGAAAGAGATAATTGCACTCCCAGTTTTATAGCTGTTCAATTCACAATAGCTAAGATATGAATCAACCTAGATATCCATCAACTGATACCTATATAAAAATATGTGGTATACAAACACAACAGAATATTACTCAACCATTAAAAAGAATGAAATTTTGACTTTCTAATTTTTTAAGATTTACTTATTTATTTGAAAGTCAGAGTTATGGAGAGAGAGGCAGAGATAGATCTCCCATCAGCTGGTTCAAGTCCCCAAAGAACAGCAATGGCCAGGGCTGGGCCAGGCAGAAGCCAGGAGCTTCTTCTAGGTCTCCCATTTGGGTGGCAGGGGCCCAAACACTTGAGCCATCTTCAGCTGCTTTCCCAGGACATTAGCAAGGAGCTGAATTGGAAGTGGAGCAGCCAGGACATGAACCAGAGCCCATATTGGTTGTTGGCATTGTTTTTACCTGCTATGCCACTATGCCAGCCCCCTAAATCCTGACATATGCAACAAAATACTTCCAACTGGAGATCATTATGCTAAGTTAAATAAGCCAGACTCAGAAAGACAAAAATCACATTTTCTCTTATTTGTGGAAGTCCTTACATAGAGTATAAAAATCGTGCGGCTGTCATATCAGTTGGTATTTAGTTATAAATATTGCTTCACTGAATTCTACAACGTAAATGACAAAATAATGTTCTTTCTCACATTGAAAATAAAAGAGAGGAGCACATAGTGAAGACTTTTATAGTTCCAGAAATGCTTTGTTCTTAATTTTGGTGTTGGTGATGAGCATGCTCAGAGGACAAAAACTCATGTATCTTTACATTTATGTGCATTCTGGGGTATGTATACTGAATTTAAACAAAGCATTGAAAAATAAACCACTAATCTTCATAAAACCAAAAGCATTCCCATGGGTAAAATCTTAGCTGAGATAGTTCACCTTTGTTTTCAATACTCAATTAAATTAAGTCAGACTTTGATTTTTGTTGTTGTTGTTGAGATGGAGTTACATAAGGAGGGAGAGAGAGAAAGGTCACTCCTCAAATGACTGCAATGGCTGGAGCTGGGCCAATCTGAAGCCAAGAGCCAGGAGCTTCCTCTGAGTCTCCCACACAGGTACAGGTGCTGAAGTACTTAGGCCATCCTCCACTGCTTTTCCAAGCCACAAGCAGAAAGCTAGATGGGAAAAGGAGCAGCCAGGACTAGAACCGGCACCATATGGGATGCTAGTACTGCAGGCAAAAGCTCAGCCTACCATGCCACAGCATGGGCCCCAGACTTTGATTATTAAAGTGAAATAATCGGCTGCCTAAGAAAATAAAAAGATGCAGTATAATGACCCATATGGTGTCAGCTGAGTCCAGGCTGTTCCACTTTCAATTCAGCTCCCTGCTAATGTACTTGGGAAAAAGACCCAAGTACTTGGCCCCTATACCCACATGGGAGACCTATATGAAGCTACTAACTCCCACCTGGCCCAGCACCTGCCATTGCGGGCATTTGGGGAATGCACCAGCGGATGGAAGATCTCTCTCTCTGTCTCTCTCTGTAACTCTGCCTTTCAAATAATAAATCTTAAAAAAATTGGGGTCCCTGCCACTCATATGAAAAACCTGGATTTAGTTCCAGCTGTTGCAGGCTTTGGTCAGTGAACCAACTGGTGGAAAATCAATCTTTCTGCCTTTCCAATAAATAAAAAGCTGTAAAAACATGCACAATTTCTAGAAACCCCTAAAGAATTGAAGCTAGTGGTTCTTACAAGCCTTGGGGAAAGGAGGATTATGAATCTCTGTTAGTATCTGTTGAAAGCTACAGGTCTTCGCTTCAGAAAAGTACAAATACACATGGTATTCACAGACCCTTGGAAGATAATCTATGAGAAGCACAATAGACACATATTATAAATCAGAGAGATAGGCTGGCACCGTGGTTCACTAGGCTAATCCTCCGCCTGCAGTGCCAGCACCCCGGGTTCTAGTCCCAGTTGGGGCGCCAGATTCTGTCCCAGCTCCTGCTCTTCCAGTGCAGCTCTCTGCTGTGACCCGGGAAGGCAGTGGAGGATGGCCCAAGTGCTTGGGCCCTGCACCCCATGGGAGACAGGAGAAGCACCTGGCTCCTGGCTTCGGATCAGCACAGTGCGCTGGCCATAGTGGCCATTTAGTGGGTGAACCAACAGAAGGAAGACCTTTCTCCTCTCTGTCTCTCACTGTCTAACTCTGCCAGTCCAAAAAAAAAAATCAGAGAGATAAAGTAAAAAATCTCCCAAGTTCCTTCCATCTCTTACCTCTCACCCCCAAGAATCAAATAAATCATTCATAACAAAACAATATACTCTTTTGTACAGCTAACCCTTAAAAAGAAGTTGAGAGGGCCAGCCTTGTGGGTTAGTGGGTAAGGCCGCCGCTCATGATGCCAGGCATCCCATATGGGCAGCAGTTTGGGTCCTGGCTGCTCCACTTCTGATCTTTCTCCCTGCTAATATGCCTAGGAAAGCAGCAGAGGATGGTCCAAGAACTTGGACCCCTAACCCTACATGGAAGACCTGGAGGAAGCTACTGGCTCCTGGGTTCAGACCAGCCCAGTTTCGGCAGTTGCGGCCATTTGAGGAGTTAACCAGTGGATGGAAGATTTCTCTGTCTCTCCCTCTCCCTCTCCAACTCAAATAAATAAATAAATCCTTAAAAAAATAAAAAACAAATAGAAGTTCATAGTATTTACACAAGCAATATTCACCAGAAAATAAATTATTTTGGCAGCATTTTAGAACACAACTCATGACTAACAATGCCAATAAATATTAGTTATGAGTCATAAGACGCTTTAACATAAAATAACAATCCTCACAATTCTGGGAAGACAGAAGCCTGTATATTTTTTTAAGATTTATTTATTTGATACAAGAGATTGGGGGGAGAGATAGGGGAGGAGAGAGGGAAAGACGGAAAGAGTGAGAGGGGGAGAGAGTGAGAGGGGGGAGGGGGGAGAGAGAGATATCTTCTATCCACTGTTCACTCCCAAGTGGCTGCGAAGGCCAGAGCTGGTCTGATCTGAAGCCAAGACCCAGGAGCTTCTTCCAAGTCTCCCACACAGCTGATGAGCCCAAGAACTTGGGCCATCTTCTACTGCTTTCCCAGGCCATAGCAGAGAGCTGGATTGGAAATGGAGCAGCAAGGACCCGAATCAGCACCCATAGGGGAAGCTGGCACTGCAGGCAGCAGCTTTACCTGCTACACCACAGCACTAGCCTCATCTGTATTATTTTTATTTTCCAACCACAGCTAAGGAAACAGAGATTCAGAAAACAATTTGCCATGGTCACAGAGCAAATGAGTGCACAGCTGGGATTCTAATCCAGGACTGTGTAATTCCAGAACTGAGTATTACATATTATTATATCCTGATACTTCCACAAAAGCCCCTCAACACTGAGAAAATAAACAGATTAAAAAAAAAAAAAAAGGGGGCAGCACTGGGGCACAGTGGGCTAAACCAAGGCTTGTGAGGCTGGCATCCCATATTGGAGTGCTGGGAGTCCCAGGTGCTCCACTTCCAATTCGGCTTCCCACTAACATACCTGGGAAGGCAGCAGATGATTCAAATGCTTGGGCTCCTGCCGCCCAAATGGGAGACCAGGATGGAGTCCTGGCTTCAGCCTGGCCTGGAATGGCTGTTGCAGCCATCTGGGTAGTGAACCAGCAGATGGAAGATCTTGCCTTCTTCCTCTGATGCTCTGCCATTCATATAAATAAATAAATTTTTTAAAAATGTAGGGGGAGGACTAATGGGTAACATTTTATTGTAGACATATCTTGTCATCAGTAAAAAAAAAAAAATTAATGTGTCTTAAATGTTTAATTTCCTCTTGCTTCCTGGGTTAACTTCAAAGATTTTTTTCCCCGAAGAAAGAAGACACTGTTAATTTAATGTTTTAAGGTGAACAAGCAAGGCATTGTTATCCTATATAACATTTCTTCTCAACCATTCTTTACTTCATAATAAATAAAAGCAAACAACTCTGTGTTAAGAATTCAAAGAAAACAAAACTTGGAACAGGCATCTGATCTAACAGTTCAGGTACAGGTTCAGACATCCAAGCTCAGGTTGGATACCTTGCACCAACTCTTGACTCCAGCTTCCTGTAGTTGGAGACCGGAGGAAGGAGTGGTGCTGATGCAAGTGGTTTTCTTACAACCTTCATTGGAGACTGGATTTCACTCCTGGCTATGGCTTCAACCTCCCCTCCTGCCCCACTAGAGGCATTTACGGGGTAAGTCAGTGGATGGGAACCTCTGCTCTCTCTTCCTCTATCTTGAATAAAAGTTTTTTAAAAAACTCTTTTATGTTGGGGCTGGCGCTATGGCACAGTGGGTTAACGCCCTGAAATGCCAGCATCCCATATGGGTGCCAGTTCTAGTCCCAGCTGCTCCTCTTCTGATCCAGCTCTCTGCTATGGTCTGGGAAAGCAGTAGAAGATGGCCCAAGTCCTTGGGCCTCTGCACCCGCATGGGAGACCCAGAAGAAGCTCCTGGCTCTGGATCAGCACAGCTCTGGCCGTTGCGGCCAATAGGGGAGTGACCCAGCACATGGAAGACCTCTCTCTCTCTCCGCCTCTCTTTCAAATAAATAATTAAAAAAAAAAATCTTTTATGGGGCTGGTGCTGTGGCAAAGTGGGTTAACACCCTGGCCTGAGGCGCCAGCATCCCATATGGGCGCCGGTTTGAGACCCAGCTGCTCCACTTCCAGTCCAGCACTCTGCTGTGGCCTGGGAAAGCAAAGATGGCTCAAATGCTTGGGCCCCTGCACCCACGTGGGAGGCCCAGAAGAAGCTCCTGGCTCCTGGCTTCAGATCAGCACAGCTCCAGCCATTATGGACAATTGGGGAGTGAACCATCAGATGGAAGACTTTCTCTCTCTCTCTCTCTCTCTCTCTCTCTCTCTGCCTCTCCTCTAACTCTTTCAAATAAATAAATAAATCTCTAAAAAAAATCTTCCATATCTAATATCCCACATTTGATGTCACAGGAGAATGTCAATTCAAAAAAAATTCAAAAGTGCCCAATATTTAAAATACAGAAGTTATTTGAAATTACTATTTAAGATGTTCAAAATATTCCTTTTATGACAATGCCATTTCAGTTCCTTACAACTCAAAAGAATCTGATAAACAGAATAAAGTTCATAGAATGTACAAAAGTACAAATGACATCTGTTGGACACTATGCACTTCAGGTGATAATGGTATGTCAAAATAGGTTAAACAACTGTAACACAAATGAGGGATTCTGATCATAGAGGAGGTTGTGGGGGCAAGGGATACATGGGAAATTGCTATACCTTCCACTCAATTTTGCTGTGAGCTTAAAGCTCCTTTAAAAATAAAATCTATTTCTGGGGGCTGGCAGTGTAAGCTGCGGCTTGCGATGCTGGCATCCCATATAGGCACCAGTTCAAGTTCCAGCTTAAGAAAATACATTGTTGGGGCTGGTGCTGTGACATAATAGGTAAAGATGCCACCCGTGACACCAACATCCCATATGGGTACCAAGTCCCAGATGCTCCTCTTCCAATCCAGCTCCCGGATAATGTGCCTGGGAGGGTAGTGGAGGATGGCCCAAGTGCTCCTGTCTTTGGAACTGGCCTAATTCTTGCCCTTGCAGCCATTTGGGGAGTGAACCAGCAGATAAAAGGTCTCTCTCTGTTTTCGGCCCCCCTCCTCCCCCAACTCTGCCTTTCAAATAAGTAAATAATGTTTAAAAAAAAAAATGGGGCTGGTGCTGTGGTGCAGCAGGATTAAAGCCCCAGCCTGCAGTGCCGGCATCCCATACGAGAAGTTTGAATCTTGGCTGCTCCACTTCCAATCCAACTCCCTGCTAATGTGCCTGGGAAAGCAGCAGAAGATGGCCCAAGTGCTTGAACCCCTGCACCCTCGTGGGAGACCTGAAAGAAGCTCCTGGCTCTAGATCAGCTCAGCTCTGGCCATTGTGGCCATCTGGGGAGTGAACCAGAGGATGGAAGACCTCTCCCTCCCCTCCCCCTCCCTCTCTCTGTAACTCTTTCAAATAAATTAAATAAATATAGAAACAAAACAAAACTGTTAGTAAAAAATTATTCTGTGCACTGATTTTCCTTGTCAGGATACAAAACTTACTATTACAGAATATACCATCTTACAAAAGAGTAACTTATTCTATTAAAAAACAAACACACCAGTAATTGCAATATTATCGAATGCTAAAATAATTACCAGATTTAAATTGTAAAATGACTATGCTAATTGCAATACAGAATCCCTGGCTGGCTACTGTTAAGGCCGTGTATAGAGCAGCCCTACGTTCTGAGTGGCTGCAGACCACATCGCAGCGGCTGAGTTTCAGTCCCCACTGTGCTTCAGATTTCTCCCTCCTCCTAATGCACACCCTGGGAGGCAACAGGTGAGGATGGCCCAAATCCAGTTCCAGCCTCCCAGTCGGAAAGGGCTCAGCTCCAGCTGTTGCCAACATTTGGAGAGTGAACCCGAGACGCTAGATCGCTGTCTCTCTGCCTTTCACATTTAAAATCGCCGATAAATTAAAAGTGGTGCCAGAAGGAAAGAGGAAAAGCAGCAGCCAAAGGCAAAGCCACCTCCAAGCAGCTTTCCAGGAGCCAGTATTGGCAAGGCTCCTCTGCTCACCTCGCAGAGGAGCTCCATCTGTGGAGCCAGCAGGCCAGGGAAACCAGGCAAGCCCCAAAACGTGCAACAACGCACACAACACTTGCATCGAACCAGGTTCCGAGAACCTTCTCCCCAAGAGGCAACACAGGCTTCCGGAAAAGAGCCAAAACCCGAAACAAATGCAAATTAAAAGGAAAACGAATAACCGTTTTCTATAAAAAGCCATCGGATTTAAAAAGCTTTCCCAAGCCGGGCGCCCCAAGGCTAGGACGGTGCAAGACCAGTCAGGGACGAGGCGGGAGCTGCCACAGGCAGAGCCCGCACACAAATCGGCCTCCCTCAACACAGCAGCCGCGCCCCGAGCCCAGAGCCCAGGGGACGGAGGGGACAGCTGCCGTCGGGAGGAGGCTCCCACAACCGCCCCGAGCGGCTGCGGGCTGGGCAGAGGCTGCGGCTCCTGAGCCGCCCTTCCCGATGCGCCGCACCCCGCTTCAACCAAGGTGCCCAACGAACCCCGCAAGTCCCCCCAGGATGGGCCAGTCCCGACCAGCGGCGAGCCCCGGAGCCGGCAAGCCCCCAGCGGGCGGGCTCCGAGCCCCTTAGCCTTGGCCGGGCAGGCCGCGAACCCTGGGAGCCCCCGGCTGCCCTCCCCGGGCCCGAACCCACGCAGCCGCGGTCGCCTGGCACCCCGCGAAGCACCTGCCTGCCCGTCTCCGAGACCCCGGGAAGAAGCGACCAAGCAGCCGCCGGCGGGGCTGACCACACCAGACGAGGGCTTCCCCGCGGCGAGGAGGGCCAAGGGGGCCGCCAGGAGCCGCGGGGCAGTGGGGTCGGAGGGTCGGCCGGCCGGCCGGGGTACGAGCCCTCTCGGCGGCTGTGCAGCTCCCGCGGCCGTTCGAGGGCTCGAGACCGAGCGCCCGAGGGGCGAGCACGGGCGGCGCTCCGAGTCCCAGCTGGGGTGAGGGAGGGACCCGCGCGAGCGACCGCCCTGCGCGGAGAAAGAGGGCGTGGGGGAGGACGAGCATCCGCGCACCTGAACCCCGCTCCCCCGCCGGCTCCTCTCCGTGTAGCCCAGGCGGTCGCCGTGAAACCCAGTCCCAGGGCCTCGGCGCCTCCCGGCCGCCCGCAGCGAGTCCGAACTAGCCCCGCTCGCGCCCCCGCGAACGCGCATCTACTGCGCAGCCCCGCCGAGCCCCGGCAGGCGCCTGGCGTTCTCTGTCGTCAGACCCGGCGAGTGGCGGCCTCCGGGGACGCCGTGGGCGGGGCGGGCAGGCGCGCGGCACTCTGGGAAGTGTGGTTTTCGGTGACCTCCCGGCGGCCCCGGCCTCACGCCTTCGTTCAGGGTTTGCTGGAGGGCGGCCCCGGGCCTCCCTCGGGGCGCTGAGGGTAACACTCGGCGGGTAAGGGCAAGCAGAGCCCAGCAAACGTCTCCGAACAAATCCTTAGAGAGGACTCCGCGTCGTCAGAGCGGTGGCTTCACTTCCGGGACTTAGAGAACTTGGCTTCCCTGCGCACCGATTACCTGCGCCTTCCAGGTGTTTTTAGCACCTGTAAAAAGCGAAGGGGCGGGGCAGGGCTCCGGCTTCTGTTCCGCTCACTTTCACCGCGTGTCCCACACCGGATCCACAGAGCAGCCTGGGTTTGTCAATAGAGACCCACAGCGCATAAACCTGGGGTTGACCTAAGTTCTGGCAGCTGAACCCCTGCCAGGGACAGTGATGGCCAAGGAAACCTGTGTAAGGAGAGAGGGCGCGGCTCCAGGGGGAGCAGAGAACCACAGCTTCAAGGAGGATATTCCTCAGGATATACCTGAGCAGTCTTACGAATCCTAGGACTCTGTCAAATCCATTTAATTGTAGAACATTTATTGACATTAACACATTAGTTTGTACTGATTTTGCTAGGAGTTGAGCATTCATGTATGGATCTGATTTAAGAACCCAAAAATTACTATTTGACTTTGAATTTTTTTAAAATTGTTTTCAAAAGAGTTATTTATTTATTTTGAAAAGCAGAGTTACAGAGAGGCAGCGGCAGAGAGGGGGCGGAGAGATGTATTCCATCTGCTAGTTCACTCCCCAAATGGCTCCAACAGCCAGAGCTACGCCGAACTGAAGCTGGGCGCCAGGAGCTTCTTTGGGGTCTCCCACAAGGGTGCAGAGGCCCAAGCACTTAGGTCATATTCAGCTGCTTTCCCAGGCACATTAATAGGAAGCTGGATTGGAAATGGAGCAGCCAGGACTCGAACCAGCGCCCATATGGGAGGCCATCACTGCAGGCAGTGGGTTTACCCACTGTGCCACAGTGCTGGCCCCCTTGAAATTTCATTTCTAGAAAAAAAATCACTTTTCCTTTTTCCATAGAAATAAGTTATTCTTGATATTTCAAAATGCTGTTTTCTCAGGCATTGATATTTTGCAACTTTATCATAAATGCTCTTAAAAGCGTACTGCAAGACCAATTTCAAAGAAAGATGCAGTGATGAAAATTAAAATGGGTCTGGAACATAAGGTAATACTTGTAGGTAAAAGGGAACTTCAGAAAGTTTCTGGAAACATGGAATTAAAAGATAAGCTTCTCTGGATGCAAAAGACTTGAAATTCATGCATTTTAAAAAAGATTTATTTATCTTATTTGAAAGGCAGAGTTACAGAAAGGCAGAGGCAGAGGCAAAAAGAGGTTTTCATTCGCTAGTTCACTTCCCAGATGGCAACAACGGCCGGAGCTGGGCTGATCCGAAGCCAGGAACCAGGAGCTTCTTCCAGATCTCCTTCATGAGTGCAGGGGCCCAAGCACTTGGGCCATCTTCTACTGCCTTCCCAGGCCATAGCAGAGAGCTGGATCGGAAGTGGAGCAGCTGGGACTAGAACCAGCACTGCAGGGGGCGACTTTATCTGCTACCCACAGAGCCAGCCCCAGTGCATAGCTTTTTCATAATACTCATTTTGCATCATCTTTTAAGGACCTTTGTTTGTATTTAGTAACAGCTTATTCTAATAAAAATTTTGTTATTTATAGTCTTTTTTTTAAAAAAAATCAGGTTGCATTGTCTCCTGAAAAACACCTGCAGAGCAAATCAGTCTTTTTTTTTTCTGTTAACATGTACAAAATCAATTTCTTGTAATTACTAAAAAAACAGAAATATATATAATTCAACATAGTTATTCATTTCTTCATTCAAGGGTATTTAGCACCTACTACATGTCAGACACTGGTCTAGAAACTGGAAAATGCACAAAATGAACAAAACTGAGTAGTTCCCACCCTTTGTGGAGACTTGATGTCTAGTTAGTGAGACAGAGAACTAAATAATGAGTGATGAGGGATGCACAGAGTGACAGGAGAGTGAGGAGCACATAAAATCCACCACATCTGGAATGTTAATATTAAAGACTTCTCAAGTTGCCTGAGTGTGGGGGCAGCATTGTGGTGCAGCAGGTTAAGCTCTTGATTGATTAAGGTGGCATTCTTATTGTAGTACTGGTTTGAATCCCAGCCACTCTGTTTCCAATCCAGCTTCCTGCTAACGTGCAGCAGGAATGGCCCAAGTACTTGGGCTGCTGCCACCGATGCAGGAGACCTAGATGGAATTCCTGTCTTCTGTCTTCAGATGGACCCAGTCCAAGCTGTTGAGGCCATTTGGTGAGTGAAGCAGCAAATGGGAGATTTTCTCTCTTCCTCTTGCTCTGCCTTTCAACAAAATAATAAATCTTTTTTAAAAATTGCATGATGCCATTTGAGACCCAGCTGCTCCACTTCTGAACCAGCTCTCTGCTGTGGCCTGGGAAAGCAATAGAAGATGACCCAGGCTGGCGCTGCAGCTCACTAGGCTAATCCTCTGCCTGCGGCGCCGGCACTACGGGTTCTAGTCCTGGTCGGGGCACCAGATTCTGTCCTGGTTGCTCCTCTTCCAGTCCAGCTCTCTGCTGTGGAGGATGGCCCAGGCCCTTGGGCCCTGCACCTGCATGGGAGACCAGGAGGAAGCACCTGGCTCCAGGCTTCAGATTGGCGCAGTGCACCAGCCACAACGGGCTGACTATAGCAGCCACTTGGGGGGGGGGGGTGAACCAACAGAAAAAGGAAGACCTTTCTCTCTGTCTCTCTCTCTCACTGTCCAACTCTGCCTGTCAAAAAAAAAAAAAAAAGAAAGAAAAAGAAAGAAAGAAGATGGCTCAACCCTTGGGCCCAGTGTGGAAGACCTGGAAAAAGCTCCTGGCTCCTGGCTTTAGATCAGCGCAGCTCCAGCCGTTGTGGCCATCTGGGGAGTCACCCAGCGGATGGAAGACTTCTCTTTATCTCTCTGTTTCTCTCCTCTGATTTTCAAATAAATAAGTAAATCTTAAAAAAAAAAATAAAATAAATAGGGGCCGGTGCTGTGGTGCAGCTGGTTAACGCCCTGGCCTGTAGCGCCAGCATCCTAGATGGGTGCTGGTTCTAGTCCTGGCTGCTCTACTTTTGATCCAGCTCTCTGCTATGGCCTGGGAAAGCAGTAGAAGATGGCCCACGTGCTTGGGCCCCTGCACCCATGTGGGCACTGAGAAGAAGCTCCTGGTTCCTGACTTCGGATCCGCACAGCTCCAGCCGTTGAGGCCATTTGGGGAATGAACCAGCAGAGGGAAGACCTCTCTCTTTATGTTTCTCCTCTCTCTCTGTGTAACTCTGACTTTTCAAATAAATAAATAAATATTTAAAGAATAAAAAAATAAAAAATAAAAAAATAATAAAAAATACAAATTGCCTGAATGTGCCATGTTTTCTGCCAGTAGCCTGACTGAGTGTTGGAAATGAACTCAATGAGAGTAAACAAAAACGTTTGGCAAAACTTGAGGAAATTGTTAGGTTGGGTAGAGGAGTGTAAAATGGATATTTTAATATTTTTCTAAGGAACAATGATGGTATGTTTCAGATATTTAAGTGTGTCCTCCAAGGGTTTGTGTATTGAAATTTAACCCCCACCATCAGAATAGAGCTCCCGTGATTGAATACAGTGGCTTTATATAACATATTTTTAAATTTATCATTTATTTTCATTTTAGCTAAAAGTCAGAGAGAATGAGAGACAGGCAAAGAAAGATCTCACATCTGCTGATTCATTCCCCAAATGTCCGCAAAAGCAAGGGCTGGACAGCTGCAGGTCTCCCATGTGGATAGCAAGGGCTCAAGGACGTGGGCCACCCCCCGCTGCCCTCCTTGGCTCACTAACAGGAAGCTGGATCAGAAGTGAAGTCAGGACTTGAACTGGTACCCTGACATGAGATGCAGTCCTTGCAACAGGTATTAACTTGTTGGACCACAGCACCAGCCCCTACTGATTGCTTTTCTTTTTCTTTTTTCTTTCTTTTTTTTTTTTAAGAAAGCTTTTCTCTAGGGGCTGGTGCAGTGGTGCAGTAGATTAATCTTCCGTCTGCAGCGCTGGCATCTCATATGGGCACTGGTTCGAGTCCCAGATGCTCTACTTCCAATCCAGCTCTCTGCTGTGGCCTGGGAAGGCAGTGGAGGATGGCCCACCTGCCTGGGAGACCTGGAAGAAGCGCCTGGCCTCTGGCTTTGGATTGGCGCAGCTCCAGCCATTGCAGCCATTTGGGGAGTGAGCCAACGGAGGGAAGACCTTTCTCTCTGTCTCTTTCTCTCACTGTCTGTAACTCTACCTCTCAAATAAAATAAATAAAATCTTTTTAAAAAAAAGAAAGCTTTTATCTAATAAATACAAATTTCATAGGTACAGCTTTGGGAATATAGTGGTTCTTCCCCACTACTGATGGCTTTTTAAGATGAGGGAGAGAGACGCCACACACATGTGTGTTTGTGCACACACTCCCTGTCTCTCATCAGGTGATGTCCTGAACCTCCTTAGAACTCTGCCACCAAGAAGACCATCCTCAGATGTGGCCCCTCAGTTTTGGCCTCTAAAACTATGAGCCAAAATAAGCCTCTTCTCTGTAAAGTCATTTAATATCACATATTTCATTATAGTAACACAAAATGGACTCATACAAATGATATTCCAGATTTGAGGACGATATTCTGAGCTGATTTTTTTTTTAAGTTATTAGAGAGAGAATAGTATTAACATCCACTGCTTCACTCCCCATTTTCCCAAAAGGGTCAAGGCTGGACCAAAGCCAAAGCCAGGAGTCAGGAATTCAATCCAGGTTTTCAACATGGGTGGCAAAGACCCAATCACTTGAGCCATCACTGCTGCCTCCCTGCATTAGCGAGAAGCTGGAGATAGGAGTTGGAACCAGGTATCAAGCCCATGTACTCTGATATGGGATGTGGATATCATAACCACAAGGCCAAATGCCTATGGGTGAACTTCTAAGAGTCCTGACTCATGTGTAAATACTACTTGCTAATGAATGTGCAGCAAAGGTGATCACAGTCTTCTGTCCTGAGCTCTCTGCAGCCTCAGCTGTTTTCTATTCAATAGCTGTTAGCATAAAGAAGAGTCTTTGCCCTTAAGTTGTTAACTGTGAAATGGATGAAGTTTGTAACTGTAAAGCAGTATAGTCCTGCATACATTCCTATGGGCTTACTTCTAAGGGTACATCTTAAGAACTTGCCATGGGGCCCCAAATCCCCTTAAGCTGGGTGGTAAAAATAGCATTGTAAGTGTTACAGAGATCATGTGGATACGATTAAGTGTTAAAGTAATCATATAGATGGGATCAAGTGTTAAGGTAACCATATAAATAGGATTAAGGGGCTGGCATGGCTGTGGTGCAGTGGGTTAAAGCCCTGGTCTGAAGCTCTAGCATCCTATTTGGACCCCAGTTCTAATCCTGGCTGCTCCTCTTCTGATCCAGCTCTCTGCTATGGCCTGGAATAGCAGTGGAAGTATGGCCCAAGTCCTTGGACCCCTGCACCCACATAGGAGACCCGGAAGAAACTCCTGGCTTCGGATTAGCACAGCTCCAGCTGTTGCGGCCATTTGGGGAGTGAACCAGCGCATGGAAGACCCCTCTCTCTGTGACTCTTTCAAATAAATAAAACAGATCTTTAAAAAAATAATATTAAGTGTTTGGTAATAATAATAAACAAAATTTAAAAAGAGTGAATGCTTCAACATGAGAAGTAGTCCACACAGCAGACTCATAAAATGACAGTCACCTTAAGTAGCATTCTGACCTCAGAATCAACCCTTAAGGCATTTTGATTTGGCTGAAAAGCCCATGAGAGCATTTCAGGCATGGAAAGCCAAGACACTGTAGCAAAAAAATGTTCTACATTGAGGATGAGACCCCAGTGGAAAGAAGCAGTCACCAAAGAAGGATAAACTTTCCTCTGAAGGGAGGAGAGAACTTCCACTTTGCCTATGGCCTTGTCAAAATACTGAAGGAATTTGTGCATCCAAAAGCCTTCCATAGCCTCATCTCAAGAGCTCATCTCAAGAGCCTCAGGTGATCACTGACATCATATGTAAGAGTGTTATTTGTTAAATTAACAATTTACTGTGCACTAACTTCCCGTGCAGGACCTCTGTCCTCAAAGAGTTGTATTATGAGACTTCATGGTAAAACTTGTTCTCAAAGAATTTTTTATGTCACATAAAGTATAGTTATCTCTAAATGTTCACAAAAGATGTATCATTCTTGGATTTCTCTTTAAAGATAATTAAGTTCCTAAAAAACACAAAATTATCATAGATATGCAATGACTTTGAACAGCCCTTGTCTGGACTGTTGAGGAACAGTTTTTGTTCTTTTTTTATGTTTTTGTTTTTAGCTTGTTTGCTTGTTTTGTTTTGATTTTCTTTCTCTCTTTTTCTTCTTCAAACTGCTACACTCTTTACCTAGAATAGAGTTAATCTTCTGTGTATAAAGTTAAATGAAAATAGATCTTAGTAAAAAACAAGACTGGAACATGAGAGGGAAGGGGAAGTGAGGAAGGAGTGCAGGTGGGAAGGCAGGTATGGTGGGAAGAATTATTATGTTCCTAAAATTGTATTTATGAAATGCATGCAAATAAATAAAAAAGAAGCTTTGTGTGGTACTTCTGTCAGGCAGATCTATATCCAGTTACCCTCTGGGTTTTTTGGTTTTTTTGGACAGAGTTAGACAGTGAGAAAGAGACAGAGAGAAAGCTCTTCCTTCCATTGGTTCACTCCACAAATGGCCGCCACGGCCGGCGCACTGCACTGATCTGAAGCCAGGAGCCAGGTGCTTCCTCCTGGTCTCCCATGCGGGTGCAGGGCCCAAGCACTTGGGCCATCCTCCACTGCCTTCCTGGGCCGCAGCAGAGAGCTGGACTGGAAGAGGAGCAACCGGGACTAGAACCCAGTGCCCATAGGGGATGCCGGCACCGCAGGCAGAGGATTAGCCTAGTGAGCCATGGCGGCCAGCCAACCCTCTGGGTTTCTATAAATTGAGTCTTGGTTGATGGTAAAAGAGCTGAGAACTTCCATATTGGTAGAATAACAGGTTGTTTTATTCTAGTAATCTGCTTTTGCCTGTGAGGGATCAAGCTGAACCTTTTTCTTCTTATTCTCTTCTTGCGAAAGAAATGCAATTACAACTTCCCTTTGTCAAAGTTTGCTTATGACCACCCAAAAGGAATCACTTAGAGGATTGAGTATTTGAGCTGCTGTCTGTACCTCTGTGCATGGATTATGGGTACATAATGTTTAGATGTGGATTCCTGACCACCAATTACAGGAATGAATAATATCATCTATAAAAGGTTGTGATGCAATCTGTAACATATTCATCTCATCATATTGTCTTGAAGTTTCTAGGCAAAATGCCCAAGGCCCAGTGAAGTAAATTCACATACTCTGATGACTCCACCTTGGTTTATCGCTCCATCACTGGTTTTCATCCGTTCCTCTCCTTGTGCCTCCTGACTGTTAGACCTTCTTTTTCCACTGACCCAGTGAAAGAGCAGTCCTAACTTGCTCATTAAATAGGAAACATAGTCTGACAGCCTGAGAAAGCCACTTGGCCATTTGGAAGCAATCACATTTTGTGTATCAGAAGCAAATATTATCCTTTGTTTGTTTTTCCCAAAGAAATGTTTTGTTTAAGGAATACAAACTTCATGCATTTCATAAGTACAACTTTAGGAATATAGTGATTCTTCCCACATACCTGCCCTCCCACCCGCACTCCCAAATATTATCCTTTTTGCAGCTGGAACTTCCAGTGCCTCAAGGCCTGAATGAATTCTGTTTTGGTGGAAGCCACCACTCAGACACAATCAGACACTTACCACCCAAGGTGAGGGCAGACCCCACAGAGTAAGGGCACCACTCTTAAGAAAACTGCCTTCCTTTTAGGTGTCAACAGCAAGTTTGGAGGCCCTCAGGTCACCCATACTTCTGACCAACTGGCTACATAATGGACCCCTCAATATCAATAATTCATTAGAAAAACTCAGAGAAGGGACAAGCACTGTGGTATAGTAGGCTAAGCTTGCAGCGCTGGCATCCCACATCAGCACAGGTTCATGTTCCAGCTGCTCTTCCAATCCAGCTCTTTGTTTATGGCCTGAGAAAACAACGGAAGATGGCCCAAGTCCTTGGATAAAACTCCTTGCTCCTGGCTTGGGATCGGCCCAACTCTGAGGAGTGAACCAGCAGATTGAAGACCTTTCTCTCTGTCCCTCTCTCTCTCTGTAACTCTACCTCTCAAATAAACAAGATCCGAGAGAGAGAGAGAGAGAGAGAGAGAGAGAGAGAGAGAGAGAAAGGAGGGTGGGAGGGAGGGAGGGGGAGAAGTCATAACAGGCACAAATCAAGACCAGCCAAATGAATACATATAGTTGAGGTCTGGGAGGGTCTCAGATGCAGAACTTCCATGCCCTTTCCCCATGGAATCAGGATGTATCCTCTACTGCACGCCCATGTGTTCACCATTGAGGAGGAGCTTTGGTGTCTAGAGGTTTTACAGGGGTTTCATTGTGTAGGCATGATTGCTTGAGTCATTAACCACACGAGTGAACTCAGACTCCATCCTTCCTCATCCTCAGAGGCCTGGAGGTCAGGCTGATATCATATGGCAGAGAAGATAGAGGGTTGCATAATTTACCATACCTTAAGACCCAATAAATGCTCCCCTGGATATGTTTTTTCTTTTTTTTTTAAGACTTATTTATTTACTTGAAAGAGTTACAGAGAGAGGTAGAGACAGAGACAGAGAGAGAGGTCTTCCATCCACTGGTTCACTCCCAAAATGGCCACATCAGCTGGAGCTGAGCCTATCTGAAGCCAGGATCCAGGACCTTCTTTCAGATCTCCTATGTGGGTGCAGGGGCCCTGTTATGCCCGCAGTCCATGGTCCCCCGAAATCAACCACCAGAGACCGAAGTTGAAGCCAATTAGCAGGGTTGTTTTTATTACGAGTTCGAACCCGGGCCTCTCAGTGCCTCCAGAAGAGGAAGCCCCCCGAGAAGCCCCGAGCCCAATTCTAACAGAGCTTTTATTATCATGTACAAGCAGGCTTTAGGGGAATGCTTAGGTCAAGTTGACACTTCTGATAAGACACCTGCTGCCAACTCCAGGGTAGGGGCTGGTTGTTATCTCAAGCTTTAAACCTCCCTTTCACATTCCTGGACCTGGGTCAGAGTAGAGTCACGTCTGGCCAGATGGAGGAAAGGGGGAGTGTAGGACAGCAAGGGCCAGGAACAGGCAGTGGTGCGGTTTGTACAACAATCAACTTATTGTAGTTACTGGATTACTTAGCTCAACATCCAACATAATACATATATAAAGTCAAGGACACTTAGCATTGCTTATTATTACTACTAGTTGCCTAATAAGCTAATGTGATTACACTTTGGGTTACATTAAAGTAATGATGATATTTTCTAGTAAAAGCTGGTTGTGCTGGTGTCTTCTCAGCCCAAGGACTTGAACCATCCTCTACTGCTTTCCCAGGTACATTAGCAGGGACCTGGATCAGAAGTGGAGCAGCCGGGACACGAACCAGCACCCATATGAAATGCCAGAGCTGCAGGCCAGGGCTTTAACCTGCTATGTCACAGCGCCAGCCTCCCTGCATGTATATATTTTTAAGATTTATTTATTTATTTATTTAAAAGACAGAGTCTCAGAGAGAGAGGGATGGCCGGCACTGTGGCTCACTAGGCTAATCCTTTGCCTTCGGCGCTGGCACACCGGGTTCTAGTCCCGGTTGGGGAGCCGGTTCTGTCCCAATTGCTCTTCTTCCTGTTCAGCTCTCTGCTGTGGCCCAGGAGTGCAGTGGAGGATGGCCCAGGTCCTTGGGCCCTGCACCCGCATGGGAGACCAGGAGGAAGCACCTGGTTCCTGGCTTCAGATCAGCACAGTGCCCTGGCTGTAGCGGCCATTTTGGGGGTGAACCAACGAAAGGAAGACCTTTCTGTCTCTCTCTCACTGTCTAATTCTGCCTGTCAAAGAGAGAGAGAGAGAGAGGGAGAGAGGTATAGACAGAGATCTTCCATTCTCTGGTTTACTCCCCAAATCATTACAATAGCCAGAGCTGGGCCAGTTTGAAGCCAGGAGCCTAAAACTCCATCCAGGTCTCCTACATGGGTGTCACAGGCCCAAGTACTTGGACCATCTTCTGCTGCCTTCCCAGGTGCACTAGCAGTGAGCTGAATGAGAAGTGGAGCAGCTGGGACTCAAACCAGTGCTCATGTGGGATGCTGGTTGCAGGCAGCAGCTTAACCCACTTGGCCACAACAGTGGCCCCTGCGTATATTAATACACTTGCAACTCAATATGCTCTTAAGCCAGGGTTAAATCTGGCTGGATAAAACAAAGAGTCCTAAACACAATAATACAAACAAGATACAAGTTTGTTTTCATTGTCCAAAGGTTAGGTGATCCAGGGCTGAGATGATGATTCAGTGGTCATTAAGGGATCAGGCTATTTTTCTATCGTCATATACATGACTTCCACATGCAAGAAACTTTGTAATCCAAGATAGCTGCAGTTTATTCCAACTAAAGTTCAAATGGACAATGAGTCAACAGATATCAACAGATTCTCCCCAGTGTCACTGTCATGGGACTGCGGGAAAGGGAAGCAGTCTTGAGGTCCTTGCTTATTATGGGCTTGTCTTGTTCACTCTCAAATGAAGCTGGGAGAATGACTCCAAGCTAAAAAGATACTCTGTGTCAGGTTTAGAACATGTCCATTTTGTTTTGTTTCTATTTTTAGGACTATATATATATATATATATGTAATTTTATTTTTACTTTTTATGAGAGAGAGGGGAGGGAGGGAAGGAGGGAGGAAGAGAGAGAGAGAGAGAGAGAGAGAGAGAGAGAGAGAGAAACTGTGGTCTGCTGCTTTGCTCTCCAAATGTCCACAACAGTGAAGACTAGATTGGGCTGAAGACAGGAACTTAATCCAGGTCTCCTCCGTGGGTGTCAGGGACCCAACCACTTAAGATATCACTGAAGCCTCCTAGGGTCTGTGTTAGGGGGAGGTGGAGTCGGGAGCCAGAGCCAGAAACAGACGCTGAGTGCTCCAGTGTGACACATGGACATCTTAGCCAGCGCCTTAACGGCTATGACAAACCCCTGCCACTAAGATACATATTTTTAAACTGGCTCCGTGGCTCAATAGGCTAATCCTCTGCCTAGCAGCGCCGGCATACCGCATTCTAGTCCCGGTCAGGGCGCCAGATTTTGTCCCTGTTGCCCCTCTTCCAAGCCAGCTCTCTGCTGTGGCCAGGGAGTGCAGTGGAGGATGGCCCAAGTGGGAGACCAGGAGAAGCACCTGGCTCCTGCCATCGGATCAGTGCAGCGCGCCGACCGCGGCGGCCATTGGAGGGTGAACCAACGGCAAAAAGGAAGACCTTTCTCTCTGTCTCTCTCTCACTATCCACTCTGCCTGTCAAAAAAAAAAAAATACATATTTTTAAAATAATGAAGAGCTTTGTCATAGGCACATCACATTTAAGGGAGGATTTCACACACACACACACACACACACACACACCCAGTTTAATGCCATTTGGATCTAACCCTGACACTCTGGTCCATCAACAATCTTCAAATACAGTGGATTTTTATGTTCTCTCTACACCCCTGATCGCACTAGGCATCCCTCTTCACCACTCAATTGTCTTTAGTTCTCTGACTCCCTGACAAGTGCTCCAGGCTCCACAAAGGGCTGGGACGATTCCATTTTGTTCATTTTATGCATCTTCCAGTTCCTAGCTCAGTATCTGAATATGGTAGGTCCAGTGCTCCCGACAAATACTCTCAGATAAATGGCAATGACAATAATGTAATGACTATATTAAAACATTATGAAAAATGTTCTTCAATTTGCTGGTAATTACAAGTGGCCTATTGTGTTTTACATGTTAATTAGATAGGAAAAGGGCCTGGATAGGGTTCCTGGGTTCAGCCTTCAGGCTGGCCCAGCTCTGTGTGTTCCAGCCCTTTCGGGAGTAAACCAGCAGGTGGAAAGTCTCTCTGTCTTTCCGTCTCACCCTCATTCTCTCTGCCTTTCAAGTAAGTGAGTAAATAGAAAAGACCTTTGAAAATTCATGGAAAATGAGAATTTTGAAAAAACTATGCATGGATTTCAAGTTTTTTGCACCAAATAAGCATATATTTTAATTTCATATTTCTGTACATATCTTTTAATTTCATATTTCTGAAGTTCCTTTTATATTCAAGTATTTTACATCATGTTTGTGACAAATTTTACTTCACCTCAGTATATCCTTCTTTTTTAAATATTTATTTATTTATTTGAAAGGCAGAGTTAGAGAGAGGCAGAGGCCAAGAGAGAGTCTTCCATCCGCTGGTTCACACCCTAAATAACCCTAATGGTCAGAGCTGAGCCTATCCAGAGCCAAGGACCTGGAGCTTCTTCCAGGTCTCTCATAGGGTGCAGGGACCCAAGCACTTGATCCAACGGCTAGAGCTGGGCCGATCTGGAACCAGGAGCTTCCTGCAGGTCTCCCACATGGGGGCTGGGGCCCAAGGACTTGTCCCATCTTCCACTGCTTTTCCAGGCCATAGCAGAGAGCTGGATTGGAAGTGGAGCAGCTGGGACTTGAACTGGTACCCATATGGGATGCCGATGCCACAGGCAATGTCATTACCCGCTATGCCACAGCACCTGGCCAGTCTGAAATTTTCAAAATTATTTCTATTTCTACATACAAATTAAAAATAATTTTTAGAAATGAAATTTCAAATGCAAATAGTCATTTTGGGGTTAAACGAGATGCATATTAAACACTTCTTCCTAGCAAAGTCAATACAAGCCTTAGTGTTAAAAAATTTCCTGTTATTAAATTTATTTAAAAAATTATTCTGGGTGCCGGCGCTGTGGCATAGCAGGTAAATCCACTGTCTGTGTGACACCAGCCACCCCCTGTGGACACTGGTTTGAGTCCTGGCTGCTCCAATTCTAATCCAGCTCCCTGTTAATGCACCTGGGAAAGCAATGGAAAATGGCAAAGGCCTTAAGGCCCCTGCACTTCCCATGGGGACCTGGAAAAAGCTCCTGGCTCCTGGCTCCTGGCTTTGGATAGGCTCAGCCCCCGCCGTTTTGGCCATCTGGGGAGTGAACCAGCAGATGGAAGACCTCTCCCTCTCTCTCTCTCTGACTCCCTGGAACTCTGCCTTTCAAATAAAATAAATAAGTCTTTTTTTTTTTAATTCATGGAAAATGGAAATAAAATTTTTTTCTGAAAATGGAGTCCTAGGATTATTAAAACTCGAGTTTTAATAATTTTAATAATAGATTTAGAGGAATATCCTCCTTGAAGCTGTGGTTCTCTGCTCCCCCTGGAGCCGCGCCCTCTCTCCTTACACAGGTTTCCTTGGCCATCACTGTCCCTGGCAGGGGTTCAGCTGCCAGAACTTAGGTCAACCCCAGGTTTATGCGCTGTGGGTCTCTATTGACAAACCCAGGCTGCTCTGTGGATCCGGTGTGGGACACGCGGTGAAAGTGAGCGGAACAGAAGCCGGAGCCCTGCCCCGCCCCTGCGCCTTTTAAAGACAGGAGCCCTAAGAACATCTACGTGGCGCAGCTGGGGACTTGAGGGACAGAGAAGGAAACTTAAGTCTTTATGTGGCCAGGAAGTGAAGCAAGGGCTAACTTCAGAAAGGCACTGATGACGCGGAGTCCTCTCAAAAAGTCTGTAAGGAAACGTTTGCTAAGCCTAGGTCGGCCCTGGGAGAAGCCAGGCGGTCCTGGAAGCAGCTCCGGCGTAGACGACAAAAACTACACTTCCCAGAGTGCTGTGCGCGGGCCCTGGGCGCGGCCCCCCCCCCCCCCCCCCCCGCTGGCCAGGGCTGAGATGCGAGGATGCCGGGCACCAGCTCGAGTTCCGCTGGATAGCGCAGTTCAACTGCAGGGTCGCTGGGGCTGCGGAAAGGCGCCGAGGCCGCGGGAGCGGGTTTTGCAGCCCCTGCTTCGGCAGCTCGGAGAGGAGCACCGATCCAGGTAGGCAGACGCTGGTCCCCGCCACGCCCCCTTCCTCGGTGGGATACCGTCCCTCTCGCCGAGCTGACCCTCAACCCAGCCCCGACTGAGTACGCCACCTGGTCAGGCGGCTCCTGGACTGGCTCCTCCCAGCGTCTGGAAAGAGAAGGGCAGGCAGGTGCTGCTCCGGGCGCCGGCGATCGCGGGCTCGGGGGGCGCGGCCCGACATCCCCTGGTCCGTGACCTGCGGGACGCCGGGAGCCGCAGCCTCTGTCCGGCGCGCAGCCGCTCGGGGCGGTTGTGGGAGCCTCCTCCCGACGGCAGCCGGACCTTCCGTCCGCCCCCTGGGCTCTGGGCTCGGTGCGCGGCTGCTGTGTTGAGGGAGGCCGATTTGTGTGCGGGCTCTGCCTGTGGCAGCTCCCGCCTCGTCCCTGACTGGTCTTGCACCGTCCCAGCCTTGGGGCGCACGGGTTTGGAAAGCTTTTTAAATCTGATTTTTTTTAAAAAAGACTTTATTTTTTTGAGTCAGAGTTACACAGAGAGGAGAGAGAGAGAGAGGTCTTCCATTTGCTGGTCCACTCCCCGGATGGCTGCAATGGCCAGAGCTGCGCTGATCCCATCCAAAGCCAGGAACCAGGAGCTTCTTCTCGGTCTCCCATGCAGGTGCAGGGGCCCGAGCACGTGGGCCATCCTCCACTGCTTTCCCAGGCCATAGCAGAGCTGGAGCAGCCAGGACTTGAACCAGCGCCCATATGGGATGCCGGCACTGCAGGTGGCGGTTTCACCCACTATGCCACAGCACCGGCCCCCTAATGTCTTTTTATTGGTATTTTTTCCTGGATCCACCAGCTCATTGTAAGTGCTCCATGGATATTTGTTTGATAAAATACACGGAATTTTACTTACCGTTTAAAAGGATGTGATAGTATCAGCGATAAAAGAAGTTCCCTAAGAGGCTGTATTTCTTTAAAAGCCTGGAAGATGTAGTAGGTGCTCAGTTAATATTTGATTAATTAGTAGATAAATTTTAGACTCCCAAGATATTTAAGTGAGAAAGAAAGGAGGGCTGTATTAACTCTTCATCACTGTTACCAAATGCAAGACAAGCCACCTATGAAGGAAACAGGCTTCTTTTGGCTTATAGTTTTGGAGGTTCACAGTCTGCTATCAGGCAGGCCCCATGAAATAGCCCAAATGATGTGGCTGGAGAGTGACAATGGCAAAATGTGTGCAGAGATGATCACATGGTGAACCCTGAAGCAGAGAAGTGGCTAGGAGGTAGGCGTTTTTCTGGTGGTTAAGGTACAGGTTAGGTCACCCATCGTCCATTTTGGGATGCCTGGGCTCAGTACATGCCTCAGCTCTGCAGCTCCTGCTAGTACAGATACTGGGAGACAGTGGGGATGGCTCAAGTGATTGGGCTTTTGCCAGTCACATAAGAAACCTGGATTGAGTTGTGAGCGCCCAGGTTCTGCCTCATTGCAGGCATCTGAGGGAGGGTGTGGCAACGGTGAACCAGTGCATAGGAGTTTTCTCTCTGTTGCAAATATATATATATATATATATATATATATATATATATATATTTTAAAAGGGCTAGGCTTGACTCAGGCTTTTCTAATCGAGTTTTGTGCAGCAGCCACTTTCTGGGGTATTCCCTGATGACCTAAGGATCTCCCACTAGGCCCATCTCCTAGACACCATAATTGGACTGTTTCCATCAAGCCAGTGCCAACAACATAAAGCTCTCGCGTTTAAACATTCAAACTTCAAATATCTGCAGTTCAAGAGTAATCCTGTTCAAACCATAGCAGGGGCTTGGGGAAGAGACCCCAGGGGCCTGACTCTATAAATGTGTAGAACAAACTTGATGGGAACAAAGCTCCGTTACTTCCCAGTGGCTCTCTCTAAGCTCAGCTGTCTACTAAATCACCTTAGTCAAGGAACATGTGGAATGCTGGGACTTCTTTGATGAGGTGGACAAGGCCAAACTTTTTTTTTTTTAAGACTTATTTATTTATTTAAGACTTATTTATTATCATCCGGGGCTGGGCCAGACCGAAGCCAGGAGACCAGGAGCTTCTTCCAGGTCTCAAACATGGGTGCAGGGACCCAAAGACTTAGGCCATCTTTCACTGCTTTCCCAGGCACATTAGCAGGGAGCTAGATTGAAAGTGGAGCAGCCGGGACTCAAACCGGCACCCAAATGCCAACGCTGCA
The DNA here is from genome assembly GCA_949820135.1 of Sylvilagus floridanus. Taxonomy (NCBI): domain Eukaryota; kingdom Metazoa; phylum Chordata; class Mammalia; order Lagomorpha; family Leporidae; genus Sylvilagus; species Sylvilagus floridanus. The sequence goes on from OX463238.1 coordinate 88,968,078, forward strand.
GGCAACAGCTTAACCTGCTGCGTGACAGGGCCGGCCCCCAAGGCCAAGGTTTAACCTTGAGTAACTCTTTTTTTTTTCCTCTCAAGATTGATTTATTTGAAAGGCATAGATACATAGGGAGGGAAACAGAGATCCTCCATCCACTGGTTCACTCTGTAAATGGCCAAAACGACTGGGGCTGAGCCGGGCCAGAGCCAAGAGGCTATAGCTTCATCTGGGTCTTCCATGCTGGTAGCAGGGATCCAAGCACCTGGCCCATCTTTCACTGTTTTCCCAGGTACTCTATGTTTTTTTTAAAATTTTTTTAAATATTTATTTTAAAAATTTTTAAAAGATTTATTTATTCATTTGAAAGTCAGAGTTACACAGAGAGAGAAGGAGAGGCAAAGAGAGAGAGAGGTCTCCCATCCGCTGGTTTATTTCCCAGTTGGCTGCAATGGTCGGAGCTGTGTTGATCCAAAACCAGGAGCCAGGAACATCTTCCGGGTTTCTCATGTGGGTGCAGGGGCCCAAGCACTTGTGTCATCCTCTGATGTCTTTCTTGCACATGAGCAAGGAGCTGGATTGGAAGTGGAGTAGCCGGGATGTATGGGATGCCAGCACCTCAGGCAGCAGCTTTATCTGCTACACACAATGCCATCCTTTCCCTTCCAGGCACTTTAAAGGGAGCTGGATTGAAAATGGAACAGCCGGAACACTTACTGGAGCCCATATAGGATGCTGGCATCGCAGGTGCCAGTTTAACCTACAACACCACAATGCTGGCCCCGAGTATCTCTTATTCAGCTTTCCCTTCACCCTCCTTCAAATAATCCCGAACACAAGCAAGAAGTGGTAGGTGCTAGCACTAACAATATGCTTCAGATGATGCATTTATGAGAATTTTGGACTGAAACGACCCATGTGGCTCCTGCAAGGCAAGATTTATTTGACAAACAACTGTAAAACCTTGTTTCAAGGTTAGTTTTATTATCGTTAGTAATTTTGAAAAAAGCAAAAGAGGAAATCCCATCAGATCAGTGCTGGTTCTCAGTCATCAGTCTCCAGATTCTTCCCTCTCCTTTCGATTTTGCCCAAGAGCAAATCGTAGAGTGTCTGTGCTCTAAACCCCCTCATCTGGTGGGTATGGTAGTCATTCCTATGGAATTTTTAATCGTTTGTGAAGGTTCTTTTTTTTTTTTAAAGATTTATTTATTTATTTGAAAGTCAGAGTTACACAAAGAGAGAAGGAGAGGCAGAGAGAGAGAGGTCTTTCATCTGCTGGTTCACTTCCCCAATTGGCTGCAACGGCCGGAGCTGTACTGATCCAAAGCCAGGAGCTTCTTCAGTGACTACCATGTGGGTGCAGCGGCCCAAGGACGTGGGCTATCTTCTGCTGCTTTCCCAGGCCATAGCAGAGAGCTGGTTTGGGAGTGTAGCAGCCAGGACTTGAACCAGCGCCCATATGGGATGCTAGCACTGCAGGTGGCAGCTTTAACTGCTATGCCACAGCACCAGTTCCTGTGATGGTTCTAATAATTTCCTCTCTGATCTTCCACATACGTGTGTTGTGGGTTAGGTTGCTAATCCAGGCTCTTGCCTCTTACTTAGAGAAGCATTCTAACTACAGGTACAAACACAATGCACAAAGTGATAAAGTTTATTTGCAAGGTAAGGAACACACACACACATGCACGCGTGCACACACGCACACATGGGCATTGTTCAGGGAGAGTGGGCCAGGAAAGGAAAAGAAAGATTTCCATACCTTGCGTGGGGAGACAGCGAGCCCTTCCCTTTACTAGGCTTCTTAGGAGCTTAGAAGCTGGTACCTGATACCACCCTCAAGTCCCAGGTAAGGGGAAGTACACCCTGGGGAAGGGGTCATCTGATGGACAGCTGGGTGGATAAGATTACATGGGTCTGGGGAGGTGTGGCTTCCAGCTGGTGACCCCATCTAGCCACCTGCCTTATCCCGTATCAAGTGAACCACAGGTATTTGTTTTACCCAACAGCACTTTGAGAAAACTTCCTTCAAGCAGCTTGGAGAAGACACAGGTGCATCTTGCCCCTAAAAGTGGCACCCAGGCCGGGAACTCTGTCTTTTAATTCCATAAGTCAAACATAGTTCCATCATCTGCTTCACAGACAGTTTTATCTCAGTGCTGGGTTAAGCAATTGTTAGATAATGAAGCCAGGTCCATATACCTCCTATGAGTTGTGAGTTGTAGACACGTTTACTTTGGCTTCTCCTCAAATTGACAACATTCAAAGAAGAATCATCAGGAAAACAATGGAGCTTTGTCTTTCAAGTACCACATTGTACTTAGTAAGTACCTTTTCCATTTGTTGCCCTTATAATCTTAAGTCTTTCACTCATTCACCTCTTAGACTGTAGGTTCCCAGTCATTGCAGTTCAGGAGTTCTCTTTCTTTTGACTCCATCTTACTCCCCTGGTGGTGTTAAATGATCTGAAATGAAATCATCCTGGAAACACATACCTCAAATCATGTGACCCTGACAACAACATCTTTTTTCTTTTCAGGGTACTACAAAGCTAAATTGTTTGTAAGGCTCTTTGATAACAAAAGCTGATTTAATGGCAAGAATCCATATCGGGTTTTTTTCTCCAATTTCCTCTCATAATCTGAATAGCCAATTAACTACTGTGTAAGACTGATATAAATCATAACTGTTGAAAAAATAAAAGTTGTTTCTTGTTTCTAAATTTTCAGTCTTTTAAGAGATGCTCCTAGAAATTTCTCTCAAAACACTAATTGGGCCGGCGCCGCGGCTCAATAGGCTAATCCTCCACCTGCGGCGCTGGCACACGGGGTTCTAGTCCCGGTGGGGGCACCGGATTCTGTCCCAGTTGCCCCTCTTCCAGGCCAGCTCTCTGCTGTGGCCCGGGAGTGCAGAGGAGGATGGCCCAAATGCTTGGGCCCTGCACCCATGGGAGACCAGGAGAAGCACCTGGCTGCTGGCTTCGGATCAGCGCGGTGCGCCGGCCGCAGTGGCCATTGGAGGGTGAACCAACGGCAAAGGAAGACCTTTCTCTGTGTCTCTCTCTCTCACTGTCCACTCTGCCTGTCAAAAAACAAACAAACAAACACCACTAATTAAAATAATAATAGTGTACAAACTTATTTATTACAGCTTCATGTTTTTTCCTTTTCCTCTGCCAACAGCCAATGTATACAGTGGCATTAAATTTTTCAGAAAACCTGTATGATTCTTCCCCAAAGTGTAGGAATTGTCCTTGAGACATCCTATAATTACTGATCAAAAAATGAATAGAATTAGACTTTTTTAAATGGTGAAGTAAAGACCTCCATAAAAATGCTCTCCTTCATAAAAAATAGCAAGAAGCCTTTTGGAATTTTAACTAGCTAAATTTATCAGCTGCCAACTGGAAACTGATCACCTTATTATCACAGTAACCATGAAAACCAGCAACCTAGCATTCTCTGGAGGTGGACAGAATGCACTTAAAACTCCCATAAGGCCTCATTTCTAGAGAATTAGTTTCATTTGACTTATTTGGCAGTTTCTTAGAAACCCAGTTACAAGGTTTGTCCTTCCTTGATTTGACAGAGCTCACTCATTGTGAGCAGCTTTACCCAGGGTACTTGTTTATTATTACATCTGCCTGATTTGATAGGAACAGCTGGGACAAACAAGAAGCTGGGAGAAAATTTAAAAAGAAAAGCTAGAGTGAGGTGCTCTCAAGGGAACTTGTGAAAGCTCTGATACATTCCCAGGAATCAGAAGACCATGCGCACGATGGTGCAGAATGCATTAGAAGCTGGAAATACCTGAGAAGGCCCGAGAGCTCCTCTGACTGACCTTGAATCTCTGCACAGGTAGAAAGTAAAGGCTAAGGCAGAGTTGTAAAATGCCTGGCAGAGGCAGAGCACTGAAAGCATGCCACACTATGCTCTCAGAGTCCCCTGCAAGGCTGGAGACTGGTACGTTTGAAATGTTTTTTGTTTTTTTTTTTAAATCTTGGTTGAAAAATCTTGTCAAATAAGCTCACGAAGCATAGATTTAAAGGCCACATTTGACAGATAATACAGCTTGTACACAGTTAGTGCAGGGAAGCCACAAATAGCATCGTGCGAAGTGGAACGTCTGATTTCAAGAGCTGCCACGTTAAATTGTTGGACATGTTCAATTTTCAGCAAAAAATCATGAAGCATGTAAAGAGACAGAGGGGCCAGCGTGGTGGCACACTAGGTTAACCCTCCGCCTGCGGCGCCGGCATCCCATATGGGCGCTGGGTTCTAGTCCTGGTGGCTCCTCTTCCAGTCTAGCTCTCTGCTGTGGCCCGGGAAGGCAGTGGAAGATGACCCAAGTGCTTGAGCCCTGCACCCCAGTGGAAGACCAAGAAAGAAGCTCCTGGCTCCTGGGTTCGGATCGGCATAGCTCTGGCTGTGGTGGCCATCTGGGGGGTGAACCAATGGAAGGAAGACATTTCTCTCTGTCTCTTTCTCTCACTGTCTAACTCTGCCTGTCCAAAAAAAAAAAAAAAGAGAGAGAGAGAGAGAGACAGAAACGTATGGTAAATACAGAATAGAAAGCATCAACTTCCAATAAAAAAGCTCACATTTTGAAATTACTGGGTGTAGACTTTACATTACCTATTTTTAAAATGTAGAAATAACAGAAAGAAACCACGGCTATAAAGAACGAAAAGAAAGGAAAGTATGACAGCAGTGTCTCACCAAGTAGAGAAAATCCATGGAGATAGAAATTCCAAAAACAAGTAGAAGTTCTGGAGGCAAAAGTACAACAGCTGAAATGAAAAAGTTCACTGGTCTGGCTCAGCGGCAGCTTTGAGCAGGGGACAAAGGAATCAGCAACTCTGAAGACGGGTCATTTGAGATGATCTACTCTGAAGAGCAGAAAGAAAAAAACTGAACAGAGCCTCAACAGACTTGTAGGACATCATTATGTGTACCAATACAAAAAAGTTTTTGAAATCTGAACATTGTTTTTTCATAGTATGCATTTTTCATAGACTCTTTGAAGACTCCATGTATCATGGATTTCAGTTTTTTTTTTTGCCTCAAAGTAAACTTACCTTTGAATTTATTTTCCACAAACTTTATGAAGTACCTTTGTATATACCATCCATTTGTATATACAGTATAGGAAAGGGAGAAAATATTTCAATTAGTAATGGCTGGGGGAGGGGCAGCGCTACGGCGTAGCTGGTTAAAGCCCTGGCCTGCAGTGCTGGCATCCCATATAGGTGCCCATTCGAGTCCCGGCTGCTCCACTTCCAATACAGCTCTCTGCCCTGGGAAAGCAGCAGAAGATGGTCCAAGTCCTTGGGCCCCTGCATCACGTGGGAGACCCAGAAGATGCTCCTGGCAGATTGGTGCAGCTCCAGCTGTTGTGGCCATCTGGGGAGTGAACGAGTAGATGGAAAACCTCTCTCTCTTTCTCTGCCTCTGCTTCTCTCTCTGTGTAACACCAACTTTCAAATAAATAAATAAATCTTAAAAAAAAAAAAATAATGGCTAGGCACCAGCACTGTGGTGTAGCAGGTAAAGCTGCTGCCTGTAGTGCTGGTATCCCATATGGGCACTGGTTTAAGTCCCAGCTATTCCACTTCCAATCCAGCTTTCTACTATGGCTTGGGAAACCAGTAGAAGATGGCCCAAGTCCTTGGGCCCCTGCCACCTGCATGGAAGACCCGGAAGAAGCTCATGGCTCCTGGCTTCAGATTGGTGCAGCTCCGGCTGTTGCAGCCATCTGGAGAGTGAACCAGTAGATGGAAAACCTCTCTCTCTTTCTCTGCCTTTGCCTCTCTGTACTTTGCCTTTCAAATAAATAAAATAAATCTTAAAAACATGGCTAAATTCTTTTCAATTTGATTTTTAAATTAATACATTCAAGAAGTTCCATGAATATTTAAAAAAAACATTTATTTATCTGAAAGGCAGTTAGAGAGAGAGTGAGCGAGTGAGAGAGAGGAGAGACAGAGAGCTCTTCTATCCACTGGTTCACTCCCCAGATGGCCAAAATGGTCCAGGCTGGACTAGGCCAAAGCCAGGAGCCAGGAGTTTCTTCCGGATCTACCATGTGGGTGGAAGGGGCCTGAGTACATAGGCCATTTTCTGCTGCTTTCCCAGGTGTATTAGCAGGGAACTGGATCAAAAGTGGAGCAGCCGGGACTCAAACTGGTGCTCATATGGGATGCCAGCATTGCAGGCGGCAGCTTTACCCATTGTGCCACAGTGACAGTCCCAGTTCCATGAATTTTCTGATAAAAATATGAAATGTCTTTAGGACATCAGCATTGAGACAAATTATAACCAAGCTGTCAGAAATCAAAAATAGAATCTTGTCAAAAAGGAGAGAAACAAGTCATCATATATGAGAGTCCTCAGTATGATGAACAATCAGTTTCTCACATAAATCTTGGAACCCAGAAGGCACTGGCATGACATATTCAAATTGCTGAAAGAAAAAGACTCGAATTCTGTGTCTAGCAAAACAATCCTTCAACAATGAAGATGAAATTAGTACTTTTCCAGATCAACACAGTCTGAAAATATTCATTGCTATCAGGTCTACAAATGCTAAAGGAATTCTTTTAGGCTGAAAGAAAAGGATGCTAGACATCATGTTGGAGAGCACTATACTGTTCAGCTTTGAAAAGGAATAACAGGGGAGTTGTGGCACAGTGGGTAAGCTTCTGCTTGGCATGTCTGAGTCCCATATTGGAGTGCCCGGGTTTGAGTCCCATCCCCTCTCCCAGTTCAGCTTCTTGCTAATGCACACCCTGGGAGGCAGCAGGTTTTGGCCAAGTCCTTGTGTCTCAGCCACCTAGCGGGAGACCCAGATGAGATCCAGGCTCCTGCATTGGCCTGGCCTAGCTCCAGCTGTTGTGGGCATTTGGAGGGTGCACCAGAGCTGGCATCTCTTTTTCTCACTTTCTCTCCCCCACCCTTTTTCTCTTTCCCTCCTCCCTATTTCTGCCACTTTGCCCTTAAATAAATGAATGAATAAAATAAATGAATGACATATGGCATGCTACAACATGGGTGAAACTTGAAAACTTTATTCTTAAAGAAGCCAGACACAAAATGCCACATATTCTGTCATTTCCTTTTATTTTATTTTTTATTTTTTATTTTTTTTGACAGGCAGAGTGGACAGAGAGAAAGGTCTTCCTTTTGCCGTTGGTTCACCCTCCAATGGCTGCTACAAAGGCCAAAGGGAGGGTAAACAAAAAGTCACTTAAACAGGAGAGGGGTTGGCATTGTGGCAGAGTGGATTAAGCTGCTGTGTGCAACACTGAGATCCATATCAAGCACAGATTTGAGTGGTGGCTGCTCCACTTCTGATTCAGCTCCCTGCTAATGTGCCTGGAAAAGCTGAGCAAGATGGCCCAAGAGTTGGGCCTCTGCCACTCACTTGGGATTTCCAGGATTCTGGCTTCAGCCTGGCCCAGCCCTGGCATTGTGGCCATTTGGGGAGTGAACCAGTGGGTGAAAGATCTCTTTTTGTCTCTCCCCCTCTCTTTGTCACTCTGTCTTTGAAATAAAGAAATAAATAGATCTTAAAGAAAGAAAAAAAAAAAAACAGGAAAGTAAGACAATCTGTAAAGTTATCCTGAGTTAAGAAAAGCCTTAAGTTGCACTTACATGCCAGTGTGCAAGTCCAAAAACTTCCATTTTAATTCTCTTCAAAAGGTATGCTTTACTAAATCCTTGAGTCCTATTTGCACACATAGAGTTAGAAATACTCACTTAATTTTGAAGGGGAAGCTGGGAAAAGCATGATGGGCACTTGGCTCTGATACATAATGAGGGGAAGCTTTTTTTTTTTTTTTTTTAATGCTGCCAACTCAAGCGGACTCAGTGAGCTTGTGTTGCAAGCTGTTGGTAACCGTGGAGTTCAGTTCATACTGAGTCTGGCCGGGGTCCACTTTGTCTCTGCACAGCAGGGAGCTCTTCAGAGCAAGTGCTTCTGTCATGCTGAGATTAATTTACTGTATGCACACTCATGTTTATGATCTAGAATCCTGAAAATAAAGTTGTTTCTTGTCCCCAAAAGGGCTGGTTAGTAGGAAATGTAGTTATTTATGTGTAGTTCCAGTGTAGTTATTAATTATCCTGAGAATAGGAATATCTTCAAACTGAATTGTAACTGAGGGACACAAGATTAAGGCCAGTGCTTATGTGCTGTGCACGGCAATGATTGCTTATTTCCACTCTTTCTTACTGTATTCCGTTTTTTCACACAGTAGCCAAATGAGAATGAGGCTAAAGAAAATTGAGATCACAATATTTTAACATCCTAATGGTTTTCCATTTACAATCACAATCTAGGGTCATTTACAGTGGCCTATGAATTCCTACAAAATCTGGCCCCTGGCTCCATGTCTGATCCTGTCTACTTCTCATTTCTTCAGTAGCAAATCGTAAAGAGAGTTGTAGAGAGAATTATGTAAGTGTAAAGAAACTTCAAAGACCTACAAACCCATGCAATGTGTGGCTCCTAGTTGGTTTCTGAATTGAACAAGAAACAATAAAAACAATTATGAGACAGAGTAATGAACACAGATTGGACCTTTGTATTAAGAATTACTGTTGGTCAGTGCCACGGCTCACTTGGCTAATCCTCTGCCTGAGGTGCTGGCACCCCAGGTTCTAGTCCCGGTTGGGGCACTGGATTCTGTCCCAGTTGCTCCTCTTCCAATCCAGCTCTCGCTGTGGCCTGGGAAGGCAGTGGAGGATGGCCCAAGTGCTTGGGCCCTGCACCCACATGGGAGACCAGGAGGAAGCACCTGGCTCCTGGCTTTGGATTGGCTCAGTGTGCCGGCCATAGCAGCCATTTAGGGGATGAACCAATGGAAGGAAAACCTTTCTCTCTGTCTCTCTCACTGTCTAACTCTGCCTGTCAAAAAAAAAAATTACTGTTAATTTGTAAGTGTATAATTGTATGGTGATTAAGCATTTGAAGAAAATCCTTATCTTGTAGAATACAGAGGAAGTAATTCAATAGCTAGGATTTGCTACAAAATTATCTAGTGGGTAGAGGGAAATGTGGGAAGGTGCAAATGAAATAGGATTGGCTATGAGGAGATAATTTTTTTTAGATTTTTAAAAATTATTTATTTGAAAGGCAGCATTAAAGAGAGAGAGAAGGGGAGAGAGAGAGAGAGTTCTTTCATCCACTGGTTCACTCCCCAAATGGCTGCAATGGCTAGGGCTGGGCTAGGCTGAAGCCAGGAGCGTCATCTAGGTCTCCCATGTGGGTGTAGGGGCCCAAGGACCTGGGCCATCCTCCTCTACCCTCCTGTGGTGCCCATAAGGGATTCTGGCACTGCGAACAGCTGCTTAACTTGCTGTGCTACAGCACTAGCTCCCATAAGCTTGTTACACTATTTACACCTGGGAGTTTTCAAATTCTATTCTGTCTACTGTCCCTTGGGTCCTTGACACTGCTCGCCCCCTGTTTAAAAAAAAAAAATTCAGCAGTCGCATTTGCAAACACTCAGTAGGAAAATATTATCGGTTCACATGCGAATTTAAGATTTATTTTAAACTTGTTTCCATATTGATTTAATAGTCCTATTTCCACTCAAGTTGTGTATTTTAAACTTTTTATTTATTTCATAGAGAGAGAACTCTCCCATTCCCTGGTTCACTCCCCAGATATTGGCAAAGGCTGGGAGTATCAATCCTAGGAGCTGGGAACTCAATTCAGGTCTCCCTTATGGTGGCAGGAATCCACCTTCTTGACCATCTCTGCTGCCCCCTAGGGTCTGCATTAGCAGGAAGCTGGAATCAGGAGCTGGACGTGGGATTGAACTCAGATATCCAATGTGGGGTGCATATATCCTAACCAGTGGCTTAACCTCTAGGGAAAACTCTCTCCATCAAGTTGGGTGTTTTTTTTTTTTTTTAAGATTTTGTTTATTTATTTGAGAGATAGAGTTACAGACAGTGAGAGGGAGAGACAGAGAGAAAGGTCTTCCATCCATTGGTTCACTCTCCAGGTGGCTACAACAGCCGGAGCTGCGACAATCTGAAGTCAGGAGCCAGGAGCCTCCTCCAGTCTCCCAGGCACATGCAGGGGCTCAGGGACTTGGGCCATCTTCCACTGCTTTCCCAGGCCACAGCAGAGAGCTGGATTGGAAGAGGAGCAGCCAGGACTAGAACCGGCGCCCATATGGAATGCTGGCGCTGCAGGCGGAGGGAGGTTAACCTACTGCACCACTGCGCCAGCCCCAAGTTGGGTATTTTTAAATTTCTCTAACCTTATGTGACAACTGGCCTTTCTCTAGTGAAAGGAGATGGAAGTAAGGCTGTAACTTGTTTTACATTCACTTTTGTATTCCTTACTAATGCTTGGAAAGTGATAGATGTTCAGTTAAACAGCATTAGCTCAATTAGTTTATGACCAACTTAAATATTTACTGCCACCTCCTTTTACTCATTTAAAAATATTTACAAATACCCCAGGATCACCTAGTTGGAAGTGTTGGAGCCAGACGGAAATGTGTATTTAAAGGCCTGGTGCTGTGAAGAAACTCCTAAAGTAATCTTTTATTCTCTGCACATGTACAATGAACAGAATGCAGATTTTCCTGAGAAATTCATATCTCAAATGGTGAGACCACTTTTCCTCTCGTAAAACAAAACGTCCTAGTCATTCACAAATTTCAGTCTCCATGCTGCTGCTCCTAAGATGCACGAATGTGCTGGCTTGTAAGCAGGAGATAGCCTCTGGAAAGACTGTATGTAATCTCCCAAGTCAGACATCAGATTCTGATTCTGTCCTCTGCTGAAGGCATTGCCCTGACGACTGCTTTGAGCATGTTTTCTGTATAACGAGGGATGCTAAAGCCTGATTTGAAGCAACATTGTGAGAATTAAAATAAATAGTATACATGAACCACCTACTCTAGTATCTGGCACATAGAAGATGCTTTATAAACGGCATCTTTTGTTATTTATCAAAGAACAGTAGAAGCAATGTCAGTGTTTACTGTCATCAGTCATTCAGTTTTTCTCTCTCTGTATTTTTATTTGGCTTCTTATATGTATGTGTCAGTTCTTGTAGACCAGAATGCAAACTGCTCAAGGCTTTTTTCAAAATATTGTGTCTAGCACATTGATAGGCGTAATAAATCATTACTGAATTAAGTAAACTGAGATGTTTGGCCTCTGAATTTAGGCATCAGGAATATTTTTAGGGTTGAGTATTTGGTGCAAAAGTTAAGATGCTGCTTGGGACACCTGCATCCCATATTCATTACCTGAGTTTTGAGTCCTGGCTCAGCTTCCAGTGCCAACTTCTTGGTAATGTGCACCTGCGAGGCAGCAGGTCAAGCATTTGAGTCCCTGCCATCCACATGGGATAACCTGAATTGAGTTCTGGGCTTCTAGCATGGACCTGGCCCAGCTGTGGCTGTTGTGGACATTTGGGGAGTAAACCAAAGATCTCTGTGTCTGTCTCTGTCTTTCTGACACTCAAATAAAATAAAAGTAGATAAATAAAAATTAACCTAAAAGAACTAATATTGCAGCTCTAAAATAAATAATGCCTATGGAATGACAATGGGTATATTACTAGAGTCAGTCTATTATTCTATTTTATTATTCTATTTATTTGAAAGGCAGCGTTACAGAGAGGCAGAGGCAGAAAGACAGAGGTCTTCTATCCAGTGGTTATCTCCCCAACTGGCCACAACAACTAGGGCTGGGTCAGGCCAGAGCCAGGAGCCAGGAACTTCTTCCAGGTCTCCCAGATGGGTGCAGGACCCCAACCACTTGGGCCATCCTCTGCTGCTTTCCCAGGCCATAGCAAAGAGCTGGACTGGAAGTGGAGCAGCTGGGACTCAAATCAGCACCCATATGGGATGCCCATGCTGCAGGCCAGGGCTTTAATCTGCTGTGCCACAGGGCCGGCTCTATCATTACACTTCTTGAGTTCCTAATATGTACAAGCCCTATTCTGGGAGTACGTGCAAGTAAGAAAGGAGAAAATTTTCAAACACTGCGTGACTATTAAATTCTCTCTATATTTTTCTATTGTTTTAGCTAATGTGAATAGTAGCACTTTTATTCATTTGCTGCAGTTCTGTCATGTTTTGTATTAAGGCCAATTTACTTGACATTGTATGTGCTTGGCATTAAAAACAGGGAAAGAATTCTGTTTTCAAAAGAGGCATAGTTAAATGTTGGACTCTGTGCCCAAACAAGTTTCCCTGTCTTCCTTTAACCTCCCAAGAGGACAATTGGTTACATTCTAAGCAGATGCTAGCTCAGAGAGTGGGCTGCAAGTGTGGGCAGCCAGCTTCTTTAATTTTAAGCAAGATCTTTGTGCTTTTTATTATATTAATTAGTGTCTTGGCAAGGTCAAATGGGATTTTTAAACCAGCAGGGATTTTGCTGTTCTCTTAATTTGCAGTTTGTGATGGCTCTTTTGTTTTTGTTTAATTTTTCCACTCATTAAATACTTGAATGTAGCTTCAGCTGTTAACTCCCTGTAATGCTTGATGTTTAGGGAGTAATACATGAAGACAGACGGTGGCCTTGGTGAGGGGGACAAAATGTACTTTCTCTTTGGTATTGAGTTGAAGGTGAGCTACTACCCTCATTCTATCCATGCAGGCAGACATTGGGCTGTAGGAGTGAGCTTGAGAGAGAAGCCACATTGTAGGGGTGTGTGTGTGTGTGTGTGTGTGTGTGTACGTGCATGTGCGTGCGTGTCTTGTGATGTGTATAAAAATGCTTTAGGGGCCACTGCTGTGGCACAGAGGGTAAAGCCACCACCTGCAGTGCTAGCATCCCATATGAGCGCTGTTTCGAGTCCTGGCTACTCCACTTCTGATCCAGCTCTCTACAGTGGCCTGAGAAAGCAGTGGAAGATGATCCAAGTGCTTGGGACCCTGTACCCACTTGGGAGACCTAGAAAAAGCACCTGGCTTCGGATTGGAGCAACATTGTGAGAATTAAAATAAATAATATACATGAACCACCTACTCTAGTATCTGGCACATAGAAGATGCTTTATAAACGGCATCTTTTGTTATTTATCAAAGAACAGTAGAAGCAATGTCAGTGTTTACTGTCATCAGTCATTCAGTTTTTATCTCTCTGTATTTTTATTTGGCTTCTTATATGTATGTGTCAGTTCTTGTAGACCAGAATGCAAACTGCTCAAGGCTTTTTTTAAAATATTGTGTCTAGCACATTTCTCTACCCTCAGTGCAGACTTGACCCATAGCTTGAAGAGAAAACTGCACAGGCAGCTCTTGTACTCTCTTGTCTAGCAACTATAAATAAGTGAATCTGGACCTTAGGTTAAAAACTAGATTTTATTGAGCTTTTAAACATTTTTTAACCACGAGGCCTAGAAGGGGGGGGGGGGGCAAATACAAATAGATTCTTGCTGAGGAAGATTTGCGAATTAAGGAGCAGCGACCTAGTGAGCAAATGCCTCTGGGTTCATTTGGCAGTGAACAGAACCTCCTGCATTGAAACAGGTTTATTTCCTGTTTTCTTGAATGTTTTAATGAATTCCCAGTGGAACAAGCAAAGTTCATATAAATAAAACAGTGACTTTTAAAGAAGTGCTTGCAAAATGAATGAAGGTTTTTCTCTTTCTCTCTCTCTCTCTCTCTCTCTCTTTTTTTTTTTTTTTTTTTTTGGACAGGCAGAGTTAGTGAGAAAGAGAGAGAGAGAGGGAGAAAGGTCTTCCTTCTATTGGTTCACCCCCCAAATGGCCGCCACTGCCAGTGTGCCAAGGCCAGCCCGCTGTGCCGATCCGAAGCCAGGAGCCAGGTGCTTCCTCCTGGTCTCCCATGTAGGAACAGGGCCCAAGCACTTGGGCCATCCTCCACTGCCTTCCTGGCCACAGCAGAGAGCTGGACTGGAAGAGGAGCAACCAGGACAGAATCCAGTGCCCCAACCGGGACTAGAACCCGGGGTGCTGGCACCGCAGGCAGAGGAGTAGCCAAGTGAGCTGCAGCGCTGGTCTCCTTTTTTTTTTTTTTTTAAAGATTTATTTGAGAGGCAGAGTGACAGAGGGAGAGACAAGACAGAGAGAGAGAGAGAGGGAGAGAGGGAGAGAGAGAGAGAGAGAATCTTCCAACCACAGAGAGAGAGAGAGAGAGAGAATCTTCCATCCACTGGGTCACTACCCAGATGTCCACAGCAGCTAGGACTGAGCCAGGCTGAAGCTACCACATCTTCGCTTGCCTTCCCAGGCTTATTAGCAGGAAGCTAGATCTGAAGCAGAGCAGTCTGCCCTGGATGCCCGTATGGTAAGTGGTTTAACCTGCTGTGCCACAACTCTAGCCCCATGGCATATTTTTTCTAAACTTTTCTTTCACTCTCTGGTAATGAGAAACAGTTGAGGAAAACAACGATGAGGCACTGTAAGCTTTATCTGAGACAGCTGAATGCTTTGAAGAGTATCTGGGATCTGTAAAGTATAATTGTCTTGGGAAAGGCAGTGAAAGCATTTGAAGGAAGACTGACATACAATGTTTGTAAAGTGTCCAAATATGTTTTTTCTGAAAAATGACCTGAAGTAGGTAAGACACATTGATGACCATTAATACCTTAGAGAAGATAGTTTGCATTATAGTTTGTCTTTAGCACTTCCACTTAGGTTTTCTTGTGTAGTCTTTGTTCTGGTTGGGTGCCCATCAATGAGTTGTTAATTGTAAAAGGTTGGTCACTGGGGATGCATGTGGCTTACCATCTTACAGAGAAAAACTTTTATCTGTAAGGTAGCATGTGGCTTCTTCTGTCCTCCAAATTCTTCCTTTGAAAATCCTTGTGAGGAAAAAACCTATCTTGGAAAGTGATAAAGAATTGCTTGGTATTGTGGACAAAAGAATAGGATCATTGGAAAGGTGGCTTTGAGCTTGAAAAAAAGCAGGCTCCATATTTACTGCCTGTACAGTATAAATTACCTAACAAGTTACTTAATACCTTCATAAATAACTTACTTAATCAATCAGAACCTTAGTTTTCTAAAATTTGGAATTAGTTATATCTTAGAGTTGTGTGGAGGACAGGACAGATGGAATATAAGACTGCTTGGAATATAGTAACACCAGAATTGCATAATTATAATTATTTCACCAAAAACTCACTTGGGGGCTGGAGTTTTGGCACAGCCAGTTAGGCCATGGCTTGCAATGTCAGTATCCCATATCCAGTTGTGGTTCTGAACCCTGGCTACTCTGTTTTGAGTCCATCTCCCTGCTAATGCACCTGGGAAGGCAGATTATGGCCCAAGTAGTTGGGCCACTGCCACTTACTGGAAAGACCCAGAAGAAGCTCCTGCCTCCTGGCTTTGGCCTGGCCCAGCCTGGCTATTGCAGCCAGTTGGGTGGTGAAACAGAGTATGGAAGATATCTCTCTTTCACTCTGCTTTTCAAATAAATAAATCTTAAAAGACAAAAACCTGTCACTCAGAACACGCATTTGAGTTTGTGGTTAAGATGTGGGTTAAGACACCCACATTCACATTGCAGTGCCTGGGTTTGATACTCAGCTGCACTCCTTCTGCAGCGTCCCTCTAATGTGGACCCTGGGAGGCATCAGTGATGGCTTAAAGGATTTGGTCCTTGCCACTCACATGGGCGACATGAATTAAGGTTCCAGCTCCTGCTTATGGCTTATAGCCCTGGGACTATTGTGGGCATTTGGGGAGTAAAACAGTGAATGGGAACTCTCTGTCGCAAATAAAAATAAATTTTAAAAGGGCTGGTGTTGTAGTATAACAGATTAAGCCTGTGATGCCAGCATCCCCTATGGGTGCTGGTTTGAGTCCTGGCTGCTCCACTTGCAACCCAGCTCCTTGCTAATGCGCCTGGGAAAGAAGTGGAAGATGGCCCAAGTGCTTGGCCTCTGCACCCATGTGGGAGACCTGAAAGAAGCCTCTGGTTCCTGGCTTCAGCCTGGACCAGTCTGGGCTGTTGTAGGCATTTGGGGAGTGAAACAGCAGGTAGAAGATCTCTCTTTCTGTCCTCGTCTCTCTGTAATTCTGCCTTTCAAATAAATAAAAAATAAATATTAAAAATAAATAAATATAAATCTTAAAAATAAGTAAATAAATAAATAAATAAATATACTTATCACTTTATAAAACAGACCTCTGTACAAGAACCACAGGCACAGATCTGTTACATATCTCACTGAAAATGCATTGATATTAAATTGAGTGAAAATAATAGATGGGAAATGAGATCTACGTGCCCTTTTTTAAGAGAAGATTTATTTATTTATTTGAAAGGCAGAGTTGGAGAGAAGGCGAGACAGAGAGAGATCATCCATTTACTGGTTTCTTCCCCAAATGGCCACCATGGACCAGGTGAAGCCAAGAGCTAGGAGCTTCATCTGGATCTCCCATGGTACAAGGGCCTGAGGACTTGGGCCATCTTCCACTGCTTTTTCAGGTGCATTAGCAGGGAACTAGATCAGAAGTGGAGGAGGGTGACTCGAACAGGTGCCCATATAGGATGCTGGTGTCTCAGGCAGGGATTAATCCACTATGCCACAATGCCAGCCCTAAGATCTAAGTTCTTAAACTTGGCTAAAGAGGATAATGCTTTCTAAGTGTCAAAAGAGAATAAAAAAAATGGAAAGATGTGGAAACAAAAATAAATGCACACCAAATAAATGACTGAGAGGTAAAAATTGACAGTGTCACAACATAGTGAGAAAGAGCACAGACTCAAGTAGCCAGTCTCCTTGAGTTCAATTCCAGCTTTGCTGTTTACCAGCTGTGTAGTCTGGGGCAAGTTACCTAACCTCTCTGTGCCTTAGTTTATTCTCCTATACAGAAGTCAATGGGGGAGCATTTGAGCACAGGGCAAGCTGCTCATTAGGATGCTTACAACTGGCATTAGAGTGCCTGGGTTCCACACATGGCCCCAGCTTCAGATTCCATTTTGTTACCTACTAATGTGCACAGTGGGAGATAGTAGAGATTGGCTCAAGTGTTGGGTCCCTGCTACTCACATGGGTGACTGGACTGAGTTCCTGGCTTGGGCCTGTCCCAGCTCCAGCTGTTGCAGGCATTTGGGGAAGGAACCAACTGATGGAATGTCTCTTAGATTCTGTCTCTCTCCTCCCCCCCCAACCCCCCCCCCCAAAAAAAAAGAGACAGAAAGAAAAGGAAAGGAAAGAAAAGAAAAGAAAATAAAAAGGTTAAATAAAAATACCTGAAGGAGATGCTGCTTCACTGAGTTAGTATTGATAACGGGCTTGGAACAGTGCCTGGCGTGTAGTAAAAACTTTATGGATATTTTTCTAATAAATTGTTGCCTTAAAGCAAGTCCATATTTAGATTTTTGTGGTAGCTTAATATGAAGTGAATCTCAGAAGAAATGCCTGTGACACACACCCAAGGTCCACTTTTACAATTTTGTCATCTCTCCTACTTCTTGGCTCTTTTTCTCAAACAGTGTTCTTATTTTGATTCATTTACTTGCAGGGCTGTGATTTAGTCATTTATCTTTATAAAACTTTTTTGGTATGGCATAGCAGGCATCCCATATGGGCTTTAGTCCAGGCTAGTTCTAGCCGGTTCTAGTCCTGGCTGCTCTACTTCCGATCCAGCTCTCTGCTATGGCCTGGGAAAGCAGTAGAAGATGGCCCAGTCCTTGGGCCCCTATACCCGTGTGGGAAACCTAGAATAAGCTCTTGGCTCCTGGCTTCTGACTGGCTCAGCTCCAGCCATTGTGGCCATTTGGGGAATGAACTAGCACATGGAAGACTTCTCTCCCTCTCTCTGCCTTTGCTTCTCTGTAACTCCACATTTCAAATAAATAAATAAATCTTTTTTTTTTTAACTTTTTGGATTGTGAACTTGGTTTGTTGGAATAATTTGGTGCTCAGCTCCAATGCTTTCATCAGCATTTTTGGGATGGAACACAAGATATAGGGCAGTGGTGGAAGACTTGTTCTTGGAGGGTTTTTGTTTGTTTTTAAAAATTCCTCCAGCTCAGACGAGCAGAGGAGTCGCTATATACAGAATATGCTTGCTGGACCAAAACTGGTGTTTAGCACACCCCCCCCCCCCAATGTACTGGCCTGATGTTAAAACTGGAAATTTCCTTTGTGTGAGGTTGTGGCAGATTTTATTTGGCGGCAGAAAGCTTTTATTCTTGGTGATGATCCACCTGTTGCTCCTCGTGTGTCACTGTAGTTGGCTCTGAAGTAGCGTTTAGGGAGATGTGTGTCCTCAGTTTTTCTCTTGGAAGTAGTTTATTGGAGCCTGAAGCAGTTTAATTCCTTTTTTTAAAAAAATTTATTTGACAGGTAGTTACAGACAGTGAGACAGAGAGAGAGAGAGACAGAGACAGAGAGAAAGGTCTTCCTTTTCTGTTGGTTCAGCCCTCACATGGCCGCTACGGCCGGCGCAATCGCCGATCTGAAGCCTGGAGCCAGGTGCTTATCCTGGTCTCCCATGCAGGTGCAGGGCCCAAGCACTTGCGCCATCCTCCACTGACCTCTCGGGCCACAGCAGAGAGCTGGCCTGGAAGAGGAGCAACCGGGACTAGAACCCGGTGCCCATATGGGATGCAGGTGCCACAGGCGGAGGATTAACCAAGTGAGCAATGGCGCCAGCCCCTAATTCCATTTTTTTAAGAATATGGGATTAGCTGGAATTATAAACTACATTTTTCTTATGTATAAACATTTTGCTAAAATCTAGTTTTTATTTATTAATTAGTTACTATACAAAATAATTTCAAGCTCAGTAACTGTAAAAAACAATCTCATTGATTGATAAGGAAGTTTCTCATCTAGCATTCACTTTTACATAGGGTTATGAGACCATAAGAATGACTATGCAAGCTGAAACCATGTAAAAGGATCTTAATAACTGAAGAGGAAAATTGTCCTGGCATCTTTTGTAAAGGTATTAAAAATCATCTCACTGTTAATTATGAATGTATATGGAAATAAAAAATAGTAAAATTAATATTTGTTTCCTGCACTAGAATGTTAAGCAGACACATTGAGCATTAAAGTGTTTTATTTGTGAAATAAACTCACCACAAGTAATTTCAGCAGTGCTGCCGCTTTCTTGTAGTACAACTCATGATGCAGAGAAAGCACTTGCTATGCCTTGGCTAATTCTCACACTCTTTCAAGGTTTGAAAGAGCTTTTGCCTTCAATATCTCTGAGAACTGTTTGAATGATTTTTTGTTTTGTTTGTTTGTTTTCTGTTGTCCTTACATTGGGTTATCTTCATTTTGTTTGTTAACATTGATTCCTCAAAGTCTCAGGTTCTAGCCCAGGTCTACTGAATCTGAAACTCTGTAGCTAAGACCCAGAAATCCGTCCCAAAAAGCCCCACACTACCAGTGGCAAAGACCAGGATGCTTACGGTCTTATTCTCGGTGATTTTCTATATGTTTAAAATTAAAAATTGAACAACACCAGGCTTTTCTCTCCCCCTCTCCAAGGCCCTTCTCCATTGTAAGTTTCAATTTCATACCTAAAGGGATTCCTAAGGATATGAAGTTCTGAGTGCCACATAAAGTTTTTTTTTTTTTGACAGGCAGAGTGGACAGTGAGAGAGACAGAGAGAAACGTCTTCCTTTGCCATTGGTTCACCCTCCAATGGCCACCGTGGCCGGTGTACCGCGCTGATCCGAAGCCAGGAGACAGGTGTTTATCCTGGTCTCCCAGGGGGTGCAGGGCCCAAGCACTTGGGCCATCCTCCACTGCACTCCTGGGCCACAGCAGAGAGCTGGCCTAGAAGAGGGGCAACTGGGACAGAATTCGGCATCCCGACCGGGACTAGAACCCGGTGTGCCAGCGCCGCAGGCGGAGGATTGGCCTATTGAGCCGTGGTGCCAGCCTAAAGTTTTCACTTATGGACAGATATCTTAATATTAGCAAAGGGAGGAGAAAAAAATACAAATGCAAAAATTACTCATTATTTAAATATGCATTGTCCAGTAAATCTATCACCCTATAAATTTTTGATCACCTTTAACAATTCTCCCATCATCAACTATAGATCTCTGAGTCATTGGGTATATGCAGAGGCTAAGTGAGGTCGCTGTAGGTCAGCTGCTCACTAGAACTGGAGAATAGACCCTGATGCAGAACAAGCTTTTCTCCTAACTTTCAGCCAGGCATAAGTAGAATAAGGATGGAGGGCAGACCAAGGACCCGGGGCCAGCACAGATGCTCTCTGTGGCGTGCTCAGGTCGGCCCCCAGAAGCAAGCTCAGGAGGCCGAATTTGATTCTCCCTTCTCCTAAATAAGGGCCTTGTGAAGCACAGAATTGATTTCCTGGTCTCTTGGAATTCCTCACTGGAAAGGTTTTCTTAATGTGAGTGTGCCACGTAGCTGTGTCGGGGAATTGATAGGGATGCAGATGCCGATGCAGATGGCTGTATTCATGAAATGCTCACGTATGGCAGCAGTGTGTTCATCCCTCCACTCATCTGTTGAATACCTCTGATGTGACAGGCAGCTGATCCCGTGCGTGGTACGAAAGAGATAAAAACACAAACATGGCCCTGGTTTTCAGGAAGCTTGTAGTCCATTAGAGAAGACAGACATTTAAAAAAAAAAAGGGCAGGATGTTTCTGTCAGAGGAAACAGCATACAACATTGTGCAGTGAGTGTTAGCGAGTGAACTAAAGGGTAAGAGTGAATGCTTAGCGGTGAGGCTGGGGGAATTGACAGTGGCCAGGTCGGGAAGGGCTTCTAAGCACTTGGAAGGCAATGGAACACAGCCAAGGGATGTGAACAGGGCATTACCACCATCAGATTTGCATTGGGAAAGATGACTCTCACCTCAGTGTGAAGCAAGGATTAGAAAGAGGCCGAGCAGAAGCCCCTGCAGGACTGGGCTGGAGAGAGTAAGCTCTGGAGTGAGGTGTAGACATGGGGAGGAGCAAAGGGAATGGCTTCAAGAAGGGGCATGTGGTGCTGTCACCAGGATGCACAGACGTTGCATTGTGGGGGGACACGTAGCAAAGAACTAGAACAAGGTGTTGATGATGGTCTGAAACTTGTAGATCTAGATGTGCTATAGCCAAACCAGGGTATCCTGCTTGGAACACAGCCAGTATTGTCTCCACCGTGTGCCTTGTTATCTTAGGTCTCCATCTGGATAGCAGACACATCAAGAATTCTCACAACGAGGATGACTCAGAGTGCTGTTCTACTAATGAACAAACACTATCTTCACTTCACATGTGGAAAAAATAGTTTGTGAAAAAATAGTTTGTGAAAAAGGTATTATTTGTACTTCCTTTCTTTTTTTAAATTTTATTTAATAAATATAATTTCCAAAGTACAGTTTGTGGATTACAATGGCTTTACCCCCATAACTTCCCTCCTACCTGCAATCCTCCCTCCTACCTGCTCCCTCTCCCATTCCATTCACATGAAGATTCATTTTCAATTATCTTTATATACAGAAGATCGATGTGGTATATATTAAGTAAAGATTTCATCAGTTTGCACCCCCACAGAACATAAAGTGTAAAATACTGTTTGAGTACTAGTTATAGCATTAATTCACATTGGGCAACACCTTAAGGACAGAGATCCCACATGAGGAGTAAGTACACAGTGACTCCTGTTGTTGACTTAACAATTTGACACTCTTGGCCGGCGCCGTGGCTCAACAGGCTAATCCTCCGCCTTGCGGCACCGGCACACCGGGTTCAAGTCCCGGTTGGGGCGCTGGATTCTGTCCCGGTTGCCCCTCTTCCAGGCCAGCTCTCTGCTGTGGCCCAGGAGTGCAGTGGAGGATGGCCCAGGTGCTTGGGCCCTGTACTCCATGGGAGACCAGGAAAAGCACCTGTCACCTGGCTCCTGCCATCGGATGAGCGCAGTGCGCAGGCCGCAGCGCGCTGGCTGCGGCGGCCATTGGAGGGTGAACCAACGGCAAAGGAAGACCTTTCTCTCTGTCTCTCTCTCTCTCACTGTCCACTCTGCCTGTAAAAAACAAACAAACAAACAAACAATTTGACACTCTTGTTTATGGCGTCAGAAATCTCCCTAGGCTCTAGTCATGAATTTCCAAGGCTATGGAAGCCTGACTTTGATCTTATTTAGATAATTTGCTGACTTCGATCTTATTTAGACAAGGTCATAGTCAAAGTGGAAGTTCTCTCCTACCTTCAGAGAAGGGTACCTCCTTCTTTGATGGCCTGTTCTTTCTATTGGGATCTCACTCGCAGAGATCTTTCATTTAGGTCTTCGTTTTTTTTTTTTTTTAATCTTCCAGAGTGTCTTGGCTTTCCATGCCTAAAATACTCTCATGGGCTCTTGAGCCAGATCTGAATGCCTTAAGGGCTGATTCTGAGGCCAGAGTGCTATTTAGGACATCTGCCATTCTATGAGTCTGCTGTGTATCCCATTTCCCATGTTAGATCGTTCTCTCCCTTTTTTATTCTATCAGTTAGTATTAGCAGACACTAGTCTTGTTTGTGTGATCCCTTTGACTCTTAGACCTATCAGTGTGATCAATTATGAACTGAAATTGATCACTTGGACTAGTGAGATGGCATTGGTACATGCAATCTTGATGGGATTGTATTGGAATCCCTTGACACATTTCTAACTCCACCATTTGGGGCAAGTCCAAGTGAGCATGTGCCGAACTATACATCTCCTCCCTCTCTCATTCCCACTCTTATATTTAACAGGGATTGCTTTTCAGTTAAATTTCAACACCTAAGAATGATTGTGTGTTAATTACAGAGTTCAACCAATAGTATTAACTAGAACAAAAAAATACTAAAAGGGATAATGTATTAAATTATACATCAACAGTCAGGACAAGGGCTGATCAAGTCACTGTTTCTCATAGTGTCCCTTTCACTTCAACAGGTTTCCTTTTTTGTGGTTGGTTAGTTGTCACTGATCAGGGAGAACATATGATATTTGTCCCTTTGGGACTGGCTTAATTCACTCAGAATGATGTTTTCCAGATTCCTCCATTTTTTTGCAAATGACCGGATTTCATTGTTTTTGACTCCTGTATAGTATTCTATAGAGTACATGTTTCATAATTTCTTTATCCAGTCTACTGTTGATAGGCATTTGGGTTGGTTCCAGGTCTTAGCTATTATGAATTGAGCTGCAATAAACATTAAGGTGCAGACAGCTTTTTTCTTTTCCAATTTAATTTCCTTTGGGTAAATTCCAAGGAGTGGTATGGCTGGGTTGTATGGTAGGGTTATATTCAGGTTTCTGAGGAATCTCCAGACTGACTTCCATAGTTGCTTTACCAGTTTGCATTCCTACCAACAGTGGGTTAGTGTCCCTTTTTCCCCACATCCTCTCCAGCATCTATTGTTGGTAGATTTCTGCATGTGAGCCATTCTAACCAGGGTGAGGTGAAACCTCATTGTGGTTTTGATTTGCATTTCCCTGATGGCTAGGGATCTTGAACATTTTTTCATGTGTCTGTTGGCCATTTGGATTTCCTCTTTTGAAAAATGTCTATTGAAGTCCTTGGCCCATCTCTTAAGTGGGTTGTTTGTTTTGTTGTTGTGGAGTTTCTTGATGTCTTTGTAGATTCTGGTTATTAACCCTTTATCTGTTGCATAGTTTGCAAATATTTTTTCCCATTCTGTCCATTGCCTCTTCACTTTCCCGACTGTTTCTTTTGCGGTACAGAAACTTCTTAATTTGATGCAATCCCAATAGTTAATTTTGGCTTTGACTGCCTGTGCTTCCGTGGAGATTAGGACCTAGTGAATGTGTGGAGCTAATGAACTAAGATTGTGAAAAAAGAGATGGTGGGTGTGAGACCTCACAGAGTTCATGTGAGTACTCTCCAGAGATGCTACAATTCGGTAACCTTGGCAACCCATTGAGAGACTGTAGGAGAATTTGAGCCCACACTGAGGGCAGCACAGATTTCCTGTGTGGTCCTTGGGAAAGGGCAGGCGAATGTTATACCCACAGAAGCCAGAGATCGGAAGCTGACTACATTCAATTCCACTCAGCTGTGCAGAATTACTTCCCTTCTGAATCAAAGAGAGAGAGAGAGAGAGAGAGAGAGAGAGAGAGAGAGAGAGAGATTTACCCTGCCTAACCTGGGAGTGTCACCTTTGGCACACCCTTAACCCTGAGGAACCAAACAGAGCTCTCAGGCCACACCCATCTCAAGCCTCTAAGGCTCCATCAAAAGCAGACAGTCCACTTAATACAGTTATAGTATAACAAGAAAAAAACACCACAGCGAGGGAAGAAGAATCCAAAGAATATCTCCACAATGCCAAGCAACAAACGCAGAAACTGAGGAAACAAGAACAAGGTGAGGGAATAAAAGAAACCTAAAAATCTGTCCCTTTAATACTAGAAACTAAAAACTGCCTTGCTTGTCTTTCTTTGCTCCTTTTGTTAAAGAAAGTAACTGTAGTGTGACCCTACCTTGTCCCTCCCCCTTGCCCGATTTCACTTGATGATTTATGTAGGCACAATAGTGTTACTAGGGAGTCTTGAGTTAGGGATATGTTGACCAAACATTCCTGTAAACTGAAGTTAATAGAACACAGATCTGTAACTTTCTTTGTGTAAACTTTATGATAAATATCCCTACTGTATTCTTGAATTATTCTCATGGCCATAGTGACCTGATCCCTCCCGGGTGATGGAAAAGTCTTGTGATCCCCCCCTTTTTTAGTGATTAATACCTTATTCTATGTGTTCGGCGTCCAATGTATCCATAAAACAATTGTCTTGAAGTATACTTATTATTAGCTCTGTACTAAGTGATTAATCTTGTCGAACTGTAACTGACCTGAATCAGATGCCTTAATGTATAAAAACCCCGACCATTTTCTCTTCGGGGCCGCCTGTTTGATCGGGGGCCCCAGCATGCTGGACTGATCAGTAAACCCTATGCTGATTGCATGAGAGTGCCTCTTGGAGTCGTTCTTGGGGCAGTGGATGCTTTCAGACTCTAACAAAGGAAGACATTATGACGCCACCAAATGAACAAGACACCCCAAGCCAAGATTATGAAGATGATGAGATGGAAGAAATGCAAGATACGGATTTCAAAAAATTTGTAAGAACATTTAGAAGTTTTCAAAAACAAATGCTTGAGCTACATAAATCCTTACTGGACAGGATAGAAAATCTCTCTTGTGAAAATGAAATCTTAAGGAGGAATCAAAATGAAATGCAGAAACTAGTAGAACAGGAAAGTGTGATAGTGAAGAGAAATCAAAATGAAATGAGGAACTCAATAGAAGAAATGAAGAACACATTAGACAGCCTTAAAAACAGAGTCAGTGAAACAGAAGAGAGAATATTGGACTTAGAAGACAGAGCACAGGAAAGTATACAGTCAAACCAAAGAAAAGAAGAAGAAATCAGAAAACTAAAAAATATTGTTGGGAATCTACAGGATACTATTAAAAAACCCAACATTTGGGTTCTAGGAGTTCCTGAAGGCATGGAGAGGGAGAAAGGATTAGAAGGACTTTTTAGTGAGATACTAGCAGAGAACTTCCTGGGTTTGGAGAAGGACAGAGACATCCTAGTACAGGAATTTCATAGAACCCCTAGTAAACATGACCAAAAGAGATCCTCACCATGACACGTTGTAATCAAACTCACCACAGTGAAACACAAAGAAAAGATTCTAAAATGTGCAAGAGAGAAACGTCAGATTACTCTCAGAGGAGCTCCAATTAGACTCACAGCAGACTTCTCATTAGAAACCCTACAGGCTAGAAGGGGATGGTGAGACATAGCCCAGGTACTAAGAGAGAAAAACTGCCATCCCCGAATATTATATCATGCAAAGCTCTCATTTGTGAATGAAGGTGAAATAAAGACCTTTCATAGAAAACAGAAATTGAAAGAATTTGTCGCCACTCATCCAGCCCTGCAAAAGATGCTTAAAAATGTGTTACACACAGAAACACAGAAACACAGTCATCAATATGAAAGAAAGTAAAGGAAGGAAACCTCACAGCAAAATATCACAGGAAGTTCAAAGCATATATTAGAAAATATCTTTGGCAAATGGCAGGGCAAAGTTACTACTTATCAATAGTCACATTGAACTTTAATGGCCTCAACTGTCCAGTTAAAAGACAGATTGGCTGATTGTGTTAAGGAACAAAACCCATCTATTTGCTGCTTACAAGAAACACATCTTTCCAACAAAGATGCATACAGTCTGAAAGTGAAAGGCTGGAAAAAGATATACCATGCCAACAGAAATGAAAAAAGAGCAGGTGTAGCCATCTTAATATCAGACAAAATAAACTTTAACACAAAAACTGTTAAGAGAGACAAAGAGGGACACTATATAATGATTAAGGGATCAATTCAACAGGAAGATATAATGATTATCAATGTTTATGCACCTAATTACAGGGCACTGGTTTATTTAAAAGATTTGTTAAGGGACTTAAAGGGAGACTTAGACTCCAATACAATAGTCCTGGGGGACTTTAATACTCCACTCTCAGAAATAGACAGATCAACCGGACAGAAGATCAACAAGAATACAGTAGATTTAAATGACACTATAGCCCAAATGGATCTAACAGATATCTACAGAACTTTTCATCCTACATATAAAGAATTTACATTCTTCTCAGCAGTATATGGAACCTATTTTAGGACTGATCACATATTAGGCCATAAAGCAAGTCTCAGCAAATTCAAAAGAATTAGAATCATACCATGCAGCTTCTCAGACCATAGAGGAATGAAGTTGGAAATTAGCAACTCAGGAAACCCTAGAGCATATGCAAACACATGGAGATTAAACAACATGCTCCTGAATGAACACTGGGTCATAGAAGAAATCAAAAGAGAAATCAAAAACTTTCTGGAAGTAAATGAGGATAATAACACAACATATCAAAACTTATGGGATACAGCAAAAGCAGTGTTAAGAGGAAAGTTTATAGCAATAGGTGCCTACATCAAGAAATTGGAAGGGCACCAAATAAATGTACTTCCTTTCTTTAGCCTCATCTGAGTATTTTTTGAGAACTATGAATAATAGAAAGTGAGACACAATTTCCAATTGAATACGTTTTCCTCACATTTTCGTTTATCATTAAAAGTATCTTGTTTTGCTTCTCAGTATGTGTGGTTGAAGTTTGGGATCTTACCAAGATCATAGAAATATATGATTTTAGGGGCCAGTGCTGTGCTGTAGAGGATGAAGCCTCTGTCTGCAGTGCTGGCATCCCAAATGGGCGCTGGTTTGAGTCCTGGCTGCTCCACTTATGATCCGGCTCTCTGCTGTGGCCTGGGAAGGCAGTGGAGGATGGCCCAAGTCCTTGGCCCCCTGAACCTGCATGAGGGACCTGGAAAAAGCTCCTGGCTCCTGGCTTCAGACTGGCTCAGCTCCGGCCATTGTGGCCAATTTGGGAGTCAACCAGTGGATGGAAAACCTAGCTTTCTCTCTGCCTCTGCCTCTCTGTGACTCTGCCTTTCAAATAAATAAATAAATCTTCAAATATATATATATATATATATATATATATATAATTTTAAAATCCAATGAGTAGACTGTCATAGTATATTTAGCTGGTTAGTAGTCATGTTCTTAGCATCATAAAAGCTGAAATTGATGAGAAACCAGCAGAGCACATTTCAAAAGCTAGTAAAATCCAGTCTAATAACTTTATGTCCACATCTAAAACTTACAAATTAGCCCCATGAGATCAGTAAAGTGTCAATAAGAAGAAGACTTGATGTGGCCCCACATTCATACTCATTAATAGGAAAAAGTAGCGCTTCAGATGAGTAGGAGTAAAAGTCCCAATAGGTCAGATGCCTTTAGCACATTAGATGTAGAAAAATAAATTGCAAGAGTGATAGCTGCCTCATCAACAACTGAATTTTCTTTTAAAAATATATAAAAAGCACTGTTCAGATGGCATCATGATGTCTATTCATTTTTTTTAAAAAGGTTTTATTTATTTAGGAGGTAAAGTTACAGTGAGAGGGAGAGACATAGAGGTCTTCCATCCACTGATTCACTCCCCAAATGGTCACAATGGCCAGAGCTGCGGAGATCTGAAGCCAGGAGCCAGGAGCTTCTTCTAGGTCTCCCATGCAGGTGCAGGGGCCCAAACAACTTGGGCCATCTTCCATTGCTTTCCCAGGCCATAGCAGAGAGCTGGATTGGAGGAGGAGCAGCTGGGACTAGAACCAGTGGCTATATGGGATGCCAGCGGCATAGGTGGAGGATTAACCTACAGAACCAGCCCCGATGTCTATTAATTCTAATGACATCATTGTAAGAATCTGTTTACTTGTGGTATACTTCAGAATTAAGTCCCTGGCTCATAGGAGAGGGGAGAAAAGGTGATTGTGGAGAAGGGCCACGTGGTGAATGCTTTCTCTATTCTGCAGTGCTGATTCGTCAGTTATTTACATAGTGAAAACCAGAAAGGAATAAAATTTAGTACGGTGTACTCAAAATGGCACACACACACAGCAAAAACAAACCAAGCCAAGTTGTTTTAGTGTTGTATCTAGAGGAGACTACATAAAAACAGATTGTCAAGAAAATTGGCTAAATGGGCAAAGATGGATGTTATTCAGAGCTGACTTTGAATGTGGCAGAATATGGATTAGCAGGTTAAACGAACTGAAATGCACACTGATGTGCATGGCTGCACGCTCTAACCACCCCAACACATGGCAGTGTTAAACTTACTCTTGTGTTACCTAATTTTTTAAACTAAAATGTTTAATTTTCTGTTCCTGTCATTTAACACATGGGACATTTGTAATTTTTCTTGAATCAGCTCAGGATCGTGTCCTCGGTTGTTTTTACGCAGGTGGAGAAAGCACATGTCAAGAAGAGCAGTGTCACCTGCACAAGGACCACCAGCCTGCAGAGCAGGAGTGAGAGAGACCAGCGATCTGCTTCTCTCGGGAAGATCTCAAGCCTCTTTGTCTCCTAGAAACCTGCGATGTCGAGATCTTTCCCAGGACTGTCCTTTGAGTACCACCTACTACGAGCCAAGCTTCCAAAGTGTTACTAGTATTGATGAGTGTGTTCACCAAGAACTAGCTCAGTTTAACTTTAGTGCTGGCAGAATAGCAGAGGAGGACATGATGTCATCTACCTCATATGGAGAAAAAGGGGGTTACAGAGGAAGGAGGAAGAGTAGCAATGGGGGGGAGCAACCAAAAGAAATAAAGATCCACAAAAGTCTAAGTTGTCTATGAGAGAGGGAAGGTAAACTGGCTTAGTTGCATAAGAGCGAATACTTAAAGTTTCCCCAGTAATAATCACAGTGAAATTTTTAATTATTTTTTAAAGATTTATTTATTTTACTTTAAAGAGTTACAGAGAGAGGAGGAGAGACAGAGAGAGATCTTCCATCTGCTGGTTCACTCTCCAAATGGCTGCCACAGCCAGGGCTGGGCCAGGAGGAAGCCAGGAGCCAGGAGCCTCATCCAGGTCTCCCATGTGGGTACAGGAACCCAAGTACTTGGACCATCTTTCACTGCTTTCCCAGGCACATTAGCAGGGAGCTGGATCAGAAGTGGAATAGCCAGGATTTGAACTGGTGCCCAGCGTTATGGGTGGTGGCTTTACCTGCTTCACCATAATGCTAGCCCTCAGAGTGAACTCTTAACGGCACTAACCTATGCCAGGCATTGTTCTAAAGGTTCCTATATTAGCTCGGAGGTTCCATGAATATGCCCACTGTAGAGCTGAGGTTATGGAGGCACAGACTAAGTTGCCCAGAATTAGAAAGCAGTGGGAGGAGGCTCTGAATCCAGGAAGCTCCAGCTCTAGAGTCCAGTTGCTGTGGAATTCATCTTTATTTTACAGCTCCTCTGTAGATACAGTCAACTCAAAGCGATGAAATGTGTGCTACTGGTCCACAGTGACATGAGGTGCTTGCACCAGACTATAACAATGAGGGCATTAAATACACTGTTCTTTTAGCTGACTTTTTTTTTTTTTTTGGTAGGATTCCTGTATGGAAACAGTAGTGCACCTGATTTATAGCATGGCTAACCTTGTCTCCAACTTGCCACTAACAACCCATGTACTCGTAGCAATCCTTGAATCACCCTTTGGCACAGTGCTAAAATATTACCTTCCCTGGTTCCAGAAGAGGCAAGGGAACTAACAATTTTTTAAGAAGACTTACTTATTTGAAAGTTTAAGTTATGGGAGGGGGGAGGGCGTGGAGAGAGAGCGCTTTCATCTGCAGGTTCACTCTCCAAATGGTCACAATGGCTGGGGCTAGGCCAGGCAAAGCCGGAGCCAGAAACTGCATCTGGGTCTCCCACATGGATGTCAGGGGCCCAGGGACTTGGGCCGTCTTGTATTGCTTTCCCAGGTGCATTGGTAGGGAGCTGAATTGTGAGTATCTGGGACTTGAACTAGTGCCATACCAGCTGCTGGCATTGCAGGCAGCTGCTTAATCCAAAGTGACACAGCACCAGCCCAAGGGGACTAACATTTTTGAGCAATGAAACCACACCTGGCTTTGTCTATATTACCTCCATAAGATCAAGAAAACACCCCCTTGAGGCAGGCGCTGAGAGGCATTCTGATGTGCAGGCTCAGACAGCAAGGAAATGTCCAGCAGTCTCCTGACCAGCAAGTGGAACACACAGGCTTTGACATCACATCAGACTATGCTATGCTGACTCTCCCTGGCCCGGAAGTCACTCAGACCAACAGTCAGAAAGAAAAAAGCTGTGACATGGGCAGGTTCGGGGTTGGGAGCTCTCAGCTTCTACTCTTGCTCCACTGCCACCCCTCTACCCGTTTCCCACCCACTCGGCCTCGAGAGAGGCCCTCTTTGAGACACATCTTGTACTAAGTGCCTCCTCAAGTTCTTTTCAAATTAAGCTACATAGTTGTTCTAATAGATATGCTTCAGCCCAGCAAGTTTTCCTTTGAGTACTATTTACATATGTCCTGCTTTCCAATCAGGGCAACATAGGATGTGCTGTGAGTTTAGTATCATTGCATTCATATTGGGGGCACAACTTTATACTTAGAAAACAGAAAGGACCTCTCTCTCATCCATATCCTGGCTGCCTGAGGAACAGAGATGGTGTGTGTGGGAATGCATTGCTGCTCTTTCCTACACTAGGAGACACTTTTGGTCTCGTCCTCCTCCTCAGCGTCTAAGTAAGCTACCAGGTAAGCTGTAGGACCTGCCATGTGGAAAGTCAGGTCTCTGCTTCCACCTAAAGAACTTTATGCCCAGGAGATGGTCATCCAAATTCTGCATACACTTTTTGGGAAGAAAAATAAGTAGCCACATTGAATAGCAGAGCATATTAATTTTGTGCAGTCTGACAGTTACACTGTTCTTTCCTGCTATTAAGCTAAATTTTGCATTATCTGTATTGCAAGTTCTAGGTTTTCCTTTCTAAAGCAATTTAAGAATCTCATCCTTCTCTGACTTCATACCTTCACACATGGTTCTCCATCACTCTAACCTTTAACCTCTGGCCTCTAATCATGGTGTCATACAGCATGGTTTCCATAACTGAATTATGTTGCTCTTGATTCACATCAGCCTTGTGAGATGCTTCAGGTATGTGTGCTACAGTCAATTGCCTGAGTTTGAATACTGCTTCTACCAGTTGTTAGCTGTGTGAATGTGGAAATTTGTTTAACTTTTCTGTCTCATTTTCTTCAATGACAGAACAGTATGCCTATCTTAATATTTGTGAATGGTCAGTGGTATAATATGTATAAAGTACCTAGTAAATGCTCAGAAGTAGAATAATAAGACTATACATTTTTAGTTTGGAAAATTTTGATACTCCTAAAGTAACCTACAGTGACCTTGGCTTTCTTCTGAGCTGTTCTTCATTCTCTTACCCAGTAGGGGTGCCTCCCAGGCCTCCTGTGAGCCTGTGGAGGGGCAGGTGAGTGGGGGGCCAAGAAGGTGCTGCATTAAATAGACTCATCAGGAGAGGCCTCATCAAAAATGTGACAGTTGAGCAAAGACTTGAAGCAAGGGAGTTAACTATGGGCATTTCAAGAAAAACAGTACTCCAGTGGCACATGCACTAAGGTGGGACCCATGCTGTGTGTTCCTAGGAGTGAGAGGAGGCCGCTGTGGATGGGCCTAAGGGATAAAGGCAGCAGCAGAGAGGGAGGCAGAAAGGAACCAGGCAGATGCTTTGGAGTGGGGTCAGCCCATGAGGGTTGAGAACCACAGTGATGTGACTGGGATTTCAATGGGTCACACCCTAGGCAAGGCGGCAACCAAATTAGGCACAGTAGGATGGCCCTCATGTGGAAGAAGTGTAGTCAGCCTCTGGGCATGTGTTGAGGGCAGAGTCAAGAGGATTTCCTAGCTGATGAGACATGAGGTGTGAGAAAAAGAGGAGTGGAAAATGATTGCTTCATTTGTGTCCCGAACCCCTGGTGCGGTGGAGCTGGTGTGAGAGCTGTGGGTGGCGTGGGTGGAGCAGGCTTACAGGGGAGCAGAACTGGACTGGGAGCACACTGAGTGTTAGTGATCCACCGTGCAGGGGACTGGAGCGGTCAAGGAGGAGGCTGAGTGCAGGCGTCTGAGCAGGGGAGAGCCCAGGCTGCAGCAGGCTTGGGTCCATCCCAGATTGGAGGACGCTTCCGAGGAGTGAGTGCTGAGTGGGTAGTGGGAACCAAGGACTAAGCCCTGAGACACTCAAGTGTTCAGAGGTTGGGCAGGAAAGGGGGAGGGGGGGAGAGAAGTGAAATAGGTAAAAGGAAATAAATATGTAAACAACGTAAAAAGAAAAAAGGGGCAGGGTTGGGAAGTCAAGGAGGCCAAGGTAGTGCAAGAGTTCGAAGAGCAGAAGAGCAGAGCCAAGGGGACCAGAGAATGAAAAGGTCTGGAGAGCTGCAAGGGTTCCCCCAGAGGGACTCCAGCCCAGGACTGATGGGCACAGACCTGGGGAAATGAGAGTGCCCAGGGCCAAGGAAGGAGCCCCGGAGAAGCAGGGAGAGCAGTAATTCCTGGAGTTCCACAGGCCTGAAGACAGCTCTCAGGAGAGTAACAGTGCATTTCGGTGCCTGATGAGAACAACTGATGATGCAGGAGAGGAACAGGAGAATTGCTCAAGCGGTGTCACTAGGGAGGGTAGGAACTGTTGCACAAATAGAGAGAGGTACATGCCTGAGAGCTTTTGGTCCCAGGCAAAATGGTGATGGATGTGAGCGGAGGTGCTGAGGAGTAAGTGGATGGTGCACATCCTCTGCCCTCTTCAGTTTTTTTCAGCTAAGTGGGAATCAGGAGCAACCTCTAAGGAGGAGGATAGGGTAGGAGATGCTGAGGATTTGAGGAGAGAGGAGAATGTGTGAAGTATTCACTAAGCCATGGGATGCAGGGAACCAAGCCCCAGAGCAGCCTAGAGTGCTCTCAGATGGGGCTGAGAAGGGCATGAATTTAAAGTGAGGACTCCTCAGGGCTGGCGCTGTGGCATAGTTGGTTGAGCCTCCTCCTGCAGTGCCGACATCCTATATAGGTGCCGGTTCAAGTCCTGGCTGCTCCACTTCCAATCCAACTCCCTGCTAATAGCCTGGGAAAGGGAAGATGACCCAAGTGCTTGGGCCCCTGCACTTATGTGGGAGACCCGAAAGAGGCTCCTGGCTTCAGATTGTCTTAGCTCCAGCCATTGTGGCCATTTGGGGAGTGAGCCAGTGGATGGAACACCTTTCTCTATACATATCCTTCTCTGTAACTCTGTCTCTCAAATAAATCTTAAAAAAAAAAAAAAAAAGTAAGGACTCCTCGTGTGGTTGTTTTTACTTCCTCACCCATCATTAGTGGCTATCCTCTCAACCTTGGATCAGTGAACTTCTCTCTTTCTTTCTAGTCACCACCAGAACTGTTGAACAGGACACATTCCAAGGCAGAGTCTATCGGTTCACCTTGAAAGATCTCTTATTGGGGTCAACTTTATGGGGAAGCGAGTAAAGACTCCCACATGGAAGACCCAGAAGAAGCTCCTAGCTCTTGGCTTTGACCTGACCCAGTCCTGGCTACTGTGGCTATCTGGGGAATGAACCAGTGGATGGAAGATTTCTCTCTCTCTCTCTCTCTCACTCTCACTCTCACACACTCTCAAATAAATAAATCTGGAAGAAAAATAGATATTGGGGCTGGTGCTGTGGCAAATGGGTAAAGCTGCAGTCTGTAATACCAGCATCCCATATGGGCGCCAGTTTGAGTCCCAGCTGCTCCACTTCTGATCCAGGTCTCTGCTATGGCGTAGGAAAGCAACAGAGGATGGCCCAAGTCCTTGGGCCCCTGCACCCGCATGGGAGACCCAGAGAAAGCTCCTGGCTCCTGGACCTTTGTGTCCGTCATCTGGCAAGTGAACTAGCGGATGGAAGACACCTCTCCTCTTTCTGCCTCTGTCTCTCTGTAACTCTACCTTTCAAATAAATAAATAAATCTTTAAAAAAAGACAGCTTGGCATTAACATTAATTTGTCAACATAGTTGGTTAAATATATTTAACCAGCTTACTATTCAGATAAATCTACCATCACGTTGAATCACCCTATCTTTTTGCAGTGCCATCAGGAGAGTTTATTTAGTGCCTTGCTGAAATCACGACACTTCATATCTGCAGCATTTCCCTACCTTTTTGTATAATTTTTAATGAAGTAAATTTGGGATGATTTCTTAGCAAGTCCATATTTGCTATGCTAGTAATGTTTTTGCTTTTTTTTTAAAAAAATTTATCTTTTAATTCTATTTTTACATATGGAAAATTTGTTTAAAAATTGTTTTAAAACATCTATTCATTTATTTGAAAGAGAAAGAGAAGGAAAAAGATCTTCCATCTGCTGCTTCATTCCCCAGATGCCTCCAGCAGTTAGGGATGGTCCAGTCCAAAGCCAGGAGCCAGAAATTCCATCCAGGTCTCCCTTTTGGATGAAAGGGATCAAAGTACTTGAATCACATTTGTTGCTTCTCCAGGGCACACAGTAGGAAGTTGGACTGGAATGGTGGAGTAGCTGGGACTCAAAACAAGCACTCTGATAAGGGATGCTAGTATCCCAAAAAGTGGATTGACCCACTGTGTCTCAATACCTACTTGCTTGGGATTTAAAAAAATTATTCATGTATGTCTTCGAGAAGGGGTGGGAGAGAGAGAGAGAGAGAGAGAGAGAGAGAGAGAGAGAGAGAGAGAGATCAACCCCTGGGCTTGCATACTCCCTAAATGCCTGCAATGACTGGGGCTAGAGCCTGGCAGTCATAATTGAAACCCAGGTCTCCCATGTGGTTGGCAAGAATCCAGTGATTGAGCCATCATTGCTGCCTCCCAGGGTCTGTATTAGCAAGAAACTGGAGTCAGGAACTGAAGCTGGTAACCAAACCCAGGCACCCTGATGTGGGACATGGGCCTCTCAACTGCTAGGGCAAAACTGTTTTTTTGTTTGTTTTTTTTAAGTGTAAAAACAAGATTGCATGTTTCTGGGCAAGCCAGCTGTACTGACTCAAGGTGGGAGACAGTGGATTACCTCCTCCTGTGCTAACCTCCCTGCTGGTTCTAAATCAGTTCGACTCACTCAAGTTACCCAAGTGGTCGGGGTGTAGCTACTAGTATACTGGGCATCTAATGCTAGTTGTTCACCAGTCTTCCCTTCTTTATTAACTGGATTCCCAACTTTATCCTGGGTAGCAATGTGCAAAACTAAAAAAAGGAAATGGGAGGAGAGTAGAGAGATGGAAAGGACACTAATTTTTTTTTTTTTTTTTTGACAGGCAGAGTGGACAGTGAGAGAGAGAGAGAGAGACAGAGAGACCGCGCTGATCTGATGACAGGAGCCAGGTGCTTCTCCTAATCTCCCATGGGGTGCAAGGCCCAAGCACTTGGGCCATCCTCCACTGCACTCCCTGGCCACAGCAGAGAGCTGGCCTGGAAGAGGGGCAACCGGGACAGAATCTGGTGCCCCGACTGGGACTAGAACCCGGTGTGCTGGCGCCACAAGGGGGAGGATTAGCCTAGTGAGCCACGGTGCTGGCCAGGACACTATTTCTTAATCTTGTTGCTGCTAGCCCACATCACTGTTTGCATTAAGAAAACCACAGCAGAATCGTTAGGGGGAATTTTTATATCACTGATACTTAATCAGAGGGGGCCTTCAAAGACTTCATGGAAATGCATATTATAAAAAATTATGCAAGGATTTAAGAAATTTTGCACTAAAATAAAATTATCTTTCAATTCCATTTTACATGAACTTTTTGAAGTGCCCTTGTATGCAGAAAATATATGTCAGCATTTTCCTCTTCTTTTGGCATGGAAATAGATGTGAGGCTGGAGGCCAGGCGATGACCATCAGGAGGCTAAAGCTTCAGGCCACAGGTGGTGAAGGGGAAGCCAGAGCAGCTAGGTCTGTCCTTGACCCTGAGGAGCTGCTGCTGTAGCCCTGAACTACTTGTCTACTTCTAGCTGCGTGAAGACTGCTACCCCTGCTTTGGGTTAAGTCATTGATGTAGAGTTCTTGTCTCATGCAGCAGAACTCGCACACACAAGCATGGATAGAAACTGGAAAGCTGGTCACCAGAGCAAGCCCAGGAACTGCCTACTGTCTCCTCCTCCCCTCGCAGTAGCTACATGGTCTGTCTCTCATGGTGTGCATTTCTTTCCCCTAACCATTGTTTTCCTTTCTGTAACTACTTTCTAATCTAATCACTAGATGTGTTCTTTAAGTTGAGCCTTCTACTTACTAGTACTTTCCCTTATCTTATGTTAGCTGATTCCACACTCACCATGGCATTTCCAGTGTTTCTTTTCATTTATTTATTTATTTATTTTAGAGAGAGACAGAGAGAAAGGTCTTCCTTCCATTGGTTCACCCCCCAAATGGCTGCTATGGCCAGTGCTGTGCCAATCCGAAGCCAGGAACCAGGTGCTTCCTCCTGCTCCCATGGGGTGCAGGGCCTAAGCACCTGGGCTATCCTCCACTGCCTTCCCAGGCCACAGCAGAGAGCTGGACTGGAAGAGGGGCAACTGAGACAGAACCGGTGCTCCAACCGGGACTAGAACCCAGAGTGCCAGCACCACAGGCGGAGGATTAGCCTAGTGAGCCCCAGCACCCAGTGTTTCTTTTCTTTGTTTTTTGTTTGTTTGTTTAAGATTTATTTATTTTACTTGAAAGAGTTACACAGAGAGAGGAGAGGCAGAGAGGCAGAGAAAGAGAGAGTGAGAGGTCTTCCATCCGCTGGTCCACTCCCCAATTGGCTGCAACGGCTGGAGCTGTGCTGATCCAAAACCAGGAGCCAGGATCTTCATCTGGGTCTCCCACGGGGGTGAAGAGTCTCATACCGGCGCCCATATGGGATACAGGCACCCCAGGCCATGGCGTTAACCCGCTGTGCCACAGCACCGGCCCCTCCAGTGTTTCTTTATATCATGACTTCTGATTTTCAATTCTCACACTGATTTTTTTCTTCATTGTTCCTTACTCCAAATTCTGGAGAAGAGTATGATTTTCCAATTATGTTTGAGCCATAGTTCAGTCTATTAACTGTCTACTGATGGGCCTGATGTCCACCTCTAAGCCAAGTGGCTGTAGTTTGGAGAAATGGATGCTTTTAGGAATATGCATAGGTTGCATGGCCTTCTAAGGGTGCTTCAGGGACTCTGGGCAGTTCAGGGCTGGCAAGAAGGGATAGGACAAGTCTCATCATGAACCTCAGGCCTGTTATGTTGTAGCCAATTGAAAACATAGCCACTCCTGCATAACAAGCCAATTAAAATCTCATTTAAAATGGGCCACATTTCAGAAAGCATAAACTAATCAACTTTGGGAAATTTGCAAGCTCAAGTTCCTATCCAAGTTTGTTTCTTTTTCTTTCTTTTTTTTTGTTTAATACACTCTATGAAAGTTTGAAGATCTTTTCGTGCTTGATTTTCTTCATATGTGAAAATAGAGAACTCAAGGCCAGCACTGTGGCACAGCAGGTTGAGATGCTGCTTGTGACGATGGCATCCATCATAGGCTCTAGTTTGAGTCCTGGCTGCCCCACTTCTGATCCACCTCCCTGCTAATGCACTGAGAAGCCAGCAGAAGATGACCCAAGTGCTTGTGCCCCTGCACCCATGTGGCAGACCCAAAAGAAGCTCCTGGCTCCTGACTTTGTACTGGCCCAGCTCTGGCTGTTGTGGCTATTTGGGTAGTGGACCAGGGATGGGAAATTCTCTCTCTCTCTCTCTCTCTCTCTCTCTCTGACTCTGCCTTTCAAATAAATAAATATGAAACAAAAAAATTAGGGAACTCATATCTATTACCTCTTGAGGTTTTAGGGAGGAACAATAAAATTAATTTGCAAAGTGTTATTTTTAAGGATTTATTTATTTGAAAGAGTGACAGAGAGATCTTCCGTCACTGGATTACTTCCCAAATACCTGAAACAGCCAAGGCTGAAGCCAGGAGCCAGAAACTCCACCTGGATCTCCCACAGTGGTGTCAGGGACCCAGCTACTTAGAGCATCATCCACCGCCTCCCAGGAGCATTAGCAGGAAGCTGGATCAGAAGTACTGAGTAGGCCGGCGCCTCAGCTCAACAGGCTAATCCTCCTCCTTGCGGCGCCAGCACACTGGGTTCTAGTCCCGGTCAGGGCGCCGGATTCTGTCCGTGTTGCCCCTCTTCCAGGCCAGCTCTCTGCTGTGGCCAGGGAGTGCAGTGGAGGATGGCCCAAGTGCTTGGGCCTTGCACCCCATGGGAGATTAGGAGAAGCACCTGGCTCCTGCCATCAGATCAGTGTGGTACGCCAGCTTCAGCGCGCTGGCCACGGCGGCCATTGGAGGGTGAACCAATGGCAAATGAAGACCTTTCTCTCTGTCTCTCTCTCTCTCTCACTGTCCACTCTGCCTGTCCAAAAAAAAAAAAAAAAAAAAAAGTACTGATTAGCTGGAACTTGAACTTGAACCAACACTCTGATACAGGCTGTGGATGTTCAAGCAGTGGCTTAATCTGCTGCACCACAGTGCCTGGCCCTGTAGTGTTCTATTGCTATAAAGTGCTTTGTTGAAAATAGTCTGGATTTGAATAGTTTGATTTTTTGATTTTTTGCAGTATGTAATAAAGAGTGCTTGTCAAAGAATATATTCTAAATAAATGCACGTCTAAGTTTTCTTCCAGTTGTTACATTTGTGAAAGTTCTTAAAATTCAGAAAGAATGGTATAAGATGTTGAAGGCTTCATTCACACTAAAACTTTCCTTACCCTGAAATAGAATTCTAGCATCATTCTTAGTTTATTCTTTCACAAGTCATTCAGTTGCCAGGTAACTATGATAACTGTGTCCTGGACTTTATGCTTCAGTGAATGAGATCAGAATTAAAGGATAGAGCAGTGCTGACTTTGCAGAGTTGACTGTGCTCATCTCTTCCTGATTCCACAACTCTTTTCCTGCTCCATTTTCACTGGTGTCAGTAGCTTAAAATAAGCTACGCTGGGAGTATTTACACCACAGCAATGAGCAAGTCTATAAAGGAGGTCTTGTCTTTCTCCTCTTCCAGAGAGCTGGATTTCAAACATCTACTAGCACACCACAGGATTCGGTGCACCTAGAACTGAAGAATGTGTACAGATGACAGCACACAGCATCAACATCACCATCATCATCAACAGCTAAAAGAGGCCTAGTAGGTGTTGAAACAGTTTTAAAAATAATAATTCTGGGGCTGGCACTGTGGTATAGTAGTAGGTTAAGCCTCTGCCTGGGACACCAGCATCCCCAGTTTCCCCAGAGCAGGTTCTGAGACAAAAGTTTTGAATGCTACAGTTTATTTGGGTGTCATCCCAAAAAGGGAATAAAGAAGTGAAACAGGACAAATAAGTCACCTAAAGGTGTTTTCACATCAGTTATTACAATGGGACTGGCCCTTAATTATTCAGTAAAACCATGTGAGTCAAATCTCAGTTTTCCTATCAGATGAGTGAAGGAACTGGGATATTTGCATAGATATTCCTGTCAATTATTGGTGGGCTGGAAGGCTGGGAAGGAGGCATTGAATTTCTGGCATATCTAGCTTGCCCACAATGCCAGAGATAACATTCAGATTGCTGAAAGTTGGCCTTTGCACTGAAATACGATGATAAAGTGGACAGATGGGCCAGGTACTGACAGTGATTGCTGAAAACCATCTTCCCCCTTGGGGACGTGCCTGAGAATTTCATTGCCCCAGAGTTTTGGAATTCCAACAGTCAATATAACTCTTATTTCATTCCTTAATTCTCTGACCCTTAACACTCATACCCAACAACAGGACTATCACAATCCCTCTCCCCAGAAAGTTTAGCAGTATTACAGCTGCCAACCTCCTGTACTTCCCCGTCCCAACAAAAAGTCCAAAGGTACAAAATAAAAAATCATTATAGCCACTACTGCACAGTAACATAGTATCTGCTTACTTGCACACCAACCAAAACTTCCCCATGACCTATGAACATTCCCACCGTGGACTCTTTTCAGCCTGCTCTGTTATGCTTTTTTTTTTTTTTTTTTAAGATTTATTTATTTATTTGAAGGGCAGAGTTACAGAGAGGAAGAGAGAGAGAGGCATCCATAAAGGATGCCAGCACTACAGGCAGCTGCTTTTACCTGCTACGCCACAGTGCCGGCCCATGTTACTCATTTTTAAATCTTCACCATTTAGAACAGTATTGGGTAAGTAGGTGGCACTCAGTAAGTGTTTCTTAAATTGTCTAAATTGATCAACCTAATTTGGATCCATGGAATCATGAAATCTGTTATCATAACCTCATACATGCTCGTTTAATCATTTAGTTCCAAAACAGCATGTTGACTATGTACGTAGGGACTAACTACTTCAAGCATTAATCTGAAAATTTAAGCATTATTTCTTTTTAAAAATATTTACTTATTTATTTATTTGAAAGGCAGAGTTACAGAAAGGAAGAGGCAGAGAGAGAGAGAGAGAGAGAGAGAGAGAGAGAAAAGTCTTCCAAATGCTAGCTCACTCCCTAAATGGCCACAATGGCCAGGGCTGGGCCAGACCAAAGCCAGGTTCCAGGAGCGTCATCCAGGTCTCCCTCATGGGTACAGAAGCCCAAGCACTTGGGCCATCTTCTGCTGCTTCCCAAAAGCATTAGCAGGGAGCTGGATTAGAAGTGGAGCACCGGCCGGCGCCGTGGCTCAACAGGCTAATCCTCCACCTTGCGGCGCCGGCACACTGGCCTCTTCCAGGCCAGCTCTCTGCTGTGGCCCAGGAGTGCAGTGGAGGATGGCCCAAGTGCTTGGGCCCTGCACCCCATGGGAGATCAGGAAAAGCACCTGGCACCTGGCTCCTGCCATCGGATGAGCGCGGTGCGCCGGTCGCAGCGCGCCGTCCGCGGCGGCCATTGGAGGGTGAACCAACGGCAAAGGAAGACCTTTCTCTCTGTCTATCTCTCTCACTGTCCACTCTGCCTGTCAAAAAATAAATAAATAAATAAATAAAATAAATAAAAAAGAAGTGGAGCACCCAGGGCTTGAACTGGCAGCCATATGGGATGCCAGCACTATAGGCAGCGGCTTAACCTGCTTTGCCACATTGCTGGTCCCTCAAGCATTATTTCCAACACTTGAGAACATTACTGTGTCTCAGTCAAAGCTGTGTTGCATATTTTACTAATTAAGAACTGTGATGGGGCCGGCACTGTGGCACAGCAGGGAAAGCCACCACCTCAGTGCCAGAATCCCATATGGATGCCGGTTTGAGACCTGGCTGCTCCACTTCCGATCCAGTTCACTGCTATGCCCTGGGAAAGCAGTAGAAGAGGGCCCAAGTGCTTGGGGCCCTGCACCTGTGGGGGAGATCCAGCAGAAGCTCCTGGCTTCGGATTGGCCCAGCTCCAGCTGTTGCAGCCATGTGGGGAGTGAAGTTGGAGATAGAAGACTCTCTCTCTCTCTCTCTCTGCCTCACTAGCTGTGCCTTCAATTAAATAATAAATCTAAAAAAAAACCCCTGTGATACTAGTGTTACCATCTTTAGGACAACAGAGAAAAAAAGTAGTAAGAAGGCTATTTCCTGAACACCAATGGCATCTGCTAGTAGTGCCCTTGACACAGAAGTAACACATGTATTACCAAGAGCAGCAAGCATACTTTAGGAAAAACGAATAGGCCTGAGTTTCAGCCTGTCTGTTATATCTGCAGGTCTCTATTTCTCTGTGCTGTTTCTGGTTCTTGGGGAGCTGCAATTGAATGAGTGTGTCTTCTGGTTTAGTAATTCTCCAGAGTACACAATGGTGTCCTTGGCACTTGGAGGATGGTCAATAAGCCATGACTGACATTTAGAATCGCCCTCCTGCAAAGTGGAACAGTCCTAAGCAAACAAATTGCTAGGATTTCTTGAGCCCTGAAAGTGGCCATTGTCTAAAGGTGGTAAACAGGTTGTGCTGGCCACACCCAGCTGGACACACCCAGTGTCCAGGAACGAGTAAACATTTCATTTCTGCAGCCAGCTGAGCTGGCTTTTTCAAAGTCATTTCCAACAAGTGAACAAACGGTGACCTTCGTGTTTCACTTTAGGACCCTAAGGTAAACCCAGGGTTCAACAAGAGATGGCATAAGAGCTTTCATTCTAAATGTAGGAGCTAAGAGACTCAAGCTGTTCTGAGAATGCCTAGTAGTTAGCGAAAGTGAGGCTTCAGTGGAGACTTGGCACTCAAATGCATGAAATATTAGGGTCTTTCCTTTTTAGGATTTCTGTGTTACCATGAGTAAAATCAGAAGCAAATGTGCAGAGTGAAATAAAATTGAGGAAGTCTAACTCTTTAGGAATAACTCCTGAGTTGCGATTGGTATAGCAGCAGGAGCTGGGAGGAGGAATTCAATTGTCATTGACTCAGCTCATCCCTGCAGCCAGCCGCGTGTTCCATCTGGAAACCCTGTTTCCCACAGGATAGTGGTTCTCTCGCTGCCTTCCATGACCATTTCTCCACCTCACACAGCACCCCTGCACACGTTGAGGCACTTGTGGAAACTGCAGCCAGCATGGGCAGTCATCTTTAGCTAAAGGCTCAATATCAGATGAGAACTGATCAGTAAAGGGTCTCCCGAGGGACAGATACAAAATGCAGGCAAAAAAGAATTCTCTGCTACAAAAGCCTGCCCAAACATAAAACTACAACATGGCACCCAAACTTTCCTTGCACCCTTTGTCGTACTGAGTTCAGTTTTCAGGAGGTACAGTTTTCCCTCCAACTGCAGAACTCCTTCTGAAGTAGACACCAGCAGCGTGAACCTCGTAGCTCATGACTGAGAACGCCCTGCTGAGCACACACATCACAGCTGGCTCTGAGATGCTGTCTGCAAAATGTCCGGGCCTCACTGTCAGGCTCAGCAGGCTCCCCACTACCTTACTCTCTTATACTCTTAAGTGTGTGTGCTTCACACAATGCCCTGGTTTGCTTTCACATTGCAGGTTGTGTTTCTGGAAGATGATTAAAATGAGGTGGAAGGAATTATGCAGCCCAAAACACAGAACTTCCCCTTTTCTCTTAGGAAACCACCTGGGACGATAAAGAACCTCACTGGCCATCTGTCGGAGGAGACCCTAGAAGGAGGCCTGCTGTTCCTCCCAAATCAGCAAGTCTGTGATTTCCATGTGCTGGGCAAAGTGCTTCTACAATGCTTTCCTACAGAACTGCTAGGTGGAAGAACACCTGATTCACACAGGTAACGGCTGATACAGTGGGTATCTTTTCTGTTCAAACAGGAAGAGAAGAGACGAACAATTCCACAGACTAGAAAGTAGAGTCATTCATTCAGGCAGTGACGGGGCCTGCATCACAGCTACACATCTGCAATTCTGTCTTTACAGGGCTGAGCTGCAGTTTCTGTCATTGGTGTCATATTCAGATCCATGTCAAACTTGAAATGACTGACTTCATCCTGGGAAGAAATAATCCCGGGAAAGACTAGGAAACTTATTTTACCAATTGGCTTTTGAGAACACAGAACCAATAGAAAAATGAAAAGCATATGTATGATTTTTCAATTCAAGAAATGTCTTTACCATATCTTGTCTCATTACCATTCTATGTGCACTTAGGCCACATTTTCTTTTTTTTTTTTTAAGATTTATTTATGTATTTGAAAGTCAGAGTTACAGAGAAGGAGAGGCAGAGAGAGAGAGAGAGAGAGAGAGAGAGAGAGAGAGAAATGTCTTCCATCTGATGGTTCACTCCCCAAATGGCTGCAACAGCTGGAGCTACACTGATCTGAAGCCAGGAGCCAGGAGCTTCTTCTGGGTCTCCCACGTGGGTGCAGGGGCCCAAGGAATTGGGCCATCTTCTACTGCTTTCCCAGGCCACAGCAGAGAGCTGGATTGGAAGTGGAGCAGCTGGGACTACAACCAGTGCCCATATGGCATGCCGGCACTGCAGGCGGTGGCTTGACCCCCTACTCCACAGTGCTGACTCCTATATTTTCAATTAAGAAAGGAGCAGTGGAGGAAAGTCCAAGATGGCAGAATAGGGAGGGAGCTTATTGCTCTAGTCTAGGGGAAGATAGTTTAAAAAAAAAAAAAAAGTGGAGAGAGTGCAATTTCAGGGAAGAGTTAGGGATAAAGCTCCAGAAGAAATTCCATGCAAACTTAAAGGGTAACCATGAACTATTTTATGTTGTCTCGGATTATTTTAGCACTTGTTGGGAGGATCAGCTGTCTCCTTCTGTACTCATGCTTCTGACTACCTATTCATAGCAGTCTTGGACAATTTCACGGTTGAAAGTGTTTGTCAACATAATCTATGGGGCGTTGACACCCATCACATACTTCCACATACATTTCTGTCATCCTGAAGAGCACTTAACCACACCAGACAGTCGAATAATTGATGTTATCACTCCATTACATGGATGAGGAATCTGAAGGAAGATTTCTTAACCTGTCTAGGCCCTACTGCCAGTATTGACTGATACGGATCTGGAGCATCACTTGACAGATCCCCATTAAGAAAGCCTCCCGATCA
This sequence comes from Sylvilagus floridanus, assembly GCA_949820135.1. Classification (NCBI taxonomy): domain Eukaryota; kingdom Metazoa; phylum Chordata; class Mammalia; order Lagomorpha; family Leporidae; genus Sylvilagus; species Sylvilagus floridanus. The sequence continues at coordinate 89,013,004 of OX463238.1, forward strand.
CTTCTCCTTGTCAGAAGGGAAATTCAGCATATACTCTGACTCTGTTTTGTCACCCATGAGAGGGATGCGTCTGCATTCTGTTGGAGGGCATTGTTTCTAAATTTCCTAACTAAAATCAATGACTAAAACGTTAAGTCTAAACATCGGATATCAATGTATTAAAAGAGTTGCAGGGCAGGCACTGGCGCACTGGTTAAGATGCCTCTTGGGGGGCCAGCGCTGTGGCACAGTAGGCTAAGCTCCCGCCTGTGGCACTGGCATCCTATATGGGCGCCAGGTCGAGTCCTGGCTGCTCCTCTTCTGATCCAGCTCTCTACTATGGCCTGGGAAAGCAGTGGAAGATGCCTCAAGTGCTTGGGCCCCTGCATCTGCATGGAGACCTAGAAGCTCCTGGCTCCTGGTTTGAATAGACTCAACTCCGGCTCTTATGGCCATTTGGGGAGTGAACTAGTAGATGGAAGACCTTTCTCTCTGTCTCTCTCTGTCTGTAACTCAACCTCACAAATAAATAAATCACTTTATTGTTTAAAGATGCCTCTTGGGATACCCACATCCCATATTGGAATGTTTGGGTTTGGGTTATGGCTACTCTTTTGATTCCAGCTTCCTGGGAAGCAGCAAGTGATGACTCAAGTCCTTGGGGTCCTGACACCCACATGGGAAATTCGGATTGAGTTCCTGGCCTTAGCTGTTATGGACAAATGGGGAATGAACTAGTAGATGGGAGATTGAGCTCTTTCTGTCCCTGTTTCCCTGCCTTTTAAATCAATAAAAGTAAATAAATAAATAAATTTTAAACCAGTTTCTCATCTGGCTATGGAGGCTTTTCTAATGGCAGGATGGAGGTTTTGCAGAGCACAAAGAACCTTTTAATTTTACTAACATGTTTTGAGAATTAGTCCTTAAAGAAGAACCTTCCTGGTGAAGACTGATTTGTTTGCTAATGAGATTAAACAAGGGGCCAGCGCTGTGGTACAGCAGGTTAGAGCCTTGGCCTGAAGCGCTGGCATCCCATATGGGAGCCGGTTCTAGTCTCAGCTGCTCCTCTTCCAATCCATCTCTCTGCTGTGCCCTGGGAAATCAGTAGAAGATGGCCCAAGTGCTTGGGCCCTTGCACCCATGTGGGAGACCTGGAAGAAGCTCCAGGCTCCTGGCTTTGGATAGGCTCAGCTCCAGCCATTGCAGCCATTTGGGGAGTGAACCAGCACATGGAAGACCTCTCCCTCTATCTCTACTTCTCTCTGTAACTCTGTCTTTCAAATAAATAAAAATAAATCTTTAAAAAAAGAGAGATTAAACAAATACATTGAAAATTAGATGGCCACCGGAGCTGGACTGATCTGAAGCCAGGAATCAGCAGTTTCTTCTGGGTCTCCCACATGAGTGTAGGGGCCCAAGCACTTGGGCCATCTTCTACTGCTTTCTCAGGCCACTGCAGAGAGCTGGATCAGAAGAGGTGCAGCCAAGACTCGAACTGGTGCCCATATGAGATGCTGGCACTGCAGGCAGCAACTTTACCCGCTACATCACAGCGCCCGTCCCCTACTTGTTGAACTTTTTATTTGGTGTGGCATTAATCCCTTGGCATAATGTAAATTAAAAATGTTATCTCAAAAATGAGAGAAAAAAAGGGAGAAAAGGAGGAAGGGGAAGTGCACAGGTGGTGGGAGAGAGGATGGGAATATAATTCTATCCTTAGAATTATATCTATGAACTATATTGATCTGTTAAAAACTAAAAATCAAATCAAATAAAAACATCATTGGCTGTTTCCATCCATGCCATTTCTAATGGGATGCTTCAACATTAAATCAATTCCATATTCTCTGAAGCACCACTGGCTACTGCTGTGAAGGGAATCCTAGGAGAATTTTGATCTGAAAGTTTATGAAGTCAGGTGTTTTGGTTTTGATGCTCAAGAAGAGTCTTAAAGTAGCATCAAGGATCCATGCCTTTGTTCTTAATAATTATATCACTATATAACCATGCATGCTGAGTAAAGTTTTGTCAGTGTCCTATATAGCTTAAACTATAGGTTCAAACATCACATAACCTCATTGATACGTTTTTCACTTCATGTTTTTACTTAACTTGTACTTTTTTTCTTAAAACTACTACATATGAACAGAATAGCTATGTAATGTTTCATTGGTAATTCCTCCATTTTCCACCAGATGTCACTAATGCTGCAATGTTCAAATTAAGATTTTTTTCCCCCCAGACTCTTTGGCTGTGGGGAAGTTGAACTATAGGCTTCACAGGCAAAACAATTGTGCTGTTGCTTAAAGTTCAGATGATCTCTTCCTTCTGTCCCCAGACAAGGAAGCTCACTCCATGACTCCTCAACAAGCACCTTGAATAGTTTCCTCAGCCTTTTCCTCTCACTTTTTGCATCATTTTAGCAGTAGAGGGTCCAGTGGTTTCCCTTCCTGAGCTCTGCAAAACTTGACAATTTCTCACTGAGTGATTGTATTTACAACTTCCTCAGTTATTCCATCATCAGATGACAGACTAATGAATGGAGAGTCTCAAAAATGGAAGACTTTCCAGAGAGTAAGGTCTTCCATCCGCTGCTTCACTCCCCAATTGGCCACTACGGCTGGAGCTGTGCCGATCCAAAGCCAGGAGCCAGGAGCTTCTTCAGGTCTCCCATGTGGGTGCAGGGGCCCAAGGACTTGGGCCATCTTCTACTGCTTTCCCAGGGCAGAGAGCTGGATTGGAAGTGGAGCAGCCAGGTCTCGAACTGGCACCCATATGCGATGCCGGCACTTCAGGCCAGGGCGTTAACCCACTGTGTCACAGGGCTGGCCCCACAAATATCTCTTTTCTTTTTTTCCTTTTCAGGTTTTTTTTTTTTTTTTTTTAGCTGATATTCACTTCAGTAACTTGCATCCACAGATATAATCAGTATATAACCAGAAAGTTACAAGTAAACACAGATTACACATGCAAATTTCTGTTCACAAAGGTCACATGTGCAGGTACATGAATTAGAAGCGTGCATCAAGAATTATGCCCAAACTGGTCTTAAAATGCAGAAATGTAAAATTAAATCTTGAAAATAAGAAGAGATGGTCTACACACTTTAGAAATCAAATGTTTCTTATACCAGAGATATATGGCTGCTACAGGATTCAAGTGACAAGCAGTAAGATCTCAAGAAATTAATACTGGTCAAAGAGAATGAGAACATTTTTACATTTCACTGAAAATATATTAACTACTAGAATACAAAATCTAGCAGGAACTCAGGGAAAAAAATTACAAAATCTAAAGTCAATTACTTAATATTTACAAAGATCTATTTTCAATTAACTTTATACTGATAAGATTAACCTGACAATAAGTAAAGAGATCAACAAATGCTCTAAAAAAAACACAAAAAACAAACAAAAAAAAAACTGTTCCTCAACAGTCTAGACAAGGGCTGTTCAAAACCTTCACATTTCAAAGTGATAATTTCACTTCTATAGATTCTCTTTTAGGTACTCTGTTAGTTACCATAGATCAGGGAGACCATGTGGTGTTTGTCTTTTTGGGACTGGCTTATTTCATTAAGTATAATGGCTTCCAGTTGCATTTTCCTGTACTTGGAGGTCTCTTTCTTTCTCCAAACTGGGGAAGTTTTCTGTAATTATTTCACTAAAAACGCCTTTTTTTTTTTTTTTTTGATAGAGTTAGACAGTGTGACAGAGAGAGAGAGGGACAGGTCTTCCTTCCGTTGGTTCACCCCCCAAATGGCCGCTATGGTCAGCGCTACGCCAATCTGAAGCCAGGAGCCAGATGCTTCTTCCTGGTCTCCCATGCGGGTACAGGGGCCCAAACACTTGGGCCATCCTCCACTGCTCTCCCAGACCACAGCAGAGAGCTGGATTGGAAGAGGAGCAACTGGGACTAGAACCCGGTGCCCATATGGGATGCCAGCGCCACAGGCGGAGGATAATCAAGTGAGCCATGGCGCCAGCCCCTAAAAAGGCCTTCTAATCCATTCTATCTTTCCACACCTTCAAGAACTCCTAAGACCCGTATGTTGGGTTGTTTGACAATATCCCATAAATCTCCAACACTGTTTTTAATTTCTCTTCCTGATACTTCAGCCCCACATTCTGAATAGAGAAATTATTTGTTTTAAAGACATTTTTGAGCCTTTGATAGCCAAAATATCTTATGTCTACAGTGCAGCTCTTGGATCATGGAATTTGCAGTGGTAAAAGCCAGTGTAGTTCTATCAAAGCAGGCAGTGGAACAGAGAGCCCAGGAGATGCATGGGCACTGATCACCATATGCCAGGCCCCAGAGAGGTCTCACACCTGCCAGCTGGCTCCTTCTGAGTGAGTGGGGGCTGGGTTTGCAGAGGAGGTGCGAGGCTTGGGCTGCAGGTTGTGGTCTCGGAGACTGGTAATGGGACATGAGGAGAGCCATGAGGTGAAGGAATGAAGAGGTTGAATCCCAAAGGATGAGTCCTCTGGAGCAAGGAGCAGCTAGAAGGGCTGCTTTTTTTTATGCTTATTTTATATGATTTTTATTTTTTTAGAATTTCATTTCTTTATATTTTATTTACTTAAAAGGCAGAGCAACGAAGGAGAGAAGGGAGGGAGAGACAGAGACTTCTTCTATCTGCCGGTTCATTCTCCAAATCCCCTCAATAACTGGGGTAGGACTAGGCTAAAGCCAGAAGCCAACAACTCAATCCAGGTCTCCCACGTAAGAAGGACCCAAGTACTTCCTGTTGCCTCCCAGGGTCTGCATAGCAGAAAGCTGTATTTGCATGAATTTTTTGAAGGCCCTAGTATATGAATGCTTCATTGCATGGATGTGGCTGGGAGTAGTGCACAAGTGTTAAGGTGCTCTCTGTTCACTTGGCAGCTTATCTTGGAGACATTTTCACAGCAGCCACGAAGATCTGCATCCTGCAACTGCTACCATTCAGAGCCATGAAGGGAGGAGGGAGTGGCGAGGGAGGCCTGGATCCAGAAGGAAGGTTTTACAGCCCTTCTGATGTCCAGTGAGTCCCAGAGGAGAATCTCCCAGCAGAACCACAAAGCAGCACTGTCTAGACCACAGAGGAGTGCTGATGGGCATCTTGAGCTCACAGTGTGGGTCGGAGGGCCTCAGGCGTGGGATTAGCTTCTTATGTGCATTATCTCCATCTTCACACAACCCTTTGAAAGTTATTGTCCCCATTTTACCAACCTGAGAAGTGACATTTAGAAAGATTCAGTTAAGTTGCCCAAGTTCAAACATCTAGTATCCACTCCAGGCCCAATTCCAAACTCTTATTCTTTCACTCTCTCTCCTTGATTCTCAGAGGCTGGTGGACAGGGGAGGGTTCTCTGCCCCAGCACACACAGACTTAACCTAAGGGAGGGCTGAATACCCTGGAACTCTCAGTTGAAGAAATGAGAACTTGTGGTCTTAGCATTTGAGTATCTTAGTATTCAAGTATTGTGTGGAATTCTCTGTTTCCTAAAAAATGTGTCCTTTTTCTTAAGCGACCTCGAATAGTTTGAGGGTATTTTGATAACAGCAGCATTAATTTTCTTCCATCACTATATCCTGCTTTGACACATTATACTCAAACTTTCAAAATTCAATAACAAGGAAAATTTTGAAAGCAGTGAAAAGGAAAGGAAAAATGACATGCAAGTAGCTGAGCAATAAGGAATGATCACAGACAACTCAAATCACACAAATCAGAAAACAGAGTGATACCCTTAAGGTGCTGAAAGGAAAGCATTAGCCCCCCCCCCAAAAAAAAAAAATCCATGTTCAGTGATAACAGACGACAGCTTTGAAAACTGACAGGAGGGGCAGGCGCCATGGCACACTAGGTTAATCGTCCGCCTACGGCACCAGCATCCCATATGGGTGTAGGATTCTAGTCCCGGCTGCTCCTCTTCTAGTCCTGCACTCTGCTGTGGCCTGGGATAGCAATGGAGGATGGCCCAGGCGCTTGGGCCCCTACACACGCATGGGAGACCAGGACGAAATTCCTGGCTATGGATCAGCGCAGTTCTGGCCATTGTGGCCATTTGGGAAATGAACCAACGGAAGGAAGACCTTTCTCTGTCTCTCTCTCTCTCTCTAAACTCTACCTGTCAAATAAAAAAATAAACTAAAAAATTTTTTAAAATTGACAGGAAATATAGATCACTTCAGATAAAATAAGAAAATGTGTTAGGACCAGTGAGATGAAATAAAACAGCATTAGAGAGAAATTTGGATTTTCAAAAGTGAATGAAAAGATTTAGGTATGTTTATGTCACGTGAAATATACCTAAATGCATTTGACTTTCTAAAATTTCAAGGTAATTTTCCTTAAAATTTTCTGAATGTCACCATTTGCCACAACTGATCACAACAGAATTGCTCTCACTTCCTTCAAGCAGTGCACCTAGCCCCTGCACAGGAGTCGGCAGCATTTGCCTGGCTCTGGCTAGTTCCTAGGAAATGTTTTGTGTGACTTGCTTTTCCTCCTACAGTGCAGTTGTGGGTGAAACAGGGGCGCTGTGAAGGATAATGTACCAGGGCGTATTGTGGTCATCATTATGAACATCTCGCCTACTCTACTGCGGTTTCAGAAACCACAGCAATGGAAGCTGTTCTTCCTAACAGCACAGAAAGATGACACAGGCATCTACATAGTGATTTCTTCGAAGTGCTGTTCCTCCAGGCTCAATTCAGTTCTGACATTTCAGGGAAGGGAATTCCTTTCCAAAATCCTCTGTAGTTGATGTGACAGCTCAGTGCAACACCTGACCCTGGGTGGATCGTGTCCTAGAGAGGGAGCACGACTCCATTCAACACATAAAACTAGAACACGGAGGGTAGTCCTACACGAAGTGTCCTGATTCTTAGGAAATACCTAGGTATGTAAGATAAAGGGCCAGAATACACGTAACTGAAAATCAGTATTCTCATACTCATCTACAGAGAGACACAGAGAAAAGAAACGATAAGGCCCGTGGTTAACATGGTACCAGCCAGGCAAATCCGGTAAAGGGCCCCTGGTAAACGGTATTCCCTGTAATTATTCTCTGTAATTTTATATACGTTGACAGTTTCTCCAGTAGACCAAAAAATATTTATTAAAATAACATCAATTTTGAAAAACCTAAAAAGCACTGTGTTGCAAAGTCATGAGAACTGGAGGGGATAAAGTAAATTCCAAAAAGAATTACCGGCTTGTGAAAACCACTTTCTGAAAATGAAACACCACAGGTATGAACATTTGAGAGAGCTTAAGAATTGAAACTAATGTGGTTTCCTCTTGCTTCATATTCTGCAGTACTTACTTTTTATAAATAAAAGATGTACAGGGATATGTAAAAAAACATTTTCAAACATAGTATTTTTTTACTTTATTTTATTTTTTTATTTGACAGGCAGAGTTAGACAGTGAGAGAAAGAGACAGATAGAAAGGTCTTCCTTCTGTTGGTTCATCCCCCAAATGGCCGCTAAGGCCAGCACACTGAGCCAATCCGAAGCCAGGAGCCAGGTGCTTCCTCCTGGTTTCCTATGTGGTTGCAGGGGCCCAAGCATTTGGGCCATCCTCCACTGCCTTCCCGGGCCACAGCAGAGAGCTGGACTGGAAGAGGAGCAACCGGGACTAGAACCCGGCACCCCTATGAGATGCTGGCGCTGCAGGTGGAGGATTAACCAAGTGAGCCACAGCACCGGCCCCCGAACATAGTATTTTTAAAATACTTTCCTTCTCCCTCTATCTCCCCATCTCATTTCCCTTGTTTTTCCTTCCAGCTTCTGTCTCTCTGTCTGTTTCCATATATGTACCTCTACCTCAGTCTGTCTCTCTTTTTCATTTTGCCTAAGTTATGAAATGGAAGCTTAATTTTAACCCCACAAACACACTGGCACAGCTGGTGAGCTCCTTGGCGAAGATATGGAGAAGGATGTTTTTGGAGTAGGCCTCCTCTTTGGCCAGATTAATGTATCTAATCAAATTAAATGATAGCCCCAAATAGATGAATTAGCCAATAGCTCATTTCAAATCAACCAATGCAGCTAAATTTTCAACATTCTTCCTATTTTTCTCAAGGTATTTGGATAGATTCAGCAACATCAAAATATGAGTTGGAAAGATACAGAAAAATAATGCAAGAAAATAAGGCATGGCACAGCAAACAACAGGTGGCTCTGTGATATGCAGTTTGGGAAGCAGACACACTCCCCGAAGTATTCCTGCCTGGTTTTTTGAAAAAATAAAGAAAAATTGACATATCATTGGCCCAACTATTCAAAAAAGGAAAGAGAAGATCCAAATCAATAAAATTAGATATGAAAAAGGAAATCTAATGATAGACACCACAGAAATAAAAAGAATCACTAGAAACTATAAAGAGCTGTATGCCAACAAAATGGGAAACCTAGAAGAAATGGACAGATTCATGGACACATACAAACTACCTAAATTGAGCCATGAATACATAGAAAACCTAAACAGACCCATAACCAAGATGGAAATTGAATCAGTAATAAAGACCCTCCCATAAAAGAAAAGCCCGGCCGGCGCCGTGGCTCAACAGGCTAATCCTCCGCCTTGCGGCGCCGGCACACCGGGTTCTAGTCCCGGTCGGGGCGCCGGATTCTGTCCCGGTTGCCCCTCTTCCAGGCCAGCCCTCTGCTGTGGCCCAGGAGTGCAGTGGAGGATGGCCCAGGTGCTTGGGCCCTGCACCCCATGGGGAGACCAGGAAAAGCACCTGGCACCTGGCTCCTGCCATCGGACGAGCGTGGTGCGCCGGCCGCAGTGCGCCGGCTGCGGCAGCCATTGGAGGGTGAACCAACGGCAAAAGGAAGACCTTTCTCTCTGTCTCTCTCTCTCACTGTCCACTCTGCCTGTAAAAAAAAAAAAAAAAAAAAAGAAAGAAAGAAAGAAAAGCCCAGGACCAGATGGATTTACTGCTGAATTCTACCAGACATTTAAAGAAGAACTAACTTCAGTTCTTCTCAAGCTATTCAAAATAATTGAAAGGGAGGGAATTCCCCCCAATTCTTTCTATGAAGCCAGCCTCACCTTGATTCCTAAACCTGAAAAAGATGCAACAGAAAAAGAGGAATACAGATCAATTTCCCCGATGAACATCGATGCAAAAATCCTCAATAAAATTCTAGCCAATCAAATCCAACAACATATCAGATAGATCACCCACCCAGACCAAATGGGATTTATTCCTGGTATACAGGGATGGTTCAACATTCTCAAATCAATCACTGTGATAAATCACATTAACAAGTTGAGGAACAAAAACCATATGATTATCTCAATCGAAGTGGAGAAAGCATTTGATAAAATACAATACCCTTGCATGGTAAAAACTCTAAGCAAATTGGGTATAGAAGGAACATTCCTCAACATAATCAAGGCAATTTATGCAAACCCATGGCCAGCATCCTATTGAATGGGGAAAAGTTGGAAGCATTCCCACTGAGTTCCAGTACCAGACAGGGATGCCCACTCTCATCATTGCTATTCAGTATAGTCCTGAAAGTTTTAGCCAGAGCTATTAGGCAAGAAAAAGAAATTAAAGGGATACAAATTGGGGAGGAGGAAGTTAAACTAACCCTATCTGCAGATGACATGATTCTATATATAGAGGATCCAAAAAACTCCACTAAGAGACTATTGGAACTCATAGAAGAGTTTGGTAAAGTAGCAGGATATAAAGTCAATACAAAAAAATGAACAGCCTTTGTATACACAGACAACACCACAGCTGAGAAAGATTAATCTCATTCACAATAGCTAAAAAATTTCAAATAAATTGGAGTAAATTTAACCAAGGATGTCAAAGAGCTGTATGATGAGAATTAGAAAACATTAAAGATAGAAGATCTAGAAAAAATGATGAAATTCATATGGAGGCACAGGAGACCTTGAATAGCTAAAGCAATCTCATACAACAAAAATAAAGCCAGAAACATTACAATATCAGATTTCAAGACATACTACAAGGCATATATAATCAAAACAGCCTGGTACTGGTATAAAAATAGATGGATAGATCAATGGAATAGAATAGAAACATCAGAAATCAACCCAAACATCTACAACCAACTTATATTTGATCAAGGAGCTAAAACTAATCCTTGGAGCAAGGACAGTATCTTCAACAAATGGTGCTGGGAAAACTGGATTTCCACATGCAGCAGCATGAAGCAAGACCCCTACCTTACACCTTACACAAAAATCCACTCAAAATGGATTAAAGGTCTAAATCTATGATTTGACACCATCAAATTATTAGAGAACATTGGAGAAACCCTGCAAGACATTGGCACAGGCAAATACTTCTTGGAAAAGACCCCAGAAGCACAGGCAGTCAAGGCCAATATTAACAAATGGGATTACATCAAATCGAGAAGTTTCTGAAACTTCACTTCAGGAAAGTGAAGAGGACACCAACAGAATGGGAGAAATTATTTGCAAATTATATAACTGATAAAGTTTTAATAACCAAAATCTACAAAGAAATCAAGAAACTCCACAACAACAAAACAACCCAGTTTAGAGATGGGCCAAGGACTTAAACAGACATTTTTCAAGAGAGGAAATCCAAATGGCCAATAGACACATGAAAAAATGTTCAGGATAACTAGCCATTAGAGAAACGGAAATCAAAACCATAATGAGGTTTCACCTCACCCCAGTGAGAAACGGCTTTCATACAGAAATCAACAAACAACAAATGCTGGCAAGGATGTTGGAAAAAGGTACCCTAACCCACTGTTGGTGGGAATGCAAAGTTGTAAAGGCATTATGGAAGACAGTTTGGAGATACCTCAGAAATCTAAATATAGTCCTACTATACAACCCAGCCATTCCACTCCTCAGAATTTACGCAAGGGAAATTGTCAAATAAAAGAGCTATCTGTATTTCCATGTTTACTGCAGCTCAATTCACATAGCTAAGACATGGAATCAACCTAAATGCTCATTAACAGAAGACTGGATAAAGAAATTATAGAATATGTACTCTATGGAATACTATACAGCAGTAAAAAAAAATCTAGTCATTCACAACAAAATGGATGAATCTGGAAAACACCATACTTAATGAAATAAGCCAGTCCCCTAGGGGCAAATATCATATGTTCTCCCTAATCTGTGACAACTAAGAAAACACCTAAAAGGAAACCTGTGGAAGTGAAATTGACACTACGAGAAGCAATGACTTGAACAGCCCTAGTCTTGACTATTGAGGAATGGTTTATTATTTTTTTTTTTACTATTTTCTTTTTCTACTTAATACCATTGGTTGAATTCTTTACTTAGCACAGAATTATTCACAGGTGTTTAAATCCATTTGAAAAGAGATCTCAGTAAAAAATAAGAGTGGGAATAAGAAAGAGAGGAGCTGTACAGTTCAGCACACATTCCCACAGGCTTACCCTTAAGGGTAAAGCTAAAAACTTGCCATGGGACACCAAATGCCATTAAGCTGGGTGGTACTGATGCCATCTTACATGTTAAAGTGATCATTTTAAGTATGTAACTGATCATATAGATAGATTTAAGTGTCAAAGGGATCACACAATAAGACAAAGTGTCTGATAATAACAATTGATAGAATTAAAAAGGAGAGAATGATCCAACATGGAAAGCAGGCCACACAGCAGACTCATAGAATGACAAACGCCTTAAGCAGAACTCTAACCTCAGAATCAGCCCTTAAGGCATTCGGATCTGGCTGAAAAGCCCATGAGAACATTTCAGGCATGGAAAGCAAAGACACTGTGGCGAAAAATGATCTACATGAAGGATCTCTGTGAGAAAGGGACCATCAAAGAAGGATGTACTTTTCTCTGAAGGGAGGAGAGAACTTCCACTTTGAATATGGCCTTGTCTAAATAAGATTGGAGTTGGTGAACTCAAGAGGCTTCCATAGCCTTGGCAGCTCATGACAAGAGCCTCGGGTGATGACTGATGTCATAAATGAGAATGCTAATTGTTAAATCAACAACAGGAGTCACTGTGCACTTGCTCCCCATGAGGGACCTCTGTCCTTCATGAGTTGTACAATGAGAATTGACAGTAAAACTTGTCTTCAAACAGTACTTTACACTTTGTGTGTCTGTGGGTGCAAACTGTTGAAATCTTAGTATATACTAAATTGATCTTCTGTATATAAAGATAATTAAAAGTGAATCTTAATGAAGAATGGGATGGGAGAGGGAGTAGGAGGCAGGACGGGAATGGGGGTGGGAGGGTGGGTATGGGGGAAGAACTGCTATATTCCTAAGGCTGTACCTATGAAATTTGTATTCATTAAATAAAAGCTTTCTAAAAAAACAGTAGTGCTAGGGAGGCTAGAAGTCCATCATCAGGCAACCCCCCTGTTTCAGCCTTTCTTCCTGGCTTGTGGACAATATCTGCTCACTGTGCCACTGCATGAGAGAAAGAGGAACAGGTCAGGGTTTCAACATGGGAGCCTGGTGAGCACACAATTCAGTCCGTAGCTGTCTATTTTCATTTATTTGCCTGAATACTACCCTTTCCACCTTAAATATCCAATAGAAGAGAGAATATAAATTGATACTATGTTAGTGATACCAATACTTAAGCCCTTCAAAAACACAAAATGATTTTCTTCATTTCTTTCCTCAAATTTCTAAAATGTCTATACGGAAAAAAGGTTGTATAGTGGCAAAGGCAGGAGCTATGGAATCAAACTATGTGCTTTTGGATCCCTCTTCATTATTCCCTATGGATATGACCTGGAAAAATCAATTATTCTAATAAAGCCTCCATGTCTTAATCTGAAAAACAGATGATGGCCAAAGTACCTCAGAGGGTTGTCTTGACTCTTACTGAGCTAACAGTACCAAAAAACTCAGTCTGGTCCCAACTTGATCTGGCTGGGTGGGAATGAACAGCCTATGGCAGAGTGATGACAGTTACTATCATCACAATAAGTAATGTGATCTACGAAGTTAACACAGTGCTGAGGGGGTAGCATGGTCATCATGATTCCATTCCTAATGTTTCCAGTGACCTCCGCTGGGGGAAGCTGAAAAAGGAGAAGACCATCATGTTGTTCCAAAAGGGAACACATTGTTGTTGTTATTGACGCAGTCTTAGCATTCATTTCCGACAGCCTGCTGAGTTCTTTTAGACAACATAACTGGGTGTGATTGGTGATAATACTAGAATAGGCATGGGCTATCAGCTAAGCTTGCTACATGTCATCTTGTCTAACTGTGTTCCTAGAGTGTTCTTAGGGCTAAAAGCAAAATGTCCCTCAGCAGCTGCACAGTGAATCAGTGCAGGAGACACAGGGCTCAGGAAAGGGAGAAGACAACAGTGCTGGGAGAGTGCAGACTGCCCTGTGGGAGGATCAACACCCCAGCTCCCATGATTGCCGGTGGGGTCCAAGGGCTATGTTTCTTCCCAACCTTCCTACATGGTTTTCTGCATCTGCCTAGCCCATGGCCCAATCCTAATGTATACTTCTTAAAACCTTCTGAGTGTATACTGTTGAAATCTTTGAGACAATATGTTAAAATGTTTCAGTTATGTTTTTCTGAATAGACTATGGATGACACTGCTGCTGCATTCTCCTCTCTCTTCCTTCCCTCTGGTCCATATCAAGAAGCAAAAGGTGGCCAGAGCTATGGTGCAGAGGGTTAAGCCACCATCTGCAGTGCGGTATCCCATATGAGTTCAAGTCTCAGCTGCTCTACTTCCAATGCAGTTCCCTGCTAATGTGCCTGAGAAAGCAGCAGATGATGGTCCAAGTGTGTGGATTACATGGGAGACCCGGATGAAGCTCCTGGCTCCTGGCTTCAGCCAGTCCCAGCCTTTGTCATTGAAAGATTCTCTCTCTTTGTCTCTCCCTCTCTTACTGTAACTCTTTCAAATAAATAAATAAATAAATAAATCCTTAAAAAAAGAAGCAGCAAAGATCTTGCTACAATTTTTTGAGGTTGAAGCACAGTGCTGGCTACCCCTTCCATGGGCAGTTCAGCATACAGCAGTGAATACTGTTGGCTTTCAAAGATATAACCACGTAGAATGTAAAGATTTTTAGAGATCTGATTTTAGAAAATACAAATAATAGAATTTAAAACAGAAAGGACAGTTTCCATTCTACAGTAATTCCAACATAAATTTTTATCATACTCACGTTGAATAAAATGACACCTAATACAGCTTAATTCAATAAAATTGAGCAAAAATAATTATTTATAACTTAAACCAAAAATTAATTCCTCAAAATCTCTGTAAACTGAACTTGATTACTGAACACTTTGTCTGAATAGTTGGAAAATTATGTTTCACTACTGTGCAGATTCATACCTGATTTCTTCTTTAGACAACATATAGAAAAGGTACTGGAGAGTCTTCCATCTTTGAGTCCCTCCATTCATTCATCTATTATCTGATGGAATACCTGAGGAAGATGTAAATACAGTCACTCAGGGAGAAACTGTTAAGTTTTGCAAAGCCCATGAAGGGAAACCACTGGACCCTCCACTGGTAAAAGATTGCAAAAGGTGAGAGGAAAAGGCTGAGGAAACACTCTATTCCATGTGATTTTTGGGGGGTCATGGAGTGAGCTTCCTTGTCCAGGGATAGAAGGAAGAAATCATCTGAACTTTAAACAAGAGCACAATTGTTTTATCCATGAAGCCCACAGTTCAACTTCCTTACTATGGCCGGCGCCGTGGCTCAACAGGCTAATCCTCTGCCTTGCGGTGCCGGCACACCGGGTTCTAGTCCCGGTCGGGGCACCAGATTCTGTCCCGGTTGCCCCTCTTCCAGGCCAGCCCTCTGCTGTGGCCCGGGAGTGCAGTGGAGGATGGCCCAAGTGCTTGGGCCCTGCACCCCATGGGGAGACCAGGTAAAAGCACCTAGCACCTGGCTCCTGCCATCGGATGAGCGCGGCGTGCCATCCGCGGCAGCCATTGGAGGGTGAACCAACAGCAAAGGAAGACCTTTCTCTCTGTCTCTCTCTCTCTCACTGTCCACTCTGTCAAAAAAAAAAAAAAAAAAACTTCCTTACTAATATTACAGTCATAGAACCTGAAGATGAAGAAAAAAATTGACCTTAACTTGAACATTGCAGCATTAGTGACACCTGGTGGAAAATGGAGGAGTTACAATAAAGCATAATATGGCTATTCTGATCTTTCATGTGTAGTAAATTTAAGAAAAAAATGTACCAGCTAAGTAATCAAATAAAAACACAAAGTGGGGACTGGTGCTGTGGCTTAGCGGGAAAGCCTCTGTCTGCAGTACAGCATCCCATATGGGCACTGGTTCGAGTCCCGGTTGCCCCAATTCCGATCCAGCTCTCTGCTATGGCCTGGAAAAGCAGTGGAAGATGTCCCAAGTCCTTGGGCCCCTGAACCCATGTGGGAGACCTGGAAAAAGCTGCTGGCTCCTGGCTTCAGCTCAGCTCAGTTCTGGCCATTGCAACCATTTGGGGAGTGAACCAGTGAATGGAAGACTTCTCTCATTCTCTCTTCCTCTGCATCTCTGTAACTCTTTCAAATTAATAAATAAATCTTAAAGAAAAAAAAAACACAAATTGCAAAACATGTCCATGGGGATATATGGCTTTTGAACCTATAGCTTAAAAATATAGGACAAGGGCTCGTGCTGTGGCACAGCAGGTAAAGCTACCGCCTGCTGTGCCAGCATCCCATATGGGTGCCAATTCAAGACATGGTTACTTCACTTCTGATCCAGCTCTCTGCTTTGGCTGAGGAAAGCAGTGGAAGATGGCTCAAGTGCTTAGGCCCTTGTACCCATGTGGGTGACCCAGAAGAAGCTCCTGGCTCCTGGCTTTGGATCAGGTCATCTCAGGCCATTGAGTACATTTGGGAAGTGAATCGGCAGATAGAAGAACTTTCTGTCTGTCTCTCCCTCTCTTTGTCTGTATCTCTACCTCTCAAATAAATAAAATTTTTTTTTAAAAAGATAATGATGTTACTTTCTTCTCTCTCTCCCTCCCTGTCCCTCTCCCTTTCTCTTTCTTCCTTTCTTCTTTCTCCTTCCTTCCTTCCTTCCCTTCCTCCCTCCCTTCCTCCTTTCATTTTTTTTTAATTTGACAGGTAGAGTTATAGACAGTGAGAGAGACAAAGAGAAAGGTCTTCCTTCCATTGGTTCACCCCCTAAATGGTAGCTACAACCGATGTTGTGCCGATCCGAAGCCAGGAGCCAGGTGCTTTCTTCCGGTCTCCCTTGTGGATGCAGGGGCCCAAACACTTGGGCCATCTTCCACTGCCCTCCCGGGCCACAGCAGAGAGCTGGACTGGAAGAGGAGCAACCGGGACTAGAACCTGGCACCTATATGGGATGCTGGCACCACAGGCAGAGGATTAACCAAATGAGCCATGGCACTGGCCCCTCTTTCTTTCATTTTTGAGATAACATATTTTTAATTTACATTACAGCCAAGGGCTTAATGTCGTACCAAATAAAAAGTTAACAAGTAAAAAAGCAAAAAGACCTAGTTTAGTGGCAATATTGGCAAGGGATATAAACAATAATTTAATGGAAAAATGACCCTTTTATTCATATACAGTAAATTTTAAAGTAACCACAGATCATTAAAACTATAGTAGTACAACATTCTTAATGACTGGTTTGACAAAGATATAAAACAATGTTTGACAAAACTATATTTGCAGCAATAAAGATTCACACACGCATTTGGGGTTCCCCCCCCCAAAGAAACCTTTTATTTAAGGAATACAAACTTCATGCATTTCCTAAGTACAACTTTAGGAATACAGTGATTCTTCCCACCATACCTGCCCTCCCACCCACACTCCCAACCCTCTTCCTCCTCCCTCTTCCATTCCCAGTCTCATTCTCCACTAAAATCCATTTTCAATTTACTTTATACACAGAAGACCAACTTTCTACTAAGTAAAGAGTTCAACAATTTGCAGGAAACGAAACAAAACAAGAAAACAACAAAAAAATTTGACAGTTGAGACAAGGACTGTTCGAAGTCACTGCATCTTGAAGTTCCTTTCACTTCTTTTCTATTTTAGAAACTTAATTAACTTTAAAGCAGCATGCAAGAATGATACATCTTTTGGGGGCAGCACTATGGTGCAGTGGGTTAACACCCTGGCCTGAAGCACCGGTATCCCATACAGTGCCAGTTCGAGACCCGGCTGCTTCTCTTCCTGTCCAGCTCTCTGCTATGTCCCGGGAAAGAAGTAGAAATGGCCCAACTCCTTGGGCCCCTGCACCCACGTGGGAGACCCAGAAGAAGCTCCTGGCTCCGGATCAGCACAGCTCCGGCTGTTGCGGCCATCTAGGGAGTGAACCAGCAGATGGAAGACCTCTCTCTCTCTCTCTCTCTGTGCCTCTCCTCTGTGTAACTCTGACTTTCAAATAAATAAATCTTAAAAAAAAAGAATGATACATCTTTTGCTAGCACTTAGACATAACTACAACTTGTGAGACGTAAGAATATCCTCCACTTAATACATTAAAAGCAAGTAAGTCCTTGAGAATGAGTTTTATCATTAATTAAGGAAGTACCTAAGAAAACAAGCAATGGAGTTGGAAACTTAGGCATAACTAAAATTTATGAGACCTAAGAACATCCTCCACTTAATGCTCTAAAACAAAACAAATCTTTGAGAACAAGTTTTACTTTATTTATTTGAAAATCAGAGTTACACAGAGATAGGAGAGACAGAGAGAAAGAAAGGTCTTCCATACGATGGTTCACTCCCCAGTTGGCTGCAACGGCCAGAGCTGCGCTGATCCAAAGCCAGAAGCCAGGAGCTTCTTCTGGGTCTCCCACGTGGGTGCATGGGCCCAAGGACTTGGGCTATCTTCTACTGCTGCCCCAGGCCATAGTAGAGAGCTGGATGGGAAGTGAAACAGCCGGGTCTCAAACTGGTACCCATATGGGATGCCAGCACTTCAAGCCAGGGCATTAACTTGTTGTGCTAAAGCACCGGTCCCAAGTTTTACTGTTAACTCTCATAATACAACTCTTTGAAGTCCTGCATGGGAAGTTAGTGCACAGTGACTCCTGTTGTTAATTTAACAATTAACACTCCTATGTATGTTGTAGTGATTACTCGAGGTGCTTGACATAAGCTGCCTAGGCTATGGAAGCCTTTTGGATCCACAAAATCCTTCAGTATTTATACAGGGCCATAAGCAAAGTGGAAATTCTCTCCTCCTTTCAGAGAAAAGTGTCTCTTTCTTTGATGACCACTTCTTTCCACTGAGGTCTCACTAACCAACATCCTTCATATAGGACATTTTTTGCCACAGTGTCTTGGCTTTCCATGCCTGAAATGCTCTCATGGGCTTTTTAGCCAGACCAGAATGACAGGCATTTGTTTTTGACATCTAATTTTAGCTCCCACATATAAGGAAGAACATGTGTTATCTTTCTGTGTCTGGCTTATCTCATACACCACGATGTCTTCCAGTTGCATCCATTTTGTTTCAAATGCTAGAATTCCATATTTTTTTTTTAAAGATTTATTTATTTGAAAGGCAGAATTAGAGACACAGAGGAAGAGAGAGAGAGTGAGGCATTTGATCTGCTGGTTTACTTCTCATTCAGCCACAATGACCTGAGCTGTACCAATCTGAAGCCAGGAATGAGGAGCTTCTTCTGGGTCTCCCACGTGGGTGCAAGGGCCCACGGATTTGGGCCATCTTCTGTGGCTTTACCCATTATGCCAACCCCGAATTCCATTTTTTAATAGCTGAATAATATCCCATCATGTGTATATACTACATTTTCTTTATCTATTCATCTGATGATGGACACCTTGGTTGGTTCCATATTTTGGCTATTAGAAACAGTGCTACTGTAAATGTGGTCATGCATGTTTCTCTTTGATACAACATGTTCATGTCATTTGGGTATATACCCAGAAGTGGGATTGTGTGATCATATGGCAAGTCCATTTCTAGCTTTAAATAAATCTTCATGCTATTTTTCACAGTGGATGCACTAATTTACATTCCCACCAACACCATATAAGAGTTCCCCTTTCTCCACATCCTTGTCACCATTTGTTACTGTCTTGGATTTTAATCATTCTGACAGGGGTCAGGTGATAGCTGACCTTGGTTTTTATTTCCATTTCCCTGATGGATATCAATGTTGAGCATTTTTTCACATATTTGTGGGCCACTTGTATTTCTTCTTTTCAGAAATGTCTATTGAGGTCTTTTGCCCATTCTTAATGGGATTGTCTGGTTTTTTGTTGTTTTTAAGTTGCAGACATACTGGATATTAATCCTTTGTTGGATAGGTAGCATGCAAATATTTTTCCTATTCTATTGGACGTCTCTTCACTCTACTGATCATTTACTTTGCTGTGCAGAAGCTTCTGAGCTTGATATAATCCCATTTGTTTAGTTTTGCTTTTGTTGGCTGTGCTTTGGGGGTCTTGTCCAAGAAGCTGTCTCCTACACCAATGTCTTAGAGTGTTTCTCCTACATTTTCTTCCAGCAACTGCACTGTCTCAAGTCTTAAATTTAGGTCTTTGATCCACCTTGAGTTGATTTTTTATATGGTTAGAGTTAAGGATCTAATTTCATTTTTGCCAACACCATTTATTGAAAGGATTACCCTTACTCCAATGTACAGTCTAAGCACTTCTGCCAAGAATTAGTTGGCTATATTACATAGATTAATTCCTGGGCTCTCTGTTCTGTTCCATTGATCTACGTGTCAGTTTTTATGCCAATGAAGTGTTGTTTATGTGTTGTTTTAATTACCATAGCTTTATATTATGCTTTCAATGTAGGTATTGTGATGCTTCCAGCTTGATTGTTTTTGTGCTCAGGATAACATTTTTCTATTCTGTCTTTTGTGATTCCATATAAATTTTAGGTTGTTTGTTTCTAATTCTGTAAGAATGTCATTGGTATTTTGATAAGGATTGCATTGAATATATAGACATCTTTAGGTATATAGATATTTTAATGATATTGATTTTTCAGATCCATGAGCAAGGAACACCTTTCCATTTTTTCTGTCCTTGATATTTCTTTCATCAATGTTTGATAATTTTCTTTGTAAATATCTTCCACTTCTTCAGTTAAATTTATCCCTAAATAGTTTTGTAAAATATTTATTTATTTGAAAGGCAGAGTTAGAAAGAGAGAGAGAGAGAGAGACAGACAGACTTCCATCCACTGGTTCAGCTGTGCCAATCCAAAGCCAGGAGTCAGGAGCTTCTTTTGGGTCTCCCACACGGGTCAGGGGCCCAAGCACTTGGGCCATCTTCTACTGCTTTTCCAGGCCATAGCAGAGAGCTGGATCAGAAATGGAGCAGCTGGGTCTTGAACCAGCGCTCATATGGGATGCCAGTATTGTAGGAGGCGGCTTTACCTGCTATGCCACAGTGTCGGCCCCAATATTTGGGTTTTTATGGTCTTATGAATGGGATTTCTTTTTCAGTGAGTTCATTGTTAGCCAGTTTTAAAAAGCTGCTAGGGGCCAGCGCCGTGGTTTACTTGGTTAATCCTCCACCTGCAGCATTGGCATCCCATATGGGTGCCGTGTTCTAGTCCCGATTGTTCCTCTTCCAGTCCAGCTCTCTGCTGTGGACTGGGGGTTCAGTGGAGGATGGCCCAAGTGCTTGGGCCCCTGTGCCTGCATGGGAGACCAGGAGGAAGCATCTGGCTCCTGACTTTGGATCGGCATAGTTCCAGCTGAGGTGTCCATTTGGGGGGTGAACCAACAGAAGGAAGATCTTTCTGTCTCTCTCTGTCTAACTCTATCTGTCAAATAATAATAAAAAAAAAATCTGAAGCACCATCCACACATTAAAAAAAAATTAAAAGCTGCTGTTTTTTGTATATCTATTTTGTAACCTGCAACTTTACTGAACTGGTTTCTCAGTTCTAATAGCTTTTTGTTGGAGTGTTTAGGGTTTTCTATGTATAACATCATGTCATCTGTAAACATGAATATTTTGACTTACTTTTTTTTCAATTTGGATGCCTTTTTTCCTCCCCAACTGTGCTTGCTAAAACTTCAAGTACTATATTGAATAAGAGAGGTGAAAGCAGACATCCTTGTCTTATTTCAGATCAAATGGAAATGCTTTCAGGTTTTCCTCATTCAGTACAATATTGGCTGCTGTTTTGTCAAATGTAGCCTTTATAATTTTGAGGTATATTTCTTTTATACCTAATTTGTGGAGTATATCATGAAGTGGTGCTGAATCTTTTCGAATGCTTTCTCTGCATTATTGAAATGACCACATATTTCTTGTTCTTCATTCTGTTGATGTGATTTATGACAGTTATTAATCTGTAAATGTTGGACCACCCTTGCATCTCTGTGGTATATCCTATTTGATTATGATGTATGATCTTTTTGATGTGGTTTTGGATTCATATTGCTAGTATTTTGTTTTTTTTTGAGAATCTCTGCATCTAGGTTCATTAGGGATATAGGTCTGAGGTTTTCCTCTTGTGTTGTATCTTTGTTCAGTTTGCATATCCAAGTGATGCTGGCCTCATAAAAAGAGTTTGGCAGAGTTCCATCCTGTTCAGGATTTTGTAATAGTTTGAGAAGTACAGGAGTTAGTTTCTCTTTAAATGTATTTTTTAAAATTTATTTGACAGGTAGAGTTATAGACAGTGAGAGAAGAGACAGAGATAAAGGTCTTCCTTCCGTTGGTTCACTTCCCTTACTCCCCTTAGTGGCACTGTGCTGATCCGAAGCCAGGAGCCAGGTGCTTCTTCCTGGTCTCCCATGTGGGTGCAGGGTCCCAAGCACTTGGGCTATCCTCCACTGCCCTCCCAGGCCACAGTAGAGAGCTGGACTGGAAGAGGAGCAATCGGGACTAGAACCCAGTTCCCAAATGGGATGCCAGCACCGCAGGTGGAAGATTAACCAAGTGAGCCATGGCACCGGCCCCACTGTTTAAATGTTTTATAGGATTCAGTAGTAAAGCCATCAGGATGCAGGGGATTGGTCCTGTGCCCCAGAACTCACCCTGATTCTGGCTTTGATTGTCTCTGGTAGCAGCAGTGCATATGTCTGCTGGGCAATTTTTTAGCCATGTCTGGCCTCCATAGGTGTGGACGACAGGAGGGAGGCAATGTGACGTCCTTTCTCATCACCCAGCTGTTGCTGAGACCCCAGGAAGCTAACCAGACTGGAGTAAAAGTGGGCGACTATGGAATTCTCTCTCAGCTAAAGTTGCAGGTAGTGGGGCACAGGGTAATTTCTTCCTAACTTGACTTCATAGGATGGCAGCTCCTAGCTGGCTGTTGGCTGCACCATCTGGCGGGCTACAGAAGTGCCTTTTTCATCCTTCCTCTTATCCCACAGAGTCTTCATTGTTTTGTCACTTCTCCACTGAAAATTTTGTCACACCTCTGGAAATGTCTTTCCTTGTTCTTTTCATATTCCAGGGCACCTGTAATCAGTGTGGCTACATCCTATTCAGCCACCTTCCCAATGATGATGTTTTACAAGGGAACTGGAACTATCATAATATCAATTGCTCTTCAGAAGGAGAGTTTAGAATATATGTGATCAAGAGCAAACTGTGATCTATTACAGGGCTGGCAAACTGCAACTAATGGGCCAAATCCAGACCAAATGTTTTTGGTAATAGAACACAGACATGCTCCTTCATTTACATATTGTGTCTGTCTCAGGCCACAATGACTTGAGCACATATAGGAGACTGCATGTTTTAGAATATGAACTATTAATCTCCAGCAATTTACAGAAACTTTGTCAAGCTCAGGCCCATTTGATCGTTTTCTTTCTTTTTTTTTTAAGGATTAATTTATATGAGAGGCAGAGTTACATACAGAGAGGTCTTCCAATCACTGGTTCACTCCCCAGATGGCTACAGCGGCCTGAAATGGGCCAACCCTAAGCCAGGAGCCAGGAACTTCCTCAGGGTCTCCAATGTGGGCACAGGGACCCAAGCAGTTGGGCCATCCTCCACTGCTTTCCCAAGCCACTAGCAGAGAGCTGGATGGGAAGAGGAGAAGCTGAGACATGCACCCATATGGGATGCCTACACCTCAGACAAAGGCCTAACCCATTTCACCACAGCGCCAGCCCCATTAGATCACCTCCATCAAACATCCACATATCCTTCCCCACATCTCCATGAGTAATGTATACATTCATCCTCTGCATTTGCACACCCTGCAGCCCAAGGTTCAATCAATGGAGGATCAAAGGTTCTGAAAAAGAGAACTGCACCTGTACTCAACACGTATAGACTGTTTTTCTCATCAGCCAACACTAAACAGTACAGTATAACAAGCGCTTACACAGAATTCAGACAATATAATGTACTATACAGTGATCTAGGGATGGCTTAAAGTATACAGAGGATGTGAGTAGATGAAAGGCCAATGCTACAGCATTTTATAGAAGGGATTTGAGCATCTGCAGAATTTGGTACCCACAGACAGGGGACCTGGAACCAATCCCTGAAGATAGGAGGGACAACTGAACTTATCAGTCCAATAGAGTTTTGGTGTGCCCTTGACTTGACAAACATTGGAATGCTGGAGAAGTAGATGTGTGAAAGCCTTCAGAGTCCTGGCTAGCCACAAGACTCCAGTGGCAGCATGAGACCCATGGAACAGAACCACCTAAGCTGACCTGCAGACTTGCATGAGAAAAAAATGCTTACTGACAATACTCTGTGGGTGTCAGAAGCAGAAAAACTACCCAGGCTGGGCAATGTTGTACCTCTGGTTAAACATCCCCATGCAGGCTGACTTCTCTGGGTGCTACACTGGGAGAAGGATGCCCAAGAATCCCAAAGACCAGGTGTGGTTTAGTCCCTTCTGGACTTGACTTCAGATTTTGATGGGCTCAACTGGAGCAAGTTTTCACTCTTCTACCTATGGTAAGCAGAGAGTCAGAGTCCAGACCTGACCTACAGGCCCACCTCACCCTCTAGGAATCTGATTTCTTCATTTTGAATAATGTGTGGAAGCCAGCCTGATTCTCCAGCTGTTAGTTTAAATGTCTTCCTCCAGAGGTGAGCCCCACAGGGTGTAAAGAGAGTTGAACAACTCCCCTTGGAGCCATAGGCCAAAGTTTTCTCAACCCAGCTTACCAATAAGCTCCAGGCTGGGCTCATCAGTGAATTCCCAAATGTACATCTTTTAATTGATTCATAATCATTAAAGGGCAATATATCAGGATTGGCTGCTCAGAAGCCTCATGACAATGGAATTTCAGACTTTTCCAGAGTTAATTTGTGCTGTTTTCACAGAAGCAAAGCCCAACTAATGTAGAACTGGTGCCAACAGACCAGATGGCAGCTCCTCCCCGATATGAGCATTGCAATCCAGAGCATTAATTTCTGGTCTTGTCTCAGAGAGGCAGTAGTATAATGAGTCACAAAAGTGGTAATGATAGGATCATGTGGCTTACCAAATACAGAGATGACCGACATTTAAGTGTTACTAGTAATATGTAAGAATGTTGTACTACTAGAGTTTGGAAGAATTTTATTAATGTCATCTTTTAGCAAAGGACTATTCATTGTTTTTGAAAGTAGTCACTCTTTTCTATAAAAATTTACAATCATATTTCCTATAAAGGGTACCAGAATCTTCACCTCCATGTTTTTGCTGAGGCACTATTTCTTTTCTCCTTCAACCCATATTTCAAATGTTAGAGGTTATGAACAGCCCTCAAATTCAATTAAATTGTTTTTTGAGATTTATGTTTTTGAAAAAGTAAGAGAGAGAGGGAGGGAGGGAGGGAGGGAGGGAGGAAGGGAGGGAGAGAGGGAGAGAGGGAGAGAGGGAGAGAGGGAGGGGAAGATCTTTAATCCACTGGTTCATTCTCCAAATGGCCACAACATGGGGCTGGGCCATGCTGAGCCAGGAGCTAGTAATTCCATCCTGTCTTTCATGTGTAGTAAGGCCCAAGCAGTTGGGCCATATTCCGTTGCTTTCCTAGGTGCATTAACAGAGAGCTGGATTAAAAGTGGAGCATCTGAGACTCAAATTGGCACTGCAATATGGGATGCTGGTGTCACAGGTGTTGGCATAACCTGATACATCAGTATGCTGAGCCTCAACTGAAGTTTTATAAAGATTTTTAAAAATATTTACTATTATTTCATTTATTTGAAAGGCAGAGAGAGAGAGAGAGATCTTTCATGTGCTGGTTAACTCTCCAAATGGCTGCAAATTCAAGCCTGGGCTAGACTAAAGTCAGGAATCATCAGCTTTTTCCAGGTCTCCTATGTGGGTACAGGGGCCCAAAGACTTGGGCCAACTTCTGCTGCTTTCCCAGGCACATTATCAAGGAGCTGGATGGGAAATGGAGCAGCCAGGACTTAAACTGGTATCCTTATGAGATGCCAGCATTGTAGGCAGCAGCTTTATCCACTATGCCACAACACTGTTCCCTAAAGATTACTTTTTTAATTTAGTTGAAATGGAGAGAGAGAGAGAGAGAGAGAGAGAGAGAGAGATCTTCTATCCACTAATTCACTCCCTTAATAGCCACAATGGCCAGGGCTGAGGCAGGCTGAAGCTAGGAGCCTGGAACTCCATCAGGGTCTTGCATGAGGGTGACTTGGAACCCAAGCACATTTTTTTTTCTTCCTGGAACACTGAATGCATGTATTTATTTTTATTTAAATTCATATAAAAGGAACAAATTTCAGTTACGTGACTTCCCCTACTATGAGGATATAATATTTCAGAACAGCACACACTGCACCCACCACTCAATATTGCCACTGCTTTGGCCAGCACTGAGATGTGAAGAATGGAAGATTCTGCCCTCTATTCTCAGCAAGGACAGAGCTGGGTCAGAGTGATGCTTCATCTGGCTAAGATCACATTTAACACAGTTAAATGGGTCTGGTTGGTTATTTCATGGGCTTCTGCCATGTATTCCCTCCTCTTCTGGAACACATGAGCCGCAGAGAGGCCAGCACTTTGTGTCCATCATCCTGGTACTCAGCACACACTATTCTGCACATTCATAGATGCTTAATAGGCAACTGTTGAATGAATGGATTCAGACTATGTGTTTTTGCCTAATAAATAGGAAGGTTAAGTTAGTTATCAGATATAAAGTTTAGAACAGGGGCCGGCGCCGTGGCTCACTTGGTTAATCCTCCGCCTGCAGTGCCAGCATCCCATATGGGTGTCAGGTTCTAGTCCCGGTTGCTCTTCTTCCAGGCCAGCTCTCTGCTGTGATCCGGGAAGGCAGTGGAGGATGGCCCAAGTGCTTGGGCCCTGCACCCGCATGGGAGACCAGGAGGAAGCACCTGGCTCCTGGCTTCAGATCAGCGCAGCTCCGGCCATAGCGGCCATTTGGGGGGTGAACCAATGGAAGGAAGACCTTTCTCTTTCTCTCTCTCTCTCTCTCTCTCTCTCTCTCTCACACACACACACACACTGTCTAACTCTGTCAACTAAAAAAAAATAAAGAGTTTAGAACATCTAATACCAAGTATTTAATAAACTGAATTATTACCAAATGAGGTAACATTTAGACTAGACATTAGTTAAGATTTTGAAGAAATCTAAATTAAACTGACCTTGAAAAAAATAGGTGATAACTCAATAGAAAGATGTAACTGGTGACCATAGCAATGAAGACAAAGGAATAAGCATGGGTTTTAAGTAATAAAGGAAATGAAACTGACAATAAGCCTAATAGTATGCAAAGATACTGCAAACTGATATTTGCTAAACAGAACTAATCCCAAACATATAACTTTTTTAAACTAAGATTTTAAAGAAAGTTACAATTATAGCTACAGTTGTGTTACATACAATAGTGTGTAGAAAATAAAAATAATGAAAAGAATTAATTATTACAATGAATGTTTAAGAGTGGGTATTGTAGAATACTTTTTCTTTCTGGCACTAGCGTGTTTTCTGGAACACACACACATCTTCCTTGTGCATTATAATGCTTTATCTCCCATTTATACCTCAGGGCTCTGGTCATTAAGAAAACACTGAATACAGGGATGATTCCTAAAGCACAGCTTGGTTGTTTACCTAATAAACTGCAGTCAATGACAAACTGTGTAACACTTATAAGAAACTCCCAGAAATGACTTTAGTTGTGATCTGTCTGATCACTGAATAACTATCTGGATAACTATCGGGGACATTTTTCCAGGAAGCAAAAGAGTTCATTTTAGGTTTTCTTTTGAATTTTTTTAAATTTTGGATTGGGGCTTGTGTTGTTGCATAGTGGGTGAAGCCACTGCATGCAATACTGGTATCCCATATGGGCACTGGTTCAAGTCTTGGTTGTTCCACTTGCAATGCAGCTCCTTGCTAATGACCTGGGAAAAGCAGAAGATAGCCCAAGTGGGAGATCTGGAAGGAGCTCCTGGCTCCTGGCTTCAGCAGGGCACAGCCCTGGCTGTTGTAGCCATCTGGGGAACCAGCAAATGAAAGACTTCTTTTTCCCTCTCTCTCTGTAACTTTTTTTTAAAGATTTATTTATTTATTTCAAAGTCAGAGTTATACAGAGAGAGGAGAGAGGAGGGGGAGAGAGAGAGAGGGAGAGAGGGAGAGAAGGAGAGGAGAGAGGGAGAGAGGGAGAGAGGGAGAGAGGGAGAGAGAGAGGGAGAGAGAGAGAGAGAGAGGTCTTCCATCCGATGGGTCACTCCCCAGTTGGCCGCAACGGCCAGAGCTGTGCTGATCTGAAGCCAGGAGCCAGGAGCTTCTTCCTGGTCTCCCATGTGGGTACAGGGGCCCAAGGACTTGGGCCATCTTCTACTGCTTTTCCAGGACATAGCAGAGAGCTGGATCGGAAGTGGAACAGCTGGGTCTCGAACCAGCGCCCATATGAGATGCCGGCACTTCAGGCCAGGGTGTTAACCAGCTGCGCCACAACGCCGGCCCCTGTAACTCTTTCTAATAAATAAATAAATCTTAAAAAATTTTTTTGATTAACATGTAATATTTGTGCATTTTTGAGCTGTACAATGCAACTTTTCAACACAGACATAACTTACATGGACCATACCAGGACACCAGTCTTCTCATTTTCTGATCTTTTCTTTCTGCTTGGTGCCTTCGCAGCTCCACTCTTCGAGTTCTGAATGCAGCAGACAGGTCATCACCTGCAGCCAGTCACCGCACTGGGCTGCAAAACAATAGAGTACATTGGTAAGTATGGTTACTGTTGCGACACAAGGGGACCCAAATCAAGTGAGTAATGCACTAAAAATGAGATGTTTTTTAGGGCGGGTGTTGGGGTGCAGTGGGCAAAGCTACCACCTGCATCTCGTTTCACAGTGCCTGGAATCCAAGCTGCCTCTGCCTCAGCTCCCAGCCTCCTCAGGCACACCCTAGGAAGCAGCAGGATGATGGCCCAAGTGCTTAGGGCCCTGCTCCTGGCTGTGGCCTGGCACAGGCTCTGCTGCTGCGGGCATTTTATAGCGAAACAGCAAATGGAAGCTCACTCCCTCTCTCTCTCTCTGTCACCCTGCCTTTCAAATAGATTAAAAAAAATGATTTCTTTTTTAAAAAAAGAATAATTTTTAAAGACCAAGTAAAATTCTCCTTGGGACCTACATAACGGGGCAGGCCCAACACATATCCTCACTATCCCGTTTCCTTCCAGCCACTCTTTAGGGCTGTCCTTTCCCGTGAGATGATTAAAAGCACTTCCAGCAAAGAAAACTTGAGCGCCTTTCACGTGGTTATCTAATCATGCTGGCCTTGTAGTAACGCCTAAATACCTAATTCAGCATTGCCTCACGCAAGATTTGGTCTTGTTTATCAGGCTAACTGGAGGCTCCAGAGTGCACCTGCAGACGGGGTCTGTGAGGTGAGACGGCAGCGCCCAGGCCGCGCCCTGGGCCGCCGGGTCCTGACTGCGGGCTGTGCGGAGGGGTCGCCCCGCCGCTAGGAGCCCCCAGCCCGGCGAAATGTTGAGCTCCGAGCGGGCGGACAGGGCTCGCAGTCGCCGGAGCACCGCCCGAGGCTCCGCGTCTCACGGCCCGCTGCGACGGCACGGGGAGCCCCGCGCTTCCCACTCCACAGCTTCGGGGCACCTCAGCGGGACGGGGCCGCGTGCGGGGCCGTGGGTCTGCGCCGAGCCCGCGGCGGGGCTCTGGGCCCGGCTCGGGCCAACAGGGACGCCCCGAGCGCGGCGTCCCCCGCTGAGCCCTGGGAGCGCGAGCGGGAAGCCTGAGGTAAAAGCGGAGTCGCGGCTGCAGCGAAGGCGCTGGGAGGCGGGAGGCGGCCGCGGGCGGCCCAATCCTCTTCGCCGCCGCGACGGCGGCCCCGCCCCCGGCGCAGACCTCTCGGCGGCGGCAGCGACCCCTGCCGGTGGCCGCGCGCACCGGGCCTGGATTTGACCCTGAAAAATATTTCAGGGCTCCGGGCTCTGGAGCTGTGGGTCAAGCCGCGGTCAGGACGCCAGCGGCCTCTTTCGCGTTGCGCCCTGCTAGTGAGCCTGGGAAAGCAGCAGCAGATGGCCCAGGTAAGTGGACCCCTGCTCCCGACTGGGAGACCTGACGGCGTTCCTGGCTCTCCGCTTCCCCAGGCCCAGCGCTGGCTGTTGTGACCACTTGTGGAGTGACCCACGAATGGAAGACCTGCCTCTCGCGCTCACTGTCCCCCTCTCCCTCTGTGTCTGCCAGTCTGCCTTTCAAATGCATCTTGACTTGAAAAAAAAAAAGAACAATATTCAGTATCTTCAAGACCTGCGTTGCATGCGCTTAGAACATACAAAAGCCTCATGTAGTATGCTGTGTGGTATCACCAACAGTTGTTTCTCTCATGCACATTCTCGGACCAAGGCCGTGTAGGGGTAGAGGGGGTCGGTGCTGGGGAACGCAGCCCTTCCCGTTCCAAGTCAGGAAATGGAGGCTGGGAGGAAGCTCTGGGCGCGGCTGTGCGCCTTTGGAATTGGCTAAATTACTGAAATCAACCCATCTGAGCCCGCAGGCCCGGGCTCCAGGATACGCAGGGGCACTTGCTGGAGGAGGGGGATGGAATGAGGGCAGCTGGGGGAGGGTGGAGAGTTCAGGGTGAAGCTGTCTCAGCTGTGGCTGTAGCAGTGTCGCTTCTATCAGTACAAATAGACCTGCTTCATTAAGCTCACACAGTCTTGCATCCCATGCCACACTTTATTCATTCCACCCCCAAGCGTTGCTTGCAATGTTTTGCTATTTT
This sequence comes from Sylvilagus floridanus, assembly GCA_949820135.1. NCBI lineage: Eukaryota > Metazoa > Chordata > Mammalia > Lagomorpha > Leporidae > Sylvilagus > Sylvilagus floridanus. The sequence continues at coordinate 89,043,144 of OX463238.1, forward strand.
GAACAATTTGTAATGAGCATCTCTGGGTAGGTTTCCTTGTGGTCCTATGCAAGAGCTTCTTTAGTTATATTTGCAAGCATATTATGGGAATCCCTGAATTTTTTGTTAACTTCTCCTCCTTATCAGACTGTTTTAACCTGTGGCAGTCTGGTGAACACAACCCATATTTTATCTTCATTAGTGTTTTTTGCGGATTACTAGAGAGAATGAACATTCTTTGTTTTGTATTGGCTATCTTGCTCCCCTCTTCTGTGTTGTCTGTATGTGCCTATGCCAGTTTTGAACTTCTTTCTCTTGGGTTATTGGGCTTTCATTAATGAATTTTAGTATCCAGGTTTTCCGTTTCCTTAAATGTTCGGTAGGACTGTACCTGGTTTGGGTCCCTTTTGTCCATCTGTATTGATACGCACTGCCGATGTCTGGAAAGGCCCTGCGGGGCGTCCAGATGCTCACCAGGGCTGATGCCAAGGCCTTCGTTCTCTCTACTCCTGCCCCCAAGGAAAAGTGAAGGCAGCACCAGCATAAGATACAGCTACCGAAAGACAATGGTTTTTTAACTGAAGGAATTGTGAGAAGCAAAGGTTTTCCAGGTCATACCGAATCTTAGTCTTAGAACTCCATAAGTGTGCTCGTTAATGCATATTTTCATCAAAGCTAATAAATTATTGATGAGTAAATGGTTATTGAATCTGAAGCCAATACTAGGTACCTGGAACAAATCACATCTAGTCACTGGATGTTGCCTTCAAAATTCGCTTGTATATACTGCTGGATTCTGTTTGTTAATAATGATGAAGGATTTTGTACCGCAAGGGACATGGTTTCCTTTACTATCTCTGTTGTGTTTTAGTGTCAGGGTTTCTCAGACTTAATGAAAGGCGTGGTGTAATATGGGTACCACTTTGCCTTTAAATATGTGATCATGTTCACCAGTGAAACTACTGGGGCCTGAGATTTCCTTGTAGGATGGCTTTATTGATGAATAAATAAATAAAATGTATTATTGAATTCTACTGGAATAGAATTTCTAGTGTCATCCCACTTTTGCACAGCTGTTTGCTTGTTTTCAAATAGCGTCTTCATTTTATCTAATTGGTTGACTTTATTGGCAAAGTTGATTAATGTGCTTTTGTTTTATTCTTCCATATTACAGAATTGCTGCGAAGAAACAGATGTGTTACTAGGTGAAAAAAACATAAGGCAGGGGCGAGATCATAACTCTTACTATAACATGTGTTCTCTATCTTGGAAGAACAAACTGATCATCCACGGTCCTGTTTGTTTGCTAAGGCACTAATCCATCCACGAAAGCAGAGTCCCTGGGCTACCTATTATGGGGAAATGATGATGAAGGCGACCTCACCTCAGTTTTGTCTCACATAGAAGAATTTCCACGTGAACAGGACAGTGAGCATAGCAAGACTTGGCTAAGTCAGCAGGCTCCTGTGGCAGCTGTCCGGAGGGGGCTCCAAGGGAGAAAAACCTGAGAAGCTTGTAGAGGTGGGGTCTTTTAAGCACTATTCTGAGGAGCAGAATAACAGCTAATAATCAACCAGTGGGCAGGGACAAAACCCATCACACGGCTGGAATCGTAATCCTGACTAGCCTGTTCATTTCCCTGCTCCACGACAAGAGAGATCTGGCTGGAGAGCTGTATTCTCTCTGAAGTCAGCTTTCCCCACTCTCCAGCTTGTGACCAGGCCAGGCAGTGGTGCAGAAAAAAATCAGGCACTTTAAGTTCTGGGGGCCCAAGGAATCCCCATTTTTTGTAACATATTAAATAAACTTCAGTACAGATTTTTTTAAAAAAAATATTTGAAAGGCAGGGTTATATATACACACACACACACACACAGAGAGAGAGAGAGAGAGAGGCAGAGAGGGAAAGAGACTCTTCCCTGGATGGGTTCACTCCTCCAAATGGCCACAGTGGCATCAAGCCAGGAACCTGGAACTCTAGGTGTCAGGGGCCCAAGCACTTTGGCCATCATCTGCTGCTTTCCCAGGCACATTAGTGGGGAGCTGGGTCTGAAGTGGAGCAGCCAGAACTTGACTTGGTGCTCGTATAGAATGCCGGCATTGCAGGGAATGGCTTAACCTGCTGCGGCACAACGCCAACTCCTGCGGAAGCTCAACTGCTTGTTCCCTTTGGTTATACTTTGTAGGTATAAAATGCATGCTGAATGTGACTCAGGAAACCCAGGGGAAGTGCTGGAGAATCACGTGAAACATTTTGAGAGTAAAAATAAGTTTATGTCCACACGGTTTGCACCAGTAATCAGACTCGCTGATGAAAGTATCTCTGTGTGATTGAATTGTCATTTGACAGTCATGCATTCTTCTCTGTCCCATCCCCAGACTGAATGATCTGTACTCAGTGGTACTCATGGAACATCCTGAAGGTTCTGGCATAACTGAATTCTCAAACACCTGTAAATTTCACTTGATTTTGAAAGCAGTTATGTTGCTAGATCACATGGTTCCTATAACTATCCTTTTTTTTTATTATTTGAAAGGCAGAAAGAGAAAGAGGGAGAAAGGGAGAGAGGGAGAGAAAGAGAGAGATAGAGAGAGAAATAGGTCTTCCATCCGCTGGTTCACTCCCCAGATGGCCGCAACGGCCAGAGCTGAGCCAATCCAAAGCCAGGAGCCAGGAGCCTTCTTCCCGGTCTCCCACTTGGGTGCAGGGGCCCAAGGGCTTGAACCATATTCTATTGATTTCTCAGGCCATAGAAGAGAGCTGGATCAGAAGTGGAACAGCCAGGATTCGAACTGGCACCCATAAGGGATGCCAGCACTGTGGGTGGTGGCTTCACCCGCTATGCCACAGTGTCAGCCCCATAGCTATCCTTATGAACAGAGCTGAACACCTCCTTAAAAGCTATAGCTTGGAGCATATAAACTAAACAAAGCTTCTTTGTTTAATCATAATCTGTTAATGTACATTTAAGGGTGTCATTTGAGCAATTCATAATATCATCTATTGGCATAAAAATTTACTTGACACTAATACATTTCATCAGGAAAACTTTCCACCCTCATGGTTCTCATTGCAGTTCTATGGGCCTGAGATGCTGTGTTAACTGAAGACTTGATGCAAATGCACTTACACACAAAGCCTTCCTGGCACTAATAGTACTTAGCAGCTGCTGTTATCCTTGACATCTTAGAAGAATGTTGTCAGTGCTACTTTTCCTAGTTACTAGTCAGCTCTGTGCTTCTGGGTGTCCTTGTATGTGATTTAAAATTATACAGGCGACATGAGGGACTTTTTATTCCTTTGTTTTGTACCAGGAAAAAGCTTTAGAATATTTGGCATTTACTGGATGCAGGAGAGAGAAAAAACTCACACAATAGCTTGGCTCAAAGTTCAGAATCAAGTTTCCACTTCCATGCAACTATGACAGACACGATTTGATATTGCCAAGCTGAGCTGGGTTAGTTGAGGTTCCAGGTCCTGGGTCTGGGAGTTCTTTCTCTTTTTCTTTATAATTATTTTCATTTTCAAAAGCTGTAGCATTTCTATTTGCACGACATTTACATTAAACTCAAAAGATGGAAATAGAATACATATTGCAATGACTGTTTAAAATCTTGTTTCTATAATCACATAGAAATATAAACTTTTCTTACTTTTTAGGCAAGTGATTTGTTAAGCATATTTTGTTAGGCAGTTGTTACTGTTGAAGATAATAAAACCCCTGGGCATTGGCCTAGTCTCATTTCTTTTTTAAAAGATTTTATTTATTTGAGGGGTAGAGTTATAGACAGAAAGAAGGAGCGAGAGAGAAAGGTCTTCCATATGCTGGGTAACTCCTCAGATGGCCACAACAACCACAGCCAAGCTGATCCGAAGCCAGGAGTTTCTTCTGGGTCTCCCATGCAGGTGCAGGGGTCCAAGCACTTGGGCCATCTTCTGCTGCCTTCCCAGACCATGGCAGAGAGCTGGATCGGAAGTGGAGCAGCCAGGACTCGAACCAGCGCCCATATGGGATGCCGGCACTGCAGGTGGCGGCTTTACCCGCTACACCACAGCGCCAGACCCCCAGTCTCATTTTGATATTGTTTATATTTTTATGATGAGAATTATATTGCAATAATGGATTCTCCCCCCTATTGTTTATAACCAGGGTCTACATAGCCAGCTCTAAACTGCCTTTTAGTGCCACCAAAGCAATTCTTAAGGTTTGAGTTTTTCCTGCTTAGAGGAAGTCATAGACACACCCAAAATGGTGCCTCTCACTGCCCTTCTATCTCTAGTGTTTTCAAAGTTTCACATTTACACTCATTTTGGGGCCACAACCACATGATCATGATTCCTTAAAACATAATAGCATTAATGTGATGGTAATTCATCATAGATGTTTATCTTAAATCAATCTGCCACATATAATTCAAACTTTAATAGCCGTGCAGTAAGATGCAGTCACTTGGTTTCCAGTGTGTGATCTATGAAGATCTCTAGATGGCCAGTATTTTCATGAGGTCACGTCCTCAGCACTTCTTGGTAGCGTTTGGATTATCTTATGCAACAAGCATTCTTTTCTAAGCAGTTCCACCTAAACAGATGTTGACTCTGTCCTCTAATAAATTTCTTTAAAATATTCAAAATTGTTCACTTGAAGAGCAGAGAGAGCCATCTTCCATCTGCTGGTTCATTTCCCAGTTGCCTGCTACACCTAAGGCTAAGCCAGGCTGAAGCTAGAGAGACAGGCAGACAAAAGTTCCCATCAGCTGCTTCAGAGGCCTGTAACATTTGGGGCTTGGCTGAAGCCAGTAGCTGGAACTCATCCAGATGCCCCACATGGGAGCTGTCCAACTGCTTGAGCCATCACTCTGTGCTCAGCTAGCCATGATGTAATTTAAATTTCATCCTTAAAAAATAGGGAAATTTTGTAAAGAATGGCATTCAAAGACATTTATGTGGATTTATTGGCCACACTACTTTTTTCCCTTTAAACTCTTGATCATCTTGAAGTAACACTTTGACAGTAAGGACTCTGTTTTAGAGCACCTGAGAGTCCATCTTGAGAAAGCATATCCCACTGAGAGATTCTGGTCTGAAACTAACTATGGTCTAAAACTCAAGGCAATCACAGTCCACTGCATCCCATTTGGCAGAACAGAGAAACTCCCTAGAATGGTCACTCAAGCTTAAAACAGGCTGCTTCTGGGTTAATGTTAAGATTGTAATTTGTCTATTGTCAAGATTGTACTTGATATTAGTTTCCCATAGGCCTTAGGTAAGCTTCACCCTGGTAACCATCCATTTCCACATCCCCTCCAATCCTAGCAACCATGTATTCCCCCTCCCCTCGTTGTGGATTTTGCCTTTATAAACCCTGTTGCTTTGAGCTTCCGGGTCAAGAGTTCTTTAGGGCATGAGCCTGCTCTCCGCTACCAGCAATAAAGTACCATCAGATTTTACCAGTGTGTGGTGCTCCTCTGTTTGCACTTGCTTAGGCACAACAATCTGCCTAGAGAACATGTCCAACCTAATTCCACCTCCTCTTCTGTTCTCTGTGCTGTCATTCAAGGAGAGCAGAGGGTGGGCTAGTGCTATGGGGCAGTGGGGTAAGCTGCTGTCTGCAGTTCTTGTCCTTGGTGCTTCACTTCTGATCCAGCTCCCTGCTAACATGCCTGGGACAGTAGCAGAAAATGGCTCAAACACTTGAGCCTTGCACCCATATGGGAGACCTGGTTCCTGGCTTCAGCCTGGCCCAGCCCAGCCATTGCAGCCACTTGGGGAGTGACCAAGTGGATGGAAGATCTCTCTCTGCCTCTCCTTCTCTCTCTCTTTCTCTGTAACTCTGCCTTTTAAATAAATAAGCAAATAAATATTTGAAGAAAGAGAAAGGAACCTGCACAGTGGCCTAGGAGTAGCATGTGATCTCTGAGAATTGTTAATGCACAGCAATAGGGAATTCCAGACTTATATAGACTTGTATGGCCTCAGCGCCTCCCCCTACCACCACCACCTAACAGAAATGACCTTTAAAAAGAAACCACCTTCCTTTTGTTGGGGGATGGTGAAGGTGAACTCAGCTCATACCAAAGAATTTTCACACAGAGTTGGTGAGCAAAGCAAGATTTATTGAAAGTGAGAAACATCCTGCTGCAGCAGTTAGAAAGGAGACCCCAACGGAGAAGTTGCCAGTGAAGCCTGCAAGGACTGGCTCTTTTATATACAAAGCTGCTCCTTCTGATTGGCCCCTTCCTGAAAATTAGATCCAGATTTAGCCAATCAGAGGGGGAGTAGAGTGGTTGCAGTAATAGCAACCATTCAAGAGGCCAAAATAACAACCAATCAGGGAACTGAAAGTGTATGCTAATAAGGAATGCTATGTGAAACAGAGAATGGACAATATATGCTAATGAAGCATGCTACATGCACCAATCAGAACTGAAATTGTACTAGTCTGTTCTGCACAGAATGTGCAGCATTTTCAGTCAGGTGTGTTGGCTCCCCTTCTCAGGGCTCTTGGAGAGTTGTGTGTGTGTGTGTGTGTGTGTGTGTGTGTGTTTTAATCAGGGGCCCCATTCTCACTCCAACAGGGACCTGATCTAACTGCCTGTTAGCTCATCTAATTCCTCACACTTTCAAAGTTATCTTCTACCCCCAACCCAAAAAGGGGAGATTTTGAGCCTCGTGGCAAAAAATTGATAGCTGGCACATCTACTAAGATCACTAAACCTTCTTGTTTCTCTCTTCCTTCTTTTTTGAGTGGTTATAATATTTACCTCCAGATTAGCAAAAAAGTCTGTGCTGCCTCACCTTTTTGCTCTGGCCTCTGTGGCATGATGAACAGTACAAGAAAACCCATTTGGGCACAGACCAGCTCCTTTGGAAGCTCTTCCCATGGAAAGGGAGTTGTGCTGGGAGAAGTCAGGACTGATGCCAACAGCCAAATTCTGCCATGCACCTGTTCAAGTGATGATGGATGCTTGCACTTCAATGAGGAAAGTTATGAAGTTATGGCAGTTGGGTTAGCTCACCTAGGTCACTCTGTGGGTGATGTTCCTGGAGTCAAAATAGCCAGTGTTGGGGCCAGTGCTGTGGCACAGTAGGTTAATCCTCTGCCTGCAGTATCAGCATCTCATATGGATGCCAGTTCTAGTCCCGGCTGCTCCTCTTCTGATCCAGCTCTCTGCAATGGCCTGAGAGAGCAGTAGAAGATGGCCCAAGTCCTTGGGTCCCTGCACCCGTGTGGGAGACCTAGAGGAGGTTCCTTGCTCCTGGCTTCAGATCGGCCCAGCTCCAGCCATTGTGGCCATTTGGGGAGTGAACCAGTGAATAAAAGACCTTTCTCTCTGTCTCTCTCTTTCTCACTGTAACTCTGCCTGTCAAATAAATAATTAAAAAAAAGAATAGCCAGTGTCTCTCTCTCTTTTAGATTTATACAAAAATCAAGAAAGAATGACCAAGATTGTAAGTTTTGATGTAATATATTTTCACAATAACATTTATTTTTATTTATATTTTATATATTTTAAATAAAAATTTATACGAAAGTAAATGTTAAAAAATTAGCAAAATATGAGACCAGTGCTATGTTACAGTGGGTTAAGCTGCTGTCTGCAATGTTGGCATCCCATATGGGTACCAGTTTGAGTCCTGGCTCCTCCACTTCTGATCCAACTCCCTGCTAATGTGCCTGGGAAAGCAGCAGAGGATGGCCCAAGTCCTTAGGCCCCTGCCCCCATTTGGGGGCACATGGGAAACCTGGAAGAAGCTCCTGGCTCCTGGCTTTGGCCCAGTCTGGTCATTGTGGCCATTTGGGGAGTGAAACAGCAGATGGAAACTCTGTCTGCCTGTGTCTCTTCTCTATCTCTGTAACTCTGTTTTTCAAATAAATAAATCTTTGAAAAATTAGAAAATGAAAATAAGTCACATATATAAGGATACTTCAAAAAGTTCATAGAAAATGGAATTAAAAATAAGTTTACTTTGGTGCAAAAGTATTGAAATCCATGCATAGTTTTTTTCATAATACAAATTTTCCATGAACTTTTTGAAGACCCCCTCATAGTTCCCAAAAAACTCTTACATTGCCACAAACAGAACAATTATTATTATTATTGAAAGGCAGAGTTACAGAAAGAGGGAGAGCCAGAGAGAAAGAGCTCTTCCACTTGTTGACTCACTCCCCAAATGGCCACAATGGCTGGGGCTGGGCCAGGCCAAAACAAAGAGCCTGGAACTCCATCCGGGTCTCCCATGTGGGTGACAGGTTCCCAAGTACTTCAGCCATCATCTGCTGTCTTCCCAGGTGCATTAGCAGGGAGCTGAATAGGAAGTAGAGCAGCCAAGAACTGAATCAGTGCTGTTGTTGACATCACAAATGGTAGCTTAATCCACTGTGTCACATAATGGGCCCCCAAAAGACAAGGGATAGTTAAAGGATATGTCACCAAACACTAAATGAAGGAAAAAGGTATATTCAGAAAGTGAGTATTCAATATACTCTAAAGAGATATAAATAGAATAACAAAGAAGAAACTAAAAAATAAGGAAATATAAATTGAAGGAAAGATGGGTATATGTAGCTCTGTAAAAAAAAAATACCCCCCATGCAAAATATATTTAGAAAACTCTTTGCAGCAGAGGGAAGGCAAAACTGTTACTCTACCCTCTTGGGGCTTTTCACTGGATCTGAGGATGAAGTTGACCTGTGACAAATCAAGGGGAGAAAAGCTTGCAAATTTGTGTGATACAGGTTTGTTTTTGTTTTGTTTTTGTTTGTTTGTTTTTTGACAGGTAGAGTTATAGACAGTGAGAAAGACAGAAGGAAAGGTCTTCCTTCCGTTGGTTCACCCCCAAAATGGTCGCTATGGCCGGCATGCTGCGCCAGTCTGAATCCAGGAGCCAGGTGCTTCCTCCGGATCTCCCATGCGGGTGCAGGGCCCAAGCACTTGGGCATCCTCCACTGCACTCCCAGGCCATAGCAGAGAGTTGGACTGGAAGAGGAGCAGCCATATGGGATGCCAGCGCCGCAGGTGGAGGATTAACCAGGGGAGCCATGGCATTGGCCCTGTTTTTGTTTGTTCTTTTGGAAAGGAGAAAGATAGAGATTTTCTTGTCATATCTATAATATTTGCAAGCATCTGAAAAGAATGTCACCACTTACCTTTGGCTGCTCAACTGAATAGTTTCTATACAATTCTAACAGCAATGGGAATGTAGATGCAGTTAATTTGATATTAATTCAGAAATGTTTATTCAAAACTATGCACTGATCATTAAGTAATTGATCTCTTACTCTTCTAGCTCATACTTTATAAAAATGTATTTGTTTGAGAAGGGGGAAGAGAGATTTTTCAGGGCAGGCAGTGTGGTGCATTGGCTTAAGCTGCTGCTTATGATGCCATCATTCCATATCAGAGTGCTGATTCAGGTCCCTGTTGTCTCCTTTCCGATCCAGCTTCCTGCTAACACACTCACATTGAAGCCCTCCAAAGAAGGATGTGCATGTCCCAAGCAGCATCTTAACCACTGCACCAAATGCCTGCCCTTTGACATAAGTTTCCTATGGAGCGCAAGTTCTCCTAAGGACAATAAAGACCTAAAGAAGTAGTTACAATCAGATGCTTGACACAGAGTCTCCAAAGAGTTCATGAAAATGTGTATTATGAAAAAAAATGCATACATTTTTTTAAAAAATTAAAACAAGCTTTTGTTTTAATTCCATTTTCCATGAACTTTTAGAAGTACTTTCATATGCTGAAATTGCACAAGTAGTAAATTATGAAAATGTGGCAAGGCATAGGGGCTTGGGTGAGGGACATTCACTGGTAGAGAAGTGGCGGGGGAGATATGAGTGATTTATGCAATTTCCCTTGGCCTCAATCTTCCATCTTTGGTGATGGAAGGATATTTTCTTTCTGATATGAGGAGAGCCTTTCACATGGGAATTTCATCTCCTGCTTTTGATAAAAAAGAAGGAAGGTCAGAGTGATTTTCTTGCATCTGCTGTTTTTCAAGTGCCTTTAACTCAAAATAGTCAATATGCCAGAGCAGCATATTTTGAGGTGGCGTGTCCTGCCCTCCTTCAACAGCCAATGTAGCAAAGGGCTAGCGTGTTGTTATCAAAATAGCTCATGGCAATTGGTAGAAGAATTGCTGAGAGCACAAGGGTTTAGTTGGCAAATCACATTGTTGAGGACTGAATTGTGCCCTGTCCCCTTGAATTCCTGTGCTGATGTCCTCAGTATGTGAGATAGCGTTCGTAAAGAGGCCATTCAGTTAAAATGCAATCATTGGGATGAGCTTGAATCCAGTTAAGATGGCTGCCCTAAGAAGGAAAGAGATTAGGGCACACGCAGACATGGCTGTGTGAGCGTGCAGGGAGAAGGCAGCCATCCACAAGCCCAGGAGAGAGGCCTCTGAAGAAACCAGCACTGGCAAAGCCTTGATGCCGGATCTCCAGCCTCCAGTACTGTTTAAGCCACTCAGGCTATGAGACTTTGTTATGGCATTCCCAGAGAAGGACACAGAAGAGAAAGCAATTAATGAGCATAAGGGCTGAAAGCCAACAGGGAAATCTTTACAGAAGAGGTGACATTTGCATTTGGTCCTGAGACGTGAAGATCTGTGGACATCCATTGGGCATGTCGTCGTCATTCAGGGTTGCTATGCTTATTTTCATAGACAGCATGTTATAAATTGCCCAAAAATGAGTACGTTAGCCAAGTGTGTGGTTTTGTAGCCCCAAAAGAAACACAGGCAGCAAACTAATTTCAGCCTTACCCAAACAGAACATGAGCCAGATACCATCTCAAAGTCAGCTATATGGCTTTGATAGAGTTTTGCGGTGAGCTAATCTTAAAGAACAAATGACAAACCCATTGGGCACTTTGATCATTGATGGTGGCTGTGGCATTTTTGCAGTCATAAACCTTGGGTCTGCAGCCATTTGGCTGCTATCCTAAGTCCCTTCTGGTGTGCCCCAGGTTCTCTGGGAGAACTGAGAGCCACACTTGGCTTTGCAGACTGCATCATTGTGGCTAAGCTCTAGAAATAAGCTGGATTACACCAAAGAGACAGACACACTCTTATACTCTGCTTACTACTGTGTTATCTGGGTAAGCCTCATAGCTGTACCTCACTTTCCTTGCCTGTAAATTGGGCATGACAACAGTATCCATTTGTAGGATTTTTAAGAGAATTAAGTGAGTGAAACATATCAATGGCTTTGTCTGGCATGTAGTATCATTTAAGTGTTACTTTTATTATTATCATTGATGGTTTTGAAGGTAGGAGAGAGGCAGGGGCCATCTTTCCTCCTTTTCTGTCTTCCTCCGGCAAGGCTGCCCTGGATCCACTGGGTTTTTCTACAACAGTGCTTTCGTGCCCATCCATGGCTTCCTGGCTATCCACAGGCAGCTGGTCCTGGGCCAAGGTTATAGATGTATGGCCTTGACATCAACATTGAGGCTTCAGTCGCTGATTCCCTGGAGTGCCAGTTCTTCCTTGTTTGTGAGCCTCATCTCCGGGGCCCAACCTCAAGCCCTCTCTTCCTGGCCCTTCAAATTTTGTAAGTGCTTAATTACCTTTATAGAAAAAGTCTGGCCAGCACTGTGGCTCACTTGGCTAATCCTCTGCCTGAGGTGCAGGTACCCCGGGTTCTAGTCCTGGTTAGGGCGCCGGTTCTGTCCTCATCCAGTCCAGCTCTCTGCTGTGGCCCGAGAAGGCAGTGGAGGATAGCCCAAGTGCTTGGGCTCTGCACCTGCATGGGAGACCAGGAGGGAGCACCTGGCTCCTGAATTCGGATTGGCGCAGCATGCCGGCCATAGCGGCCATTTTGGGGGTGAACCAACGGAAGGAAGACCTTTCCTCTCTCTCTCACTGTCTAACTGCCTGTCAAAATTAAATTAATTAATTAAAAATTAAAAGAAAAAGTCCTTTCTGCTTCAAATGTGTGGTAGCTATTTCCTTCAACTGAATCCCTGGTGACCTGTGCACATAGCCCCTTGCCTAGCTTCCTTTTGTCCTGTTTCAGTTACAAAAATTAATTGGAAAATTAGTTTATTATTTTATAAGATTTTGTTTATTTATTTGAAAGGCATAGTCAAAGTAAGAGAAATGGAGACAAAGAGAGGTCTTTCATCCCCTGGTTCACTCCCTAAATGGCTGCAATGGCTGGACCTGGGCCGATCCAAAGCCAGGAACCAGGAGCTTCAGCCAGGACTTGAACCAGTGCCCATATGGGATGTCGGTGTTATAGGCAGTGGCTTTACCTGCTATGCTATGGTGCTGGACCTGGAAAATTAGTTTAGAAAAGGCTTCTTCAGGTTAGAAACAGGAACCACAGAACTATGTCTGCATTAGCAAAGCTGGGCCTGGAGCCCAGGTCTCTATTCTACTCAGTGCTTGTGTGTCAGTCCAGACTCCTGGGAAAGTACAGCTGATCCCATCCCCCGTGGATCCCCAACAGCACAGAAACAGGAGGAGAGGAGCCTACATCTGATCTGTCAATGGTCTTAGTCCATTCAGGCTGCTGGAACAGAGCGTTGTAGCCTGGGCAGCTTCCTCACGGCTCTGGGAGTCAGAAGCCCAAGCTCTGTGTGGAAGCAGATCCAGGGCTGGTGAGGACTTTGCTCTTGGTTCAGGGAAGGGGTCTTCCAGCTGTGTCCACACGTGGTGGGAGAGGTGAGAGAGCTGTGAGCTCTTTTATATAAGAGCTCTAATCTCATTCATGAGGGCACCACCTCCATGATTTAATCACCTTCCCAAATCTCCACCTCCTAACACCAGGCACCTTGGAAGTTAGACTTTCCATACACAAATATTGGAGGACACAAACGTTCAGTCTGTGGGCTTTTTTTTTTTTTTTTTTTTTTTGACAGGCAGAGTAGACAGTGAGAGAGAGAGAGAAAGGTCTTCCTTTGCCGTTGGTTTACCCTCCAATGGCCGCCGCGGCCGGCACACTGCGCTGATCCAAAGGCAGGAGCCAGGTGCTTCTCCTGGTCTCCCATGGGGTGCAGGGCCCAAGCACTTGGGCCATCCTCCACTGCACTCCCGGGCCACAGCAGAGAGCTGGCCTGGAAGAGGGACAACTGGGACAGAATCCGGTGCCCCGACTGGGACTAGAACCCGGTGTGCCTGCGCCACAAGGCAGAGGATTAGCCTATTGAGCCGCGGCGCTGGCCTAAAAGTTTCTAAGATCACCAAGAGAAAATGACAACATGGTTAAGTCTATGCATGTTCAGTTTGGTATTTTAGGCTGAAGTTACTGTGTACTTTAGTTGCTTTAAGCTGGGAATGGAAACGCTAACACTGTAGAACCTAATTAAACTGTAGGGACCCTGTCTTGGTTTGTTTCCTGCTGATAATAACACAGCACCACAGACTGGGTCAGTTGAAAAGAGGTTTGTTTTGCCTTATGGTTCTGGTCCAAGGTCAAGAGGCTGCAAATGGTGAGAGCCTTTCTGCTGACAGAGCCCTGAGGCAGCACCGGGCATCCCACAGGGAGAGACAGGGAGCTGGTGAGAGACTGGCCAAACTGGCCTTGGAAGGTATTTATTTATTTCTCTTCACTTTATTTTATTTTTATTTGACAGGTAGAGTTATAGACAGCGAGAGACAGAGAGAAAGGTCTTCCTTCTGTTGGTTCACTCCCCTAATGGCCATTACAGCCAGCGCTGTGCTGATCCGAAGCCAGGAGCCAGGTGCTTCCTCCTGGTCTCCCATGGGGTGCAGGGCCCAAGCACTTGGGCCATCCTCCACTGCACTCCCGGGCCACAGCAGAGAGCTGGACTGGAAGAGGGGCAACCGGGACTAGAACCCAGAAGATGCCCCAAGTAATTGGGCCCCAGCCACTACTATAGGAGACTCAGATGGAGTTTCAGGCTCAGCCTTGACTGATGTGGCTATTTGGGAGTAAAGCAGCAGATGGAAGATCTCTCTGTATTTCCCTCTCTCACTCACTTACTATGCCTTGAAAATAAAATAAGAAGTCTTTTTCTTTAAAAAATGAATAATTTAAACATCTAACACTTTTAATTCATGATCTAATCACTTGCTCAGTTACACACTTAATTGGGAATTATAAGCTAAGATAATGCTTCAATGGGCCAAACTTTCTTAATTGCTTCCACATGAAATAGGCATGCTTCCTTTAACATAAATGTATTCAGGTATAGTTGTGACTCCCGTAAACATTCAGCTATGGTTTGGATGTGGCTTGAGTGTGTCCCTTAAGGGTCATGGGTTACAAACGTGATCCCTAAGGTGGCAGTCTTACCAGGTGGGAGGATCTTTGAGAGGTGAGGCCCCGTGGAAGGTGCTAGGTCTTGGGGTATACTGCGCTCAGAAGGGATTAACACCAGCCTCTCACAGTGAGTGTGTTCCCGAGGCTGGGGGTAGATATGAAAGAACAAAACCAGTCCCTCTGGCTTCCTGTCTGGCCGTGGACTGCTTCCACTCACACTCCCACCACTGTGATGCCACCCTCCGTGAGGCCCTTGTCACAGCCAAGCAGGAGCTGGCAGCATGTGCTGGGGCCTCCAGACCGTGAGCTAAGTGAACGCTTCCTGTATGAGCTGCCCAGTCTCAGGTATTTTGTGACAGCAATGGAAAGCGAATGAACACAGACCCCACTGGGGATGCTTTTCTGCGGTTCAGAGATGCTGGCCCACCAAGGGAGAGATTGTGTTATTGCACTCTCTGGGAATGGTTCTCTCAGATGTCTGAGAGGTGAGCCAGGACGTTAGGATGGACTGCCGACCTCCAGGACAGCTTTCTCATGACCCTGATCTGGGGTGTGTTAGTTCTCTTGATAATTCCTACAGCATTTCGTGCCATAACTTAAAGGGAGCGTAGCCACCTACAGGGCTCACCTAGCCACTAACCAGCATGGCACAGTGCTCAGAGCCACAGTTTTAGTGCTCACAGACATGTCCCAGTTTTAATTTCTTTTAAAATCAGAAGAAAATATTTAATAATGATGAACATATTGTAATGAGTCCAGCTTGTATTATGTGCATCTGATACCAATGAACTAGTAAAATATAACTTCTAATACTTTTTCCTACAAAGGTGAAAGTGCCCAGAGCTCACAAAAAATTCTCATGTGGTTTCTAGTCACCTTAGCCTACATTCATTTCAAGAGCTAATTCTTGGGGCTGGCACTGTGGCGTCGTGGGCTAAGCCTCTGCTTGTAGCACTGGCATCCCATGTGGGTGCTGGTTCATGTCTCAGCTGCTCCTCTTCCAACCCAGCTCTCTGGTTTGGCCTAGGAAGGCAGTGGAGGATGGCCCAAGCACTTGGGCCTCTGCACCTATGTAGGAGACCTGGAGGAGGCTCCTGACTGCTGGCTTCAGATTGGCCCAGCTCCAGCTGTTGTAGCCATTTGGGGAGTGAACCAGCAAATGGAAGATCTCTCATTCACTCACTCTCTGTCCCCCCCCACCCATATCTCTGCCTCTCAAATAAATTTTAAAAAAAATCTTAAATAGCTAATTCTTAAATCAATTTCTAGGATTATGACCCTAATCCAATCTAGCCCATCAGGCCAATGCATCTGACTCTTTAGATATTTTCATATCTGAATTCACAGAATTCCACATTCTTTTTTATTTTCACTGGCTGGAAGGGCACACATATGTTAAAATGCTAAACAGTTAACCTATTCAGTGGTCAATAGGCACATAAAAACATTGTTAGTCATCAGAGAAATGAAAATTAAACCACATGAAGTAAGATTATACATCCCCAGAAAGGCTAAAATTTTTTAAACTGACAACAGTAAATGTTAGTTTAGATGTGAGACTGGGGTAACTTTTTTCTGCCAATGGCTATTTGAATATTCATAACATCAATCATGGGCCATATAAAGTTATCAAATTAGGGGCCAGCACTGTGGTGTAGTAGGTAAAGCCACTGCTTGCGGCACCAGCATCCCATATGGGCACTGATTCAACACCCAGCTGCTCTACTTCCAATCCAGCTAATGCACCTGGGAAAGCAGTGGAAGATGGCCCAAGTCCTTGGGCCCTTGCCCACAGGTGGGAGACCCAGAGGAAGCTCCTGACTCCTGGTTTTGGACTTGCTCTGGCTGTTGCAGCTATTTAGGGAGTGATCCAGAGGATGGAAGTTCTCTCTCTTTTTCTCTCTCTCTTTCTAACTCTGCCTTTCAAATAATAAAATAAATCTTTAGAAAGAATGATCAACCTGAAAATTAGCCAGCTATAGATTTATTGAATTCAAGTGCTACCTGCAGTTGCCTTGGCAGGACCAGACCAGGTGATTTCATGGGCTTACACCGCCTGCAGGCTGGCTGTTAGAGTAGCCAGAGCTCATGCATTATTCATGGTGGAGAAAACGCTTAGGAAAAGTTTTGGTAGTTTCATACCAGCCCTATTACCCAACAGTTTCACCACTGGCCATTTACCCCGGAGAAATGAAAATATATGTCCACAAAAGGACTGAGATAAGAATTTCTTAGCAGTTTTATTTATAATATTCTAAAATTAGCAAAAACCTCAAAAGTCCAACAGTAGGAAAATGGATGAACAGGCTACTGTATAGTTAGTAATGCAATGGAAAATACATACTTAGTAAAAAAAATTGGGTGAACTCTCTTAAATGCAACAGCCTGAATTAATTTCACAAATATTATGCTGAGTGAAAGGAGTTTTGCACAAAAAGAGTATATGATGTGATTTGTTTTAAATTTCTGGAGCAGACTAAAATAATTTTTTTCTTTTTCATTTTGTTTGAGAAACAAAGACAGAGCAATAAATGGAGAACTGTCATCTGCTGATTCACTCCCTAGATGCCCACAATGGCTGGGGCTGGGCCAGGTCAAAGCCAGGAGCCAGGAAATTCAGTCCTGGTCAGCCATGTGGATGGCAGGAACCCAAGGACTTGAGCCATCACCTTCTGCCTCCCATGGTACATATTAGCAGAAAGCCGGAATTGGGAGCAGGTCCTGGTCTAACACCTTGGCACTCTGATACAATATATGGACACTAGTCCAAGTGCCCACCCCTAAGCTAATTTATGATGAATAAAGTGAGAACAGTGATTGCTTCTGGGAGTAGGGACAGGGATCTAACTGAACAAAGGATTGAAGGAACTTTCATCAATGATAGAGGTTAGGTTGTACCCATTTGTCAGACTTAAGACACTTAAGACACTTAAGATCTGTGGATTTCACTCTATGTGAAACAAACTATACACAATGTTGAACTCTAGTAAATAACCTGAATGTTGAAGTCTTTAGGAGTAAAGCATACTAATGTCTGCAGCTTACATTGAGTAGTAGTTTATCTATATAAAAAAAAAAAAGATAATTAGGCAAAGGATTTGAGTAGACATTTCTCATAGAAGATGCACAAATCATTGATAAACACATGGAAAGATGGTCAGTGTCATTTGTCACTAAGAAAATGCAAGTTGAGGGGCCGGTGCTGTGGCACAGCAGATTAAAGCCCTGGCCTGAAGCACCAGCATCCCCTATGGGCGCCAGTTCAAGTCCTGGCTGCTCATCTGCCGATCCAGCTCTCTGCTGTGGCCTGGGATAGCAGTAGAAGATGGCCCAAGTCCTTGGGCCCCTGCACCCATGTGGGAGACCTGGAGGAAGCTCCTGGCTCCTGGCTTTGGATTAGCGCAATTCTGGTCGTTGCAGCCATCTGGAGAATGACCAACAGGTGGAAGACCTCTCTCTCTGTCTCTACCTCTTTCTGTAACTATGTCTTTCAAATAAATAAAATAAATATTTAAAAAAAAAAGATTAAAAAAAAGAAAATGCAAGTCAAGTCCACAATGAGATGTCAGTTCACACCCACTACACTGCAAAGGGAGTCAACCTCCCAAATATGCCATGTTTGCATTTTGATTTTCTGAAACTGAAATAGCACTTTTCTTCCACTAGTTACCCCATGAATTGCTAATTACTGTTTACAATTTACTGCTCCTAGTCCAAGCCTTTTTGTCTTGTCACACTCCCAAAAAATGTATTTTTCGCATGTGATAAAAACTCATATGAATTTTTGGTCTTTGGAGGCATTGGAACCCTCTAGATCACTGAGGGAAATGCAATATGGCAGTCACTGCAGAAAGCAGTTTGGCAGTTCTTCAAAATGTTAAGTGTACCATTATTGTATGACTCAGCAATTCCACTCCCAGAGCATTGAACCTGCGATTATAAAGTGAATTGGAAGTATGTTATTGCAAAAATTAGAAGAAAAGAAAGGAAGGAGGGAGAGAGGCAGGAAAGTATTGTATTCTTGGAATTGTATCTATGAAATACATGAAATCTGTTCTCGATATATTAATAAATATTTTTAAAAAATTCCACTCCTAGGTATATTCTCAAAAGAATTAAAAGTATGTCCACACAAAAACCTAGATATGACTGTTCATAGGAGGATTATACAGAATAGCATACGAGTGTCCATCCACTGATAAATGGACAAATACAAGTACAACAGCCGTGTGAGAGCATAGTCTTGAGCCATGACAAGGAATAAAGTGCTGACTCAGGCTACAACGCACCTGAACCTTGAAAACACTGTTCTAAATGAAAGAAGCCAAACATGAAAGGCCACATATTCTTGATTCCTTTTGACTTAATGAATGTGGGATTTCTTTTTAGGGGTGGTGAAAATGTCCTAGAATTAGATATGATGGCTGAAAATCTTGTGCATATACTTAATTCTGTATTTTTGTTAAAAGGATGAATCTATGATATGATAAGTAGATTTTTTTTGTTATTTATTACCTCTGTGTGAGTCAAGTTTTTATCAAGCATTTGAAGAGATCATCATTTCAATTCTCAAGGTAATAGACAAGCATGTCCAGCACACTGGATATGAAATGTTATATCCTCAAAGTCAAGTCTTTTATTTCAAAAATGGAAGAGACAGTATTTTGAGGTTGTATACAAATAAAATATTTAGCACATACATGCTCTGCATTTCATTTCTTATCCTAATTACATAACATACAAAATGTAATCCATCTTTCACCACATGTGTACGGATTTGCTCTGACGTATGAGCTTTCTCAGAGCATCCTACAGCACTGTGATCTTCTAGGTATGTCAGGATGTGTGCAGGGTTGGGAAACCGAAAGGGGGTGAAATGTTAACTCTGATGCACTGCACATAATCTCAGTGGGTTTACGAGCAAGCCTTTGGAAATGAAACTTTCTCCTTTTTCTTTGCATTGTCACACCATCCACCCTGTGATAATAATCCTGGCTAGCTGCTTTTTCAAAAGAGGTGACTGGAAATTTAAAACAGAATTTCATCACAGTATTCAAAATGGCATGCAGTTTACAACTTAGTAATTGGGGTTGGTATTTGGCACAGCAACTCAATGCCCACATCCCATATCGGAGTGCCTGGGCTGAGGTCTTGGCTCTACTCCTGATTGCAGCTCCTTGTTAATGCATACCTGAGAAGGCAGCAGGTGATGGCTCATGTGGGAGACCTGGACGGAGGTCCTGGTTTGAGCCTGGTGCAGCCCTAGCTGTTGTGGACATTTGGGGATCAAATCAGAAGATGAAAAATGTGTCTGTTTATCTGTCTCTCTCTGCCTTTCAAATAAAATTTTAAACATAATAATAAAACATGTAAAAGTTTAAAAACTTATGGATTGGACCCTTAAAGGGCCTACAAGTAGGTTTTGGCCCTGGGTAGTCAAGCTAAGCTGAGGTTGGAGACTCCCCCAGAGTCGCCATCCCTGGAGTGGCCACCACAAACCTTGTGATGTCACTCTCATGCCATCGTGTGCATGGATTTCAAAGGGCAGGCATTTGAGCAGTGCTTAGTGGGGCTGGCTTGTTTCTGGTCCACAACATCTGGAGTTTCAACTGGACAGACTGGACTAGACGGTGTGGCTTGAATCTCTGGGGCTGGAATCATCTGGCGGTCTCTTCACTGGTATGTCTGGTTCCCAGGCTGGGATGAGTCCAAGGCCGGCTGTGGCTGGGGACTGTGAGCTGGAGCATCTGCCTGTGGCCTTTCCATTTGACCTGGGCCTCTCCTCCTATGGCAGCCAGGTTCCCAGGGGAGCATCTGGAGAGCCACAATACCCAGAGAATCAAGAGGAGTTGCATGGCCTTTCACGCCCTGGCCTCAGAGGTCACATTGCGCCCTTTGTGTTATGCTTTGTGGATTCAAGCACTGTAAGTCTGCCAGATATTCAGGGAGAAGGGGCATAGATCACCACCTTTCTATGGGAGGGTAGGAAGATCAAATTCCAGAACACATGGCCTGGAAAACATCGTTGTCACATGGAAGCTGCTGCAACCATCAGGCACCCATTGCCCAGCTTCCACAGTTGCTCACTCCTGGTGAAACTTGTGTTGCCCACACCTGTGTCTCTCCTCCCTCTGAGACTGTTGTGAAACAAATCCTAAACATCCTATCAGTTCACCCACAAATGTTCCCACAGGTATCTCGAAAAGACAAGGATCCTTGAAAAACAGTCATATGCTACCTTTAAAAAACCAACAACTTATTTAATATTCAGCGTATGTTTTGTGTTTCCTTGTTTGCCTCATACATGCTCTTTAATAAGTTTATTTGTTTGAATTGAGATTGAAATCAGGTTATTTCTAGCTTGCTTAAATAGCTTTAAAGTTTCTCCTTCAGAAATAAATGCATATTTGACCTTCTTAAGTCTGAAGAGCCTCAGATTGAGGATAAAGATTTGTATCGATGAGCACCACTAAGGATTTTCCACCTGATTGCAAGTGAAGTAAGTTAATGAGACCCATATTTCTTATCAGTACTACTTCTTGATTTCTATTCATTTTATAAAATGATTATATATGCAATACACTTGTCAAGTAACTGCACAATCATGTCTGAACCAACTATTGCACGAAAGTTATAGAAGCATTTGTTTACCCAGTTCATGGGTCACCCCAACATTCACTTTGACCAAATCTGGATGCAAACCGTGACCACTACAAGGTCTCAGTCACCAGTGTTAACTCAGTTCTACCAAAATGAGCATTTCCTCCACTGCCCACCTTCTTTGTTAACTCCAGATTTGGAGTTGGCACTCAGCAAACATTGTTGTTCACTTCAAACCACTTACTTCTTGAGAGAGTCCAAAACTAACTGCTACCTTGCCAAAAGTTAAGAAGATAGAAGAAAGCCTAGCTTACATATGATACCAGCACAGCTTGCCTCCTCCCCATCTCGCTATGCCAGTCGTTTCCTTATTCCATGAATGCATTTGCTAGACTTCTTCCTTCTCTGTTCCTAGAATGACAAGAAGTAATATCTCATTCAATACATTTTGTTCTGCTTTTTTGCCGTGGTCTTTCATCATCCCAGAGGCAGCTGACCATAATTCAGCAGTCAGCACTTCATCTCTGGGGACTTTTGAATAATCCCCAGCCTGAAATCTAATAATTCACCTGGTTATTGTGCATGTTTGCTGGAGCTTATGAGTTCTTCTTATTCTAGGGACACTTCCTGTTTTCTCTGTCATGCTCTGGCACACTTGCCAGTTCCTAGCACCCAACTCCCTACAGACACAGTTACATACATTCATAGTGCCTATATGAGGGTAATCCAAAAAGTTCATGGAGAAATAAATATGCATAGCTTTTTTCATAATATACATTTTAATTAACTTTAAAGACTACTTGCATTCACAGATTTCAAAAGTTTTACATTAATATAAATTTATCCTTTATTTCCATTCTCCATGAACTTTTTGAAGTCCTCTCACATAGGCACATAAGTTTGGTAAAAGAAAATTAGAAACTCTACATCTATAGAGAAATGCACATCCACATCTTATAAGCAAGCATCTATGACACAGAAGAAAAACAACATTCACAGTTTGCCTTTTAAAAATATTAACCTGGGGCCGGCACTGTAGCTCACTTGGTTAATCCTCTACCTGCGGCGCCGGCGTCCCATATGGGCGCCGGGTTCTAATCCAGGTTGCTCCTTTTCCAGTCCAGCTCTCTGCTGTAGCCTGGGAAGGCAGTGGAGGATGGCCCAAGTGCTTGGGCCTCTGCACCCTCATGGGAGACCAGGAGGAAGCACCTGGCTCCTGGCTTCAGATCGGCGCAGCACGCTGGCCATAGCAGCCATTTGGGGGGGGTGAACCAACAGAAGGAAGACCTTTCTCTTATCTCTCTTACTGGATACTCTGCTTGTCTAATAAAAAAAGTATGAGCTTTAAAAAATATATATTTATTATATATTTATATTTTATATATAATAAATGAATATAATATTTATTTTATATATATTATATATATATTAATCTGGGGGCCAGCGCTGTGGCATAGCTGGTTAACGCCCTGGCCTGAAGTGCCGTCATCCCATATGGGCCCTGATTTGAGTCTCAGCTGCTCCTCTTCTGATCCAGCTCTCTGCTGTGGCCTGGGAAAGCAGTAGAAGGTGGCCCAAGTCCTTGGGCCCCTGCACCCATGTGGGAGACCTGGAGGAAGCTCCTGGCTCCTGGCTTCAGATTGGTGCAGCTTCAGCCTTTGCAGCCATCTGGGGAGTGAACGAGCAGACGGAAGACCTCTCTCTCTGTCTCTCCTCTCTCTGTAAAACTCTTTCAAATAAATAAAATAAATCTTTAAAAAAATATTAATTTGATGATATCACATTCACATTCTCCATCTCAGGTTTGAAACTCTTTCAATGGCTGCCCACTGCTCCAGGGATACTGCAAGTCTCTGCCATCTCTGTCCCTATATCCCCAGCTGTCCCCTTGCTCTCTCTGATCCAGATACCTTCCGTCAATCCTCTTACTATGTTTCCTCAAATCCCATGACCTTGGCACCTACCATCCCCTTGGCCCCTTTTGCCTGGATCTCTACTCATTCTCCAGATCTCAACTGGTACTATCTTCCCCACATCCCAAATTGAAATCCTCAGACATACATCTGTAAAGCCCCAGGATCATCTTTGTTGCACCTACCACATTTGCAATTTTACATTTGTGTGATAATATATATTTTTGTGATTATATATATATATATACATATATATATATATATATTTCCCAGTAGGACTTCAGAAACCACTCTTACTTGTTGCTTACCACTGCCTACCTCAGTGGTTGGCACACAGTGGCATACAACAAATATTCAAACAAAAAGATGACTACATAAGCATGCACTCAAAGGAGTTACCTTCCTTCCTTTCAATGCCTAGCAAAGATTTTCTTTCAGTCTCCTTGTTTTCAAGTATAGATTGATCACCAAACAATTAAACTAAAACTTAACTTTCGTAAATCATAACCCAATAACCCAAAACAACACAGCACACTAATTATATGTTTGAAGATAACCACCACCACCTAAAAATTTATCATCCTTAAGAGGTTTTAAGGTTAGGAAAATCTCAATTTCTAAACAGACAAATGAAAAGATTTTTATTTTCTGGAAACATTCTGAAATCAGCCTTTTAGCATCCACGTGCTTATCATTGTTGACTATACGAACTCTATGTGAATCCCTAAAAACCCAGCGTCACTACCAAAAATCAATGCAAAGGCCCCATGGAAGTCATACCACATTATAATTATTAAGTGAGTCACATGGACTGCCCAAGTTCATCTGATGGCTTTTGTTTCTAAATCATTATATACATCACATAATTTGTGAGTCACCAAACCTGCATGATGTCGTGGAAACATCTGGGACCTGGAATTAGAAAGCCAAGTCTAAACCTGTTATACAAAGTTCTTGTGAGGATTAAGTGGGGTGATAATTTTAAGAAAGCTGTCATCGGGGCTGGTACTGTGGCCTAGAAGGTTAAGCCTCCACCTGTGGCACCATCATCCCATATGGGCACTGGCCTGAGTGCCGGCTACCCCACTTCCCATCCAGCTCCCTGCTAATGCACCTGGGAAAGCAGTGGAAGATGGCCCAAGTCCTTGGGCCCCTGCACCCCTGTGGGAGACCCGGAAGAGGCTCCTGGCTCCTGGCTTCAGGTCAGCCCAGCGGCAACCATCTGGGGAGTGAACCCGCAGATGGAAGACCTTTCTACTCTCTCTCCCTCCCTCTGTAACCCTACCTCTCAAATAAATAAATAAAATCTAAAAAAAACCTGTCATCTTTTAGACATGTCCTTCATATTGCATATGGAGCTCTGTAATATATGAAATCAATTTTCAAAGAAAATTGTGAAATATGTATTATCCTCACTTTACAGATGAAGAAATCAAGGTTCTTGGAGGTTGGAAACTGGCCCCAAATCACATACCTTATCAAGTTGCTGGGCCAGGATGCAGGTAGAAAGGCTCTAGCTATGATGTCTGTAAGCTGCAACTTAGCCTAAAAATGTAAGGTGTTGGGGCCAGTGCTGTGGCATAACAGGTAACCTGGGTGCCGGCCATTGCGGCCATTTGGGGAGTGAATCAGTGGATGGAAGATCTCTCTCTCTCTCTCTGTAAATCTGCCTCTCAAATAATTAAATAAATCTTTAAATTTAAAAAAGTAAGATGTCTCCAAAATGGCACCATTATTTTTATTTCTGTGTGCACACATTTCTCCTCCCATGTGCCCATATCATCCTCTTCTCCAAGACAATGTATTGAACCAACTTGGAGTCAGGATTCAAAAACTACCTGATCAATGTTGATCTTAGCCAAGCTGCTCATCACGTGAGCAGCCTGCCTCTCTTGAGTTCCTCATTTCTGTTTTGCCAGTTTCAATATTAGTCATTTGCACAGAGATTGTATTGGCCCACAGCTCAGGATGTCCTGAGGATTTGCTACATGGAAAGCTTGCGATGATCCCCTTTTCAAATACCACCCACACATTCCAAAGAAACTAGTGTGACTTTTGCTGCACAATTACAGGAAGAAGGGGCATGGTGTTGGAATGTAGAATCAGTGTCCTTGTTACAGAAACCTGGGGTGGGAAAACTCCATTCAAACAGGCACCAGAGATAATGGAGGGACCAAGCAGTTTATTAACACCAGTGGGCTCCGCTGGGATACTTTCCTGAGAACTGAGCAATGATCCCAAATTTCTTACAATATTTATAGGTTCATCAGCATCTTACCTCAGCTGTTACAGCGTTAGTGGGTTTAAATTGCAGCCTACGTGACTTAGGACCACACTTCCAAAGGTTAGTGGGCCCGGCGTGTTTGTAAAAGAGATACCAGGGGCAGATTCATAGGACAGATTTATGACCAGGGTTACAGAAGCAGAACTTAGGACATCTTCCCTCCCTAGACAAGATAACCGCGCACAGCTGCTTCACCAAATAATTGGGAGGAGCCGCTTTTCAAGGTTAGTGTCGGGTATGCTTTCCCTCCTTTGCTTCTGGTTGCAGCCATATTTCCTCTACATAGTGGCAAAGGTAGGACAACCCAAAGGTCACTGTACAATCCAAGCAGATGGCAGCCTGTCTACCTACTGTTATGGATCTCCACGACTACTGTCATAAGATTATACTCTTGGTAGTTTGGTGTTTAATATAAACATGAATTTTTTCTTTTTACATAAACTGTGACTGTAGAATATGAACCTCATTCAGTGTGCAAAGCTAATCATGTATTTAACTTTAAGATTTATTGATTTATTTGAAAGAGTTACACAGAGAGAGAAGGAGAGGCAGAGAGGTCTTCCATCGACTGGTTCACTCCCCAATTGGCCACAACGGCCAGAGCTGCACCAATACAAAGCCAGTAGCCAGGAGCTTCTTCTCAGTCTCCCATGTGGGTGCAGAAGCCCAAGGACTTGGGCCATCTTCTACTGCTTCCCCAGGCCATAGTAGAGAGCTGGATCAGAAGTGGAGCAGCCAGGACTCGAACCAGTGCCCATATGGGATGCCAGCACTGCAGGTGCTGGCCCCCATTCATGTATTTAACTTTTAAGTTACCTAAGAATAGACAGATCTATAGCCAGGGTTGTGATGCAGTGAGTTAAGCCACTGCTTGGAACACGTCATCCCATATCAGAGTGCCAGTTCCAGTCCTGGCTGCTCTGCTTCTGATCCCACTTCTCGCTAATGCACCTGAGAAAGCAGCAAGTGATGGCCCAAGTACTTGGAACCCTGGCACCCACGTGGGAAACTTGGATGGAGTTCCTGGCTCCTGGCTTCAGCCAGGCCCAGTCATTACTGTTGTAGCCATTTGGGAAATGAACCATTAGATGGAAGATATCTGCCCCCGCCCCGCCCCATTCCTTTCAAATAAATCTCTTTTTTCAAAAAAGATAATCTATGTGAATTAGATAAACCTTCCAAAACAATCAATGTTTCTTGTTGCCGCACTGGTGATGCAATGGAAATGGAAAAATCAGTTTTCTTACTCAGCTAATACCTCTGGATGGCTCCAAGTGCCTAGCCTGGGGCCATGCTTGAGCTGGAGCTAGTGCACTTTGCAAAGCAAACCCCACCGCTGCTCTAGAGGAGCTGACCCTGCAGCAGAAGTGGACAAAGGCCAGTGGTTCCAGTCCCGGCTGCTCCCCTTCCGATCCCGCTCTCTGCTATGGCTGGGAAAGCAGTAGAGGATGGCCCAAGTCCTTGGGCCCCTGCATCCAGGTGGGAGACCAGGAAGAAGCTCCTGGCTCCTGGCTTCAGAACTGCTCAGCTCTGGCCATCACGGCCATTTGGGGAGTGAACCAGTGGATGGAAGACCTTTCTCTCTGTTTCTCCTTCTCTCTGTCTGTAACTCTACCTCTCAAATAAATAAATAAAATCTTTAAAAAAAAAAAAAAAAAGAAGAAGAGGCCAATGGTGAGCAGCATCATGCTGACCAATGGGTGTGTCCCAGCAAGCAGGTCGCTCTCAGAGGCCGTCCCAGGGGACTTGCAACTCCTGGAAGTTCAGGGAAGACGTCCTTGAGGAAGCTATGTTCAGCTAGAACAAGCGGCGGAGAGCGTGGGTCTTGTGACTACATTCACATGTCAATTCTGACACTTGGACAGATTACCCAAGGCTCAGAGCTTGAGTCCTCCGGTGTAAAATGAGGAAATCCCGCACCTAACGTGCTGTGAGAATGAGAGAGAAAGGGACAGCCGCTCTCACAGGACAGGGCATACAGCAGCCACGAAGTGCATGGCGCTTGCTATGCTTATGTAGGTACGGAAGCACCGAAAGGAAACTGAAGTCTGACCAACAGCTAGAAGTAAGTGCAGAGTTGGCCAAGGCTCCAACTTCGAGGGCAGCCACCACAGCGCACTTGGACGTGGGGACCGGACCAGGTGGGAGGCGCTGGGAGGAGGATCAGAAGGAAGGTGCGCCGGGCCACCTGGACCGGACCCGCCGGAGGAAACGACCGGAGCGCGCTGCCCCTGGGCCTCCTCCGCCGCCCTTCCGATGGGTGTGGATGATTTCGCAAGTGCAAGTGACCGCCACCGAGGGGCAAAGTGTGCAAGGAAGTGGGAGCGAGCGGAGGCGGGGCGCGGAGGCGAGCGAAAGTGGGAGGGATGCGGGCAGGGCCGGGCCGGGGAGGCGGGCGCCGGGGCGGGACGGGAGAGCCGGCAGCAGCGGCCCGGCGCGAGGAAGTGCGCGGCCCCACTCGGGCTCCGGCTCTCGCGGCCGCCAGGTGAGCCCGAGATGCCGCCGCCGCTGCTGCTGCTGCTGCTCCTGGGGCCGCTCGGTCCCCTCCCTCACGGCGCCGCGGCGGGACCCGCGCAGGCCGAGGACGCGGTGGAGCTGCACTTCTCCACCGAGCGCCCGCGGCAGCTGGTGAGTCCCGCATTCCTGTCCTTCACCATCGACGCCAACATGGCCACGGAGCCGCGGTTCCTCACCTTCCTGGGGTAAGCGCCAGCCTCCGAGTCCCGTTCCCGCTCCTGTCCTCCGTGCTCACCCGCCAGTCACTTTCTCGTCTTTTGCGCCGAAATTTCTGTCTCTCTCTCTCTCTCTCTCTCCCTCCCCTCAACTCGCCGCCGCCCCCCTCACTCCAGCCGGACTCCAAACCTTTTCTTCATTCATTCAAGTGTGGGCTGAGCACCAAGTATTAAGGAGAAGTCTGGAAAGGAAACCGCGTACTTGCACCCTACCCACTCCAGAAGGAGGCCCGGCAGGTGCACCTGAGGGCTGAGTGCTTGGATTTGTTGCGCAGTGTAGGACAGGTTTCATCCTTTAACTCTGTCAGGAGGATTTAAACCAACCAACCAAGCAAGGGGAAAAAAAAAAAAGATGAAACAGACGTCAAAAGACAAGAAGAAAAGTTTGTTCCTCTTATTAAAAAAAAAAAAAATCTGATTATTAAACCAAAGAGACCTAGGAGATGACTGCAGTGACTTGCAGAGCCCTAGTAAAACAATGTGTCCCTGAAATGAGGACACAGGTTGTGCTGCTGCTCCATCTGCTGCAGTTTTTCTCACCTGAGGTTTCTGCAGGTCATGGCTCCTGACCCATGTACCCCAGGGACAGTCTCGGGCCATCTGAGGCTACAGAGATAGCTACTTCTCAACCAGCCCGTTGTCTGCCATGTTCTGAGACTCAAGGCTGCCTTTCTGAGCCCCTGCCATCAGCTGCCATTGTGGATTCCATAAGATAGCCTGATGGGGGAGAGACTGGTAGTCAGACCACCCCATCTTGACTTCTGACTCTGCAAGGCTAAGTGACTTGGTCTTTATGGTCGCTGTTTCTACAATGATTGCTCAGCCACCCCAAACCTTGGTTGCTTGATCTGTGTAATGAAATTTCTAAACTTGCTCCTGGAGTAAGCATTTGCTGCAATGGTTAAGACACTACCTTGGGGCTAGCGCCATAGCTCAGTAGGCTAATCCTCTGCCTGCGGTGCTGGCACACGGGGTTCTAGTCCTGGCCTGGGTGTCAGATTCTGTCCCAGTTGCCCCTCTTCCAGGCCAGCTCTCTGCTGTGGCCTGGGAATGCAGTGGAGGATGGCCCAAGTGCTTGGGCCCAGCACCCCATGGGAGACCAGGAGAAGCACCTGGCTCCTGCCTTCAGATCAGCACGGTGCGCCGGCCGCAGCAGCCATTGGAGGGTTAACCAACAGCAAAGGAAGACCTTTCTTTCTGTCTCTCTCTCTCACTCACTGACCACTCTGCCTGTCAAAAAAAAAAAAAAAAAAAAAAAAAGACTCTACCGTGGATGCGGCATCTCCCGTCAGGGTGCCTGGGTTCCAGTCCGGGACTCTGCTTCTGCTTCCAGCTTCCTGGTGATGCACACCCTGACAGGCAGCAGGTGATGGCTCAAGTGCTCTGGTCATTGCGGGCCAGAAAGGAGACCTGGATTGAGTTCTGGGCTCCTGGCTTCTGCCTGGCCCAACCTTAGCTATTGCAGGCATTTGGGAGAATGAAGCAGCAAATGGAAGGTCTCTGTCTCTGTCTGCCTTTCAAATAAGAATATTTTTTTTTATTTATTTGAAAGTCAGACATATATATAGAGAGAGGAGAGACAAAGAGAGATCTTCTATCCAATGGTTCACTCCCCAAATGGTCACAACAGCTGGGGCTGGGCCAGGCTGAAGCCAGGAACCAGGAGCTTCTTCTAGGTCTCCCTTGAGGATTCAGGGGCCCAAATATTTGGGCCATCTTCCACTGCTTTCCCAGGTGCTTTAGCAGGAAACTGGATCACAAGTGGAGCAGCTAGGAATTGAACCAGTGCCATATGGGATGCTGGTGCTTAACCCACTGTGCCACAGTGCTGGCCTCAAATAAAAATAAATTGATAATTCAATATTAAAAATATTAGCAAAATAAGCCATCTCAAATTAATTGAATAATTAATTAATGAATAAAGCCTGCCTCTTGGGATTATGATGAGGATTTGATTTGATAAGAACTTAGCACAATGTTGGATCCAAAGGCATTGTTTAAACTAATTGTTTCTTCCTGGGAAATGGCATTTGCTAGTCATTCACTCATTTCTTGTGTGTTTGCTTTGATCACAGTAAACCTCTATGATTTCCCCTGCGGCCCTGGACAGGAAGTTTCCTGGAGGGGAGGAGTCCCTGCCTTCTGCCCTTGCCCTGGGTGACAGGAAGCTGATCTGGGCTGCAGCTGTCTGGGGATGGGACAAATACTCTGCAGAACACTGAACCCCAGGGACTCTGGAGCTGAAGACCCAGGTTTAGCTTGGGGCCATGGGGGAGGCCCGGGAAAGAGGAGTTGTGAGGCACCCTCCTGAGGCATTCCTGGTCTGGCATCTGAGGACACACATCCTCTTCTACTGCAGCTGGCCTGGGCCCCATCCCTCCCTAGGGAAGGGCAGGGATTTGCCCTGGAGAAACTGGTCCAAAAGAGAGAGCTTACTGCGGGATGCTCGGGGTGCAGGCCTGGGCACTGCGTAGTCAGGCTCTTCCCAGTTGACCAGCCCAGCCCTGGTCCCCAGCACAGAACTGTTGTTCTGTCAGCTAGTGAGGGCGATAACTTACTCTTCTTCAAGCGTCTCTTTGTTTCCGATGGCATCCTTTCTTCCCTGATCCCCTGCCTTTTTGTTAGAGACTGGAGGATAATGAGAAAACCAAGAGAGCAGAGTATGCAGTAGGTAGAACTGCTTTCTTTGGTTTATACTTTGTGTTTCTGAGTGGGTGCAAACTGATGAAATCTTTACATAGTATATATTGAATCGATCTTCTTTATATAAAGATAATTGCAAATGATTAAAAAATCTTGGTGTTAAACTGGAAATTGCATAGACAATCAATTTTTTTTTTTAAAAAAAATCATGTAGGATCTCTGTCCTTAATGTGCTGTACATTGTGAATTAATACTATAACTAGCACTCCAACAGTATTATCATTTTGTGTCTCTATGCGAGGGCAAAACGTTGAAATCTTTACATAATATGTACTAAATTGATCTTCTGTGTATAAAGAGAAATGAAAATGAATCTTGATGTGAACAGAAGGGGAGAGGGAGCGGGAAAGGGGAGGGTAGGGGGAGGGAGAGAAGTTGTGTGGGGGGGAGCCATTGTGATCCATAAGCTGTTCTTTGGAAATTTTTATTCTTTAAATAAAAGCTTTATATAAAAAAAAAAAACAACCTGTTTTGCTCCTGTCCACAGGAGTTTCCCTCCAGGCCTGGCTCCTGTCCGTACCATAGGGGTGCAGGTTTCAGTCCTGGCTGCTCCACCTCCAATCCAGCTCTCTGCTATGGCCTGGGAAAACAGCAGAGGATGGCCCAAGTCCCTGGGCCCCTGCACCCATGTGGGAGACCTGGAAGATGCTCTGGGCTCCTGGCTTTGGCCTGGCCTAGCCCCTGTCATTATGGCCATTTGGGGAGTGAACCAGTATATGGAAGGTCTCTGTGTCTTGCTTTCTCTATCTGTAACTCTGCTTTTCAAGTAAATAAATCTTTAAAAAAGAAAGAAAGAAGGAAAGAAAGAAATGGAGCTTCCACCCATTGATTCATTTCCCAAATGTCCACAATTGTCAGGAACTGGGCCGGAGCCAAAGCTGGAAGCTGAGAACTCAATCCAGATATCCCCTGTGGGTGTTGGGGACCCAATCCCTTGAGGCATCATCACTGTCTCCCAGGGTCTGCATTAGCAGGAAGCAGAAGCCAGAGCTTGGTATTGACCTGGGCAATCTGATGCAGGCATCGTCACCAGCTGCTTAATTGCTAGGCTAAAAATACCTGCCCTAAGTTTTAAAATTTTCTAGTAGGCCTATTAAAAAAAGGAAAAAAAATGATTGAAATTAATAATTATGCCGGAGCCGTGGCTCAACAGGCTAATCCTCCGCCTTGCGGCGCCGGCACACCGGGTTCTAGTCCCGGTCGGGGCACCGGATTCTGTCCCGGTTGCCCCTCTTCCAGGCCAGCCCTCTGCTGTGGCCCGGGAGTGCAGTGGAGGATGGCCCAAGTGCTTGGGCCCTGCACCCCATGGGAGACCAGGAGAAGCACCTAGCACCTGGCTCCTGCCATCGGATGAGCGCGGTGCGCCGGCCGCAGCGCGCTGTCCACGGCAGCCATTGGAGGGTTAACCAACGGCAAAGGAAGACCTTTCTCTCTGTCTCTCTCTCTCACTGTCCACTCTGCCTGTCAAAAATATATATATAAAAAAGAAATTAATAATTATATTTAGCTCAACATATATAACACATTAGTTTAACATGTTACCAGCATAAAAATATTACTGTGTATTTAACTTTCCTTTTCTGGAACCAAGTCTGTGACATCTGGTGTGTACGGTATGCGCACAGCCCTCAGTTTGGACTAAGTCCCCTTCAAGTGTGCAGGGGACAGCCACACACAGCCAGCTCTACTGGACCGTGCAGTGCTGCTGTGGGTTTCAGTTTGCGCTGTTGTACATGCAACAGCTCAATCACACCGGCCTGCCGTGGAGACCCCGAGTCCTTCAGGGCAAAAGCAGTGCTGAACAGCGACACAGCAGCTGGCCGGGCTTGCTTTTCCCAGGGGTTTGCTTCAACAAAGGTCATCTCCTTTGACCAGCTTGGTAAATATTTATCAGGAACGACTTTCAGTAATTAGACCCCTGCATCTTCATTAACAGAGTTGTTTTTCATATTTAGAGAAGCACTTGCCCGCGTTCAACACATGTTTGGGTAACCAGCGTTGGAAAGGACCACAGACTACTTCTATTGCTGATGGAAGTCTCCATGGCCAACGACAAGCTTAGGGACAGTGGCCCAACTCGTTTGAATTCCAAACCACTGTGATGAAATTCCCCTCTGCTTTGTTACTGGGGACAAATTACCTGCCTCCTTTTCATCAGATTCCGTATCTGTAAACAGGAAAAGAAGGACGCCTGTCCCCTTGGCTTGTTTTGGGGTTAAGCAGAAGAATCTTCGCAACCTGCGCAAGATGCTGAGTTTGGGGAGGGCTGCGGGCTGTAGAGATGGCCGTCCTGACTCCGCTGGGTGGGTGGCCAGTGCCACACCTGGCTGGCACTCCCTCTCCTTGCCACGGGGCTCCCCTCCCCTGCCTCTTGGTTGAAGACTGGCACTGACCTCTTGGTCTCCTCCCGACCTCCGAGTCTCTCCGTGTCCTGGATGACTTCAGATCCTTCTGAATCACTTCTGTCTGGACTTCTCCAGCCCGCAAAGCTTTCCTTCCTCCACCCTCAGCGGTAATGGAGCCAGGCTGCACCACCACATGAAATGTCTGCATCTCTTCTTTGTGTTCAGTGATCTCGCACTGGCATCTGGAAGGCAGCCACAGTGGGACGACCTACACCATGGCAATCGGCAGACGCTAAGAGCGGGGCACTGTGTTTCAGAGAGCAGGCTTATTTCAGATGCTGCCTGATTCCATTTCAGCCAGCAATGCCATGGCCATGACCGACCGGGACTTGATTCTTTCCATCACCTTCTAACCTCTCAACATCAGAAATCTCAAATTTGAACCTCCCATTCTTGGACCACAATGCCTTTCCCCCTCAGTTCTTTTACTCCCTGGTAAAAGTAAGTTCTCTCCACAACTGACAGATGCCTCCTCTCTCTTCTTTCCCATCTCACTGGGGCTTCTTGATTTCTCAATGAATCTTTCTTGTGATAATTTCCCCAAGCCCCCTCCCCACTGTGTTCCCTGCCAAAACCCCAGACTTAACCTTAGCCCACCAATATTTTCTCTCTGGAATATGCAGGCTCGTTTCTTCCCTAAAAAGTTAAAATAGCTACAACTGCTTTTCTTTTTCTAAAAAAGATTTATTTTATTTATTTGAAAGACAAAGTTACAGAGAGAGAGGTCTTCCATCTGCTGGTTCACTCCCCAGATGGCCGCAACGGCCAGAACTGCGCCGATCTGAAGCCAGGAGCTTCTTCCAAGTCTCCCATGGGGGTGCAGGGGCCCAAGGACTTGGGCCATCCTCCATTGCTATCCCTGGCCATAGCAGAGAGTTGGATCAGAAGAGGAGCAGTCGGGACTAGAACCGGCACCCATATGGGATGCTGGCACTTCAAGCCAGGACTTTAACCGGCTGCACCACAATGCCGGCCCCACTACAACTGCTTTTCTACATTCTTTTGTCACTCCCATGTCACTGTGATAGGTGTTTTTCCCCCTTGGCTCCGTCTTCATCATTATGATTGAAATACTATATCTTTGATCAGCTCAGTTTTACATGTTTTGCAGCTGTATTAAATCTGGTTTTTGTCTGAGGACATCAGTATTGTGTTCTCAAAACAACAACAACAAATTCCATTGCAAAGGAGACGAACAGAAAGGTCCTTACACCAAAGCTTTGACACACAGGATTCTCGTTAAGGGACAGCAGCCATTGCATTGAGCTTCCTTTGGTTTTCGAAATGCTCTTTGGCCTCCAATTGCCCTCCGTTGTGCATTCACTTAATGAATATTTAGTAAGCACCAGCTGTGTGCCTGGTTTCCTTGGAGATTCTGATAAACCAGACAGATAAGGTCCTTGCTGTCAGGGATGGGGGCTGGGGCAGTCAGGAAATCGAGGCGACAGGGAGGACGCTAATGTCTGAGAGTGGCGAGTGCTGTGAAGGACACAGAGGCAGGGTAATGTTCTGGAGAGTGACCCAGTGTGGCCCATCCACACCTCCGGGGACCAGGTCCTGGTGCTGAGGCATCTGACCCAGGTCAGTTTTTTTAAAGATTCCTTTACATTTTTATTAATTTATTTTATTTGAGAGGCAAACACACACAGAAAGAGAGACAGAGACAGATAGAGACAGAGAGAGAGAGAGGTCTCCCATCTGTTGATTCACTCACCAAATGCAACAGCTAGGGGTAAGCCAGGCCAAAGGTGGAAGCCAGCGACTACAGGTCTTCCACATGGGTGGCATGAGTCTCCCACCCACAGGTCTCCCACATGGGATGGCTCAACTACTTGAGCCATCGTCTGCAGCCTCCCATAGTGTGCATTAGCAGGAAGCTGGAATTAGGAGCACTCCAGGATGGGACACGGCATCCCAAGTCGCAGCCTAGTGGCTGTGCCATGTGCTGACCCCGATCAGGTCATCCTGGGGATACCACAGAGTCTTTTCCAAGCACTTACTTTCCCTCCACTTGCCAGCCTCTCTCCCACTCTCAGTTCCTTACAAATTCCAGCTGCACATATCTAAATGAGTTTCCTTTATCACCAAAAGTGATCAAAAAAGCCAAGGGCCAGGCCAACTGGGGGTGACTCTAAGGCACAGTCTTACATTAGTTTGGGGGCTGTGCTTCAAGACCTGTGGGTCAAAGATTGCCAGTTTGGCTTTTATCCTGAGGACCCGACCAGGCATATCTGCAGCCAAAACTTGTCCCTGAGCCCCAGATTCACATGGCCAAGGGCCTGAGCAGAGAGGAGTTTGGGCATTTGCACTGGCTTCTCAAATTCTACAGCAGTCCTCTCCCCCTTTAAAACCATCTACAATCTATCCCCTGTTGCTCATCTTGGTGAATGATGTTACCATCTTCCACTGGGCTTCCCAGAAGTAATTCTTGTTTCTTTCTCAATATCCAATTAATTACCGAATCCATTTCCACCTCTAGGTTTGTCTTGAGGGGTGGGTCTTTGGCACAGTAGTTAAGATGCCACTTGGGATACCCGCATCCCATATCAGAATGCCTGCTTTGAATCCTGGCTTCTCTGATTCTGATCCACCTTCCTGCTAATGTGTTCCCTGGGAGACCATGGTGATTGTTCAGGTACTTAGGTCCCTGCCACCCAAATGGGAGACCCAGGTGGAGTTCCAGGCTCTTGGCTTCGGCCTGGCCCAGCCTGGGCTGCTGTGGGAATTTGAGGAGTAAACGAGCAGATGGAAGACACCTTCCTCTCTCCATCTACGTGAACATGACTGGTCTCGGTCCTTCTGCTCAGTTCTTTGCATTGCAGCTTGAGTTTCCTTTCTGAAATAAAAGTCGGGTGAAGTCAC
The DNA here is from genome assembly GCA_949820135.1 of Sylvilagus floridanus. NCBI lineage: Eukaryota > Metazoa > Chordata > Mammalia > Lagomorpha > Leporidae > Sylvilagus > Sylvilagus floridanus. Next base: position 89,078,853 of record OX463238.1, read on the forward strand.
TCCAGGTGCCTGGGTGTTCCATGGCTCACCGCGGAAAGGCTCCTCCTGGCATTGTGGTCTACAGGCTGCCCGATGTACAGCCCCATCTGCCTCTGCAGTCTGATCTTTCCCAGCTTCTCTGCACCCCAGCTCCTTGTCCCTGGGCACCAGCTTCAGCCCCTCTGCCACCTCTGGTGTTTGCACAGACTTTCCCCTTCACCGGGGACACTTGCCTCAGCCCCATTCCACTCTCTCTAATCCAGGTGATTTTGTTTTGACATCTGACAGTGAAGCCATTTCCCCCTGGAAAACCTTCTCTAACTACCCCGGCCCCCATCCCAACGTCTGGGGAAAGAGCCCCTCCCATGGCTTCACCATTGCCTCTTTGCCTCCACCTTTGCACCCCTTTCCCCTCGCTCCCATCCCCAGGCCCTGATACCACTGATCTTTGGACCATCCCCATAGATTGGGACAAGTAGTTTTTCGAAGACACAGAGTCCTCTTTCCATTGGTTTCCACTCTTGTTTCTTTTTTTTTTTTTTTAATTTTTGACAGGCAGAGTGGACAGTGAGAGAGAGAGAGAGACAGAGAGAAAGGTCTTCCTTTTGCCGTTGGTTCACCCTCTAATGGCCGCCGCGGTCGGCGCGCTGCGACGGCGCACCGCGCTCATCTGATGGCAGGAGCCAGGTGCCAGGTGCTTTTCCTGGTCTCCCATGGGGTGCAGGGCCCAAGCACTTGGGCCATCCTCCACTGCACTCCCAGGCCACAGCAGAGAGCTGGCCTGGAAGAGGGGCAACCGGGACAGAATCCGGCACCCCAACCGGGGCTAGAACCCGGTGTACCGGCGCCGCAAGGCAGAGGATTAGCCTATTGAGCCACGGCGCCGGCCTCCACTCTTGTTTCTTTCCTTCCACCAATCCTATAAGGTTTTGCGATTTTGTAGACGTGCTGACCACCACCCTATTTGTAAAGTTAAAATAGGAGCCCTCGCCAGAATGAGCGCTCCGAGTTGCTTTCAGGTGCTTGAAAGAACAACCCTCAGCTAGAGAGACTCAGACCCAGATGACTCCCCTTTACAGCCCAGTGACATCTCCCTCCAAGCCCTGCACAGCTACAAGTTAAGAAATAGGCTCATCAAGAGAGAAATAGGTAAAAATGTTTGACTGCATGGTCTTGGAAAAAATAATGATCCTTTCTCACCTGTCTCTCTTGCAGTTCTCCAAAGCTTCGTACTCTGGCCAGAGGCCTGTCTCCTGCATACTTGAGGTTTGGTGGCACCAAGACAGACTTTCTCATTTTTGATCCCCACAAGGAACCAACCTTCGAAGAGAGAAGTTACTGGCAATCACAAGTCAACCAGGGTAAAAGTTGGCAGATGAACGATGTTTTCGTGAACTTGGGTCCATCAGGAAAATACTTAGAGAAAAGTGTTGTTGCTCCAATTGACCGTGAGGAAGGGGTGAAGCTGTGCCTGCATCTGTACAAAACGAGGAAGCAGCGGGCAGGTTTCCTCACCACACAATTCCCATGGGTGTGAAACCTCCCGAGGAAGGTGTGCCTGGCATAGCTGAGAGCCACTTGTGCTGTAAACAGCACAGCAGCCACTGTGGCTAAAGGACGGGGCTGCTGGGAGGGAGCCTGTGGGTAGAAATGCATGGCCCCCGAGAGGGTGTTTCTAGCCAAAGCTAGAGCCATGGACTGAAGCGTGTTTATTCTGCAAATAGAATGTGGACGAGAGTTGCAACGAGGGCACAAGGCGATGTACTCTGCTTCAAAGAACGGTTTGTAAGATGCAATTTACTGGGCAGATTGGTCTCAAGTGTTATTGAGTCTCCTTCACCACCCAGAGTGAGTTTGAATATTTGGATTTCGGGGTTCGAAGCTAAGATCCTGATTTTCTCAAGCTTGTCAGGAGATTCTGATACTGGACGTCCGAGGCCCTCCCCCGAGACAGCTGCCACAGGAGGAGTCACAAGGATTTGTCTTGTGTTTGTGCTATTGGGCATCCAGTGGAAGCCAGATTACTGTCTTAATAATGACTAAAACTAGAGTGTGTGCCTTTGAATTCTGTTAATGTATACATTAGCAAGTCACATTTAATTCTTTCATATATTCCATCATTTCCTCTAGAAAGTTTTTAGAATGGTTTATCCACTATTGGGCCAACATTGACAGCATATAGTAATTAGAAAAAATAGGGAATAAAGGGAGCAGGCAAGAGGGTTCTCTCTGAAGGTCAAGTCGGGACAGTTGCTGTCTGGACTTGGCCCTTTCTCCCCAGTCACATACATTCGAGAGATCTTAGAGTCGAAGCAGGGAACTGTCCTTTGCTCATCAATTTTCTTCATCCTGTGGCATGGGGTGGTGGTTACCAGGATTATCCAAGTTCCTCTGGAACATCCCTTTGTGAGCACAGGGTTGGATGGGGCACCAGGGCCAGCAAGTCACCAAGTGGGGTTTCCTGGACAGGAAGTCGTTGGCCAGCCAGCCTGCCATGGCAGCAAGAGCCTGGGGACCTGCTGTCCTAAGATAAAGAAACCCAGGCTGGTGGTGGAGGTTTCCAGGGGTGCATGTCTTGGTCCCAGAAGTTTCAACGACACCAAAATTGCAGAGACAAAGCCAGCGCTCCCTGTCTTCCCCTGCGTAGTGGAGAGAGGAATTCACCCGGCGGCACGTGGAGCCCACGTTAACACAAATTTCTACGTACAGGAAGGTGAACCTTGAAGAACTGAACTGTGACTTCTTTCTTAGTCTTCTCTCATAATCTCATGCTTCTGAAAATCCTTCAAGTTGTTAAATAACTTGAGGTTCTGTCCCATGCATGCCAGGGTTTCCTAAGATACCTGCCATTGTGGTGGTTGGTTAGCCTGCAGCTTTGGCCCATGCAGCAGAATATATGAGAGAACTTCAAAAAGTTTGTGAGGAAATGGGATTTAAAAGATAAGTTTACTTGGATGCAAAAATATTTTAGAGTCTGTGCATGTTTTTTTAACAATTCGTATTTTCCATGAACTTTTTAAGACCTCTCCTATGCATGGATTTCTAGAATTTTTTTGCACCAAAATCAAATTTTTTAAAAAAATATTTATTTTATTTATTTGAAAGACAGAGTTACAGAGAGAGGTAGAGACACACAGAGAGAGGTCTTCCCTCCACGGTTCACTCCCCAGATAGTCACAATGGTGAGACAATCCAAAGCTAGGAGCCAGGACCCTCCTCCAGGTCTCTCATACCGGTTCAGGGGCCCAAGGACTGGGCCATCCTCTGCTGCTTTCCCAGGCACATTAGCAGGGAACTGGATCAGAAATGGAGCAGCCAGGACTCAAACTGGCACCTATATGGGATCCTGGCGCTGCAGTCCAGGGCTTTAACCCACTGTGTCACAGCACCAGTCCCCAAATTCTTTTTTAATTCTACTTTCCATGGACTTTTAAAAAAGTATCCTCATATCTTTCTGTGATCTCATGCCTAATAACCAGAAACTTATTCTGCTCTGTCACATATATAGCTAACTAAATATATGTATAGGATTTTAACCCTCTGCCTGTGAAGACGGATTCTCTAAGTTGCCTCTTCCACTTACAGATGCTTGCAAATCTGGACCCATTCCTTCCGATGTGGAGAAAAGGTTACAGTTGGAATGGCCCTTCCAGGAGCAACTGCTACTCAGAGAACAGTATCAGAGAGAGTTCAAGAACAGCACCTACTCAAGTAAGAAGCAAATGGCCCCGTGCTGGTGTTCCAGCCCCCAAATCATTCCTGCCCCAAAACTAACCAGGAACTTCTTGCTGCTCACTGAAAGGGCTTTCCTATCTTCAAAATAGGATGACTTTGTCATGCAGGACTTTAAAGCAAATGAAGCAAACAACCCTTATTTAACTATGATATATAATTTTCATTTGAAGATTGATGTTGCCCCAGATCTCATTTAAGGAAATACTCTTGGAACTATATGGTTCTTTCCCCCGAACATTTATTTATTTATTTAAAAGGCAGAGTTACAGATAGAGGGCAAAACACACACACTCACTGGGGGGGGGGGGGCGGGAGAGGGAGGAAAGGAGGGGGGGAGGGAGGAAAGGAGGGGGAGAGGAAGAGAGAGAGAGAGAGAGAGAGAGAGAGAGAGAGACAGAGACAGAGAGAGAGAGAGAGAGAAAGAGAGAGAGAGAATCTTCCATCCACTGGTTCATGGTTCATTCCCCGAATGGCTGTAACAGCCGGAGCTGGGCCAGGCTGAAGCCAGGAACCAAGAGCTCCTTCTGGCTCTCCCAGGTGGGTGCAGGGGCCCAAACACCTGGGCCATTTTCCACTGCTTTCCCAGGTGCATTAGCAGAGAGCTGGATCAGAAGCAGAGCAGCTGGGACATGAACAGGTGCCCCTACAGAATGCTAGCATTGCAGGCAGCAACTTTATCTGCTACACCACAACACTAGCTCCTGGAACTGTCATCTTTTGACTTTTAGAAAATAAGCTACTTAGCTGGCGCCGCGGCTCACTAGGCTAATCCTCCGCCTTGTGGCGCCGGCACACTGGGTTCTAGTCCCGATCAGGGCACCATATTCTGTCCCGGTTGCCCCTCTTCCAGGCCAGCTCTCTGCTGTGGCCAGGGAGTACAGTGGAGGATGGCCCAGGTGCTTGGGCCCTGCACCCCATGGGAGACCAGGAGAAGCACCTGGCTCCTGCCATCGGATCAGCGCGGTGCGCTGGCTGCGGCGGCCATTGGAGGGTGAACCAACGGCAAAGGAAGACCTTTCTCTCTGTGTCTCTCTCTCACTGTCCACTCTGCCTGTCAAAAAAAAAAAAGAAAAGAAGTTACTTGAAGTTACTTCCCTTAACATTTTTCTAAAGTACATTATGTAAAATAAGTTATCTTTATAAAAGTTTATAGTATACTACCTTGATTCCAGTGTATCAGATTTTTTTAACATACATATATATTTATTTAATAAGGTGTGGAACTATGTAAGAGAAATCTTGCTATGCTAATATAGTTCCCAAAACTATTCTGACACTTCAATAAACATGATTGGCTGTTGGATGGAATTTGGCATGGGCAAAGCCATCACAAAAGGATGATAAAATTATCAAAAGGAGAATAAAAATACAAGAGATCAACAGTAGTGAGGTCCCATTTGTAATAAAACATTATGATGCACACTCGCTAGGAGAAGACCCCACAGTATTAGATAATCATTGGAGTCTGTCTGGTTTTGGTCACATTGAACATTGTTCCAGTTTATCTGAAAACAGCTGGCTACCTCCTGTGATCTTTATGTTACCAAGATGGTACATTATCACCGTTTTTCCTGCTTCTGGGACTTGGACCTCCACACACCAGGGGAAAGGCAGCTGGGTTATTACAACTCAGGCCATCCTACCGGCAATGGCTAAATGCATAACAAATGCAAAAAAAAGTTAACTGTATTTGGAAATATTTGAGTTCTGGTCTGAAATTTCCCATTTGAATCTGCAAGTCATGAAAAGATAGAACTGTCCTGTGCTAGATCTGAGCACTCACTCTTCAGAGTGACAGGTATCACAGATGCTGCGAGGGGCTTCTACATGTAGTTCTGAATCTATGGCTGAGTGACCTGGAGGGCACTGTACAAGGAAGAGACAGCAAAAGTCTGTTGTGACAAAGACATGTTCATGGCTCTGTTAGTGGCCTGTACCCTGAAAGCAGGTGTCCCGGAAGGTACAGGTAAATTTCCTAATGTAAGCCCTCTTGGATGATGTGTTCCATTTGTCAGCTTCTAAGCTGACAAAACATTTGTCGCAAGAATATAGACTCACACCGTAAACCTGTTTGGGCAGGACTGGGAAGCAGCATTATAGATGTGACCCTGGGTGTGCCTGTAGAAAGGAGGCCTCCCTTATTAAACTAACCATGCTAATGGAGCTATGTCCTTACTTTGCTCTCTTCTCCCGCCTCTCTTCCTCATCAGCCCTGCATAAGGTACCAGGTTGGATGCTAGACACCATTTTAAACTTATATGGTGGAGTGTAACCGACAGAATCTGTGCCACCCGTTAATGTGTTGTCTAGATGGTCTTCATCCAGAGGGCTTTCCATTCTAGCAGTCAGAGCTCGGAGTTTGCAAAGTGATTAGGAATGGAATGTTAGTAGTGAGTTTTGCTGTTGCTTTTCCTATTTGGGGGAAGAAGTAGCCTAAGTGGTTTCTCTTATTCTGTTTGTGTATTTGTTTTGAGAGGCAGAGAGACAGAAATAGAGAGACCAACAGAGAAAGAAGGGGAGGGAGGAAGAAGGGAGGGAAAGAGAGAGAGGGAGAGAAAGGGAGGGAGAAAGAATGAGAGCAAGCAGTCCCATCAACAATGAACAAGGTTGGGCCAGGACTGGAGCCAGGAACTAAGAAATCTAGGTCCCCTACTTGAATGAAAAGGACTCAGTTACCTGAGCCATCACCTGCTGCTTTCCAGTGTCTGCACTGGGTGGAAGCTGGGGTCAGAACCCAGAGCCAGCAGTCAAATTCAGGCACGCTGACGTGTGACATCCACGTCTTTACTGCTAGGCTACACGTCTGCCCCTCTTCATCTTTTTTAAAGAGTGGATTTGGGCTTAGTAACATAAAGGCTTTATGCTGAGAGATGTTACTGTTTATTGTGTTACAGGGAGTGTATGATGAAATTTCAGCTACCTTAATTCCAAGCACATTTTGGAGAATGAAGAAACATAGGCAGGGTAAATGCAAGTTGGGTACTCGAAAATGTAAACATTCTAGGCTTTTTGAAAATGTCATAATCCTCCCTTGCCCACACTAAGCAGTCACAGTGCCATGTGCAAGGGATCGTCAACAAGTTCATCGAAAATGTATTATGAAGAAATCATGCATAGATTGCAAATATCTTTGGTACCACCAAAGATAAACTCATCTTTAAATTCCATCTTCCCACAAACTTTTTGAAGTACCCTTGTATCCATAAGTTTTCTTCATTTTTCATGGCTTACAAACATTTTTTCACCCGTGTGGTTTCAACTTGGGTTTGATAGGGTATAGACATATGATGGTGCTTCTGCTGGGATGGTCGACATGGCTGAGCCCCCCCCCCCCAGACAGTAGCCCTCATCACGCTGGAGTCTCTAAGCAGGAAGGCGAGACCTGAAGCTCAGTTCTTAGGATTCAAGAGCCAGGGAACTTTCTAGAATGTGATTCTGTGATTTATAAGCATAAAATACAACTGTGACGAAGGTGATCAAGACGTCCCTTTGCAACAGGCTTTAACACTGCTGCCAAATAGCTAGGTGATATTGGGCAAAATATTTTCATGGTTCTCGATTTCCTCATATGTTTCTGCCTGGCCACCTTATCCACTGTGTTAAGCCTAGGACTTCACCGCTATGATCATCCAAGTAATTCAATAATTAGAAATAAAACAAAAATACTTTTAAGGAGAAAAGATATAAGTTTGCCAGATTTTCTAAACTAGGAGATATATATATATATATATATATATATATATATATATATATATCATGGCTTTTAAAATTAATTTATTTATTTATTGGAGAGGTTGAGAGAGAGAGAGAGAGAGAGAGAGCGCACAACCATCCATTTTTTTTCACTGCCAAAATACTCACAAGGGTCCTGGACCAGGGACCCAATCTGGGTCTCCCATGGTGGGTGGCAGGAACCCAATTACTTGAGCCATCACTGCCGCTTCCCAGGGTGGGCATGATCAGGAAGCTGCAGCCAGGAGCCACAGCTGGGAATCAAACCCAGGCACTCCATTATGGGGTGCAGGTGTATTACCCGCATCTTGACTACTGAGCTTAAGATCTGCTCCCTGGACAAGGCCATGGCAGCTGCCTTGTGATCATCTTGTGCAGTTGCACAGTGTGCTCACAGCATGGCGCCCAGGTCTCGCTGCAGCTCTTGGTCCCACCTGCTGCAGGCAGACAGGTTCCGGAGCATGCTACAGACATCGCTCATGATGCTCAGGCTGTGCGAGGTCAGGTGCCACGGCAGAGTCTGTAGGCAGTTGTCATGCTGGAGCACCAGCCTGCAGGTGGGGGCTGCGGCCAGGCCTGGCCACCCTGGTCCCACTCTGCCCCGCCCCTTTGCCCTCCCCCTCCCGGAATGGGAGGACAAAGCAGGCAGCTCGGTGGTGGTGCCACCCCCTGGGAGAGCAGTGGTGACATCTGGCCCCAGCATCAGCCCAGTCCCAGCCATTGTGGGTATTTGAGGGAGTGAACCAGCAGATGGGAGCTCTCTCTGTGTCTTTGTCTCTCTGTGTTTCTCAAATAAATTTTAAGTTAAAAATCCAGGCAGGTGTTGTGGTGCAGTAAAGTAAGCCACCTGGCGACACCAGCATCCCATATCTGAGTGCCAGTTCAAGTACTGGTTGCTCTGCTTCTGACCCAGCTCCAGCTAACACGCCTGGGAGGGCAGCAGTGATGGCTCCTGCACCCACGTGGGAGACCTGGAAGAAGCTCCTGGCTGTTGGCTTCTGCCTGGCCCGATCCTGGCTGTTGCAGCCATCTAGGGAGTGAACCAGTGGATGGACGATCTCTCTCTGTCTCTCTTTCTCTCTCTATAACTCTGCCTTTCAAATAAATAAATCTTAAAAAAAAAAAAGTCTGAGGTTGCGGCATAGCAGGTTGGGCTGTCACTTGATATGCCTGCATCCTATATCAGGCACTTGGGAAAGCAGCAGAACATGGCTCAAGTCCTTGGGTCCCTGTCACCCACAGGGGAGACCTGGATAGAGTTTCTGACTCCTGGCTTTGGCCTGCCTCAGCTCTGGCTGTTGCAGTCATGTGGAAAGTGAACCAAAAGATGGAAAACAGCTCCCTCCTCCTCCTCCTCCTCTCCCACGTTCCTCCTCTCCCCTTTTCTCTTTGTCACTGCCTTTCAAATAAATAAGATTTTAAAAAATCACATAAGCAGATCTGCCCCCATGATAATTACTTTATTTATTTTTAAAGATTTATTTATTTGAAAGGCAGAGTTACAGAGAGGCAGCAAGAGAGAGAGAGAGAGAGAGAGAGAGAGAGAGAGAGAGAATCTTCCATCCACCGGTTCACTCCCCAAATGGCTGCAATGGCCAGAGCTGGGCCGATCTGAAACCAGGAGCCAGGAGCTTCTTCCAGGTCTCCCACATGGCAGGGGCCCAAGGACTTGGGCCATCTTCTACTGCTTTCCTAGGCCATACCAGAGAGCTGGATTGGAAGTAGAGCAGCTGGGACTCGAACCAGCGCCCAGGTGGAATGCCAGTACTGCAGGCAGCAGCTTTACCCGCTATGACACAGCACCGGCCCTGATAATTACTTTAAAGACAACTATTAAAATCCTGTTGTTGCCACTCTGAAAAAATGATTATACACCAGTAATGTTTAAAAAGCAGAGTACGCATGTTCCCAAGCTCTTATGGCACCTTAATGTCTAAGTAACTTTTTTCACAGCATACCTGGGCCAACAGAAATACAGTGTTTTGTTGTTTTAGGTCTAAACACCTTAACAGTAGTAAGAGTTCTTATCAAGCCCAATAGATGTGGTGTTCCTCCCTTGCAAAAAAAAAAAAAAAGATCCTACACTACCCCCTTGAATACAGTCACCTGGTTAGATTTTAATTTCAAATACACAACAATATTTTATAGTGTTAAGTATTTCTCACCTGTTGCATAGGACATTCTTAAGCTAAAAATTACTCATTTAACTGAAGATCAGCTTATCCAGGTGTCATATTTTTGTTTGCTCAATCTGACAAAGTACACTGGTAAATGTTTTGTGGCTCTCTCCAAGATGCCTTGGCACATAGTTTGGAAATCATAATGCTATGGCATATAGAGGAATTTTTCAAAAAAAATTTTTAACATAGGAGCAAGTGTTCAGCCTAGCAGTTGAAACACCCACATCCCACACTGGAGTGCCTGAGTTTGATTCCTGGCTCTGGCTCCTGACTCCAGCTTCCCGCTACTGCAGCCCCTGGGAGACGCCAGTGATGGCTAAAGAAAGGGGTTCCTGCCACTCACATGGGAGACAAGCGTTGTGTTCCCAGCTCCTGGCTTCTGGCCTCAGTACAGTCCTAGCCATCACAGACATTTGGGGAGGGAACCAGTACATGGGAACTCGCCCTCTGTCTCACAAATAAATATATAAATTTTAATTGTTGTAAATGTAATTAAGATTACCAAAACCTTTTGTAGCTGAGTTTGTGAGTAGAGATATTTAGATAATGGAGGTTGGGGTTTATGCTGACTAATAGCTGTCTGGCTTTTGCATTCTGGGCACTGAGCCATAAATTGTGGTTTCCCCAGTTCACCCAAGCCACTTGAACAAAAAACAAGTGCCAGATTAGAGTTTCTGGTACCTTCCATAGACTTCCAATGGCTAAAGCAAACTCATCAAACTGATTTTTTTCAATGGCCTAATTCTGTTGGCATGTCACGTATTTTTTATAACCACTTAGTAGGACTGGAATTCCTTTGAGGCAGCAACCCACACAGCAGTCCAGCATGAAGAACAGCTCTGTTTTTCACGGTGGGTGCTGCCCTAACCATTAAGTCGCAGTATTTTTCTCGTAGAAAGCTCAGTGGACATGCTGCACGCCTTTGCAAATTGCTCAGGACTGCACTTGATCTTCGGTCTAAACGCGCTACTGAGAACGGCAGATTCGCAGTGGAACAACTCTAATGCTCGGTTGCTCTTGGACTACTGTTCTTCCAAGAGTTACAACATCTCTTGGGAACTAGGCAATGGTGAGTGCTCCCTGGATCACCTCATTAAGGAAGAGATTCCTCACTGGCAGTGTTTCTTTCTGTTTGTGACATTCTTTTTTAGTTCTCGCAAAATATACTTCTGCCTGGGCACATTCTTGCCAGTCCTCAACAGTGCAACTTTTGGAACTTTATGTGGTAGAAAAGTCCTTTCTGTAACGCAGAATCTACTGCTTATCCCAGTCTATATTACATTTGAGGTGAGAGCAGCTGTTGGAGCCAGCAGCCTCCCCAACTCCCAGGGTCCCTTGAGCTTTGCAGAGTCACTCAGCCTATAATGCTTGGCCAACAGGGCTCAGCAGAACTGGGAAGCAGGCAGTTTGCTTTTACCCATCCCTTCCCTTCCCCGTTTCTCAGCTTGTCAGCCTCAGAAACCCCAGCCCAACCATCATTACACGTTCAGATTGTCTAGAATTCTACCCAGTCAAGCTCCTGATTGGCTCCTTCTGGGCTCTTTCCTGCAAGGAACTTATAAACTCTAAATAAAATGTTAATGACTAAGCCTGCCACATTTGTTCAATATATATTTATACTGATTTTCCATGCATCAGCAGGTGCAACTGGATATAAAGTGAAAAATGAGATTTAGTAATATGATCCACACGTACAAGAACTGTTCTAAGTATTAAATGTCTTCCTCAGCCCGATGTTTCTTTTTAAGAGTAAATTATTAAATACTGGATACAGATAACTTTCTATTATTCATTGGTTTAACTTCAACTTATTTATTATGCATTAACTTCAAATTATTTAACACACCCTTATACCTCAGTTATATGTGGTTAATTCAAAAAGTTCATGGAAATGTATATGATGAAAGCACTATGCATGGATTTCAAAATCTTTGTACCAAAACAAACATCTTTTAATTATATTTTCCGCAAACTTTTTGAAGTACCCTCACATAATTAAATTTGTTTTCTGGAACATCTTCTTTATACCTTGGGGTTTTATTTGACTTGACTCTGAATGCTAAGTTTTTGTAATTTGGAAAATGTTTTGCTGTGTTTGCTTTTAAATAAAGCATCTCTAGGTAAGTGATGAGTTTGAGACCCTCTATCTTTCAGAGCCTAACAGTTTCTGGAAGAAGGCTGGTATTTTCATCGATGGATTGCAGTTAGGAAAAGACTTTATTGAGCTCCATAAACTTCTAGAAAAGTTTCCTTCCAGCAGTGCGAAGCTCTATGGTCCTGATGTGGGTCAGCCTCGAGGAAAGACTGTGAAGATGCTGAGCAGGTAAGAGCGTGAGGACACAGAGCCGCTTTCTGGAAAACAGCTCCTCTCTGCCCGCGAATCCTTAATTGTCCATGCGCAATTAAGCAATTTGCTGCATGGCTACTTGGTTCACCAAAAGGAGAAATATTGGCTCCGAATGCCAGGGATTCTGGGTCAGGTGGCACCCGTGAGAGCATTTGCTATCAGGATTAGGGAGCTCATATTCATCTGATCCTCACCTGGCCATTTCTAGGGAGTGAGTCTTGTGCATATACTGCATGGGTGTATCTAATGACTAAGTGATAACAGTAGAATCTCTGTTCTAGTTTCCTGAAGGCTGGTGGAGCAGTGATTGATTCAGTTACATGGCATCAGTAAGTATGGTTCCTGTTCTTTTTTTTTTTTTTTTTTGACAGGCAGAGTGGACAGTGAGAGAGAGAGACAGAGAGAAAGGTCTTCCTTTGCCGTTGGTTCACCCTCCAATGGCCGCCGCGGCCGGCGCGCTGCGACTGGCGCACTGCGCTGATCCGATGGCAGGAGCCAGGTGCCAGGTGCCAGGTGCTTTTCCTGGTCTCCCATGGAGTGCAAGGCCCAAGGACTTGGGCCATCCTCCACTGCACTCCCAGACCACAGCAGAGGGCTGGCCTGGAAGAGGGGCAACTGGGACAGAATCCGGCGCCCCAACCGGGACTAGAACCCGGTGTGCCGGCGCTACAAGGCGGAGGATTAGCCTGTTGAGCCACGGCGCCGGCCGGGTTCCTGTTCTTAATATCAGGAAAGTAACATTACTTTCACCCAGTACCTCGTTTTCAAAAATTCCACTTTAAAGTTGACTTCTTATAAAATAAAAAACTGTACTAGAATTTTAATATTTAAAAACCACAAAAATTTAGTTATTTTAGATATTGAGGTGGTTTCTATAATAATCAAGTTACACTGCCCATGAACCCATGGAAGATAAAAATAGCTGAAATGAATTGCTTGCTAAAGAACAAGTAACCTACTAACACACACACTTGTGTTTGTGTGTTCTTAAGACAGAGGCACTGACTTCTCGTTATTTGGATAGAATGGACTCTTCCTCTTCTTTCCTCTTGGTCTCTCCCTACCTAGTAGAACTTCTGTCCTTTAAATTTTTTAATATTGCACAGAGGTGGGAGAGATTGGAAGGAGAATAAGGTCAGCAGTTAACTTAAAAGCAGAAAATAAAGTTTGGGTTTTTTTCTGAAATTTTTTTGGAATTATTTAGCTACTATGTGAATGGACGAATTGCAACCAAAGAAGATTTCCTAAACCCTGATGTGTTGGACACCTTTATTGTATCTGTGCAAAAAGTACTCCAGGTAATAGTCTTTTTATTTTTAATGTAAAACTAGAGTTATTATTTTATAGTCTAGCTAGTTCTACATTCTATAGGTATACATATTTACATGTTTCCTAATTTCAAAGGACAAGCATTATGGCTTTTTGTTTAAGAGTTATTTTATTTGAAAGGCAGAGAGAGAGGCAGAGAGAGAAAGTCTCTCACTGGTTCACTCCCCAAATGGCCACAATGGCCAGAGCTGGGCCAATCTGAAGCCAGGAGCCAGGAGCTTATTTCTGGTCTCCCACATGGGTGCAGGGGCCCAAGTACTTGGTCTATGTTCTGCTGCTTTCCCAGGCACATTAGCAGGGAGCTGGATCGGAAGTGGGACAGCCAGGACAACAAGTACTATGTTAGTTTCCCCTTGGCATTGGGTCTTACCCATGTTTGTTGATTACAAATTGAGCATGCCTCCAGTATCCTTTTAGTAGGATTAACTACCAAAGACCCTAAACAATGGGTCTGCTTACATTCCGTCCACACCGTCCACAACTTAGATGGCTGTGGACATAATTTTGTAACTCTATCGTAGGAATGGGTTTGGGGACACAAGGTTTGAACGCTATTCCTCTTCAGCACCATAGTTGGTGGGCTTGTTTGCAATCACCATGGAAACTTTGCTTTGCCTAGGTGGTGGAGGAGACCAGACCCGGCAAGAAGGTCTGGCTGGGAGAAACAAGTTCTGCCTACGGCGGCGGAGCGCCCTTGCTGTCCAACACCTTTGCAGCTGGCTTTATGTGAGTGAAAGGGCGCTGAGCTTGGGGACCAGGCTGCAGGGATCCTGCATCGCCGGGATCTGCGCCTTAGCCCCAGAAGTGGGATTTGGCTAGCAATGATGAGTTACAGCTTGTGGACACCTTCAACAGGTGTCCCAGATGACTTAGTCTAAGAAGGAGCTGTTTGAGAGACTCTGTTCATCTGTGATGGGCTACTGATGTGCCAGGGCATCCTTGCCCTAAAAGAGGAAGCATCAGGAGCTTTGGCTCTGAGCAGGATACTTTGTGTAGGTGCCTGTGCTCCTCGCTTCTCACAAAGCTCAGAGCCTGCGGTGGGAGGTCACCCCGGGAGCGCCATCCCTGAGTTGAAAGACCTACCTCGTTGAGATCCAAAGATTCAACTCGGTGTCAACGACTTCCGTTCAGTAACTGTTACTGTCTCAAGCTATAGCTCTGCATCCTCACGTGGAACGCGTTTGCTCCTTCCCCTCGAATCCTCATTCCTAGAAACCCCAAATAAGGCACAACTCCTTTCCGCTCCTGCAAGCGTGAGGAGTAGAGAAAGGGAGGGGGGAGTTCAGGGTGCGCGGCGGGGGGTTAGAGGATGCGCTGGACGCAGGTGCAGGCAGCGGTTGAGGTGATTCTGCTTGTTTCTCGTTTTCGCCGTAGCTTTTCTTTAGCCCTCAGCCCACGTACAGGGGGACTAGGGGTGAGGAATGGTCTGTAGGGGTGAGGCTGTGGCTGCGCTGCTTTGTGGAAGGTGTCTCACCCTGCAGGGGCTCCCCCCGCATCTCAGCGGGGTTCTAGGGTTTGTGGTTATGAAGAAGTGGGGGACGACGTGAAGGCGAGGATTCTGCACCTACTCACACTCACCATGCACTTGACGGGCGTGCTTCGTACCAAGGCCACTTTTCTGGTTTGCTGTTAATCCCCCTCCCAGAGATGCAAAGCTCATGGTAGTGTGTGTGTGTGATTGGAACGGAATGACTTTCCTTGGGTCTCGCTCTGTCCCAGGTGGCTGGATAAACTGGGCGTGGCGGCTCGCATGGGCGTGGAGGTGGTGATGCGGCAAGCGCTCTTCGGAGCCGGAAACTACCAGTTGGTGGACAGAAACTTCGTCCCTTTGCCTGTGAGTCAGTTTCCTCTTGCAGTGAGTAGATTAAGGTACACTCAGGGCCCCTGGTGTGGCTCTCTGTGGCAGTCCACTCGAGAAGTAGCTGAGACCCTGAGATGACGCGTGGGAAGATCTTGGAGAGCGTCCGTGGCAACCTTTTGGTGTTTCAGGAGGAGGAATCGAGAGCTAGGAATACCGTTTATGTGTGGGCCATTTAGGGTGTGCTTTGGATTCTTTTTTTTTTTTTTTTTTAGAGAAAATGATAATCTGAAATTTTATGACTCAAAATAAACTTGCCTTAAAGATGTTTTACAAAATAAATCAAAGATTGCCTAGAGTATCCAAAGCTTCAAAACTGTGTGTCATGAAAGTATCATTTATTCAATCTGAAAATGAGACAATATCATGTATCTATTTTTAAAGTCTTTAAGAATTATTTTGTTAATAACCTACAAGATGTTTATGAATAAAGTCTCATTTGTACTCTACTTCCAACTGCATCTGGTGCTAAATCAGGAAATATAACTTGTATCAAAAAATCCATCTGACAGATACATTTGTATAAAAATTGGGATAATACAGATGTAGCCCAAAGAAATAAAACCTTGATTTTATAGCATGAAATGGCATTTAAGTATAATGCACAAGGGAATTATTTGAATCTTTACATTGAGTCAGCATTTCACACTTTCCTTATTGTCCAAAATATTGTGAATGATTTGCTTATTTGAGTCAGAATCCAAACAACGTCTATATATTCCATCTGGCTGATCCGTCTCCTAAATCTGTTCAACTTTAAATCACCCTCTGTTTTTTTTTTCCCCTTGGAATTTATTAATCTAGGGAAGTAGGCAGTTTGTTCTTTAGTGTCTCCCATATTCTCGATTTTGCTAAATGTATTCCTGTGCTATCATTTGGCCTGGCCTTCCTCCCCCATCTTTCCTGCACACTGGTGGTTATATGTAGAAGCTTGAACTTACTCAGGGTGGTTTTGTTTGTTTGATTTTTGCGAGAATTCTTCATCAGGAAGCACGCGATGCACAGAATGTGAGCCTGTCTCTTGTTGACATGGCTTTATTAGTGCAGCTATAAGGAAATTGTCCCTTAGAAGTTCTATTTCAAAAACTGGTCTTTGTGTCTTTATGAGTATATGCATTTAACGGTGCCGCTTGGAGCTTTGCTTTAATTCTTGAATGAAAGACAACCAAGAATATTTAAATTCTCTATGCAATGAATTGCATTCTTGGTGTGTATCAGCTCCTGACTGTGGTTCTCTGAATTATGGAAACATGGACTCCCAGGCATGAAAGGAACAAACAATATCAGGCCCTCAGGGTCATATTGGTTTCATGCACCAAAAAAATAAACATTAAAATTAAAAAGGCGAATCCTATTTAAATACCCCTGGGTTACCAGTCACATCACTTATAGGATAACTATTTGCTGTCCACTGGTCTTGTTAAATGAGGTAATAAGTAAAGATAAGTTTTAAATAACAATAATATAAATTTTTTTCCTTCCCCTCTCCAACCACCACAACCAGGATTATTGGCTCTCTTTTCTGTTCAAGAAACTGGTGGGCACCACTGTGTTAATGGCAAGTGTGAAAGGCCCAGAGAGAGGCAAACTTCGAGTTTACCTTCATTGCACAAATATCAACCAGTAAGTAGGAAACGTGACCTTACCAGTTGAGAAGTTTTTATTAATAAGCACATTAACTTCCCACTCGAACACTGTGCTGCCTCTGTCTATACTGTGGGTGTAAGATGTGTCATTGTTCCTGTTTGTTCTTTGTTCCTTTTATTTTTTTATTTATAGTGATATGATACCAAAGTTTAACTAAAAAAAATTGTTTGGGCTCAAATATAGGCATTTGTCCAGCAAAGATTTCTACTGATTTTTAATAAGACTAGTACAAATATAAAAAGTAGCCATTTAAATATGAATAATGAGGGGCCAGCGCTGTGGCTAACTTGTTAATCCTCTGCCTGCAGCACTGGCATCCCATATGGGTGCTGGGTTCTAGTCCCGGTTGCTCCTCTTCCAGTCTAGCTCTCTGCTGTGGGGAGGGCAGTGGAGGATGGCCCAGGTGTTTGGGCCCTGCACCCGCATGGGAGACCAGGAGGAAGCTCCTGGCTCCTGGCTTCGGATCTGTGCAGCGCCGGCCGTAGCAGCCATTTGAGGCGTGAACCAACGGAAGGAAGATCTTTCTTTCTGTCTCTCTCTCTCTCACTATCTAACTCTGTCAAATAAAAAATATGCATAATGAATTCACTGAACTATGAATGGATATAAATGAATTAATGTGAATCAATAATTATATGAACTTTTTCTTTTTAAAATATCATTGTGTGGAAGGATTTGCTTTTTTTAAAGACTTATTTATTTTTTTTGTTTGAAAGGCAGAGTTACAGAGAGGCGGGGGTGGTGGTCTTCCATCCACTGGTTCACTCCCCAAATGGCCCCAATGGCTAGACCTGGACCAATTCAGAGCCAGGAGCTTCTTTCAGGTCCTCCATGCAGGTACAAGGATTTGGGCCATCTTCTACTGCTTTCCCAGGCCATAGTACAGAGCTGGACTGGAAGTAGAGCAGCCAGGACTCGAACCGGTGCCCATTTGGGATGCCAGCACTGCAGGTGGTTGGTTGTTTTACCTGCTATGCCACAGTGCCAGCCCTCCAAAAACTTTAGAAATGCCTTCATATTTACTTTCTTGCATCATTCCTGATAAATTCAATAAAGGAAAAGAAAGAAGAGGAGGGGTAGGGAAGAAGAAAGGGAACAGTGACAATCTTATTTTCAAAAGTTGTAACCATAATTTTTGGAGTTGAGAGGTCATGGGATTTTTTGTAGCCCCATGCTCTGACTTTAAGTAGCAAAAAGTATTCCAAAATCCCAAAGATTTTTCTCTTCTTGTTAGTGTCAATCTATTACTCCTGATAGGATGATGCAAAAATACTAATTCCAGGTTTCAAAGTCATCTGCCATTTCCCATTTCTGGCAACTGGGTGGGAACTCTGAATTGTGAGCCCCACAAGGAAGGAGGAGGAGGAGGATGCTTTGAATGGATACTTTCTGAAAAGTATCAATAGATTTTACCTTTCTTTTTTGTTTCAGTCTTTTGTAAGTCCAGGACAAGCCCCTGTTTGCATGGTCTGTCTTTGAATTCACATGAACCCACAAAAGTCATGTTTGGATGTGGGGTCGAGCTGGCTTGCTAGCCGCTCAGCCTGGCAAAGCAGCCAAGACCTCAGATGATAGGAAGGGGAAGTGCGGGGTTTTTTATTGTGTGGGTGATCTATTGTCATCCGTGATGGAGAGTGCTAGTAGGGCCATTGTCCTTGTGCTGAGAACTGGGATGATCTTTGCAATAGAGCTCTTCACTGCCTAGATTAGGCAAGGATTTTTTCCTGAGTTAACCTATTTGCTTTTAGCCCAAGGTATAAAGAAGGCGATCTAACTCTGTATGCCTTGAACCTCCACAATGTCACCAAGCGCTTGCTGTTACCATCTCATTTATTTAACAAACAAGTGGATAAATACCTTCTGAAGCCTTCAGGCCCTGATGGATTACTCTCCAAGTAAGTGACTTTTCCTCTTCATATCTAACTTTCAACACTTTTATTGGTGTTGATTGGAATAGAGTTTTAGTAGTGAATAAAAAACAAGCCAGTCATTTCAAGTTTTAACAGTTCTTAATATTTAGGAAATGTATGTATGAATACTTATTAATACAAGTACATTAACACAAATGTATGAATACTTATTTACACAAGTGTAACCCTTTTTGAGGGTCCAAAGAAGAAGGATATGAACACATACTAGGAGTTATCTTAGAGACTGGTTTACATTTAAAAATAACTTGAAATATCAAGATCTACTCAATGTTTTTAGATTAATGGCCCTAAAAAGACTTAACATTCCTTGGTTACACAATTACTAAAACAAAACATGCCTACATAATCGTTATTAAAGGGATATGTGATGGTATTGGTACAAAATACTTTACCATATGAACCGGATATGATTATCTTACAGCGTTAATTTTTTATTGGTTAGAATAAGGGGGAAATGTCGAGAAATGTACTTCTAGGTGGATTATTTGGAGTTGGTTCTAATGCATTTTGGTTTTAAAACCCAACCACTGGGCCGGCACCTTGGCTCAACAGGCTAGTCCTCCGCCTTGCGGCGCCAGCACACCAGGTTCTAGTCCCGGTCAGGGTGCCAGATTCCGTCCCAGTTGCCCCTCTTCCAGGCCAGCTCTCTGCTGTGACTCCGGGAGTGCAGTGGAGGATGGCCCAAGTGCTTGGGCCCTGCACCCCATGGGAGACCAGGAGAAGCCTTCGGATCAGTGAGGTGCGCCAGCCACGGCGGCCATTGGAGGGTGAACCAATGGCAAAGGAAGACCTTCCTCTCTGTCTCTCTCTCTCATTGTCCACTCTGCCTGTCAAAAAAAAAAAAAAAAAACACACACCCAACCACTGAAGACATCTTATAAAAGTGAGGCATATAGACACTGCAAGGGTCCTGTCCAGTGTGTGTTGGAGGGAACTTATGGTTGCCATCATGAGTGTTCTCAAATTGTTGGAACTTAATAAATGAAGACTACAAAATTCTCACACCCACTCCTACCCTCTTTTCAAATGCTACATGGCAGATGTTCTCAGTGGCCATTAGCATGGGAGCCAACGCCCGTCCCTTCATTTATTAACAGCGGGTAACACTCCTTAATTCTCCCCCCTTCCATACTTTATTTCACTATTCTATAATCACAGAGCCTCTCGTAGGAAAAGGAAGTGTCTAGGACTTGCCCAAGTGTCTCCGCATACTGGCCTTTGTGGATATTGTCAATGGGTTGCATATTTTTAATAAATATCATGGCATATGTAGCCATTTTCCTTTTTCCCTCTTGTAAATAGTGCACCTTTGGGTAATAGATAATCCTCTCTACTCAGTGTCTTACCCTTGGTGAGATGGCTGGTTTTTTAGTATGTTTGTATCTGGCGCTGATGAGGAAGAAGCTTTTCTGAAGGAAGTGAGTAACAGCTTATCTTCCTTGGCCCTCGTGGTCATTTGAGTTTGCTAGCCCTAGGCTGGAGCAACACAGCCCCTCATTTTTTTGACTGATTGATTGATTTATTTGAGAATTAGAGTTACAGAGAGAGAAATCTTCCATCCACTGGTTCACTCCACAAATGGCCACAACAACAGGAGCTGAGCCAATCCAAAGCCAGGAGCTGGGATCTTCTTTCAGGTCTCCCATGCAGGTGCAGGGGCCCAAGGTCTTGGGTCATCTTCTACTGCTTTCCCAGGCCAAAGCAGAGAGCTGGATCAGAAGTGGAGCAGCCAGGACATGAACTGGCGCCCATATGGGATGCCAACACCGCAGGTGGAAGCTTAACTTACTCTGCCACAATGCTGACCCTGACAGCCTCTCATTTTCTCCAGCATAATGCTTGTATTTGAGTGACATTTGGCTTGGCTCCCCTCCAGCCTAAATATGCTGAATTTCTTTAATGATTCTTCTTCTTGCTGTATTTCATCACTCATTTCATGCTTTCCAATTGGAAAATCAGTGAAATTATGGATATCCTTTTTTCCTAAATTCTCTTTGGTCACTGTGTATTACTTTTTCTTCATCTCTTTAAAATTTCGCAAAAACAGTGGTGGGCATTTGGCCTAGAGATTAGTACACCAGTTGGGACACCCACATCCCATATCAGAGCGTCTAGGGTCAAGTCCTGGCTTCTCACCCAGTTTCAGCTACCTGCTGATGCAGACCCTGGGAGGCAGCAGTTGATGGTCCTAATAATGGGGGCCCTGCCACCCATGTGGGAGACCTGGATTGAGTTCCTGGCTTCCTGCTTCTGCCTGGCCTAGCCCCAGCCATTGTGTGTATTTGGGGAGTGAACCAGATGAATATACTTTCTCTCTCTTTCACTCTTGCTCTTGCTGTCCCTTAAAGAAATTTTTTTTGGCCAAAAATATCATCCTATAAAAAGTATAATGAATATGTGAGCTATACACTTGCTCATATTAATAATGACTGCAGAGCCAGCGCCAAGGCTCAATAGGCTAATCCTCCACCTGTGGCGCCAGCACACAGGGTTCTAGTCCCGGTTGGGGTGCCAGATTCTGTCCCGGTTGCCCCTCTTCCAGGCCAGCTCTCTGCTGTGGCCTGGGAGGGCAGTGGAGGATGGCCCAAGTGCTTGGGCCCTGCACCCAAGGGAGACCAGAAGAAACACCTGGCTCCTGGCTTCGGATCAACGCAGCGCGCCAGCTGCAGCGGCCATTGGAGGGTGAACCAACAGCAAAGAAAGACCTTTCTCTCTGTTTCTCTCTCTCACTGTCCACTCTGCCTGTCAAAAAAAAAAAAAAAAAGAATGCAGAAATTTAAACAATGATCATTTTTAAATTATTTTGCATTTGAACAACTTGTGTCCTACATCATAATTTTTTTGTTTTTTAAGATTTATTTTATTTATTTGAAAGGCAGAGTTAGAGAGAGGGGGAAAAGTGAGAGAGAGAGAAAGAGAGAGAAAGAGAGAGAAAGAGATTGAGAGAGGCAGCAAGAGAGAGCTTCCATCTGCTGGTTCATTCTTCAAATGTCAGCAACAGCCAGGGCTGGGCCAGGCCAAACCAGGAGCCAGGAGCTTCATCTGGGTCTCCCATGTGTGTGTCAGGGACCCGAGTACTTGGGCCATCTTCACTGCTTTCCCAGGTGCATTAGCAGGGAGCTAGATGGCCAGTGGAGCAGCTGGGACTCCCATCAGCACTCATCCAGGATGCCAGTGTCTCAGGCAGCAGCAGCATAATCTGTGGCACCACCACATCAGCCCCAGTAATTGTTTAAGCAAAAGTATTTTCATATAAAAGCAGCATTTTATATATATATATATATTTTTTTTTTTTTGACAGGCAGAGTGGACAGTGAGAGAGAGAGACAGACAGAAAGGTCTTCCTTTTGCCGTTGGTTCACCCTCCAATGGCCGCCGCGGACGGCGCGCTGCGACCGGCACACCGCGCTCGTCCGATGGCAGGAGCCAGGAGCCAGGTGCTTTTCCTGGTCTCCCCTATGGGGGCTCCTCCGATGGCAGGAGCCAGGAGCCAGGTGCTTTTCCTGGTCTCCCCTATGGGGTGCAGGGCCCAAGCACCTGGGCCATCCTCCACTGCACTCCCGGGCCACAGCAGAGGGCTGGCCTGGAAGAGGGGCAACCGGGACAGAATCCGGCGCCCCGACCGGGACTAGAACCCGGTGTGCCGGCGCCGCAAGGCAGAGGATTAGCCTGTTGAGCCACGGCGCCGGCCATATATTTTTCTCCAACATATTTTGCCTAGCATCCCCAGTACGCCCAATTTGTTGCTTGCTAATTCCTTGAAACTTTGTTTCGTCTGCAAGTTGACCAACATGTCTTTTACTTATTTATCATCATGTTACTGACTTCAAAATATGAAACACAATGCTTCCCTCAATGAAACCCTGTTCTCATTTCCCAGCCTGATGTGGAGATAATCAGCATACCCTCAGCTCATACTCAGTATACTTGTGGCATATTTAAAGATCTCTTTGTAGCTGATTAAACCATGCAACATGTGGAGTAGTATCTTGCCATGTTCCTCACCCACAACGATTCACAGTGATCAGATAGCCCTATAAACACCCTTTCCAAAACACCCTCCAAAATTGCAAAGTATCTCCTCCAGAAGCATTTATGAAACTGTGTGTGTACTCCTGCAAGGTTCTGAATAACCAGGACAGACTGTTCCTACTGTCATTTAGAGAGATTCTCAAGACATATTTTTGTTTGTGGTTTCCCAATCATTGTCATGGCATTGCATCCCCTCCCCCATCTAGAAATTGATGTGATTTAAAAAAAAAAAAATACCCATACTATGTGGTTCTGAGTATAACAGCATTGAAGGCTTGTTGGCTTTTCGGGGTAGTATTATTGTATCTTAAGTTACAGAACCCGGAAGTGGAGCATCCATCCAAAGTTAAAGGGAAACCAGTTTTTCTGCTTGCTGATACTTGGTGGGGACCAGGTGTAAGAGATCTTTAAGAATGAAAAGCATATAATAATGCCACACAGAAACAAAATATCTACTATTAGAAGATTAGGTAAATAAGCTAATATACTCACAACATAGAATCCCGTGCAGCCATTAAAATGACGTAGTGAATGTATGTTGAGTAGTGTGCGCCAAGGTGAGATGTATTAAGGGAGAAAGAATCAAGTTTTAAGAAAATATGTAGGGGCTGGCGCCATGGCTCAGTAGGTTAATCCTCCACCTCTGCTGCTGGCATCCCATATGGGTGCTGGTTCTAGTCCCAGCTGCTCCTCTTCCCATCCAGCTCTCTGCTATGGCCTGGGAAAGCAGTAGAAGATGGCCCAAGTCCTTGGGCCCCTACACCCTGTGGAAGACCCAGAAGAAGCTCCTGGCTCCTGGCTTCAGATCGGCACAGATCTGGCCATTTAGGGAGTGAAAAAACAGAAGGAAGACCTCTCTCTCTGTCTCTACCTCTCACTGTCTATAACTCTAGTTCTCAAATAAATAAAATCTTCAAAAAAAAAAAAAAAAAGAAAATATGTAGAGGAGGCCAGCCAATATGGGGCAGCAGGTTAAGCTGGCATTCCAGATCAGATGGTCCATTTGAGTTCTGGCTGCTCTGCTTCTGATCCAGCTCCCTGCTAATGTGTCTGGGAAAGCAGCAGAATATGGCCCAAGTACTTGAACCCCTGTTGCCCACATGGGAAACGCAGATAGAGTTCCTGGCTCCTGGCTTCAGCCCGGCCCAGCCCTGGCTGTTATGGCCATTTGGGGAGGGAACTAGTAAATGGAAAATATCTCTCTTTCTGTCACTCTATCTTTCAAATAAATAAAATAAATCTTTAAAAAATATGTGTACAGTACACCTATTTTAAGTAAAAATATGTACATAGAAAAGAGATGATGGAATTAATATACAGCAAAATATTGAAAATTATTATCACAACAGGTTATGCTTCTTAAATGTATTTATCTGAATAATGATGATGGTGATAGATAATACTTTTATAATACTTACTGTGTGAAAGGTACTGCTACAAGTGTTCTGCTGATACTACATGGACTACATATACAACAAATCTAGCTCTGGTATTGACCAACTGTAAATAAGCTTTCAGCAATAAAAATGTGTTAACCTTTATAAAGATGATTTGAGAAAAAAAAGTATCATCTAGGATTAAGGAAGTAACCATCAGTAGAACAAAAGCTTTTATACATAAGCTATTATCCATATTGGATTCGTTGTCATTAACATGCATTAATGATCAAATTAATTTATTGTCATTAACATGCATTAATGATCAAATTAATGAATAAAAAGTAGCACTTAGGGATGAGCATTTGGCCTGGTGCTTCAGACACCTGTGTCCCACATTTCAGAGCCTGGATTCAAGTCTCAGATCCACTCCAGATCCCAGCTTCCTGCCAGAATAGGATCTGAGCTTGCAGCTGTGATGGCTTAAGTGGCTGAGTCTCTGCCACCCATTTGGGAGACTTAGATTGAGTTCCCAGCTCCTGGAGTCAGCCCAGCGCAGTCCTGGCTGCTGCAGGCATTTGGGGTGTAAACCAGTGGATAGGAGCGTTCTCTTCCCTGTCTCTTTCACCCTCTGTCTCAAATTCAAAACCTAAACCAAAACAAAACCAAAAAAAAACCCTTACCTTTACAACATTTTCTTTTCATTTCTGAATTTGCCTTCCAACAATGAAATACACAGAAACCAAATTTTTCTGTGGTTTGAGCAAAACAAAATTATTTTTGCTTCACTTCAGCAATATACACTCTACCAAAATATTTTACTAACATAAGAAAATGGATGCATACCTCCCAGGAGAGAGGTTTATGGATATCCCACAGGTGGAAAATTCCACTGCTATTTGTATGTTAAATTGATGAATGTATGTTCTGCTTCATATATTATCTCATATAAAATATTCTCAATTATGTGTCATCAAAGAAAATTACCACAGCTCCAGAAGTTGGACAGTGTTTAACCTTTTTATCCTGCCATCATATTGCCTAAGATAGATTACTTGTGTTTCTTTTTCTGCAGGGGGCCAGAGAGTAAATATTTCAAGTGTTGTGGCCCATGTGGTCTCTGTCGCAACCACTCCACTCTATGGTTGTAGTTTAAAGATCATCTAGATTGGGCCTGTGCTGTGGTGTAGTGGGCTAAGCCTCCTCCTGTGACACCAGCATCCCATATGGGCACAGGTTCATGTCCTGGCTGCTCTACTTCTGATCCAGCTCTCTGCTGTGCCTGGTAAAACAATGGAAGGTGGCCCAAGTGCTTGGGCCTCTGTACCTGTGGGAGACCCGGAAGAAGCCATTGGCTCCTGACTTTGGATCAGCACAGGTCTAGCGGTTGCAGCCATTTGATCTGGGGAGTGAACCAGCAGATCAAAAACCTTTCTGTCTCTCCCTCTCTCTGTCTGTAACTCTACCTCCCAAATAAGTAATAAAATATTTTTTAAAAAATATCATCTAGATAAAGTACCTAACTGACATAGTGTTGAAATACAAGTTACACAATTTAGGCTGCCACACAAAGACAGTTTGATTCTGAAAAAAATATCTGGACTTTCACAGGGGGCAGGGGACTGGTGTGATCTGGCTAACTCACTCCCACCTTTCCTTTTGCAGATCTGTCCAACTCAATGGCCAAACTCTGAGGATGGTGGATGACCAAACCCTGCCAGTATTGACAGAAAAACCTCTCCGCCCAGGAAGTTCACTGGGCTTGCCACCTTTCTCCTATGGGTTTTTTGTGATAAGAAATGCCAAGGTCGCAGCTTGTATCTGACAATGAAAGGCATGCATTAGCCCTGAGTCTAAATGCATTCGAGCGCATTGATCTGGGTAAAGCAAAACTCATGCTAGAGGAAGCTGAGTAGACGGATTACAAACCAACAAGTGGGCGCTTCGGAGGCCTTGGGACACTCTCGGCGCTAGATTTAGACTCTCTAAATCTAGAACACTCTCTAAGTAGAACGCTGCCGATAATAATAGCTAATAATACCAACCACTATACTCAGCACTGTGCATGTGCTATTTTTATTTGAGATTATAAAAATGTACACAACTGCACCCAGGACATCCAGGAGGCAAGTAGGTGAAGGGTTTGCTATGTTTTCATAAAGTGATTAGTTGTTTTTATTTAAAAACAAACCCTATCGGAAGATGTCAGATTCTTCACTTTATGTGACACTTTATATGTGACACCTCTGTGGTCTCCTGTGGGAAAGATGTGTATAGCCACGTCCTGGAGACTGGTTGTAAGAGAGGAACTACCTATTTGCTGCTGCTCCTCTGCTCTCTGTCCCATGTCAGCAGTAGTCACGTGAGTACAGATGGTTACGTGCGATGGTTTCAAAATGGTTAATGACAATTCAGAGGGAAGAATTATGCCTACTGCAAATGAAATAAAAATACGACTGCAGATACCGGTTTCTCAGGAGGAGGCGTTTAGAAAACATCCAGTACCTGAGAAGCATCTGTCAGCTTTTCTCCACCTGTGGTTCTTGTTTCAGTTGGGAAGTTTGGGCTGCAAGTAACAGGAAACCCTTGTTCATGGGATTAAACAATAAGGAATGTTGTAATCCTGTATTCAACTAGGGCAGGCCCAGCAGCGTGGTGATCCCGAGCGGAACCAAGCCCCGGTGTTCTTCCCCTCTCTGAGCTCTGCCTGGTTCAGTGCTGGCTTCGTTCCGGGTGGCAGCAGGGTGGCGGGAGGTGTCCCACAGCCCCATGCAGACCTGGCAGCCACCCAGGGAAGAGGTTGAGCTGTCACTTCTGTGTCTACTTCAACTCAGACGCATTCTCAGGGTCTCCCAGCAAAGCTGTCTTCATGTCTCATTGGTCATGTATGGGTCATGTGGCCATTTCC
The DNA here is from genome assembly GCA_949820135.1 of Sylvilagus floridanus. Lineage (NCBI taxonomy): Eukaryota > Metazoa > Chordata > Mammalia > Lagomorpha > Leporidae > Sylvilagus > Sylvilagus floridanus. The sequence continues at coordinate 89,105,907 of OX463238.1, forward strand.
ACAGTCACTGCCAACAGCATGGAGGTTGCCGGAACGGTCCCCCATACCATTCTCTGGTAGACAGCAGAGAGTGCCAGGGAGTCTACAGCACTGAACGTGACATTTCTGTGCTTTCCAGCATTGACAGAATGTATTGTATTCTCCTGCCTTTGAGTCCTCTTAAGGATTAATATTCTTTATATTTATGCCTGCTACAAATATTATCTCAATTAAATTTAAGTACATTCATAAAGCTAGAACTTAAACTTTGGATGTTTCAGTACCATTAAAGTATATGTACATCTCTTATATTTTCACACTTGAAATAAAGTGATTTTTATAACCCTAATGCTAAATGATTATTCTTTTTTTTTTTTTTTTGACAGGCAGAGTGGACAGTGAGAGAGAGAGAGAGACAGAGAGAAAGGTCTTCCTTTTCTGTTGGTTCACCCTCCAATGGCCGCTGCGGCCAGCGCGCTATAGCCAGCGCACCGCGCTGATCTGAAGGCAGGAGCCAGGTGCTTCTCCTGGTCTCCCATGGGGTGCAGGGCCCAAGCACTTGGGCCATCCTCCACTGCACTCTGGGGCCATAGCAGAGAGCTGGACTGGAAGAGAAGCAACCGGGACAGAATCCGGCGCCCTGACCGGGACTAGAACCCGGTGTGCTGGTGCCGCAGGTAGAAGATTAGCCTATTGAGCCGCGGCACCGGCCTAAATGATTATTCTTAAAATTTGAGAGGCAGAGAGACAGAATGAGACAAGACAGACAGACAGAGCTCCTATCCACTGAGGTATTTCCCAAATGCCCACAATGGCCCCCAACTTTTGCCAAACCCCGGAAGCCAGAAACCCATGTGGGTAGCAGGAGCCCAGTCACCTGAGTCATCCCTACTCTCCTCCAGACTCCACGCTGGCAGGAAGCTGGGGTCAGGGGCAGAGGCAGGACTTGAACTCAGGACACTCCAGGCTAGGACGTGGGCATTCCAGGCTGCATGCTAACCAGAGGGCCAGATGGCTGGCCCTGGTTGTTCTTTCAGTCAAGTGCAAACCTACAGGAAGACTTTTGTTTATGCGCCACTTTGTTTATTCCTCCTTTATTTGTCCTTTCAGCCTCCTCCACGATAAAGATTTGACCTTGAGGAAAAGAGACCAGAGGAACTTACACCGTCTGCTACCTCCCTGACAGGTCCATCAGGGTAGAAGTCCTGTCCGCTCTGCTTCCCTTTTCCCTGGCCCTTCTACCGCTTCGTAAATTCAGAGATTAATTTCTCACTTGTATTATTTTAATAATCACTTCATCTTGCACCCTGACTTTGCTTAAAATTCTTAAATGGCTCCCCAATTCTTAGAGGCCCACAAGTTCCCCCAGAACCCTGCACTTGCCTATTTCTTGGACCTCTTGTCACTCTCACATACACTGTATTCTCCAGCTCCTCTTGGGCCAGGACGTCTGAACTGGACGCCTCTTCTCCGTTTGCTCCTGTAGACTCTGTGCATATGCATCCTGAATGTGAACACAAGGTGTTTGGATCAGAGACAGCTTATTACTGGTCATGTAAAAGCGATATATACGGTTCCCCTCACCCCAGTTCTTATTCCAGGGCAGTGTAGTGAAAGTCAGTCCTATAAAAACAAACTTTAAAATCTCACCACAGACGAAGAATGGAGAAAAGTGGATTTCCTCTGCTTCTATGCAGGAGAAAGGAGCAGCTGTCTCCCCCACACTTCTTAAAGAGGGAGAAAATCCCTTGCTTATAGGAGACAGGATGGGAAAGGATTCTGGGCACTCAAAGCTAACTTTTTGGAATGTAATAAAATCTGTTCAGGGCCAGGTAGCCCCTATTTGTCCCTATGTATTTTGAAGTAGAGGGACCTTCAAATTTCTTGGTCTTTTATCTTCTTGAAATGTTACAGAGAGAGAAGGAGAGACCAGAAAGACACAGAGCTCTTCCATCCGCTGGTTCATACCCCAATCTTCTTGAAAATTCTTCAAATTTCTTGGTCTTTTATCTTCCTGGGGAGACGGTGGCCTAGTCTTCCTGGTACCTTGGGAGCTTGTGGCATAACAAAAAAATACACACATTTGGTCTTTGCCACTGATTCCTGGCATAACACTCTAGAAATCTTTGGGATTTTCTAGATAATAGGATTGTATGTGGTTATTCATATGGAACCCTTTGCTATCACACCTGAGTTTATGCTCATGAGATGACTCAAGGTGGGCCCTCAGATCATTTCAAGAGAAGTGCTGGCAACCCATGAGAGAAGAAACTGAACTCTCAGTCCCACTCCTATTCTCAGAGCAGAAAGGGAGGCCAGAGATTGAGTTCAATCGCCAGTGGCCAGTGGTTTCATGAATCATACCCATGCAATGAAGCCTCAACAACATCTTTTGAATTACAAACTTAGCAGAGCATTCTGGGTTGGTGACCATGCATCAGGAGGGTGGCACACTCTAACTCCATGGGGACAGAAACTCCTGTGTTTGGGACCCTTTTGTACCTTGCCCTACATACCTCTCCATCTGGTTATTGGTTTGCATCCTTTATGTAATAAACTCCTATGTGTAGGGCTTTTTTGAGTATTGTGAGTCACTAGGGAATGATTAAACCTTAGCAAGGGGCCAGCGCCGTGGCTCAATAGGCTAATCCTCCGCCTTGCGGTGCTGGCACACCGGGTTCTAGTCCCGGTCGGGGCACCGGATTCTGTCCCAGTTGCCTCTCTTCCAGGCCAGCTCTCTGCTGTGGTCAGGGAGTGCAGTGGAGGATGGCCCAAGTGCTTGGGCCCTGCACCCCATGGGAGACCAGGAGAAGCACCTGGCTCCTGCCATTGGATCAGCGTGGTGCACCGGCCACAGCACGCTGGCTGCGGCGGCCATTGAAGGGTGAACCAACGGCAAAAGGAAGACCTTTCTCTCTGTCTCTCTCTCCTCTCACTGTCCACTCTGCCTGTCAAAAAAAAAAAAAAAAAAAAAACCTTAGCAAGGGTCATGGGACCCTAATAGTTGTATTCAGCCAGGAAGAAATGCAGGCAACCTGGGGATTCCATCTGTGGCTAGTGTCAGAAGGGGGGGGAAGTCTTATGGGACTCAATCCTTAATTTATGGGGTCTGTGATAATGCCAGGCTCTTAGTGTCAGGATTTAAGTGGAGTTGTAGGACACAGAGCTGGCATTAGAGAAATGAGAATCATTGGGAAAATAGCAATATTTTCCTCTCCAGTCTGTGTGCCTCTTGAGAATAGAACTTTGTCTCCTTGATGAATCCTGTGCTTTCATGATGTAAGAATTAAATAAATATTGTGATATTTACAGTCTGAGTTGAAGGAGTTCACAGTCAAAATGAGAAAGGTATGTAAATTATTGTGATACAAAGAAAAATTACATAAATGCCATAAAATAGACAAAGTTCTAGTAGTATTTGCTTAAAAAACTGATTTATTTGAAAGTCAGAGTTACAGAGAGAGGAGAGACCAGAAAGACACAGAGCTCTTCCATCCGCTGGTTCATACCCCAAATGCCGCATCAGCCAGGGCTGCACCAGACCAAAGCCAGGAGCTTCTTCCAGGTCTCCCACTTGAGTAGCAGGGACCCAAGCACTCGGACCATCTTCCACTGCTTTCCCAGGCACAACAGAAGGGAACTGGATTGGAAGTGGAGCAGCCAGGACTCGAACCAGTGCCCACATGGGATGCCGGCATCACAGGTGACAACTTTACCAGCTATACCACAACACCAGCCCTTATTAGTACTTTTAAAAAATATTTATTTATTTATTTATTTTGAAAGAGAGAATGAGAGGGACAGAAGAATGACAGTTCTTCCATTTGCTGGTTCACTTCCCAGATGACCGCAATGGTCAGTGCTGGGCCAGACCGAAGTCAGGAACTTCATCTGAGTTTCCCACATGGGAGAAAGGGGTTCAAACACTTGGACCATCCCCCACTGCTTTCCCAGGCCATTAGCAGGGAGCTGGATCAGCAGTGGAGCAGCCAGAACACAAACCAGCCCCCATATGGGATGCCAGTGTTGTGGGAAGCAGCTTTACCCTCTATGCCCACAGTGCCAGCACCCTATTAGTACTTTAATGAGGGAAAAAATATCTTCTGGGGTCAGTGCTGTAGCACAGTGAGTAAAGCTGCCGCCTACAGTGCTGGCATCCTATAAGGATGCCAGTTTGAGTTCCGGCTGCTCCATTTCTGAACCAACTCTCTGCTATGGCCTGGGAAAGCAGTAGAGGATGGGCCAGGTGCTTGGGCCCCTGTTCTCATGTGGGTGACCAGAGGAAGCTCCTGGCTCCTGGCTTCGGATTGGCACAGCTCTGGCCTTTGCAGCCATTTAGGGAGTGAACTAGTGGATGGAAGATTCTCTCTCTCTCTCTCTCTCTCTCTCTGCTTCTGCCTCTCTGTAACTCTACCTTTCATATAAATAAATAAATAAATCTTGAGAAAAAAAAGTTGCAGAAGCAGTTGGAATGAGCAAGCTGTCTCACCTTTGGAGCACTTTCATTTTCACAAGAACTATCTGCAAGCAGGACGTCAAGGACTTCCGTCTCCTCTCCATCATTACAGCCTCAAGCACATGGAGGTCAGAAAATGTATCTGTAAAGTGTGTTTTGTACAGCAGGGCAGTAACTCTTGCACTGAGCTTTGTAACTACACTGCATTTTAGGTTACACTGTGTTTGTACAATGTTTTTATACAGAAAGGGATGAACACAGCAAGCCCAAGGCCACTGTCTAGAAAGTCTGCTTGCAAAATTGGTCCCTGGTCAGCATCCAGGTACTGAAATTCTGATGGAGTTCTTACTTTTCCTGGAACTGAGAAAACTGATCCCTGGGCCTGAACTGTTTTACCAACAACATGGTGCATGCTGAACGTCTGCTTTTCCTCTCGGAACCTTTGGTCCATGCCAGGCAAAGGCTACCTGTGCGATCAGTCCCTGGTTTGGTAAATAAATAAATACCGGGCACTGAGTCCCTAATGAGCTTCCCTGGGGTGAAATTTCACACTTGTTACAATTTGTTGTTGGAGGAATGAAGTTCTGTCCTATGTGACTCCGAGAGAGAACCTGTGGAAGCTTGCACCATTTCCTCCAGATACCCATTCCCATGAGTCTTTTCCCTTTGCTGTTTGTGCTTTGTATCTTTTCTCAAAAATACTACTATATGCACAGTCCTTGGAGTCTGTCCTTAATCTCTCCTTTCATGTGTCAGTTGTCCCCTTTTCTGGGCATTCAAATTGCATTAACATTCCTGTTTCTGTAAATAAATAAGAACTGCAAGTGACATTCTTAATAAATACCAAAATATCCCAACAGGATTTATTTACAACATATAATTATACTTATATGAATATATTGTACTTCAAGCATTGTCAAGAAATAAATAACTTTATTACCTTACCCCCCGTGTGGAGAGTATTCATGAGGCCTCCTAAATTTTGTAACAAGATTTTAGAATGTCATGCAAACTCTAAGTGTAGAAGAGCCACATGTTTGATTCTGCAAGCACCTGCTACCCAGATGGCAAGGGTTCGTAGAAACAGTGGGAAGACAACATTTGGAAAAATAAAATGAGGCAATATCAAGTTGGAGGATTTGTGCCCAATCTGGCAGGTCAAAGATGTGAAGAGGAAGTTAGGAGGTGACCAGAGACAAGACACCCCAGAGGAGGGCAGATGTCCTAATCTCTAGTTACTGTAACCTCGGTCTGGTTCCCCACAGGTATTGGCATATCTGGGCAGTCATCCAAATCTCTGCTTCAAGTTCCCCACGAGTGTGGTCTCAAGTTTCTCATGGGTGGCCCTGAGTGCCGCAGGCTGCAACCAAGCCCACCAATGCTGCGCTGTCAGTGCATGATGCTGATGAACCCATAAAAATTGTAAAAAACCGGGATCAGATGCCCAGTCTTGGGAAGTGATTCCACTGGGCCCGTCGACGTTAACAAACTGCTTCTGCTGACCCTTCACCCGGCCTCAGTGGCAGCTTGAACTAAAGGAATTTCTCCAACCCAGCATTCTGTAACAGATTTAACAGATGACTGACGCTGTGTCCTGAAGTTAGGAAAGACCCAAATCATCCCCAGCTTACAGGGGCAGGAGCGCTGGTAGCCAGCTGGCTCGGCTGCAGTCTGCCGGCTAGAGCAAGGCTAGCGCGCCCTCTGCCTCCTTCCACCCGAAGCGGCCGGGGAGACAACTTGGGATACTGGACGACACTAAGATGGCACAGAAAAGACACCCAACTAGCCACCACACTGACATCCGGACGAGGGACCCGCTCGCGGACATGGGCTAGGCGCTCAGCGGAGGAAGCGCCCGGTACAGCGCGGGATTCGGTCAGGATTCAGAGCCCCGCACTGGTTCCGGCCGCCGGCTCTGGCTCACACGCCCGCCCCCTCCCTTACTCCAGTTCCTCCAGAAGACCGTGAGATTTAAGGTTTGCGCTTGCATAATGAACATCTCTTAGTCTCAACTCACGTCCTTTGACCTTTGAAAACACCTGGATACAAGTGTTTTGGGTTCCGTAGGTTTTTCGAGGCTTTTTTTTGAACACACTGTTCCATATAAAAAAAAAATAGCATCCAACTATCTTTTCCCATCTATTGGGAAATTTGATTATAAGAATTTCCTTTGCGTTAACCCGTTACCCGGTGCAGCAGCCACTATAACTGTACAAGTAACTCCGCCCACTCGGCGGTCCACACCCGTGCTCGTCCCGCTGACGCCACTGCGCATGCCTGCGCGCGACCTGACGCTAGGCGATGACGTCATCCGGGGGCCGAGCCCTCCCGAGCGCCATGCTGGGCTTGCGCGGCGCCGGCATCGCGCGGGGCTTCCTGGCCGGGGCGCAGGCATGGCTGCGGGGCTCGTGCAGCCGCCCCCTAGCCCTGGCGCGCGCGGTAGGCGCTCCCCGCGCTGGGGACGGGCAGCCGGCGTCCCGGCCCGCGGCTCCTGGGCGCCGGCTCAGTCTGTCGGCCGCGGCTGTTGTAAACTCGGCGCCCCGTCCTCTGCAGCCTTACCTGCGCCTCATGCGTTTGGACAAGCCCATCGGTGAGTGCGGGCGGGCGGCCCCGGGGTCAGCGGCCCGGGACACCTAGCGGGACGACTTCCCCAGGGGATCCGCCGGCTTTGCGCCTGTCGCAATCCTGAGCCCCAGAAGCGAGGGAACGACATCCCTCATTCCACAGAATACCCATCGACTTGGGGACTCGAGCTGGATAGTCCGCGCTCGCGGCCTTGCATTTGCTGATTGACAGTGTCGAAGCGCCTCTACATTCATTGTGGTGTTTGGTCCCCAAGCCCTTCCAGACCCACAAAGCAGAAACTTACGTGCGCGTAAGATGCTGCAGAAGCCAAGGCTCCTCGTCAGAGCCACACCAGAAGGACCCAGTGTTTGGTGCCGAGTCCCAAGTTCGTTCTTCCTGCGCCACCTGTAGAGGTTTGATTGATTTAAGCCCAGCAGGTGCAGCGCCTGTAATTCTGCCCTCGCGTCTGCGACACGGAACTGTCCATTTGGGCGCAGACGTCCGGGACAGGTCCGCAGCGGGCTTCCCACTTCCTGCAGTGAATTCTCGGGTTTCCATCCTGATGGCTGGACGTCCCACCACGTGACGAGAGGCGACAAAGGGGTTAGGAGCGGGGTTTGACTCTCCACTCTGCCCGTTAGAGATACCTTGGTTAAATTATTCCACTTCTCTGGTCCTTCGTTTCTCATGCATAAAGTGAAAAACTAATAATACCGACTTTTATAAGACTGTCCGGAAAATTCACTCATATATGTAACAGTGCCTGGCATAAATACTAAGTGCCTAGGAAATATTAGCCATTATTACTTAAGAAGTACGTATCGAAGAAAGTCGTGTAGTGGTTTTGTTGGTTAAAATACCAACCTACACCAGGTGATCGCAGGGTTTTTCAGAAGGCAGTAGTATGTTAGAATTCATTCAGCATATTTTAGGGACCCTGCCATTTTCTGGGAGCAATTGACAGTACTAGAACTCCAGGTTTGATATTTATTTAAGTTCTTCTTTCCCAGGGGCCCACAAACTTACATTTGGTCAGGAAGTTGCAGCAGGTGGCACCCTTTCCACTACATTGGCAGCGTAATTTTGTTTCGCCACATGTATGGTTGATTGTCTTAAATGTAATCTAACTAGTGAATGACTCACACGCTCAGTTTCCACAACCCTAGGTGCCTGTCACCTCTCACAGCTTGCTTGTTTCGTTTCATTTCATTTCATTTCCCAGAGAGTTCTGGCTTTTTCTACAATACACATTGCTTTCTTCAACCTGTTTTTTCACTATAGGAACCTTCACTGCATCTGTGTTGGAGCTCCGTAGCTGTTAGCAAGTAAATAAAGCACTTCTACAGATTTTGGCCAAGGGAAATTTTGTTTTTGACAAAACACTATAGAGATTTTTTTTTTCTTTTTAATGGAACCTTCATCTTAATTGCACAGGAAAATAATGGGAGTGTAGTGGTGTGCTTTCTTCCTAGCCTAGGAGGACAGGCTCACCTCCGTGGGTGCTGTACTGGTAGCTCCAGGCTGAAGGAAGTAATTAAACTTAATAGGTGTTACTTAAAACCTCTTTATCTGTTTCTTTATCAGTAAGACAGGGTTGTTAATAGTACTTGCTTTATGAAGATGCTGTTCAGATTAAATGAGTGTGTGCATGCTCATAGAAAGCATTCAGAACTCTGCCTGACCTGCAGTCCTGAGCGCTCGGTAAACAGGAGCTCTTAGTGCTGCTGGCGGACCTGCTAAATTAGCGTGTGTCTAGGATGTGAGCTGTGCAGTGCCCGAAGCCAGCCATGGCTCTCCATTGGTCACCACCATATTCCCATTTGGCACAGAATATGGTTTCCATAAAAACTTGCAATGAGTAAGGCTAAAGCATGGTGTAGGGACTTGACTTATTTGGCTCTTTTGGTGCAGAATCTAATCTTTCTTTAGCCGTGAACCTCTTTTCTCTTAGATATCTAAATGGGAAGAAAAGCCCAGAATTTATCTAATAAGCACTATATCCAAGCATGAGTTGGAAGACCTTTTGGAAGCAGACTTTTCTTTAAGTTCATGGATGAGATGTTGGTAGAATCTACTTGCTTTTAGCTCAGTTTCACCTAGTTAATGGGTTAAATACTAAAAAAAAAAAAAAAAAAAAAAAGATATCAATGTAATTTTAATGTATTAAGTTTATTATCCCTTCCTGTGAATAAAAACCATTTGTATTTCTCTAAACTTTTATGATGTCTTTTGCCTAATTTTTAATTGGACAATTGATCTCTTGTCCATTCGAAGGAGCTCTACGTATTAGAGAGTTAGTCCTGTGTGATGTGAGTTTTGATTCATTTTCCCAGTTTTGTCGTGTTTTTTACTTTGCTGATAGTGTTGTCTACTTCTTTGGGTTCTGGTGTTTAAACAGATGAAGACAGTTAAGAAAACTGACTTAGTGCTTTTCTTTTGTCTCTATTTTGGCTTAGGCACCTGGCTGCTGTATCTGCCATGCACCTGGAGCATCAGTCTTGCCGCAGAGCCAGGTTGTTTTCCAGACTGGTACCTGCTATCGCTCTTCGGCACTGGAGCTGTTCTCATGCGTGGAGCAGGCTGTACCATTAATGACATGTGGGACCAGGACTACGATAAAAAGGTAGCTCTGTCTGGAAAGGAAGAGAGCCTCTTCCCAATTCTGCAGAACAGTGTGGTGGTGGCCGGTGCCGCAGCTCAATAGGCTAATCCTCCGCCTGTGGCGCCGGCACACCGGGTTCTAGTCCCGGTCAGGGCGTCGGATTCTGTCCCAGTTGCACCTCTTTCTGTCCAGCTCTCTGCTATGGCCCGGGAAGGCAGTGGAGGATGGCCCAAGTCCTTGGGCCCTGTTCCCGCATGGGAGACCAAGAGAAGCACCTGGCTCCTGGCTTCAGATCAGCGCGGTGTGCTGGCCGCAGCGGCCGTTGGGGGGTGAACCAATAGAGAAGGAAGACCTTTCTCTCTCTCTCTCTCTCACACACACACACACTGTCCACTCTGCCTGTCCAAAAAAAAAAAAAAGAACAGTGTGGTGGCATCACCTTTGAATGTGAATGCCTCCTAAAGCAATCCAATATTTAGTGTCCTCATTGAATTCTGGCATGAGAAGTGTTGGCGTCAGTTGGGAAGCTGGTGCTGCAGATTATAGTGGACCTCCTTTTGCAGCTCAGGAGTGGGCACAGGGGCAAGGCGTGCACTTCATTTTCACTAGATGAATTAGGAAATTGGCAGATCAACGGAAACGGAGTAAAAGTGAGAAATCTGCTCTGAACCTTTGAGCGTCCAAAGGCTCTGTCCCCCTTCTGTTGAGGGGTATTTTGGAGCCTGTACTGTTCTGATGTAAATCAGCCTTAAATGAACCAAAGTAGCCCTGCTAGCATTTGCTGTAATTATTTCTTGGAAAAATATGACTTTAATCTTTTTTCTCCTTAGAAAAATAACACATGCTTATTGGGAGAGCTTCAGACAGAAACGCAAGGGATAGAGAGTGCAGATCCTTCTTGTCCTTTAAGCCCCGGAAGCAGTTGCTGAGCGAGCTTCTGTGCATGTGATGCATGTATGTCATTATTCCTTCCTCCACAGACACCAGCCTCTCCAGGGATGGGGCCATCTTGTTTGCCTGTATCCTAGCAGCTGAGCTATAATAGATGCCAGTTAGGTGCTTGAGGAAATAATCAGGTGAACCTTGGATTTAAAGGAAACCCAGAGTGAGTGGTATAAAGTGAACAACGACCCGTAGGTGTCAGTGGAGGCCAGGTGGGAGCTTGCACTGCTAACTCCACCCGTAGTGCTGGACTCAGGCAGCAGCCCTACCACTTCCCTGGCCAGGCTCAGTCAGAAGCAGCCAGCTGAACAAGATCCAGAATCTCATGCTGTAATCCCTGAAAAAAATCACTTGTCATACTACAACCAGAAAATTCTCTACTTAAATGGAAAAAAAAGACAATCCATAGATGCACAGCACTGAGATGGCAGGAGTGTTAGAATGATCTGACCAAGGTTTTCTAAAGCGGCAATCATAAATATGCTTCATGGAGCAGTGAATAACCTGCTTGAAACAAATGAAAAACTAAGTCTCAGCAAAGAAATGGAAAATATGGAGGGGAACCAGACGAAAATTTTAGAACTAGAAACTGCAAGTCTAGAAATATGCAGATTACAAGTAATGCATCAGCGTATGTGCAGCATCTTAGCCTCTATGTAAAAGTCCTCTCCTTGTCAATGTTGGGAGCCTTTGAGCAACTGTCTACTCTTTGTTTATAAAATATACCCCCACTGTGCTGTGGGACACCAGAGCTACGTATAAATCTCTATTTATCTCAAAAGAAAAAGCTTCATTAAAAAATAAGATAGCCATCCAATTTTTTCTGTTGTTAAAATTTACAAAGTGTGGGCCGGCGCCGTGGCTCAACAGGCTAATCCTCCGCCTTGCGGCGCCGGCACACCGGGTTCTAGTCCCGGTCGGGGCGCCGGATTCTGTCCCGGTTGCCCCTCTTCCAGGCCAGCCCTCTGCTGTGGCCCAGGAGTGCAGTGGAGGATGGCCCAGGTGCTTGGGCCCTGCACCCCATGGGAGACCAGGATAAGCACCTAGCACCTGGCTCCTGCCATCGGATGAGCGCGGTGCGCCGGCCGCAGCGCGCCGACCGTGGCAGCCATTGGAGGGTGAACCAACGGCAAAAGGAAGACCTTTCTCTCTGTCTCTCTCTCTCACTGTCCACTCTGCCTGTCAAAAAAAAAAAAAAAAAATTTACAAAGTGTGACCATTTTAGTTCCCCTAGTGATTTTTTTTCCTCCCTAGTTAAAAAGAACTGCTTGGATATCGTACATCTTCCTCTTGTCATTTTACTCTGATTAGAAGAGTCCAAATTGTATACTGACATACCATAAGGCACTAAATGTTTTAGAGCTACCGAGGTGGTTTTGCTAGCCTGAATTTTGAATCATCATGTTCATTTCCTTTAAAAGATGAATATAAAAAGCTTAGCCAAATTATCATGCTTACTGCAGCTTCGTAAAGGTGATTTATCTAACATTTAGGACATGTTTATGGCCAGGGTTTTACTTCCTACATTACCTGTTAAGTAAATTACTAATACATCAAATAACTATATAACTATTAGGATAATATGGGTTGAATGTTTCTGTTGATGTTTTTAATCTACCAGCCACATGATTAGGTTAAGAACATTGAAATAATCTCAGCACAAGCATTAATGATTTGGTTTTCTAAGCTGTGAGTGTTTTGGTTTCATAGAATTTTTTAAAATTAATTATTTATTTGAAAGGCACAGAAATATCCCATTTGCTGTTTCATTCCCAAGTGCCACGGTAGCTGGGATTGGACTAGGCCAAACCAGGAGCAGGGAATTCAATCTAAGTCTCTCATGCAGGTGGCAGGGACCCAACCACTTGAGCCATACTGTCTGCCAGGGTGCACATTAGCAGGACGCTGGAATCAGAAGCAAAGCCAGAAGTTGAACGCAGGCACTTCAAAAGGAACTTGAGTTTCCCAAGCAGCCTCTTAACTGCTGAGCCAAGTACCTGCCTCTCTTCTTTTTTAAAACATTTATTTTTAACCATTAAAAAAATGTAGGGGCAGATGCTATGGCATAGCAGGTAAAGTTGCCACCTGCAGTGCTGGCATTCCCATATGGGCGCCAGTTCAAATTCCAGCTACTCTACTTCCGATCCAGCTCTGCTATGGCCTGGGAAAACAGTAGAAGGTGGCCCAAGTGCTTGGACCCCTGCACCCCATGTGGGAGACCCGGAAGAAGCTCCTGGCTCCTGGCTTCAGATCAGCACAGCTCCAACTGTTGCGACCATCTAGGGAGTGAACAAGCAGATGGAAGACCTCTCTGTCTCTGTCTCTGCCCCTGCCTCTTTCTAACTCAGCCTTTCAAATAAATAAATAAATCTTTAAAACAAAATGTAGAAGTCATTCTTACCTCATTGGCTGTACAAAAGCAGGCAGAGGTCTGGATTTGGCCCAGAGGCCATAATTTGCCAACTGTTGATATTCAGCTTACAAAATATGTTTAATTAGTAACAGATAATGTTGCATACTTAAGTGCCTCAGTCAGTGTATTTATCTCTGGAAATAAGTGCTGTTATTACCTCTCCCTTTTCCTAATTTCCCTTTAATGGGTAAGTAACCTAAAGCTGAGAGAGGTGAAGTTGTTTGCCAAAATTCACACATCAAGTAAGTGATGGAATTAGAATCAAACATTAGACTCTCGTTTCAGATCTTCTAACAATGTTGAAATTTCCCTAAAGTGCTTTATTTGTGGTTGAGTTTAGGATGATCATATCCACGGTCTCTTAGACGGAAAAGAAGAGTTAGTGAATATTAATTTGTCTAGTTAACAGCTCTGTTATTCCCATTCTTACGGTGAATTTGTCCTTTGCATTTAGGTGCAGCAGATATAGTATTATAGATTCATCCGTAAGTCACCTAGTCAGAGCATTCCCATGCATAAACTGTGTCATCTTCCTTCCTTCTGGCCTCGCATCTGATTTCTGATGTGCCTACCCAACATCCAGTGCAGTTCCCTCTTTCCTGGGGATTCCCATTGCTGCATTTCTTTTCTCTATGGAAATTGAATTTATATTTGCTAAGCAGATTAGCTAAATAGCTAGATAAAGAAGTTGCTTTGTTTTATGTGTTTGCAGATAGGAATGGGAAATTACAAGAAAGGGAAATGAGAGGAGGAAAATTTTAGTTCTCATCAAAGCTATTCTAAATATGCGGTTTTGATTCTTGGCAGTACTTCACATGTTGATTTCATTCTTTATTGGTGTTTCTCTTAGTGCCTCCATGGATCAGTCTTGATTAAATATTTAGGTAGTGATTAGGCTATTACGTGAGGCTAAGGTATCTGTTTTTGTGTGTTAAGGTTACAAGAACAGCAAATCGCCCAATCGCTGCCGGAGACATTTCAACTTTTCAGTCCTTTGTTTTCCTCGGGGGTCAGCTGACCTTGGCACTGGGTGTCCTTCTGTGTCTAAATTACTACAGGTATGATAAATGTGGTTTTCATAATTATGTATGAAATCTCCCCCTTGGAGGGAGTAGGAATTAAGTAAAATTGAAATGTTTTTATCACAGTGTTGTTATTGGCTAACTGTTGAGCATTTATAAATTAGCAGGCAAAAGGAAGTCAACATGCATTGTAAAACCTGCTTCAAGAATGCTTTCAGCCAAAAGAGATAAGAGACCAATATTTAATTTATTCAGGCCCACCTTCAGTATTTGCTCTGTGTATTCCCTGAAGGGCGTGGGTCCTTTCATGGTTTTCTAAGCGTATGTGGATGGGTGTGTAGGTATATGTAGGGTATCATTTTATTTATGCTGACGGTGTCTCTGAAGGGGAAGGAAGCCAAAATGATTGTATTCATTTTACAAAAAGAGGAAATGTCTCCCAGGACCAGGGACAGAAGACAAAAGTGGGAGGGCTTACACCTGTGCCTCTTAAACAGAATTAAACTTTTGTGCATCAGGTGACTGCTCCCAAAGTGTTTCAGTGATGGGGAGAAAGACAGAGGGAGGGGATTGCCACAAATAAGTGTTATTTCCAGAGATTTCACACATGCCTGGTCCTGATAGCATTAATAGCATGAAGACAGCGCTTTGGGAAGTTTGTTCCTGAGCACTAGAGTTAGATAAACGTGGAGGCACCTTAAGAATATCTTCTATTACCATGTTTCCATAGGTGCTTTCCATTTCCAGACAGTGACACCGTGAGGTGCATGAAAGGAGGGACCTCTTGACTTGAGTTCTCTGTCAGGACATCTCAGTTTCCTGGACACCTTCCTGCTGGCCCAGTCTAGAGAGGCAATAGCTGATGGGGGATAATGGGCTGGATTCTAGAGCCAGCCTGCCTTGGGTTTGGATCTCGGCTCTGCTACAGACTCGCTCCTATGGCTGTCGGCAAGTTACTTCATCTCTGTGCTTCAGTTTTCTCATCTATAAAAAAAGGAGAGGGGCTGTCGCTGTAGCGGAGCAGGTGGGGTCGCAGCTTGCAGTGCCAACATCCCATTTGGGTGCCGGTTCAAGACCCGGCTGCTCCACTTCTGATCCAGCTCTCTGCTATGGTCTGGGAAAGTGGTGGAGAATGGCCCAAGTCCTTGGGCCTCTGCACCCACATAGGAGACCCAGAGGAATCTCCCTGCTGCTAGCTTCATATCAGCACAGCTCCAGCCGTTGCGCCCAATTGGAGAGTGAATCAGTGGATGGAGGACCACTCTCTCTCTGCATCTCATTCTTTCTCTGTGTAACTCCTTCAGATAAATAAATAAATCTTTTAAAAAAATAAAACTGCCTGCATCTTGGAGTTGATTTGAAGATTACAGTGATTTGCAGATGCAAGGCAGCACAGTGGCTGCAACCTGGAAGTGCTGGGTGTGATGGTAGCTGTGACTTTGATCATTTTGTAACACTTAAAATATTTTTCTGATCATCTTTTATGATAGGGAAATTCAAAGTCTAGGACGAGAATATTGCATAACAACCAATATAAAATTTTTAAAATTCCAATTAGTAGTATGAATGTTATTGTCTTCAAGTATTACATGATCGCTAATAGATGATGACTAAATCTTTATATGGTTTTCCTTGTTTGCAGTATAGCCCTGGGAGCAGCGTCCTTACTTCTTGTCATCACCTACCCACTAATGAAAAGAATTACATACTGGCCTCAATTAGCCTTGGGTGAGCTGGAAATAACTTTTAAGTATTTCTTTGATACTCAGACTTTATTTGTGTATTGATAACAGTGGCAGAAGTGAAAGATTGATGTCAAGTCAGTTAGGAGATTTTTCCCAACCAAGAATACGTTTTCATATTTGCAGGGCGGGCAGTGAGCCATTTTTATTAGTTAAGAAATTGTGCATACTTATTAAGATTAATAATTCATTAATTTCTGAAATGCTTTTTAAAAAATTGAGGTGTCGTATAAAGGTGATTGATAGCCTGCAGAATCTGGGGAGTAGTGTAGGAAGCACTATGTGGCTGGAGAGCGGGGTTAAGGTTGTATGATGGCTGAGGCACAGCTCCTTCCTGTAGTGCCTGCCTTGGACCTGCCAGCACTCTGGGGTGCCACACATTTCAACAGCACTTGTTCAGCAAGCACGCGCTGATGGCCCCCTACGTGTCCCCATTAAGGAACTGTAACCAGCCAAAAGGTAAGGTGGTCTCTATGTGTGGCCCAGCATCTAGCCCACCACTTGACACAGAGTGCAGCTGAGAGAGAGGGAAACAGGTAGGTAGGTAAGTCACAGTCCGTTGCCAAGCTGTCCACTCCTAAGCTGTTCTAGTCTATTCCTGGAATATTCCTGGAATGATTGTAGTTCTTTGACCCACTTTTCCAGTAAATAGAAGAACCAGAGGCACTCCAGCAAATCAGTGCAAACCTTTCTTGGGGGAAAGTTGCGGTGGAATATTTAGCTTTTCCTAAGAGCCTCATTGAATGTTCCTTCTTTCCATTATTAAAAAAAAAAAAAAAAGATTGTATGCTCTGCTGACCTGGGAATCTTTAGGTAAAAGAAGCGTGAGCGTTTCCTAGCTACAAGGTAATATGAAGAAGCTGCTATAGTCACTTCTGACATTTATTGAACCTCCATTTTTACTTTTCTTTGGAAATAAAAATCCCTGAAGCACATTCACCACCTGTGAGGAGCAGGGCGAGGAGGTGACGGATAGGCAGGTCACTGACAGGTGGAGAGCACAGCACCCAGGGGCCACTAAGAGAGGCGCCTGATCAGTTGAGGTGGGGTCTTCTGGGTGGAAATAGGCAGGAAGGGAAGAGAGAAAGGCTTCTGGGAAAAGGCGCTGGGACATGCTGAACTTTGGGTGCCGGTGTATGGGTATCCCGGCTGGAGCTCAGGGAAGGGAGCGAGACGTGTAGGCCATTTGTCTGCAGGCTTCCTCAAACAGGATGGACCTGTGCAGTAGGCAGAGGTCCCTCCTCTTACTCTGCTGCCTGTGGCTCAGAGGGGACTGCAGTGGGGTGGAGTGGCAGGAGCAGAGGTTTCCAGTCAGGGGCCTGTGTTCCGCGCAGCAGCTGCTCCTCACTGCTGGTGCAGTGTCGTCGTGAGCCCTCCTGTTCGCTGCTCTCCCTCTAGTCCTGCTAGCCCTGCTGCTTTAGTGAGATTAGCCTCCCGAGCCTGGCTCTGTTCGTGAGCCAGAGCCACAAATGGCTGAGCAGTCACTGAGGGAACACACAGAGAGTCTGGTATACAGCAGGCACTCACACCTGCTGACATCCCTCTCCTCCCCTTGGAATTCTGAATCATTGCAATTTCTCCCTCCTTGTGTTTTCAAATTGCAGGGCTGACTTTTAACTGGGGAGCCTTACTTGGATGGTCCGCTGTCCAGGGCTCCTGTGACCCGTCTGTCTGCCTGCCTCTGTATTTCTCCGGAGTTATGTGGACCTTAATATATGACACCATTTATGCCCATCAGGTAAAGAAAGAAGCCCTTGTCCTTGACTTGGATTTCATTGTGGTGATTTTTTTAAGCACTTTAAGAATCAAATTAAGCAGAAAGTTACATTTTTTTAATTCCATGGCTCTGACAAAATATTTTTGTTTCATGTTTATCTGTGTTTACCAAACAGTTCAACTCATGTATTTTATCTGTAAGCACTTAGCTAGTATTTACTATTTGCCAGACACGGTTTTGATGCTTTACAAAATACTGATTTAATCCCCATAACAGCCCACAAAGAAGGTGCTTTTTGTCCTCGTTGCACAGATGAGGACATGCTGGAGAAGTGACCTGTTGGTGTCACACGGGTAGTGGGTGGCAGAGTCAGAGTCAAGCCCAGATGGCCTCCAGAATCTCCCGCCACGCCGCCCTCTGCTGCCCTGCTGCCTTGCGTGGCTGTGGCAGGCAGATTTCTACTCGGTGGAGGCGATAAACATCCCACCTTACTTTTCCCAGTTCTTCCCATGGTCATTTTAAGCTGCATGATGTCACCCATTGATTTGATGTGCTGGAATTTGTCAAATTTAATCACTTGTATCTTTTGGCCATCCAAGCTGTTGTTATAGCTTATGTATATGTATTGTTATATAGAGTTATAAATGACAAACAGTACTGTTCTAGGTATAAACACTTTGTGAATCTGAATTCCCCCAGGAAATTTTCAGGAGTGATACTAGTGATTAAAGGGTAAAACATTTTTATAGCTTTTGATACTGTCTTTTCCATCTGTTTCATTTTTTAAAATTTTCTGTCACTTTTCTTGGTTTATGAGCTTAATTTTCTTTTCATATTATTTTTTAGCTTTATTGAGGTATAATTGACAGAAATTGTATATTCAAAGTGTACATGTGATTTTATGATTGCCATGATCAAATTAATTATCAGTTACCATTTTTATTTGTGTGATGATACATATATGAACTTATTGTAAAATTTTTAAGATTTATTTATTTATTTGAAAGGCAGAGTTACAGAGAGGCAGAGACAGAGAGCTGGCTCTGTCTGTTGGTTCACTCCCCAGATGGCCGCAATGGCCAGATCTGCACCAATCCGAAGCCAGGAGCTTCTTCCGGGTCTCCCATGTGGGTGCAGGAGCCCAAGGATTTGGGCCATCTTCTACTGCTTTCCCAGGCCATAGCAGGAGCTGGATTGGAAGTGGAACAGCCAGGACTCAAACTGGTGCCCATATGCGGTGGCAGCTTTACCCACTATGCCACAGTGCCAGCCCCTCCAAAGTGAAACTTGACTTGCAGTTTAGGAAAGCTGCTTCTCCTTTTTGTAGTAAGGTCTGGAGCCAGTGGTTTGGATAACTATATTCCAAGTAGATTCATTTCTTCAGCAAAACATCATTACCCATTGACACGTTGTGATTCAGATAATTAAAGGTACAGTTTGTGCCCGGAAAGTGATTGCAGTATAAAAGGAAAAACAGACACGAATCCCTCATTCATTGTTATTTGGATTTGGACCCCATAATACAGGCTGACAGGCAGCCGTCTGTCTGAAGGTCAGTGCAGAGTTCAGCTTGTGGCCTCAAGATGTCTACAGCATCCGGAAATGTTTCCAAGTCAGGGTATGGAGGAGCCCAGCAGCAGTGCATCATCAAGACCTAGCTCTGTGCGCACAGCAAGAATGCAGTGGGAGAGGCAGGGAGTAAAGTGGGCTAGAAGTGGAACTTGAGTGCAGGCGGTTAGGTGGTCAGTGTTCCTCCTAAGACGTAGAAGTGGAGTGGAAAGTCATCACAGTGCAGGAGGTGTAGAACCTCTGAGAGCCGCCCGCCGCCAGCCGACCGCAGCAGTGCTGTGGCTCCTGGTTGCTGTCCCTCACAGCTTGTGGTCCGGCTGCCTGTGCTCCAGAACACGATTGCTTCCGTACGACCTGGACTTTTATGTCCTGAATTGAATCTCAAAACCCTTGTTACTCTGTGCTGTTAGGACAAACGTGACGATGCTCTACTCGGTCTGAAGTCCACAGCACTGCGCTTCTGTGAGAACACCAAGCAGTGGCTCAGTGGCTTCGGAGTCGCCATGCTGGGGGCTCTGAGCCTGGCAGGCGTGAGCTGTGATCAGACTGCCCCCTACTACGCTGCTCTGGTTGCTGTAGGAGCCCATCTGGCCCACCAGGTTTGACCTTTTGTTTTTCTCTCACTTTCCTGGGTGCTTATCACAAAAAGTATTTAAACAAAATGCCTCTGTGTTCATGAGACACGGATCTGCTTGGCTTGTGCCGTCTTGAAGCGCCTCCTCCCCTGATTTCTAGTGATGGTTAGCAGACAGTTGAGCCTTCTTAAGCTTGGGTCCCACCGGCATGGAGAACAGGCCAGGTCAGATGGGAAGTGGCGAGATCCCACCTCGCCAGCAGCACATGCTCCCTCACCCCACGCCATTCCCTTACCACACAAGCTTATATTAAAAAGTGACGTTACTGACTCACAAATGAATGAATTAAATCTCCTTTTAATTAAATCAATTACTAGTGAATGGGTGCCCCAGAATGAATTCTCCTTGCTCTTGGAGGTAGCCCTGTAGTTGGGTGGTAGGGACCCTAGTACTTGGTCACTTGTTCTCTCCCAGTGTCTCCATTAGCAGGAAGCTGGAATTAGAACCGGAGCTGGGACTGAAACCCAGGCACTCTGATGTGGAGTGCAGGCTCCCAAGCAGGGTCTTCGCTGCAATTCCAAATGTCCAGCCCTATGATTACTAGACAGCAGAAGAAAGCAAAAACCAAGGACAGTCACAAATATTATAAAGGACATTTTGAACCCACTTTCTGTTTTAAATTGCATCTGTGTTCTTGTCTAGTCATTGCTGCAGTATTTTAAAATGGACACAGCTTTCTAGTGTTTGACGAGAAAGGGAATCAGGATGATTTTAAGTCTGTAGGCTGTGTAATAACTGGTGGTTCCTTAAGCCGAGGGAGGAATAAGATAGTGTGAGACTTTGTTGATGGATCGTGGGGCTACCTCCGAGAGAAAGGAGTGTTCATTCTGGGGCACAAGCAGCATGGAGCTCTGGGTCCCTTTCTGTGTACATGGGAGGGAGATTGAGCAGTGGGGGCGGGGTCGCTGTGGGCATCCATGGGGGAGGGCCGGATGCGATTAGAGTCTTCCAGGGCACCAGACACCATGCGCACTCGAGGTTGTCCTGCCCAGTGTGACTTGTTCTCCGGGGAGGAACTTTCTCTGGAGAACAGAGCCGCAGCTGGAGGGCAGGGTTGCAGGGAAGCAGGCTTTAGATCCGTCCACGCAGAGAAGAGCTGTGAACAGGCTGAAGCCTGGGCTGCCTTTCAGAGTGTTCCTGCACCTCCAGCTGCAAGCTTTGAGGATTCCTAGTGAACGATGCGGTAGGTTTTTCTAGGTTGGAGATCGGTTCGGGATATGTTAAGGGCTTCCCACTGCTCAAATTCTGTAACAGAAGTGCTCTGTTCACCTCTGTAGTAAAGTGTGTGTTTGTAATACCCCGAAGTCCACGCTTAGTGCTAAAGCAGCATTGTGTTCTTCTCTTACAGATTTACACCCTAGACATCCACAGACCTGAGGATTGTTGGGACAAATTTACCTCCAACCGAACAGTAGGACTCATCATTTTTGTAGGGATCGTTCTTGGGAATTTGTGCAAAGAAAAGAAGACAGAGGATACAAAGAAAAATACAGACAGTAGAGTAGCAAATTAGCAACTGCAGCCTTTCGAGACATTGTGAAAACAGATTTTTTTTTTTTAATACAAAACACTCAGGTCTTGCTACCCCCCACTGAGATTTGACTCAGCACTGTGTTAGAATCTGCTGAGGAATCAAGAACCAGAAAATGAAGAGTTAGAGCTGGGCCGCAGTTATGCAGTAGCAGATTCCACCCGTGTCGCAGAAACCAGGGACTCTGCAGGGTTTCCGGTGACCCTGGGTATTTAAGTCGATGTCTTCTGCTGTCCATTATGATTCTCCACTGAAGTTCTGGGATATGAGTTTTGGCACTTTAGAAAAAAACAGATGTATACCTCATCTATATGAATGTAGGAAAAATGGACTCTCTTTTTTTTTTTTAAGGGAATAATAAAAGCTGCTATAGAAAGTTGGGGCTTACAGTTCTTTTTTTTTTTTTTTTTTAGATTTATTTATTTATTTGAAAGAGTTACAGAGAGGCATAGAGAGAAGTCTTCCATCCGCTGGTTCACTCCTCAAATGACCGCAACACCGGAACTGAGCCATTCCAAAGCCAGGAGCCGGGACTTCTTCTGGGTTTCCCATGGGGGGTGCAGGGACCCAAGGACTTGGGCCACCCCCCACTGCTTTCCCAGGCCATCGCAGAGAGCTGGAGTGGAAGTGGAGCAGCCGGACTCCAACAGGCAGCCATATGGGATGCCAGCACTGCAGGTGGCGGCTTTACCGGCTATGCCACAGCGCCGGCCCCTTACCGTTCTTTATTGTAATCATTACTCACTTCCAAAAGTTGTGATTCAAGAGACCATCCCGTTTTCTATATCTTATGGGAATTTAAGTGAACAAATGTTTCCCGTGATATCCAGTCCATATGTACCGCTGTCGCTGGTAACCCTGAGGTGTTTGTTTGGGAGATCTGGTCTGTGTGCAGCCACAATGGCCAGAATGGCAGGTGAGCCCTGCTGGAAGTGCTGTTTCTTTTTAATCTTACCCAATCGTACTTTGTAGGAGAGTGACATGTTGTGTAAGTGCGCCGTTTCTTCCCTTCCCCCCTTGAGAGTGTTTTCAGTGTAGCAGCCAGAGTAACTCTTTTAAAACATGAGTAAGCTCGTGTCACTCATTGTCCCAGACCTGCAGGGCCCTCCCAGGTCATGGGGCCTGCGTGGGCCCTGCGTGACCCACCTCGTCACTCGGGTCTCTCACTGTTCGTCACACTCGCCTGTTCTAGCCACGGTGCCTTCCTCACTGTCTTCAGACTGGGCAGCCTCCCACGCCACAGCCTTTACAGTGATTGTTCTCTGCCTGGCTTGAAAGCTGCGTCTTCTTTCTTCACTGTGGGTCTTTTCTTAAATGGCACCTGCTCAAAGAGGCTCTTCTCAGCCCCTGTAAGGAAAATTGACATGCACATGCCACCCAGCCTTCCCGGCCCTTACTGTTGTTTTCAGCACTTGGCAGTATGAATGTACAGTGCATTTTACTTGATGTCAGTGGTTCTCAGGGACAGGGGGTGTAGGGGATGCAGTCCCTTGGTTGTGTGGGTTGTGGGCAGCAGCCAGTGTTCAGTTACATAGTGAAAATCTTAGGGCTGAAGGTGTGGTGCTGTGGGTTAAGGCACTGCCTGCAATGGTGGCATCCATAGGAGTGCCCATTTGAGTCCTGGCTGCTCCACTTCCAATCCAGCTACCTGTTAACGCACCTAGGAAGTCAGCAGATGGTGGCGCAAGCAGCTTGGCCCTGCTACCCATGTGGGTGACCCAGATGGAGTCTGGCTTTGGCCTGGCCCAGCCTGGCTGAGTGAAGCAGCGAGTGGAAGATCTTTCCCTCCCCGTCCCTACCTCACCCTTGAAACTAACTTTCAATAAACTTATTACAATAATTTAATCAAAATCCTGTCCCTGGCCGTCACAAATGAGGACAGGAGGACTTAAAGTTCTTCACAGATTCTTGTGCCTCCAAAGCAAGGAGAGATGAAGTGGATTGCAGCCTCTGAGTCTCAGACTTCAAACCCCTGGGGTCGGCGGGAAGCGCGGTAGTCGCCCCTCCCGTGTGGGTCTCGGGTGTCCCTTGCAGAATTATGAAGGGCCTGCCGAGGTCGCAGCAGTTACAGCTCTATCAGTCTTGCTTGGGAAGTTTGTTCAGTGGAGACGGCCTGCCCTTGCCCTTGCCCTTCTGTGTCACGGTCCCTGCGGGGTTGTACAGAGGAACAGGAGAGAACAACCGTGGACAGTTAGTTACCTGGCTAAGTTCATGGAGGGGGGTAAGGGGTGGTGCGAGCTACAGGGTCTAAAAACTGCCACCTGCAGTGCTGCCTCTCCCTCTGCTTGGATGTCTCTAGTGCCCCACCAGCGTAAAGGCTTTCACACCCGGGCCACGCCCTCTGGGCTGGTCTCTTCACGGCCACAGGTCACACTCCACCTCTCTGCCGGCACAGCTGTCCTGCCAGCTGGTGCAAAGGTGAGGGCCTGGCCTCAGGCAGGCAGGCCTGGGTGTGAGCCGCCCCTCTGGCACCAGGTGAGAGCCCTCAGCCACCATGTTCACACCCTCACCCCTGGGCTGTTGGCAGCATTCAACTGAGTAGGCAGCTGTGCAGGCCTGTTAAGAGCTACACGGTGTCCCCCCCCAGTCCGCCCAAACTTACATTAAAAGGTCCCAACCCTCAACTCCTCAGAACATAACTCCTTGTAGAGAGGCCTGTAAAGAGATGACGAAGTTCAAGTGAGATCTCTAGGGTGGGCCCTGATCCGAGATGACTAGTGTCCTTAAGGGAAAAGAGACTCGGTATGGAGAGACACTAGACACGCGTGTGCACAGTGGGAAGGTGGTGGCCGTCCATGAGGCATGGAGAGAGGCCTTAGGAGAAGCCGACAGCACGGTCTCAGACCCCCGACCTCCAGACCTGGGAGAGAATGAGTGTTGTTGAAGGCACCCAGTCGTATCGGTCATAGCTCTAGGAAACACCCAGTGCCCCAGTACTGAACCCAACCTGGGAAGGGCTCTACCAGTGTGGCAAACTAGAAAGCTCTCCCTTCACCAGCCCCATCTTCCTTTTTTGTCCCAAAGTGCGGGTTCTGGCCATCCCAGGGCCCACAGCTGTGCTAGGCTCAACAAAGCCATCCCGCAGGTACCCACGTCCCTATCCTGGAACCTACAAGTAAGTTCCCCTCCATGGTAGAAGGCGGCAGATAGCAGGAGGTGTGATTACAGAAGCAAGTGGTTGGAGCGACGGGAGGGCAGGGTCATGTGCCCAGGAGGGCAGGTGTCTCCGTAGCAAGCAGGATAAAGACAAGCAGCCAGGATCTCCCCTCAGCGTCCCCACAGAATCAGCCCTGCTGACACCTTGACCTTAGCCAGTGAAATTGATTTTGGACTTCCGATCTCCAGAACTGAAAGATGTTAAACTCTTCAGCCTCTAGAATGGCAGTAATGTGTTGTAGCGACCAATGAGCAAACTAAATACAACTAGTCCAGCTCTAACCTGCCCATCCTCAGAATTCCCGAGCTGGGTGGGTGCTGGTGGGGTGGTGCCTAGGAACTCCCTGGGTTGCAGTCTCATAGCTGCATCGTCTGGGCAAGCTTCCTGATGGCTCCACAGGCTAGATGCTGGACTAAGGGGAACAAGAATTACCTTTCTCCTGAGTTTAAAATGTTTCAGTCCCCCCTGCAAGGATGGGGATTTCATGGTAACTGTGGCCTTGTCTTAGAGATATATCTCCTGAACGCTATACAATAAGCCCTCAAATATTTATTGTACATTGAAGAAGCTAGCCTTCCTGTTAGCTGCCAGACATGGTGTTAGTTGCAACCATTAGAAATCATTAATGCCATTCAACATCAGGCAGCCTAATTAAAATATTTTCATGCACACATGATCAGAACTATGTAAAATACAGGGAATGAAGACCTAAGAAATGAAAACTCATGGCATAGGTTGCTATAATATGGAATTGTAATAAAAATTAGAAGGGCACTGGTTCTAAATTTGAGCTAACCTATAAACGTAACCTTTAATTCTTCCAATATAATCTTTACTGTTTAACATGTATTTTTTTAAATAGGTTTAAAGATAGCCCCCACAAAAACAGATTATTTTCCTAAGTTCTTTTCAAAGTAAAGGATAAGGTTAGGTGCTAAAGGAAGGTCTAACACCTCACATTTCAGTATCTTCCTTTAAGCGTCATACTTGCCTGCTTATCTGAAAAAGAATTACTGTTCTGAGAAAGAAGACAGAATCCCCAGTAGAGCAGTAAAGTTAGGGTTTCTGGCTACCCGGAAGTCACGTCGTAAAACAGTTATATTCCCGTGTCCCAGTGGAGCCAGCATTGCTGCTTAGCCAGTGATGTCAAAAGACCTTTGTAGTGTAGATAATAAGTTACTCACCTTGCTCATTATCAGAAACATTCAGCCAGGAACTGATAAGGGACATGACTTAAAAGTGGCCCACTTACTTGCTTTTATCTCCTGTAAGTATTTATTTGAGAGACGAAAAGAGAGACACAGCTTTCATCTGCTGGTTCACTCCTCAAAAGCCCACAACAGCCAGGGCTGGGCCAAGCCAAAGCAGGGAGCCAGGAGCTTAATCCCATGAATGGCAGGAACCCAAGAACCTGACACAACACCTGTTGCCTCCCAGTGTCTGCATTGGAAGGAAGGTGGAACTGGGGGCAGAGCCAGGACTCAAACAGCCCTCCAATATAGGACTTGGTGTTCCAGCCAGGAATCTAACCGTCAGGCCAAATGCTTGACCCATCTTTTATTGTAAAAAATACTAATATTTACTTCAATTTTCCTCTAATGCAAAAGTAGCATGCACATCATGGGAAGTCCAGAAATGCAGAAAAGTACAAAGAGAAAATAAAAATTTATAATAACTTTATTGAAAGATGTGCATTGCAGACTGACGACCATTTAGCTTTCTAAATATTTCTTTTTTTTTTTTTTAATGTTTTCATTTTTGACAGGCAGAGTGGATAGTGAGAGAGAGAGAGACAGAGAGAAAGGTCTTCCTTTGCCGTTGGTTCACCCTCCAATGGCCACCGCGGCCAGCACACCATGCTGATCCAAAGCCAGGAGCCAGGTGCTTCTCCTGGTCTCCCATGGGGTGCAGGGCCTAAGCACTTGGGCCATTCTCCACTGCACTCCCTGGCCACAGCAGAGAGTTGGCCTGGAAGAGGGGCAACTGGGACAGAATCCGGTGCCCTGACCGGGACTAGAACCCGGTGTGCCGGCGCCACAAGGCGGAGGATTAGCCTAATGAGCCGCGGCGCCGGCTGTTCTTTTTCTTTCTTTTTTTTTTTTTTAAAGATTTATGTTATTGATTTGAAAGACAGAGTTACGGAGAGAGGTAGAGACAGAGAGGTCTTCCACCCGCTGCTTCACTCCCCAGATGGCCACAACGGCCGGAGCTGTGCCGATCCAAAGCCGGGAGCCTCTTCCAGGTCTCCACGTGGATACAGGGGCCCAAGGACTTGGGCCATCTTCTACTGCTATCCCAGTCCATAGCAGAGAGCTGGATCAGAAGAGGAGCAGCTGGGACTAGAACTGGCGCCCATATGGGATGCTGACGCTGCAGGCCAGGGATTTAACCAGCTGTACCACAGCTCCGGCCCACATATAAGTATTTCTAATAAAACTGAAACCATGTTGTGCTTGTGGGGCGGGCACTTGGCCTGGTGGTTAAGAGAGCAGTTAAGACATTCACATCCCATATCAGAGTGCCTGGAGTCCGGTCCTAGCTGAAGCTCTTGACTTCAGCTTCCTGCTAATGCAGACCCTGGGCGGCAACAAGTGATGGCCCAAATAGCTGGGTCCCTGCCACCGGCGTGGGAGACCTGGATTGAATGCCTAGCTCCTGGCTTCAGCCTGGCCCCCCAGCCACGGCTGCTGTGGGTATTTGGAGAATGAGCTAGTATAGGGAAGATGTCTCTCTCTCCCTAAAAATGAATAAAGTTTTCCCTTGCAAATACTATGAGTAGATTTGTGTCTTTGAGCACATCTCTGATGATTTTCACAGGAAAAACATCCCTAGGAACAGCATGTGTGTACACGCATGCGTATTCCCAGGGACTGGAGGATTGGGTGTATTAATAATGCATGTTTTTAAGGTGTTTGATACATTTTGTCAAATCAGCCTCCAGAAAAGTCTACATGTCTCCCAGCAGTGCGAGGGCCTCTTTCCTTGGACCTGCCCCTCCCAGTAACACAAAGATAGAAGGTTTTTCATCCTTGCCAGTTCCACGGGCAACAATGTGGTTCCACTTCACAATTCTGTGATTGCTGGGTGGTGGACTAGTTTTCAAAATGTTTCTAGGACATCTGTGTTTCTTCTCTGTGAGTTTCCTGGGTGTGTTTGCCTGTGCGGTGGTGGTTACCCATGCATGCTGCCTGTTGATGCCACCGCCAAGCTGTGACATTTGAGACTTAGACTTGTGTTGTCCCTTTACAAGATTAGCATCCTGTTTTAGATTTAGGGTTTTAGATTTCTGTGCTTTATTAAGCGCTACCTTTTCCATGGAGATAAACTTGGCATTTCTGTAGCTGTCCTCCTTAATGTATGCTATCCAGTGAGTCGGCAGACACGCATTGACCATCTGCTGGGCCGGGGCACAGGCGAGCCGCTGCAAACTCAGATGCGCAGAAGTGCGCATGCTTGCCACCTGCCCCAGGGCGCTGCGCAGCATTGGCAGTGTGGCTGGTCTGAACTGAGAAGCCCTGTAAGAGTAAGACACACACCAGCTTCCAAAAACTTGCATGAAAAAACGCAGCTTATCACATCAATGATTAGTCAGTCTACTGATTACAAGTTGAGTCCATATTTTTACACATCAAGCTAAATGCAATATATTATTTGTAAAAGTATGTTCTATATTTGAAATAGCTAGAGAGAGCTTACACCCTCTGGGTCACCCCCCAAATGGCTGCATTGGCTGGGACTGGAACCAGGCCAAAGCCAGGAACCAGGAACTCCATCCTCATCTCCCACATGGGTATCTGGGGCAAAAGCCCTTGGGCCATCTTCCACAGCTTTCCCAGGCCATTAGCAGGGAGCTGGATCAGAAATGGAGCAGCCGGGACTTGAACTGGAGACCCTGTGGAGATGTCTGCAGGTCCCACAACCCGTTTAAATGATGGTACCAGGAGGGGAGGAGGTGCTGGCGCTACAACAGCCTTTTGGAAGCAGTTTGGCAATGCGTAGTGAACGCAGGAAACCTTTTCTGTTAGCAGGTGAACGTGCAAGGTAAACTGAGCACAAAGGAACCACGCCAACGACGCTAGCTGGCCCTAAAGAGGCAGCCTTTGTGACTTGGAGGCGCAAGTGGTGACGGCGCTGACCCCCGACGCGGCGGCGCGGGGTCCGCGGGCCGGGGAGATGCAGCTGCGGGGCGGCCCGGGCCAAGCCCAGCAGACTCGGAGCTGCCACCGCTTCCTTCGCAAAACGCAGGGAGTGCTGCGCGCCTTGGTCGGTGCACCGGGGAAAGGCCGAGAGAACCCACAAAGCGGCCTGGGAGCCGGGCGTGGGGGCCGCGGGGCTGCAGCCGGGCAGCGGCGACCCAGCGACGGCCAGGCCCTCGGCCGGCCGTCACCGGAGCTCCGCCCGGGCCACCGCTCTCTGGGTGGGCTGCGCTGTGGCGCGCGCCTCGGGGGACACCCTGGGACGTCACGACCGACGCCAGCGACCTGAGAGGAGACTTCGCTGTGGCTCCAGAGGAGGGTGCTGGTGAACTGGGCAGACGCGGCACCCCGCCTGGTCAACCCAGGCCCATCTCTCCCACACCACCGGCCTGCCCACCTTCCCCCGCCCCGCCGGGAGGAGCATGAGCGGCACACCCTGGGCCCGCCCGTTGGCTCTAATACTTTCTGTGCCAAAGCTCCGGACAGCCCTTGGGGTGTCTTCAAAAGTGTCGTGTGACCTTCCTCTCCCAGAGGAGAGATTAAAATTTCCTGAGCCCACCTCCTCTGCCCAAAACTCAAAATATATTCGTTCCTTTCTCCCCCTACTCCCTGGATTTGAAAGGCGATTGGCTATGGGAAAAATGATCCAATCTGTCAGTGCTTGAGCTGGATGAGGAGTGGATGGATGGATGGATGGATGAGTAGATGGGGGGTGAGTGGGTGGATGGGTGGGTGGGTGGGTGGGTGGATAAGCAGGCCAGTAGGTACATACCTAACTCAGTTATCCCGATTTACTGACATTTTCATCATAGTTCCCTGTCTTTCCTTACTGTCTCAACATTGGGCCAGAATGGTCGGTGCATAGAGAAACACGAGCAGGCACTGATTGCTACTGGATGAATAAAAACTCAGAGCAGGTAGGGGTCGTGGAGACTTTCTCCAGTTTGTGTGAAGTAGGTAATAGTAATAGCTTCACACACACACACACACACTCTCTCTCTCTCTCTCTCTCTCTCTCTCTCTCTCTCTCTCTCCACAAATAGCAACTCTATGAAAGGCCCCAGCATCAAAGGATGCAAGGCAAGCAGAGAGGTGTCCCGTCAACTGCGTGAAGGTGCTGGAAGCCTGCCTCTCTTTTAGAAATCAGAGAACCCTGTTCCTTAATTTTGCATGAAAGGAAACTAAACCCCGGAGAAACAATTTGCTCATAATCAGAACACATGACTACTACATGAGGATTGGAATAAGAAGGCAATTTGAGGGGT
The DNA here is from genome assembly GCA_949820135.1 of Sylvilagus floridanus. NCBI lineage: Eukaryota > Metazoa > Chordata > Mammalia > Lagomorpha > Leporidae > Sylvilagus > Sylvilagus floridanus. Next base: position 89,135,698 of record OX463238.1, read on the forward strand.
GGCTATTGTAACACAGCCAGGTAAACTACTGCTTGGGACACCTGCAGCCTATATTCAAGTCCCAGCTGCTCAGCTTCTGACCCAGCTTCTTCCTAATGTGCACCCTGGGAGGCAGCAGATAGCTCAAGCCCTTGCTCCCTGCACCCATATGGGAGACCTGAATGGAGTTCCAGGCTCCTGGCTTCAGCCTGGCCCAGCTATGACTTTTGTAGGCGCTTGAGGAATGAACCAGTAAACGGAAGAGATTCTCTCTCTCTCTCTCTCTCTCTCTCTCTCTCTCTCTCTCTCTCTCTCTCTCATTCTGCCTTTCAAATAGATGAAAATAAACACATAGCCCTTAAGACAAACGATTTAAGTCCACACAGTCACTTAGAACAGGTTATTCAGACCTCTCTAGTTCGTTAAGATCACAGCTACATCATGGTGGTATGAGATGACTGGTTATCACAGTTGCACATGAAAGTGACCGCATCCAGACTCATAACTTTGTCATCTGCACACTGATTATTGCCAAATGTGAACTTCCAGCCTACATCTCCGCCTTGAACTTGAACTTGGCAGAGTTGAATATGGAACCATCTGCTTGATTTTCTACTTGAAGGCCTGCTAGGTTGCTCCAACTTACCAAGTTCAAGGCTGAGCACATTATCGTCCCACCTGCCCCCCTGCCCTACCCTTTTGCTATCTGCATCATGGCATCCACTCTTCCTTTTGCTCTGGCCACTGCCTGACACTCATCCTTGACCCCTCTCTGTCATGTTCCATCCCCAAAGCATTAGCAAAGTCTCTGGGCTCTACCTTTAACATATACACAGAACCCGACCTTCTGCTCCCACCTCTGCCACTTTGTTTGCCTCCGTTAAAGCATAAGATGCCATTTGTCTTATTTTTCTGGGGTTGTTGGCGTCTATCCCTACCCACCAGAATCTAAGCTCCATTAGGGTTCAGATGTTTTCTGTTTTGATCAAGAATTTATCTCCAGGGCCTGGAGTAATGCCTAGCACATAACAATTGCTCAATAAATATTTGTTGCATGAATCATGCCTATAGCTTTTAAAAGCACAATATATGCTCATTAAATGTTGTCATTGTTGGCTACCATGTTCAACGTTCCTTTTCCTCTAAGCAATTTCTCTTTCCATAAGCCATTTATGAGGAACTATTCAGTTAAGAGGGGGCTGATTTTAAGGCTCTATTTTAGGCAAACAACTTTCACGTTCAGTTCCCAAGGCTGAGTTTCTTGAGTGGTTTCAATTTCTTGGGCATAGGGGAATAGGGAACAGAAAATGGTGAAATTGTTGAAATTATGGGTGAACTTTCTAAAATTATAGATGAACACAAGAATAAAGTATAAATTCAATGGGAAATAATTCCTGCAAATATTAGTTCGGTTTCTGTTTGTTTATAAACCTTAATAGTTTGAAACTCCTTAAGAATATGCCTTTAAAAATGAAAAGATTGTAAACAAAAGCAAATGATCATGACTTTCACTTCCTTTATCCTTACGCAATAGAAACACAAACATGTCTATAAAGGGAATTACTGGCACTGCAGGTGAGATCCTGTCACAGGAATGCTTTAAAAACACAGATAACTTTCTTTGCACATTTTTTCCCTCAAAGTTAGAGAAAGACACATCATTTGAAGATAAGTTGACGTCTCTGATCCCTATTTTGTTGCTAAAAGTACACAAGTTATAGTTAAATACTTAAGAAGTATTTTTAACAAATCCACTTGAAAACATTACAAATAAGAAAACTTTAAGCAAAAATTAGTTACTAATGGAAAATGGTTAAGTTCTCAGGATATATGGAAGAATCTGGGGGAAAAGGTATACAAGGGGAGTTCAAAGTATTTGTGGAAAAAATGGAATTAAAAGATAAGTTTATTTTGGTGCAAAAAATTTAAAAGCCACATATAATTTTCTCTTGACAGATATTTCCCATGAACTTTTTGAAGAATTAGATTTTTTATTTAAATATTTTGCACCAAAATAAACCTATTTGTTCATTCTTTTTGCCATGAACTCTTTGCCATATCCTCATACAATCTCATAATTTGGTCCCCGTTCATCCATTCATGTTCCTGAGTGTTTTCATTTCTTAAGCTGGTCTTTGTGTGTGCACGGAAGAGCTCCCTTTAAAAACAACGTGAGAGTGGGCATTCGGCCTTGTGTCTAACATTTCACTTAAGACACCTGCATCTCACATCATAGTACCTGGGTTCCAGCTCCGGCTCCAACTCCTGATTCCAGGTTCCTACAAACACAAACTTGGGAGACAATGGTGGTAGCTCAAGTCATTGGGTTCCTGCCATCCACACGGGAGATCTGGGCTGAGCTCCAGGGTCTGGACTCTAGGCTGGCTGTTGAAGGCATTGGAGGGTATAGCAGTGGATGGGCTCATTTTCTCTCTCTCTCCCTCTTTCCCTCTCTCCCCATCTCTCACTATCACCCTCTCCCTCTCCCTGTCCCTCTCCCCACTCCCTCTCACATAACTAAATTTTCTTCTTTAAAAATGTGAATGAATGTTATACTAACACATGAGAATGTGTCCTAGGAGGAAGAAACAGCAGGTGCATAAGCTTTTTTATTTATTTTTATTTATTTATTTATTTATTGACAGGTAGAGTTAGACAGTGAGAGAGACAGAGAGCACCCCCCCAAAATGGCTGCTGCGGCCAGCACACTGCACTGATCCGAAGCCAGGAGCCAGGTGCTTCTCCTGGTCTCCCATGGGAGTGCAGGGCCCAAGGACTTGGGCCATCCTCCACTGCACTCCCTGGTCACAGCAGAGAGCTGGACTGGAAGAGGAGCAACCAGGACAGAATCTGGCACCCTGACTGGGACTAGAACCTGGGGTACCAGCACCACAGGTGGAGGATTAGCCTAGTGAGCTGCAGCGCCAGCTGGTACATAAGCTTTGAAATAGGGATGAACCAAGCAGATTCAAGGAACAGCAAGAAGGATAGATTCTGGTCTTATTTCCATGGTTTATAACCATGCCAGCATCTAACAAGTAGAGGAGGGGCACACATGGACCATGTGGAACACTTGAACATTGCTAGTAGGAATGTAAAAATAACATTGTTGGGGCCAGTGCTATAGCATAGTGGGAAAAGCCGCCGCCTGCAGTGCCAGCACCCCATATGGGTGCCGGTTCAAGTCCTAGCTGCTCCACTTCTGATCCAGCTCTCTGCTATGGCTTGGGAAAGCAGTGGAAGATGAGCCAAGTTCTTGGGTCCCTGCTACCCATTTGGGAGACCCGGAAGAAGCTCCTGGCTCCTGGCTCTGACCATTACAGCCATCTGAGGAGTGAACCAGTGGATGGAAGACCTCTCTCTCTGCCTCTTCTTCTGTCTCTGTGTAACTGTGGCTTTCAAGTAAAATAAATATATCTTATTAAAAAAAAAATTGTCACTTTGGAAACCAATTGACAGCTCTACAGTTAGCCAGTTACTGACTATGACTCAGCAAATCACTCTTCAAGAACAAAAAAAACTTACATTCGCACAACAGCTTGTCCATGTATGCTGTTAGTAGTTTGATTCATTAACAACTCAGACTGGAAAAATCTCAATGTCCTTCAGTTGGTCACAGAATCAACAAAATGTGTTATGCATGCGAACACAAGGAGTCTTCAGCAAATTCATGGAAAATGCATATTATGAAAAAACAATTTGCCCATGACAAATGCAAGCTGGTGGTCCTAGGCGTGCAGGGACATCACAGTCAACCTGTCACCTACGGATATTTGTCAACTGAAGCGGCTGTCTTTGGAGCCCCAGTGACTGTCACACTTAGATGGTATGGTAGTAAATGCTGATTCTAAAGAGGGTGCTGTGAGATTTTTCTGAGCACAGTAGAGTACTTACAGAAAGCAAATGACAAATTCAAAGCCTTTATCTGAGTTCACTTCATTGTTAGAGAACCATAGAGTTTCCGTGACAGTCCTAAAAGAATCTTATTTCTTTGAGCCAGAGAACTGATTCTCTGAAAATTAAACATAAAATCTTAAAAATTTGTTTTCATTTTATTTGTAAGACAGAGAAATACACACACACACACACACACAGAGAGAGAGAGAGAGAGAGAGAGAGAGAGAGAGATCTTCCATCCTCTGGTTTATTCCCCAAGTGCCTCTAACATCCAGGGCTGGACCAGGCCAAATCCAAGAGCCTGGAACTCAATCTGGGTCTTCCACGTGGGTGGCATGGACCAAGTACTTGCGACATCACAGTTGCTTCCCAGGGTGCACATTAGCAGGAAGCTGGATTGGAACGTGGAGGAGCTTGGACTGAAACCTGGCACCCTGACATGGGATGCGGATGTTCCAAGCAGCATCGTAACTGCTGTGCCCAATGCCCACCTCTAACCATAAAGTGTAAGAGTGTGGCTTGCTGAGTCACAGCAGTGCTGGCGTTACCCTTCCTCAGCTTCTCTCCTCAATGGAAGCAGCTTGCCTGTCCTTGCTCAAACACCTCGGATAACCTCATCCAGAGAAGATGCCTTGAATGGGATTGCTTAGTCTCCAAACGCACCATCATCACCCGTGGCCACAGACTCCTACGTAGCGTCAAGTCTCAGCATGTTCCAGTAGGACAGGCACACACCGAGCCCAGAAAGAGCAAGTCTGTACCCCAGGAGACTCGCCACCCTTTCCTAATAAAGCTCATCGGAACCCTAGGCAAACATAGGCAAGCGCTCCTCAGACAAGAGAACAAGCAGCGTGAACGGAACACCAGCTCAGGGCAGACTGATTCCCATGGGCGCTCACTAGGGAAGCTTCCCAGGTAGCCGGTGGAGGGGGACTCCAAAGGCTAAGGGACATGGAGATGTTGCTAAGGATGTCATCAAGTGACACCTGCACACCCAGCCCCCGTTAGTTTCCAGGAAAAGACCCAGAAGATAAATCCCTGTTTGTCTGTGGAGCTCAGACCCTTTTTGCCTTGGCCTGTCCTATGGTTTGAATTCATCCCCAAATCTCATGTGTTGGAAACTTAATCCCCAAATCTGTATGTTGACGGTATTTGGCAGTGGGGCCTTTGGGAGGTCATTAGTAGTTAAGGTCACCAGAGTGGGCCCTCATGCCAGCAGTAGTGACTTCATAAGAAGTGGAGGCCGGCGCCATGGCTCAATAGGCTAATCCTCTGCCTTGCGGCACTGGCACACCGGGTTCTAGTCCCAGTCGGGGCTCCAGATTCTGTCCAGGTTGCCCCTCTTCCAGCCCAGCTCTCTGCTGTGGCCCAGGAGTGCAGTGGAGGATGGCCCAAGTGCTTGGGCCCTACACCCCATGGGAGACCAGGAGAAGCACCTGGCTCCTGGCTTTGGATCAGCGTGGTGCACCGGCCGCGGCGGCCAATGGAGGGTGAACCAACGGTAAAGGAAGACCTTTCTCTCTGTCTCTCTCTCTCACTGTCCACTCTGCCTGTCAAAAAAAAAAAAAAAAAAAAAGAAGTGGACAGAGCTGAGTTGATACATACCAGCTCTGTCTCACCACACAGTGCCCTCCCCGTGCAACGAGGTGGCAAGAAGGCCCTCCGCAGACCTGAGCAGAGGCCAGCACCGTGGTCTTAGACCCCATGGCCTCCGCAGGGTGAGCCAGATAACCTACTGCTCTCTAGAAATTGGCTGCTCTCGGGTGTTCTGTTGTAGTGACGGTGAACAGGCTAGGGTGGCATGTGAGGGCTCCCCCAGCTAAGGAGACCAAACCTCCAGGTTCCCCTGGGACATGGAGCTTCCTGGGGTACATTCAGGAAAATTCTGGGCAAGCCAGGACCCCTGAATCCAGCAATCCAGCCATACTTCCAGCGGCTGCATTGTCTGTGGGGGACAAGAAACCAGAAAGAGGATTTGCTCAGACCTTGACCTCACTATTTCTATATCTTTTAAGTCTATTAAAGTAGATTTTGGGCTCTATTTCAGGATAGAATTAGATGTGTTCACCTAAGTGTGATTTTTGTAAAATGAAGTGTACTCTCGGTTTTGCTTGCCTTTTAGCCATCGGAATTGATTTCAATCGGAAGACGGTAGAATATTTGCCAAAAACTCAATGAACGCACAGTTAACGTGAAAAGCCTCACAGCCCAGCATCGAATTAGGTCTGTCGTACAATTTCTTTGCCAAAGCTTGAGTTAAAAGTAATTCTCTGAGAATTTTCAAAACATTTTAAAGCTACAGTTGTGAGGGGGAACAGAGAGTGTGGAGACAAGTTTCACACACGCAGATGAGAACTCTCTTTTAGACTTTCAACAGCTGCACATTGAGCAACTTTTCTTTAAAAAATTTATTTCAGTTCTCATTTTTTATCTACCTGCATTACTTCATATAGAAAGGCTGATAGTTAAATGGCTAAAAGGCAGACAACAGATAAAGGGCAAGAGAAAAGTAATTTTTTTTCAATCCTGGAATCACAGCCTTAATCATTTCAAATTTCTTTTTTTTTAAGATTTGTTTTTAGTTTTATTTATTTGAAAGGCAGAGTGACAGGGAGGGAGAGAGAGAAAAAGAGGTCTTCCACCTGCTGGTTCATTTCCCAGATGGCCATGACGGTCAGGACAGGGAAAACCAGGCTGAAGCCAGGAGCCTGGAACTCCATCCAGGTCTCCCACATGGGTGCAGGGGCCCAAGTCTTTGGGCCATCTTCTGCTGCCTTCCAGGGTGCATTAACAGGGAGCTGGATCGGAAGCAGAACAGCCAGGACTTGAACCAGCACTCCAAAACGCGATGCTGGTGTCGCAGGCTGTGGCTTAACCCACTGCACAACAGCATCAGCTCCCTTTAGAAAAAATAGATTCATTTTTATTTTTAAACTATGTCGAGTTTCAAAGCCATCCCAGCTGTCATCTGATGTTGTCCCCATGGTGTTAGCTGATGGAGCAGTAGTACATGACACATGTCAGAAGTGATGGTTGAAAGACAAAAGTATTCGCTAGTGGCTTCTTAGTACAGTAAAATAAAGTGAAGAAGGTTTGAGGTCCCCTAATGCACAGATGTATCAGAAGGAACAAATAATGGTAAGAGCAGCACACACAGAGCGACTGTAGGCCAGGGGCTGCTCTGAGCTCTTAGCCTCTATGAACTCTTTTTCAGGTGGGGGAATTGAAGGTGTTCTTCATTTTTACCACTGCTTATGTCATCTTTCCACAAGTAGTCAGATGCAAAGAAATTGAACAGGACACAGTAACTTAGGACTACAATATTTTGAGGCAGGGCCAAAGCCAAAGAGAACTTGGATTTATAAGAACGATGCAGGAGGAGCCGGCACTGTGGCGCAGAGTGTTAAAGCCCTGGCCTGAAGCACAGGCATCCCACATGGGCACCGGTTCCAGTCCCGGCTGCTCCTCTTCTGATCCAGATCTCTGCTGTGGCCTGAGATAGCTGTAGAAGATGATCCAAGTCCTTGGGCCCCTGCACCTACATAAGAGACCCAGAAGAAGCTCCAGGCTCCTGGCTTCGGATAGGCACACCTCCAGCCATTGTGGCCATCTGGGGAGTGAACCAGCGGAAGGAAGACCCCTCTCTCTGTAACTCAGTCTTTCAAAATAGATAAAATAAATCTTTTTAAAAAAGAACAATGCAGCGGCAAGCACCCTGGCATAGCAGGTAGAGCCCCAGCCTGCAGTGCTGGCATCCCATGCGGGCGCCAGTTTGTGTTCCAGCTGCTCCACTTCCAATCCAGCTCTCTGCTGTGGCCTGGGAGGGCAGCAGAGGATGGCCCAGGTCCTTGGGCCCCTGCACCTGTGTGGGAGACATGGAGGCAGCTCCCGGCTCCTGGCTTCAGATCTTCCCGGCTCCAGCCATTGCAGCCAATTGGGATGTGGGCCAGCAGATGGAAGACCTCTCTCTCTCTCTCTCTCTCTCTCTCTCTCTTTATCTCTCCTCTCTCTTGTAACTCTTTCAAATACATAAATAAATCTTTAAAAAAAAATGCATGCACAGGAAGTGGATGTCCCCACTCAGTCTAATAGGAGAGCAGATCAGACCCTGAAAAAGAGGATCCAGGCCAGCCCAGAAGTCCTGCCCAGACCACAGAGGTCATCTGTCCCTGCCAGTTCCTTAGCGAGGAGGAAGTGGACCCTACATCAGGACGTGTAGAATTGTGCACCTAGATCCCAACATTCTTCACTTCATTGGTCTTCCTCGTACAATCCTGAACCACAGAAGCACTGTGGGAAACCGTATATGTTGACAGCTGTACAGCATAGGCATTACCTGGTGTTAGTCTCTGTTCTGGTACCCGCTCTCATGTGTGTGTGTGTGTGTGTGTGTGTGTGTGTGGCTTAATCTGTGGACATCACTTAGCACTGGAATCTCCTGGACAGGAGTGTACTCCCACAGTTTATTTGAAATGCCTTCCTCAGCTTTCCTGCTGGTGGATGACCTAGTACAAGTGGCTCAGCTCTTGCCATCTCAGTATGCTAACTGTGAATATGCTTTAAGAGTGATGGGGTGGGGGCGGCGCTGTGGTGTAGCGGGTAAAGCCACTGCCTTCAGTGCCAGCATCCCATATGGGTGCCAGTTGGAAACCTGGCTGCTCCACTTCCAATCCAGCTCACTGCCATGGCCTGGGAAAGCAGTAGAAGATGGCCCAAGTGCTTGGGCCCCTGCACCCACTTAAGGAACCCAGAAGAAGCTCCAGGCTCCTGGCTTTGGATCAGCCAAGCTCCAGCCATTGTGACCATTTGGGGAATGAAACAATGGATAGAAGACTTCTCACCCTCTGCCTCTCTGTAACTCTGTCTTCCAAGTGAATAAAGAAATTAAAAAAAAAAGAATGATAGAAATCATTTTTTATTGGAAAGAAATGTGTAGTGTTTCAACTATGTGGATAAATTAACGATAGTGTGAAGGCACCTGTACTCTTATTTGGATGGAGTGCAGTATTTCTCCCCCCCCCACACACTCATCCACAGTTTCGGTTTTTTTTTTTTTTTTTTTTTTTTTGACAGGCAGAGTGGACAGTGAGAGAGAGAGACAGAGAGAAAGGTCTTCCTTTACCGTTGGTTCACCCTCCAATGGTGCCGCGGCCGGCGCGCTGCGGCCGGCGCACAGCGCTCATCCAATGGCAGGAGCCAGGTGCTAGGTGCTTTTTCCTGGTCTCCCATGGGGTGCAGGGCCCAAGCACTTGGGCCATCCTCCACTGTACTCCTGGGCCACAGCAGAGGGCTGGCCTGGAAGAGGGGCAACCGGGACAGAATCCGGCGCCCCAACCGGGACTAGAACCTGGTGTGTTGGCACCGCAAGGCGGAGGATTAGCCTGTTGAGCCACGGCGCCGGCCCACAGTTTCGTTTTCTACAGTTTTAGTTTCTCAAGATCAACAGCAGCCCAGACATCCTCAATGGGAAAATCCAGATAAGAGCAATTGCTGAGCGTTGGCGTTGCTCGTGTTCGCGAGTCACCTTGTGACCTGTTGCACTATCTCCATTCACACCCTCCCCAGCCCGGAAATGAGTCATCCCTTACTCTAGTCCCCATGCAATGTCTGCTCTCACCTAGGAACCGTCATGGGGATCAGGAAAACTGTGGCAGCAACACAGTGCTTGTGTTTAGTGGCCCTGAAGCTCAAGAGTAGCGATGCTGGCAATGTTGTTCAAGTATGCTAGAGGGGCCGGTGCTGTGGCATAGTGGGTAAAGCCACCGCCTGTAGCACTGGCATCCCATATGGGCGCTGGTTCAAGTCCCAGCTGCTCCTCTTCCAATCCAGCTCCCTGCTAACATGCTTGGGAAAAGAGTGGAAGATGGCCCAAGTCCTTGGGCCCCTACACCCACATGGGAGACTCTGGATGTGGCTTTGGATCAGCTCAGCTATGAGTATTGTGGCCATTTGGGGAGTGAACCAGTGGGTAGAAGACCTCTCTCTCTCTCTGCCTCTGCCTCTGTAACTCTACCTCTCAAATAAATAAACTTTAAAAAGAAATAAATTTATCTTTTTAAAAATTATGCTAGAATAGTTCCATCTTTCTTTATGGTTGCTATCCCTTTCTGTGATGAATTTATAAATAAAAGCTCGTATCTAGGTGGATATAGAAAAATTGCATCTGTAGGGTTCATCTGCAGACTCAGGCAGGCCCTGGAGGCCTTGGACTGTATCCCCTGGGGATAAGGAGAAAAACTACACGAATTTATGAGCTCAGTAGTCTGGGCTTCTCGATGCAGGCTTGGACGTCAAGATTCCACTTCCAGGGCTGGTGCTCCGGCATGGAAAGCCAAGCCTCCACCAGTAGCACCCGCATCTCATATGGGCGCCGGTTCAAGTCCCAGCTGCTCCACTTCCCAGCTCCCTGCTAGTGGCCGGGGAAAGCACTGGAAGATGTGCCAAGTGCTTGGGCCCCTTTACCCACATGAGAGACCTAGAAAAATCTGGCTCTTGGTTCCGGATCGGCCTAGCTCCTGCTGTTGCAGCCATTTGGGGAGTGAACCAGTGGTTGGAAGACCTCTCTCTGTCTCTCCCTCTCTCTCCGTAACTCTGCCTTTCAAATAAATAAATAAACCTTAAAAAAAAAAAAAAAGATTCCCCTCCCTGCTACGACCAGGGGCTTAGTTTGCCTCTAGAGTATTATCACATCTGCTTGATTAATCCTTCCTTGCAAAATACTAGACAATGTGCCACGATGGAGACACGTGGCTGCTCACCAAAACATTTGTTCTTCCACACTTGCAGCCCACCTAACAGACAGCTGCGGTGACGTGACTCAGTCTCATCTACAGTCAGTGAGTAAAGGAAAGTCTGCCTAGATTCCTGGGCCTATACCTTAAGACCATGACTTTGCCTCCTCTGTTCGCTTCTCCTCATTGCGATTTCCATGGCCAGACTGTGCTGCACAGAGACAGCAGAGAATCACGTTACAGGGACCTGAGTGAGGCAGAGTCACCAGCCCAGATGGGACAGCCACCTTGGACTGTTGCTCTGAACCAGTTTTATCATTGGGTCTCTGCATTATGGAAGCTGATAGACTGAGCTGAGCTTTAAGAGCAGTGTCTGTGCCACACTGTGGTTCACTTGGCTAATCCTCCACCTGCAGCACCGGCACACCGGGTTCTAGTCCCGGTTTGGGCACTGGGTACTAGTCCTGGTTGCTCCTCTTCCAGTCCAGCTTCTGCTGTGGCCCAGGAGTGCAGTGGAGGATGGCCCAGGTCCTTGGGTCCCTGCACCCACATGGGACACTGGGAGGAAGCACCTGGCTCCTGGCTTCGGATCTTTGCAACGCCGGCTCTGGCAGTCATTAGGGGAGTGAACCAACAGAAGGAAAATAATGGGTGCAGCAATATTCAGTCTGAGGCTACAGACCAGGGTATTACATCAACTTCTAGTGGGTTTTGTGATCAACAATATAAACCTCTTATGTACCTCCAAGTTTCCGAGGCCTTGAACATCTGTCAGTAAGAATCTAACAGCTCCTGGGGCCGGTGCTGTGGTGTTAAGGCTGCTTAACCCTCTTGTGTAAACTATTCCAAAGTCTACTGCTACTCCCTTCCTCCTCTCTCTTTTTAAAAAGTTGGTCTAAAAAGTTGGTCTTTAAGTTGATATGCAAATACAAAGACAGAGATCTCCAGTTTTCTAGTTCACTCCCCCTGGTGCCTGTTATAGCCCGGTGGGGCAGAAACCAGGAGCCAGGAACTCAATCCAGGTCTCCCCCATGGGTGGCAGGAACCCCAATCACTTGAGCCATAGTGTGCTATGGCAGGAAGCTGCAGTCGGGAGCCAGAGCCAGGAACTGAACCCACGCACTCTGATACAGGGTGTGGTTCTGAGCCGGCATCCTGCCCCACCTTCGAGTGGAGTGTTTATCAAGCTATTCTGGCCTTATGTCAAATGTACTGGGATGGGTTTTCTTAGTATATAGTCCCTATATGTAGAATATTCTCCATCTCTTACATTTATTTATTTTTTATTTATTTGAAAGGCAGAGAGATACCCAGAGATCTCCCGTCCACTAGTTTACTTCCCAAATGCCTGTAACAGCTGGGGTTTTGTCAGGCTCAAGTTGGAGCCAGGAACTCAATCAGGTCTCCCATGTGAGTGGCAGGGACCGGAGTACTTGAGCCATTAGATGCTGCCCCCCCAGGGTGCACATTAGCAGGAAGCTGAGCCAGGACTCAAACTCAGGCACCTCAACGAGGGAGGCGGTGACTCAAGCAGCATGTCAGCCACGCTACCAAACATCCTCCCCTATTTTTGGTCTTAATTAATTGTTCAATGTTTGACTTAACTATCATTTATCAGTTGACTTCCACAAAGTTCTCTTCAGTATCAACTAAACAGTTTAGGCAGCCTGCTGTCCTTGTTATCTCCGAAATCGCCCCTCACCCTGTGTGTGCTGCTCCCGGATCAGCCTCCTCCGTCCCAGCAACCCAACAAAGCTGGCCAGGACGAGCATGACCCAGATGGAGCTCCAGCCTCCTGGCTTCGGGCTGGCCCGTACCTGGCCATTGGGATCATTTGGGGAATGAACCAGCAGATGCAAGATCTCTCTCTCTCTCTCTCTCTCTCTCTCTCTCTCTTCCTCCCTCCCTCCCTCCCTCTCTCCCTCCCTCCCTATATCTCTGCTTTTCTCTCTGCCACTCTGCTTTTCAAATAAATAAAATAAGTTCTTTAAAAAAGAGGGTAAGGTGAGGCACAATGAAATTCAAGAGTTTTTTCTTAGTAAACAGCAATTCATGAAATGGGAAGCAACAAACAAAGGGTGGTGTTTGGCACCCCTGGGGCAATGCAAAGCGAAGGCTTTTAATAGGGGAAATGTGAAAGTAGAGCAAAGTTCTGACTGGGAACAGTTAAGCAATACCTTATCAGCTCTGTCCTAATTATATAGCTGCAAGTTAGTCCCTTCTGGTTGACTGAGCTTGTTTCTTTTTCACTTGAATGTAGGCATTTACAAGAAATAGCCAAAGTTAAGTTTCACTTACGTTTGCAAACCTGGCAAGGTCAAGGTTGCCTCCTTGGCTGAGCTGGCTTGTGTGCTCAGGGATTCCTCAAGCCTGCTCTCCATTTTAATTTACCCTAAGACATCCAAATCTCCTTTTTTTGCAAAATATTTAAATATCCACCCCAATTTTTTTCTATTTATTTGACAGAGAGAGAGAAAGGTCTTCCTTCCATTGGTTCACCCCCCAAATGGCCACCACGGCCGGAGCTGCGCCTATCCAAAGCCAGGAGCCAGGTGCTTCCTCATCGTCTCCCATGTGGGAGCAGGGCCCCAAGCACCTGGGCCAAATTTTCTACCATAGGAAAAACCAGAGCTCCGTTTGACTACCTTATCCTTAATTGATCATCTGGTGTAATTTTAATTACATAGTAGGGGAAGAGGAAGAAATCATGTCTTCAGAGCTCAAAGTCTCTGATGGTCTTTTTTTTTAATTTATTTTATTTATTTGAAAGGCAGAGTTATAGAGAGGCAGAGAGAGGCAGAGAGAGAGAGAGTTCTTCCATCTGCTGGTTTACTCCCCAGATGGCCACAATGGCTGGAGCTGGGTTGATCCAAAGCAAGGAGCCAGGAGCTTCTTCCACATTTCCCACATGTGTGCAGGGCCCAAGGACTTGAGCCATCTTCACTGCCTTCCCAGGCACATTAGCAGAGAGCTGGATTGAAAGTGGAGCAACCAGGACTCGAACCAGTGCCCATGTGGGATGCCGGCACTGCAGGCCAGGGCTTTAACCCTCTGCACTACAGTGCCGGCTCCTCTGGTGGTCTTAATGGGACTCTGACCATGCCTGTCCTACGTCACCACACACCCTCCCTCCCCTTGCTGGTCTCTGCTCAGGGTGACCTGGAACGATCAGTCTCCTGTATGCTCTGAAGCTGTTAGAAAAACCACAGAATTGGGAACACAGCTACATATCTTTTTCATTGTAATCCTGTGTTGGAAATGGACTTGGGGTCTATCACCTTTGCTATCACAGTGGTCAGCTATTTCTAACTCTAAACTCGTAGATAATTCAATATTACCTTAGTTTTTGTTGTTGTTGTTGTTTAAGATCTATTTATTTGAAAGGCAGAGTGTCAAAGGCAGAGGAGAGACAGAGAACCATCTTCTATCCACTGGTTCACTCCCCTAGATGGCTTCAACTCCTGGCCAAAGCTGGGAGCCTGAAATCCCATCTGAGTCTCCCATATGGGGGGCAGGGGCCCAAGTACTTTGGTCATCTGCTGCCTTTCTAAGTGCATTAACAGAGAGCTGGATCAGAAGAGGAGCAGCCAGGACTCGAACCAGTGCTCCAATATGGGATGCCAGTGTCTCAAGTGGTGGAGTAACTCGCTGCACCACAATGCCTGGTCCTGATGCCTCAGGTCAGAACTGCAGGAAAGGGACTGGACGGCAAGCTGAGAGTGATACAAGCAAGGAGATAGTTCAGGCAAAGAGGAGGACTGTGTCCCTGTGATGACCTGTGGCCTAGCACAATTTCAGCACAGTAAAATTACCATGGCTGACATCTCTACTCCTGCCATGTACCTAATGGCACAACTCTTCCGAGACTTCCTAAAAAGGCCAGAAAATGGGCGATTCTCAGACTCCACCCCAAACATACTCCCCAGTGCTTGCACGTCCTAGGCAGGGATGACTTGAACCTCGTTGGGTGCAGCTCACTCTTGTGTGTGCCCACCACTCCTCTTAAGTGCCTTCTTCCCATTACAAATAAATCCTACTGCTCCTCTGGACGTCGCTTGTGTCTCATCCTTGAATTCCTTCCTGCATCACAGACAAGACCTGGATCCGGCCATCCCATGACAAGACCACAGCACAAGGACAGGGCTCTAGGCTGGATCTGAGCATTTGGGTGGGTGGGGTGGGGGAAGTAACCTTCATTTTCACTAACCTTAAAGGAGAGTTTAGGAAACCCTGATAGGTTTAGCAGAGCCCATGACTTTCACCAGTAGAAAGCATGGATATTTTTATATTCAATTAGGCTATCAGAGTATCTGCAGACATCATTTCACCCACCTGGACTTCAAAATTCCCAATGGACAACAACACCCATTAGTGCATAGACGCCGCTGAGCCACTGGGTGACTGGGCGGCTTCCCTGCTACTCCACAGCTACACGATTCTGCCCATTCCTTTGAAAAGAAAACTGAGCACACCTGGGAATCCTGGGCACTCTTGTAAAGGCATTTCTGTCAGGAGGAATCAAAGTTGAACCAGGAATTTGCAATCAGTTTCTTTCTCTTCAAAATTTTCAAATATTTATGTATTTTTTTAAATTTGAGAGACAGGGAGGAAAGACACACACAGGGACAGAGAGCTCTCATCTTCTAGATCACTGCTCAAATGTCCGCTAATAGTTGGGGCCAAATCTGGGAGCTGGGAGCTGGGCAGTCAACCCAGGTCTCCTATGTGGGTGGCAGAACCCCAACTACTAGAGCCATCAGCCTGCTGCCTCCCAGAGTCGGCTCGGAGGAAGCTGGAAGCAGGAGCTGGTGCCAGGAATTGAACCCAGGTACTCCAATATGGGATATGAGCATCTCTACTTAGATACCTTAGCCATGGCCCAAGGCTCACACCAGTCATTTTCTTCTCATCTAAATTGTACTAAATATGTTGCTCTGTTTACTTTTGGACAGGATAGTTCAGCTGGAGTTGGTCCTACAAAGTCTTGCATGACTCTTGTGTTTCTTGAGAGAAATCTGTTAGCCTTGTAAAAATAAGGAAGAAAAGCTGTCAGTCATTTCCTTTGCAGCAATGGATCTTTTTGCAACAGGATCCTTAACCCTTTTAAGTGTTAGAACAAAACTTAAAATGGACTGATGTTATGCATATTGTCTTCTTGTTCTAAAATGTAGATTTCAGTGTTCCTTTGCAGGCACGCCAAGGCCAACAGGTCAGACGATTGCCATTGATAGATAGGTTGGTTATGCTCACGGGTCCCAAGTAAAGGGGACACATCACACTGTGAGGCGGGTGAGGGGGTTGGCACGGGGTAGCACGGCGGTTGGTCAGAAGGCAGAGTGGCCAGGGCAAATCCTGAGCCCTTGGTGGTTTCCATAAGACAGAAGAGGCAGCGTAAAAGAACTGTCCCTACTCCTGGTGTCTTAGCCCTGGAGTGATTGGAGCAGGTAGGTAGAGGCCCAGAGTGTAGGAACCCAAGAAAGAGTGGTTGGCTTGACACTCTGGATTGGTTGATTTGCATATTAAAGATACACCCCCCCCTCCCCCCCCCCGCAGCCCCTTCTAGAGTTACAAGACCCCAGATGTTGGAGTCAGATACAGAAACTAGAGGATGTAATTATTGCATTCATCAAAGCTTGTCCCACTTTTTAAACATGCTTATGCAAGCTAAAGAACAACACCTCCATGTCAGTATGTCTAAAAAACAAAACCTATCTTTGATTTGCTTTTATTTTAAACATACCTTCCCATTACCAAGTACCACATGTGGAGTCCAAATCTGTTTTGGTTTACTATGCTGATGTATTACATATTGATTCCTGCATAACAAATTACATCTAACGAATGAGACAGCAACCATTTACGAATTCTGGGTCAAGTAGCTTAGCCACATGGTTCTGGCTCACGTTCTGGGACACAGGCTGCACTCAGGGTGTCAGCAGGCATCTCAGGCCTCTCCAGGCTGTGGGGGGGGGGGGGGGTCTGCTTCTGAGTCCGATCACATGGTGGTTGGGAGGCCTCAGTTCTCTGTCGCATGCACCTCTCTATAGAGTGGCCCCAGGACCCTAGCTTCTCCCGTGCAAGAAACCAAGAGGGAGCAAATGAGAGTGCGCACCAGGCCACAGTCTAAAGGGACAGCCCCTCTCTTCTGCCGTACTGTGTTCTTGAGAAGTGAGTCCCAGGAGGATCCAGCCCCAGCTCAAAGGGAGGCAATCATACGAGGGCGTGGGCACTGCGAGGCAGGATGGTTGGAGGCACCTGCGGGGCTGCCTACCACAGTTGACCCAGCAGCAGCTCGGCAGGGCCCTCCCACTGCACCTAGTTCTCCAAGTGGGCTCCATCTGCCCAGAGACCACCGGTAGAACTGCTTCTCCTCGTAATTCTGTGTATTTTATTTCTGGCATATAAAACACTCTTTTGAGAAGGGGTCCAACGGCTTCACAGCTGTCCATAGCACGTGTAGGTGAGGGGCCCGTGTTCCAGTGCCAGGCAGATGGTTCATCTATCAGCCATGTGGACCTTGAGAAATAACCTAAAATGTATCAGTCTTGCCTTAAGGATGAGAGGAGATTATGCACATAAAATATTAGCATTCTGTTCAGATTACAATAATAAACAATAGTTCTTATCAGTATAGAAAATAATGTGCTTGACTCTCACACATATGCGTATTTTGTATTTCACATAATGACGGAGCCCTGGGGGCATGTTTATAAATAGTTGAGTTCTACCCTGTTGTATACCTTAAATACCCTAAAGAGTTATGTGATGGGGGCCAGTGTTGCGGCATAGCGATTAGAGCTGTTGCCAGCAGTGCTGGCATCCCATGTGGGTGCTGGTTCGAGTCAGGGCTGCTCCACTGCCAAATCAGCTCTCTGCTATGGCCTGGGAAAGCAGTGGGGAGTGGCCCAAGTCCTTGGGCCCCTGCACCTGTGTGTGGGAGACCTGGAAGAAGCTCCTGGCTCCTGGCTTCAGATCAGCGCAGCTCCGGCCAATTGGGGAGTGAACTGGTGGATGGAAGACCTCTCTCTTTCCTTCTCTCTGCCTCTCCTTCTCTCTCTGTGTTAACTCTGACTTTCAAATAAATAAATAAATATTTAATAACAACAAAAAAGAATTACGTGATGAAGCCCAGTGTGTCTGTCCCTGCCCTCTCACCACATACACTTTACATCAAAGGCAAGAAATATTGTACCCAGAAGCATTAACACAAATGACATCAGCATTGGAACCGAACACTGAACCCAAATGGTCCACAGGAAGGGAACACATAACCCAGCAAACTTCTGGCCCACAGAAGCTCAAGGCTGATGGCTTACATTTTCCATCAATAGGACACTTCTTAGGCAACGGGCAGTGGAAGATGAACTGGATTAAATAAAGATTTAAACCCTTTCGTGCAGCCACCTGTTTCTCGCCAGGTATTCCAGGAGGGGACACGTGCCTTGGGGAGGAAGGAGGACAGCAACAGCCCCAGCAGTACCTCAGCAGAGCCCTCCCATTGCTCCTGGGTTTCAGAGGGGGACCCACCTACCAGGGACAGTCTTAACCATTTTTTAAAATATTTATTTATTTGAAAGGCAGAGAGAGAGAGAGTTCTTTCATTGGCTGGTCACTCCCCAAATGGCCACAACCACCAGGGCTGGGCCAGTCCAAAGCCAGGAACCAGGAACTCCATCCTGTCCTCCCACATGGGTGGCAGGGACCCAAGCACTTGGGCCATTATCTTCTGCATTAGCTGGAAGCTGGATCAGAAGCAGAGCACCTAGGACCGGAACTGGCATTTGGATATGAGATGCTGGCATGGCAAGCAGTGGCTTAGCTCACTGTGCCACAATGCCAGCCCCATCTTAACCATTTTTAAGTGTGTAGTTCACGGCATTAAGTACCTTGGCATCTGTGTCACCATCACCCCCATGCATCTCCAGAACATTTTCATCTTCCCAACCTGAAACTTTGGAGTCATTCATGACCAACCTCCCTGCCCCTCCCCCCCACCCCCCCACCGCCGTCCTCCTCTTCCTCAGCTCCGGGCAACCACATTCCACTTTCACTTTTGACTTATTTATTTGAATGGCAGAGAGAGAAAAAGAAAGAGACAGAGACAGACAGAGATCTTCCATCTGCTGGTTCATCCTCCTCCATCCCTCCGACCCTCACCAAATGCCCACAACATTTGGAGCTGGGCCAGGCCAAAGCCGGGAGCTGGGAACTCAATTCCTGCCTCCCCGCTACGGTGGGGATCCAACTCTCTGAGACATCCTGCTGTCTCCCGGGGTGCACATTAGCAGAGAGCTGGAATCAGATGGAACCAGGACCTGAAACCAGGCAGTCTGATGCGGGTGCTGTTGTCCCAGTGCTGTCCCAACAGCGACGCCAGCACCGCCCTTTCACTCTGTTTCTAGGAGTTTGACAGCTTTAAGTCCTGCACGGAAGTGGAGCCATGCAGTACTCGGGTTTGTGTGACAGACTAATTTCACTTAGCGTAATGATCTCATGGTGCATCCGTGCTGTAGCACATGACAAGAATTGCTTCTTTTTTAAGACCCGATAATGTTCCGTCATTTGTATGCCATGTTTGCTTCATCCATTCATCAATCAGTGAATGTGCAGGCTACCTCTACCTCTTGTCTATTATGAATAATGTTGCAATAAATATCGGTGTGCAAGTATCTCTTCGAGGTCTTGGTTTCAATTCCTTTAGATGCATACCCAGAAGCGAGCTCAATGGATGAGCAGGGGTAAAACAGCCCTCTGGTTTTTCTCTGTTGTCGCTCCACAGCAAGCAACACAGGCGAACTTGGGGAACCCCGAATGTGTGGGGATTTCTCCCCACCAGCAAGCAAGCAGTTAATTGTGCAGCAGTGAGTGTCAGTTGGGTGTCATCTAATTCAACACAGCTCTGACACTGTTTACCTGGAAACAGCACCAGATGCCACAGGTTGGTGGCTTGCTCCCCAAAACAGTCCCCTTCTTAAACGTCAATTGCAAGCATGTGTTTTGCTATTGCTTCGGACCAATAGGTTGGAAATCAGAGTTCCCAAAGCCCCAACTTGGGTGCGATTAATTTACTTGGGCAACTTGCAGAACTCAGAAAGACATTCACTCACTCTCATATAAAGGATGTTGCAAAGGCTATGGATAAAGAGCATAGGGCACACTAGAGAGCCTCCGTACCCCCTCCAAACGCCACCCTCTCAGACAAGGATGGATCAGGAGTTTCTTTGTGATCAGCTAAAGGTGGGGGGAGACTGAACCCACCTTGGAGAAGTCCTAGTTTCTATGGCCTGCCTTGGGGAGGGCATTAAGTCAGGAACCATGGTCAAAAACCAAAAAGTTAAAATTGGAATCTCACAGCGGGTCACACGGCAACTTCATGCTTTATTTGATCTCCACTCTGTGGTGGCTACACCACTTTACAATGCCCAAGAGTTCTGATTTCTCTACTTCCTTGCAGAAAGAATAAAGTGCTTGATCAAGGAAATGAAAAACATGTACACAGAAAACTATAAAAACATCATGAAAAGAAATTGAAGAAGATAGAAACAAATGGGAAGACATCCTGGGCTCATGGGGTGGAAGACTTAACGCTTTTAAAGTGTCTGCAGTACCCGGAGGGATCCACAGACCCAAAGCAAAAGACTACACAGAGCGGCAGGCGTTTGGTGCAGCAGTGAGATGCTCAGTGCATAGGATGCCTGCAGCTCGCATTGCAGGACCCGGGTTCAAGTCCCAGCTCTGCTTCCAATTCCAGTTTCCTGCTGATGTGCACCCTGCGAGGCAGCAGATGATGGCGCAAGTACCTGGGTCTCTGCCACCCATGTGGGAGACCTAGACTGAATTCCTAGTTTTGTCCTGGCCTAGCCCTGGCTGTCATAGGCATTTGGAAAGTGAACCAGTGGATGGAAGGTTTCTCTGACTCTGTGTGTGTGTGTGTGTGTGTGTGTGTGTGTGTGTGTGAGCCTTTCTATCTCTCTTTCAAATGAATAAATAAATGATAAAAATTTTAAAAAAAGATTGCAATGGGGCCAGACCTGTGGCATAACAGGTAAAGCTGCCACCTGTGGTGCCAGCATCCCATATAGATGCCGGTTTGAGTCCCAGCTGCTTCACTTCTTATTCAGCTCTGCTATGGCCTGGGAAAGCAGTGGAAGATGGCCCAAGTCCTTGGGCCCCCACACCCACATGGGATACCCAGAAGAAGCTCCGGGCTCCTGGCTTCGGATCAGCGCAGCTCCAGCCATTGCGGCCATCTGGGGAGTGAACCAGTGGATGGAAAACCTCTCTCTCTCTCTCTGCCTCTCCTTCTCTTCATAACTGTGACTTTCAGATAAAATAAATAAATCTTTAAAAAAAAAAGTGCATTGTGGAGCTCACAAAACCTCAGGGACAATCAGTTCTATCAAAAGAATGAACTTTCTGGTTCGGGGAGGTGGTGTCTATCTTACTGAGGCTGGAGACCAGGAGCAAAGCGTGGAAGGCCCAGGCTGAAGGAAAGCAGGGCCGTGGGAACCAGCTGAGGCAGCCTGGGGCCTGACACGCAGCATGATGGCGTGTCCGCTCGGCCCGTGTGTGTTTGCGGTCTGTGGGACAGTGTCTGTCCCCGGAGAGCACAGCTGTGTGTGCCCCTCCTCCTGTGCCACCCTCATCGAAGCAGCAGGACTGCAAGAGGCCCCCCGGGAGCTCACACCTTTAGCGAACACTTCCCCACACAACCGCTCCTCAGAGCCTGTTGCTTTTCATTCTTTGTTCCACTCTTCCCTCATGGAAGGAGGAGGAAGAACTTGCAACAAAACGGTGCTTAAATGCATGGTATCCTGGGGCCAGTGCTGTTATGTAGTTGGTAAAGCCGCCACCTGTGGTGCCAGCATCCCATATGGGCGCCAGTTCGAGTCCCAGCTGCTCCACTTCCGATTCAGCTCTGCTATGGCCTGGGATAGCAGCAGAAGATGACCCAAGTCCTTGGCCCCCTGCACCCGCATGGGAGACCTGGAAGAAGCTCCTGGATCCTGGCTTCAGATCGGCATAACTTCGGGTTCTCTCTCTCTCTTTCTCTCTCTCTGCCTCTCCTCCTCTCTCTGCGTAACTCTGACTTTCAAGTAAAATAAATAAATATTTTAAAAAATGCATGATGTCCTGAAAACCTCACTGCTTACTACCATCCCCCATGTTACAGAAGAAACAACCAAGGCTTACAAACCTGAGTTACTGAATCCATGTCACATCAGTGCACACTGCATAAGTGGAGGAGACTGCACCTAAACAGTCTTTCTGGATCTAATACCCAAGTTTTTCCATCATTGCTGTCTCTCGCATCCATTCAGACTGAGTGCCAGCGCAACAAACCCAAGTGGAGTCATCCATGCTAAAGTTCCACATCACCAAATGGAAGCTACAGTGTGTATCGAGTTATTCCCAAGAAATCAGGAGAGGATGGCCAAATCGCCACACAGGCCAGTGTCTGCGGAGGTGATGAGGAAGTCCCCTCTACTTTGGCTGTCACAGGAAAGCTGAAGCTGTTCAGTGGGGCTGGGAGTCTGTGGGCCCCTCCTGGAAAGCCTGTTTCCAGGCCAACTGGCATCCCCCCCAACTAACAGCTTCTTGTGCTGCATGTGAGACTTGTGGCCTTAAGTCTCACCTTCAGGATGGGAGCAATCTTTCACCCAGAGCTGGCAGGGGAAGGGGCTGAGCCCCTGGGGAGAGTCAGACTGGTTCCAGGAGATCCATCTTGTGTGACCTCACAGCTTAAATCGCACCTCCAGGGTGGCTGCACTCTTCCACCCAGAGCTAACAGAGGAGGGGGCTGAGCCCCTAAGGAGATGGACAGTCTCCATGAGGCCCCTGCTATCTCCATGAGCCCCAAGCCACTCAACGTACTTATGTGAAACCCTCTATCCAATGGGCACCCCCAGTAGGATAACCCAACAAACAGATAGTAATACCTTAAAAGTCCAGGACCCTTCCTCAAAGCCAGTGTCCTGCTTGGGCTCTCTGCCTGGTCTCCTCTTGGACCAGACACTTTCTCTGTCACTTGCCAATCAAATCAGTTTCTGCCTCTTTGCAAATTGTTTCCTGGCTCTTCATTTCTATACTAAGCTGAGGAAAAGAATCCACTCTGGCAACTACCCTCCCCTCCAGACTGGTAAAAAATTTGAAGTAAGATGATGCTAACCCTTCCACTTTCTCTCTCTCTTTCTCTCTCTCTCTCTCTCTCTCAAGATTTTATTTATTTGAAAGTCATTGTTAGAGAGAGGCAGAGAGAGAGAGAGAGAGATCTTCCATCTGTTGGTTCACTCCCCAGATGGCCACAACAGCTGGAGCTGCATCATTCCAAAGCCAGGAGCAGGAGCCTCTTCTTGATCTGCCGCAAGGGTGCAGGGGCCCAAGGACTTGGGTCATCTTCAACTGCTTTCCCAGGCCACAGCAGAGAGCTGGATGGGAAAAGGAGCAGCCGGGACTCAAACTGGCAGCTATATGGGATGCCGGCACTTGGGGCTGAGGCTTTACCCACTGCACCACAGTGCCGGCCCCCTTTTTGTCTTATATTGTGTCTAACATCCCCAGTGAGTTCTGTGATGTCAGACATTCAATTCATCCATTAAGTGTTACCATATGCAAATACTCTGTTAGAGACTGATACACAAAGACTAGGAGACAAGGTCACCCTTAGTCTTTAGGGAGCTGTGGCTTGACCAAAAACTGAATATCTGATGGGGCCAGTGTTGTGGCACAACATGTTAAGCCACCGCCTGTGACACTGGCAGCTCGTATTAGAGTACTGGCTTGAGACTCAAATATTCTGCTTCTGACCTAGCTTTCTGCCAATGCGCCTGGGAAAGCAGCAAAAGATGCCCCACGTGCTTGGGCCCCTGTACCTACAGTGGGAGACTGGAGACCGGGTGGAGTTTCAGGCTCCTGGCTTCGGCCTGGCCCAGCACTGACCATTTAGCCAGTGGATGGAAAAACCTCTCTCTCTCTCTTTCTCTCTCTCTGTGTGTGTGTGTGTGTGTGTGTGCCTCTCTGTCGCTATTCCTTTCAAACAAACAGAATAAATCTTTTTTGGCCAGTGCTGCAGCTCAATAGGCTAATCCTCCACTTTGCGGTGCCAGCACACCAGGTTCTAGTCTCGGTCGGGGCACCAGATTCTGTCCCGGTTGCCCCTCTTCCAGGCCAGCTCTCTACTGTGGCCCGGGAGTGCAGTGGAGGATGGCCCAAGTGCTTGGGCCCTGCACCCCATGGGAGACCAGGAGAAGCACTTGGCTCCTGCCATCAGATCAGCGCGGTACGCTGGCCGAGGCGGCCTTTGGAGGGTGAACCAACGGCATAGGAAGACCTTTTTCTCTGTCTCTCTCTCTCACTGTCCACTCTGCCTGTCAAAAAAAAATAATAATTAAAACCCTGAATATCTGAAATGGGTTGTCAGTTCCTGTAGTGAGACCGTCATCTGCAGAGGAGCAGCCAGAAGAAGGCTTCCTTAAATAGCGACCCATGAGCAATCTGGAGACCCTGGGTCTGACATCCTGTCCATGGTCCATTAAAATCACTGCTCGTTAATTAACAGCCCGGCATGGTTTTGTGTGAATAGAGAAGTAGGTTCCTTCCCATGCCACCCTTGACTTTGGCGGCTGTGTTTTGCAAGCATTTTTGCTGTCAACTTCTTCCATCTTGTGTGGACGCAGGGGAAGAAGGCATCATGGGTGTCCTCAAGATTTGCATGGAGTCAAACAGCGCTGCTTTCTCACAAAGGTGCCAATCCTCGCCCTTCCCCTGGCTCCAAGTAGCAACAGGGGGTGATGGTTCAGGTGTCGCTCCTCCACCCAGGAGTTTTGTTTGAAACCAAATGTCTTTCTACAGAAACTTCGTAGAGTGTGTATTTCACAGGCTATGCAAATACCACAACCAGTTCCAGCTGGTCTGGGTGAGGCTCCGGCTTGCTACCCACAATTCAATAGTAACCCAACCCTGCCCTGGGACAAAGCTTAACCAAAAAAAAGCAGGGTGTGGAAAGTTTGTTTTCAGAAGGAAAATTCTTGGTGCCACACCCACTGCCCAGCACCCCAGGCTAGGTGGGGTTCCTGGGTTTCTTTCCTGAAGCTACTCATTGCAATTCTTCAGCCCATCGGGTCTGTGTGTTATCCCTTCTAGCTGGGAGTGGTGTACGGCAAGCACAGGAGTCACTAAACAGAACCAGGACACTGAATTCCCGTCCTGAAGCTGTCCTTGCTTAACTTTGGGACCCTGCAAAATTCACTCAGTTTCTCTGGATTCTGTTTCTCCACCTGCAAGACAAAGATGGTAATGCAAGATGTCCAGCGCGTAACAGATCTTCCCAGGCAGCCGAATCAATTAATTCACAGGCTTTTATTGGGGTTCCGCTTCTGGGCGAGGTTCCACGGCCCCACAGAGCAACAGAGCAGGGGCTGGGGAAGTCGCACATCAGAGATTGGGAGAGCTCCTTTTATAGATTCAGGGCATAGGGGTTAAAGGTTGAGGCGGGTCTGATCCTCATTGGTTGACCTTTAGGCACCCGCAGGGACCTTGACAAGGACTTTTCTTCCCTGGAAGTATAGGCCTTCCCTCCTTATGGATCCCAAAGCTACCAGGTAGGAATATTCTCTTGGGGCCGGTGGGGTGGCACACCAGTTTCAGTCACCATCTGCAATGCTGGCTTCCCAAATTGGAGCATCTGAGTCCCAGCTGCTCCACCCTGATCCAGCTCCCTGCGAATGCATCTGGGAAGGCAGCAGAGGATGACCTGAGCGCTTGGGCTCCTGCACCCACGTGGGAGACCTGAATGGAACTCCAGGCTCCTGGCCTCAGCCTGGTGATTGCGGAGTGAGCCAACGAATGGGAGATCTCTCTCTCTCTCTCTCTCTGTCTCTCTCTCTCTCTCTCTCTTACTCTGCCTTTCAAATAAATAAATCTTAAAGCAAAAAGAGTATTCCCCTCTGAGGCATTTCTAAGGTATGAATAAGATGATAGCCTTGTGAGCACCTAGGAGACATCCAGCGTGCTTAAGCCAGGTTCATTTTTTTTAAACATTTATTTATTTATTTGAAAGGCAGATGGCCGGCGCCGTGGCTCAACAGGCTAATCCTCCGCCTTGCGGCACCGGCACACCGGGTTCTAGTCCCGGTCGGGGCACCAGATTCTGTCCCGGTTGCCCCTCTTCCAGGCCAGCCCTCTGCTGTGGCCCGGGAGTGCAGTGGAGGATGGCCCAGGTGCTTGGGCCCTGCACCCCATGGGAGACCAGGAAAAAGCACCTGGCACCTGGCTCCTGCCATCGGATGAGCGCAGCGCGCCGACCGCGGCAGCCATTGGAGGGTGAACCAACGGCAAAAGGAAGACCTTTCTCTCTGTCTCTCTCTCTCACTGTCCACTCTGCCTGTCAAAAAAAAAAAAAAAAAAAAAAGAAAGGCAGAGTTACTGAGAGGCAGAGGCAGAGAGAGAGAGAGAGAGAGAGAAGTCTCCCATCTGCTGGTTCACTCCCTAGCTGATCGCAATGGCCAGAGCTACACTGATCCAAAGCCAAGAGCCAGGAGCTTCTTCTAGGTCTCCCACGTGGGTGCAGGGGCCCAAGGACTTGGGCCATCTTCTACTGCTTTCCCAGGCCATAGCAGAGAGCTGGATCGGAAGTGGAGCAGCTGGGACTCGAACCGGCATCCATATGGAATGCTGGCACTGCAGGCAGCGGCTTTACCCACTATGCCACAGTGCCGGCCTGCCAGGTTCATTTAGGTGGTGAACATTCTAGCAGTACTGCCATAAAGGACTGTCTGGTGGAAAACAAGAGCAAACAGGGGATGTGGCCATCTGTCTTGGCTGAGGTCGGAGCATCCGAGGCAAAAAGGATACTCCTGGACGTGCAGGAGATTTGATGTGACAGCAAATCACTCCGCGTTTACCACCTGCCTCGTCTTGTTAGCCCCCTTGACTACAGGCACCTTGAAGCGAGGGATCCTGGCTTGTTTTACCCTGATTGTCAAATCCTAGCCCGAGTGAATACTAAGTAGTCAATACTTATTTTCTGAATGAATGACCACCTGACCTATATCACATCTGCATTTCCTACAACAGTTGAACTGCCTGCTCCTTCCAGCGTAAAGCACTTGACTAATGCCTGGGAATCAGATGGCTTTACCTGTCCCCAATTCTGTGTGTCGTCGGCACTGGTGATCCATCCCTTCCTGTTGTTTCCTCTTAGTTTCAGGTCATATCAAAGCACTGATCTTGTGGATTAGCCAACGGACCAGCTTAACTCCCATGGGCACCCAATGACCCTGGATTCTGACTTTCCTGGGATGTGTTAAAGTGACCCTCTTCAAGCACAGCTTCAAGGAACCGGCCCGATAAAAACACTGCAGCCATCAGAGTGGTTGTCACTTTTTAAAATGCTTATTTAAGATCACCTACTTGAAAGGCAGAGCAACACACAGAGGCAGACTGTCCATCTGCTGGCTCACTCCCCCAGATGTCTGCAACAGCCGAGTTGGAGCCAGGCCAAAACCAAGAGCTCCACCTGGGTCTCCCTTGTGGGCATCAGGACCCCAAGCACTTGAGAACCATCTGCTGCCTCCCTGGATGGCTTAGCAGGAGGCTGGGTCGGAAGCAGAGGTGTTGGGGCTTGAGCTGGCGCTGATGTGGAATGCCCGCATCCCCAGCAGTGGCTTCACCTGCTGCACCTCAACACATGCCCCACTGGAGGCTACGGGGGTAGGAAATGAGAGGCTACTGCATTATGGGTATAGAGTTTCAGTTTTGCAAGCTGAGAAAATTCTTGATATTGGTGGTGCAACAACTTGAATATACTTAACTAAGCTATATTCTTTAAAATGGTGAAGAGGTGAATGTTAGGTAGCATAATTATCACCATTTTTTAAAATGTGACCCTCGAAGGCTCTACTTTATGCTGAAGGAATGGTGAAACCTCTGTGGGATGAAGCTACTGCATTTCATGTTAGGACAGGTCATGCAGAAATCCCGGGGGTGCTCTTCCCATCCATCTCAGGCATTCTTACAGCCATAATTACAGATCTGTCGGATCGAACAGGAACAAAATCGCTCCCGAGTACTTCGTATTGTAAGGTTGCAAACAGCTTAGAAAATGAACGCCCACAAGATGCGTGGGAGTTATTCGACATTTGTACAAAACACCTGGACCCAGCTGAGCTCTGACCTTTCCTTCAGAGGCAAATCAAGGCAGTTGAGCCAAGAGCCACTGCAAGCCTCGGGTTTTGAACACAGCCCTGGCCAACCAAACTTCTCCAGCAATAACTGCAGAGCCGGGGTGGGGCGGCGGCAACGCCTGGTTTTCAGCACCCGGAGCTCTGACAGCTCCAATCACTCTGCTGAATTGCTGAGCGAGGTTACCTAGGGTTCAAGGCCCAACAGAAAGAGAATGGGTGTTTCAATATTTACACTGCTCTTCTTCAGAAACCCAGAGCCTGTTCTCACCCCACTGCACTGCCACTTGTCACGCCTACCCGGTGGTTTTAGGCAGTGGCCTTCACAGTATAGTGGATCGGGCTGAATTCCCCATTCTCTTTTGCTCCCTACAGCATTCCACGTGCCCGGCCTCACCTCCTCTCCTTTCTGAACAGTTCCCTACAGCTTTGTCTCCAGCTGGAGTTTTCTAGAAATCTGACTCCATCTGTCCTGCCGCCTTTGTGCCTTACTTCTTCTTCTTCTTTTTGTTTTTTTTTTAAGATGTATTTTATTTGTTTGAAAGACAGAGTTACAGAGAAAGGTATAAAAAGAGAGAAAGGAGAGAGAGAGGTCTTCCATCCACTGGCTCACTCCCTAAATGGCCACAATGGCTGGAGCTGAGTCAATCCAAAGCCAGGAGCCAGGAGCTTCTTCTGGGTCTCCCCCATAGGTGCAGGGGCCCAAGGACTTGGGTCAACTTCTGCTGCTTTCCCAGGCCATAGCAGAGAGCTGGATTGGAAATAGAGCCGCCGGGACCTGAACTGATGCCCATATAGGATGCCGGTGCTACGGGCTGGGGCTTTAACCCACTGCACCATAGCACCAGCCCTGAGCTTTGCTTCTTTCTCCTTCAGTTACTCAATGAATATTGAAGGAAGGGTTGCAATAGACCAGGTACTGGGTCCTCAGTGGGGGAGCAAAATGCACGTGGAACCCATCCCCTTGGAGAGAGGAGAAGGGTAGGGAGGAAATCAACACAGTGACAAGTGGAAAGTTGCCATGACAGCAAGCCCGGGGCACTGGGCCATGGGGAGGTCAAGGACAGCTGCAGAAGCTGAGCCTGAAGGCTGAGCGGGTGTGTCCTGACAAGCTGCAGGGCAAGACCTTCACCAGATGTTCAGTCCTCGGAGAACCCCGTGCTTATTGGTTTACAAACCACTGCTGCATGCTGCAGGTCCTGCTGATAATGCAGGGGATGGGCAGAGGGTAGGGACAGGTTTTATAGGCCCTTCATTGTAGTTGGGACCCAAGGTCCAGAGCCATAAATGAGTCAGGTGGTCAGGAGGCAGCACCGCCAGCCTGTCCTGAGAGTATCACTTTCTCTTCCCTAGGAACTCCCATTCAGCGCCAGGACTTCCACATCAGCCTTTGGATACTTCTACCTGGCCATCCTAATAATGTCACCCACACAAAATATTCAAAATCATCAGTCTTCTGTAATAGCCAGCTTCACTCTTTAAAAAAAAAAAAACTTTTTCTTTTTATTTATTTGACAGGTAGAGTTATAGACAGAGAGAAATGTCTTCCTTCTGTTGGTTCACTCCCCTAATGGCTGCTACGGCTGGCACACTGCGCTGATCCGAAGCCAGGAGCCAGGTGCTTCTTCCTGGTCTCCCATGCGGGTGCAGGGCCCAAGCACTTGGGCCATCCTCCACCACCCTCCTGGGTCACAGCAGAGAGCTGGACTGGAAGAGGAGCAGCCCGGACTAGAACCCGGTGCCCATATGGGATGCCAGTGCCGCAGGTGGGGGATTAACCAAGTGAGCTACAGCACTGGCCCAGCCAGTTTCACTCTTAAGATTTCTCACATCCACTCTAATTTTCTGCCAGCTGGCTGGGGCCACAGTCTTGGTCCTTCTCATTTGACCCTGGCTTCCCGAAGGCCACCAGCTGCGCTGCAACCCTCCACAGAGACTTGCACGTGTACCTCTCAACCTCATGTCACTGCCATTGCCACTCCTGGGTCAGCACTTCATCACACCTGTCAGGCAACTGATGACTGTCGCCCCTTCTCTGTGAAGATGTCAGTTTCCCCTCAAGGAGTGTACAGCCCAAAGAGAGGATCCGACAGGTCCACAGACACTCAGAGAGCAGGATCTAAAGACAAAAGTGCTGGGTTATTACATACATGCTTAGTAAGACCTCACACGTGCCGGGCCAGGTGCTGGCATGGAGGAAGACACACCTTGCGGGTCTGACGGGCCTCTCCATGGAGCAGGGCCAGAAGCACTGGAGAGTAAGCCCCATGAAAGCAGGGTGTCCGTGGGTTTTGGTTCCCTGGTGTATTCCCAGCCTTTAGAACAGTGCTGGGAACATGGTAGGTTCTAGACCAATGCTTGCTGGATGAATGAATAAATGAGCAAATCTGTAACAGCCCTTCTGGCTCCACTTTGCCTTTTTACAATAAAACACATATTTATTTTTATTTGAAAGGCAGAGTCACAGAGAGAGGAGAAGCAAAGAGAGGGAGAGGTGTCTTCCATCCACTGTTCACTCTCCAGTTGGCCACAACAGCCAGAGTTGGGCTGATCCGAAACCAGGAGCCAGGAGCTTCTTCCAGGTCTCCCACATGGGTGCATGGGCCCAAGCATTTGGGCCATCTTCCACTGCTTTCCCAGGTGCATTAGCAGGGAGCTGGACCAGAAGTGGAGCAGCCAGGACTCTAACTGGCGTAGCTTTACCTGCTACGCCACAGCACCGGGCCCTACTAGACCTGCTTCAAAGATGTCCTCCCTGGACTGCAAGGATGGATTGAGGTTGGACTGGGCATTAGATTGTAAGACAGACACTGTGTCCTGGGAATTTTCCTTCTCACATTGATCAACAGTTCTTGACCCCAAAAATGACCCTGATTCTTTTTGTTCTTGGGAAGAGTTACTTCCCAAGGGGATCCATGAGTCCTTATGGTGCTGGATTCCCTCGGGACCACCCCATCATTCCTCCCAGGTAAATGTGGACTGAACACAGCCGGCTACAGTCCCAAAATACAGTTTCTCACCCCCACACCAGCACTTTCAGATTGTCTTCATTCTCTACCATCCAAGATAAATCTCACTAACACCATTTTTTTAAAAATTTACTTATTTATTTGAAAGGCAGTGTTACACAGAAAGCAGGAGAAACAGAGAGAAAGAGAGGGAGAGAATCAATTTTCCATCTGCTGGTTCACTTCCCAAATGGCTGCAAGAACTGGGGCTGGGTGGGCCAAGCCGAAGCCAAGAGCTAGGAGCTCCACCTGGGTCCCCCACGTGGGTGGCAGAGGCCCAAACACTTGGGCCATGTTCTGCTGTCTTCCCAGGCCATTAGCACAGAGCTGGGTCAGAAGTAGAGCAGCTGACTCTGACCTCAGAATCAGCGCTTAAGGCATTCTGGTCTGGCTGAAGAGCCCATGAGAGCATTTCAGGCATGGAAAGCCAAGACACTGAAAAAAATCCCACATGAAGGATATCCATGAGTGAGACCCCAGTGGAAAGAAGGGACCATCAAAGAAGGATGTACTTTTCTCTGAAGGGAGGAGAGAACTTCCACTTTGCCTTTGTGATCTCAAAAGGAGACTGTGATCTCAAAAGGCTTCCATAGCTCGGGCAACTCATGGCAAGAGCCTCAGGTGATCACTGATGTCATACAGAAGAATATTAATCCTGAAATTAACAGCAGGAGTCACTGTGCACTTACACCCCATGCAGGACCTCTGTCCTCAATGAGTTGTACTATGCGATTCAACTGTAAAACTTGTTCTCAAATAGTTTTTTATATTTAGTGTGTGCGTGAGTGCAAATAATTGAAACATTTACTTAGTATAGAGTTGGTCTTCTGTGTGTAAAGTGAATTAAAAATGAATCTTAACGGAGAATGGGACCGGGAATGGGAGAGGGAGGAGGAGGTAGGGAGGGACTGGGGGTGGGAACGTGGGTATGGTGGGAAGAATCACTGTATTCCTAAAGATGTACTCATGAAGTTTATACTCCTTAAATGAAAGGTTTCTTCAAAAAGAAGAAGTGGAGCAGCTGGGGTTCAAACCTGCACTCATATAAGACGCTGGTGTCGCAGGCAGTGGCTCAACCCACTGTGCCACAATGCCAGCCCCTGACCAACATCTCGTGGTATTTCATGATGGCTCTGAGTCGTTCACACAGCTACAGAAACTTCTACATGAAAGGCCTCAGACCGTACAGGCTGCTTCCACGGAGTACACATCATCTTCCTCCTCTCTCCTTTTCCTCCCTCGTGGCAACATCTGACCCTCATCTCTGCCCTGGGGAAGTCGCGTTAACCATCTCGCCTCTCTTTCCAAGTCCTTCTACAATAACAATTGTAGCTACCAAAGTAGATATGAAAACCCTCAGACATATTTATGGCTTTTTGTCACAATTTGATAAAAGTGTAAGCACCTTTTCATGTGATTCCAAGTCTGGATTTAGTTTTATCCATTGCCAATTCATATTGGTTGCATGTTTTATGCTGGGCTATTAATAATTTTTCTAAACAAATTATATAATCTCTTTGTATATTAAAAAGCACTTTATATTTTATAAAAGCCAATCCTTTTTCCAGTGTATGTTTTCTTAATGCTTTCTGATCTACTGTTATTGATTTTGTTTATGATAGGTTTATCTTAAATCGAAAAAACATTTCATTAATTAAATGTGTCTATATTTTTTTTAAAAAGATTTTTATTTATTTTAGAGGCAGAGTTACAGAGGGAGAGACAGAGACAGAGACAGAGCTCTTCCTTGCTCTGGTTCACTCCCCAAATGGCCACAACCTGCCAGAGCTGGGTGGATACAAAGCCAGGAGCCAGGAACCTCTTCAGGTTTCCCGTGTGGTTGCAGGGGCCCAAGGACTTGGCCATCTTCCACTGCTTTCCCAGGCTATTAGCAGAGAGATGGATTGGAAAAGGAGCAGCTGGGACTCGAACCGTCGTCCACATGGGATACCAGCACCGAAGGAGGAGGCTTAACCTACTGCACCACAGCACTGACCCCTCTATATTTACTTTCATACTTTCCGGGTTTCTACTGTTCATGTAGTTGCCTAGATTTGAAAAAATTAAATGATGTATTACTACTCACCTGCATTTTATTTTCATATGTGGTGCAGTATGGAGCTCATTTGGTTTTCTTCCAGAAAAAAAATGTCACTTGTGGATTACATGGCCCATCTCTTTGCCCCTGAATTAGAGGCCCACGTTTGTGGCGCACGAACATCTCACGTGGCTCCGCTCTCCGTCCACATGGTACTGATTTCATTACTGCGGCTTTGGTTTCTGATTATCCAGCAGGACAAAACTCCCTTTACTAACTACTGTTGGACATTTATTTTTCCCATTGAATTGTATGATCATTCTGTTCAATCTCAAGAAAATTTTGTCTTTGTTCTTTTCTTTTTAAAAAAAGAAGTTTTACTTAGCCTAATATATCTACAATGTCATTTCAACAAGTAAATCAATATGAAATTATGAATATGCTGTTTTGTTCTTTTTTTTTGTTCCTACTGAATCTTCAAAGTCTGATGTGTATGCTCTACTTAGGTTAGCTCTTAAAATGCAGATTCGGGGTCAGCATCATGGCGTAGCGGGTAAGGCAGCTGTCTGCAGTGCCAGCATCCCATGTGGGCTCTGGTTTGAGTCCCAGCTGCTCCATTTCTGATCCAGCTCTCTGCTATGGCCTGGGAAAGCAGCGGAAGATGACCCAAGTGCTTGGGCCCCTGCACCTGTGTGGGAGACCCAGAAGGCGCTCCTGGTTCCTGACTTCAGATCAGCCCAGCTCCGACCATTGCGGCCATCCAGGGAGTGAACCATCAGATGGAAGACCTATCTCCCTCTACCTCTGCCTCTCTGTAACTCTGCCTTTCAAACAAATAAATAAATCTTCAAAAAAATGCAGATTAGCCACAATTCAAGTACTCAATAGGCACTCACAGTGGCTACAGCAGTGAATAGTGTGCATTTTTAAAAGATAAACAAACTTCACACATTTCATATTTACACATTTAGGAACATAGTGATTCTTTCCATCCTACACGCCCTCATCTTCACCCTAATAGAAACTGCATGCACCCAGTTTTGGGAGAATTGACTTTTTCATGCTACGGATTTTCCCATCCAAAAACATCTAAGGTCTTTTCAGCTATTCAAATCTTTTCTGGTCTCTCAATGAGATAGTAAGAGTTATATTTCTATATTTTGCGATACTTTCTTATTAGAATTATCCCTAAATTTTATTGATTATTTATAGCTTTTGTCAATATTACATATGGCATAATACATTCCTATTTTTCTTTTTAGTTGGTTCTTATTAGAATAGAAAAAAATTATTGCTTTCTGGATATTTGCCTAAAGCCCATTTACCTTATCACATTCTCTTAATATGTCCGTAACTGTTTTTCCTTCTGAATCATCTTAAGTTTTCTAAACTTACAACCATATCAAAAGTCATACTTTTATTTCTTCTTTTCTAACGTTTACTTCATTTTCTTTTCTATTTCATTTGCTCAAGTATCTAAAATAATGTTAAAGGACAATGGTTATACCAGTATCTCTCTCTTGAAATGTTTTTACTGTTCCCCTACTTAATATTTTTTATTGATTTTTGGTAAATAGACTTTGATCTATAAAGTAATTTCTATCTATATCTACTTAACATTTTTTTAGGAACAGCTGCTGCATTTTAGCAGTTATCATTTGAACATCTATTGATGTTTTCCTTCATCTGTTGATGTAATGGATTGTGATCACTTTAATGGGATTTAGAGGTTGACCTGCACCTGTTACTATAGGATAACCCTGGCTTGTTCATTGCTTTTATTCTTTTGCTGTAATGAAGATTTCTATAAGCTAATATCTTATCTATAGTTTTAATCTCTAAATAATAAGTGAGATTAATTTATGAGTATAATTAACACCTATTAATCTATTTTTCTTAATTTTGATATTAACATTTTCAAAACATAACTTTAAGGGATTTTTCTATGAATTGCAGTAGCTGAACGTGCATTTCTCACCAGCCCCCAGCTACCAGTCCTTGGAATACTTTGAGAAGCCAGGGTTAAGTAACTTTATGTTGGAATCTTAACCCCTAGGAGGTAAACCAAGACTCAACTATGAGGCCAAGTGGCCCTGTGGTCATCTCAACTCAACTATGAGGCCAAGTGGCCCTGTAGTCATCTCAATAGGAAACCTCCAATCACTTTTCCATTACTTTTTTTTTATATAAAGATTTTATTTATTCTTTTGAGAGGTAGAGTTACAGACAGAGAGAGGGAGAGATGGAAAGAGAGGTCATCCATCAGCTATTTCACTCCCCAAAGGGCACAATGGCTGGTGCTAGACAGATCCAAAATCAGGAGCCAGGAACGTCTTCCTGGTCTCCCACGTAGGTGCAGGGGCCCAAGCACTTGGGTCATCTGCCACTGCTTTCCTATGCACATCCGCAGGGAGCTGGATCAGAAATGGAGCAGCCTGGACTTGAACCAGTGCCCATATGGGATGCTGGCGCTGCAGGCAGAGGCTTAGCCTACTACAACACAGTACTGGCTCCTCCATTACTTCTGTAATAATTAATCCATTCATGTTTTTACTTCCTTTTTTGATCAAATTTCATATTTTTCCATGAAATCATACATGTCTATGGTTCCGCATTCGCTGCTGTAGAATTGCCTACAGTGAGTCTTTCCAGTCTTCATCTGCTGTGCACCTATTATTGCCTCTTT
The DNA here is from genome assembly GCA_949820135.1 of Sylvilagus floridanus. Classification (NCBI taxonomy): domain Eukaryota; kingdom Metazoa; phylum Chordata; class Mammalia; order Lagomorpha; family Leporidae; genus Sylvilagus; species Sylvilagus floridanus. The sequence goes on from OX463238.1 coordinate 89,171,217, forward strand.
TCTCACTCCTAATCTTTTCTGGTTCATTCTCTTTCATCCTCTGTTCAAACCTACAAGTTATTTGTCTATTTTCTTAGTCGATTCAATAAACATTTTGAGTTACTTTCCATAAATTTAACTTGTTTTCACTCCTACTGTTCTTCTACTCTATTATTTTTCCTTATCATTAACCCCAACTTTTTTTTAAAAAAAAGAATTATTTTATTTATTTGAAAGGCATAGTTGAGAGAGAGAGAGAGAGAGAGAGAGAGAGAGAGAGATCTTCTATCTGCCAGTTCCCTCCCTAAATGGCCACCATGGCCAAGGTTGGACCAGGACGAAGCCAGGAGCCAGGAGCTTCTTCTGGGTCTTCCAGGTGGGTGCAGGAGCCCAAGCACTTGGGTCATCTCCCTCTGCTTTTCCAGGCACATTAGCAGGGAGCTGGATTGGAAGTGGAGCAGCCAGGACATGAACCATATGGGACGCCAGTGTTGCAGGTGGTGGCTTTACCTGCGATGCCATAGCACCCACCCCTAATTTGAACTTCTACCTTTATTAATTCTAATTTCATGGTTTGTCTTTCTAAAATGTTGAGATGAATATGTAGTTCCTTTACTTTTTCATTTTATTTTTCAATTTTGAAGGCATTTGTGGGCTCTACATGTTCCTCCCTGTACAATGCTCAGGGTCCTGTCAGCCTCAGTAGGAAGGGCTTCCTTTTCATTGATTTCTACAGATGGTGAAGTCTCCTTTTATTCCCTTCTTGAGCGATGACTTACCTAGGGATTTGTTTCTACCTTCTTTGGAAGGGCTTGGGATTTTTTAAGTCATTTTTAAATCATGTATCTATAATTTTTCCACTTCAGATCAGACAATATTACCAATAAATTCTGCTGTTGTCAAAGCTTTCCTTATGGGTCCCGTGTTGTGGTGAGACAGGTTAAGCCACAGTCTGCAACCCCAGAAGCCCACGTGGGTACCGATTGCAGGCCGGGCTGCTCCATGTCTGATCCAGCTCCCTGCTAATGTGCCCAGGAAAGCAGCGATGACAGCCCAAGTACTTAGGTCTCTACCGCCTCCAGGCTCCTGGTATCTGGGGGAGTGAACCAGTGAATGGAAGATCTCTGTCTCTCTGATCTCTCCTTCTCTCTCTCTGTAAATCTACCTTTCAAGTAAATAAATACATAAAAATAAATTTGGGGGCTGGCACTGTGGCATAGTAGGTTAAGCGGTTCCGGCATCCCATATGAGTGCCAGTTTGAGTCTTGCCTGCTCCACTTCTGATCAAGCTCCCTGCTGATGCTTCTGGAAAAACAGCGGAGAACAGCCCATGTGGGAGGCCCAGATGAAGCTCCTGGCTCCTGGCTTCAGCCTGGCCTAGCCCGGGCCATTGTGGCCATTTAGGGAGGGAACCAGTAGATGGAAGATTCTCTCTCTCTCTCTCTCTCTCTCTCTGCTTCTCCTTCTCTGAAACTCTTTCAAATAAATAAATAAATCTCTTAAAAATTAAATTTTAAAAAGGCTTTCTTTTTGACCAAACATATGAAAAATTTTTACACAACTTTTTCAGTTTTATGAAAAAAATTCTCTATCTGTGAACTCTACGGAGTCGTTACCTCGACCACATAGCATTATTGGACTGTATTTGTTTCAGAGAAACCGTGTATGAGACATGGCAGCCAGAAGCAGAAGGTGTCACGAGAGCAGAGACAGAGGGCCAATCCAGGATTGCACACAGTGTGAAAAGTCATGGGAGGAGAGGAGAGGAGTGTGGTTTTAGGTAGTCATAAGACAATGAGGAAGGGGAAATGGTTTTATAGACCAAAGTGGCCCATGACTAAGTGGGATGCACCTGCACTTTTTCAGGAAATAATAACATGCATCTAGGCATCAGATAAGAGCACACAGGGCTTCGATGACTTCAAGGATGATCTAAAGGGCTAGATGGGGGGCTGGGCTGACGATTCCATCCAAGATGGCTGTGTGCACATCTCGCTGAATCCCTACAATATTATCCAGTTCGTCTGAGTAACTTTTGACTCGTATTAGTTTGTTGGTATGCTTTATTATTATTATTATTATTATTATTATTATTATTATTAAATCCGGCAAATTTTGAGAACGGTATTTGGAAATCTCTTGCTAAAACTGAATATGTGTAAAGTTCCCCTTGCCCTTTTGTATGCAGCTGCTAAGTTCTTGGCTGTCGCTGGCTGTTATACCACCTTTGTTATCTGTTTCTTTTCTCACAGCCTTAAGGATGTTCCTTATACTGTTAGTGATTTTAGTCCGAGGTTCACCCCTCCTGACAGTAATATTGCCACTTCTGCCTTCATTTTTCATCTGTCCACTATGAGTATTTCTTTGCCTGTAATTTTATTTGCAACCTTCTATGATCACCGTCCTTCAAGTGCGTATCAATATTTCCAGCGAATCACATCTCTGTACTCACCTCCCTGAAACCCTTCTCTCTTCTTTCCTTTCCATCTCCCTTTTGACAGGAAGCTCGCGCTGGGCGGCAGAGCAGCTGGTCACCCTGGCTCTGAGTGGCACACCAGACGCTCTCCTGCAGAGCTGTCCCTTCCGTCTCAGCCCCGGAGCTCCGGGGGCCTAGGGCTGTGCTGTCATCGTGACCAACTAGTCATCAGCTCCTTCTAGACACCGGTGACCCAAACAGAACCCATGCAGTGCACTTGAATCCAAAACAGAGCCACTCTCTTTCAGAAGGGCCAAGTTGAAAACCCGACCACCTGGGCTCAGACCCAGGCCCTGACTCTTATTTGAAACTTTACGGTACTTACTTAACCTGCCTCAGTTTCCCTGCCTGCCCAATGGCACCTGGAATGGTTGTGAAAGCTTGGAGCCGTGCCTACATAGTCAGCAAACATGAGAATTAATGACGACGGCTATTTCCTCTTGCCCCAGGCTCGGGGAGGACAAGCCTGGAGCTGCTGGCTCTCCCAGGAACATGGCATTGACAAAGAATTAAATCAGCAGTGGTGGGGAAGGCCCTGGGCCCTGATCTCAGGGCTGAGCCCCTAAACAAGCGGGTCCTCCGACTGGCTGTTCTGAGGATCTTTCAGTAAGTGAGCCCACACATGCCCTTTTTCCTTAATAGCCTGTGACTGGCATCAGAAAAGGCCCGAACAGATACAAGCTTGCCCAGTGCCCCAGGCTAGACACTCAGGGAGCATCTTCAATTCTTCCCCTCCTTCACTTGCAAGTAGATTCTACTTCCTTAATTTGCTTTCACTCTGATTCCGTTTTGCCCCTTCTCCAAGCCTGCGGGCGGTGGGGAACGACACTGGCTGACCACTTACTGCCGTCTCCTAGGCTGTGTGAGGCTACCTGAACTTTTTAACCTGCCAGCAGCCCTCTGAGGGGTCTGGAGAATAGAGACGGTGGACCACTCGTCCAAGGTCACACAGTGAGCCATCGCAGCTGCACCCCCAGGCTCTCATTGAACACTACTCTGCCTTCCTGTCCAGATGAGCCTCCACTGGATGGCTCACCCCAAGAGTGACGTCTACAGAACTCTCTCCAGTCAGTAGCCCCATGCAGCACTGTTCCTCATGGCTTCTCGGTCTTTCTGAAAATGGCAATGATCCTAAAGCAGTCCACCCAGCGTCGGACTCACACCCATTCCCCTGCCTGTTCTTGGGGCACCAGTCATCAACTACTAAATCCACGGGATGCTCAGGCCCCAGGCTTGCTGGGTCTGTTCACAAAGAAAGGAGCGACACCTTGCAGGCTGGGTCAGGTCTTACTCCTGGTTTGTAAACAGGAAAGCAAATGGTCTGTTTTTCCTAGCATGAATTCCCACATACATGTGGCCACACACATGCGTGCATGCATACTCCAGTGAGCCAATTTGTCTGTTTAAAAATACAGCTCTCCGGGGCCGGTGCTGTGATGCAACAAGTTAAAGCCCTGGCCTGAAGTGCTGGCATCCCATATGGGCACCGGTTTGAGTCCGGCTGCTCCACTTCCGATCCAGCTCTCTGCTATGGCTTGGGAAAACAGTAGAAGATGCCCAAGTCCTTGGGCCCCTGCACCTATGTGGGAGACCTTGAAGAAGCTTCTGGCTCCTGGCTTCAGATCGGCGCAGCTCCAGCCGTTGCAGCCATCTAGGGAGTGGACCAGCGGATGGAAGACCTCTCTCTCTGTCTCTACTTCTCTGTGTAACCTGTCTTTCAAATAAATAAAATAAATCTTAAAAAAAAAAATTACAGCTCTCTGAGGCTGGCATTGTGGAGCAGGTAAAGCCACAGTCTGCAACACTGGCATGCTACGTGAGCACCAGTTAGTAGTTACGGCTGATCCACTTCTGATCCAGCTCCCTGCTAATGCACCTGGAAAAGCAGCAGAAAATGGCCCAAGTCATTGGGCCCCTGCAGCCATGTGGGAGACCTGGCAGAAGTTCCTGGCTCCTGGCTTTGGCCTGGCCTAGTCCCGGCCATTGCAGCCATTTGGGGCGTGAACCAGTGGATGGAAGACCTCTCTGTCTCCTCTCTCTGTTACTCTATGTTTCAAGCAAATAAAAATAAATCTTTTTTTTACAAATACAGCTCTCCATGGTGTCTTTACCAATATCCTGTAAAATGTCCCTGCCACCCGTCCTGGGCTCCCCATGTTACCCCACAGATGCTGTCACCTGTCCTGTAGGAAGATCCCTTTCGTTTCCTCAGAGCTGCTGAGCTCACACTGGGGCGTTTGCCCTCCACTGGTCCCAGCCACACACCTTCCCCCAACACACACACACACACACACACACACACACACACATGCACCAGCACCTGCTCTTTTATTTATTATAAAGAATGTTACAAAGGACCTTGATGCCCAGGGCCAGGTACGTGGGAAGGGGCATGGCACACTGCCCTGCAGGAACCACTGTGCACTCAACTGCCTGGACCCAGTCCTCTTGGGATTTGATGAGCCCTGCATCACACTGGCTTGGGAGAACAGGTGATCCGAACCTCAGACAATAAATGGAAGCTCACACAGTCAGCAAGTGTAGGCAGCAAAGGTGGACTATAATAAGCAAAGTACCCTCCCCCTGGACAGGCTGGAGTGGGCCTCAGGAAGAGACTCAACTCAGAATTGCCTCCCAGGGCCCCCCTGGTGACTCTGGCTCTGAATTATAGAGAGATGTGGACTGAGGGGAGGGGCATTGTTGCCAGGGCGACTCAGGCCAGGGGTCTTCGGATGCAACATTTTGTATGGTGGCAAGGTTGGCTGGAGTCCTCCCCTCCCTGGGTTTGGCCCTTTCGCCCTGGGCTGGTCAGTGTCTCATGCAAGCAGGCAGGCAGTCCTCCATTCCGCTGCTTTCCAAACTGGCTTGCTGAGCTAATAAACAGGCAACTCCTTATTTGGATGGCCTTTCGAATGCTCCTCTTTCTTGGTATCTTCCCGGGACCCCAGCTGCCTCCTGCCTCAGTGGGTCACCAGCGTTCAGCTCCTTCTTGCTCTTTCCTGGGAGCAGACTCCGTCCCTACATGGCTGCAACAGCCGGAGCTGCGCCGATCCGAAGCCAGGAGCCAGGAGCTTCTTCCGGGTCTCCCACATGAGTGCAGGGGCCCAAGGACTCGGGCCATCTTCTACTGCTTTCCCAGGCCATAGCAGAGAGCTGGATCAGAAGTAGAGCAGCCGGGACTCGAACCAGCACCCACATGGGATGCCGGCACCTCAGGCGGCGGCTTTACCTGCTACGCCACAGCGCCAGCCCTTTTGTAACTCTTTCAAATAAATCTTTTTCTTTTTTCTTTTAAAAAAGGGATAATGTATGCCCTACTAACTGGAAGAGCATGGAGCCCTCGAGGGAATGTTGGCTTCACAAGACATGCAGCGCCTCCCCAGACACGCTTATCTAACATGTCTGCTACACATGCTTCAAAGAAGCCTTAGAGTTGTAAGAACAAGTGCGCGTGCTGCACAATCGGCTGTTGTGATCCTTATCAGTGAAGGAAACACGCCGGTTGGGCTGGCGGCACTTTTCGGAGGAGAGTCCTGTGTCCTGTCCCCTTTCCCTTTCGCACCCCAGCAGTCTTACACTGCTCCCTTCCCCGCAAGGGAGCTGGAGAACCCCGAATTCTTCTTCCCCAAGGAAAGTCACAGAAGCTAGTACCGCTCTTCCCAAAAGCCAATCGTAAGCCCTAGAAGGCTCATTCTCTCTCTTCCCCGTCATCCCTTGGAGCTCCTCACTTCAGAGGAGTCTGTCTGTACCTGTGTTTCTCTCTCACCCTCTCTCTCTGTCTTTCAAATATGTATATAAATGTGTGTATATACATAAAGCATATATTTAGAGATACGTGTAAAAGTACTAGCACACAAGGATTCGCGTTGTGTGCAGTAAGCTGCCTCCTGCAACATCGGCGTCCCACATGAGTCCCCGGGACTTTGTTCCTGCTCCACTTCCTATCCAGATCCCTGCTGATGCTCCTCGGAAAGCAACACAAGATGGCCCAAGGGCTTGAGCCTCTGCACCCACGAGGGAGATCCGCTTGGAGTTCCAGGTTCCTGGCTTTGTTCTCACCCCACTCGCCAGCAATTGTGGCCATCTGGGAAGTGAATCAACACATGGAAGATTTTTCTCTCTGTAATTCTGCCTTTCAAATAAGTAAATAAATTAAAAAAAAAAAAAAAAGGTTTCATTCAGGGCCAGTGTTGTGGCACAGCAGGTTAAGAGGTAAGTAACCTCTTTCGACACTGGCAACCCATACCCAGAGTGCCAGTTCAAGTCCCAGCTGCTCCACTTCTGATCCAGCTCCTAGCTAATGTGCCTGGAAAGGCACCAGATTGAGCCCTGCACCCGTGAGGGAGATCTAGATGAAGCTCCTGGCTCCTGGCTTCAGCCTGTCCCAGACCTGGCTGTGGTGGCCATTTGGGGAGTAGATGAGAGGATAGAAGATATCTCTCTCCCTCTCTCTCTCTATTTCTCTGCATATATGTGCAAGTGTGTATGTGTGTCTCACTCCCTCTGTCACTTTGCCTTTCAAATTAAAAAATATGTTTTTGTAAAAAATTGTATTAAAATTATCTTTAATATTAATAGTACATTTATGTGAAAGTAGAATTTGGTCTTGTTTGTTAAAATATAAAGAAATATATCTAGATAATTTGAGAATGTTAAGGTCTTTTTTTCTGTTAATTAATTAGCTTAGGAAACAAAAGTTTTGGGCCTTACCAAAATAATTCATGCTATCTTTTTTTTTTTTTTTTGCAGGCAGAATGGACAGTGAGAGAGAGAGAGACAGAGAGAAAGGTCTTCATTCCATTGGTTCACCCCCCAATGGCTGCTGCGGCAGGTGCACCGTGCTGATTCAAAGCCAGGAGCCAGGTGCTTCTCCTGGTCTCCCATGGGGTGCAGGGCCCAAGCACTTGGGCCATCCTCCACTGCACTCCCGGGCCACAGCAGAGAGCTGGCCTGGAAGAGGGGCAACTGGGACAGAATCCGGTGCCCCGACCGGGACTAGAACCCGGTGTGCCGGCGCCGCAAGGCAGAGGATTAGCCTATTGAGCCACAGCACCGGCCAATTGTTTTAAACTTTTTTAAAGACACATTTATTTATTTGAAACAGTAAGGGCTCAGGAACTTCATCCAGGTCTCCCACATGGGTGCAGGGGCCCGATGCACTTGGGCCTCTTCCATTGTTTATCCCAGCCCATTAGCAGGGAGCTGGATGGCAACTGGAGCAGCTGGGACTTGGATGGCGCCCATATGAGAAGCCAGTGTCACAAGCTGTGGCTTTACTTGCTACACCACAAAGCTGACCCAATTTTAAACTTTTTTTTTTTGCAAACTTCCTAAAATTTTAAATTAACTCTTTTTTTAGCCTTAAATTAACTTTGGGATTTTCCAGCTGGGTTCTCAGAAGCCACAAAACATGAGTCACTTGCCTTGTAAAAGCACGATAGTAAACTAATTAGGTTTATTTGATATATTAAATTATATGATAAGCATTATCAAATAATAAGTGGTATTAAATCTTTTAAAGATTATATTTATGGGCATGTTGCTGATAAGAGGTTTCCAAAAATTGTATGAGATTCCCAGAAATCTAATTTTGCTTATTATGTTAAAATGTCGTCCATCTCAGAAATAGCCAACTTTCTGTATCACTTGCTGATTGTGATGCACTCGCATCAGGTTTCTAACCAGGGCCATTCTAAGTCTTTACCAACCACAGTTACCATTCAGAAGCATTCGCTAACAGCTCCCTTCCAAATTTGCTTTTTCTTCAAAAAAAAAATTCCTGGAAAGGACTCTGACAAGTACTCTTGAAAATAAGTTCTTGGCCAGCGCCATGGCTCAACAGGCTAATCCTCCGCCTTGCGGCGCCGGCACACCGGGTTCTAGTCCCGGTCGGGGCACCGGATTCTGTCCCGGTTGCCCCTCTTCCAGGCCAGCCCTCTGCTGTGGCCCAGGAGTGCAGTGGAGGATGGCCCAAGTGCTTGGGCCCTGCACCCCATGGGAGACCAGGAAAAAGCACCTAGCACCTGGCTCCTGCCATCGGATGAGCGCGGTCCGCGGCAGCCATTGGAGAGTGAACCAATGGCAACGGAAGACCTTTCTCTCTGTCTCTCTCTCTCACTGTCCACTCTGCCTGTCAAAAAAAAAAAAAGAAAAGAAGTTCTTGACGACTTTAAGATTATGCTGTTGGACTGGGTAAGAACTCCAGAATTCTAACGAAGAAACTAGCGGCTTCATGACATTCCTAATCGAGAGGATGCATGAGAATTAACTACTCAGGGTGCAGGCATTATGGCTCAACCCAGGGCTGGGCTTTTCTGCATCTCATACCAAAGTGCATGGGATCAAGGACGCCCTCTGCTTCTCATCCAGCTCCCTGCTGATGCACCTGGGATGCTCAAGTACCTGGGTCCCTGCTGCCGGAGACCAGCTCCAGCCAGTCCAGGGGCCCCAAGGTGTGAGAGGTGTCAGCGCTCTAAGAAATGAGAGACACAGCAAGGCTGATGGCAGGGCTCTGGCTTTTGAGCACCAGACTTTATCTTTATATCATAAGCCACACAATGATTTTTTCTTCTTACAATGAAAAGCCTGTTGTGCATTTTTTCTAATTACAATTTTTTTTTGATTTTCAAGGGCGTACTCAGAGCATGGGTTACAATCGCAGACAGGTGCAAGATAACAGGCTGCGCACACATGCCAAGGCCTCAAGAGCTGCTGAACTATGCAGAAATTGGCTACATAAGCTAGAATAGTACCTTCCTAATCTAATCTTTACTAGAAGCCCCAAGTTCAAAGCAGACCCTTTTAAAAATGTATCCCCTCTTTGCAATTTTTTCTGTAATTCTTTAATTTCTTTATTGCACTTATTTAAAGGTTTACTTAGATCTATTCTACAGTTTTGACATCCTAACCATTGTAGTATTTGTAGCATATAGTGAATTAAAGCTTTATTAACATCTATCTTTATTCCAGTGGGAAGTATGTACCAGAGAGCCTGTTGCCTTTTAATTCTTTTCTACAAACAGCTCAACCTTGCATAAGGCATTAACCCTTTCTTCTACACTAACATTCTGCTTGATTAAAATTCTGCAAGGCAATGGGCATTTTGGAGGTTATGAGACTAAGTGCTCTTCGGTAAAATTAGGAATACAGCAATCATTAGCAGGACCACCAGGAAGCTCCGGCTTGCTTATGCAGAGTGTAGTTCCCATCAAACCTAAAACCACCAAGAAAACTGCAGCTGTCCTTCTCACGCCTTGCTGAGACAGACCTTCTGCTGTGACCTTGTCAGCCAGCTGAAGTTGCCTTGGCCTCATCATCCTGCCACCCACTTGGGGGATCTGGATGGAGTTCCTGGGTCCTGGTTTGGGCCTGGCCCAGCTTCAGCAATTAAGGAGTGAATCAATTGTTGGAAAATCTCTCTCTCTGTGTCTATCCTTCTTATTCTGTCACTGCCTTTTAAATCAATAAATTTCTAAAAATTAACTATGGGGCCAGTGCTGTGGCGCAGCAGGTTAACGCCCAGGCATGAAGCGCCAGCATCCCATATGGGTGCCGGTTCGAGACCAGCTTCTCCACTTCCCATCCAGCTCTCTGCTGTGGCCTGGGAAAGCAGTAGGAGATGGCCCAAGTCCTTGGGCCCCTGCATCCGTGAGGCAGACCCAGAAGAAGCTCCTGGCTCCTGGCTTCGGATTGGTGCAGCTCCAGATGTTGCGGCCAATTGGAGAGTAAACCATCGGATAGAAGACCTCTCTCTCTCTGCCCCTCCTCTCTCTGTGTAACTCTGGCTTTCAAATAAATAAATAAATAAATCTTTTTAAAAAAATTAACTATCTACATGAAACTGAATCAACTAAGGCAAATGTTTTTATGACTAATATCTGAAACTTTCCTGGTGCTTTTAAAAGTATTTTATTTTCCAAATTTAAGAAATCTTTTTTTCTCTTAAACTATCTATAGCTTAAAGCAATTTGAAAAATACACTTAAAAAAGAGATTTATTTATTAATTGGAAATACAGATGTTATAAAGAAATAGAGATCTTCCATCTGCTCTTTTACCACCCAAATGACCAAAATGGCTGGGGCTTAGCCAACCAAAGCCAGGAGCCAGAAACTCCATCCTGGTCTCCCACATGGGGGCAGGGGCCCAAGCACTTGGGTCGTCTTCCAGTGCTTTCCCAGGCCATTTGCAGGGAGCAGATTGAAAGTGGAACAGCCAGGGCTCGAACTAGTGGCTTCACCTGCTATACCACAAGGCCCGCTCCTGGGGAAAGTATACTTTTATGAATAGAATTGAAATGAGGGCCAGCACTGTGATGTAGCAGGTAAAGCCACCACTTGAAGTGCCAGAATCCCATATGGGTGCCGGTTCAGGTCCTGGTTGTTCCACTTCCAATTCAGCGCTCTGCTATGGCCTGGGAAAGCAGTGGAAGATGGCCCAACTCCTTGGGCCCCTGCACCCCTGTGAGGGACCCAGAGGAAGCTCCTGGCTCCAGGCTTCAGATCAGCACAGCTCCTGCTGTTGCATCCAATTGGAGAGTGAACCATCAGATGGAAGACCTTTCTCTCTCTCTGCCTCTGCCTCTCTGTAGCTCTGCTTTTCAAAAAAAATAAATAAATAAATCTTAAAAAAAAAAAAAAAGAATTGAAAGCATTATTTTTCCTCCCTACCTGATCCCTCCAGAATTCAGCAACAGTTTGTGAGTATTCTTATTACTATGGAAATATAATTGTTTGCAAAAATATTTTTAAAGATTTTTTAATTTATTTGAAAGTCAGAATTACACAGAGAAGAGAGGCAGAGAGAGAGAGAGAGAGAGAGAGAGAGAGAGAGAGAGAGAGGTCTTCTGTCCAATCTTTCTCTCCCCAATTGGCCGCAGCAGCCAGAGCTGCACTGATCCGAAGCCAGGAGCCAGGAGCTTCTTCCAGGTCTCTCACACGGGTGCAGCGTGGGCCATCCTCTACTGCTTTCCCAGGCCATAACAGAGAGCTGGATCGGAAGTGGAGCAGCCAGGTCTGGAACCGGTGCCCATACAGGATGCCAATGCTTCAAGCTAGGGGATTAACTCATTGTAGTGTTGGCCCCTGCAAAAAAACCTATAAGGCTATGTTGCCCTTGTAACAGGGTACGATTGGAAACATTTGTTATTTTATCAAGACTTAAATTAGAAAATGTCATATTTTCATATAACCAGACAACTCTCAGAAACTGAGGCTGACTTTATGGAGCCAATAAAAATCTCCTTGGAAAAACTGGCCTGGGTTTTGAACACATGGTTCCCACGGTTGCCTTGAAGGCAGGTAAAGAAAGTCATGGCCTTTGCAGCCTCAGGAACCTCAGGAAAGTGTAAGGGCCTTGAGCAGAGAGCAATTCACCAAATCTGCAAGGTGCTCGTGGCGAACTTTGATGGTGACTCCTTGGCGTGACTTCGTAGCCTTGAGAGACTGTTAAAAGTCTACTGTGAGATTAAAATAATAATAGCAATAATAAAGTCTACCCTGAGATTCCTTATAAAAAGTTTCAGCAAACCTAATTTCAAAAGATCCTATGAGAGTGCTGGTGTTGTGGCCCAGCAGGTTAAGCCCATATTTGCATCGCTGGCATCCCATATCAGAACAAGTTCAAGTCCGACTGTTCCGTTTCTGACCCAGCTCCCTGCTAACGCACCTGGGAAAGCAGTAGAAAATGGCCCAAGTGCTTGGGCCTCTGCACCCTCATGGGAGACCTGGATGGAGCTCCTGGCTCCTGGCTTCGGCCTGGCCCAGCCCTTGCTGTTGTGGCCATTTGGACTGTAAACCAGCAGATGGAAGATCTCTCTCTCCCTGTCTCCCTCTCTCTGTCACTCTGCCTTTCAAGTAAAGAAAACAAACTTTTTTTTAAAGGGCTTACATAATGAATCACTGTTTTTGATGCACTTATATAAATAATCAAGCCAAGGTTTAAGAGAGTACACTCAGTTAGCCAACAAATTGGCCTTCGTGATTATCTTTGCTAGAAATCTGGGTGACTGGAGAAGTAAAAAGTGTGTTTCAGAGGCAAAGGCACAGGGAAGGCAGTGGCTTGACCCACTCATTGCCCAGAGCCAACCCCCACTTACTCAATTTGTGGTAAACCAAACTGTCCCCAGTCATTGCCAAATGTCTCCTGGGAGTGCAAAATCACCCCTGGCTGAAGACCCCTGGCGTAAATGACTAAACAAACTAGCACTGGGCACGAGTCCTTGTAGACGAGGTGTAGGCCTCTGTCCTTGGAGGGGACAACGCTGCCTGTCCTCAGGGAAAAACCCAAAGACGATTCAAGCAGAAAAGCATGAGTGCTTAGAAGGGAGTGTCCGCCTCTCATAGCTGAAGTCGGGTTTCCTTTTCTTTTTTAAATGGCCCTGGGAAGAAGGAAGTGAAGACACTGTCACTGTGGCACTGTCATTTAGAGAAAAGGCAAAGAGGTAGGCAGGTATGGATGCTATCGTGGGGGCCCAGTGTCCTGACCCCCAGTCCAGTGGACCTTCCACCACACCTGGACAGTGTTCAGCAAGTCCAGAGGAAGTGGTGGCAAATCCAACGTGGAGGATTAGCAGTGGCTTCCTGGAGGAGGTGGGCATTTGAGATGTTAACAGGTGGAAAAGGAGTCGGAAAATGAGAGCTGGCATGGTGTGGAGGGAACTCTTGTAGAGTGGTGACGGGATAATGGAAGGAAGCAGAAATCCAAAGGATTGGAAACACCTAAAGCATGTTGTGAAGAGCTGCAGAGGGCAGTACTAAACGGTGGGGTGTGAGAAGGCAGTCTCCTTGCAGAATTATGTGTCCCTGGCATGCCAGGTACCAATATCTTAAAGGATAAAAGTAGAGAAGAAGCATAGTGGGTGGTTGGCCTGGAGGTTAAGATGCCAGTCAAGACACCTGCAACCCACACAGGAGCACCTGGGTTCAATACCCGGCTCCAGCTCCCTCCCAATGCTGACCCGAGGAGGCAGCAGTCATGGCTCGGATAATTGGATCCCTGCCACCCACATGGGAGACCTGGATTAAATCCCAGGCAGGCACAGGGGGTAGGGGGGTGGGGGGGTTCGCAGGCATCTGGGGAGGGAACCGGTAGACTGGAGCTCTCTGTTTCTGCCTCTCAAATAAGTATTTAAAGAAAAAGAAGGTGGCCGGCGCCGTGGCTCAACAGGCTAATCCTCTGCCTTGCGGCGCCGGCACACCAGGTTCTAGTCCCAGTTGGGGCGCCAGATTCTGTCCCGGTTGCCCCTCTTCCAGGCCAGCTCTCTGCTGTGGCCCGGGAAGGCAGTGGAGGATGGCCCAAGTGCTTGGGCCCTGCACCCCATGGGAGATCAGGAAAAGCACTTGGCACCTGGCTCCTGCCATCGGATGAGCGCGGTGCACTGGCCGCAGCGCGCCAACCGCGGCAGCCATTGGAGGGTGAACCAACGGCAAAGGAAGACCTTTCTCTCTGTCTCTCTCTCTCACTGTCCACTCTGCCTGTCAAAAAAGAAAAAGAAGGTATAGAAGAGGCTGGGTAAACCAGGTCACCAGAGAGATTGGTGACGGCAGAAGGCAGTGGCGGCATCAAAGGATGCAATTGATCATCTGCTTAACACTCCCCCCACCCCAAACCAAATGCTTAGGGGGCCCAGCACCTCGCTCCCTTCACTTCCCCGATGGCTGCTGCTGGTGTCAGAACAATTTCCAGCCACGAACTCTTATGAACACAAAGTACCGGAGAGGACCCCTAACTGAATCGCTGTCAGTCGTGAGCACCGTTTTTAACGCGAAGAAAACTTATTTGGGGTGGAATTTTTGCCGGCACAAGGACAGAGTTTTGGATTGATTTCCATTTCCCTGCCTACGTGACCGCCTGCATTCCCATATGGGCGCTGGTTTGAGACCCAGCTGCTCCACTTCCAATCCAGTTCTCTACTACGGCCTGGGAAAACAGAGGATGGCCCAAGTCCTTGGGCCTCTGCAACCACTTGATAGACCCAGAAGAAGCTCCTGGCTCCCAGCTCCTGGTTTCTGATTGGTGTAGCTCTGGCTGTTGCGGTCAATTGGGGAGTGAACCAGTGGATGGAAGACCTCTCTCTCTCTCTGCCTCTCCTTCTCTCTGTGTGTAACTGACTTTCAAATAAATGAATAAATCTTAGAGAGAGAGACTAAGGGGAGAGTTGTTCATGGTTGTGCCTGATCACAAGACGACTCAGCTTAGTTAGGAGAAATACAGCCCAGCACGAGACTCTGGGTGGATAAGAGCTACAGTCATCATTCAGTGCCCAAGTGGCAGTGGTTCCTGGACCCCCATATGTAATAAAAGGATAAAAGCAATTTCTTTCCAAGAGACAGGGGACTTGGTAGAATGGAAGAGCAAAGCTTTGGCCTCAGTTGGGCTGGCTTGGACCTGGCTGAGCTGTTAGCTAAACTTCTGCCAAGCCTCCGATTTCAAAGCAGGAGAGGAGATTGTTGTAAAGTGGCAACCTGATGGCCCGCACGAGGTCCTTACCAGGGAACCCGTTCCGGAACCCTCCTTCTCCTTTCTTCATCCGTGCAGAAGCAATCGTGCATTCCCAGAGCAAATCCACTGTCTGGAGTTTAGACAGGGGTCAGTTAAGGGTGCCCTTTGGCCCTGGCCACTGCCTGGGGAGTCATTGTTTTCACCTTCTCCTCACCCCTTCCCGTTCAGTAACAGGAGGCGAGTAGTTTTGCACAATTGTCCCTTCAATCCCTAAGTCATTTTACAAACGTCCCTTAACAGATTTGCCACATAAAAACACAAAAGACCCAGTTAGATTCGACTTTCAGATAAATAATGAACAGCATTTTTGTAGGCTTCAAATATTGTCTGGGACATACTCATACTCATTCAAATTTACCTGAGGGGTCGATGCTGTGGCATAGTGGGTAAGGCCACCGCCTGCATTGTCAGCATCCCATATAGACATCAGTTTGAGACCCAGCTGCTCCACTTCTGATCCAGCTCTCTGCTATGGCCTGGGAAAGCAGTAGAAGATGGCTCAAGTCCTTGGGCCCCTGCAAGCATGTGGGAGACCCAGAAGAAGCTCCTGGCTTCTGGCTTTGGATTGGCACAGCTCCAGCCACTGTGGCCATCTAGGGAGTGAACCAATGGATAGAAGACCTCTCTCTCTATTGCTGCCTCTCTGTAACTCTGCTTTTCAAATAAATAAATAAATAAATCTTTAAAAATATAAAGAGTTAAAGTCATGGCAACAGCTTAAAAAAATTTGCCAGAGTGTCCTGTGTTTGTTTTTGTTTTCCTAAATGTGGCAACTTGATCATTCAACTGTGATTCCCATTTGTCTAGATCTCTTTAGTAACCTCTGGGGAAAAGGCAGTATGGATGTAAAACCAAGTATTGACAAACTTGTGGAGCGCCCGGAGCTCCACTGTATTACTCAAGGCTGTGTATGTTGGTACCATCACCCTGGAATGTTTGACTTAGCTACTAACCCTAGGGTAATGGGAACATGTATTCCAACTATTATATTCTAAGTTCTTGCCTCCACAGAGCTAAGAAGTCAAAGCAGAGGCATAAATACAGTGTACAAGTTGAGAGCAAGATTTATTGAAAGTGAGAGAATGAATGTGTATAAACAGGTGAGTCTGGGCAAGCCCACACAGACAGATACTCACCATGAATGGGCCAGACCTGCCCATGAGGAGAGAGTGTGGGAGGAGGCCACAGAAGGACCACCCAGGGCCAGAAACCACAGAGCAAAAAGGCCACTCCCACATGGAACCGTCTCCTTATGGAGTTAGGAGGGGATGCCCCTAAATGAATGTACAAATGGTGGAGTCCAGGCAAGGTTGAGTGCATGAGGCGTTCTGGATGCTTCATGGAGACTCCACATGTGGCTTAGATCCCACACTGCCATCATGGTGTCTTCTCCGTCCTGGTCCCTGAGGAGACAAAGATGCCTCATGGGAAAGTGGTTGACTGGACTGACATCAAAGGGTGGAGTTACAATGCAGGCTATGCTGAAGTTATGAGAAAAATCTTCTAGTTAGTCTATTCCTACCTAATCTCCCTAGGACCCAACATGTCTACTTCTCAGTATAGACACAACTGAATTCCGATTTTAGTATATGTGCTGCCGAAGCCAGCACCACAACTGAATTCCATGTGTATGTCCACCCAAAGTTCAGTACGAGAATATTGGCAGCGGCCCCATGCTGTTCATCATAGTGCGAACTGGAAAACACAGCATGGATCAATAAATTTGTGTAGTGGAATATCATTCAGCAATGAGTGAACGAATTTCTGCTACACACAATGCGGTTGAATCTCACAAGCAAAATTTTGAGCAAAAGGAGCCAGACACAAAAGAGGAAATGCTCTACAAGTCAATATTCATATGGGTCACACCCAGGCCGAAGTAGGCTCCTGTGTTAGAAGACAGGGTGAAGGCTACCTCTGAGTGGAGGGTCATGACATTGGCGGGCTGGGGAGAGCTTGTGGAGTCACAGCAATCCCTAGTGAGTGAACCAGGTTGTGCTTACACGAGTTGTTCACGTTGTGAAAATGCATCATACAAAGCCTGTGCTTTAAAATTTTAAGTGCAGCCTTTTGGCCTTCTGAGCACCACCATGGAGGTTGGCAGGAGCAAGCACTTTGGGAAAGGTGGCAAAAAGGGAGCCAAGGACAAAGTGGGTGACCATTTTCTAAGAATGTCATGATGTGAAAGCACCTGCTATATTCAACACAAGCAATATTGGGAAAATACTAGTTGGAGCCACCCAAGGGGCCAAAATTGCATCTGATGGCCTCAAGGTCATGTTTTTGAAAAGAGTCTTGCTGACTTGCAGAACAATGGCGTTGCATTTAGAAAATTCAAGCTGATTGCTGAGGGTTCTCAGGGCAAAAGCTGCCTGCCTAACTTCCACAGCACGGCTCTTACCTGTGACAAAATGTGTCCCATGGTCAAAAAATGGCAGACCATGATGGAAGCTCAGGCTAGTGTCAAGACTACCGATGGTTTTACTAAAAAATGCAACAATGTGATGTGGAAGACTTCTGTTCTTAGCACCAACAGGTCACGGAAATCATGACACAGGAGGTATAAACAAATGACTTGTAAGTAGTCAATAAACTGATTCCAGACAGCATCAGAAAAGACAGAGAAGGTTTGCCCATCTATTTATCCTCTCCGTGATGTCTCCGTTAGAAAAATAAAAATGCTGAAGAGGCCCAAATTTGGATTGGGAAAAAAACTCATGGAGCTTGGGAATGAGACAGATGCTAAAGGCAAACAAGCTGATGGCTAAGAACCATCAGTCCAAGAATCTGTTTAAAATTTAGACTTTACAAAATACAAAACAGAACAAAAACAAAAAAGAACCCACAAAATTTAGATTTTAATAGTGACAAATAAAAAGTCCTATTTGTGGAAAAAGAAATGTAATGCAAAGGAAGTAGTAAAACCAGATAGGTCAACTGCCCACAAGGAACAGTAAGTGAAGGGAAGAGAAAAATGACCAAATGTGTGGCTGGGGGCAGTGGAGAGACCCAGCAGAGTTGAAATCCCAAAGGGAAGCTCAGAACAGCGTGTGAATGAACGTGTGGGAACCCAGAACTTGCTCTGTGAACACTGTTGAGTTTGGAAGCAGCGAGTCAGCGTTCATTTCCCACAGGCACTGCTGGGCAGGCCTACTGTAGCCAGAATTTACGCAATGGTGGGAAATCGGATTACACAACTTTGAGGATCCCTTCCTATGCCCATGTGTCACGATGCTGTTGATGTTCTCTAAGCCACTGTTTGTCTCCTGGGCACTACTGACATTTGTGGCCCGATGGTTCATTTGTGACAGCCAAATGTATCACCAGATACTGCTAAATGTCCCCCAGTGGCTTAAAATCCTCTCTGGCAGGGAACCAGAGGTCAAAACCTGCCTTAGAGGATTCTGGGATAAGGTTTTGAGTGACTGATTTCCGGATATGAGAATCAAATACATAAGAAAGAGAAAGCAAAGCTGGCCACAGGCTGCCTGGCTTACCTAGTCACAAACTTGGCCTTGGAAAGGAGAATGTTCACTTTGATTTCTGAACAGGGTTTGCCTGTTGCGGCTGCACAAGATTTATAATCTGTGATGGGTACATTAGGTAGGAAGTTAAAATTATCCTATGTGTGTGAGAGAGAAGGGCCTGAAGAAACAGCATTTGCCTTGGAAGAGACAGAAGCCCACCAGTTTGCACTTCAAAGTCCTGCCCAGACCCTGATAACCTGCAGGTGGTCCCAGGCCTTCCCCTAAGGAGAGCTCCCAGGAGAATCCTCTCAGGACCAGATGGGTTACCTGATAACATGGGGCAATAAAACCTTCACGGATGCCAAAGGGAAGCCCCTCTGTGCTCTGCCCAGTGCCATTAGCAAATTTCTAATTTTCACCCAACAAACCCTTTCACCAGGACTCCCATCCTTTGTCCTGGAGGAGGAGGGGAGAGGGTGAAGAGCCTCCCTTAAAAACCTGGAGTCTAAACAGAGACTGCGTGCTCAGCCCTCTGCTCTCTGCTGAGCCGCTCAACCATGTAACCTCGCTCTCCCTGGTCCGAGTGACTGGGCACTCCATCTGTCCCTTCCATCCTGACAGATGTCCTATCCCTAGTAAAACCGTATTACTTCACTCTCTGTCTCGGCCTGAATGCTTTCTTGTGTGACAGCAAGACCCCCATGGCTTCAATAGCTCTTTCCTCTGAGATGCTAGAATTCAGTGGGAAGACGAATAAAGGCTTTGGAGCCTCATAGAGCTGAATCCACATCCCAGCCAGGCCCTCTGTCACCTTGGACATGTAACTTGTTTCTCCTTATTTCCTTTTCTTCCCTAGTCTTGTAGAAGAGCTACCTGCACCTTATCCCATCCAGGGGAGGGTTAAGGGAGTGGGACGGAGGGTGGTGGTGTTTCTCCCTCCAGGGCCAGTTATTATATTTTATTTCATTAATATTCATGAATATTACTTATCATATATACTTATCAGATGCCAGGCACCACAATTATAGGGCCCCTGTCCACAGCTCCCAGGCACACTCTGAGAGGCTGGTCTGGTTCTTTGAAAAGAAAAATGCTTTAATGTTATTACTCAGAGAGGGAGGCAGGAGAGCATGTCTCAAGTCTGCGCCCCAGCACTGTAGCAGGATTCGTGTACCGAGAAAAGACACCAAGGCCTCTTAACAGGAAGTTGTCTTTTTTTTTTTTATTTATTTACTTAAATGTCAGAGTTACAGAGAAAGAGAAGGAGAGGGAGTGAGAGAAAAAGAGAGGTCTTCATCTGCTGGTTCACTCCCCTGATGGCTACAATGGCCGGAGCTGGGCCAATCCGAAGCCAGAAGCCAGGAGCTTCTTCTGGGTCTCCCAAGTGGGTGCAGGGGCCCAAGGACTTGGGCCATCTTCTACTGTTTTCCAAGACCATGGCAGAGAGCTGGATCGGAAGTAAAGCATCCGGGACTTGAACCGGCGCCCATATGGGATGCTGGCACTGTAGGCTTTACCCACTACACCACCGTGCCTGCCTCAGGGAAGTTGTCTTTTATTATGCCAGCACAAGGCCCAGGTGGAATTTCTTATCCAAAAGGCTGAGCCCAGAACAAAGAAGGGTTTTCTCTCATATATGCTTTTAGCCTCTTTGTCTCCTTTATATGGCTCTATGTAGGCATTTGATCGGATATTCTAATGTTACATGGGGGCCACAGGAATTGATACGATACTGTGCACGGGAATTTAGTTAACTGAAGAGGTAAGTTTTTTACACACATACTGAGTCGTCTGCAGTCTGCCAAGGGTTAACATCATTGCTCTGTACTCACAAGGAGAACCTGGAATGGTTACATAGAAGCAGATAGTAACCATGGTTGAAGCATTCATGTGACCTTGGGAGGTTTCTAAAACAGCTTTAATCATGTCAGGTAGAAGCAAGTCAAACAATTACAAGACAGAGGCCTCTGCCACAGTCAGGGAGGCTGGGGAAAGCTTTATATACCAGGCAGGAGAAAGGTGGTGCGCAGAAGCACCCAGCAAGGCAAATCTCGCTTGGAGGGGCTTGGAATTGGACCGGCGCCGGAAGAGATCTTTACTCGACAAACAGACGAGAGAGCTCTTCCCCTCATCTGCTGGTTCACTCCCCAAATGCCTGGAGCTGGGCCAGACTGAAGGTAGGACCCAGGAACTCCATGCAGGTCTCCCATGTGGATGGCAGGGACCCAAGTATTTGAGCCATCACCTACGGCCCTCCAGGGCAGGAAGCAGAGTAGCAAGGATGCAAACCGGACACTCTGAACTGGGGTGTGGGTGTCCCAGGCAGCCTCTCAACCACTGAAATAATGCTCTCCCCAGGATGGACCGGCACTTCCGACGGGCATGTCTGCGGGAACCCTCGCTTCTGAAGCACCCTGATGAACCCAAGTCCTGGTGTTGCTCTGGCTTCTTCAGATCTGCCAATCAGAACCAACTTGTAATTCTGACTTCCTGCTACGACATACATTGGGACGGCTCGAATACCTGGACCCCTACCAGCCACGTGGGAGACCCAAATGGAGTTCCTGGCTCCTGGCTTTGGCCTGGCCCAGCCCAGCCAGTTGCAGGCATGTAGGGAATAAGCCAGCTGATGGGAGAGTTTTCTATCTTTCTGTCTGCCTTTCAGATAAATTAAAATGTAAGATTCCATTGTAACTAGAACTACAAAACCCTCTTACTAGTCAGCAGCCTAAAGCGGTCTTGCCCTACCTGCTGCCAGTTAAACTCACTCGTTAGGTGCTATTATCCGTGCTGTGACTTTTCCTATCCCTTCGCTACGACTCCTCCTTTCCACAGGGTCCTTTGGGCATGGCACCATGGTAAAACTCTGAGGTCAAACCCTTCGCTCCCTTAGCCTGTCAGTGAGTCCGGGTTTTCCTGCTTTGTTAGCCAAGACTCCTCACCCTCCCAAAGAGTCTGAGAGAAGACAGGCCTTTAGATTCCAGTTCAATATGTGTCTACATCTTGCAGTCTCAAACACAATTCCTGGGGTGATTTGACTATGACCATACAACCATCAACCAGTTCTTTTCCCTGTGTGTCCTAAAGCAAGATCTTGGTAGTAAATAGTAGAGGCGCCTTTCAAAGGCAGTTCATTGTTCCTGGTTTTATTATCCACAGAACTTCCTCTTTGTGAGTGGGTGAGAATCAACTAAACACTGCCTCCAGATCTGAGTGTCAACAAAAGCTGGCTGTGTCAGAATCACACCTTAACTTTCACACACCCAGGGTTCACTCCCAGCTACTGAATCAGAATCGTGTATCTGAATCCCTTTCTCCTTTTATTTCTTTTCATTGCATTTGAAAGGCAGACAGTCAGAAAGAGAGGGAGAGATCCTGCACCCATTGATTCATTCTCCAAATGCCCTCAACAGCCAGAGCTGGGTCAGGCTGAAGCCAAGAGTCCAGGACTCCATCAGGGTCTCCCATGTGCAGATCCACCTACCTGAGCCATCATCTGCTGCCTCCCAGAGTGTGTGATGGCAGGAAACTAGAATCGGAAAGGGAGCCAGAGGGGCTGGCGCAGTGGCTCAATAGGCTAATCCTCTGCCTGTGGCGCCGGCATCCCATATGGGCACTGGGTTCTAGTCCCGGTTTCTCCTCTTCCAGTCCAGCTCTCTGCTGTGGCCCAGGTGCTTGGGCCCTGCACCCACATGGAGACCGGGAGGAAGCACCTGGCTCCTGGCTTCGGATTGGCATAGCTCTGGCTGCGGCGGCCATTGGAGGGTGAACCAACGGCAAAAAGGAAGACCTTTCTCTCTGTCTCTCTCTCTCTCACTGTCTACTCTACCTGTCCAAAAAAAAAAAAAAAAAAGTAGACTTAGAAATGCAAGGCTTCCTGAAATGGAGCGAGGGTCACAAGAAGGAAAACACTGAGTCAGCACTAAGAAAATGCTGAGTCAGCACCGTGGAAAACAAAAGCAGTACCTTGAAGCCTAAGACCTGGCTTAAAACATGTAAAGCAGTAAAACATGTAGCAAGAGGTAACTGAGCCAGACAGAGAGCAGAAATGCAAAGCCAACCAGCTAAAACAAGTGTGTGCAGTAGACTGGAAAAAGAGCTGTGGGTGTCACGCTGCGGAGGGAATGCCCCTCCTCATGGGGTCAGCTAGTTCTCAACAGCAGGTGCACATCGCCACGGGAGAATGAGGGCCCGTCTCTCCAGATTTTCCAAAATGTCAAGAGAAGAGTAAAATCTAGGTTGGAAAACTAGATTTTTTTTATGAGGAATCTAATTTTTGCAAGTTTCCTACTCATGTTTATTATGTACTGGGCAAACCAGATGTATCTCAGAGTTAAGTCTGTGCGTGGGCTCCCTGACTTCTGAGTTACAGAACTCGGCGTGGAGCTTCAGGAGAGGACCAGCAGTCATTTTTATTATGTTGGTCATCTGCAATTATTTCATCAAAAAGAAAGCACTAACGACATGCATAGCTACTTAAGTCCTAGCATCTTTTTTTAAAAGATTTTATTTATTTATTTGAGAGGTAGAGTTATAGACAGTGAGAAGGAGAGACAGAGAGAGAGGTCTTCCATCTGTTGGTTCACTCCCCAACTGGTCGCAACAGCTGGAGCTGCGCCAATCCAAAGCCAGGAGCCAGGTGTCTCTTTCCGGTCTCCCACGTGGGTGCAGGGGTCCAAGGACCTGGGCCATCTCCTACTGCTTTCCCAGGCCACAGCAGAGAGCTGGATTAGAAGGGGAGCAGCCAGGACTAGAACCAGCGCCCATACGGGATGCCAGCACCGCAGGTGGAGGCGCTATGCCACAGCGTTGGCCCCTTTGTCCTAGCATCTTAACTGCTAGCTTAGATGCCTACCCCTAGAAAGAGAACTGAAACACAGGACTCCACAAGACCCATTAGCACACGAGTTGGAAATTGAATGCAGGTCTTTTTCTTTTTTAAAATTTTATTTTTATTTATTTGAAGGGCAGAGTGTCAAAGAGAGAGAGAGGAAAAGGCATAACTTGACAGAGACAGAGAGATCTTCCATCTGCTGGCTCTCTCCCTAAATAGATATAACAACTGGGGCTGGGCCAGGGTAAAGCCAGGAGCCCAGATCTCCTTCTGGATCGCCCATGTGGGTTCAGGGGCCGAAACAATCAGGCCATCCTCTGCTACTTTCCCAGGCACGTTAGCAGGAAGCTGAATCAGAAGCAGAGGGGCCAGAACTTGAACTGGTGCTCCCATAAGGGATGCTGGCAGCTTAACCCTCTGTGCCACAGCCCCAGCCCCTTAAGCCAAGTGTTTTTTTTTTTTAATTTTTAAAATTTTTATTTATTTGCAAGAGTTGCAGAGAGAGAGAGAGAGATATCTTCCATCTGCTGGTTCACTCCCAAAATGGCCACAATGGAGAGAATCGAGCCAATCAAGCGCCAGGAGCCAGAAACAACTTCTGGGTCTCCCACCTGGGTACAGGGGCCCAAGGACTTAGCCATCCTCTGTTGTTTTCCCAGGCACACCAGCAGGGAGCTGAGGCCAGGTCTTTTGACAGAAATCCCACTCCTGCCACTCCATAACCATGCAGAGAAGAATGGCAAATCCTTAATAGAAAGACAAAAAGCTCCAGCAATAGTCATGACCTTTACTTCCCCATAAAATTGTGAAAATCAGCACTTGGGTCCAGTATTAGAGCATCCGCGGAGTGATTATTAGCTACAGTCTCAACAGAAGACCTAGGTGACTCAGCCAAACAATGAACTTCCTTTTGTGAAACTGAACAAAGAGGCATCGTGGCCTCCCGCAGACATGCAGCTCTGCAAAACCATCGAGAAACAGTGCCTCAAAGAAGGCGACATCGTATGGCAGGCAGAAGTCAAGTCTCATGAGCTCCGAGCAAGTCAGAATCTCAACAGAAACTGTGCTCGGTTTCCCAATCACTGATGCTAAAACTGTCTTCCTTGCGGCTTCAGATGCAACCATAATGCTGTGTGCAGCTGTGTGGGGAGCAGTCTCCTTCCGGCGCACTGGCTAGCCTCTGCAGGAGCTTGCTCCCCTCAGGCTTCCTCCACCACGTTGCCAGGGAGGGTCCCAATAGGAGATTCTACCACAACGCTTCCCAAACCTCACTGGAGTGCTGGCTTAAGAACACACAGGCATGTATGTGGTATTAAACGCTTTGTGGGAAGCTCGTATTCCACCCCAGGGTGCCTGCATTCCAACTCTGGTTCCATGTCTTTTTTTGAAAATTTTCTTTGACTTCCTTTCTTTCTTTTTAAATTTATTTGACACATAGTTAGTGAGAGAGAGAAAAATGCTGCGGTCAACACACTGCACTGATCTGAAGGCAGGAGCCAGGTGCTTCTCCTGGTCTCCATGCGGGTGCAGGGCCCAAGGACCTGGGCCATCCTCCACTGCACTCCCGGGCCCAGCAGAGAGCTGGCCTGGAAGAGGGGCAACCGGGACAGAATCCGGCGCCCGGACCGGGACTAGAACCCGGTGTGCCGGCACCACAGGCAGAGGATTAGCCCATTGAGCTGCGGCGCCGGCCAGAAATCTACTTTTAATCCTTTTCGGTTTGTTTCTCTGCTAAACAGACCTTAGTGGACAACTCCTTATGTCGGGTTCTGCAGCCGTGGGAGTTGAAGATACTCGGGGGCACTCATCCACAGGTTGGAGAAAGAGCCGACTTTTCTGTGTGCATGATGGAAGTTCTGTTTAAAAAAGGAATCTAGGAGCTCACTAAGAGCTTCGTGTCTCATCTGGAGTGCAGTCGTCTCACAGCCCCATCCCAGAGCTTTCCAAAGGCGTCTCGTGCTCTGAGCATCGCTGAGAAATTGCCTGCTGGTTGCTATGCCCTGGGTCCGTGTGTTTGTCACACACGCGCCTTTAAGTGCAGTTGTCAGCTTTTCAGGCTGTTGAGGCTGATACCCCTGAACTTCCGTTCACTCTCATCTCATAACAAGAGGCGGGTTCTACCCTTTGGCTGAATGACCACACACGGTCCACTGCTTTTCTCACTGTCAGCCCCAATGAGTTCTCCGTGTAGCAGTTTCTGAGCCCGGACACATCCCCACACCTGGCACAGGGCTTCTCAGGAGTCTCGATGCCACAAACTCCTTCCCCAGTGACCCACCGTAGTCAAGATCAGAGAAGAATTCGGACATGTTCAAATTGTCAAGGTAGGGCTTTTGCAATATTTTAAAAGATGTATTTTATTTGAAAGGCTGAGTGTATTCAAAAGGCAGAGAGAGATGGTGCAGTAGAGAGATTATCCATCTGCTGGTTCACTCCCCGAATGGCCACAACAGCAGGGTGGGGCCAGGCCACACTCAGGAGCCAGGAGCCAGGAACCTCTTCCAGGTTTCCCGTGTGGGTGGCAGGAACCCAAGTCCTGGGGCTGTTACCTGCTGCCTTCCAGGGCCTGCAATAGCAGGAAATTGGATTGGAAGTGGAAGAGCCAGGTCTCAACGCAGGCACTCTGACATGCGCTGTTGGGAGCCCCAAGAGGCAGCTTAGCCACAGGGCCATGGTGCCTGCCCCAGGAGCATTGTTCTGAAAGCACTTGGATTTGGTGAAAATTCCCGACAACCCCTCCTCTGTGTGGTTTGACCCAGGCCTCTTTGGGGGCTTCTTCCCCTGCGCCTTTGGTGTAGACTTGCCTCCTACTTAAAAGAACACTGCCTGTGTAGACCCAATATGGCCAGGGGGACTCCGTGTCAGACCTGCGGTGGCTTCCCAGGGAGTCATGTGGGCGGCGCGCTGTGGGCACAGCACAGACGCCTGGGCCCTCTGCAGCCTGCCTGGATCTCCCCAGGCACTTCCTAGGCCTCATACCTTGATGCCCGTCTTCGTGCTGCTGTCCTCCTACAATCTTTAAGTGATGTGCAGGGGCCACGTGACTATCTATATTTGGGAATGCCTTCATAGAAGGATCTGGCATTGACTCAATAGATGCATCTCTGAGCTGAGTAGGTGAGCGGAGACCAGTGCAGGGCCCTTCACCTGTCCCGGCTATACTGGGAGTCAGATGCAGGACCCTGAAAATCTGCAGGATTTGTCACCCGACAATGTCCTAGACAGATGGGCAAGAACAGGTGTGCAGAGGAGCCCCTCAGAGCTGGTACGTTTGCCTTATAGGCAAATCCTAAGTCAATGTCTCTTCGTTTGAGAAAGATTGGGTTCATTAAATGTGCCAAGCGCTCATCCAGATACAGCAGTGACCAGAGCAAATCAAAATTCCCATCTTTGTGGCTCTTGCCTTCTTTTTTCTTTCACTAAACTTTTTTTTTTTTTTTGACAGGCAGAGTGGACAATGAGAGAGAGAGAGAGAGAGAGAGAGAGAGAAAGGTCTTCCTTTACCCTTCCTTCACCCTCCAATGGCCGCCGATGGCAGGAGCCATGTGCTTCCCCTGGTCTCCCATGAGGTGCAGGGCCCAAGCACTTGGGTCATCCTCCACTGCCTTCCCGGGCCACAGCAGAGAGCTGGCCTGGAAGAGGGGCAACCGGGACAGAGAATCCGGCGCCTCAACCGGGACTAGAACCGGGTGTGCCGGCGCCGCATAGTGGAGGATTAGCCTGTTGAGCCACGGCGCCGGCCTCACTAAACTTTTATTTCCATTTAACTTCAGAATTAAAGTTGCAAAAGTGGTACAAAGAATTCTTGAATACCCTCCACCTAGATTGTCCAAATATTGTAATTTTTCCACACCTGCTTTATTTTCTCTCTGTCCTCTGTTTATCTGGCTATCTGTTCTATTTTTTTTTTTCAGACTAAGCCACAAACTGGCACCCGAGGTACCCCTTAATACTGTAGTGTGTATTTCCTAAAAGCAAGGACCTCCTAACCACAATTCAGATCTCAAAAACAGGAATTTGACATTTATATGGTGCTATTAGCTAGTCCCTGGGCTGCAGCGCATCGTTGGGACATCACTTACAGGGAAAGAAAATCAGTCTATGATCATGGGCTGTATCTGACAGACTCACCTCTCCAATAGCCTACGATACGCATCCGTTTCTCCATCTTTACCTTGTCCGTCATGACCTTGAGCTTTTGTAGGACTACGGGTCAAATATTTTACAGAACACTCCTCAGTTTGCTTTCTCAGCTGTCTCCTCAGAACCAGATCAGGATGATGCATTTTTGGGCACAAAATCCCGATAAGTGACACTATGATGGCCATGCAAATCATAGAGAATGCACAAGACGTGGGCTTGTCCCATCTCAGGGGAAGTGCCATGGGTGAATTTTGATCACTTGCTTTAGATGTTCCCCACTGTGAAGTGGCTACGTTCTGGTCACAATGAATAGGTATCACATAGGGAGTTATAAATCTCCCGTTCCTCGCTGACTCTCCTCCCTCTAACTGTCACACCCATTGAAGAGTCTTACAAGAATCACTTACGACTGTGGTGGTTGTCGGGGTAGGTGGGGCCAACAAGCTAATGGAAGACAACCTCACTGTAACTCAATACAAGTGCGACGTGTGGGCAGATGGTGAGTGCTGGAGAAAACATAAAGCAAGAAAGAGGAGTAACGCCACTGAAGGCTTCTAACAGAATAAAGAAGTGAAGGCCAAGTGAGGGTCCCCTCCGGGAGAAACCCGGGAAGGGCAATGTGCTAGAGCCACGCCAAGTTCTCAAAGCACAGCTTTTATGGAATGTTCCAGAAAAGGCAGGGGTCAATGTGAGAGTCATGTGAGTGGGAGGTAGAAGGGACGAGAGACGACGAACAAGAGGTCAGAGCACCAGCAAGGCTAGACACGCCCACGCCTCACATACTGTTGAAGGGACTGTTTAGCTTTCACTCTAGGCTGGAAAACCACTGAAGTGTTTGAAACCAAGACGTGACCTGATGGGCTGTTGCTCCTGGAAACGAGGCGCTGTCCCATGCCATGGAGAGCAGTGTATCAGCAGTGTATACCAGCTCTCGCTGGTATAAAGGAATGAGCCTTCCTCCGTGGCGCTGTAGTCAGAGTTAATGTGAAAATACACAGAGCCTGGCAAGTAATAAATGCCCAACAGATAGCTTTGATTATTTCTGTTCTTATCACCAAAGTGATCCAGCTGCTTCCCCAGGTCCGGGACATGTTTAGTGGTCTCCTGGGTTTGCTCCACTGCCTGGCTTCTCAGCTCTTCTTGTTCCTCTCATTAATAAAATGTCTTACTCTTCTTCTTTAATAACTATTTTTTTGACAGGCATAGTGGACAGTGAGAGAGAGAGAGAGACAGAGAGAAAGGTCTTCCTTTACTGTTGGTTCACCCTCCAATGGCCACTGCAGCCAGCACACCGCACTGATCTGAAGCCAGGACCAGGTGCTTCCTCCTGATCTCCCACACGGATGCAGGGTCCCAAGCACTTGGGCCATCCTCCACTGCCTTCCCGGGCCACAGCAGAGAGCTGGCCTGGAAGAGGGGCAACCGGGACAGAATCCGGCGCCCCAACTGGGACTAGAACCCGGTGTGCCAGCACCGCAGGCAGAGGATTAGCCTTTTGAGCCGTGGCGCCAGCCTAATAACTATTTTCTTAAGATTTATTTATTTATTTGAAAGGCAGAGTTACAGAAAGTCAGAGGGAGAGAGAGAGAGAGAGAGAGAGAGAGGTAGGTCTTCCATCCTCTGGTTCACTCTCCGGATGGCTGCAATGGACAGAGCTGCATTGGTCCAGGGCCAGGAGCCAGGATTTCTTTCAGGTCTCCCACGTGGGTGCAGGGGCCCAAGGACTTGGGCCATCTTCTACTGCTTTCTCAGACCATAGTGGAGAGCTGGAACGGAAGTGGAGCAGCCAGGACTTTGAACCAGCTCCCATATGGGATGCCAGCACAGCAGGTGGCGGCTTTACCTGCTACACCACAGCTCTGGCCCCAAATGCCTTACTCTTCCGTCACGAACACACTGGGGTTCTTCACTCTGTGACTGGGCCACCAAGCCTCTGAAACTCTATGCCACGTGTCATCAATGAGGGAACCTCAGAAAGCTCATGGGAAAATTGAATGAAAAGGGGAGTTTCTTTTGGTGCAAAAACAATTGAAATCCATGCATTTCCAATGAATTGTTTGAAAAACCCTTGTATGCAAAGTGTCCTATCTGAGGGTCTTCAAAAAGTTCATAGAAAATGCAAAATTATGCATGGATTTCAAAAAGTTCTGCAACTAAAAAGAAACTTCTCTCTTCATTTCATTTTTCTGTGAACTCTTGGCAAACTCTCATAGGCATATGTACAGTAATGTGCATGGGTGGGGGGTCTCTCATGACTCCAGAATGTTCTGGAGGAAGGAGTGCTTAGCTGAATTGTAGAGACAGAGTTCCTGCAAACAGCTTGGAAAATTGCTCCCTTTAGGGCCCTCTGGGAAGTCACTTGGTATTTGGTGGATACCAGTCAGTGGGGAGTCAGCTTCTCAGAGCCTGGGCTGCAGCCTGGTTTGGCAGGAAGGAATTCTGTGATTCATTAGGTCACCTGTCACTCAGGACTGTGAAGAACAAATGAATACGCCACTATCAACCACGCCTATCGTAACTATGCCAGGACCCAAAGCTGATAGACACGTGTGTGTGGCTGGACCCTCAAGTCCCTGAGCCTAGACTGTGAGTCCACTCACATGGATGCTACTCTAAGTGTGGCTCGTATTGTACCTACTTCAATGTTCCCATCAGCACCATGATGTTAGAGTAGCAATTCTTTCTGCAAAGTGTTGGGATGCTAACCCGGTCTCTACAGATTATGTGTGGACACTTCAATCAGTTACTCAAAATCCCCAAAGGCCCTCCCCTGGGGAAGAAGCCCCGGCTCTCCGATGGCTGTCTTGTCACAGTCGGTCAGCTGGTTTGCTCAGCTCTCCTGGTGGACTTGTTAAGCTCCTTGGTGCTTCCTGTTTCTCTCAGGTGAGAAAGCATCGGCTTGCTCAGTCCTGGCTTGCAGTCTGTTATTCTGGATACCCATAGAATTCATGGTCAAACTTTATCCTGGGGGCCTGTGTTGTGGCATAGCTGGTTAAGCTGCTGTCTGTGACACTGGCATCTCATATGGGCACCAGTTCGAGCCTCGACTGCTCCACGTCTGCTCTAGCTTCCTGCTAATGCGCCTAGGAAAGCAGTGTAAGATGGTCTAAGTGCGTGGGCCCCTGCCACCCATGTGGGAGACCTGGATGGAGTTCCTGGCTCCTGGCTTTAGCATCGCCCAGCCCTGATCATCGCTGTCATTTGGGGAATGAATCAGTGGATGAACGATCGCTCTCTCTCCATCTCTCTGTCTCTCTCTTTCTCTGTAACTCCGTCTTTCAAATAAGTAAACAAATCTTAGAAAAAGAAGTTTAGTTTTTACCTGGAAATGGCTGCTCTCTGGAAAAGTCCTGTCTCCCAAGAGTTGTCTGAGGATGTGTGAGTAAGATGTCACAGCCATCTGCATGACCAGGTGACAGTGGCTCGATCTCTCTCACAGCTATGTTGGCTGCACGCAATGCAAATGCCTCTTTTTTGGGTGAACCATGCTTTAGTGCGTGGCTTGGTAGGAGCAGGTACAGAATCTCAGTGTTTGTCTCCCGATGGCTTCGCAGAGTCAGGATATAGGGGTGTCTGCACATTCTTCTTCCTTCGCTACATCATGAGAAGTCACTGTTGTCTCTCTCCTCCAAGCAATGGTGTCTCCCTAAAGGTCTGAGCCCAGCTTGCCTCTGAATTTGATGTCAAAGCAGCCCTAGAGAGATTAGCCTGTGGCTAATTTGTGCCTTCCGCAGGGAAGAAAGAGACTGTTCTTGCTTTCTGCCCTTTAGAGATGCTTCCCCTGGCCTGTTTGGTGAGTCGGTGACATTGGTAACAGAAGATAACTCAGCAAACCTACAGAGATGCCACTGATTCCCAGCCCCCACGCCACCTCACAACAGTGCCTCACACATAATGATGAATATTGATGAATTTCAAATGAACGTGAAGCAGGGTGAGGCTGTAACCTAGGAGACTCGTCAGGATCTTGGTGGTGGTCCAGGCTGTTTCTGACAGATTGTACTGAGCCATGGGTGATATTTGACCTCAATTTTTAATAAGTGACAATTCGGTTGTAAGTCAGGGGAAGGAATGGAAGTTTTGCTATTTGGAGCAAGATAATTTTTCCTAAAAGATAAAAGTATACACTGTTAAATTTTAACTGGTTTATTCATTCATTCATTCATTCATTCATTTTTTTCCTGTTCACCCCCCCCACACCTTTTCAAATTTTCCACAGGTCAAGTTCACAGTTTATTACAAAGACTGAAATGAGATACTCACCTACCAAGTGCCATCTCACCTCAGCTTTCAAAAACTAGTGCAAAATGGCCAAATGACTTCAAAAAATTTAATTTCTAGTTTCTTTTTGTAAAAATAAAACATTTCAAGGGGCCAGTGCTGTGGCATAGTGGGCTAAGCCTCCACCAGCGGTGCCAGCATCCTATATGGACACTGGTTCAAGTCCTGGCTCCTCCTCTTCCAATCCAGCTCTCTGCTATGGCCTGGAAAAGCAATGGAAGATGGCCCAAGACTTTGGGCCCCTGCACCCAAGTGGGAGACCCAGAAGAAGCTCCTGGCTTCTGGCTTTGGATCAGCTCAGCTCCGGCCATTGAGGCCATTTGGAAAATGAACAAGCAAATGGAAGACTTTTCAAATTAAAAGAGAGAGAGAAAGAGAGAGAGAGAGAGAAAAAAAAAACATTTCAGTTGACTTAATACTTCATAAATGTTAATATTTATAAATAACGATCAACCAATGGCACCTCTGGTGCCTATGCAATAGTCAATAAATGTTCTCTACACTGAAAAATACATTTGATAAAACATATGGGGCCTCTGCTGTGGCGCAACAAGTAAAGCCGCCACCTGAGAGGCTGGCATCCCATATGAGCACTGGTTGGAGTCCCAGCTGCTCCATGTCCAATCCAGCTCCCTGTTAATGCTCCTGGGAAAGCAGCAGAACACGGCCCGAGTGCTTGGGCCCCTGTACCCACTGGGGGACAAGGATGACATTCCCGGCTCCTGGCTTCAGCCTGGCCCAGCCCTGGCTTTTGCAGCCATTTGAGGGCAATAACCAGCAGGATGGAAGATATCTCTCTCTTTCCCTCTCTCTGCCTTTCCAGTAAAGTTAAAAATCTAATACATAAATAAATTTACATGGCATCACTCTAAGTGAATAACAGATGGTAAAACCAAACCACAATTATATGAACTGAGATTACTTGGACCTTTGTAACAGACATTTTTCATATGTTGGCTTGGTTATGCTCCAGTAAAATAACAACCCCAAAATACCAGTGCCTTGAAGCAAAACGAGTTTCCCCCTAGCAGTGTCTGCCACAGGCCTGGGCAGCTGTCCAGGACAGCTGTCTTCTCAGCCGTGTTGTCAAGAGCGAGATGGAGCACTCCCACACCAATAATTACAGGCCTAGGTGGCAATAGTTGCTTCCCCCAAAAAGTCATGGCCCAGAATTATTCACAAATTGTTCCCTAAGTGAAAGTCAAAACGGAACAAAGCAGACTAATTTCCTTTTTTTTTTTTTTAAGATTTATTTATTTATTTGAAAGTCAGAGTTACACAGAGAGAGGAGAGGCAGAGAGAGAGAGGTCTTCCATCTGATGGTTCACTCCCCAATTGGCCACAACGGCTGGAACTGTGCCAATCCGAAGCCAGGAGCCAGGAACTTCTTCAGGGTCTCCCATGCAGGTGCAGGGGTCCAAGCACTTGGGCCATCCTCTACTGCTATCCTAGGCCACAGCAGAGAGCGGGATCAGAAGAGGAGGAGCTGGGACTAGAACCAGCGTCCATGTGGGATGCTGGCGCCGCAGGCAGAGGATTAGCCAAGTGAGCCGCCAGGCCCAAGATGGAGTATTTTGATCACCACCTTCAGACACACTGGTGGCAGTGAATGGGCCCAGCTCTGGCACTGGGCGTGGATAGGAGAGTGGAAGGGTAATATGGTTCTAAATTCCACCACCTTGGTTTCTGATTCCCGGAGTCTCATTTGGATCCTGCTTCGGTGAGTTAATCCTGGGATAACTCAATAAAGCAATCATGTTTATTGAGCATGAGCTGCTTCTGGTCTCAGTTGAAAAGGTCCTCAGTTGAAAGAGGTCATTTGGGGACACTCCCCATGAGTCGGGACTACAGATGACTCAGGATTGCCGCATTTCCCAGGGTGCAGCCTGAACACAGGGCTATCAGAGGGCGCGGCCTGCCATCTCCTCGATGGCAGGCAGTGAATCCTGCAGGTCCAAGTGGTGGCTGAGCTGGGCATGATCAGCTCGTTTGTGTGCTTCTGGTTGGCAGTGGAGGAGGCCCAAGTCCTTGGGCCCTGCACCCACATGGGAGACCTGGCTCTTGGCTTTGGATCAGGGCAGCACCAGCCGTAGCAGCCATTTGGGGGGTGAACCAATGGAAGGAAGACCTTTCTCTCTCTCTCTCTGTAACTCTACCTGTTAAATAAATAAATCTTAAAAAAAATACTCCATCTTTTTTTTAATATTTTAATTATTTATTTGAGAGGGAGAGAGAAAGAGAGAGAGAGAGAGAAAGGGAGAGAGAGAGGTCTTCCATCCGCTGGTTCACTTCCCAGATGGCCACAAAGCCCAGAGCTGAGCCGATCTGAAGCCAGGAGCCAGGATCCAGGAGCTTCTTCCGGGACTCCTACTTGGGACATCTTCACCTGCTTCTCCAGGCCATAGTAGAGAACTGGATCGGACGAGGAACAGCTGGGACTTGAACCAGCGCCCACATGGGATTCCAGCGCCTCAGGCAGAGGCTTAGCCCACTGTACCACAGTGGCCCCAAAATACTCCATCTTCACTTTGTGCAACATGATCCCTCCTCCGTGGGGCTAAACCACGGGTTGAGAAGGTGCCAGTCTGTTCACCAGGGGTAAGATGTCTGACGTGAAGTACATCAGCCCTGGGTGTCCTCTTCCACTTAATGTTACATTTTTGAACCCACTCACGCTGCTGCAGACAGCTGAGGCGCTCACACTCACTGCACTATATTTTTTGTCTAAATGCTTACTTAGTCACACCATCTTACTTTTGTCTCGGTGCCTGGAAGACTTTTATCTCTCCTTTGATTTTTAAAGGGTCTCTGTATTATGTTCCAGCCAATTTGGATAAGAGTTCTAGCTATATGTACCTGTTTATTAATTTATGTTAAAGACTTATTTATTTATTTATTTGAAAGGCAGAGTCACAGAGAAAGGGAGAGACAGAGAGGCGGAGAAGTCTCCCATCCGCTGGTTCACTCCCTGAATGGCCACAATGCTGGAGCTGAGCCGATCCGAAGCCAGGAGTCAGGAGCTTCTTCCAGGTCTCCTGCTATACCACATCATTGCCCCTATCTTTTTATTCTTAAGTTTGATATGAAAACTTTTGTGTTTTAACTGAGATATTTAATGTTAGTGCTGATATGTATGGTTGGAAATCTGCTATCTTGTTTTCTGTTTATCTCTTTTTCTCCTTCGCTCTCTTTAACCCTCTTCCTTCTTGACTTCTTCAGGATTCATTGAGACTCCCATTTTACTTCACCCCTCCCATGGGAGATTTTTATGTATATTTATTTGAGAGGCAGAGAGAGAAAGAGAGATTCCATCCACTGGTTCACTCCCAAGTACCAGCAATGGACTGGACCAGACCAGGTTAAACTCAGGAGCTGAGAATTCCAGCCAGGTCTCCCAGGTGGGTGGCAGGAGCCCCATTCCTTGAGCCATCACAACTGTCTTCCAGGGTCTGCATTTTGCAGGGAGCTGGAGTCAGCAACTGGAGCCAGGAATCAAGCCCAAGTACCCCAACGTGGAAGGGGTTATCTTAGCCACTAGACTGCATGCCTGCTCCCAGGACATTTTTTTAAGCATGGAATTCTACATCAAACTATGAAAGTGAGAGCAAAGGGGCCGGCGCTGTGGCTCAGCGGGTTAACACCCTGGCCTGCAGTGCGGGCATCCCATATGGACGCCAGTTTGAGACCTGGTTGCTCCACTTCCGATCCAGCTCTCTGCTATGGCCTGGGAAAGTGGTAGAAAATGGCCCAAATCCTTGGGCCCCTGCATCCGATGCATGGGAGACCTGAAAGAAGCCTCTGCCTCATGGCTTTGGATCAGCATAGTTCCTGCCATTGCAGCCAACTGGGAAGTGAAACATCAGATGGAAGACCTCTGTCTCTCTCTCTCT
This sequence comes from Sylvilagus floridanus, assembly GCA_949820135.1. Taxonomy (NCBI): domain Eukaryota; kingdom Metazoa; phylum Chordata; class Mammalia; order Lagomorpha; family Leporidae; genus Sylvilagus; species Sylvilagus floridanus. The sequence goes on from OX463238.1 coordinate 89,206,787, forward strand.
CTCTCTTTCTCTGCCTCTCCTTTCTCTGTGTAACTCTGATTTGCAAATAAATAAATAAATCTTTAAAAAAAAAAAGTGAGAGCAATGAATAAAAGTATTTTCAGACCTCATCTCTGCCCCATCTCTGCCTTAGGCCGTTGCCTTCAAGTGTGATCTAGCCAAAGGAGTGACTAAATCATGAAAGAAGATGACCTGGAACCTAGAAAACCCCAGGGAGAGATAAAAGGGAGCTTGAGATGGCTGGACACACTGCAGGTGCAGACAACAATTGTTCCTCATTGGAGCAAGAGGGTGAAGGTATCCAGGGACAACAGAATCCCAAAGATCTAAAAACCAGCACTGAGACAATGTAGGGAGGCAAGAAGACAAAGAAAAAAGGCCTGACCCCAGCAGTTAACTTCGCCATTATTTATCACCAACTCTATTTTATGAGTGATTTCACAGTTTGCCCAAGGTTGCTGAACAACCCATAATAACAAGCCCTATTTCCTTGTAGGGCTGCTATTGGGATCCAGTCAGTTAATGATTGCAGAGTGATTTGAAAAGTAGCCAGCAATTAGTAAAGGCTACATCAGTTTTACACAGGGATAAAAGAAAGTGAGCTTGGCTATGCCCTTAACAATTGTCGCATAGTCACAGTAATGTTAATATTGCTTTTTTAATTACTTAGATTCAATCACTAGGCAAAGTACAACTTACTTAATTGTGGCTATAGACTCAAATATTAGACATGTAATTATTTTTTAAAGACTTTTTATTTATTTGAGAGGTAGAGTTACAGACAGTGAGAGGGAGAGACAGAAAGGGCTTCCATCCGCTGGTTCACTCCCCCAATGACTGCAATGGCCAGAGCTGGGCTGATCCAAAGCCAGGAGCCAGGAGCTTCTTATGGGTCTCTCATACAAGTGCAGAGGCCCAAGGACTTGGGCCATCTTCTAGTGCTTTCCCAGACCACAGCAGAGAGCTGGATTTAAAGAGGAGCTGCTGGGACTAGAACCAGTGCCCATATGGGATGCCGGTGCTGCAGGTGTTATGCCCGCAGTCCGTGGTCCCCCGAAATCAACCACCAGAGACCAAAGTTGAAGCCAATTAGCAGGGTCGTTTTTATTACGAGTTCGAACCTCTCAGTGCCTCCAGAAGAGGAAGCCCCCCAAGAAACCCCGAGCCCAATTCTAACAGAGCTTTTATTATCCTGTACAAGCAGGCTTTAGGGGAATGCTTAGGTCAAGTTGACACTTCTGATAAGATACCTGCTGCCAACTCCAGGGTAGGGGCTGGTTGTTATCTCAAGCTTTAAACCTCCCTTTCACATTCCTGGACCTGGGTCAGGGTAGAGTCATGTCTGGCCAGATGGAGGAAAGGGGGAGTGTAGGACAGCAAGGGCCAGGAACAGGCAGTGGTGCGGTTTGTACAACAATCAACTTATTGTAGTTACTGGATTACTTAGCTCAACATCCAACATAATACATGTATGAGGTCAAGGACACTTAGCATTGCTTATTATTACTACTAGTTGCCTAATAAGCTAATGTGATTACACTTTAGGTTACATTAAAATAATGATGATATTTTCTAGTAAAAGCTGGTTGTGCCAGTGTCTTCTCACAGGCCAGGGCTTTAACCTGCTGCACTACAGCACCAGCCCCACAGTTGTTAAATTCTTTTTTTAAAAAGCTTTATTTATTTTATTTGAAAGTCAGAGTTACACAGAGAGAGGAGAGGCAGAAAGAGAGGTGTCCCATCTGATGGTTCACTCCCCAATTAGCTGCAACGGCCAGAGCTGCACTGATCCGAAGCCAGGAGCCAGGAGCCGCCTCCGGGTCTCCCATGTGGGTGCAGGGGCCCAAGGACTTGGGCCATCTTCTACTGCTTTCCCAGGCCATAGCAGAGAGCCGGATAGGAAGTAAAGCAGCCAGGTCTCAACTGGCACCCATATGGGGATGCTGGTGCTTCAGGCTAGGGCGTTAACCTGCTGCGCCACACCTGGCCCCTGTCAAATTCTTAAGTAGCTCATTAGCAGGTTCACTTGTTCTCACCTTAAAGAAAGATTCCGTTTCTCTGTGATGTGAACAACAGGTCAGAATGTTGGAACAAATAGTTTCAGTTTTAAGGAGTAGCAGGTTACTAGCTGTCCCAAGGAGCCCCAGACCTAGTTATTTCTCTGTCTTATTATTTTCTTTCTTTATTGGCTGAGAATTGCCATTTTGTATAGTGTTTAAAGCATTCTGAAACCTCAGGAAGCTTCTACCATAACCACGGTTTCTGATACACCATGGGTGTCCTTCCCAAGTTGGAACGGGGAAGAAACTAAGAATCAGTAAACTCCCGAGATACTGGGGAGGAGGTTCAGGATCTCTGGGGATACAAGGAACCAATGGTAGAGCTGAGTCAGGGCCCAGCGTTGGGACACAGCAGGTAAAGCCAACACCTGCAGTTCCATAAAGGCGCAGGCTTGAGTCCCAGTTGCTCCACTTTCGATCCTGCTCCCTGCTAATGCACCTGGGAAAGCCATGGATTATGGCCCAGGTCCTTGAGCCCCTGCACCCACATGGGAGACCCAGAAGAAGTTCCTGGCTCCTGGCTTCAGCCTGGCCCAGCCTTGGCCAGTGAAGCCATTTGGGGATGAAACCAGAGGATGTAAGGTCTCTGTCTCTCTCTGATTTTCAAATAAAATGAATCTTTAAAAAAAAAAAAAGAGCTGAGTCCAACAGTCCTGGTGATATTGTTAGGTAGGAAGTCAGATATGAGTTTATGTGTGTGTGACATAAAGGCCTAAAGAGTTGACATCTAGGTCCAGCATATGCATCTCAAAGTCATCCCAATAACGTTTCAGGGGCAGCCCAGTATCTGCATCCTTCCCTGCCCCTCTACCAGACAACCTGCCAGGTGGGGGTCCCCGTCCCTTCTGCCTGATAATCTTCCAGATGCAGCCCAGCATCTGCACTTCAAACACCCTGCTCAGATCCCAATCCTTCAGGGGGTCTTGCTCACCCTTCCTCTAAACCCAGGGCAGTGCCAGCTAGGCTTCCTCCTGTCTGATAACTTCTGGGGGAAAACTCAGATAGGAGTTTCTAGTATTTACACCCATGAAGACTTTTGTTTCAGGAGATGTGAAAAGACAAAGACCCATTTCCTTAAAAACCCCCAGCCTCAGCCTCAACCGGACTGCGCGTTCAGCCCTCTGCTCTCTGCTGAACTGCCTGCCTGTCCTGCCCAGGTGTACTCTCTCCACTCAGCCATGTAACCTTGCTCCTCCCCTAGTCCGAGTGACTGGACACTCTCAGGTTCTGTCTGGAGAGGTGCCCAGCCGTTCTTACGGATGTCCCTTCCCTAATAAACTTTGCTACTTTACTTTCCACCACTCTCTGTCTCACGTCTGAATTCTTTCTTGCACGAAGACATGAACCCTGCCAATCACAGGTATCAGTATGAAGCCAGCAAAGTGAGAAGCACCGAGGAAGATCCCAAGCTCTTGCTGAGCCAATGGATAGTGACAGAAGGACACACTGCGGCAAGGACAAGGCCAGCGGAGGTGGACGAGGATTGGGCTGTGAAGAAGGAAAGCCAGAGCCAGCATCATGGCTCACTTGGTTAATCCTCCGCCTGCGGTGCCAGCATCCCATATGGGTGCTGGGTTCTTGCCCCGGTTGCCCCTCTTCCAGTCCAGTTCTCTGATGTGACCCAGGAAGGCAGTGGAGGATGGCCCAAGTGCTTGGGCCCTGCACCCACGTGGGAGACCAGGAAGGAGCACCTGGCTCCTGGCTTCAGATCGGCACAGCTCCGGCCATAGTGGCCATTTGTGGGGTGAACCAACGGAAGGAAGACCTTTATTTCTGTCTATCTTTCTCATTGTCTCACTTTATCTGTCAAATAAAAAAATTCTTTATGTAAATGTTCATCACAGATTAGAAAGGTGAGAAGAGCATATAACTGAGGCTGGCCTGTGGGGCTGGAAGTTCATGGGCCCCTTCAGACACAAGTAGAATGTTCTTCAAAAGCAAGCTGTCAGCTGTGGCTGGAAAGCCTGTCTCCAGGCCAACTGGCATCTCCCTCACTAAGATTCTTGTGCTGTGTGTGAGACCTTGCGGCCTTAAGTCACACCTTCAGGGTGGGGGCGATCTTTCACCCAGAGCTGGCAGGGAAGGGGCTGAGCCCCTGGGGAGAGTCAGACTGGTTCCAGGAGATCCAGGCCATCTTGTGTGACCTCATGGCTTTAAATCACACCTCCAGGGTGGCTGCAGTCTTCCACCCAGAGCTAACAGAGGAGGGGACTGAGCCCCTAAGGAGATGGACAATCTCCATGAGCCCCCCGCCATCTCCATGAGCCCCAAGCCACTCAACGTACTGATGTGAAACCCTCTATCCAATGGGCACCCCCAGTAGGATAACCCAACAAACAGATAGTAATACCTCAAAAGTCCAGGACACTTCCTCAAAGCCAGTGTCCACTTGGGCTCTCTGCCTGGTCTCCTCTTGGACCAGACGCTTTCTCTGTCACTTGCCAATCAAATAAGTTTCTGCCTCTTTGCAAATTGTTTTCCAGCTTTTAATTTCTATACTAAGCTGAGAAAAAGAATCCACAAGACTCACTCCAGCAACTGCCCTCCCCTCTGTGACCAGTAACAATAATCATCGTTTCTTTAGAAATGAATGGATATATCGCTTCTCGGCCTTTTGGCTAAGATCTAGTATAGAAATGAATGGATAACAGTGTACACTGAATTTATTCCTTTTTAACTTTCGTGTCATTCCTGAAGGCTGTCACTCACAGGGAACTGGAGGCAGAAGTTGAAAATATAGGAGTAAATGCTTTCCCTACTGGGTTTCAGACTTTCTTTGGGCCAATTTTTTCTACTTTGCCATTTGGGAATGGAAATGTATACACTATTCCTGTCCCACCATTGTATCTTGCAAGCATGTTAACTTATTTTTTTTTTTAAATCAGGTGCTGACAACTAAGGAAGTTTGCCTTGAGTTTCAAATGAATGAGACTGTACTTGGACACTTGAGCAATGCTGGAACAAAAAGACTTTGGGATTCTTGGGGGATGGAATGAATGCATCTTGCATTCTGAGATGGACATGACACTTTGAGACAAGGACAAAATTCTATGGTTTGGATATTGGCTTGGACATTGAACGTCCCCTATAGGCCCCTGAAGTCCTGATCTCCAGAGCTGAGCTATTGGGAGATGGCAGAACCTGAGGAGATAGGGCCCTGGGAGAGATCCTTATTTCTTGTGAGAGGCTGTTATAAAAACCTGAGTTTGGAGGGGCCGGCGCTGTGGTGTAGCAGGTAAAGCCGCCATCCCATATGGGCACCTGTTCAAGTCCTGGCTGCCCCACTTCTGATCCAGCTCTCTGCTGTGGCCTGGGAAAGCAGTAGAAGATGGCCCAGGTCCTTGGGCCCCTGCACCCACGTGGGAAGACCTGGAGGAAGCTCCTGACTCTTGGCTTCAGAATGGCCCAGCTCCAGCCATTGCAGCTGTCTGGGAAGTGAACCAGTGGATGGAAAACCTCTCTCTTTGCCTCTCCTCTCTCTGTGTAACTCTGACTTTCAAATACATAAATAAACCTTAAAAAAAATTTAAAAACAAACTTGAGTTTGGGCGCAGACTCTCTCTCTGCTTGCTGGCTGGTCATGTGATCCTTTCTCTGCATGCTTTATCTGCCAAGGGCCTAAGCCTGCACTGTGCCACTTGAACTTTGAATCTCCCAAATCCTGAGCTTATTAAGCCTTATCTCTTTATGCATTAGCCACCTCGGGTGTTTTACTGTAGTAATAACAACAACAACAACAACAAAACACCTGAGATATAATTAGTAATATGTGTTAGGTTGATCTCCAGAATTATGTGAAGTTATGTAGTAAGTGGAATAGAAACAAAATAGATAAGAAGCAAATTTGAGATTAAGTGCTCCTCCCTTGCCCCCCCAAATACAGAACAATGTGATCAAGGGTAACAAGAATTCCTTCAAGTAATGTAAAATCGGAATCAAAATGGAGTGAGTGTAGCTAAAAGCTAATTGCAGATCACTTGCTTCTGTACATATTAGCTTTGCTTGCTAAGGGCTAAGGTTGTATCTTGTGAAATTATGTGGGCCCAAATTCCCAGGAACTAGGTTGACTGAAATGTGTCCTTCACTGTCACTTTTTTTTCTTTTTTTAAGATTTTATTTATTTATTTGAGAGAGTTATAGACAGTGAGAAGAAGAGACAGAGAGAAGGGTCTTCTGTCCCATGGTTCACTCCCCAGGTTGCCGCAATGGCCGGAGCTGCACCAATCCGAAGCCAGGAGCCAGGTGCTTCTTCCTGGTCTCGCATGCAGGTGCAGGGGCCCAAGCACTTGGGCCATCCTCCACTGCACTCCCGGGCCACAGCAGAGAGCTGGCCTGGAAGAGGAGCAGAGGAGACTAAAACTTGCATCCATATGGGATGCCGGCGCCACAGGCGGAGGATTAACCAAGTGAGCCACTGCACCAGCCCCCTTCACTGTTATCTTACAATCATATCTTGGATCTATTATTGGGTTTGTTATTGTTAACTGTTCTCTTAAACCATATTCTAGTTTTCCTCTTTATTGTTCACTGCATACCAGGGGGGTCCAGTTTGAAATTGTGAGCCCTAGTGGACAGAATACTATAAAAAGCTGTGTAACCCGTGTTGGGGGCCACACTCTGGTAAGGAGTGTTGATCCCAGTCAGTGGCCAGTCCCAATCGGTTACCTTGCCTCTCATTTGTCTCTCATTTGCTTCTCATTTTTAATAAAATTCATGCATGACTGTCACTGGTTTTTGTAATACTCTATTTTAGCTGATGAGTGGATGCAACAGTAAGACTGTAAGAAAGATCTTTCTGAACTGAGTCAAGGTAAGAACATTCTAGGCAGAGTAGCCAGCAAGTGCCAGGACCTAAGGAGTGAGCCTTGTGTCTGCTCCAGAAACCTCGGGCGGGAAAACTCCCTCTGTTCCAACAGGCACCAGAGACAATGGAGGATCCAAGCAGTTTATTACACCAGTGTGCTCAGCTGGAATCATTCCCGGAGAACTGAGCAACAATTCCGAGTTTCTTACAATATGTCTAGGTTCATCAGCATCATACTGTTAGGTAGGAAGCCAGAATCGAGCCTATGTGTGCATGAGAAAGGCCTGAAGCCCGGCACCTGCCGTGGAAGCCCCCAGAAGCCCAGCTCCTTGCACTTCAAAGTCCTGCTCTGATCCTGATGACCTTCCAGGGGGTCCTGCCCCTTCTACCCATAACCATCCTTCCTCTAAGGCAGGGCAACGCCAGCCAGGCTTCCCCTGTCTGATAACTTCAATAGGAAAATTTTTCATATTTATACCCAACAGGTCCTTTGTTTGGGAGGAGAAGGAGAGGGGGAGGGAAAAGGCAGGAAGGCAAGACCCGTCCCCTTTGTGAACCACGCACTCTCTCCCAGGTCCTGTCTGGAGAGACGCCCATCGTTCTTGCGGATGTCCCTTCCCTAATAAACCTTGCTATGCTGCTTTCCACTGCTCTCTGTCTCACGCTTGAATTCTTTCTTGCACGAAGACAAGGACCCTTTGCTTCTCCAGTAACAATACCTCAGCTGTTACAGCATTAGTGGGTTTAAATTGCAGCCTACGTGACTTAGGACCACACTTCCCATGGTCAGGGGGCCCGGTGTGTTTGTAAAGAGATACCAGGGGCAGATTTACTAGGACAGATTTATGACCGGAGTTACAGAAGCAGAACTTAGGACATCTTCCCTCCCTAGACAAGATGACAGGGGGCAGCTGCTTCACTTCACATTTCAATGTTTGTGTTGGGAGGAGGGGTCTGCTTTTCTTTCTTTGTAGGCCAACAGGCACGCGGCGAATGTCCACAATGGACTTCGGATTGTATTCCAAATGCAGTGGGAAGCACCTGGAGAGGTTGCGTTGGGGAGCGACATACTTCCAGGTACATTCTGAAGGGAGCATCCTGGCGGCCCTGCAGGAGGGCAGGCGTGAAAGCAGGCAGCTGGCTGGGAGGGAGGCTTGTGCCATAGTCCTGGTGTGAGGCATGGAGTGGAGGCCGAGTAACAGGTGGACTAGGCTTAGGACTCAGTACCTTAGGGGCTGAATGCGTAGCTCCTGCGATGGAGTGCACAGGAGAAGAGGGATGGCTTCCGGCTGCGGCTCAAACAAGTGGATCGTGGTGCCAGTTACTGAGATGGACAAGGTCAGAAGTACGAGTGACCAAGCATGGGAGTCAAAGTTTTCAGTGGGACACACTAACCTTAATTCTTTTTTTGTTTGTTTGTTTAAAGATTTATTTGAAAGACAGAGAAACAGAGAGAGAGGTCTTCCACCTCTCTCTGGATTGGAAGTGAGGTGGCTGGGACTCGAACTGGTGCCCATATGGGATGCCAACACTGCAGATGCTTTTACCTGCTGTACCACAGTGCCGGCCCCAATTATCCTCAATTCTAATTTGAGTATTTCATATTCAGAGATATGTAGAGCTGCAGGCATTGTGGTGCAGTGGTGCATAACCAGTGCTCAAATAGGATGCCAGTGTCACAGGTGGCAGCCTAACCTGCTGCGCCACAGTACTGGCCCCAGCTAGGCCTTACTTTTCCAGTTTTAGAAGTAAAGAAAGCACCTCACTGTATCACAAGTGTTTCCGGGACTGCGCAGTGGAGAGTGGCTTCATAGACAGAAAGGAGGGGAAGAAACAGGAACAGGAAACAAGAATCAGAGAGGTCGTTTCAAAACTGCTTTCTTACTAGAGTTGAAACAGAGAGAGGACTTCCTTATGGCATTGATTCAAACCCAGCAGAGTCTCCTGTTTTGGGGAAACTGGCCCGTTTGGACCTGCAGTTGTATTACCTGGCACTCAGTGTCTGTTCTGCTGGGGCCCAGTGCAGGAGGTTAGTCCAATGGCCCCCGGAAATTTTATTTAACAAAACCTTTCTCGGCCGGCGCCGTGGCTCAACAGGCTAATCCTCCGCCTTGCGGCGCCGGCACACCGGGTTCTAGTCCCGGTCGGGGTGCCGGATTCTGTCCCGGTTGCCCCTCTTCCAGGCCAGCCCTCTGCTGTGGCCCGGGAGTGCAGTGGAGGATGGCCCAGGTGCTTGGGCCCTGCACCCCATGGGGAGACCAGGAAAAGCACCTGGCTCCTGGCTCCTGCCATCGGACAAGCGCGGTGCGCCGGCCGCAGCGCGCCGTCTGCGGCAGCCATTGGAGGGTGAACCAACGGCAAAGGAAGACCTTTCTCTCTGTCTCTCTCTCTCACTGTCCACTCTGCCTGTCAAAAAAAAAAAAAAATATTTAAAAAAAAACAAAAACCTTTCTGAAAAGAGAGTGCCCAGCCTTCCTGGCACTCACTCTGAGGTGGTTTGGAATGGGCGATCTTTCCCACTGGGACAAGGCTAGTGAGTTACATTACCCAGGAAGACTGTGTAGCTGAACGTGACACAGATAAGTGACGTGCACAGGTCAGAGTCCTGGCTCAGGCAAGTCCCAGCTGCTGCCTACCTGCCACTTAGCATTTCTCTGCCTCAATCTCCTTGTGTGTCGAATAGAAAGCAATAATTGTACCACCCAGGGAGTGGCTGTGTGGCCTAGCAATTAAGCAATTTAGCCTGTGTATTGGAATATCTGGGTTCAATTCCTGGCTGTAGCTCTTGACTTCAGCTTCCTTCCAAGGCAGACGCTGGAAGGCAGCAGTCATGGCCAAGTGAGCGGGTTCCTTCCACCCACGTGGGGGACCTGGATTCAGTTCCTGGCTTCGCCCTTCAACCCTGGCCCAGCCCTGACCACTGTGGGTGTTTGGAGAATGAACCAATGGATGAGAGTGCTTTCTTGCTCACTTGCTCTCTCTGTCTCTCTCTCTCTCTTAAAAAAAATTTTTTTAAAGTACCAGTATACAGAATCCAAAAAGCTAATACATACAAAACATTTAGAACTATGCCTATCGCATAGTAAGCATTCAACCAATGTTAGGGGAAACATAGCAGTTTAATTCATAATTGCTACAATGTGGAATCAACCTAGAAGTCCCATCAACTGATGACTGGATAAAGAAAACATTTCCTTTATCCAGGAAATTATTATGAGGGAATATTACCCAGCTATAAAAAAGAATGTAGTCCTGGCACTTGCAACCAAATGGATGGAGCTGGGAGGTCATCATGCTAAGTGAGAGAAGCCAGACCCAGAAAGACAAATATCCCATGCTTTCTGTTCTCTGCAGAACAGGCAATGCCTAATTGCCATAGCATTTGGTATATAGTTATAAATGTCACTTTGCTGAGTCATACCGTGGTCATGACAATAAACCCTTCTTTCCCCACATTGTGATCACTGTCACAAAGCCCTCACTTGATGATATTAATATCTATTTTCAAGAAAAATATATATAATATCTACGTTTGAAGTAAATGTGGCAAAATGTTTTTAAAAATTGCTGAACTTGGGGCTGGCCTTGTGGCATAGCAGGTAAAGCCATCACCTGTGATTCAGGCATCCCAAATGGGTGCCAGTTCGAGCCTCAGCTGCTCCACTTCTGATCCAGATTCCTGCTAATGTTCCTGGGAAAGCAGCAGCCAATGGCCCAAGTGCTTGGGCCCCTGCACCACATTGGGGATCCAGAAGAGGCTCCTGGCTCCTGGCTTTGGACTGGCCCAGCTCCAGCTGTTGTAGCCATTTGGGGAGTGAACCAGTGAATGAAAGACCTCTCTCTCTCTCTCTCTTTTAACTCTGTCTTTCAAATAAGATAAATCTTTTTTTTCTTAAAAAAAAAAGTTAAATTTTAAAAATAAAAAAAAACAGAATTAAAAACTTAAGGAAAACAAATTAAAAGTCCAAAGAAGAAGAAAGAAAAAGAGAAATTTATGGATCAGTTATGGAATTCCTGGTAGTCTGTTTCTCCCAAATTCTACCTATAGTTCTGCAATAAAAACATGGCAATGGGGGCCAGCATTGTGGCAAAACGGGTTAAGTGCTGCCTGCAATGCCAGCATCCCACATGGGAGCCAGTGTGCGTCCCCAGTCCTGGCTGCTCTACTTCCTATCCAGCTTCCTGCAAATTCGATTGGAAAAACAGCAGAAGACAGCCTGAGGGCTTGGGCCTCTGCCACCCATGAAAGAGATCTAGAATGAGTTCTAGGCTCTTGGGTTCAGCATGGCCCAGTCCCATTCATTGTGGCCAATTTGGAAATGAACCAGAAGATAGAAGAACTTTTATCTCTGTCTTTCCCTCTCCCCTCTCTCCCTGTCCTCTCTCTCCCTGTCTCTCTCTCTCTGTCACTCTACCTTTGAAATAAATTAAGTAAAAAGAAAAAAAAAGTAGTTATTTATTACATTAAAGGAAAATTATTTAAAAATCAGTAAACTCTGCCAGGCACGTAAAACCAGACTTTGTAATGACTCAGCTCTTTTCCTTCCTAAAAACACCTGTTAGTGTACTTAGTGCTATGTGAGAAAAGCAGCATACTTTATTAGTCAAGAGATATTGCCATTTGCAAGATAAGAGGAACACCTTGAAAACTACTTATGCCTGGATTGTATTGGCCAATGAGAGGCTCTGAAACTTCTTTGTGCTACACAGGGCGACAGAGGAGGGTTGGCCCTCTCCCTTTACATGTGAGTGAGTAGCTTTCATTTCTAGTACAATTCTCCCCCAGGCCACAAGGCGCTTCCTACACAGAGGCTCTTTCTTAACTGTAAGTACTTCTAAAATAAGAACTTCAGGGACATATCATAGTGCTGGGGGAAAAAATGTTTTCTTTAAAAGTTATCTGATTTTCTTTTTTCTTTCTTAATGTGCCATATTTTCAGGTTCAGCAGAAAGTCTGTTTTCTTATTTGTTTTCAGTCTAGTGAAGTTCAATAGTATGTGCTAAGCATTTTGTTAGATGCCTTGGTTTTTAAAGATCTCAGCCTTAATCGTCAATATTTCAATATTTAAAACAAACACTGCTTTTGGCAGGAAATACATATCATGCATTGCATTTATGAATCCGATATTTCATTTTGCTCTTTATTTCAGTAGATATGCCTGTCAAGTTATGTTGGCTAATTTCTGTGTGCTTTGAAAATATTTTATTTCATCCATTAATTAATGAATATTAAGAAACAACCAGATGGAATTTTGTAGACTTAGCTAATGAGTCCTTGAATTCTCATTACAAAAGTAAGAAAAGGAACTAGCATTAAGTTATTGCTCTTCTTTGTTATGTGTATAGCGAGATGTCATCTCTCACATCTCATGTTTGATAATTTAGAAGGTGAGAGATTATGAAGTGGAAATATGTCAATCAAAGCAAAAAAAGAAATTTAACATCCATAAACAGTAGAAAGAAAAAATATAAGGACTATATCTCAATTAATCAACAGTAATAATGTTTATTGTTATTAATGTAGTTACTATAATACAATATATTGATCACACTAATTTTAATTAGATAGTGGGCTGTCCTCAAGAGTGAGGTCTTCATGGACAGGGAAAACAGGTACAACATCGATTGTGAGACTGATGGATAAAATTAGAACGTGAGCTAAATCTTGCAAGATTTCCTCGCACTGAAACTATTCCATGGAGAAAATTGTAAAGAAAGGTATTGGCGTGTTTTTCTTCAAATCTTGCTCAACGTGATCTGTACTTTGATTCCCACTTGCATCTGTTCTCATCTCCAGTGGCCTCTGTGTGGTCACACTGTGATGGGCAGGGTCCCACTCCTTAGCACTTACCAAAGCTGGCATAAGACTTTTACACTTGTCGGGTGCTCCATGAATCTTGGCTGAATTGAGTTGGCTGAATTGAGTTGGTAGCAGCAGAGAAATTAAAGAGCCAGTAGCTGTGGATTACCAAAGGGGCTCTGCATGGATCCATGGCTGGAATCCTTCAGGACACCAGGCAACAGCCGGGTGGGCAGCTAAGGGAGGATCAGATAGTCCAGCGTGCCCCCACCTCGGGGCTGTGGGAGGCCCCGGCCAGGGGTGCATCTGCCAGGAGAAAAGGATGGTATTGATCTAATTCTTTTATAGAATCATTTAAAAAATATTTATTTATTTGAAAGTCAGAGTTACACAGAGAGAAGGAGAGGCAGAGAAAGAGAAATGGCCACAACAGCCAGAGCTGTGCTGATCCCAAGCCAGGAGCTTCTTCCTGGTCTCCCACACAGGTGCAACAGCCCAAGGACTCGGGCTTTCCCAGGCCATAGCAGAGGGCTGGGTCAGAAGTGGAGCAGCAAGGACTCGAACTGGCACCCATATGGGATGCCGGCACCACGGGCGGCAGCTTTACCAGCTACGTCACCGTGCTGGCCCCAACCTAATTCTTACTACAGCGGCCACGGGCTCACCCAGCTGCGTCTACACAGATGGGCCACTTTTTTCTACCTGATAGACAGCACCCTAAGGCATAGGAGCAGCAGAGCTGCAGATGTTTGTTACTGACTAAACCAGCTCTCTGGGTAGATTTCACACACAGGAAACTTTGAGAAGCGCTGGACTCGGGAAACAGGCTTGCCCACGAGGTCCTGGGGAACTGTAGCAGCATCACCCAGCACTGGATCTCCTCCAAGGTTTTCCCTTCCACTTGCCACTGACCTTTTACCTTGAATGGCCAGGGTGAAAGGTTATTGGATGCCTAATGGTTGAAGCAAACAGCAGTTGCTGGGGCCACTTTGCGTTCATTTCTATTTTCTACTTTGTTATGATTTCAAAGAGTCCTACAATTTTGAGATGTCCATGAAGCTGTATGAGAGTGAGTGTGTTGGCTTTCTCCTCTGTTTTCTGATGATCACAGAGGTGTCTCCTCACATAAGAAATCTCCCACGAGAAGTCACAAGACCCTGCCCAGAGTCCCCCACAGGTGGATGGCCACCTATCAATCAGGATGCTAGTTCCCCCTCAGACCGCCCATGGGCCAAGCAGCCTACCCCAGCACTGTGGGTTACTGTCACCAGGGAGGAACTTGTAACAGCATCAGAAACCTCCTGGGACCACACGCTCGGCTTCAGTTCCTTGGTGCTAAGGTTCTCAGACGCACCTGAGCCCTCACAATTTCCCACACTCAGAAGGGGAAATCAAAAGTAGTGGAAGATGCAGAAATGGACAGCTCGGACTGTTGAGCTGAAAAGCCCTGGCGGCCACTCCACGCAGGAAGTCAGCTTTCCAAGAAACTAAGACCTGGGTATGCGGCACGCAGTAGCCTGTGAGGGAACACACAGGTTCCCCCAGATCGGATCTCAAAGGCTCTCAGGGAATGCCCAGGTCTCACACTGCTAGACAGGCTAATGGGAGCCCATTCGAAGGCACAGATATGGACGTGAGACACTGAGTGGGGACAGTCAGGTGCAGGACAGGACAATCAGAGGATCCCCCGCATGTCCTCTTCAAGAACGCATTCTGCGTGTTTGTAGCAGGAATAACGCAGGGCTGATATTGCATCCTGAAGTCATTGCAATAAGCACATGAGACGGCCACGCCCCATTACTTGGCAACATTGATTTGGATCACTTGGCTAAGGGACTGATGGCTTTCTGCACTGCGAGGTTGCGGTTTTTCCTTTTACAGTCAGTGAGCAGCCTGTGGGGAGATGTGAGTACCTCATTTCTCATCCGCCCCAGCTGCGAGCAATCAGCCCAGAAGAGGCCCCCGCTGGGAAATCCATGTGGATACCTGTGTGCCTGCGCATCTGCGTCTATGTCTGTGTGTGTGTTTGTGTGTGTGTGTGTATTTCCTTTCTCTCTTTTTCTGTAGGTCTGCCTTTCAAATAAATAAAATAAACTTTTTTTTTTTTGACAGGCAGAGTGGACAGTGAGAGAGAGAGACAGAGAGAAAGGTCTTCCTTTGCCGTTGGTTCACCCTCCAATGGCTGCCGCGGACAGCGCGCTGCGGCCGGCGCACTGCGCTCATCCAATGGCAGGAGCCAGGTGCTAGGTGCTTTTTCCTGGTCTCCCATGGGGTGCAGGGCCCAAGCACTTGGGCCATCCTCCACTGCACTCCTGGGCCACAGCAGAGGGCTGGCCTGGAAGAGGGGCAACCGGGACAGAATCCGGTGCCCCGACGGGGACTAGAACCCGGTGTGCCGGCGCCGCAAGGCGGAGGATTAGCCTGTTGAGCCACGGCGCCGGCCAATAAAATAAACTTTTTAAAAAAGGTGGCAGCTTTACCACTGCACCGTAATGCTAGCCCCTGTGTGTTTTCTTATATCTCCTGATATCTTTGGGGGACGTACTTTTATTAGGAAAGTTAGAATCCCTAACAGTGGTGTAATGTCCATTTGAAAACATCACAAACAACAAAAGAAAATGGAACCCATCTCTTTAAAGAAAAAAATATTTCTTTATTTGAGAGGCAGAGTTACAGAGAGAAGGGGAGAGACAAAGAGAAGTCTTTCATTCACTGGTTCATTCACAAATGGCCACAATGGCCTGAGCCCAGCTGATCTGAAGCCAGGAGCCAAGAGCTTCTTCTGGGTCTCCCACTTGGATGCAGGAGCCCAAGGACTTGGGCCATTTTCTACTGCTTTCCCAGACCATTAGCAGAGAACTGGATTGGAAGTGGAGCAGCTGGGACTTGAACCAGTGCCATGTGAGATGCAGGTGCCACAGGTGGAGGCTTAACCTACTATACCACAGTGCCAGCCCCATCCATCTCTTTCCTTCATAGATTTTTGAGGACATTTTTGTACAATATCAGCAACTGGAAAGTTTCCAGAAGTCTAGTTCCCAAGTGCTTGACTGACTCATAATTCACTAAGAATTTTCCTGCACCAAACAATTCAGGAAACGTATCACCTAGGACTAAATTGGAATAACATCTCATGGTTGACAGCTTTTATTTCTTTATTTATCCGTGTGTGGGGAAGCCGCAGTTTGTTCAACCAATGTCTCATATATAAGAATTTAGGTTGTTTACTATATTTTGGAAAAACAAATGATGCTCCTGTGAATAACTCAAGCATATGAATTTTTGTATTTTTGAGGTATACCTGGAACTTTAAAAAGTACACGGTGTTTGTATAATTTATGCAGTAATGGCAAAGGAAATACCTAGAGCTATTTTCTGATAGTGATGATGTTCAACAGATACAAGCATTTAAATTTTTAGTAACTAATTTGAGAGGCAACAAGATGGGAGGAGGGTGTGGGGGTGTGGGGGAGACTCCCATGTGCAGGTTCAGTCCCAGAAGACCTGCAATGATCTCAGAGGCCAAGCTGGGAACAGGAAACCACTCCAGGTCTCCCACATGGCTGCCAGGAACCCAACAACTTGAGCCATCACTGTTGCCTCCCAATAGCAGGAAGCTGAAGCCAGGAATTGACCCCAGGCAGTCTGATTTGGGGCACAGGCACCTTAACCAGCATCTTAGTTGCTAAGCCATATGCCCACCCCGATACAAATATTTAAGAGAACATTTTGGGGCCGGCGCTGTGGGTCAGCAGGTAAAGCCACCACCCGAGATGCCAGCATCCCATTTAGGCAACAGTTCGTGTCCCGGTTGCTCCACTTTCAATCCAGCTCCTGCTAAAATGCCTGGAAAGGCAGAAGATGGCCCAAATGCTTGGGCCCCTGTCACCCCCCTAAGAGACCTGGAAGAAGCTCCTGGCTTCTGGATTCAACCCAGCCTAGCACTGGCCTTCTTGCAAATGCATGTTCATGGATATCATCTAAAGGAACCTCCTTGCTATATCTGTATAAGTATAGCTACCACCCCTTATATCGTTCGGTTCTTTATTGCTCATTTAACTCACCCACGGACTTTCTCTTACATTCGATTCTCTCCATGAGCCTGAGAGGTAGATAGGTCAGAATCCACTTCCATTTTAGATTAGTACGTGGAAACTGAAATGACTAGGTCAAGACCGCACTGTCTAAGAAACCAGAATCAGACAAAGATTTTCTCTCTTGAATTTTAATTAATCTTCCGTGACCCCGAACTGCCTCTCATGATGAAGAGAAATGAGGAATGAGCTAACCAAATGCTCTTTATAAAGTCAGTTGCCGGCCACACTGTCAGGGCTCGCCTCTACCGCGTGGCCAGAGTCTACCCAGCCACACTACCAAACAGACACAGTGAATTTGCAGTGCAGACTCTGCCCGGGTGCAGGAGGCTGGGAGAACACAGCTAGTCGGAGACAAGCCCAGAGGTTAAGTGGCTGCCTCGGACGCCCACCTCCCATATCAGAGTTCCAGATTTGAGGGCCAGCTCTACTTCCTGCCAGGCAGCAGGTGATGGCTCAAGTATTGGGGTCCCTGCCATACCCGTAGGGGAGACCTGGAGTGAGTTCCCAACTCCTGGCTTCAGCCTGGCCTAGGCCTGGCTGTGTGGACTTTTTGGAGAGTGTCGTCTCTGTCTCTCTGCCTTTCGAGTCAATTAAAAAAAAAAAAAAACACCAATCTAGGACAAGAGAGGGCATAACAACAGGGCCGGGGCGGGGCTGTGGGGAGGGAAGGGGAAGTGTGTGTAGACAAAAATCCCAGCAGGTGCAGCTGTAGAGCGTTCCATCACCTGCGACTTCCAGCCATGACCGCAGGTTCGCCATTTATTTGCCTGTCTTGTGTGAGTTCGAGGTGCCTGTCTAAAAATAGTGCGTGAGCAGCCGTGTTCCACCCCTCACCCCGTGAGAAGCACCTGTTCACCTTACCGGTTCACTGAACTCCCTCCCCCGGGACCTCAGTGCTCCCAGTGGTGGGGACAGAAACCGCCTCTTAGGCGTCAACAAGCCCCTGAATCGCCTCGCGAGCGGGCGTCGCCCTGAACCTCCTTGGAGGAGCAACCCCAAGGCTACTGACGCCCACTTTTCCCCGACAGCGCCTAGCAGCCAGGACCCTGCGTGGAGATGCAAGCTCCAGGGCCGCCCGTGGTCGTGGTGACTCAACAACCCACATTCCGGGCTCCGCAGAACTCCAACTGGCAGACGGGCGTCTGTGACTGCTTCAGCGACTGCGGGGTCTGTAAGTGCACCGGGTGGGGTGGGGTGGGGAGGCGCCCCGGAAGGTGCATGGAGCGATCACCAATGCCCAGGTCCTTGCCCACTTGCTCCAGCACTGCGTGCTAAAAGCCCCTCTTATTTTGGCCCCCGGTAACTCAGACCACGGTATTTCACCAAAAAGGCTCTGTACTGAGTGTGCATTTAGCCTTCTCCAGTCTTCCAGAGACTAATCTGACTCCTAAAGGAGGTTGCAGAGTTGAGAGCCCTGATAGGGCTTCAGTGATTCTAACAATCAACAGGTCTGGCCTTCTGATTTGCAAACAGGCTTTACATTAATAAAAGAAACATTTCAAGTTTAACTTGATTTTTTTTTAATGGTTCCTGTTGTCCGTGAATTAAATATCGTGATTGCATTGTGTGCAGGACACACAGGGTCGTTTTGATCCGTGATCTCAGCACGAGCGCAGAGCACAGCTGGTGTTGTCTCCAGGCAGGTTTTCTGTGTATCTGTGAGACAGGGGTTTCGGGGACAATTAGCTCGTCCTGGAGAAAAGGGTCACTGTGTGTCTTGGGCTCCTTTTTGGAAGCTTGCTGACTGGCATCCCCAAGAGCTCTCTCTAAGTGAAGCTGGGGACAAGGAGATCGTGGGTGAGAAGGGGGGTGCAGAGAAGACGGAGGTGCTTAGTTCTGAGGGTCCACCAACGAGCAAACCACTCACCCCCAAGGATTTTGTCCTGAAGTCTCCTTACCCGTCTCTAGTCCACGTGATATTTTTAGACGAGGGAAGAAAATACCTGAACCGTGAATTTACCTGTGAAACTGAACTTTAAACTGAACCGTGTTAATAATTACAATGAGAGGAAAAAGTACCCAAGAACCAGGGTTGCTGGGTCTGTTGATCCGTGCCTCTTGGTCTCAGGAGCTAATCTGGGCCAATTATCTTCGCAGGACATTAGCTGGACATCTGTAAATCAAAGTGACAATTACCAGGAAAACTCTCTCAAGATAACCATTAATCCCTTCTACCCCCGGAATTATTATCCAATTAAATGAATTAAATTCTAATGTGAGCTTAATTGTTTTAGAGCAGATTTTCTTAAATGCAGGTCTGCCTGGCTCATCGCCCACCTTTAAAATATGTCTATGGTCTCTATGGTCCCTCCTGACTTCCATGGCAAACGCAGAGTGCTGACGGTCCTTTGTCATCTGATCCCCAGCCTGCTTCCCTCTCATCCTGTCATGCTCGGGCTCGGGCTGCCCAGTGAACAGAGAGTGAGAGATGGAGGGAGTGATGTAGCACAATCTTCAAATTCTATCTGTGAACTACATTGAATCTGTGATCTTTGTATTATCACATCACGTGAGAACTGATGAGAATTGTCTTGTAATCATTATTGTCCATTGGCTGTGACCCTGAGAATCAAATGTGTTAATACATTCCTTAAAGGGACAGTTCTTTTCCTTTTTTCTTCACCTTGAAAACTCTTTTTCATCCATTTTTTTAAAAAAATTATTTATTTGAAAGAGTTACACAGAGAGAGAAGGAGAGGCAGAGAGAGAGAGAGAGAGAGGTCTTCCGACCACTGGTTCACTCCCCAGCTGGTTGCAACGGCCAGAGCTGCGCCAATCCGAAGCCAGGAGCCAGGAGCTTCTTCCAGGTCTCCCACGTGGCTGGAGGGGCCCAAGGACTTGGGTCATCTTCCACTGCTTTTCCAGGCCATAGCAAGGAGCTGGATCAGAAGTGGAGCAGCCAGGACTCAAACAGGCGCCCATATGGGATTCTGGCACTGTAGGCAGTGGCTTTACCCACTATGCTACAGCGCCAGCCCCCCATTCCTCCTTCAGTACTCAGCTCAAGGAGCATTTTCCACTCAGGGCCTTTGTGGGTGCCACTTCTGTGGGTGACCCCTGGCTTCCTAAGCAGCTTTCTGTGGGGGCACCTTTTGTCCTGATTCCCTACTGCATGCACTGAGCAACACAGAAAATAATATCTGGAACATGGACGGGTCCAGTGGATCAAAGAATGAGTGGATGGAGACAGTCCCATGGGAAGAATGAAAGGCTCTCTAAGGTGCAGTCATTCCAGAAATGATTTGGCAGTTGGGGGAGGAGCTGATGCAGAGCCCAGTAGGAATGCTGAGGCCCGTGATGTGACTGCTGCTTGTGGACGTGGCCTGACTCTGACTCTAGTGGGGCCGAGTAGAGTAACCAATATCCCTGGTTTCCTGTGTCCAGGTCTTTGTGGCTCATTTTGCTACCCGTGCCTTGGATGTCAAGTCGCGGCTGACATGAATGAATGCTGTCTTTGTGGAACATCTGTGGCCATGAGGACTCTCTACCGGACCCGATACGGCATCCCTGTGAGTCTCGTAGGATAGCAGATCATTCAATCGTTACACACATGGAGGACGCTGGGTGATATGCATCATCTGAATTTGCTTGGTTATAGCTTCCTAGCTCGGGCAGCCCTATTCAGTTGCATCACTAGATCCTCTGGTTATGTGACTTTCATCTAGGTTTTTGTTAAAAGCCCTAGAAAATAAGCAACTCATGCTTGCATGTATACCACACAAGGAAAGAGGAGGCTTTGGAACATACTATGTCCCAGATGTGTGACATGATGCGCACTTCATCCCCTCACCATCCCTGTTCAGTGAGTAAGTCCACAACATTTTGCACATGACGACTTCAAAGCCTCTGGAGGTGGAATAATTTGCCTAAAGATGCATTAGTAGCAGAGAGACAGAGTGTAAGTATTTGATGCTAACCTCTATGCATGACCTTCCATTACACCTACTTCTCTTTGTGTGATAGAAGAGTAAATTAGTTAGGGTCTCCAGAAACAGAGCCAATAGGGTGGGTGGATATGTGTGTGTTTTCACATATGTGTGTGTCCATATATGTATATACCCACACATATGTATCTGTGTATATATACAAGGGAAATGTGTGTATATGTCTCTGTATATACATATATATGCCTATACAAACATACATATAAAGGGGGTACTCAAAAGATGTGTGGAAAATGGAATTAAAAGATTAGTTAGGAGCAGGTGTTGTGGCACAGTGGGTTAAGCCACCACCTGGGATGCCCATATCCCATACTGGAGTGCCAGTTTGAATCCTAACACCTCCATTTCTGATCCAGCTTCCTGTTAACACAACCCCTCGAGGCAACAGATGATAGCCCAAGAGCTTGGGCCCCTGCTCAAGGTGGGAAACCCCAATGGAATTCTGGGCTCCTGGCTTCAGCCTGGCCCAACTCTGGTTGTTGTGGGCACTTGAGGAGTGAACCAGCTGAAGGAAGATCTCTCTCTCTCTCTCTCTCTCTCTCTCTCTCTCTCTCTCTGTCTTTCAAGTAGATTAAAATAAATAAATGTTTTTTTAAAGATTTATTTATTTATTTGTAAGTCAGAGTTACACAGAGAGGGGAGAGGCAGAGAGAGAGAAAGAGAGGTCTTCCAGCCAATGGTTCACTCCCCAATTGGCTACAATGGCTGGCACTATGCTGATCCGAAGCCAGGAGCCAGAAGGTTCCTCTGGGTCTCACACGCGGGTGCAGGGCCCAAGGACTTGGACCATCTTTTACTGCCTTCCCAGGCCATAGCAGAGAGCTGGATCGGAAGTGGAGCAGCTGGGTCTTGAACCAGCACCCATATGGGATGCCAGCGCTTCCGGCCAGGGCGTTAACCCGCTGTGCCAAAGCACTGGCCCCTAAATAAACATTTTTTTTGTGTGTGTGACAGGCAGAGTGGACAGTGAGAGAGAAAGACAGAGAGAAAGGTCTTCCTTTTGCCGTTGGTTCACCCTCCAATGGCCGCCGCGGCCGGTGCACCATGCTGATCTGATGGCAGGAGCCAGGTGCTTCTCCTGGTCTCCCATGGGGTGTAGGGCCCAAGCACTTGGGCCATCCTCCACTGTACTCCCGGGCCACAGCAGAGGGCTGGCCTGGAAGAGGGGCAACCGGGACAGAATCCGGCGCCCCGAGGGTGAACCAACGGCAAAAGGAAGACCTTTCTCTCTATCTCTCTCTCTCACTGTCCACTCTGCCTGTAAAAAAAAAAAAAAAAAAAAAAAAAGACAAATTTACCTTGATGCAAAAGATTTTGAAATTGTATGTGAGTGGAGAGAGAGAGAAATCAGGGAGCTGGTTATACGACTGTGGAGGCCAGCAGGCTGGCAGCTCATGGTCACTCATGTACATGCACAATTCCTTCTCGCTCCGGGGAGTGCAGTGCTTTTCCATGTTAACATCCTCAATTGATTGCATCAGGCCCATTCACATGGTGAGAATGATCTGCTCTCCTCAAAATCTAAAGTATATTTTCACAGAACTATCTACAATAGTAATAACCAAATACTTGTTACATAGTTTAGCCAAGCTGACACACAAAATTAACCATCACAGGGAACAAATGAATATGTAGAAGGTTTTAAGAATTTATTTCTTTGAAATTCTTTTTTTCAGCTAAAATAGTTATCATTTTTTAATTATAAAAATGCTACAGATAATTTTATGACATGCAAACACAGAAGTTTACAAAATGAAAATCTAACCCCTTTATATCCAATTCCACTATCCAGTGATAAACTCCACTAATAATTTGATATCTTCTCTCAGGGTTTTCTTTTTCTCCCCGGAGAATCTTTTATTTAAGGAATATGAACTTTGTGCATTTCATAAGTACAGCTTTAAAATTTATCAGCACCCTGAGGCAAACACTTTTTCATGGCGATTTAATTTTACAGCGCGGTTTGTTAAGAAAAGCAGTGGTCCCCGCACTTCTGTTGCCTGCTCCGTCCCCAGGGCTGGGTCTTTGGGGATTTTTCTCCATATCCTCAGATGTTGACTTTTCAGCTGGGGACAGTGTCTTCTGACCTCCCACCGTGTAAGATGAGAACTTAGTTCTGTCTTCTCCCCTTTCTAACCTCCCCCACGGGCCCTCCCCCACCCACACCTTCCAATATAGTTATATGTAATTTTGGTTAATTACACACTCAATATTTACCTTATGATACCTACGTTTGCTTTATCCAGCTCAAGTTGAGTCATGTAATGAATACGATCACTTTTCCTCCTAAACTTTGCTTTCCCTGTTATTAATAACTACCAGTTGGTTTGATTAAATTTCCTCCATTTATTTATGAGTACTTTACCCCACATTCTTGGCCAGTTTTCTAAATCTCTTGCAAAAGACATCCTGTCATTTCCATCTTCCTCTTGAAATCTCTTCCTGACCTCCTACCCTTTGAACTAATGGTCCTTCATTCCAGGTGCTTAACTCTTACCCTAGGACCCTTCCCCATGACCCTAGTTTCCACTGTCCCCTCTCTTATGTGAGACACTCTGCCTTCCAGCCCATAATGTCCTCTTTCTTGATTTGCTCCCTCATTTTGATGGAACACATCCTCTAGTAGCTTTCTGAAATAATGAAGGGGTGTGGGAAAAAAGAATTTTGAAACTCCTCCAACTCTTACCCTCATTTTACTAGTTTTCTTGAACCTCTTCTTACATTTTCAGAATTATAAAGTATGGGGAAATTTATTATGTCATTTAAAAAGACATTTCCTTCAAGGCATCCATCCAAACAAAAGATTGGTGCCTTCTGTTTCTCTTTAAGTTGTCTGAAAATCCAAGTCTAAATTCCAAATAAGTGCATTTTACATTTCTATTTCTTTTCTGCTTTCAAACAGGGGTCCATTTGTGATGACTATATGGTGACCCTTTGCTGTCCTTACTGTTCTGTTTGCCAAATCAAGAGAGATATCAACCGAAGGAGAGCCATGAACGCTTTCTGAAGGACCATGGTGAGTCAGAGCAAACCTTCCTCCCGGAATCTGGACTTTTGAGAACTATAAGGAAGGGTTTTGTAAATTCCTGTTGTTTTGAATAATAATTCAGTAATAACAATTTAAGGCTCCCAACTTGCTGTCTTACTGTAAGGCCTTGATTTCTTCCTACAAAGAAGAAAACTCTACACTTTAAAACCATGTTTTAGTAAATAAAGGAATGGTGAATTTTCTAAGCTTCTCAGGATTCTGTTACTCTATTAATGAAGCCCTTACCACTTATGAAATACCAGAGCATGAGCCGGCGCTGCAGCTCAATAGGCTAATCCTCCGCCTTGCGGCGCCAGCACACCGGGTTCTAGTCCCGGTCGGGGCACCGGATTCTGTCCCGGTTGCCCCTCGTCCAGGCCAGCCCTCTGCTGTGGCCCGGGAGTGCAGTGGAGGATGGCCCAAGTGCTTGGGCCCTGCACCCCATGGGAGACCAGGAGAAGCACCTGGCTCCTGCCATCAGATGAGCGCGATGCGCCGGCCGCAGCGTGCCGGCCGCGGTGGCCATTGGAGGGTGAACCAACGGCAAAGGAAGACCTTTCTCTCTGTCTCTCTCTCTCACTGTCCACTCTGCCTATCAAAAAAAAAAAAAAAGAAGAAGAAGAAGAAGAAAAAAGAAATATACCAGAGCATGGTGAAATCCAAAAGAAGTAGAAATTATGCTGTCTGCTAAGACAAACTGATTTTTAAAATTGGTATATAATTATAAAATAGAGATAATGGGGCTGGTTCTGTGGCACAGTAGGTGAAGCCACCACCTGCAGTGCCAGCATCCCATATGGGTGCTTGTTGAGTCCCAGCTGCTCCACTTCTGATCCAGCTCCCTACTAATGTGCCTGGGAAAGCAGAGAAAGATGGCCCAAGTGCTTGGGCCCCTGCAGCCATGTGGGAGACCTGAAAGAAGCTCCTGGCTCTTCGCTTCAGATCGGCCCAGCTCCGGCATAGCAGCCATTTGGAGAGTGAACTAGCAGATAAAAGACCTCTCTCTTTCTCTTTCTTCCTCTCCCTATCTCTCTCCCTCTCTCTGCCTCTGCCTCTCTGTAACTCTGCCTTTCAAATAAATAAATCTTTAAAAATATTAAATATATTTTTAAAATAAAATAAAATAGAGCAAATGAAAAGTATGTGTTATAGAATACTTTAATTGATTGTAATATGAAGCATCCATCACAGTGAGGTGAGCTTAAATAGAAAATTCTATTAGAGAAGGTGACTTTCAAAAGGAGTAGATACAGAATTTAGAATATTTAGAAGTATCACATTGAATTTCACCTTTGAAAAAATGTTTGAAAGATTTATTTATTTGAAAATCACACAAAGAGATTCTCCATCCACCAGTTCACTCCCCAGATGGCCACAACAGCCAGGGCTGGGCCAGGATGAGTTCAAGAGCCAGGAGCTTCTTCTGGGGCCCCCATGTGGTTGACCGGCCCAAGCACCTGCGCTATCTTCTGCTGCTTTCCTAGGCCATTAGCAGGGAGCTGGATCAGAAGTGGAGCAGCCAAGACACCAACCGGCTCCCAAATGAGAAGCCAGCGTTGCAGACCGCGGCTTTACCCACTACACCACAGTGCCAGCCCCCAGTATCTGAAATTTAATCAAGTCATGGTCAACTAATTTTTCTCATACTTCTCTATCAAGGATATAGTTAAGTAGGAATCAACATGATTTTGTGAGTCCTCCATGGAGTATGCAAAGGAAACGTTCATTCTTGCATTCTTTGCAATATCCCACTTCCTTTCACAGTGACTGAAAACTCTTTAAAAAAACTAACTCTTTGGAGGTAGGTTTTTCCAATGTCCATTATTTCCCAATTAATGTGTCCTGGATCTACTGCCATGTAAGATACCATGGGGGTTGTGCAGGACAAGAACAAAGGAGCTGCCCCCTCTGTACTCACAGAGGGGCTCACACACACACACACCCCCCAATAAAAGGCTGCATTTTCCAGACACCTTTGGACCAAGTGCCATGTCCTGTTCAGAGGAGGAAAATGACATCTCATGAAATGGACGAGTGAAATTTTCTTGAAAGGAGTGGTTTCTCACTCTAAAGAGGAAATGTGTATCCATTCACAACAACAAATAGAAGAAAGTGAGATTGGGATCATGGAAGGCTTGAATGGAGGTGGCTTGTGAAGGTGGGGGTTGGGGCACAGAGGGAAAGGACAGGGATGGTGCAGTAACCAGGCCAGCGACAGCTAAGCAGCTACCACCCCAGGTCCCAGGGAGCAGAGGAGGGCGCAGCTACCTGAATTCAAACCCAAATCCCTCTGGAGAGAGCTGTGTGCAGGAGGCTGCCTGCGGGCAGCAGAGGCCTCTCCACACAGGGTCACGAGCGCAGCCCCTCAACACAGAGCCAAGGGGAGATGCCCCCTGGCCCTACTTTCTGATGTCCTCTTGGGCTTTCCTTTGGCTGAACCCACCAGAAAGTAGAGGGCAGGGAAGTCATGCTCTGGTCCACAGGTCAGCATCCCTGGGCGTCCAGCAGGTGGGCAAGGGTTCACGTGGATCCTGGATCAGATGGGGCAAACCAAGGACCACTGAAGCCAGACATGATTTGTAGCATTAGTGAAACTACAGAGGCAGAGAAAGCAGTAACATCTTCATGAACATAGGTCCAACTTGACTGGAGCACATGGTATGAGCAGAAAAATAATGAGAATTAAAAATTTGTTAAATGAATTGGGGCTTTGGCATGCCACGTCATTAGTAGGCACTGGGAAGTTCTTGCAGGCTTTAGGTAAGTGAAGAGAGGTACTCTCTAGTAATGTTAATCTGTTAATGGAACATAGTGCAAACTGGACAGCATGAGACCAGATGTAAATAGGTGGACTCAGACCATTGTAGCGATGTTCACTTACTTACAGGCAGCTATTTGGATAGAAAGCCTGCCCCCACAAACTGACATCAGAACTACTTTCCCAACAGCAGGGAGATTATCTCACTGAATATTTCTTCTTTTTGTAAGATTTATTTATTTATTTGAAAGAGTAACAGAGAGGCAGAGAGAGAGAGAGAGAGAGAGAGAGAGAGAGAGAGGTCTTCCATCTGATGGTTCACTCCCCAGATGGCCACAATGGCCAGAGCTGCGCCAATCCAAAGCCAGGAAACAGGAGCTTCTTCCGGGTCTCCCATGCAGGTGCAGGGGCCCAAGCACTTGGGCCATCCTCCACTGCTTTCCCAGGCCATAACAGAGAGCTGGATCAGAAGTGGAGCAGCCGGGACTAGAACCAGCGCCCATATGGGATGCTGGCACTGCAGGCGGTGGCTTTACCTGCTAAGCCACAGCACTGCCCCCTCACTGAGTCAACTGATTTGAAGCAAAATATTTTGGTGATTGTACTTCCTGCTCATTTTAATTTTAAGTAAGTTTATTTTGGTGCAAAATTATTTGAAATCCATGTATAGTTTTTTTTTTTTTTTTTTTACAGGCAGAGTGGACAGTGAGAGAGAGAGACAGAGAGAAAGGTCTTCCTTTTGCCGTTGGTTCACCCTCCAATGGCCGCCGCGGTCGGCGCGCTGCGGCCGGCGCACCGCGCTCATCCGATGGCAGGAGCCAGGAGCTAGGTGCTTTTCCTGGTCTCCCCATGGGGTGCAGGGCCCAAGCACCTGGGCCATCCTCCACTGCACTCCCGGGCCACAGCAGAGGGCTGGCCTGGAAGAGGGGCAACCGGGACAGAATCCGGTGCCCCGACCGGGACTAGAACCCGGTGTGCCGGCGCCGCAAGGCGGAAGATTAGCCTGTTGAGCCACGGCGCCGGCCTATAGTTTTTTCATAATATTAACTTCCATGAACTCATATGCATGGATTTCAAAAGTTTTTGCATGAAAAAAAAACTTTCTGGGGCCGGCCCTGTGGCACAGTAGGTTAATTCTCCACCTGCAGCACCGGCATCCCATATGGGCACCGGTTCTAGTCCTTGCTCCAGCTCTCTGCCGTGGCCTGGGAAACCAGTAGAAGATGGCGCAAGTCCTTGGGGCCCTGCACTCACGTGGGAGACCCGGAGGAAACTCCTGGCTCCTGGCTTCAGATCAGCGCAGCTCTGACCATTGCAGCCATTTGGGGAGTGAACCAATGGAAGAAAGACCTGTCTCTCTCTCTCTCTCTCTCTCACTGTAACTCTACATCTCAAATAAATAAATAAGATCTTAAAAAAATTCTCTAATGTTCATTTTATTTAATTTCATCCACTTGAAAGGTACAATGATAGAGGGAGAAAGAGCAAAAGAGAGAGAAAGTGAGAGGGAAAAAGATCTTCCATCCCTTGGCACAATCCCCAAATGCTAACAACACCTGGGGCTGAGCTGGGCCAAGTGGAAGCCAGAGACCAGGAATTCCATCTGTGTCTCCCATGTGGGTGGCCAGGGCCCAGACAATTAACCATCATCTGCTGCCTCCCAGAGTGCGCGTGAGCCAAAAGCTGGGTCCGAAGCACAGACACTGGGACGCGAGCCAGGCTCTGCAACATGGGACGTTACCTGCTGCACAGCACTCACCGTAAGATCGTCCTGTAAACGATCTTCTGTAACCATTGTGAAATACTCTGTTCAGCAGAGAAACCTGACAAAACTCCCTTGGTCAGGTGATCCATTATCTTCATGGTCTTCTTCCCAAAACCTCATGGCTCTGGCCCAACCAGGAGACACGTATCAGACACAGGAATCCCCCTCAAGACTGCCAAGGTCATCAAAAACAAGGAAACTGTTTTGATGAAAAATAATCATGTCCAGAAAAATCTAAGGAAATATAAGGACTAAGTGAAATGTGGTATCCTGCATGGATCCTGAAATAGAAACAAGATCTCAGCTAAATATACAGGAATGTGAATAAATCAGTATTAGTCCATTCCTTGTGACAAAATTAACAGGGAAACTGGGTACAGGGTCTGTGTGGAACTCTTGATGCTATCTTTGCAACTTTCCTGGGAATCTAAATGCATCTACCTTTAAAAGTTTATTAAAAACAGGGACCAGAGCTGTGGCATAGTGGGTAAAGCTGCTGCCTGCAGCCACAGCACCCGGTATGGGCACCGATTTGAGTCCTGGCTGCCCCACTTCCAATCCAGCTCCCTGCTAATGCACCTAGAAAAGCAGTGGAAGATGGCCCATGTCCTTCGGCCCCTACATGCATGTGGGAGACCTGGATGAAGCTCCTGGCTGTGGCCTGGCCTAGCCCTGACCATTGCAACCATTTGGGAACTTTTTAAAAAATAATAATAAAAAAAAAAAAGTTTATTAAAAACAAAAAAAAAAGATTGAGAAAACTTAAAGCTATTCTTTGTGTCTCTTTTAGGTCAAGAGCTCATATTTGAAGCAAATAAAATCAGCACATCCCTTCAGCTTGTGCGGTTCTCCTTTTGTACCTGAAATACAATGAATCTCCTGAACACATGGATGTCACGAAAAAAATCAAAGTTTTGAATGAAGTTGTCTCTGAATTTTGTTAAATGGTCCAGCCTCGTTTGTTCTGGCTTTTGTATTGTCACAATTTTTGGCTTACATATTTTAAAAATGAGATTTAAACTATAAACCAAATTTCATTTTACTAACAAAGTTCTCGATGCTTCTTTCCTCTCACCAGAATGTTTTTGTCACTAGTTAATTTCAAAGGTCAATTTCATAATTTTGTTCTCATACTTCAGTGTCAAAGCAGGAGAGTCTGGTCCACAGCAACTCAATAGCATCCCACAGCGTCCCATATCAGAACACGAAGTTCATGTCCTTGCTGTTCTGCTTCCGATCCAGCTTCCTGCTAATGCGCCTGGGAACACAGCAGGAGATGGCCCTCTGCTACCCACATTGGGAGATCCAGATGGAGTTCCTGGCTCCTGGCTTTGGCCCACTCCCATCTGGGGAGTGAACCAATGCATGAAAGACCTCTCCCTACCCCTACTCCCATATATCACTCTGCCTTTCAAATAAATAAATAAATCTTTTTAAAAAGAAATCCTACAGATAACCATCCTAAGACAGTTACGGTACATTTAGCTAATACTGCCAACTTGTTCACATTGCTAATGCGGACAACGTGAGACTTTATGCCGAAAGCATACTATGTCTTTCTTCCCAACTGCACATCTGAGGGTGTGTGATGTTGTTGAATTCCCTTCCCTTTTGAATGTGAATTATCAGGGCAAGTAATAAAAATTCAGTTACTAAATTCAGTATCACTCAGTCTGGGTTAAATAATGATGAAGTGTGCGAAATAATTCTTCACTTTTACTTTTTCGTCCAGCTGC
This sequence comes from Sylvilagus floridanus, assembly GCA_949820135.1. NCBI lineage: Eukaryota > Metazoa > Chordata > Mammalia > Lagomorpha > Leporidae > Sylvilagus > Sylvilagus floridanus. The sequence goes on from OX463238.1 coordinate 89,236,779, forward strand.
AACATTTTGTCCAGATGAAATCTCGCTCACTTCCTGATTCTCCTGGATTCTCTTTCTACACTTCTAAGTCCATTTCATCTGTTGGGGTGAGGAAGGGGAAGGCGATCTTTCTAGATGTATTGTGAAATTTCTATAAGATGAAATTCAAAGCATGCGGAAGCTGGTAGGCGCTCAGTGACTGTGAATGTTCTGTGTCTTCTGTTACTTGCCCTACACTCGTGGGTGCTTTGCAGGGTTCTGCCTGGGGGCCACTTCCTTCACACCTCATGGTCTCCTGAGACAGTGTTATCCATTCTCACGGGTTCAGCTGCCTCCTGTATGCCAAGGAGGACTCCGAAATCTGTGTTTCCATTTCTCCCTTACTACTGATCCTCAGGCTGTCTCCCTGACTGACCACTGAGCAAGTCCATTTGAGTGTCCCCTGGGCCTTCTCCACACAACAAGTCCAACATCACCTACTGAGGTATTCAAGGAGAGAAATCCAGGTATTAGTGACCCCCATGGTCTCATCACATCCAGTCAGACCCCCACTTCTCTTACCTAAACACCACCTGAAACCCCAATGAGTGACTTATTTTTTACTGTATTCTCAGTACCTAGGGCAATGTCTGACACCAGGCTTTGGCCTGGCTCAGCCCCAGCCATTTGTGGGGTGAACCAGGAGATGGAAGTGCTGTCATTCTCCCTTTCAAATAAATAAAATAAATCTTAAAATAAATAAATAAATAAAAGGTTTGGTAGAATTCATCAGATTCATCAGTAATGGACCCAGTATTTTCTTTTATGGAAGGCTATTAATTAATGATCCAATTTATTTAGTTTTATTTATTTGAGAGGCCGAGTGAAAGGGAGAGGGAGGGACACACACATATAGAGGCAGAGCAAGAGAGAGAATCTTCCATCTGCTGGTTCCCTCCCCAAATGGCCACAACAGCCAGGACTGGGTCAGGCTGAAGTCAGGAGTCCGGAAGTCCAGCTAAGTCTCTCATGTGGATGCCTTCCCAGGCTCATTAACAGGAAGCGGAATGTAAGGCAGATCAGCCAGGATTCGAACCAGCACTTCAACAGAGCATGCTGGTGTCGCAGGCGGCGCTTAACCAGCTGTGCCACACCAGACCGATTCAATTCCTTTAACAGGCATAGGCTTATTTCTTCTTGTGTGAGCTACGGCAGATTTTGACTTTCAAGGAATTGGCCTATTTTATCTCAGTTATGCAGTGTGTCAACCTATAGCTGTTCAAAATACTCTTGATTATACTTTCACTGTTCATGGGACTGTAGTGATGGCCCCTTCATTTATGACATGAGTAATTTATGACTTCTTTTGATCTTAGCTAGCCTGGCTAAAGGCTTATCATTTTTTGATATTTTTAAATTTAAAAAATTTAAACATTTATTTTATTTATTTAGAAGGCAGTCACAGAGAGAGAGGAAGAGTCAGAGAGAGAGAGAGAGAGAGAGAGAGAGAGAATATCATCCATCCATCCACTCTACAAATGGCCACAACAGCTGGGGATGGGCTAAGTTGAAGCTAGGAGCCAGGAGCTCCATCCTGGTCTCCCACGTGGGTGCGGAGGCCCAAGCTCTCGGTCCAACTTCTGCTGCTTTCCCAGGTACATTAGCAGGGAGCTGGATTGGAAGTGGTGCAGCCAGGACTCTAACAGGTGCTAATCCGGGATGCTGGCATCACAGGCAGTGGTTTAAACCACTGCACCACCATGCCCACTGAGCTCCATTTTTTTTTTTTTCTAATCTTTTTCCAGAACAAGCTTTTGGTTTCATTGACTAATTGGTTTTCAATGACTAATAGGTCTCTAACTTTGTTTCATTAATTTCTGCTGTAATTTTTATTTCTTTTCTTCTGCTTACTCTGATTAAATTGTTCTTTTTCTGGTTTCCTGAAGTAGAGGCTTAAATTACTGCTTTTAGGTCTTTTTTCTTTTCTAATACATGCATTCAGTGCTGTAAATTTTCCTGTGAGCATGCTTCTGCTGTATCCCACAAATCTTGACAGCTTGTATTATTTAGTTTAAAATGGTTTTGTATTGCTCTTGAGATTTCTTTTTGGATTCATGGTTTAGCAATGTGTTATTTAATCTGTTAGTGTACTTTGGGATTTTCCAATCGTCTGTTATCATTTCTAGTTTAATTCTACTGTGGCCTGAAAATCTACATTGAATGATTTTCATGCCAGTTTGAGAATAACATGAACTCTGCTGTGGTTAGATGAAGTTGTCCACAACACAGACATCAACTGTACCCAGTTGATTGACAGGACTGTTGAGTTCCATGGTGTCCTTCCTGATTTTCTGATTTTCTGCCTGTTGGATCTGTCCACCTCTGACAGGAGAGATCTGAAGTTTCCAGCCAGAATAGTGGGCTCATCTATTTCTCCTTGCAGTCTCAGCAGGTTTGGCCTTGCACTTTTTGACGCTGTTGTTGACACTCTGCTTTTAAATGAGCATTTCATGACCCGTTTTTCTCTCCTCTTTAGCACAGCAATTCTACATTAAAAAAAAAAAAAAAGCCACTGCCCTACAGTTTGCAATATACATGTTTAACTTCTCTAAGTCCACTTTCAAATAACACTATACAGTTTCATGGTTCCGTGTGAACATTATAATACAGCATTCCTAATGCCTTCCCCCATCCCTTCCAACACTTCTCATTCACTTCACTTACTCACATGCTATAATCCCCCACCTATTGCTGCTGTTAACTTTGAACAGTTATCTATTATCTCAATTGAAAAAATTTAAATTATTTTTATTTTCTGCTCTAATCACTCTTTGTTTATGGAGGTCCAAGTTTCTCACCACCCCCCCCACCCCATGCCCCAAGAAACGTTTTATTTAAGGAATACAAACTCCATGCATTTCCTAAGTACAACTTTAGGAGTATAGTAATTCTTCCCACCATACCCGCCCTCTAACCCACACTCCTACCCCTCCTCCTGCTCCCTCTTCCAGTCCCAGTCCCATTCCCCACTAAGATCCATTTTCAAGTAACTTGATACTCAGAAAACCACCTCTGTGCTAAATAAAGAGTTCAACAATGTGCACACACACACACACACACACAAACTATTCCTAAAGTCGAGACAGTCATTGCATCTCGAAGTTAATTTCATTTTTTTAGAAACTTAATTAACTAAGAAGCACCCAAGAATGATATATCTTTTGTGAGCACTTAGACATTACTATAACTTATCAGACATAAGAATATCCTCCACTCGATACGTTAAAAGAAAGTAAGTCCTTAAGAATAAGTTTTATCATTAATTAAGGAAGCACCTAAGAAAACAATGGAGTTGGGCACTTACACATAACTAAAACTCACGAGACATAAGAATGTCCTTCCTTCTTGGCCAGCGCCGTGGCTCAACAGGCTAATCCTCCGCCTTGTGGCGCCGGCACACCGGGTTCTAGTCCCGGTCGGGGCACCGGATTCTGTCCCGGTTGCCCCTCTTCCAGGCCAGCCCTCTGCTGTGGCCCAGGAGTGCAGTGGAGGATGGCCCAAGTGCTTGGGCCCTGCACCCCATGGGAGACCAGGAAAAAGCACCTAGCACCTGGCTCCTGCCATCGGATGAGCGCAGTGCGCCGGCCGCAGCGCGCCAACCGCGGCAGCCATTGGAGGGTGAACCAATGGCAAAAGGAAGACCTTTCTCTCTGTCTCTCTCTCTCACTGTCCTCTCTGCCTGTCAAAAATAAAAAATAAAAAATAAAAAAAAGAATGTCCTTCCAATTAATACACTAAAACAAAATAAATCTTTGAGAACAAATTTTACTATTAACACTCATAATACAACTCTTTGAGGACAGAGGTCCTGCATGGGAAGTTAGTGCACTGTGACTCCTGTTGTTAACAATTAACACTCCAATGTATGATGTCAGTGATCACCCGAGGCTCTTGACATGGGCTGCCAAGGCTCTGGAAGACTTTCGAATCAAAAGACTCCATCAGTATTTAGACAAGGCTATAAGCAAAGTGGTAGTTCTCTCCTCCCTTCAGAGAAAAATTGTAGGTCCGAGTTTCTAACCCATATACATTTCCTTCTCTCTGAAGAACTTTTTAAATTTTTATTGCAAGAAACATTATCCTTAGATTTGTTGTCTTTATTTCCCCTTTACTTTTGAAGGATAATTTTGCTGGATAAAATTCAATGGCTGGTGTTTTTTTTTTTTTTCTTCCATTGTCATAACTATTTCCATACCATTCTGACTTGCTTCATTTCTGAGGAGAAATTCATTGATTTTTATTTGTGTTCTCTTATAGGTAAAGTGTTTTTTTTTCTGATTTCTTTCAATATTGTTTTAGGTTTTCTGTAATTTGAATATGACATGCCTAGATGTAGGGTTTTGTTTGGTTTTTGTTTTTGGTATTTATGCTGCTTAGTGTTTTCTGAGCTTTCCGGATCTATAGTTTGGTGTCTAATATTAATTTCGGAAAATTCTTATCCATTATTACTTTAAATATTTGTTCTCTTCCTTTCTCCTTCTGATATTCTCATTACATGTGACAACTTTTAGAATTTTCCTGAAGTTTCTGGATTTTCTGTTAAATTGATTCCCTTTTTGACTTTGCCTTTCAACTTGGGAAGCTTTTATGTTATTTCTTCAAATTTACTGATTTGTTCCTCAGTCATGTGCAATCTAATGATGAGTTCATCAAAAGCATTCATTTCTGTGACTTTATTTTTAGCACTTCAAATTCTTTTAATGTTTATTTATTTGAAAGGCAGAGCTAGGGGGAAGGGGTGAGAGAGAAATGTTTTCCATTTGCTGGCTTACTTCCCAAATACCCACAACAGCCAGAGCTGTGTGAGGCTAAAGCCAGCAACCTGGAATTCTATCAGGGTCTCCCACGTGGGTGACAAGGATCCAAGTACTTGAATCATCATCCCTGGTGCATTAGCAGGAAGCTGGATCAGAAGCAGAGTAGCCAAGATTCAACCAGACATTCTGATATGGGACGAGGGCAATTCTCATTTCCATCTCTCTGCTTGTGAGTACCCATCTGCTCTTGTATGTTGTCAACTTTTTCCACTAGACCTTTTTTTTTTTTTCCAGTAGAAATGGAAACATGTTAAGAGTTGTTTTTTAGGGGGCCCGTGCTGTGGCTCACTTGGTTAATCCTCCGCCTTCGGCACCGGTATCCCATATGGGCGCTGAGTTCTTGTCCCGGTTGTTCCTCTTCCAGTCCAGCTCTCTGCTGTGGCCTGGGTGCTTGGGTGCCTACACCCATGTGGGAAACCAGTTGGAAGGACCTGGCTGCTGGCTTTGGATTGGCATAGTTCATAGTTCCAGCCGTGGCGGCCATTTGGGGAGTGAACCAACGGAAGGAAGACCTTTCTCTCTCTCACTGTCTAACTCTATATTAAAAAAAAAAAAAAAAAAAACCTGTTTTTTAAATTTCTGGTCATATAATTCCAACATCTGCCAAATCTTAGTCTAGTTTTTTTTTTTTTTTTTTTTGACAGGCAGAGTGGACAGTGAGAGAGACAGAGAGAAAGGTCTTCCTTTGCCGTTGGTTCAACCTCCAATGGCTGCCGCGGTTGGCGTGCTATGGCCGGCGCCCCGACCGGGACTAGAACCTGGTGTACCGGCGCTGCAAGGCGGAGGATTAGCCTGTTGAGCCACGGTGCCAGCTCAAATCTTAGTCTAGTTCTGAACCTTGATATACGTCTTCAGATTGTGTGTGTGTGTGTGTGTGTGTGTGTGTGTGTGTTTCCTTGCCCTTTAACGTATCTTGTAACTTTTTGGCTGAAAGCTAGATGTGATGTATCAGGTAATATGTAATTAGTCTGTTAATATGAGGTTTTTTTTTGTTTTGTTTTTGTTTTACAGGCAGAGTGGACAGTGAGAGAGAGAGACAGAGAGAAAGGTCTTCCTTTGCCGTTGGTTCACCCTCCAATGGCCGCCGCGGTCGGCGCGCTGCGGCCGGCGCACCGCGCTCATCCGATGGCAGGAGCCAGGAGCCAGGTGCTTTTCCTGGTCTCCCCATGGGGTGCAGGGCCCAAGCACCTGGGCCATCCTCCACTGCACTCCTGGGCCACAGCAGAGGGCTGGCCTGGAAGAGGGGCAACCGGGACAGAATCCGGTGCCCCGACCGGGACTAGAACCCGGTGTGCCGGCGCCGCAAGGTGGAGGATTAGCCTGTTGAGCCACGGCGCCGGCCTAATATGAGGTTTTTATGTTAATCTGGTAGGAGCTAGACCGTGTTCAATGTTTGCTCTAAATGACAAGAGTCTTCGTTTTTCTTGCTTTTGTTTTTGGGTTTCCCCAAGAATTGCTTCTTAAATAGTTTGTGTCTTGCAGATCTTCTAGTCACCATCTACTACTATTATACTGGATCTCTGTGGATGTGGTGTTAAGGTATTTGGAAACACCCTATAATTTTAGATCTCCTTCAGTTGGCTGTGACTCTTGGAAGGATTTCTATTTCCCTTCCCTCCCATCAGACAGGAAGGCTAACGGAGGCTGGAATGACGTGTCTACCCTTTTTTTGGGTCCCACAAAGGGTAGGCTTTTGTTAGCAAAAATTAGCTGGGTTTATTTCAAAATAGTTACTTCCCAGCCTGAAAGACAAGGGGATCCTGATCTTAACTGTGAGAACCTAGCACAGTTCTTTGAAGTAAACCCTAGAGAGTGTGGGGTCCCCCTTATGACTGGGCCCTCAAGAGTTTTAACTCAAGTGAGTCCACACTCAGTCTCCAACAGCTGCCAGAGTTACCATTTTAGCCTTCCTACCAACTCCTGGTGCAGCAGCTCTGATCCAGGCAAGGTGACTGCCAACTGTGATTCTCCGTATTTGCTGCCTCTTCAGTTTGGAAGACCGTGGTTTGCCCTGCTATTTCAGATCTTTTATGGATCTAAGAAAAGCCAACTGATTTTTAGGCTGCCTAGTTTTCTTTTTTGGTTAACACATAACCTTCAGCTTTTTTCATTACTGTGAAGATGAATCTGCTGGTTTCCAGCTCTTTACAAGTCAAGGCTGAATGGGAAGTCCCACACACTTTTTCTTCTAATCCTTTCTCCATTTTCACTACAGCTCAGCTGAAGCTCACGGAAGAGCCTTTCCTGACCTCTCACTGCTAAGGAAAGAGCTCCTCCTTGTGTGCTCCAGCGCTTGCTGCAACTTTCAGAATTAAACAGGGTCACTTGGTCCTGTGAATCCTGAGCACCTGGAGGACAGGCATGATGAATTATATTTGTATTTCCAGCACATGGCACAAATCAACATCTGCAGAATGGAGGGGAAAAGGAACAAACACTAATTAAAACCAAAGTACTACTTTTATTTAGCTCATTTCTCGATTTATTAGAATAACCACATTTGGAGAGGCACAAAGCACTTAAATTTTACATGACTACAAAGTTATCACAAATCCCAAACTTTTTAGCCACAGGTATTTCACCTACTCCATTGAAAGAAACAGCTTTCAAAACATCTGCGTTAGTTAATGCACAGAGACCCTGATATATGGAAACTAGCTATCTCTAAATGCTTGTACTTCCTGCTCTAATATCTTCTTTAAATGGAATCCAGCATAAAAGGGGTTGAAATGTATAAGGTCATGATGCAAATGCTCTGGAGAGACAGTGAAACCAATCTGCACAACATGGAAAAAGATGTAGTGTGCACAGAAGTTCTGAGATGACTCACTGAGCCATCTGGGCCTCCATGGCTTGTGCTGTCCATTCTGGGGCTGTTTGACTAATTTTCTCCAAAAGGTTATTCACTTGGAAACAAAGTGACTGGATCTGCTTGTCCCATGTTGGCAGGGCTTCTCGTGCTAAAGAAAAAGGAAATAATGTACAAGTTTGAAATGACTCCTTTGTATTCGTAACAAATATGAGTTAAAAGATACAGTAATCTAAGTCTTTAAAAGTTTACTACAAAACTTTTAAGTTAATAAAATTAAGCTAATTAAACAGTAGTTAAGAAAAGGACTCAAATCACTGACACAAAGTTTAAAACAAAACTTCAAGACATACACAGATCCGTGTTATTATTATCACTTATGGAAAAAAAACTAACCAAGCAACTTCAGCCACTACCACAACAAAAAGACAGCCTTGCGGAAGTGGTTTTTTCCTCTTCAACAACGACTGATTCATAAGCCACTGCCATCTACCGGGCAAGATTGCTGACATATTCGAGGCTATCTCTGCTTGGCCATTTTAGACAGTGAAATTACCAATAAAAATCCAAAACTGTGGAGAACAGGATATTAAATAGATCACAAGAAGGAAACCTGTTTACAGTATGAAAGCTGAAACAAAAAGGCAGAGTGCTGACAGGTTTAACCTCAGCTGGAACGTACACATCAAGTAATTCAGATTTGTTGCCCCTCTGCACATGTCTGCAAATGGCTGTGAAAGCACTGCAACTATTGCCTTTGGGGTTACTGGTAAGTTTTCAGGTAGGTAAATACACAAACATGGAATCTGCAGACAATGAGAGTCAACTGCAAATTCATATGGAAGGCCAGGACACACTCCAAAATGTTACAAGTGATTTGAAAAATGTATGATTTCAATTTTCTTCTTAGCTGTAGTCCTGCAATGACTATGCACCATTTTTCAATATAAAAATTTAATTTTTTTGGCCTGCACCATGGCTCACTTGGTTAATCCTCCGCCTGCGGCACTGGCATCCCATATGGGCACCGGGTTCTAGTCCCGGTTGCTCCTCTTCTGGTCCAGCTCTCTGCTGTGGCCCGGGAGTGCAGTGGAGGAGGGCCCAAGTGCTTGGGCCCCTGCACCCGCGTGGGAGACCAGAAGGAAGCACCTAGCTCCTGGCTTCGGATCGGCACAGCATCAGATGTAGTGGCCATTTGGGGAGTGAACCAACAGAAGGAAGACCTTTCTCTGTCTCCCTCTGTCTATAACTCTGCCAAATAAATACATTTAAAAAAATGAAAAACTGGGGGACAGCATTGTGGCATAGCGGGTAAAGCTGCCGCCCATGATACTGGCATCCCATACGGGCACTGGTTCATGTCCTGCTGCTCCACTTCCCATCCAACTTCCTCCTAATGGCCTGGGAAAAGAAGTGGAAGATGGCCCAAGTACCTGGGGCCTTGTATCCACGTGGGAGATCCAGATGAAGCTCCTGGCTTCAGCTTGCCACAGTACTGCTTATTGAGGCCATCTGGGGAGTGAACCAGCAGATGGACCATCTCTCTCTCCCCCTCCTCTAACTTTGACTTTCTTTTCTTTTTTATTTTTTAAAAGGTTTATTTATTTATTTGAAAGGCAGAGTTACAGAGAGGCAGAGGCATAGAGAAATAGAGAGAGGGGTCTTCCATCCGCTGGTTCACTCCCTAGATGGGCACAACATCCAGAACTGTGCTGATCACAAAGCCGGGAGCCAGGAGATTCTTCCAGTTCTCCCACGTGGATGCAGGGGTCCAAGGACTTGGGCCATCTTCTACTGCTTTCCCAGGCCATAGCAGAGAGCTGGATCAAAAGAGGAGCAGCCAGGACTTGAACCAGCACCCAGATGGGATGCCAGCACTGCAGGCAGCAGCTTTACCAACTACACCACAGCACCAGCCCCTAACTTTGACTTTCAAAGTAAATAAATAACCCTGGCTTTTAAAGTAAATATTTTTTTTAAAAAATGAAAAACTGTAGACAAATTCTCCAATTTTCTGAATATATAATATAAAATATCAGTCCTTGCCTCTTTTTTTTGATGCTTAAAGGGCACTTTTAATATAGTGTTGTTTTTTTTTAAGATGTATTTATTTATATGAAAGTTGAGTTACACAGAGAGAGGAGAGGTAGAGACTCAGAGAGAGGTCTTCCATCTGCTGGTTCATTCCCCAGATGGCTGTAACAGCCAGAGCTGAGCTGATCAGGAGCCAGGAGCTTCTTCTGGGTCTTCCACATGGGTGCAGGGGCCCAAAGACTTGGGCCATCTTCTACTGCTATCCCAGGCCATGGCAGAGAGCTGGATCGGAAGTGGAGTAGCTGGGTCTTGAATCAGTGTCCATATGGGATGCCAGCACTTCAGGTCAGTGTGTTAACCCGCTGTGCCAGAGCGCCGGCCCCAGCCCTTGCCTCTTAATATATAAATTTAAAAAAAAAGATTCTAGGTGCTGGCATTGTGGGTAAAGCCACTACCTGCAGTACTGGCAGTGTTGGCATCCCAGATGGCCAGCCATTCAAGGCCCGGCTGCTCCATTTCTGATGGAGCTCCCTGCTAACAGCTTGAGAAAAGCAGCAGATGATGACCCAGGTACTTGGGCCCTGCCACCCACATGGGAGACCCAGATGACATTCCTGGCTCCTGGCTTCAGCCATGGCCCAGCCTCCATCACTGCGGCCATCTGCGGAGTGAACCAGTGCATGGAAGACCTTTCTCTGTAACTATAACTTTCAAATAAATAAATAAATCTTAAAAAAAAAAATTGGAGGCTGGCACAGCAGGTTAAGCTGCAGTCTGCAGTGCCAATATCCCATGTGGACACCAGTTTGAGTCCCAGCTACTCTACTCCTGATCCAGCTCCCTAGTAGTACCTGCAAAAGCAGTGGAAGATGGTCCAGGTCCCTGGGGCCTTGCCACCCAAGTGGGAGACCTGGAAGAAGCTCCTGACTCCTGCCTTTGGCCTTGCCTAGCCCAAGTCATTGTGGCCGCTTGGGGAGTGAACCAGTGGGTGGAAGATCTCTCTTCTTCTTCCTCTCTGTAACTTTGCCTTTCAAATAACTAAACAAATCTTTAAAAAGAATTTAAAGAAATTCCAAAGACAGTCTCTCTTTTTATTTGTTTTCTAATCAGGACAAAATTATTAAAGTTAATATGGAAGTATAGGTGTTTCAATAAATTATTTTTAAAATAACAGCATACCACTTCACCTTAAGGAATGAAGTACTGACCACATGCTACAACAAGGAGAAACCTCAACAATACGATGCTGAGTAGGGGAAACCAAAAGGTCACACATGGCATGACTTCATTTCCATGAAATATCCAGAACAGGTGAAGTCCTGGAGACAAAAGACCAACCTTCTAGGGCAAGGGTGGAATCAGGATGCTGAATGGGCAGGGGTTCCCCTAGGGGAGATGGAAATGTTTTATAACTAAACAGAGATGGAGGTTGTGCAATATGATTATATTGCACTGAATTGTTTTCTTTGAATGTTTAATTTCATGTTAGGTGTATTTCAATTAAAAAAAAAAACTGGGGGGAGTGGCAGGAGTGCTTGATCAACACTGAAGTTTATTATAATCTGCTTATTACCATATTGTTCCAGATCAGTTGAACCAAATAGATCCAAATATATATGTAAAATTTCATATAGTCAAAAATCACACTTCAATGACAAAGGGTATTTATTTAATATATGATATTTTATCATATATATTTAATATATGTACAACTGACTATGCACCTAAAAAAAAACTAGACTGTATTCTAAAATTATCCATAAAAATGAGCCATTTAATGATGAAATAAATTTCTACCTATAAAATAATAAATAAAAAATTTGAAGTTTTAGGAAAATACTAATGGAGGAGACTTTTTTTTTTAAGATGTATTTATTTATTTGAAAGGCAGAGTTATACACAGAAGGAGAGGCAGAGACAGAGAGAGAGAGAAAAAAGAAGAGAGAGGGCTTCCATCTGCTGGTTCACTCTCCAATTGGCTGCAACAGCCAGAGCTGCGCCAATCTGAAGCCAGGAGCCAGGAGCTTCCTCTAGGTCTTCCCATGCAGGTGCAGGGCCCAAGGACTTGGGCCATCATCTACTGCTTTCCCAGGCCATAGCAGAGAGCTGGATCAGAAGTGGAGCCGGGACTTGAACCTGTGCCCATATGGGATGTCGGCACTGCAGGCAGCAGCTTTACCCGCTATGCCACAGCACTGGCCCGAGACTTTTCTTAATACAGGAAATTCAAAGGCCATAAAATTTTTAAAAATTAACATTATCGGGGCCAGTGCTGTGGCACAGTAGGTTAATCCTCTGCCTGCAGTGCCAGCATCCCAAATGGGTGCCAGTTCTAGTCCCAGTTGCTCTTCTTCCCATCCACCTCTCTGCTATGGCCCAGGAAAGCAGCAGAAGATGGCCTAAGTTCTTGGGCCCCTGCACCCACGTGGGAGACTTGGAAGAAGCTCCTGGCTTCAGACTGCCACAGCTCTGGCCGTTGCAGCTATTTGGGGAGTGAACCAGCAGATGGAAGACCTTTCTCTCTGTCTCTTCCTCTTACTGTCTGTAACTCTGCCTCTCAAATAAATAAATAAAATCTTTAGAAAAATAGTTGTAACACATAAAACAAGATTAAAATGATCATTATACCAAAAGCAACAGAAAACTAACAGAGATGTGGGCAAGGGAAGAAACAAAAGAAATGCATGAGACCAGTGTTGTGGCATAGCTGGTAAAGCAGCTGGCTGCAATGCCAACACCCCATATGGGTGCTGGTTTGTATCCCAGTTGCTCCACTTCCGATCCAGCTCCCTGCTAATGGCCTGGGAAAAGCAGCAATGATGGCCCCTGCTACCCACACAGGAGACCTGGAAGAGGCTCCCAGCTCCTGGCTTTGGCCTGGCCCAGCCCTGACTAGTTTAGCCGTCTGGGGAGTAAACCAGCAGATGGAAGTTCTCTCTCTGTCTCTCCCTCTCTTTATAACTCTGCCTTTCAAATAAATAAATAATCTTAAAAAGAAAACAAATGCACATTAAAATAATTAGCATAATTATCTTCCCCCATCAAATGGCAAATGATTAATAGAATAATAATACCCAAGTGTTGAAGACTCATTCTCATACTGGTAGAATTCTAAATGGCACAGTTTTCTGTAAAAAACTGGTAGTATCTATTAAGAATTAAAACACGTATATCTTTTGATGCCATGGTATTACTACAGGAATATACTTATTCTACAGGAATAAGTATACCCACATATAAAGTGATATATAAGGAAAGCACCCGAATGTCCATCCACAAGTGAAAAGTTGAATTCCATAGACCATTATACAGCTATTAAGTAAATCAGATTGATATCTGACTTGAAAATATGTTTACAGGTACAGTACACTCAAAAAGCAATTTGAATAATACTGTGTACTTTAAAATATAATGCCAGAAGTGAGCATTTGGCACAGTGGTCAAATGCTTGCAACAAGAGGACTACCTGGGTTCGAGTTCTGGCTCTGGACCCCAATTCTAGTTTCCTGCTAACAGGTGTCTTGGGAGGCACTGTGTGAGAGATCAGTAGCTGGGTCCCTGCCACCTATGTGGGAGACCTGGATTGATTTCTAGGCTCCTGGCTTCAATCTGGCCCAGCCCAACTATTAACAGGAATTTGGGGAGTGAACTTGCAGATGGAAGATTTATCTTTCTGTCTGTCTGCCTCTCAAATAAAACAACTATGTGTACATGTGTGTGTGTGTGTGTGTATACAAAATCCTGTAATCTACAAGACTGCCAGACTAATAGTTACATCAGGGAGCCTGGACTACAGCAATGCAGGTGGGAGTGGAAAGATGGCTCTTCCTTGAGTTACCCTCATTAATGCTTTACTTGAACATATTAACTATTAGAATCTATTAAAATTTAATAAATTTAGAAGGAAAATATTTTATATTCTGTCAAATTTATAGAAACTAATTAATTTAATTTGCCCTTTATCTTGGTGATATATTTGCTATGCTACTCATCATACATTGATATAGTCAATACTTATTTCTCACTTACAGTGTTTAAACAATGTTCACATTGAAACAGACATTGGACATACCACAGAAAATAAGACTAAATTCCTACTATTAGGAGGCTTTGTTTGGAAGCAGAAACATATATTTAGACAAATCATTACACAATTGATAATAAGTGAGGTTAATGCTATGAAGAAATTCAGGCTGACATAAAAACATATCATCTCAAGCCATACCTACTCTGGAGAGTCGGGAAATAATTACTGATTAATGCTGCTCAAACTGAGACATGGGAAGAAACAAAAATGGCCAGAGAGAAGTAAATGCTTTGGAGTGTTTGATGGGAGGGAGGAATTTACAATGCTAAGAAAGAACATCTATGTTGCTGGGTTGGCAACAGACAGCTAGAAAGGACTAGTCAGGGTCTTTAAGACTGTTCAACATGGCCGGTGCTGTGGCTCAATAGGCTAATCCTCCGCCTGCGGCGCCGGCACCCTGGGTTCTAGTCCCAGTTGGGGCGCCAGATTCTGTCCCGGTTGCCCCTCTTCCAGGCCAGCTCTCTGCTGTGGCCTAGGAGTGCAGTGGAGGATGGCCCAAGTCCTTGGGCTCTGCACTCGCATGAGAGACTAGGAGGAAGCACCTGGCTCCTGGCTTCGGATCAGCGCAGTGCGCAGGCCGCAGTGTGCTGGCCACAGCCATTGGAGGGTGAACCAACAGAAAAAGGAAGACCTTTCTCTCTGCCTCTCTCTCTCTCTCTCTCTCACTGTCCACTCTGCCTGTCAAAAAAAAAAAAAGACTGTTCAACAAGCAATGGGAAAGTCACTCATTAGAGGGCAAGCAGGCACACGATATGAGACTGGCACTGTGGCATGGCGGGTTAAGCCAACACCAGCAAAGCTGGCATCCCATATGGGTGCCAGTTCAATTCCTGGCTGCTCCACTTCCAATCCAGCTCCTTGATAAAGTGTCTGCCAACTCCAGACATTGTGGCCATGTGGGAGGTAAACCAGTGGACGGAAGATCTTTCTCCGTCTCTTCCTCTATCTGTATCTTTGCCTCTCAAATACATAAATAAATCTTTAAAAATATATATATGATTTAGTAACTTATTTACTATTGCTCAAATTTTCATTTTTAAAAAATCATAATCAGGGTCCAGTGTTGTGTCGCAGAAATTTAGGGAGTGAACCAACATATGGAAGCACTGTAGAATCTGCAGAGATGACAGTGAAGAATACTTGGAGAACCAGGAGGGAAACAGGAGAATGAGGTGGAAGAGATGACAGAAGTCACAGTGGCGCTGGGGAGGAGGAGAGTGTTCTAAAAGCAGTGAGAGGTCAACATTGTTCATTACATTAAAAGCCAAATGAAACTTGAGAACTAGAAGGATTTTTGTTAAAATGGAAGAGACCGGAGCATGCTGAAGTACTGATGGACAGAAGCTAATAGAGAAAGAAAGGATGAAAACAGACAAAAGTTAGCTGCTAACCCCAGCCTTCTAAAACAGCATTTTTCTGGTGAGAGTGAGGAGACAGGGATTAGAGAAGGAATCCTAACCATAGTGGAAGAACTGGATAAGGAGATGGAAACCAGTTCCACTATAACAGGAAGGAAGAAAAAGATCCACAAAGTATATTTTAAAATTAATTTTTATTTATTTATTTATTTATTTTTTGACAGGTAGAGTGGACAGTGAGAGAGACAGAGAGAAAGGTCTTCCTTTGCCGTTGGTTCACCCTCCAATGGCTGCCGCGGACAGCGCGCTGCGGCCGGCGCACTGCGCTCATCCGATGGCAGGAGCCAGGTGCTAGGTGCTTTTCCCTGGTCTCCCATGGGGTGCAGGGCCCAAGCACTTGGGCCATCCTCCACTGCACTCCCGGGCCACAGCAGAGGGCTGGCCTGGAAGAGGGGCAACCGGGACAGAATCCGGCGCCCCGACCGGGACTAGAA
Organism: Sylvilagus floridanus; assembly: GCA_949820135.1. NCBI lineage: Eukaryota > Metazoa > Chordata > Mammalia > Lagomorpha > Leporidae > Sylvilagus > Sylvilagus floridanus. The sequence continues at coordinate 89,252,396 of OX463238.1, forward strand.
CCCGGTGTGCCGGCGCCGCAAGGCGGAGGATTAGCCTGTTGAGCCACGGCGCCGGCCTAAAATTAATTTTTATAAATATGATAAAATAATTTTACATTGGTAGCTGATTTGTTGTTGTTGTTAAGTAGGAAACAAGGTTTCCTGCTGAAATTGAAGGAGTAGTCAGATATTTTAAGAAAAATAAAATCAGGGCAGGTGCTGTGGCGAGTAGGTTAAGCCTCTGATGCAGCGCCGGCATCCCTTATGGGTGCTGGTTTGTGTCCTGGCTGCTCCTCTTCCAATCCAGCTCTCTGCTATGGCCTGGGAAGGCAGCAGAAGATGGCTCATGCCCTTGGGCCCCTGCACCTGTGTGGGAGATCCGGAGAAGGCACCTGGCTCCTGGTTTTGGATTAGCCCAGCTCTAGCTGTTATAGCCATCTGGGGAGTGAACAAACGGATGGAAGACCTTTCTCTGTTTCTCCCTCTCTCTGTCTGTAACTTTACCTTTCAAAAAACAAACAGAAATCTTAAAAAAAAGAAATCTGGGGTCTGGCACTATGGCGTAGTAGGTTAAGCCTCCTCCTGTGGTGCCAGCATCCCATATGAACACTGGTTCATATCTCAGCTGCTCCACTTCGATCCATTTCCCTGCTAAAGGCTTGGAAAAGCAGTGGAAGATGGCCCAAGAACTTGGGCCCCTGAACCCACATGAAAAACCCAGAAGCTCCAGGCTCCTGGCTTTGGATTCACCCAGCTTTGGCCATAGCAGCCATTTGGGGAGTGAACCAGCTGATGGAAGACCTCTCTCTGTCTCTCCCTCTCCCTCTCTCTCTCTGTAACTCTGCCTCTCAAATAAAAATAAATCTTTAAGAAAAAGAAAATCTGACATAGTCACTGCAAAGGAGGAGAAACAGCGGACTAGAGAAATGTGCCAACAATCCTACCCCAGTTGGTGCTGAGGATCCAGGACCTCAAACTTACAGTGGCATCAGTGTGTCTGGTGTCTTACTCTCCTCCAGTAATATTAGCTAGCCACTCAAGCACAGGCAGAAAAAGATAAAGAATGAGTTCATTCTAGGTGAAGTTTGCTGAATAGGTAGAATAAAGTCAACAGGCAAGCAGGTTATCTGTAAAAAAGTAATTAAACTAAGAGATCATGTCATCTAAGCTAAATAGGAGGAGAAGACAAAAAAGGCTTGTGCTGACTAGAAGGAAGCAGAAGAGCCAATGGACCAGAGGCGCCCATGTGGTCAAGGAAAAGCGGAAGTGGGAGTAACTGAGATAGATCACTAGAGACAGGAGAAAGGTCATGGTCAGGTGAGATATTTCAAACTGAAATTTACAAGTGGAACAGTTCTGGATACAGCAAGGTCCAGGTGTGAAGAAGGGGGGAATAAGGAGCTGAGAAGGTATTAGACCATGAGAAAGTCAAGGAATCCACTTACCTGTCTGCCTTCATGTTAATGAGCTGCTGAATAGCAAGTAAAACTGTCAATTCCACATGCCCAATACATGCTACATGGCCAATAAACATTTGATGAGCAAATGAATGAACTGACAGAACAATCGGAATTTCAAAATTTTCCTTAGCATAGAAAATATGCATTAAGCATATGATGAATTAACTTAAAAATTATTTCAAATTATTTCTTGTGGAAATAATCTTATTCCAGTTTTTAGGATTCTGTGTCAAAAGAAATTGTTCAACATGTTTTAATCATAAATATGTAATAATTCACTCCCATTTCATTATGATAGAAAAAGACTAAGCCTCTTACTTTCAAAATGAACTATTCCATCAATCTGGTCAATAAATCCATTCATCCGTCCTTCTGTTATCATTTGAGATGCTATCTTTTCTGCCTATAAAAAAAGCAACAAAATCTTAGAAACTTTAATACTGTATCTAACAATTACTCACATTTGGTAAGAAGATATGGTTTAACTTACAAATGTGTTCCTCTGCCATTCATTAGAAGACTATATCTTATAAATCTGCCTATTTTCTCAACTCTTTCTAGGAACAACACCATTATTTGCAGGAAACTGGGAGCTGTTCATTTTGTTGTGAGACTGCAGTCCAAAATCTAGCCTTTCTACTAATTTTCTGCTCTGTTTAGAATGAAACTTACAACTTTTCTTCTCATTGGTATCCATGCTTCAAAAAAAGCCCAAAAAAACCTAACCAGTTTTTCTTATTATACTTCATTTCATTCTCCACATTATTTAATACCTCAAAAAACTCTTCTAAGTAATATTTTTAAAGACAACCTGAAAGGAAGAATTGATGGTCAAATTCAAAAAGAAATTAAAAAGATTTAAAGACAAAGTAACAAAAGGTCCTCTAATAGATCCTGAAGACATTTTAATGTTTACCATGTGCAACCAGGAGTGTGACTTGGTCGTTTATTAATTCTAACCATCTTCACAGTCAATCCTAAATTACTTTTGAACAAACTGTGACTAGCACTTATTTTAAAAGTATATCCATATCCCTTAATTTCTGCATGGAATCATACCTCAAAGCCTAAAAAGGAAGCATCTTTTAATTTTAACTTAGGCTGTAGTTCCCACATAAAGGAACTATTAGAAAATCTTAAATGAAAATTTCATTACCAGAAAAATGTGGAATATGACTCATAACTACATTGAATTTAAGGTCTGTAAATTAGGGAAAAGTAAGGTTAATTGTTTACTTTTAATATAACTTAAAATTAAGAGAATGTTTTATAAATGTTATATGAAACATCCTCTAAATAGTTTTTATACTTTGCAGGAATTGAGATATAGCCAACCAAGCCCTCAAATGGATTAAATTAAATTCTCTAGTAAGTTAGTCAATCAACTTCTTATGTTAACCCAAGCACAGAAGTTACGATAGTATTAACCGGGGTATTACCATACTCATTCTCTTAAAGAGATGAAAATTTAACCTTCGAGTTAGTCTAGGCTAGAAAAAAGTAAAGCATCAAAATGTTAAGTTAGTCAGGAATCAAAAACCACTATGAAGTGGACCTAAACAGACACCAAACAAAGACATTCTCACAAAATGAGTGTCTTAACCTGGAACTCCTTTAAGAGTCCCATTCTACAGCACTTCACCATAAAACACAACTTAAAAAACAAAGACACTATAAAAACAATTCCACTATGGTACTATTTTAGCCTTGAAATAATTTATTTCCATTTACTTGGAGCTTTTTATAATTTTTGTTATAGTTGTCAACATTTAATAATTACATGATATTTAATTTTCTCATTACTTGGTTTTGTCTCTTAACTTTGTTTTTATGAATTAGAGTCAAGAAAAAAACCTTAGCATCTACTCACAGAGCTAAGAGGTAAAATATTTTTAAATAAAGGAACTTTTTTGTTTAAAAAACAAAATACCTTAGCTGCTGGGATCTCCAAAAGAGCTCCAAGTTCTTCAAAGGTGATATTGTTATATAACTTGCTTGCAGACAGCAAATTGTGCTCAATAACGGCTCTGTCCAAGATGCTGGAACCTTAAATAAGTACAAATAAGACAGTTTTAAGTTTGAAACTAGTTTTACATTAAAAAAGATACACCTTTTTCACTGAAAATTTCGAGATATATCATCTCATAATCATGTTTATTCCTGTGATCAAAATCTTAAAAGTAGGCCTGGTGTTGTGGTAATGGGTTAAGCCACTGCCTGCGATGCCAGCATCCTATATGAGTGCTAGTTCCAGTCCTGGCTGCTCCACTTTTGCTCTAGCTGCTGCTAATGTGCCTGTGAAAGCAGCAGAAGATGGCCCAAGTGCTTGGGTCTCTGCTCCCACAGGAGAAGACCCAGATGAAGCTCCTGGTTCCTGGTTTTGGCCTGGCTCAGTCCAGGCAGCTGCAGCCATTTGGGGAGGAAACCAGAGGAGAGAAGATCTCTGTCTCTCCCTTCCTGTCTGTAACTCTGTCTTTCAAAAGAAAAGTAGGTGGGAGGGCGGGTATGAGGGGAAGAACCATTATATTCCTAAAGCTGTATCTATGAAATTTGTATTGATTAAATAAAAGCTTTCTAAAAAAATAAGTAATCAAAATAGTTTATATGATATTATCTGATTAATAATAGTTAACTTAAAAAATAGCACATTTAGAAAATGAGTGATTAGCAAGTAACTGATGAATGGGTTTAACACTCTAGACTTGGGGTTTGCTTCTTTGGGCTATCAAATTCATTACCTTTCCTTTTCTTGCTACAAGTAATTTATCCTGTCAGCTTGATAAAGTCCCTGGTGGCTATTATTTTGGGCACTCCACAAGCACCTTACTGTAATGCAATTGCGAGAAATGTCCAGAAGGTGGGAGCAGCCAACCTTCCTGAGCTATCAGGCTCAGAACGCCCCTTCAGGTGAGGCAGTCCAGCACTTACTGAAGTTTCAGACGCAGGCCCACACTGATGGCATCAGGCCAGTGGGCTCACTCAGCTTACAGGGTTTTCTGCTGCACACTCACCATCACCATAGTCCAAATGCCCACTGGAAGGGAGCTTTTTCTTTCTATTTGTCTGTTTCTCTATCTTCTAAAAAAAAAAAAAAAAAGCAGAGGAGGGGTGATATTTGGTACAGTGGCTAAGTCTCCATTTGGGACACCTGTATTCTGTTTCAGAGTGCCTGGTTCAAGTCCCAGCTCCTCCTCTTCTGATCCTCTTCTAATCTAGCTCCCTGCTAATGCACCTGGGAAAGCAGTGGAAGATGGTCCAAGTCTTTGGGCCCCTGCACCCACATGGGAGACCTGGAAGAAGTCCTAGGCTCCTGGCTTTGGATTGGCCCAACTCCAGCCCTATGCAGTATTTTAATAATATACATCTTGGGGCTGACGCTGTGGGGTAGCAGATAAAGTCACAGCCTGCAGTGCCAGCACCCCATATGGACGCTGGTTCAAGACCCGGCTGCTCCACTTCCGATCCAGCTCTTCTATGGCCTGGGAAAGCAGCAGAAGATGGCCCAAGTCCTTGGGCCCCTGCACCAGCATGGGAGACCTGAAGGAAGCTCCTGGCTCCTGGTTTTGGATTGGCACAGCTCTGGCTGCTGCAGCCACCTGGGAAGTGAACCAGTGGATGGAACAACTCTCTCTCTCTCTCACTCTTTCACTCCCTCTTGCTCACTTCAGTGTGGGACATGGTCAATACCTGGGCTGCTCATTAAAGTAAAACGAAATGAAATTAAACAAAAGAAGTAAAACTGGATGAAGTGTACATCTTTCAGTTAATCTCTACCTAAATGTCTCTTTACAGCTAATTTCTCTTGCATATACGATAATTCCAAGGCAGTGAGTCTAACAGATCTGCTTATTTATCTTGGTTGCTCCCATGTTTCTGAATGTCTACTATTGTTGTCAAAACCCACTTTATAACCTCTGTAGATAGGCACACATAAAATCATTAATGTTAAAAACAAGCAACTATTGAAAACGTCTTTTATAAGAAACGCGGCCTGACCTAAGAAAATTCATCCTTTCACCAGGAAATATGACATCAAGTTCTTTTCTTATTGGTAACACTTTACCCTGAGAAACCCTGGACAAACTATTATGCCAAATTGTGTTCTATCTAAAATAGAACTGAATAACTATATTGTTATAATTTGATGCTTAAGATTAAGTAACTTATCAATGGTTTGAGTTTACAAAAAAAAAAAAAACACCATTAGCACAGTATATAATTTTTCAGCTTAGTCTCCAAAAAATGTATTACTTTTTTTTTTTTTTAAGATTTGTTTATTTGAAAAAGTCACAGAGAGAGAGAGACAGAGAGAAAGCAATCTTTCATCCACTGATTTACTCTCTAAATGGCCACAATGGCTGGGGCTGGACCAAGCCAAAGCCAGGAGCCAGGAGCTTCTTCCTAGTCTCCCATGTAGGAGCGGGGACACAAACATGTAGGCCATCCTCCGCTGCTTTCCTAGGCACATTAGCCGGGAGACAGATCAGAAGTGGAGTGGCCGGGACTTGAATTGGTGCCCATATGGGATGCTGGCATTGCAGGCAGTGGCTTAAAACCCGCTACACCACACCACCAGCCCAAAAATAGGTAAGTCCACAAATGTTTTTCAATAGGACTATTTTTACACTGCAAGCCTAAGTCTGTGTATGTCACTTACCTTCAGTCACAAAGTGTTAAACAGAAATAAAGACAGCAGTACACTTCTAATTTAACATACTTTCCAATAGCCTGTTCCTAAATATTTATCACAACATGTGAGTAAGACACGAGTATTACCATCTGCTGTAGTTGCTTTTTGGTGAGGCATCAGCATGGCAGCAAATTCTTGAAGCTGATTTCCTCTGATGATCCTATCTAGGTACATTTTCTCTAGGATTCCATAAGCAGCAAGTTGCTGGCACCTTTCATCCTTAAAAAGAGTAGCGAGCATTCGAGAACGCTGCTGTCCTAGGGGAAACAGATGAGCATCAAACATTTTCAGTGTTCCTCCAGTGAAAAACATTCTATCTGATGAGCCCATTTCTGCCTTAAAATATGCAGTCACTACTTATTATTCATGGTAATTATGTCCCAGAAAGTCACTGCTAACACCAAATTAGCAAATGCTCAACTTCTTCCCCCTCTGGGAAATACAGGATTAGGTTCCTGTGAACCTCTCTGGTCACAACATTTTTGTCAACCAACCTGTAACCTTGACTTAACGTGTTTTCTTATTCAAAGGCACCTTACTTAACATATACTGTTGATTCATTAATACTGACTTCATGGCCTAATTATAACATGTACCTAAATGACACTTACCTAACACATGTATTATCTCCACATCACAGACTTCCTGCACTTAAGAACAGCAAACAGCTCTTTAGCACTACAATAGGGGCCATTTTAGACAGTGAAATTACCAATAAAAATCCAAAACTGTGGAGAACAGGATATTAAATAGATCACAAGAAGGAAACCTGTTTACAGTATGAAAGCTGAAACAAAAAGGCAGAGTGCTGACAGGTTTAACCTCAGCTGGAATGTACACATCAAGTAATTCAGATTTGTTGCCCCTCTGCACATGTCTGCAAATGGCTGTGAAAGCACTGCAACTATTGCCTTTGGGGTTACTGGTAAGTTTTCAGGTAGGTAAATACACAAACATGGAATCTGCAGACAATGAGAGTCAACTGCAAATTCATATGGAAGGCCAGGACACACTCTAAAATGTTATAAGTGATTTGAAAAATGTATGATTTCAATTTTCTTCTTAGCTGTATTCCTGCAATGACTATGCACCATTTTTCTTTTTTTTTTTAATTTTTTTTTATATATAAAGCTTTTATTTAAAGAATATAAATTTCCAAAGTACAGCTTATGGATTACAATGGCTCCCCCCCCCACAACTTCCCTCCCTCCCGCTACCCTCCCCTTTCCCGCTCCCTCTCCCCTTCTGTTCACATCAAGATTCATTTTCAAATATCTTTATACACAGAAGATCAGTTTAGTACATATTACGTAAAGATTTCAACGGTTTGCCCTCACATAGAGACACAAAATGATAATATTGTTGGAGTACTAGTTATAGTATTAATTCACAATGTACAGCACATTAAGGACAGAGATCCTACATGATTTTTTATTTTAAAAATTGATTAATTATCTATGCAATTTCCAGTTTAACACCAAGATTTTTTAATCATTTGCAATTATCTTTATATAAAGAAGATCGATTCAATATAAACTATGTAAAGATTTCATCAGTTTGCACCCACTCAGAAACACAAAGTGTAAAAATACTGTTTCAGTACTAGTAATAGCATTATTTCACATTGAATAACACATTAAGGACAGATCCCTCATGAGACGTAAGTACACAGTGACTCCTGATGTTGATTTAACAATTTGACACTCTTGTTTATGGCGTCAGTAATCTCCCTAGGCTCTGGTCATGAGTTGCCGAGGCTATGGAAGCCTTTAGGGTTCGGCGACTTTGTTCTTATTCCGACAGGGTCATAGTCAAAGTCGAAGTTCTCTCCTCCCTTCAGAGAAAGGTACCTCCTTCTTTGATGGCCCCGTTAGTTCCACTGGGATCTCACTCGCAGAGATCTTTCATTTTGGTCTTCCTTTTTTCGTTGTTGTTGTTTTTCAGAGTGTCTTAGCTTTCCATGCCTAAAATATTCTCATGGGCTCTTGAGCCAGATCCGAATGCCTTAAGGGCTGATTCTGAGGCCAGAGTGCTATTTAGGACATCTGCCATTCTATGAGTCTGCTGTGTATCCTGCTTCCCATGTTGGATCATTCTCTCCCTTTTTCATTCTATCAGTTAGTATTAGCAGACACTAGTCTTGTTTGTGTGATCCCTTTGACTCTTAGACCTATCAGTGTGATCAATTGTGAGCTGAAATTGATCACTTTGACTAATGAGATGGCCTTGGTACATGCCACCTTGATGGGATTGTATTGGAATCCCCTGGCACAATTCTAACTCCATCATTTGGGGCCGTTCCGATTGAGCATGTCCCAAATTTTACATCTCCTCCCTCTCTTATTCCCACTCTTATATTTCACAGAGATCACTTTTCAGTTAAAATTTAAACACCTAAGAATAATTGTTTGTTAATTACAGAGTTCAACCACTAGTACTAGGATAAAAAAAAAAATACTACCATGGATAAAGTATTACATTGTACAACAGTCAGCACAAGAGCTGATCAAATCACTGTTTCTCATAGTGTCCATTTCACTTCTACAGGTTTCCCCTTTGGTATGCACCATTTTTCAATATAAAAATTTAATTCTTTTGGCCTGCACCATGGCTCACTTGGTTAATCCTCCACCTTGCGGCACTGGCATTCCACATGGGAGCTGGGTTCTGGTCCCGGTTGCTCCTCTTCCGGTCCAGCTCTCTGCTGTGGCCCGGGAGTGCAGTGGAGGATGGCCCAAGTGTTTGGGCCCCTGCACCCACTTGGGAGACCAGGAGGAAGCACCTAGCTCCTGGCTTCGGATCGGCACAGCATCAGATGTAGTGGCCTTTTGGGGAGTGAACCAACAGAAGGAAGACCTTTCTCTGTCTCTCTATCTCACTGTCTATAACTCTGTCAAATAAATTGTTAAAAAAATTAATTTTTTAAAGATTTATTTTATTTGAAGGCAGAGTTTCAGAGCGAGTGAGTGAGAGAGAGAGAGACAAAGAAAGATTTTCCACCTACTGATTCACCCCCCAAAATGGCTGCAACAGCCAGAGCTGGGCCAATCTGAAGCCAGAACCCAGGAGCTTCTTCTGGGTCTCCCACATGGGTATGGGGACCTAAGCATTTGGGCCATTTTCTACTGCCTTCCCAGGCACATTAGTAGGGAGCTGGATTGGAAGAGGAGCAAGTGGGACTCAAGCCAGCACCCACATGGGATACCCATACTGCAGGTAGTGGCTGAACCTGCTTAGCCATAGTGCAGGCCCCATAAAAAATTCATTAAAGATAAGTATTTCTCTCATAAGAACTTAAACAGTCAGTTTTAATTTATACTTTCAAGTGTCTTTACAAGACAAAGGATGACATAAAACATCTGAACTAATAGGAATACTATCAACAAACTTTTCCTTTTTAAATATATTTTTAGCTCTATGTGTTGAAAGAATCTAACTGTAATGACACCCTGTATTTACAAGCATATCTAGCATCTCTTCTTGATATCCCATTAAAATGAATTTAGGAAATCCTTGAAAAATAGGTGACCTTAAGCATGGGGCAGGGAAAATATAAGATGAGCCTTAGGCATCTTCTCAAGCTAGAATGCAGGCAGGCTTTCGATGACTGATGGGGGCTGGAGAGAGGCATGTCAAAAAATATGACTTTATCATATCTGTGAAAATTTGAGCATTAAAAAAAGAATAACAATTATAATTTATCTATCATACTGGATAAATAACTCTAGAAGAATGTTCTAATACAGAACTATTACTCAAATGCAGTAGGGTAAATATATTGTGGTTTATAATATAATTAACATCATATAACAATGAAAATGAAGAAAATATAAGCACATGTAACAATATGAATGAATTCATAAAGTTAAAAAAAAAAAAATCAAGGGGCAGCATTGTGGTGTAGCAGGTATAGCCACTGTCTGTAGTTCTGGCATCCAATACAGGCGTGGTGCAAGTCCCAGAGGTTCCATTTTCAATCCAGTCCTCTCTAATGGCCTAGGAAAAGCAATGGAAGATGGCCCAAGTACTTGGGCCGCTGCCACCCACATGGGAGACTTAGAAGAAGCTCCTAGCTTCAGCCTGGCCAAGCCCTGGCCAAGGTAGCCATCTGGAGAGTGAACCAGCAGATCGAAGGTTTACTCTCTCTCTCTCTCTGATTCTCCCTTTTTCTAACTCTTTCAAATAAATAAATAAACTTTTTTTAAAAAAATCAATAATACATGATATGACTTCATGTATACAAAAACAAGAAGCAGGCCAAACTAATATACTAGTGATTGCTCTCGAGAAGGGGTGGAAGGAGAGTTGAGACTAGTGACTAACAGAAAGCATGAAGGCAGCTTTTGGGATGTCAGTAATATTTTGTTTCTTGTTCTGGATGCTTGTTACATGGAAAAAACTCATCAAGCTACACACTTTTAATATATCATAGAAAAATAAGCAGAAAAAGAGTACACAGTGATATAAGAAAAAAAGGGGGAAGGGGAATAAAAAGAGCTCATGCAGAAGAACGGACTTAGTAAATCACCATTTTGCAACATTCAATATAATGAAGGATCCAGACAAGTTATGTGAAAGGAGTGGTAAATAAGATTTCTGAAGAGTGTCTAAGCAGCACCCCTAAATTATTTACTAAATGTAAAAAGGAAAATGTACTTTTTCCATGGAGTCTCCACCTTAACCAGATGACCGAACAGAATCTCTACTGTGATACACCTCTGATGTGATGTGATTCAAAGTTCAGGGCACTGTGATGCATTCTTCCTAGAAAATTTTTATCCTGGAGCCATTGTAACACAGCAGGTTAGGCCGCCACCTGCAATGCCGACATCCCATTTGGGTTGCCAGTTCAAGTCCCGGCTGCTCCACTTCCTATCCAGCTCCCTGCTAATGGCCTGGGAAAAGCATGAGAAGATAGCCCAAGTACTTGGGTCCCTGCACCCATGTGGAGACCCACATGAAGCTCCTAGCTTTGGCTCTGGCCGTGAGCAGCCCTGGCTATTGCAGCTATCTGGGGATTAAGACAGATTGAAAGCTCTTGCGCGCTCTCTCCCCCTCCCTTCTCTCTCTGTAACCCTGTCAAATACATCAATCTTTTCTTAAAATGCAAAGGAAAAATTTTATCCTGAGTCTGACCTAACCTTTGGCTAACCTCCAGTTCATAAGAAATACATGATCAAAGAATAAGTAAACAACATATATTAGACAAATCTATGATGAAAGGCATTCTATACAACTTCCTTGAATTATTTTTTTAAAAAAAGGCAGTATTATTTTTAAAGTCATGAAACTTTTCTAAAATAAGAGTCTAAAGAGACATGCCATGCACAAACTTGTTCGCCTTGTTCGGGGCAACTATAAAAGATATTCCTAGGGCCAGCATTGTAGCACATAGGATAAGCCACTACCTGCAATGCCAGCATCCCATATAGGCACCAGTTTGAGTCCTGGCTGTTCCACTTCCCATTCAGTTTCCTGATAATGTGCCTGGGAAAGCAGCAGATGATGGCCAAGTACTTGGGCTTCTGCCACCCACATGGGAGATCTGGAAAAAGCTCCTGGCTTCAGCTTGGCTAATCCACCATCAGCAATGCTGGCATCTCATATGAGTGCCAGTTCAAGTCCTGGTTGCTCCACTTCTGATTCAGCTCCCTGCAAATGGCCTGGGAATGCAGTGAAAGATGGCCCAAGTGTTTGGGCCCCTGCACCCATGTGGGAGACTTGGAAGAAACTCCAGGCTCCTGGCTTCAGCCTGGCCCAGCTTCAGCCATTGTGGCCATCTGGGGAGTGAACCAGTGGATAAAAGACCTCTCTCTCACTCTCTCCCTCTGCCTTTCAAATAAATAAATAAAATCTCTTTAAAAATAAATAATAGATATTTCTAAGGCAACTGGGGCTCTAAGAATATAGAACAGATAGTAGATTATACAGAAGGATCACAGCTAACTTTCTTAGGGATGATCAGGAATTGAAATTATGTAAAAATTACGATATACAACCAGGTGTCACTTAAGGATGGTGATACATTCTCAGAAATGCCCCATTAGGCAATTTTGTACCTATAGAATCGAAGACAGCTCTGATGTCACTAAGTAATTTAATGTTATGGGACCACCATCTTACCTGCAGTATGTCCTTGACTGAAACATTGTTAAGTGGTACATGACTACATAATGAAGGAATGTCATAATGGCCTACAACTTACTTTAAAATGACACATCAAACAATGAGACAAATACAGAAAGAAAAGCAAATAAGACAAAATACCAGGAAAATTATAAAGAAAATAAAAAAGAGTAGTGAAGGGGAAGCAAGCTTGCTATACGTTAATAAATAATATAAAGTTATAATAAACTAAGGAGCTTAGTACTAGCATATTCATAAAAAGATAAGTTAGTTAATGGAACAGAATACTGAATAAAGAAATCTATAATATGTTTTAAATCAATAGGTAAAAAACAATGAATTAGTCTATAAAGGATGTTGGGTCAAATGACAAGCCATTTAGGGAAACAAAAGTTAAATCCTTATTCCATTCCATACAGTAATAAATCCAAATGGATTAAGATCTACAGGTAAGGGGCCAGCACTGTGGCACAGCAGGTAAAGCCACGGATTGTGATGCCAGCATCCTATATGGTGCCAGTCTGTATCCCGGCTGCTCCACTTCCAATCCAGTTCTCTGCTAATAGCTTCGTAAAAGCAGCAAAAGATGGCCCAAGTGTTTGTGCCCCTGCCACCCATGTGGGAGACTCAGATGAAGCTCCTGGCTCCTGGCTTTAGCCTGACCCAGTGCTGGCAGTTGCAAGCATCTGGGGAGTGAACCAGTGGATAGAGGATCTCTCTTCTCTGTCTTTCCCTTTCTGTCTGTAACTCTTTCAAAAAAATAAATAAATCTTTAAAAAACAAACAAACAGGGGCCAGCGCTGTGGCTCAGCGGGTTAAAGCCCTGCCCTGAAGCACCAGCATCCCATATGGGTGCCAGTTCTAGTCTTGGGTGCTCCTCTTCCGATCCAGCTCTTTGCTATGGCCTGGGAAAGCAGTAGAAGATGGCCCAGTAGAAGCTCCTGGCTCCTGGCTTTGGATCAGCGCAGCTCCAGCTGTTGCAGCCATCTGGGGAGTGAACCAGCGGGTAGAAGACCTCTCTCTCTGTTTCTACCTCTCTGTGTAATTCTGTCTTTCAAAAAAATTTATTCAAATAAATAAAATAAATCTTTAAAAAAAGATTTGTAGTTAAATTTAAGCAAGCAGTAGGCAAAACTAATCTAAACCAGTTTCCTGTGGAGGTAGGGATTATAGGTAGCAACTAAGAGGAGGCACGAGGATGAAAAATGAAACTCCAAAGCAACAATTTTGAAGGAGATTCCCAAGATCTTTGTGAGGGATCAGAGCAGTCAACAGTACTTTATATTAACATCCTTTGAAGGATAGTTCCTTGCTAGATTTCTAATATCAACCAACATGAAGTTATTAAGACAAAGATAACTGTTCATTTAAGCATAAATTAGGTGTTTACCTGCTGATGCTAGGATGGTACAGTGCAAAGCATGTTTTAAGGCCTCTAGTCTTTCACTTTCATGGACTATTGTCTTGTAAGAGAGTTCATTGTACCGTTGTGCAGCTTCAATGAATTTTCTTCTATAATCAAGAACTCGTGCGTAGCATACCTAAAGGGGGAAAATGCTTTAATTAGGGAAAAAAAAATAAAAAGCAAAAGCAAAAATAAGCAACAAAGAATTTCTAAAATACTTATATGACAGCATTTATCACATGTTCTGGAGCATCTTAGAATGGTATGATTCTCCAAAAACAATTAATTCCAAATCAGCTCCTCAGTTACCTTATAATGTATCTGTAACTGCTCATTGGTTGATTCATTCTGAAGCAATGACGCTCGATTTATGTAAGCCTCTGCCTGGACTGGATCATCATCCTCCAGATATAGCCTAGCAATCTTCAGGTAAGTCTCCAGTTTATAATCTACATTGTACTGTCTAGAATATAATAGAAAAACACAGAATGACTCGATATGACTCGATATTTTTATCAAGAAAATGTTTAGAAATCATAGGAAATACATTATGTTTTCCTTATATATATTTTGTTAACATAAGGAAACCAAATGTTTACTGCATGCTATTAGAGAGAAACAAAGTAAGTTTCATTGAATTTTTATCATTTTATCATCATTAATCACATCACAACCTAGTCACTTCTAATCCTCATACAGTATCACAAACCAAAGATCTTAAAAGAGCAACTCCCAGTTCAGGGGCATATCACATTCTAGTACTGGGACTGTATAAGGGCATAGCCTTCCCAGAGAACAACTTGGCAATATGCTCTCTAAACCTCCTTTGAATTATTTAAAATAAATAGCTTTAAATCACTATACTTTACCTTTAGAAAATTAAGATAATCAGGGATCTACCCACATGTATCTAAGTATATACAAGAATGTTTGCATTTGAGGTTATTTATAAATATCCATAATAGGAAAAAAATGAAATCACCTATGATAGTATATGGTATTCAAGATGTAGTGGCACAGTATACAGTTATAAGCATTATAATGTGCTAACAGTCATCATGTATTTTTGCTAAGCAGAAAAACTGGATACACCAACATGGGAAGCAGGATACACAGCAGACTCATAGAATGGCAGATGTCCTAAATAGCACTCTGGCCTCAGAATCAGCCCTTTAAGGCATTCAGATCTGGCTCAAGAGCCCATGAGAGTATTTTAGGCATGGAAAGCCAAGACACTCTGGAAAAAAAAAGAAGACCTAAATGAAAGATCTCTGTGAGTGAGATCCCAGTGGAATGAATGGGGCCATCAAAGAAGGAGGTACCTTTCTCTGAAGGGAGGAGAGAACCTCCACTTTGACTATGACCATGTCAGAATAAGATTGAAGTCGGCGAACCCTAAAGGCTTCCATAGCCTCGGCAACTCATGACCAGAGCCTAGGGAGATTACTGACGCCATAAACAAGAGTGTCAAATTGTTAAATCAACTTCAGGAGTCACTGTGTACTTACGTCTCATGTGGGATCTGTCCTTAATGTGTTGTCCAATGTGAAGTAATGCTATAACTAGTACTGAAACAGTATTTTACACTTTGTGTTTCTGTGTGGGTGCAAACTGATGAAATCTTTACTTAGTATATACTGAATCAATCTTCTGTATATAATTAAAAATGAAAAAAAAATCTTGGTGTTAAATTGGAAATTGCATAGAAAATTAATCAATTTTAAAAATATTATCATGTAGGATCTCTGTCCTTAATGTGCTATACATTGTGAATTAATACTATAACTAGTACTCCAACAGTATTTTTCACTTTGTGTTGCTATGTGAGGGCAAACTGTTGAAATCTTTACTTAATATATACTAAACTGATCTTCTGTATATAAAGAGAATTGAAAATGAATCTTGATGTGAATGCAAGGGGAAAGGGAGTGGGAGAGGGGAGGGTTGCAGGTGGAGGGAAGTTATGGGGAGGGAAGCCACTGTAATCTATAAGCTGTACTTTGGAAATTTATATTCTTTAAATAAAAGCGTTATAAAAAAACTGGATACAATAGTATGCACAACACTATTAAAATATATTTCTATACACAAATCAAAATATTAATTGCAGTTATCTACAGGTAATAAAATTAGAAGTGGTTTTTATTTTCATTTTCTTCTTTGTCATAGTGGTCAAATTTTATACAAAGAATGCATAATGAAGGCATCATATAATTCAAAAATTCCATCATTAAAAAATTAATCCTCAGAGAAAAATAAATCCTTTAAGCTGCCACTTAAAATGCCCACATCCCATATTGGAGTGCTAGTTCCAATCCAGCTTCCTGCTAATGTGCCTCAGATGGTCCAAAAACTTGGGCCCTTGCCATCCATGTGGGAGACCAGATGGAATTCTGGACTACTGGCTTCAGCCTAGTTACTGTGGCCTTTGGGGAGTGAATCAGCAGATAGGAGATTCTCTCTCTCTCTCTCCTTCTCTCTTAAAAAAAAAAAACCAAAGCAATTTAAGAAGTCCAGTCTTTTCAAACTACCACCAAAAAATGAATTATCAAGGGCCTAGGAATGAAAAACTCAGCAACTACATATGAAGTTTTTTTTTTAATAAATTGGTTGCTGGGGCTGGTGCTGTGGCGTAGCAGGTAGAGCTGCCGCCTGCAGTGTCAGCATCCCATATGGGCACTGGTTTGAGGCCTGGCTGCTCCACTTCCGATCCAGCTCTCTGCTATGGCCTGGGAAAGCAGCAGAAGATGGCCCAAGGCCTTGGGCCCCTGCACCCGTGTGGGAGACCCAGAGGAGGCTCCTGTCTCCTGGCTTCGGATCAGCTCAGTTCTGGCCATTGTGGCCAATTGGGGAGTAAACCAACGGATGGAAGACCTCTCTCTTTGTCTTTCCTCTCTCTGTGTAATTCTGACTTTCAAATAAATAAAAAAATCTTACGGAGTATCACCATCTCACAATTTCATAAATAATGCACAAATGGTAAGCTGTCTCAAGAAGTGTCTGCCTCATCATATAATCAATGAAGACAGAAAAGAATCCCTCATTCAACTGGTGAAAGAGCTGTGATGCAATTAAAATATTTTAAGTCATTCATAGTTGGTATTTTTTTCTTAAAAGCTTTTTTTAGAAAAACATTTATTGCTTTATTTACTTGAAAAGCAGAGTAATAGTGAGATAGAGCAAGAGGAAAAGGAAGGGTGGGTGAAGAGGTCATCCATCCACTGGCTCACTTCTCAAAGGCCCACAACAGCCAGGGCTGAGCCAGGCCAAAACCAGGAGCCAGGAACTCTACCCACATCTCCCCAAAAGGGTGGCAAGAACCCAAGTACTTGGGCTTCTACCTGCTGCCACCCAGGTGTATTAGTAGGAAGCTAGATGAGAAGCAGAGGCAGTACTCAATCCCAGGCGTTATGTTATGGGATCCAAGTATCCCAAGCTTAAAACTGTGGCACCATAACATCCACCTCCACAGTTGGCATTTTTAAACTTGCCAATGTAAAGGGCAAGTGTGTTTAATACTATAACAGAGCCTCACATCATTCATCCTTCTTGTACAATATACAGAGGAGGAAGGTTTCATAAGAACCACACTGTTTTTAAGAAATACATGTCAAAGCAAAAAAAAAAAAAAAAAAAAACAGAAAAACAACACATATCAAAAGGTAAAGACTGGATGAGTAAGGGCTGGCATTGTGGTAAAGCAGGTAAAGCAGCTGCCTGCAATCCCATATCACATATGGATGTCAGTTCAAGGCCCAGCTACTCCACTTCCAATCCAGCTCCCTATAATAGCATGGGAAAAGCAGTGGAAGATAGCCCAAGGGCTTGGGCCCCTGACACCCATATAGAAGACCCAGGTAAAGCTCCTGGCTCCTGGCTTTAGCTAAGCCCACCCCTGGCCATTGCAATTATCTGGGGAGTGAGTGCATCAGAAGATCAAAGTGCCCACTCTGCTTCTCCTTCCATAATTCTTTCAAAATAAATGAATAAGTAGCATTATAAACTATCACCTTAATTTTTTCACTTGTCTTTCCATCTCACTTTCTCCAGTATCTCAAATCCAATGCTCTTTTGAATCCACTGTGACCTAACCACCTATACCATTACACGTCACTGTCTTTTCTGCCTTAAAGGCCCCACTTCCCTCCTTACCCTGACACCTATGGTCAGTTTTTATAATCACTGAATAACATACACACTCATCTCCCTTGCCCCTCTCTTGCCATCATACTAAGGCAAAATCTTAAGTCTGGCTAAATCTAACTAGTTGCCTACTTCTTTTCTGCAACTATGTAGCTGAACTCTGATGGAGGAAAAACACCCATCCAATTTGACTGATTTCATTTTCATCACTACAGCTTTCAAATGAGCCCTGAACGCTGCCAGGCCTACTATACACATGGAGTCCATTTGCTGTTCTAGGGGATCATTTCTCACATTTGTATCTCTTCAACCTCACAACTCTCACTCCCACCCACACTTTCAACTGATGATTCTGGTTCTGATTTTCCTAAGAAGTACTTATACAAACTCTACCACCATGTCACTAATATATGCCAGCATCTAGTCTGTGTTCCCAGCTGTCACCGTAGATCACTACCAGGGGCAGGGGGCGAGGGTTGCCCACCAGGGAACACAAGGCAATGTTTATACACATCTTTGATCGTCACAACAAGGATGGAAGCATTACTAGTATCTAGAGAGCAAAGGCCCTGGATGCTACTAAACATTTAAGACTATGCAGGATAGCCCCTACAACAAGAATTATCAAGTCTATGGGCTGGTGTTGTAGCACAGCAGGTTAAGCTGCCACCTGTGCCACCTGCATCCCATATGGGAGCAGTCTCAGCTGCTCCACTTCCAATCCAGTTCCCTGTTAATGATCTGGGAAAAGCAGAGGAAGATGGTTCAAGTACTTGGGCCCCTGCACCCATGTGGAAACCCAGAAGAAGTTTCTGGCTCCTGGCTTCAGCCTGGCCAAGCTCTGGCCCTTGCAGGCATTCAGGGAGTACACTAGCAGATGGAAGACCTTGCTCACTCTCTCAGTAATTCTGTCTTTCAAATAAATGAAATAAATATATATATATATTTTTAAGATTTATTTTACTTGAAAGTCAGAGTTATACAGAGAGAGGAGAGGCAGAGAAAGAGAGAGAGAGAGAGAGAGAGAGAGAGAGAGAGAGAGAGGTCTTCTATTCGATGGTTCACTCCCCAATTGGCTGCAACAGCCGGAGCTGCGCAGATCCAAAGCCAGGAGCCAGGAGCTTCTTCCCGGTCTCCCATACAGGTGCAGGGGCCCAAGGACTTGGGCCATTTCCACCACTTTCCCAGGCCATAGCAGAGAGCTGGACAGGAAGTGGAGCAGCCGAGTCTCGAACTGGCGCCCATATGGGATATCAGCGCTTCAGGCCTGCTGCGCCACAGCACCGGCCCCGAAATAAATATTTTTAAAAAGGGGACCAGCACTGTGGCACAGCAGGTTACAGCCCCGGCCTGCAGCACCAGCAATTCAAATGGTGCCTACTGAATCCCAGCTACTCTACTTCAGATCCAGCTCCCTGCTTATGCAACTGGGAAAGCAGCAAAGGATGGTCCAAGTGCTTGGGCCCCTGTACCCACATGGGAAACCCAGAAGAAGCTCCTGGCTTTGGCCTGGCCCAACCCTGGCTGTTGCAGCCATTTGGGGAGTGAACCTGCAGAAAGACTTTCTCTCTCTCTCTCTCTTTTTTTTTTTTTTAATTTTATTTTTTGACAGGCAGAGTGGACAGTGAGATGAGAGAGACAGAGAGAAAGGTCTTCCTTTGCCGTTGGTTCACCCTCCAATGGCCACCATGGCCGGCGCGCTGCGGCCAGCGCACCGCGCTCATCCGATGGCAGGAGCCAGGGTCTCCCATGGGGTGCAGGGCCCAAGCACTTGGGCCATCCTCCACTGCACTCCCTGGCCACAGCAGAGAGCTGGCCTGGAAGAAGGGCAACCGGGACAGAATTCAGCACCCCGACCGGGACTAGAACCTGGTGTGCCGGCCGCAAGGCGGAGGATTAGCCTATTGAGCCGCGGCACCGACTATCTCTCTACTTCTCTCTGTAACTCTGACTTTCAAATAAAATTTTAAAAAACTTATTATCCAGGCTAGAATGCCAAGAGTGGTGCGGTTGAGAAACTCTGGCAGGGATGAACTTTCTTCACTGCTATCTAAACCCTCTCCCTACTAGATTCCTTCCTTTCTTGTCTACTCCTGCAAGGTCCTTTCTCTAATTCCCCAATATAAATTTTTTGTCTTCCACTGGATCATAAAGAAAATTATCTCAGCCTGACCTCCACCGTCATCTTCTACCCTGTTTCTTTGCTCATTTTTTTGAAAACTTCTCTCAAAGAGATGCCCCTACTATCTCAAATTCTTCTCCTCCTACCTCTTAAGCCATTCCAACCAGGCTCTCACCATCCCACTAAAACAGCTCTTGTTAAGTCACCAATCGTGTCAACATTAGTAATGTCAGTAATTAATCCTCATTCTTCACATGATTTGAGAGGCCAACACCACACAACTGATCACTTGCTGCTTCTTGATACACTATCGTGTGGGGTCTAGGACACTCAACATTCTTCTGGTTTTCTTCTTACCTCAATGGACAATGCTTCATATATGCTACATCCTCCTCCACTTTTCCTCCTTTGGGGTCTCATCTGGCCAAATGGCTTTATTTCCACTTGATTATCATATGTCCAAAACAGAACACTCGATCTTTCTCTAAAACCAATTCTCACCCAGTAGATGGCAACTCCATCTTTCCAACTGTTCAGGCCAAAAATCAGGACTCATCTTGACTTTGTTGCACATTCCACATCTAAGCCATCAGGTATCCTTACTCTACACCTCTTTTTTAATTTTCATTTATTTATTTTCATTTTATTTGAAAGGCAAGGACAGAGATCCTTCATCCACTGGCACACTTCCCAGATGCTGGTAACAACCAGGAGGGGCCAGGCTGAATCCAAGAGCCCAGAACTCAGTCTGGGTCTATTAATCAGATGGCAGGGACCCAAGTTCTCAGGAAGTCACCTGCACCAGAGTACACATTAGCAGGATTAGAAATGAAATAGCCGGGAACTTGTAACCAGGCACTCTGAGATGCAATGTGGGCGTCCCAAGCAGCAGCTTAACCATGTCAAATGCCTGCCCTTCTACTTTAAAAACCATATCCAGGGGGCTGGCGCTATAGTACAGCGGGTTAAGCCACTGCCTACAGCACCAGCATGGCATCCCATTTGGGTGCTGGTTCCATCCAGGTTGATCCACTTCCAACCCAGCTCCCTGCAAACAGCCTGGGGAAAGCAACAGAAAATGGCCCGACTCCATAGGCTCCTGCCACCCATGAGGGAGACTCACAAAAAGTTCCTGGCTCCTGGCCTCAGCCTGGCCCAGGCATGGCGTTTGCGCCCATTTGAGGAGAGAACCAGAGGATGAAAGATCTTTCTCCCTCTCTATCCCTCTCTCTGTAACTCTGCTTTCAAATAAATAAATCTTTTTTTTTTTTTTTTTTTTTGACAGGCAGAGTGGACAGTGAGAGAGAGAGAGAGAGAGAAAGGTCTTCCTTTGCCGTTGGTTCACCCTCCAATGGCCGCGGCCAGCGTGCTGCAGCCAGCGCACCACGCTGATCCAATGGCAGGAGCCAGGTGCTTTTCCTGGTCTCCCATGGGGTACAGGGCCCAAGCACTTGGGCCATCCTCCACTGCACTCTGGGGCCAGAGCAGAGAGCTGGCCTGGAAGAGGGGCAACCGGGACAGAATCCGGTGCCCCGACCGGGACTAGAACCCGGTGTGCCGGCCGCAAGGTGGAGGATTAGCCTGTTGAGCCGCGGCGCCGGCCCAAATAAATAAATCTTTTAAAAAATGTCCAAAACCCAGTCTTTCTCAAAACTCCCATCTCCTCTGTGTAAGTGCATATCCCTACTTCTATCATTGCTTGCCTGTAGTTTCTTAACCCAGTAGTCAGAATGATTCTTTAAATGTAGTGGGTAAAGCCACTGTCTGCAGTACCAGTATCCCATATGGGTGCCAGTTCAGGACTCGGCTACTCCACTTCTCATCCAGCTCTCTGCTAACAGCCTGGGAAAAGCAGCAGAAGATAGCCCAGGGGCCAGCGCTGTAGCTCAGCGGGTTAGAGCACTGGCCTGAAAGCACAGGCATCTCATATGAGTGCCAGTTCTAGTCTTGGGTGCCCCTCTTCCGATCCAGCTCTCTGCTATGGCCTGGGAAAGCAGTAGAAGATGGCCCAACTCTTTGGGCCCCTGCACCTGCATAGGAAACCTGGAGGAAGCTCCTGGCTCCTGGCTTCAGATCAGCGCAGCTCCAGCTGTTGCAGCCATCTGGGGAGTGAACCAGAGGGTGGAAGACCTCTCTCTCTGTTTCTACCTCTCTCTGTAATTCTTTCAAATAAATAAAATAAATCTTTACAAATAAAAGAAGAAGATGGCAGAAATACTTGAGTCTCTGCACCCACATGGGATACTGGAAGAAGCTCCTGGTTCCTGGCTTCAGATAGGCTCAGCACCAGCCACTATGGCCATTTGGGAAGTGAACCAGCAGATAGAAGATCGATCTCTCTCTCTAACTCTGCCTTTCAAATAAATAAATACATCTTTAAAAATACTAATAATAAAAAAAAGATTTATTTTATTTGAAAGTCAGAGTTACAGAGAGAAAGGGAGACAGAATCTTCCATCCACTGGCTTACTCCCCTCATGGACACATTGGCTGGAGCTAGGCCAGGCCAAAGCCAGGAGATAGGAGACTCTTCTGGATCTCCCACGTGGGTACAGAGGCTCAAGCACTTGGACCATCTTCTACTGCTTTCCCAGGCACATTAGCAGAGAGCTGGAATAGAAGTGGAACAGCCAGGACTTGACCAGACCCAGATGGGATGTGGCACTGCAAGCAGTGGCTTAAGCCACTACGTCACAGTGCTAGCCCCTTCCTATTCTTCTTGAAAACACATGTTCCCATCTTAGGGCCTTTGCATTAACCATCTCTCTGAGTAGCCAGTGATGAGCTTCCCTCAAATAGCTCTAATCCACTACCCTCTCTCCTTCAAATCTTTGGGAAAGTGACATCAGGACCACCCTACTACCCCATTTAATGATATATACAATCTGTCCCCTCTTTTCCCCTTACTTTTCTCTGTAAGTAAGCACTTTATCTTTTAACATACTACAAAATTTACTTATAACTTCTTTATCTCTTTTCTGTATTACAATGTAAGAAAAAATGTAGGTAAATAATTATATACATATCCTATATGTGTGTATATATATGTATATATATTCATTCAATATCCACTATTTACTATACTTTTGTCCTGTTTCCAAAGGAATTCCCACCAACACTTGGGCTGCATTTCTCCAATCTTCTTCTTTCTCATATATAGATGCAAGATGCTGCCTTATGGAAGCAACCTGAAATAGAAGGTATACATGTTAAATTACTTCAACCATAACTCATTAATCAATTAAAATAAATAAATGATAAACTAATCCATTTTGACAATGCTCTCATTCAACATACAGGGTGGCAAATCAAAGTTTATCTAGACCACCCAAATTTTTCTATGAATTTTGCATTCACATAATATCAAAGCAGTGAACTGAAACAATGTATTTCTGCAATGTGAGTTATGGTAATATTTTAGTTTAAATGTTAAAATTTGCTTTTATGTCTCTGCATATAGGATGTTGAAGTTTCCCATGTGTAGTCTAGTAACAATTTTTTATACTGACTTTTAAAAACTGTTTAAAGAGTTAATATTTGACATATAAGATCAAATTTTAATATATGGGCAAATGTCAGGTGGAATTGCAAACATTCTAATATTTATTAGATTTTACACTGTAAAATGGTGGTAGACAGGACTGGCACTGTAGCACAGTGAGTTAAGCCACTGCTTGTGATGCCAGCATCCCATATGGGTTCTGGTTCATGTCCCAGTTGCTCTACTTCCAATCCAACTCCCTACTAATGTACTTAGGAAAGCAGTAGAAGACAGCCTAAGTGCTTGGGACTCTGCACCCATGTGAGATATCCAGATGAAGCTCCTGGCTCCTGGCCTCAGCCAGGCCCAGCCCTGGCCATTGCAGCCATTTGAGAAGTGAACCAGCAGATGGAAGATCTCTCTCTGTCTCTCCCTTTCTCTCTCTGTAACTCTGCCTTTCAAACAAATAAAATAAATCTTTAAAAGCAAAAAATGCTGGTTGAGATTCTATTTCATCAAATATCAAATTGCACGATTATCTCCATTAGGAATTTAATAGCATCAGATTCTCAAGGCAACTGCTGCTATCTCAAGTTCAAAAATTGTTGTTCTAGATTCTTACCTGCTCCTCAAATGAAATGACTCTAGGTTGGATCTTTTCCAAGGTAAAGTGATAGATTTCTTTGGCTGTGCTATCAGGCAGGTTAGGCAGATGTGTGCAAAAATCAGTCAGCAACTGTCGTGAGATCACAAGACTGACATTCTCATTTACCACTGTTTAAAAAGAAAGAGATAAGAAACCATGAGTAATTTATAAATTTTCATTAAGCAATCAACCCTTACCTAAAATTAATACTGAAAACATATCTGTATTAGTGTAACCTTCAATGTGTTATTCCAGGAATTCCATACCCTAACATGTCACAAATCAAGTTTCCTTACACTGAATTACTTGATTACATTCTGACTATACTGAAACAGTAAAGATATCATAACTTCTCCAAGCAAAAGAAATGTCAGGGAAAAGGTTTTATTTAATAACTGAGACTTTTATACCATTCCTTTCTCTTATTTTTCTATAATATTAAGGCACAGAAACACCTACATCTTTCTTTATATGCTGACCCCTCACCCAGTTCCAAAAAAGAGTAAAAGAAGAAAATAGTGATATAATTTTCATGAAATTTAAATGAAGCAAGTGCTGCCAGCACACTTAGTGTCATTTGTATTTTCCTAACAAAAGCAACACATAAGGAGGCACATGCAGTTAAGTTGCTGCTTGGGAAACCTCCATCCCATACGGATGCTTGGTTTGAATCCCAGCTACTCCCCTACTCCCTCCCTCCCTCCTTTCTTTCTTTTTTTGACAGGCAGAGTTAGACAGTGAGATAGAGACAGACAGAGAGAAAGGTCTTCCTTTTTCCGTAGGTTCACCCCCACAAGTGGCCGCTACGGCCCGCACATTGCGGCCGATGCGTTGTGCCGATCTGAAGCCAGGAGCCAGGTGCTTCCTCCCGGTCTCCCATGTGGGTGCAGGGCCCAAGGACCTGGGCCATCCTCCACTGCCTTCCCGGACCACAGCAGAGAGCTGGACTGGAAGAGGAGTGACCGGGACAGAATCCAGCGCCCCAACCAGGACTAGAACCCGGGGTGCCGGCACTGCAGGCGGAGGATTAGCCTAGTGAGCCACGGCGCCGGCCACTACTCCATTTCTGATTCAACTTCCTGTTAATGCACATTCTGGGAGGCAGATCATGGCACAAGCTCTTGTGTCTCTACCACCGACATGGGAAATTTGGATTGAGTTCTAGGCTCCTGGCCTATCTGGTTCAACTGTGGCTGTTATGGGCATCTGGGAAGTCAACCAGCATTGGAAGATCTCTGTCTGTCTGTCTCTGCATTTGAAAAATAAATGAAAAAAAATTTAAAACAATCAATATCAACTTTAATCAATACTGGATATAGTAACATCATTTATAGATATCTATAAGGTATTGTTGTATGTGACTAACAATGAAAGCTCTGGTGTCACACAGCCCACTCTCAATCATACAATTTAAGAAACTTAGGACTGGTATTGTGGTGTAGCAAGTTAAGCTACCACCTGCAATGCCAGCCTCCCATATGGGCAGCAGTTTGTCTCCCAGCTGCCCTAATTCCGATCAAGCTTCCTGCTAATGTGTCTGCGAAAGCAATGGAAGATGGCCTCAGTGTTTGGGCCCCTGCCACTTGTGGGAAACCTGGATAAAGCTCTTGGTTCCACCTGGTGCAGCACTGCTCTTTGCAGCCAACTGGGGAATGAGCCAGGGGATGAGTTCTCTCTCTCTCCCTTTCTCTCTGTAACTCTTTCAAAATAAACAAGTAAATCTTTAAAAAGAAACAGGAGGGGAGCCCCGGCACCATGGTACAGCAGATTAAGTAGACACCTACAGCACCGGCATCCCATATGGGCACTGGTTAGAGTCCCACTACTCTGCTAATGCACCTGGTAAAGCAGCAGAAGATGGCCTACATGCTTGGGCCCTTGCACCCATGTGGGAGACCCAGAAGAAGCTCCTGGCTCCTGGCTTCAGCCTGGCCCAGCCCTGGTTGTTGCAGCCATTTGGAGAATGAAACAGTGGACAGAAGGTTTCTCTTTCTACCTCTGTCTCTGTAACTGTGCCTTTCAAATAAAATAAATAAATCTTAAAAAAAAAAAAGAAAGAAACTTAACTTCTCAACTGTAAAATGACAACAATATCATCAATCTCACAAGGTTATTGTGAACCTTAAATGCAATAACACATATAAAGCACTTTAAACAATTTCTGGTACATAGCAAAAATCATGGAATTTCCATTCTACTTACTTGCTTCCACAAAAGCTTTCAAAGCTTCTAGTTGTTCTGCCCCAGATAACTGAATGGCTTTTTCCAAGATCTGTCGATACCTAAAATAATACCAAATAAAAATAATATTCAGGGGTGGGCATTTGGTATACTGATTAAGACTTTGTTTGGGATATCTACATCCCATATTGTATGTGTATGTGTGTGTGTGTGTGTGTGTGTGTGTGTGTGTGTTCCCAGTCCATCATAAGAACTACTAAATCTATAATTCTAAGATGCTACTTCTTCTAGATTTCAGTTATGCATACCAAATTTTAAGTTGACAATACCATCATAAGAAAGAGTATGTTGGGGGGCTGGTGCTGTGGTGCAGTGGGTTAAAGCCCTGGCCTGCAGCACCAGCCTCCCATATGAGTGCTGGTTCAAGTCCCAGTTGCCCCACTTCCAATCTAGTTCCCTGCTAATGTGCCTGGGAAAGCAGTGGAGGATGACCCAAGTCCTTGGGCCCCTGAACCCACGTGGGAAATCTGGATTAAGCTCCTGGCTTCTGGCTTCAGATCAGCTCAGCTCAGGCCAATGGGGGTGCCACTTTTCCTTTAAAGTTTCAAATTTTTTTTTAAAGATTTATTTATTTATTTGAAAGTCAGAATTACAGAGAGAGGAGGAGAGACAGAAAGAGAGAGAGAGAGAGAGAGAGAGAGAGAGAGATTAATCCAATCTTCCATCTGCTGGTTTATTCCCCAAATGGCCACAACAGCTGGGGCTGGGCCAGGACGAAGCCAGGAGCCAGGAGCTTCTTCCAGGTCTTCCACACAGGTGCAGGGGACCAAGCACTTGGGCCATCTTCTACTGTTTTCTCAGGCACATATGCGAGGATGCTCAATCAGAAGTGGGGCAGCCTTGGGCCGGCACCGTGGCTCAACAGGCTAATCCTCCGCTTTGCAGCACCGGCACACCGGGTTCTAGTCCCGGTCGGGGCACCGGATTCTGTCCCGGTTGCCCCCCTTCCAGGCCAGCTCTCTGCTCTGGCCCCAGAGTGCAGTGGAGGATGGCCCAAGTGCTTGGGCCCTGCACCCCATGGGAGACCAGGAAAAGCACCTGGCTCCTGGCTTCAGATCAGCATGGTGCGCCGGCCGCAGTGCGGCAGCCATTGGAGGGTGAACCAATGGCAAAAAGGAAGACCTTTCTCTCTGTCTCTCTCTCTCACTGTCCACTCTGCCTGTCAAAAAAAAAAAAAAAAAAGTGGAGCAGCCAGGACTCGAACGGGTGCCCAAATGGGATGCCAACACTGCAGACGGCAGTGTAACCTGCTGCGCTGGTCCCCAGTTTTGAATTTAAAGTAAAACTCAATATCCTTTCTACTGTCTTAAGAGTTTTAATCCCTTCAACTGTGATTACATGAACACATAAGACCATGACCTGAGGTGAATCAAAGCCTCTTCCTCTTGTGAACCTACTGAATTTAGGGTCACTAACAATAGGACAGTGTTGACTAGGCAATGAAAGCAAACACTAGAGGTAGAGGCTGAATAAAAGAAAATATTAGTGATTCAATGTGTTTATGTGTGCAAAGTAAATTCCAGCAAGGTACATGAACGGATAGAACATTTCTTATGCTATCAGACAATGCCTATTTATTTTTTATTTACATTCAGCTCTAGTAACCATTAACCTAATGTACATGACCACATAAGATTCAAATCTGCACTCTAAAAAGGATGGGAAGGGGATAAATTTTATTAATTAAATAATTTTACATTTGTCCTTGGGTTCCTACCACCCACGTGGGAGACCCAGATGGAGTTCCTTTGTAATATGACTTGGTAGCTCTTTACCTCAAGAGGTAGAGTTTAGGGACCAGCATTGTGGTGCAGTGGCTTAATCTGCTGCACCACAATGCTGACATTCCATATGAGACTGTCAGTTCAAGTTCTGGCTGCTCCATTTCCAAGCCAGTTTCCTGCTAATGTGCCTAAGAGCAGCAAAAAATAGCCCAAGTGCCGTCCCTTGCCACGCATGTCGGAAATTAGGATGAAGTTCCTGGTTCCTGGCTTCCACCTGATCCAAACCTGGCTGTTGTCATTTCGGTAATGAACAGTGGATAGAATATTTCCTTCCATCTCTATGTCTCTCAAATAAATAAATCTTTAAAAGAAAGAAAAGAAAAAAGAAGTAGAGTTTGGGGTGGAAGCTTGGTACAGCAGGTAAGCTGCCACTTGGGACATTGGCATCCCATAGGAGAATTGCCTAGGTTTGAGTCCCAACTCTGCTCTTCAGTGTAATTTCCTGCTGATGTATACCACAGAAGGCATCAGGTGACGGCTCAAGTATTTGGGTCCCTTTCTTGCATGTGGGAGACCCAAACTGAATTCTACTCCTGACTTTGGCCTGGCCATGCCCTGACTGTTGAAGGCATTTGGGAGTGAACAAGTGAACAGATCTCTCTGCCTTTCAAATAAATAAAATTTAAAAATTTAAATTAAAAAATAAAGAAAAGAGGTACAGTTTATTTCTTCACCCTTTGAAACTGGGTTTGATTGGCCAACAGAATGTGGTAGAACTGAAGTGCCAGTTCAGAGCTTACAATCAAGAGGCCTTATGTCTTTGTCTTTGGAACTCTGCTGCTATCACACAAACAAGCCTAGACTAACCTACTGGCCAACTGAGATATGCAGCCCAGTGACCTGCTGTGGCACGGTAGGTTAAACTGCTGCTTGGGATGCCCACATCCCATATTGGAGTGCTAGCTGGGGTACCAGTTCCATGCACTTCTTCCTGCTAATGTGCCTGGGAGGCAGCAGATGATGGCTCAAATGCTTGGTCCCCTGCCACCCACATGGGAGATCTAGATGGAGTTCCTTGGTTCCTGGCTTCAGCCTGGCCTAGCCTCAGCTGTTGAGGGCATTTGTGCAATGAACCAGCAGATTTTCTTCTTGTCAGTCTGCCTTTCAAATAAAAGAAATAAATCTTTTTTTATAAAGGAAAAAGAAAAGAACCATTCAGTTGAGACCAACTCAGCCAATCTGCAGAATTTCAGTTAAATAAGTGAATGTTGTTTTAAGTCACTAGGTTTTTAGATGGTTTAATTCCCAGTCAGAGCTGGCACAGATATGCAAAAATAACAAAGACACATCATAAAAAAGCTGCAGAAAATTAAAAACAAAGTCTTAACATCAGGTAAGTGCTAACAAAACTTTAGGGAAGAAAGTAATCTCTCTTTTTTTGGAATAGAAAGATCATTTAATTTTTTCTTTCTTTTAAGTAATATAAAGAGAACAGATTTCATGCATTCCATAGGTACAGTTCCAAGAAGACAACACACTTCCCTCTCTCCTACTCTCCCCCTCAACTCTCCTCTCTCCCTCCCCTCCAGTCCTTTTATGAGTTTTTGCAAATACATATCTTAATCCACTCTATATTCACTGGCTTAATTCACCACTAACCATAATATTCAACAAGTAAAAAGTAGGAAGACCACAGTCCCACAGGAAAAATAATCTCTTAATGAGATTGCTCTTTACACGTTCTAAACATTTAAATTTAGTGGCAGTGGGAAAGAGTGGAGGAAGACATGCATTCTCAGCAAAAAATCACGATGTGAAATGTTGAGGTTGTTGACAAGGCAGATGTGTTTACAGAGCGAAGGGCTCTGAGATAAGTGGACACAGCTTGTGTTCTGGCTTCACGGCTGACAGTTGTGACCTTAGAGCACAGTACTTCACCTC
Source organism: Sylvilagus floridanus (assembly GCA_949820135.1). NCBI lineage: Eukaryota > Metazoa > Chordata > Mammalia > Lagomorpha > Leporidae > Sylvilagus > Sylvilagus floridanus. The sequence continues at coordinate 89,282,354 of OX463238.1, forward strand.
TGTACTTAACTTTCCTCATGTAATATAAGTAATGTCACCCACTTCTTAAGGGTTTAAAAATGCACTACTGTTGTGTTTGGCACACAGTAAAGCCTAGATGTTACCAAGTTTTACTCTAGAAATGAGACCCACTAAAATTTGTGTGGAGGATTAACAGAGAACCAGAGAATCTGATTAGGAAGAGGTCTTTGAGGTAATACAGTGTGTGTGTTCTTTTTTTTTTTTTTTAAGATTTATTTATTTGAGAGGAAGAGTTACATACGGAGGAGGGGGACAGAGAGAGAGAAAGAATGAGAGAGAGAGAGATAGATTGAGAGAGAGATTGAGAGGTATCTTCCATCCACTGGTTCACTCCCTTAATAGCCACAATGGCAGGAGCTGGGCAGATCCGAAGCCAGGAGCTTCTTGCGGGTCTCCCACATGGGTGTAAGGGCTCAAGCACTTGGACCATCTCCAACTGCTTTCCCAGGCCATAATCAGAGAGCTGGATCAGAAGAGGAGCAGCCAGGACGGGAACTGATACCCATACAGGACGCTGGTGCCACAGGCAGAGGTTTAATCTACTATACCACAGCACCTGCCCCAATGTTCTCCTTTTTTTTTTTTTTTTTTTGACAGGCAGAGTGGACAGTGAGAGAGAGAGACAGAGAGAAGGGTCTTCCTTTGCCGTTGGTTCACCCTCCAAAGGCCACTGCGGCCAGCGCACACCATGCTGATCCGATGGCAGGAGCCAGGTGCTTCTCCTGGTCTCCCATGGGGTGCAGGGCCCAAGCACTTGGGCCATCCTCCACTGTACTCCCGGGCCACAGCAGAGAGCTGGCCTGGAAGAAGGGCAACCGGGACAGAATCCGGCGCCCCAACCGGGACTAGAACCCGGTATGCCGGTGCTGCAAGGCGGAGGATTAGCCTGTTGAGCCACGGCACCGGCCTCCATTTTTGACAATTCTATTATTAAAGAGTTCTTATCCAGTTTATCTCCAGCAGAACAGGGAAATCTATATAATTTTCTGAAAAACAACTTTTCTAATAGGCACAAGCAACTAAAAAGTGTCCCATTACTACCAACTTACTCATTGTAAAATTAAAACATGTAGACCCCAAAGGTCTGCTCTCACCCTCTAGGTACCCTCCATTCCCCAGAGCTGAGAAAAAGAGGTCATATTTCCCTAAGATTCACTCAAGAAAGACCTATATGCCATGACCTCACACATGCCTTCAAAGAAACACAACTTTAGTTAGGGCAGCAGACAACTGAATAGACTAAGATAAAAAAATAAGTTATTTAAAAGACAACTCTTGGGCCAGTGCCGAGGGTCACTAGGCTAATCCTCCACCTTGCGGCGCCAGCACACCAGGGTTCTAGTCCTGGTCGGGGCGCTGGATTCTGTCCCGGTTGCCCCTCTCCCAGGCCAGCTCTCTGCTGTGGCCCGGGAGGGCAGTGGAGGATGGCCCAAGTGCTTGGGCCCTGCACCCCATGGGAGACCAGGAGAAGCACCTGGCTCCTGCCTTCGGATTGGCACGGTGTGCCAGCCGCAGCATGCCGGCCGCAGTGGCCTTTGGAGGGTGAACCAACGGCAAAGGAAGACCTTTCTCTCTATCTCTCTCTCTCACTGTCCACTCTGCCTGTCAAAAAAAAAAATTAAAAGACAACTCTAGATTCAAATACAAGCTCTGCCCCTTTCTAGCTATTCAGTGATTCAACATTTATTGAACAATGACTGCATGGGCCGGTGCCGTGGTATAGTAGCCTAAGCCTTCACCTGCAGTTCCAGCATCCCATATGGACGAAGGTTTTGTGTCCTGGCTGCCACTCTTCCGATCCAGCTCCCTGCTTATGGCCTGGGAAAGCAGTGAAAGATGGCCTAAGTGCTTTGGCCTTTGTGCCCGTGCCCATCTGGAAGACGTCGAAGAAGCTCCTGGCTCCTGGCTTCAGATCTTCCCAGCTCTGGCCGTTGTGGCCATTTGGATAATAAACTAGCAGATGGAAGACCCTTCTCTCTGTCTTTCCCTCTGTCTGTAACTCTGCCTCTCAAATAAAGAAATAAAATCTTAAAAAGAAAAAAAAAAGAACTATGACTGTTACAGATACCTTGCTAACTGTTAGGAACACACAGTATCACTATTTTGGAAACCAGTGTACACCATCATTCTTTAATATGTAATCCTTTGGCCGGCGCCGTGGCTCAACAGGCTAATCCTCTGCCTTGCGGCGCCGGCACACCGGGTTCTAGTCCCGGTCGGGGCGCCGGATTCTGTCCCGGTTGCCCCTCTTCCAGGCCAGCCCTCTGCTGTGGCCCGGAGTGCAGTGGAGGATGGCCCAAGTGCTTGGGCCCTGCACCCCATGGGAGACCAGGAAAAAGCACCTAGTACCTGGCTCCTGCCATCGGATGAGCGCGGTGCGCCGGCCGCAGCGCGCTGTCCGCGGCAGCCATTGGAGGGTGAACCAACGGCAAAGGAAGACCTTTCTCTCTGTCTCTCTCTCTCACTGTCCACTCTGCCTGTCAAAAAAAAAAAAAAAAATATGTAATCCTTTGTACATAGCTCTTAAATCCTAAAATCACTGATATAGTTCAAGAGTATTTCTTTCATAAAGCATATAGCTGGCAGAACTGTTTTGTTATGAGGATAAATATCCTGACACATTGTTACCCAGATACAGCTAAGGGAAAGGCCAAGACTTGTTTCAGAAAACAGATCCATAGGAGTGACTCCGTAATGTGGCACTGGCTCTCAGTTACCACATTATTTCATGTCATCTCCACAATAAGCCCAGATGGTTGAACGTTAAAGTAATGGCTCCCGGTGACTCACACCTTCCTTGTCCGTGGCCCTTTACAATGAGAATTTTGCTCTTAAAAAGGTAGTGGTATGGAGGCAGGTCTTTGGCCCAATGGGGAAGTCCCAGCTCGGGAAGCCTACAACCCATAGCAGAGTGCCTGGTGTGAGCCCTGAGTGCCAGCTACTCCACTTCCAACAGTTTTCTGCTCCTGCACATCCTGAGAGGCAGCAGATGATGGCTCAAGTACTTGAGTCCCTGCCACCTATGCGGGAGACCTGACTGGAATTGTGGGCTCCTGGCTCTGGCTTCAGTCTGGACCAACCTTGGCTACTGCAGCCATTTGGGGAGTGAATCAGCAAATGGAAACATAGGGTTAAGCCACCTACAAGGCCAGCATTCCAAATGGATGCCAGTAGAGCACCAGCTGCTCCAATTCCAATCCAGCTCCCTGCTAATGCACCTGGGAAAACAGTGGAGGATGGCACAAGTCCTTGAGCCCCTACATCCACGTGGGAGACCTGGCTGGAGGTCCTGGCTTCATCCTGGCCCAGTTCAGGCTGTTGTGGCCATTTGGGGAGTGAACCAGCAAATGGAGCTCTCTCTCTTTCTCTCTGTAACTCTGCCTCTCAGAAAAAAATTAAAAAAAAAAAAAAAAAGATCTCTCTGTCTCTGCTTTTCAAATAAGATGAATATAAGTATATTAATCAGTTAAGGGGAAAAAAAGAGGTAGTGGTAGACTCCATTTCCCCTCCTTGGGAATGTAGACTGTCTTGTGACTTACTTTGACCAGTACTGCAAAACTACCCAGACAAGCCTTAAGATTTTATGGCTTCCATTCACAGCCTTTTCAAACACTCTCGGAGCCATAAAAGAAAGCCCTAAACTACTGACTGAGAGAATACATGCAGAGAGCAAGATCTAGCCAACAGCCAGATACGTATGGGGCCAACCCCAGCTGATCTGCCGGTTATGTCTAAGTCCAGACAAGACCAGCCAAACAGCTCAGTCAACACACAGAATCCTGAGAAGTGGTAAGTTGATTAACATCCCTAACATTTTCATTTGTTACTTGAAAACAGATGACTGAAGCACCTTATAAAACAGGTTCTGCTGTTTAGCTCCAGTTCTGAACTGAGGGAGCAAATACTGAGTGGAAGTTTCAGAGTTACACAAGTGCTCAGAAAGCTCTATGTCTTCTAATAACCACTGCACCTATTTTTAGTCAACAAAATAAACACTAAAGCAAGCACAGGTTACACGCAAAAGGGAATTAGTCATGAAAATGTATTCAGCTTATTACAACCCTTGGAAAAGTCCATGTGTATTTTTACTGATTGCTTAAGAGTGGTAACAACAATTCGATGGAACTTTCTCTGTGTCAGGTACTGTTCTAGGTGATAAAAGTATAATAAGTAGATACGAAGGTACTTCAAAAGGCTCATGAAAAATAGAATTAAAAATACGAGTTTATCTGAGTGCAAAAATTTTTTTGAAATCCATGCAGTCTTGGGGCCTGCACTGTAGCATAGCAAATAAACCTGCTGCCTATAGTGCTGGTATCCCATGTGGGCGCTGGTTTGAGTCCTAGCTGGGCGCTGGTTTGAGTCCTAGCTGCTCCACTTCTGATCCAGATTCCTGCTAATGCGCCTGGGAAAGCAGTAGAAGATGGCTCAAGTGCTTGGGCACCTGCCCACGTGGGCGATGAAGTTCCTGACTCCTGGCTTCAGAACGGCCCAGCTCTGGCCATTGCGGCCACTTAAGGAGTGAACCAGCGGATGGAATATCTCTCTCCCTCTGTCTCCCCCTTTCTATTTGTAACTGATTTCCAAATAAATAATTAAAAAAAAAAAAAAAGAAATCCAGGCAGTCTTTTCACAATACACAGTTTCCACATACTAAAAAGTTCTTCTCTCAGAAACTTCTGCACCAAAATAAATCCATAATTTCATTTTCCCACAAATTCCATGTTCCCTCATATATGAGTATATGCACATATTCATTTTTGTCCTCAGGCAAACTCAAACATCCCCATTTCCCTCAGCGAGAAATACAGCAAAGTAGGTAAAGCTGAGATATACAGCTGTCCCGCTCACCCACATAAGTTGATTACATTTGCCACCAGAAAAAAAGCCAGCACAGCCTACAGTAAAAAAAAAAAAAAAAAAGTAGCAATGTCAATGCCTAGGTCAAAGCAGGTGATCCCGGCTGTCAGGATGTAAGTATTTGGTTCGACTTGAGAAGCATACTTTATATAAACAGAAAACATGTTCCTTACAAACGAGCAGTGCTGTCAAATCTGCAAAGGCAGCGTGGGCGACAGGCGCCTACCTATGCCTAACACTGCTGAGCAATCGCTTGTGGGACAAGCACGGGTCACACATTTTAACAGGCGGTGAACCTATGTAGTCTACAAACACTTCCACGAAATGCCTACAATCCAGATTCCTGCAAAGATCAATACTCTGCACATCCTAAGCCACGAAGGCAGAACACCCCGCCTTCCTCAGGCTGCTGGCGAGGAGAGCACCCAACACACATGGACCCAGCAAAGATGGTCTGAGCGGCTCCGGACCACAGGGCAGCGGCCATGCCTCCTCCGTCCCCGCGAACCCCGAGAACCCATCTGCCCCGGTAAACTCCGCATCGAGACGCCAGCACAGAAATTTCCCTCATTCTAAAAGAGAGAAAGAGATCCAAAGCCAGCCCGGGGGTGAGCGGCCAGGCCGCTACGGGAAAGAGCGCCAGGGAAGCGTGCGGAGGCCCAGGGAGCAGTCGTCCCGCAGACCGCGCTTCCCGAATGCGGAGGAACCAGGAAGGACGCCACGGAGGACTGGACACGCTGACAGTCACCCCACGCCCCTGGCCTCCTGAGCCTCTGCACAAGGTCCGGTGCCCGCAACATTCACCGCCCCAGCCGGTCTCAGGCCCGCCCCCTCGGTCGTCAGGCCCGCTCCCGGCCTCGAACACGAGGGTGGCGGTCAGCCCAAGGAGAACCAGTCTATGGCTTCCTTCCCCACTCTCTTCCCCACTCTCTTGCTCTCGGGAAACACTCACTTGCCCGCCAGATCTTTATGAGAGCCGCTCGAATTCATGAGCTGGGCCAAATCCTGTCGCACGGCTGCCGCCATCTTTCTTCCACCTCAGCCGTGGCTGAGGGGCCCCTTACAGCCTCAAAGAAAACGAGTACGGTCCTCCGGAGTGGGGCCAGAGAGAACCAAGGATACCATAGAGTAGCCCCTACGCGGGCCAGAGCGTCGGTGGGTGGGGCGGGACCTGCGCTTCCTCCGCCCTCCGGGTTGAATGACACGGCGCTTCACTCCTCACGTCCCAGGCCCGCCTAGGCCTCTCCCACAGGCGCTGGCTCTCACGCTCCGACTTGGGATTGGCTGATGAACTTGAAGGGAGTGTGTCGCTTGTGCAGCTCCTGTAAGGGCTCGGTACGTACAACTACTGCGTTTGCGCTAAGGTCCGTGTTTCACGTTTGTGGTTTATTCTTCGTTCTTTAAGGCAGCGCTGAAAACTACGTGTGGTAAAGGACGAGTTGTTTTTATTTCCAATTCACCGCAGACCAGTGCTTTTTAAAAATAAGATAAAAAATGTCCGCGTCGCCCCCCCACACACACCAGGTATCCTTTTTAATGGTTGATCATACATCCCATGTGTCCAGGGCAATACCATTTTTAGTCTGGTGTCCTGAGGTATTTATTAACACCTGTTTTCATTATGGAAACGACTCCATCTGAGCGACAAATTATATGTTCACTCGCCCTTTATAGGTGATTGCATTCATCACTCATCCTTATATGTATCATATATATGTGTGTGTGTATATATTCTATAATGTATTATTATATACAATATGTATTATATATATATATATATTCTATAAATCCCTAGAGAATTTCTGAAAGAAGTAGAAAGCTGTGTATCTCCTTCCTTTTACAATGAGTAGCACAGTTTCATTGCTCTGCTCTTGAGTTTTTCACTTTTCCTGGCGATCTTATCATCTAAGTCCAGTCTTAAAAGTCATTCGTTTTAGAGGTGGAGAGTACTACCTAGTGAAGGTATGCCAAAATTTACTTAATCCTTATAGGACATTGAAGTCTAGGGAGTGAGACATTATTATTGTGGTTATTGTTGTTGTTTTTAAGAAAGGGAGAGACACAGGGTGAACTCCCGTTTTGAGCCAAAGCCAAGAGGCAGGAACACAGTCCAGGCTTTCCTGTGTGGGTGACAGGAACACAACCACTTGAGACATCACTGCTGCCTCCCAGAGTCTGCACTGCCAGGAGCAGAGCATGGGTGGAGCCCAGGCACGCCAGGGTGGGATCTGAGCATCCTAACTGCCAGAACAAACAGCCTCTCCTGCAATGAATAGCCTTTCCTGTACATCATTTTATATAGAATTATGTACCAGCAAAACACATTCCCGGAAATGACTCAAAGGAGATATATTTAAAATTGTGATATATATTGTAAAGTTTCACTTGATAGGGGTGCTATCATTTTGCCCTCCTACCAGAAGTATCTAAGAGTGCAATGTCTGACAGTCTTGCCTACAAAAGACATCAAACCTTTGAACTTTTTGCCATCTTGAGATGTGATAATTGGCATATTTCCTCAATTGCAAAAGAGAAAAAAAAAGTCCAGAATAAATTCCTTTTAAGAAAGTAAAGTGGAAATTGCCAACATCAATTCAGATCCCATTCCACTGGCAAGAATGCCTAATCATAGTGATTCTGGAAACTTAATTTCCCCCTGTGTTGCCTTGTGCTCACGAAGAAAAGGAAAGGGTAAACATGGTGGTACAGACAGTAGTTACTGCTGTGATCTGTTCTGTTCACCTAAAAATCTTTGTGTCCTTCACAGGACAACATACTCCCTCCCTAAGGAAAGGGTTCAACTTCTCATTCAGTTGTGTCTAAGGACAATCTGGTTTAAAGATTAAACTAGATTTATTTGGCTTTATTTTCTTTCTTTTTTAATTTTTTAAAAAATTTATTTGACAGGTTATAGACAGTTATAGACAGAGAGAGAGAGACAGAAAGGTCTTCCTTCCATTGGTTCACCCCCCCAAATGGCCGCTACAACCGGTGGTGCTGCACTGATCTGAAGTCTGGAGCCAGGTGCTTCTTCCTGGTCTCCCATGCGGGTGCAGGGCCCCAAGCACTTGGGCCATCCTCCACTGCCCTCCTGGGCCACAACAGAGAGCTGGACTGGAAGAGGAGCAACCGGGACAGAATCCGGTGCTCATATGGGATGCTGGCTCCGCAGGCAGATTAACCAAGTGAGCCACGCACCAGCCCCTAGCTTTATTTTCAATTCCAGAATCAGGTAATACTGCACACCATAAAACAGAATATAGGGCCCAGCACAGTGGCAAAGAAGGATAAGCCTCTACATGCAGTGCTGGCATCCCATATGGGTGCCAGTTCTAATCCTGGCTCCTCCTCTTCCAATCCAGATCTCTGCTACAGCCTGAGAAAGCAGTAGAAGATGGTCCAAGTCCTTGGGCCTCTGCACCCAAGTGGGAGACCCGGAGGAAGCTTCTGCCAGGCCCAGTTCTGGCTGTTGCGGCCATTTGGGGAGTGAGCCAGCAGATGGAAGAGCTCACTTGCTCTCTCATTCTCTCTCCCTCTCTGCTTCTCTCTCCATATTTCTGCCTTTCAAATAAATAAATATTTTTTAAAAATAGAATACATGTTCCAATTAACTGAGGAGAAGAGACAGGTTTTTGAAATTGGCTGGCGCCGTGGTTCAATAGGCTAATCCTCCGCCTTGCGGCGCCGGCACACTGGGTTCTAGTCCCTGTCGAAGCACCAGATTCTGTCCCAGTTGCTCCTCTTCCAGGCCAGCTCTCTGCTGGGCCCGGGAGTGCAGGGAGGATGGCCCAAGTCCTTGGGCCCTGCACCCGCATGGGAGACCAGGAGAAGCACCTGGCTCCTGGCTTTGGATCAGTGTGGTGCACTGGCGTCCGCAGCGACCATTGGAGGGTGAACCAATGACAAAAGGAAGACCTTTCTCTCTGTCTCTCTCTCTCTCACTGTCCTCTCTGCCTGTCAAAATAAATAAATAAAGTCAGTCATAAAATAGAGCTGAAGAAAGCAAAAACAAGAAAACAAAAGTCATTTCCAAGTTACTTTCTTTGTAAAGTAGAGTCAGGGAGGTGGAAAAATAGAAAAAATAAATGATTGGTTAACATCAGGTTGCTTTAGGTTACCCTTTTCTTGAAGGATTAAGGCAGAGGGAACTTCATTATGTTAACTGAAATTGACCTCTTTGGGAAATTCAGTTGTTATCGAATTCTGATTTCTCAGAAGGTCAAATACACTGGCTTTGTTTCAGTTTAGTGACATAGAACTTTGGCATGAGTGACTCTGTTATTTTAGCCTGATCTGTTGGGGCCTGGTGCAGGAGCTTAGTCCAAAACAATGGCCTCCTGCAATTTTTATTTAACACTTTCTTCATCAGCTCAAAACACAGGATGTCTGGTGATGCACAATTCTATCACAATAGGATGTGGCTTTTTGTGGTCCAGGAACATAAAACAAATGCTGTACTCCACACCTATACATGTAATACAGAACGACAGTGGAACAACCAGAGTTAAATCTCAAAAAGGAAGAATGAGGGATGGACAGCAGTTAGTGTTCCATAGCAGGAATTACAGTTAGTGTTCCTGGACAGGAATTACAGATGCCCACTGCCCTGTTGGTAGAATAAATTCCATGGTTAGCCTTGATTCTGCTCTCTGAGATGTTCTTTGTTCATTGTATTCTGTGGGTCCAAACTTTGCCCTCTCGGGATACAGTAGTTCCACCTATCAGCAGGGGATAGTTCCTCCAGTAGATGCACCAAAAGTAGTTAACCCTGTAGACTCATTTATTATGTTCTTTTCCTTTTAAAAAAAATATTTATTTATTTATTTGAAAGGCAGGGTTACAGAGAGGCAGAGGCAGAAACAGAGAGAGAGGGGTCTTTCATTTGATGGTTTTACTCCCCAGATGGCTGCAACAGCTGGAACCAGGAGCTTCTTCTGGGTCTCCCACATGCGTGCAGGGTCCCAAGGACTTGGGCCATCTTCTACTGCTTTTCCAGGCCATCGCAGAGAGCCGGATCGGAAGTGGAGCAGCCGGGACTCTAACCAGCGCCCGTAAGGGATGCCAGCACTGCAGGTGGCGGCTTTACCCATTAGGCCACAGTGCCGGCCCCTGTGTTCTTTTCCTAACATATGTACGTACAATAGTTTATAAATTAGACACAGTGAGAACTGACAATAATAGCTAATAATGAAGTAGAACAACTATATATGCTGTAATAAGAGTTACATAAATGTGGTCCCTTTCAAAATATACTACAGATTTTAGCAACTTTACTATATGACTATTTTTGCTTATTGATTTGAGAACTTTTATCTCTTCACTTGAAGGAAGCACTTTACAGCTTCTCTTTGGTAAGTCTGAATTGCCAACAGCATTATTTTTGTGCTTTGGGTCCTTTATTGAATAACATAGGGTTTGCTTGAACACAGCACTGTAATACAGTGATAGTAGATCTGACCACTGAGACCGCCAGGGACTAACAATCTATGACATGGATGTACTAGACAAAGGGATGATCTGGCCCTGAGCTGGACAGAGCAGACCAGAGCAAGATGTCATCCTGCTACTTAGAATGGTGTATAGTTTAAAACTTAAGAATTGCTTATTTTTGAAAATTTCTGTGTAGTATTTTCAGACTGTGGTTGACCATAGATAATTGAAACTGTGAAAAGTGAAACCACAGATAACAGGGCAGCAGTGTGCAAGTTAACTAGATGTTGTGCATATTTCATCTTTGGGAATGCCCTTGGTCTTGAACAGTTGAGAATTTTTGTCCACCAGATTTCTCAAGTGTTTTTTAAACTTATTTTTTAATATAATCCTACTGTATTTCCAATACTCTGGCTATTTGCTTCTAGACTGTCTCAGATACCAGTAACCACACTTAAAGTTCTTTCTATAAGTAATTGTTAAACTTTCCCTATTCCTGGCTTCTGGCCTCAACCAAGTTAATTTTTTTTCTTTTTTTATGAGTAGCAGAAGGGCAGAGGGACAGAGACAGAGAGTTCACTTCTCAAATGCCTGCAATTGCTGAGACTGAGCCCAGGCCATAGCCAGAAGCTATGAATGCAATTGGAGGATTTCAAAAGGGATATAGGAAAATGTAATTAAAATTTAAAAAATAAATAACATAAATTTACTTAGCAACATATGCTCCAACAAGTTCAAGACATTTTTATAAGCAATAATAGCAGCCATTTAGTCCATCCCTAAATAGCCAAGGGTCCTAGGAATTTAATCATGCATTACAAGGGTTTTTTTTTTTAACATTATTTATTGAAGCAAATATGCTATTTAAAGATTTTTCTGGGGCCAGCATTGTAGTATAGCAGGTAAAGCTGCCACTGCAATGCTGGCATCTCATAAGAGCACCAGTTGGGGTGCTGGCTGTTCCACTTCCTATCCAGTTCCCTGCTAATGTGCCTGGGAAAGGCAGTGGAAGATGGCCCAAGTACATGGGTCCCTATACCCACTTGGGAAACCTAGATGAAGCTCCTGGCTCCTGGCTTGGGCCTGGTCCAGCCCTGGCCATTGCAGCCATCTGGGGAGCAAACCAATGGATAGAATCAATCTATCTCTCTCCCCCCCTTACCCTACTTTCTTTCTGTAACTCTGATTTTTGAATAAATATTTTTTAAAAATTTTTTATTTGACAGGTAGATTTTTTAGATTAGAAAACAAAAATAGTCAGAGGAGCCAAATTGGGACTACAAGATGAATGCCTACTGATTTCCTATTAAAAACTCCCACTACATTTGCCTTATTTAATGAGAGGAAAGAGTGGGAGCGTTCACTCTCTGGTGAAACTTTCCCAGGTGTTTTTCTGCTAAGGGTTTGATTAACTTTACCAAAACACTGTCCATAATAAGCAATGCTCCCACTCTTTGGCTCTCCTTTTTAGGATCAATAAACAAAATGTCTTGAGCATCCTAAAAAAAACTCTTGCCATGACCATTGCTCTTGACTAGTCCAGTTTTGCTTTGACTGGACCACTTCTACCTGTGGGTAACCATTGCTTTGACTGTGCTTTGTCTTTAGAATAGTGCTGGTAAAGTCATGAATTTATCTCCTGTTACAGTCTCCTAAGAAATGTTTCAGAGTCTTTTTCCCATATGTTGAAATTTTTCATTAAAGCCCGGAGGATGGACTAGACCATTTTGACACCCATCAAGCAGAAGGTTTGTTCCATTCTAAATTTTCAGTCATAAGTGTGTAAACTGAACTAATTGAGGTACCTATGGTGTTAGTTGTAATTTCTTGTATTAATGGTCAGTCCTCTTAAGTTAGGGCATAAACAAGACCTCTGTGGTTGGTCTGCTACTGTAGACTTCATTTTCAACATTGGTTCCTTCTTCGAAGAAGTTATCCATTGGTAAACTGCTGGGGGACATTGTGCCCATATAGTTTTCGTAAAGCATCAAGGATTTCACCATTTTCCCACCAAGCTTCACCATAAACCTGATGTTCATTCTGCCTTCAATTTTAGAAGAATCCATGTTAATCTGATAGTGGCTCTTTTCAAACTGATGTCTTCTTAGTGCTTCAAACTAGATCCTGTTCAGACCTGTTAGAACAAGTTAGTACGAGTTTATTTTGTTGTGAAAAACTTTGAAAGTCGTACAACTTTTTTTTTTTTTTTTGACAGGCAGAGTGGACAGTGAGAGAGAGAGAGACAGAAAGGTCTTCCTTTGCCGTTGGTTCACCCTCCAATGGCCGCCGCAGCTGGCGCACCACACTGATCCAACGGCAGGAGCCAGGTGCTTCTCCTGGTCTCCCGTGGGGTGCAGGGCCCAAGCACTTGGGCCATCCTCCACTGCACTCCCAGGCCACAGCAGAGAGCTGGCCTGGAAGAGGGGCAACCGGGACAGAATCCAGCGCCCCAACCGGGACTAGAACCCGGTGTGCTGGTGCCGCAGGCGGAGGATTAGCCTAGTGAGCCGCGGCGCTGGCCTCAACTTTTTTTTTCATAATATAAAGTTTCCATGAACTTTTAAAAGACCCTACATAATAAGGAATTTTACTGTTAGAATATTAATAAATTATGTTTTTTGATGAGAGAGAGAGAGAGAGATAGAAAGAGAGACTTCTATAAGCTGGCTTACTCCCCAAATGCCCGCAACAGCAGGACTGTGCCAGGCTGAAGTAAGAAAGCGAGGAACTCTATCCAGGTTTCCCATGTGCATGCAGGAACCCAAGCACTTGAGCCATCATCTGCTGCCTCCCAGGTACATTGGCAGGAAGTTGTATCGGAAGCATGGAATAGCCAGGGCTGTAAGCAGGAACCCTAATATGAGATGCAGGTGTCCCAAGCAATGGCTTAACCGGCTGTGCCAAAATGCCTACCTCTCATAATTACTCATTTTATCCACCTCACATTATACATACCAGGCTTCAGAATACCAATGCCAATAATACCACCACAATATGATTACTGAAAAGTTAAATATTTTCCTACATTTTCTTTTCCCATTCTTCTGTTATTTTATAATCATTCTATGCTTATATTGTAAGCATATATGGCCATCATAAACTATCCTTTTCATTTTTATGTATTCTTAGTTTTATAAGAAGTATATACTTAATGCTCACATCAGCTTATTTATTGGTATCTTGTTCTTTCCCCTTGGAAAGATCCTCTCTTTGCAGGAACTTTCCTAGGACGTACCTAGCTATCTATGCCTTTTTGATGCTACCTGGGAACTCTGTGAACTCCTGGGAATATCTGCAAATGCAAGTGTATCTTTAGAAGGATTTTCAATTAATTAATAATGTTACATTGTAATAATAGTGTATTATTAAAAGTAGAAGAAATTTGTATTATTGTTCATTAAATTTTCACCTGGGGGCAGTGGGCATTTGGTACAATGGTTAAGACACCACTTGGGATGCCAGAATCCACATTGAAATGCTTGGGTTCAGCTCTTAGCTCTGCTTTCAATTCCAGTTTCTTGCTATTGTGCTGAGAGACAGAAATGATCACTCAAGTACTTGGATCACTGCCACCCGTGTGGAAGACCTGGATTGAGTTTATGGCTCTTGGTTTTGGCCTTTCCCAGCCCTACCTATTGTGAGCATTTGGGAAGTGAACGAGTAAATGGAAGATCTGTCTCTGTCTCTGTATCTTTCTACTTTTCAAGTTAAAATTTTTAAGAATTAAATGTTTAATTATCATCTCTCTGTTTCCTATTCCTTTCTCTCCTTCTGAGACTCCACATAGTAATATATTAGGTCTCTTGAATTTATCTTCTAAATAATTTGTCTTTTTCATCATAATTTCTACTTCTTTACATGTTTGAATTCTGTTTTGTGATAACTTTTCTCCCTTACAGCCCTCTTGGCACAATTCAATAATTCTCCTTCAATATATCTATGAAGTTTTATGTTTTTTTTTGACAGGCAGAGTGGACAGTGAGAGAGAGACAGAGAGAAAGGTCTTCCTTTGCCGTTGGTTCACCCTCCAATGGCTGCCGCGGCCGGCGTGCTGCAGCCAGCGCACCGCACTGATCCGATGGCAGGAGTCAGGAGCCAGGTGCTTCTCCTGGTCTCCCATGGGGTGCAGGGCCCAAGCACTTGGGCCATCCTCCACTGCATTCCCCGGCCACAGCAGAGGGCTGGCCTGGAAGAGGGGCAACCGGGACAGAATCCGGTGCCCCAACCGGGGACTAGAACCCTGTGTGCCGGCGCTGCAAGGCGGAGGATTAGCCTGTTGAGCCACAGCGCCGGCCGTTTTTTTTTTGTTTTTGTTTTTGTTTTTGTTTTTGTTTTGACAGGCAGAGTTAGAGAGAGACAGAGAGAAAGGTCTTCCTTCCGTTGGTTCACCCCCAAATGGCCGCTATGGCCAGCATGCTGTGCCGATCCAAAGCTAGGAGTCAGGTGCTTCCTCCTGGTCTCCCATATGGGTACAGGGCCCAAGCCTTCCTGGGCCACAGCAGAGAGCTGGACTGGAAGAGGAGCAACCGGAACAGAATCCGGCGCTCCAACTGGGACTAGAACCCGGAGTGCTGGTGCCACAGGCGGAGGATTAGCCAAGTGAGCCGCAGCAGAAGTTTTGTATTTTAAAAGATCATTATTTCCACAAGTACTCTTATATTAAAATGTTATAGTTGTTTTATGTTCAATAGCCCCAAGTGGAAACAAACCAAATGTCCATCAGGAGGAAAATGTGTAAACAAACTTTGGTATGTTCATTCAATAGAATACTGCTCAGTATTTTTTAAAAAGGCAAAAATTATAGACACATGCAACAAAATGAATGAATATCCAAAACATTGAGTGAAAGAAGCCAGACATAAAGGAAATACAGTAAGATTCCATCTACATAATACTCTAAATCAGACAAAACTAATTTATGGAGACATAATATCAGAAGTTGTCTGGAGAGGGAGCAATGGAAAATCACCAGTGAGAATTTACTGAGAAGTAATAGGAGATGATAGTAATGTCCTACATGTTGATAGCAGTATGGGTCACATGAGTGTATGGATTTACCAAAATTCATCAAACAATAGAATTAACATCTGTGCACTTCTCCAAATTTAAAACATCGATTTGAAAAGGAGCAGACATGCTTTTTGATGCATAATCTTGTGTGTATGTATTGAATTTTGTCTTAAGTGCTTATATCTGTGTATTTATTTATGGTTTAAACTATTGTCTTCTCAAGCAGCTTTATTTTATTGGGAGCCACTTGTTCTCTGTGTTTTCCCTATTCACTCTGATGCTGGGTTCTATGTCATTAGAGCTCAGATCTGGCTGCAGGAGTCTGTTAAGTGGCAGTGTCATGGGTGGTAGGAGCAGTCCCTGTCTGGTAGGAAATTGTTAGTTCCTCTTTGAGCTACCTGGAAGTAGCCTCTCTGCTTCTCAATTTCAAAAACTGCTGGTCTTCTAGCCTTGGGGGAAGAGACGTTACAGCACAACTGTCTGCTTCCTTACCTCCTCTGTGTCAGGATAACCGATAGGTCCTACAGGGAAGAGTGCCAGAGCAGGTACCATCCTTCTGTTTGGAAGTGCATGGATCATCACAGGTTACATGTGTTCTCTCCCTCTCTAGACTCACTGTACCCTTAGGCTCGTTCATACCATCTAGTGCCCACTGTGTCTGTTTAATGGTGCTCAGGTATTCAGGTTTCCTGTAGAGTCACATAGTTGAATTGGAAGTAGGAGAGCAAGGTGAAAGAAATGTGACAACCTGATACATTATTTTTTTTTATTTGATAGGTAGAGCTATAGACAGTGAGAGAGAGAGACAGAGAGAAAGGTCTTCCTTCCATTGGTTCACCCCCCAGATGGCTGCCACGGCTGGTGCTGCGCCAATCCAAAGCCAGGAGCCACGTGCTTCCTCCTGGTCTCCCATGTGGATGCAGGGGCCCAAGTGCTTGGGCCATCCTCCACTGCCTTCCCAGGCTACAGCAGAGAGCTGGACTGGAAGAGGGGCAACCGGGACTAGAACCCAGTGCCCGTATGGGATGCCAGCACTGCAGGTGGAGGATTAACCAAGTGAGCCACGACACCAGCCCCAACCTGATACATTATTATAAACCAGCTGGCACCCACAATTGTTGCCTTGTATTTAGTAACACTCAAAAATATTTGTTAAATTAAGTAGGGAACATAGTTGGATAAGGAGGAAGTATGGAAAATCCAAGACTTTTACGGTTTTATATAAATGTTCCTTTTCTGGGACTGGCATGAAGTTCAGAGTACACAAATCTGAGGGTGAAGTAGGAAATAAAGGCTACAAGGTGGAAAAGGTGTTCCAAATCTGCCATCAACTGTGGGAACAATCAGAGCGCACAGTGGAATTTGGGTTGGAAAGCAAGAGCTCTGAGAGCCAGAAGAACAAGTAGGAAGGGGTGAGTTAAAAAAAGAAGCAGAAAGGCCGTCGTGCATAAGAACTGTAATGGGCCTTTCATTGTGGTTGAATAATAGAGACCCTCCGACTCTCCTAGTAAAATAACACCTGGGATCTTTCTGCTGCTTCTGATGTATAGAAAGCAGGAAATGGCATTGTCCTCACCACAACAGTAAGCTAGATAATCGATAAAATCATAGCCTTGGTTGAGTCAGAGACCTGAGGTCACAGAGCAATCAACAACCTAAAATCTAAGGAAAGAAGACAGATTGTTCTATAAAGATTTGAGATGCAGGCATTGACTTACCTACCGGTAGCAGAGCAGGAGATGGGAGATGGGACCACCATACTAACAGAAAAGGCAAATTCAGCTAAATCTCTAATAAATTGCTAGAGACTGGCTGTGGGTTAGCATGCTTGTGGAGCCCCATGGAAGCCTCCGTCATAGGGGAGTTCATATATGCTCACAGATTCTTCTCCAGGGAACTCCTCTGGGCACTCAGGACAAAGGTTGATGGCAGGATAGAGGACAAGAGAAAGATTCCTTGAAGGGTACAGGCCTGGAGGACAGAAGTGGCTGCCATTGAAAGAAAGGCAGGAGGCAAACCTCATTGTTCCCCAAAGACCAGTGCAGATCCCTTGCAGCTGGAGGAATAGGGAAAGGAAAAACTCTTTATCTCTGGGACAGGGGCAGGAAACTGTCTAGAGCCCTGACCATTGAATATCATAGATGGGGAGGAATCAGGATTATGGAGAAAACTCATCCAAGTCCCAGGGACTGAGCACCTGCCTAAGACTGAAGCTGGAATAGGACTTCAGAGAAACTGCCCCTCCCCCCAACATCCCAACCAGTCTCCCAACACCAAATAGCAGTTTACTACTGGATGGAAGTCCTGGGCTTGGACAGAGATCCTCTGTGAGCTGCATTGCACAGAGGCTTAAAGCTGAAAGTAGAACAGCAGCGTTGAGGGAAAAAAAAAAAAACCTAACCTTTTTTTTTTTTTTTTTTTTGACAGGCAGAGTGGACAGTGAGAGAGAGAGACAGAGAGAAAGGTCTTCCTTTGCCGTTGGTTCACCCTCCAATGGCTGCCGCGGTCGGCGCACTGTGGCCGGCGCACCGCGCTCATCCAATGGCAGGAGCCAGGTGCTAGGTGCTTTTTCCTGGTCTCCCATGGAGTGCAGGGCCCAAGCACTTGGGCCATCCTCCACTGCACTCCTGGGCCACAGCAGAGGGCTGGCCTGGAAGAGGGGCAACCGGGACAGAATCCGGTGCCCCGACCGGGACTAGAACCCGGTGTGCCGGCGCCGCAAGGCGGAGGATTAGCCTGTTGAGCCACGGCGCCGGCCACTAACCTTTATTTTAAGCACAAAGTAACAAAAGAAATTTGAAAACTCTGCTGGGCTGAAGTTAACCATAGCAACCAAAGCCCATCTCAATTCCTGTAGACTAACACAGCCTTTCACACCAACAGTCTAGCACAAGACGATGCATGCCCCTTTCCCGGCATAAATAGTGTTTACCTGAGCATATAAGAGATACAGTATTCAATCTGTAATTATGAAAAACACCCAAATATCACACTGTCAGGAGACAAAGCAATCTAAAAACGTTCGCACTATCAGTTGAAGAACTGAAGATAATTATGATTAATATCTTAAAGCTTCAAAAGACAACATGAATGAACAGGTGAGCAGTTAAAACAGAGAAGTGGAAACTAAAAGAAAACGTAAAAAGGAAATTGTAAAAATATAGACATATCACAGAGATGAATAATTCCTTCAATGCAATCATGAGTAGATTCAACGTAACCAAGAAAGAACCCAAGAATTTAAAAATAAGGCGATAGAAGGGACTCAAACTAAGATCCAAAGTGGGGGTGAGGGGTGCGTGGAACTGACATTGTGGCATAGTGGGTAAAGGTGCCTGTGACATCCGGCATCATATATGGGTGCCAATTCATTTCCCAGCCACTCCACTTCTGATCCAGCTCCCTGCTAATGGCCTGAGAAAGCAGTGGAAGATGGCCCAAGTACTTGGGCTCCTGCTCCCTATATGGAAGGCTCAGAAGAAGCTCCTGGCTTTGGCCTGGCCCAGCCCTGGCTCTTGCACCCATCTAAGGTGTGGATGGAAGATTCTCTCTCTCTCTCTCTCTCTCTCTCTCTCTCTCTCTGTCTATACCCCTCTCTCTCTAACTCTGCCTTTCAAATATATAAATAAATCTCAAAAAAAAAAAAAAAGCCCAAAGGGCAAAGAAAGAGTGAGAAAAGGTGGAATAGGGAGAATATTCAGAAAATGATCCAACATACACGTAATTGGAATCCAAAGAGGAAAAGAGTGAAAGAAAAGGCATTAAAAAATTAAACCTAGAGGCCGGCACCACAGCTCACTAGACTAATCCTCCGCCTGATGTGCCAGCACCCCAGGTTCTAGTCCCAGTCTGGGCACTAGATTCTCTCCCGGTTGCTCCTCTTCCAGTCCAGCTTTCTGCTGTGGCCTGGGAGGGCACTGGAGAATGGCCCAGGTGCTTGGGCCCTGCACCGCATGGGAGACCAGGAGGAAGCACCTGGCTGCTGCCTTTGAATCAGCGCAGTGCGCCGGCCATAGCGGCCACTTGGCGGTGAACCTACAGAAAAAGGAAGACCTTTCTCTCTCTCTCTCTCTCTCTCTCTCTCTCACTGTCTAACTCTGCCTGTCAAAAAAAAAAAAAATTAAACCTAGAAGATAAAATAGCAAAGAATACATCCAGGGAATCTCAGAAAAACTGTCAAAATGATGGAACACAGACACATATACACACATAGACATATACTATTCAAACTGCTGAAAACCAAAGATAAATTGAAATCTTAAAAGTAGCTGGCAGGGAGGGTGGTGCTGTGGTGTAGTGGGTAAAGCCTCAGCCTGCAATTTAGAATTATTTATTTATTCAAAAGTGAGACTTACACAGAGAAAGGAGAGGCAGAGAGAGAGAGAGAGGTCTTCTATATGATGGTTCACTCCCCAGATGACCGCAACGACTGGAGCTGCACTAATCCAAAGCAGGAGCCAGGAGCTTCTTCCAGGTCTCCCACGTGGGTGCAGGGGCCCAAGGACTTGGGCCATCTTCCACTGCTTTCCCAGGCCACAGCAGAGAGCTGGATCAGAAGAGGAGCAGCCAGGACTAGAACCAGTGCCCATATGGGATGCTGGAACTTCAGGCCAGGGTGTGTTAACCCATTGCGCCACAGCACCAGCCACTACTCCACTTCTAATCCAGCTCTCTGCTAATGCACCTGGGAAAGCAGTGGAAGGTGGCCCAAGTATTTGGTCCTCTGCACCCACGTGGGAGACCCAGAAAAAGCTCCTGGCTCCTGGCTTCAGATTGGCCTAATTCTGGCCATTGCAGCCATTTGGGGAGTAAACCAGTGGATAGAAGATTTCTCTCTCTCTCTCTCTCTCTCTCTTTCTCTCTCTCACTCTATAACTCTGCCTTTCAAATAAATAAATAGATAAATAAGTAATTTTTTAAAGGCAGCTGGAGGGGGGAAAATATACTATGTACAGAGGAATTAAAACAGACTGGTCAAATTATGCAATCCATCATTGCTCCTATTTCTTTATTCCCTTCTTTATACTAGAGTTCTGCATCTACACCCTTTGCTCTGTACCTTTGCAGTACCTTTCACTAGGACAGAAAGAATGTATTTCTTCCACCTTATTGACACTGGGTTTGACCATATGAGTTGTTTTGACCAATGGTATGTAGGCAGAAGTGACAATGTACCAGTTGGTTGGGGGTAGGGTAGCCTTATTAAAAGGATATCACGGGGCCAGCACTGTGGCATAGTGGGTAGAGCCAATGCCTGCAGTGCCAGCATCCCATATAGATGCCAGTTTGAGTCCCAACTGCTCTACTTCCAATCTAGCTCTCTGCTATGGGCTGGGAAAGCAGTAGAACATGGCCCAAGTCTTTGGGCCCCTGCACCCACATGGGAGACCCAGAAGAAGCTCCTGGCTCCTGGCTTCGGATTGGCACTTCTCTGGCCACTGCAGCCATGTATGGAGTGAACATAGTGGATGGAAGACTTCTCTCTCTGTCTCTGCCTCTCTGTAACTCTGCCTTTCAAATAAATAAATAAATGTTTTTTTTAAAAAAGGATATCACATTTACACTGAATCCCAAGGGTTTCTGTGGTCCACTAGAAGAAGAGCATGCCTCAAGTAGCTAATGCCTTATATACTGGGCTTCAGAATTAAAATATGTGGAACAGGTAACACCCCAACTCTAAGCCTAGAATCCAACCTGGCCTAGTTGAGCCCAGTCTAGATCTGTGAATCCAACCAACACATGAGGAAAACAAATGCTAATGTTTATAAGCCATGAAGAATTCTAAGACAGTTTGTAATAGAAGCTCAATTGAGTTTCCAGTCTCGCTAGGGGCAGATGTCATTTTTCTCCTTCCTTCACACACATTAAGGTCTTTGTGTCCAGGTCCAAATGGGTGTGGCCTAGGAAGAGGCAGCACTTCTGTCACCGTCTGCCTGCGCTCTTGTTTCAAGCTCCCATATCCTGTCTGGAGATGTGCCTCTCCTCAGGATGACAGACATTTGCAATATCTACTTCCTACAAGGGGACACCCACTTCTAACCACAAGGCTCATTCCACCTCTAGCAGGATAAGCACATGAGAACATTACAGGGGATCTTCTCCTTGTAGGCTTTTAATTTGAACAATGAAAGCAACTCTTTATTTAAGGGTTTATTTATTTGTTTGAAAGGCAGAGTTACAGAGAGGCAGAAGCAGAGCAGTTCCATCAAAGCAGAGCAATCCACTGGACAGAGCTGCTCTGTCTTGTCCACGGCTTCATTCCCAGGGCCTGGCACAGCGCTTGGAATCCAGTAAATGACCCACAGATAGTTGCGGAATATTTTCAGTTTTTAGTTCATTTGGAAAAGTGACCATGTAAATATAAAGCAAAGATTTTCTTCTGGAATACAGATGTTTGAACGACAGAGACTCTTAGGAGCTTAAATGCTTTCTTTGCCGAAGTGAAATATTGTATTTGACTCTGTATTATAGTTTTGAGTATTAATATCTTTTAGCCATTGAGTTCTTGCTATATGGCAGACACTGTTTTAAGTTCTTTCCACATTTTAACTTCATTAATCTTTGTAACAACCTTACCATATATGCACTAGCCCAGTTTATAGATGAGAACCCTAAGACAGAAGAAAGTAACTTTCCCAAGTTCCCACAGTTATGAAGTGGTGGGGTCAGGGTTAGTGTCCAGGCATTCTGGCTCCAGAAGCCAAGTAATTAACCACAACATCCAGCTCTTTATGATTATTTTTAATAAGGACCATTTAATTTCTTCTTTCCAGTATTTATATGAATGCTTCTTATTTATTTCCTTTAAAGATTTTATTTATTTATTTGAGAAGTAGAGTTAACAGACAATGAGAGGGAGAGACAGAGAGAAAGGTCTTCTTTCTGTTGGTTCACTCCCCCATTGGCCACAACGGCCGGAGCTGTGCTGATCCGAAGCCAGGAGCTGGGAGCTTCTTCCAAGTCTCCCCTGCGGGTGCAGGGGCCCAAGGGCTTGGGCCATCTTCTACTGCTTTCCCAGGCCACAGCAGAGAGCTAGATTGGAAGAGGAGCAGCTGGGACTAGAACCAGTGCCCTTATGGGATGCCAGTGTTGGCCCCAAATGCCTTATTTCTTTCGTGACCATCGTATCTCCCCTGCCAGGTAAGTGTGCCTCTTATTTCTTTAAAATATTTTTTAAAGATTTATTATTTGAAAGGAAGAGAGGGAGAGGGGGAGGAGGAGGAGGAGGGAGAGGAGAGGGAGGGGGAAGGGGGAGGGGGGAGGGAGACTCTTCCATCTTGCTGGTTCATTCTCCAAGTGGCCACAACAGCCAGGGCAGAGCCAGGCTGAAGCTAGAAGCCAAGAACCCCACACTGGTCTCTCACAGGAGTGGCAGATACCCAAGTACTTCAGCCATCTTCTGTTGCTGTCCCAAGCACATTAGCAGGAAACCATATTGGAGGTGGAGTGGCCAGGACTTGAACCAGCACTTTGATATGGGATGCCTGTGTTGAAAGTTGCCGCTTAAACAACTGCACCACAATTTCAGTCCCTTTTTAAATTTTTTACTTATTTGATGGAGACAGAGAGACAAAGAGTGCTCTCATCCACTGGTTCACTCTCCAAATGCCTAAAATGGTGAAGTTGGGAGCCTGAAATTCAATCCAGGTCTCCCTCATGGATGGCAGGATTTCAATTACTTGAATCATCAGCACTGCCTCCCAGGATCTGCATTAACAGAAAGCTGGAGTCAACACTCGAACCTAGGTACTCCATGCAATGTGGGATGCAAGGGTCTTAAACAGCCAACCTAACCACTAGGCTAAATACTTGCTGCCCCTTCCCATACCACCCCAACCAATCTTTTTTCTTATTTAATTGCATTTGGCTAGGACACCCTGAAAAATCTTTAATAGTTGCTATATCCTTGCATCCTTTTTGGGTTTGTAATAACTATCTTGACCTAATTAAGGAAACCTTTTTTTTATATCTAGTTTACTAAGAATTAAAAAAAAATCAGAATGATTGTTGAATGTTAAGCAATACACCTCTATATATAATTTGGTGTTTCTTCTTTAATCTAAATAATAAATCTTTAAGTTAGATTTCTTAATGTTAAACCACCATTCTTGGACTAAACTGAACTTTGCCACAGTGTGAATTATTTTTACCACCACATTGTTAGATCTGATAACATTTTAATACTCAATTTTGTCTTTGTAACAACTCATAGTGAGACTCAAAGGATTTCCCTTCTTTTTTGATACTGTCTTAGGTTTTGGTATCAGAATGATGCTAGATTTGTGGAATAGCTGGAAACTTTCCTCTGTTTTGGATTCCAGTCTCCCAAAATCGAGTATGGTTTGGGCAGCCCACCTCACTCCCTTCTTCCTTTCTTTCAGGAGTTAATGCTCCAAGCAGCTCAAAGTCTTTAACTTGACTCATTTCTACTTATGAGCCCTAAAACTTCCAAAACTTTGTCTTTCATACTTGTTTTCAGTCATGCTCCAAGGAGAGATGCAATCACCAGCTACCCTAAAGTGGCGCAAACCCTACTCAAGATGGGTCAAAAGGTGTCCAAAAGTCACCCTTTACTAAAGTTAATGCTAAAATCTCCACCCCAGGAGGAACTTAAGTCCCATTACCATACCATGAGTTTGTAAAAGAGTGTTTCCAAATTGCACCTGTGCAAACTTAGACACACCTCTACATGTAATGACAAAATTCCCCTTTGGAATAGTCATTTCCTACTCAAAATAAGAGGTACCTGATTTCCCTTGCTCAGGGAGCTGCAGCTTTAAAAATGATTCCCCATGGTGTCTTTATTTGCTGCAAATACAAATTACTTTGTGGAAGTCGCTGATTGGAATAGCAGTTAAGATGCCATTTGGGATACCTGCATCCTGTATCAGAGTGCCTGAGTTTAAGTTCCAGCTCTGCTTCCAATTCCACCTTCCTGCTAATGTGCATGCTGGGAGATGATGGCTCAAGTAGAGGTGTCCCTGATAGCCACATGGGACACCTGGATTGAATTCCTGGCTCATGGCCCAACCCTGTTTCAGGGGGATGAACCAGAGGATGGGCGATCTCTATCTCTCATTCTCTCTGCCTTTCAAATAAATAATTTTAAAAATAATAAAATCATATAAAAGTTACCTTTAGTGACAACTACTTTTGGTGAAGGTTTTGATTTCCACTTACCAAGAAGTGAACATGGGGTCTGCATTGTAGGGTGGCAGGTAAAGCTGCTGCCTGTGGTGCCAGCATCCCATATGGGCACCAGTTCGAGTCCCACCTACTCCATTTCAATCCAGTTCCCTGCTAATGGCCTGGGAAAGCAGCAGAAGAAATCCTTGGGCCCTGCACCCATGTGGGAGACCTGGAAGAAGCTTCTGGATCCTGGCTTTGGATAGGCCCAGCTTCAGCCATTGTAGCCAATTGGAGAGTGAACCAGAGGATGGAAGATTCTCTCTATTGCTCTCACTCTCGCTCTTGCTCTGTGTGTGTGTGTGTGTGTGTGTGTGTGTGTGTGTGCAACTTTGCCTTTCAAATAAATAAATAAATCTTTAAAAAAAAAAGTGAACCCACATTGGGTAGATAATAGTACAATAATCATTTGACTATGAGGATTTGTCATACTAACTCCTAAGGCTCTTCATAAACTGGATCATACTACTGAACCCCCCAAAAAGTCTGTTTTATCACTTGATTTTCCCACATTGCTTGCACATGCCACATACCTTCCCACTTCCAATCTCTTAACTAATTTCAGTCCCCTTGCCTTGCTAAATCTTTATTTATCAGGCAGAAAGACTGGAAGAGAGCGGGAGAGAGAAAGAGAATGAGAACGCTCTCATTCACTGGTCTACTCTCCATATCCCACAATAGTATGAAATTAGGAGCCAGTGACTCAATCCAGTTCTCTCATTTGGGCGGCTAGAGCTCAATTGCTTGAGCCAGGGTCTACATTAGCAGGAAGCTGAAGTTAGGAGCACTCTGACACGGGATGCAGATACCTTAACTAGCCTCTTACCCACCAGGCCGAACGCCCACCCCAGCCTTTCTAGGTCTTAGTGGTTGAGCTTTGAAGTCCAGTTAGCACTGAGGACAAAAAAGAACACAAAAGAACTGAGGCAGAGACCTGAAACTACTTGACATCACTCATCTCATTTAACCCTCAGACTCCTGGGAGAAGTTTTGTTATTTCTATTTTGCAGATGGGAGAAGAAACTTTATACACCAGTAAGTGGAGGTGTCAATTTAAAACTAGAATGCTTGATTCCAAATGGTTGCAGCTTTTGCTACGACCTCTCTCGTCTCCTTCACTTGATCCCTAGCTGGTATTTCAAATCGCCCTGACCATCCTCTGTGCTCCATTGGCAATTACATGCACACCATTTCACATTTACATTCTTTTATCTTTTCTATTGCTGTGTAGTTCTCGTCTCAAACACCGAGCATTTATTAACTGAGTGGTCTTTCACAGCCTGTTTTTCCGACTTCACATTCGGATGTCTTGTAACCAGGGGGGATAATAATAGAAAAGATGACTAAATACAAAGAAATTTGACTCCCTTAGTCTTAGCTGTATACCGTATTGCAAAAAAAAAAAAAAAAAAGCAAGAAGCCCCTTTCAAAATAAGTTTAATTCTGCGTGGTTTCCCAAGGGCTTTTTAGCGACTCCTGCAAAAGCAGTGCCTAGAAAACCAAGAGATTGGGCTTTTGTGCCGAATCGCCGCCTTACGAGCACATCAAACAGGGAGGATGCTGGAGGACGCACCTCCAGCATGGACTTCCTAACAAGGGAAGCGAGGCGAGGAGGCGGCCTCTGCCAACTGCTGGCGCGATCCGGGATCACCGTCCCCCACCCCCGGCTCGGCGAGATGGAACATTCCGTGCGAAAGCTTTGACAGGGCGCCCGGTCAGAGTCACGTGGAGCCGGAGCGTACTCACGGAGCCTTGCGGAATGACGCGGCTCAGGTTGCCAGGGGGCGGGGCCGGGCGCCGCGGAAGGGGCGGGGCGAAGGAAGCCAGCCCGGGGAGCTAAGCGGGGCGGGGCGGGGCGGGCGGAGTGGAGGGGCGGGCAGAGAGGGGCGCGCGGGCGGGGAGGGCCCGGCGTATTATGGGATGCGGCGGTGGAATGGCGCTGGGCGCGTGATTTTGAACAAACCCGGGTCTGTGCCTCGGAGGCGCCGCCGCCGCCGCGGCTGCTGGGAGCCCAGGGAGCGCGGCGCAAGGAGGAGGCGGCGGCGCCGCCGGCTTTGGTGAGTGTCAGCCCCTGAGATGGGGGCTGCCGGGCGGGCGGGAAAGGGGGAGCCAGTCTCCACTGCGAATGGCAGCGCGGGCGGAGGGCGCCGAACCGCTCCCCCCGGGAGCCTGGGCGGCGGGGCAGCGGCGAGGAGCGGGAACCTGCCGCCTGCGGGCCGCCGCGCCCCATCCCCGGGCCGCTGGGGGCGGACGATCCGCAGGGCTCGGCCCCTTCCCGCCGGCCCCCGGGAGGGCGGCTGTCAGTCGGCCGGGCCAACGCCGTGCCGGCCGCCCTGCCCGGCGGACTGGAGGACGGACTCCTAGCTGTGGACAGGCGCACAGCGCGGTCCGAGAAGCCGGCCGTGTGGGCCCCGGTGTCAGGGAACCGGTTTTGCTGCTGTGTCATTTGGTATCAGCCCCTCCTTTGCCTGCTGCCCGCCGCCGCCTTCTTCCTACGCCCCTTTGTATGGACGCCTCTTCGTGTGCGTCCGTTTTCCTCGCGAAGCCCACCAGCTAAATGTCACAGTGTTCCCGCGGTGCACGGGGGAAGGGAGCGGGCTGGGGCTCAGCCTGGCCACGCAACGGTAAACAGCCCGGCAGGGTGCGGGTGGACCGGGCTGTCGGTGGGTCGGTGAAGTTTAAGGATGAGGGAATTGGGAACACGGCAGACTCGGAGCGCCGAGCAGGCTGCACAGGAAGGCGGGGGTTGGAGCGGCTGGAGGATAGCACTTGTTTACGCCTGGAGCCGCCGACTTTTGTGTGGAGTTGCCTTTCACACAAGGTGGAAATAAATGGCTTTTTCCACTTCCACCTTCCTCTCCTCAGACTAACTTTTCAGAAAAGGCACTAAGAGTGGCTGTGTTCGCAATCTTGAGGTTCAGTTTGCTTGTTTTACGTAGGTCCTTTAGAGCTTATGGCGTGGCTTAGTGGTATAGAATTTATCTTTTGAGGGGGTGATCTTTCTGAAATTAACAAAGGTAACTGATTTTTTTCCAAATGCTGATTTCATCAGAAGCTTTGCAGCTTATGTTTTCTTCTTAGATGATTAGAAAATATGTATGTTCTCCTTTAATTGCTTATTAAACTGAATGATGACAGGAACTGGTGGGAGTATGGGGCAACTGGGGTCTCATTCTAAAGCAAACTGTGGATTTTCACTGTATTGAACAAAACAGCAGCGGCAGATGGTTTTTCAATTTGATGACTTAGATCCTAAAAACATTTGGCAAGAAATTTTAGCTTAGAGCTATATTTTCCGTATTTTGGACATTGATCGCGAATGTTTCCACAATTGGATCAGCACATTTTAAATCCAGTCGCACTTTGAAGTCCGGGAGTCACAGTGTTCGTGGACAGAAGTGACCAGATGAAAGTTGAGTGGAGAGGAAAACAGGTCGGGTCCTGGCTTTTCACCGGTGGCTTGTTTTTGACCGCCTGCCTGGCTGAGGCTCGGTGCCTGTAGTTTAGGAAAGTGTCAGAGAGGTCAGGGCTAGCATATGGAAATCGCTCGTCCTGTCAAAGTAGTTCTGCGGTTAGAGTAACACGTCAAAGTTGGCGAGTGACATTCACGGTGCCGGCGATGTTTGTAGCGTCTGAGATGGACGCCGCGAAAGAAGCCCCTGCCTGCAGCTCCCTCAAGTTGGTTTCGTGAAGATGAGGGAGTTTGGGCTCGTTATTGTCCCGGGGCCGCCTTCTGCGGGGCTGCCTTTGCACACCAGCCTCTGCCGGACTTGGGACCCGCCGGGAGAGCGACTTCCTCTGGCGCCGGGCTCGGCGTGTGGTTCGGGGGTGAAAGGTTGGCGCGGCCCGGGAGCACTTGTTCCTCCGGGTGCGTTTGAAGGTTGGCGGGGCCGGCGGGAGGCTTCCCCGGATATGTGGGTGTGCGCCTCTCGGGAGGGGCGGGCCGGGGCGGGGACGGGGAGGCGGGGGGCAGGCTGCCGGCGGCGGCGGCGGCGGCCCGGGCTCGGGCTGCCGGGGAAGCTGCTGAGCTGTGATGGTGATGACGAGGTGAAAATGGCGGATCTTTCGAAATACAATCCCGGCCCCTGACATACCAGAGGCGGCGGCCGCGGCGACGTCGCCGCCCGGGCTCGCTCCCCGGCCCCCGGGTACCCTGCAGCGCTCCAGTCTGGGCCAACTGGGGAAGGAGGCGGCCGGCCGGAGCGACCGTGTCAGGCAAACAAGCACCGCCCGGGCTCGGGATTGCCCGGGACCTTCTGGAGCCCCCACCTCGGAGCCCGAGGGAGGAGAGAGCGGCCGCCGCTGGAGGTAGAGGAGGCTGGGGGTACCCCGAGGGCTCCTCTGGGGAGAGATCGCTGCGTTTCGAGGGGTGCCGGCGGGTGGGGGAAGAATTGCGTTGTGGATCGAGGCATGACTTGTCCGGAGTGCAAAGAAGCAGTAGCCTCGTCATGACATCAACATTATTCTTTGAGGGTGAAGAGGGCTGAGTTTGCTCCTACACCTCAGGCGCTACTGAGGCCTAGAGGAACCGCTAGCACTTACCATGATTTCCTGATGTGATACTGAAAATATCCACTCTGCCGGGTGTTGGTTGGGTGGTGTTCACCAGTTTAGGGGGTTGTACGTTTCTTTCGGGAGGCAGAGCACTGGTATTTTATTCTGCGTTTAAGGGCTTAGATCACAACCTATAACTTGTTGGGGTGTTGGATGCTCACAGTTTTTGATCATAAGCACCACTATGAAGCCATTAAAAATGTTATTTTTTTTCTTTCATGGCTCTGTCATCCATCAAGTGACCCCCTTGCCCCTGCCATTTGGCTGATAACAATTGAGATACTGTTAATGATATTTTATAACCTTTGCTTTTCAGAGAAGTTCTTCTCTGCCCTCACCCCCCCCCCCATCCAATTTCTTGAATCCAGATAGTTAAGTTGTGAAGATTTTGCTGTGGATACAATCCAAGTGAAATACAGCTCTGGGAGCTCTGTTTTGGTCATGAGTTTTACCTTCATTGTTAAGAAGGAGAGTTGTGATGGCTTGCTGCCAGCATTTGCTATGAGGTTGTTAAGTCGGTAAAGATAAATTGAGATTTCTGTTACATTCTAAATGCTGGATTTATCAGTCCTTTGTTTAGAGAGCTGGAGAATTGGATTGATTTTTATGATGGCCATACTGTGATTTTGGTAGATCATCTAAAGATCCATGTATGTTTCGGTTGTGCTGCAGGATCTCTAAGGAGTCTGTTTCTTTACCCACAACAATGATATGACTGAAATGTTACATGTGAATCACATTTTTATAGGTTGGTTTTTTTTCTCCAGCTTTAGAGTTGGATCAGTGTCATGGAGTGTGAGAGTCAGCTGAGAGATTAATGTTTAAGAAATGCCCATTGGTAATGTTTATAATGGGCAGTAAGTTTTCTTATTCAGGTTGCCTACAAAGAGTGATGTCATACATGATATGACATTAAATCATGTATGCAGGTGAGATGTACTGTATGTGAATGTGTGTATATAGTTTGAACTTCTGGCTTTCACTCATTAGAAGAAAAAGAGACCAAAAAATTTTAGGGGATATACCTGAGAGTTACTCAGAAGGTTTAGTTAATGATGGTTATTGCTGATTTTGAAAAATAATCTGATCTTATATTATTCAGTATGAATTTAATACTGTTTTTAAATTATGGTTTTATGTAGCGGTTATTTGGTCCACGCCAACCAATCTGCTAAGTTAATAATGAGATTGAGAATTTTTAAAAATAATTAAAGTAGGGAGGCTGAAATGCTTTTTTGCTATTTTTTTTAAATTTTAGGATTATTTATTTATTATAAAGAGTTACAGAGAGAGAGGGAAATTCAGAGAGTTTCATCTGGGTCCCCCACATAGGTGGCAGGGGCCCAAATTCTTGGGCCATCTTTCACTGCTTTCCCCAGGCCATTAGCAGGGAGCTGGATCAGAAGTGGAACAGCTGGGACTTGAACTGGCACTCATATGGGATGCCTGTGGGCGCCAGTGTTGCCAACTGGGCTTTACCTGCTCTGCCACAATATCGACCTCCTGCTGTTTTCTTTTAATCACAAAAGTCTATTCTTGCCTTTTTGTGGCTCTTCGTGACTGTCTTTAAAGACCAGTTTTCCAGTTGTTGTGGAAAGAACAGTCCCAAAACCCAGTTAGGAAGAAATGAAGCCTCTGGGGATAGTCTTGCCCTTTTTTTCCTCGGAGAGGAGCGTTACAGATGTTCTTTACTTTTTCCAGCACTGTGATTGTTTGCACAGACTTTACAGGTGAAGCATCCTTGATCTCAAAATCCAAACTGCTCCAAAGTACTTTGCTCACAAAGTTCTGGATTTCAGAGCATTTTGAGTTTCAGATTCTAGGGTTAGAGATGCTCAGTTTCTGGTCAGTGACACTCAACCTTTATTGGGTATCCTGTTATGTGTCATAAACTTTGCTAGGATCAGAGCCTAAAATATCCTCAGTGCCATCGCCTCAGGAGCATCTGGTTTTAGACTCATTGTATATTCAAAAGAATGGATTGAGTGGGTCTTTACTGGATAAAGCTTTGAGAGTTACAAAACAATTTTGAGTAGAAGACACCTAGGGAGATGAATTCTGTAGCTTCTGCGTAAGATGGAGGAGATGGAGGTAAAATTGCCACAGAAGGCTCCAGGCTTTGGAGATTTGGACTCTGTTGGTTGCAGTAGGATGGGCTTATTGTGGAGGTGTAATCTGTATGCTATATGACAGATTAATGTTTATACGGGGAGAGAGATGTTAACATGACAAGAGCTTAAGCCCTGTTCAATAGAATATTGAATGCCATTAAAAATTGAGAACTCAGAAGTTAACTTAAATAGAGAAACAGAAAAAAGAATTTTATGGAAGTTACAGTATACATCCTAACTATCTTCAAGGTGGCCCTGTAAGTACACCAAGGCTCCGAGGAGGTACTGTTGCCTGGGATGAACAACCAGGAGAACCAAGGTTTGGAAATGGGTCTTTCAGATTTGAATCTCCATGTTTACCCCACCTTGTTGGTGTTAAGCGTGAATAATACACAGTCCCCCCCCCCCTTTTTTTTTTCCAGTAAAGATTTATTTATTTTGGAAGTCAGAATTATAGAGTGAGAGAGAGAAAGAGAGATTCCATCCTCTGGTTTAGTCCCCAGATGGCCGCAACAGCCAGAGTTGGGCTGGGCTGAAGCTAGGAGCCAGAAACTTCATCCAGGTCTCCCACTTGGGTGGCAAGGGCCCAAGCATTTGGGCCATGTTCTACTGCTTTTCCCAGGAACATTAGCAGGGAGCTGGATCAGAGTGGAACAGCCGGGACATGAACTGGCACGTATAAGGGATGCTGGCATCACAGGTGGTGGCTTTACCCGCTGGCCCCACAGTTCCCTTTTAAAGGAAAAAGTATTGTGAATCCCCTATTGACCTAAATTATTTTATTGAAATATTTAATTCATATATATATAAAACCAAGTATAAAGCAAAAATATTTATAAGTGAAATATAAATGAGGCTATAAAACCAGTAGAACAAATTAAATGCGAGTGATAGATGATGCTGTTTTGCTGAAACTGTCTTCCTTTGCATAGTGACTGTTCTGTTGTCTTCTTGGCACACAGATGTGCAGTTTTCCAGGTGCTACATGCCGTAGGATGACTCAGTTCCTACACCACTTTCCTGTGCTCGCATGCTGTGGAGCATCTCTCCTTAAACCACATGCTAAATGCTTTGGCTTTTGCTTGACATAAACATGTCACTTACTTTGGAAGTCCTTTCTGTGTCGTGTCCTTTAGTCCACCCTAATTCTCATACCCTAAATTTTTGTAGATGAGATGATTATCCAAATGATCCAAAATATCCTTAAAAATATATACTACAGAAATTAAAATGCAAATCTTTTTTAAGATTATTTATTTGTTTGAAAGTTGGAGTCACACTGAAAGAGAGGGAGAGGCAGAGAGAGAGAGAAGTCTTTCATCCACTAGTTCACTCCCCAAATGGCCGCGATGAATAGAGCTGGGCCAATCTAGAGCCAGGAGCCAGGAGGTTCTTCCAGGTACCCATGGCAGGTGCAGGGGCCCAAGGACTGGGGCCATCTTCTGCTGCTCTCCCAGGCCATAGCAGAGAGCTGGACTGGAAGTGGAGTATGGGATGCTGGTACTGCAAGTGGCAGCTTTACCTGCTGTGCCATTGAGCTGGCCCCCAAATGCAAATTTTCCAAAACTTTACCAGAATTCATGGCTTACAGCCCATTGATGCCAGTTTAGTTTGAGAAATGTGGTTTTTGTGCTTAGTGTTTGAATTTCTGATGTTTGATTTTAGAATTCAAAGCTAAAATCGGGGCTGGTTTCGTGGTACAGTGGGTAAAGCCGTTGCCCGTAGGGCGTGCATCCCATATGGGCATCAGTTCAAGTCTTGGCTGCCCTGCTTCTGATCCAGCTCTCTGCTATGGCCTGGGAAAGCAGTAGAAGATGGCCCAAGTCCTTGGGTACCTGCATTTGCGTGGGAGACCTGAAAGAAGCTCCTGGCTCCTGGCTGCGGATTGGCGCAGCTTCAGCTGTTGCAGCCCAGTTGGGGAGTGAACCAGCGGATGGAAGACCTGTCTCTCTTTCTCTCTCTCTGCTTCCTCTCTCTGTAACTCTGACCTTCAAATAAATAAATAATAAGTCTTTAAAAAAAAATAAAGCTAACCTGTAGTTAACTAGGTAGTGCTTGGGGTAAACTTTAGGTACAAAAGCCTAGTCCTTCAACCCTGATTACTTCTGACATCTCACAGATTATTCATTTGTCTGTAATACAGTTGTAGGTTAGCCCTTTATATTATGTGCAAGAATGAAAACATTTGTTCACCTAGATTATTCTCTTCCTGTAACTGAAAATAACTATTTCTGCAATGGTAATATTCTATTAAAAACGGTTTTAAAAATGTAAAAGCATAGAGCATTTGTCATCTCTATCTTGTATTCTTTTTTAATTTATATTTAATTTACACCTTTGTCATTGTCAACACCCTAAGTCAGACCTTCCATTTTGGTCTATTTACTGTCAGAGCCTTAGAGTTGATCTTCCTGCCTCCAGGCCAAGGCAGCCCTGAGATGTGGGTAGCTCTCCCAGGGCACAGCTGTGGTCCTGCTGTTCATCTGATTTCTTTCAGGGAAAGGTCTTTCATTAATTCCCCTGCCCTCCACAAAGCTGGGAAGCAGTAAGCAGGTATTAATGAAATGACTGAAAAGCATCATAGGCTAAGTAAAAACTAAGAGAATATGGTAGACTTTAGGATATAATGCAGTTGCAGAGTTTAGTGGTTAAGAACTGAATGTGAGTATTTAAAAACTTATTTGAAAGGAGTTTCTAAGCATGTTAGTGGACCTTATGGGGATTTGGGTTTATTAATTTATTTCAAGTGTGTTAAGTCCTGGAGCGTTTTGTAAATCTATCCCACTGAGATAGACAGCAGTTATTTTCAAAGCCTAGCATAAATAAGTCTGGAATTTTCGGCAAGCTACCACTTCTCCATGGCTGAATTAGGCACTCCTCAGATTGATAGTGAGAGAGTGTTCACTGGCT
The DNA here is from genome assembly GCA_949820135.1 of Sylvilagus floridanus. Classification (NCBI taxonomy): domain Eukaryota; kingdom Metazoa; phylum Chordata; class Mammalia; order Lagomorpha; family Leporidae; genus Sylvilagus; species Sylvilagus floridanus. The sequence continues at coordinate 89,316,436 of OX463238.1, forward strand.
GTGTTCCAGGCACTGGGGATCAAGGTACAGTGGAGATGGAGGCAGACAGACCCTGTCCTCATGTAGCTTTTAGTCTGAAGAAATGGGGGAGGGATGATCAGGCTATTAACAAATAAAACTTTCTGAGTGTGATAGATACAGTGACGGAGAATCCAGGTGAACAGGTTAGATTCCCTGGAGCAGAAGAAGAGATGAGTGCAGGGGCACTGTGGTAGATAGGTCATTTAATACGTTTTAAGACATTTAGAAATCATGAGACTTTATGAAATCAGTGGCCCCTTCGCTCTCATTGGACTTAAACCATTTAACCATGCTCAACTGTGAGGAGGAAAAATGCGTTGGCTTTTAAGAATGTATTTTGCCTTTAATACTTTTATTTGATGAACTAAAAATATTGGAAGCATATGGGATGCTTTGTCCATTCCGGAGTCGTGGGGTCTTGCTCTCACACATAGCTCACAAATAAGCCGTCCCAAGGGGCGGTGGACGGAGGCTCGTCTACTCTTTGTTCTGTGAAGACCCTCCGTTCCTCGGAGTGGTCCTCGACTCAGCCATGATGAGGTCGCATGTGCTGGTGCATAGCTTCCATTCCTCTATGGGATAAAATTAGGATGATGATTCATGTCAGTAGGTGCCAAACCCTTTTTCTGCCATGCCCATCAGTTCCTTTTGAGAGTTTTTTTAGCATTGGCCACCATGCCCTGCGTGTGACCCTGATTGAAACAGATAAGGGCGCCTGACCAGCACACAGTCCTCTGCTCAGGGCCTGTGGGGCGTCCTGGGTTGTGCTTGTGCTGGGGCTCTGCACAGGCTCGCAGTCAGCCCTTTTCTCTTTACAAGTTCAAGCTTTGCCCCTGGGTCACAGGAGACCCCTACCCCTAACAGTTTGAATGAAAACACTTGTTCTTCTGATTATAGAACTTCAAAACATAAAGCTGAAATGCACAAAAGAGGAGCAATAAGCAAATCCACCACCAAAGCTGGGAGATTTAGCATACTCTCTCAGTAGTTGACAGAACAGTAAAAATTAGTGAGGGTATCAAAGAGCTCAGTGACATTATCAGCCGACTTGACCTAATTGACATTTATAGAACACTACCCTCAGCAAATGCAGAATACATGTTCTTTTTGAGTGCACGTGGAGTGTTCCCTTGAAAAGATGGACTGTACTCTGATTCATAAAATACATCTCTAATTTCAGGTGATAGAAGTGTTACAGAGTAGTATGTTCTCTGACAATAATAGAATAAATTACAAATTAATAATGACAGCTAGAAAATCTCCAAATACTTGGGAATTGGACAGCACAAAGATGAAACCACAAGGAATATTAAAAAAAAATTTGAAATGAGTGCTAATAAAAACGTATCGAGGGCCTGGCATCGTTGCACAGCAGGTGAAGCTGCTGCTTGTACCTCTACATCCCATATAGAAGCACCATTTCAAGTCTCAGCTCTGTGCTTCGTGTCCAGCTCCCTGCTGATGTTCCTGGGAAGGCAGCAGATGATGGCCCAGGCGCTTGGACCCCTGCCTCGCCATGAGGGAAACCCAGATGTAGTTTCTGGCTTTGGCCTGGCCCAACCCGAGCCGTTGAAACCATTTGAAGAGTGAACCAGCTCATGGAAGATATTCTCTCTCTCCCCTCACTTTCCCTCTCTTCTTCTCTTCTCTCTCTTTCTCTTTCAAATAAATATTAAAAAAAAAAAAATCACTGATATTGGAGCATACTGGGCTAAGCCTCTGCCTGCAGCGCCAACATTCCATATGGGTGCCAGTTCTAGTCCCAACTGCTCCTCCTCCAATCCAGTTCTTTGCTATGGCCTGGGAAAGCAATAGAAGATGGCCCAAGTGCTTAGGCTCCTGCACCCATGTGGAGACCTGGAGGAAGCTCCTGGCTCCTGGCTTCGGATCAGCTCAGCTCTGGCCATTGCAGCCATTTGGGGAGTGAACCAATGGATAGAAGACCCTTCTGTCTCTCCTTCTCTCTGTCTATAACTCTACCTCTCAAATAAATAAATAAATAAAATATTTTTTAAAAATTCACAAAAATGAATAAAAATCATCTAGCAGCTCTGGAGGGAATTTTTTTTTTATTAAAAGATTACTGTAGAAAAGAGGAAAAGCTTAGAATAAGTAATCTAAGCCAGAGGTTGACAAGCTTTTTCTGCAAAGGGTCAGATAGCACATATGTTAAGCTTAGGAGACTATATAAGTTTACCACATATTGGTCCTCCCATGCCCATCTTCCCAACCATTAAAAAATGTAGAAAAATATACTTCTTTTTTTAAGTTTTATTTATTTGAAAGTCAGAGTTAAACAAAGAGAGGAGAGGCAGAGAGAAAGAGAGGTCTTCCATCCACTGGTTCACTCCCCAACTGGCCACAATGGCCAGAGCTGCACTGATCCGAAGCCAAGAGCCAGGAGCTTCTTCCGGGTCTCCCATGCAGGTGCAGGGGTCCAAGCACTTGGGCCATCCTCCACTGCTTTCCCAGGCCGTAGCAGAGAGCTGGGTCGGAAGTGTAGCAGCAGAGACTCAAACCAGTGCCTATATGGGATACCAGCCCCGCAGGCAGAGGGTTAACCTACTGTCCATGGTGCTGGCCCCAATATTTATGATTTTTTAAAAATCTCCGCCAACTAGGAATAGAAGTATATTTCCTCAGCCTAGTAAAGGAAATCTGTGAAAAACTTACGGCCAAAAGCTAAGATTGGGAGCCAGGCAAGGATGTGGGCTTTCCCCACTTTGAGTCAGTGTCTTATTGGCGGTCCCAGCAAGCCACAGATAGGCAAACAAAAGAAAGGAAGAAATGCAGGTGTTACTTGTAGACAACATAGTCTTTTTTGAAAATCTTAAGGAATCTATGTTGAAAAACTAGAAGTAATAAGTTTAGTTATAGGATACACAGACACTATAGAAAAATCACCTGCACTTCTGTATATTGGTAATAAATTGGGAAATGGGAAAAAAGGCCATTTATAATAGCATAAAAAATGTGAAATACTTAGGGGTAAATTTAACAGAATATGTACATGCACTTGAAGTATACAACATTGCAAAGAAAGACAAATAAGAGATACCCAGTGCTTTTCAAGAAGTTCATGGAAAATGAGTGCTATGAAAAACTACATGTGGATTTCAGATTTTTTGGCTCCAAAGAAAGTACCTTAATTCCAACTTGCACAAACTTTTTGCACTTTTGAAAGTAAAGTGGTAAAAAAAAAAAAAAAAGATTTATTTGAAAGTGACACAGTGGAATGGAGAGGGGGGTCTTCCATCCATTGGTTCACTTCCCAGGTGGCCACAAACAGCCATGGCTGGGCCAGGGTGAAGCCAGGAGCCAGGAACTCCATGTGGGTCTGCCACATGGGTACAGGGGCCCAGCACTTGGACCATCCTCTCTGCTTTCCCAGGTGCATTAGCAGGGAGCTGAATCAGGAAGAAGTAGAGTAGCCGAGACTCAAACCAGTGCCCACATGGGATGCCAGTGTCAAAGACGGTGGCTTAAACTGCTGTGCCACAGTGCTAGGCCCTGAGCTCTTATGTTTTAGATGATCTGTTCAAGGGTGTTTGTGTAGTCAACAGCCATAGATGGGGAAGCTAGCGCCTCCCACTGAAGCATGGGGCAGAGGTGCTTACCGTGCTTAGAGGTGGTAGATGCCGGTCAGGGGGTAAAGAGAAGGTTTGTTGCAGCCTGTTAGGAAAGATTCGCGTGCTCTCAGCTCAGAGGTGCTCTCCCGGCATTCGCAGCATCTACCTGGGCCACTCCATGCCTTCCTCCCTGTGGAACTCAGGGCTGTGGAGACACGGCTTCCCGCATGTTCCTTGCTGTGAGTAAAAAGTCTTTTTCTCTGACTCAGGACTGCTGTATCTTCTGCCAGGATCCACTGGTTACTTTGTTGGCTTGCAAGGAGGGTATCACACCTCAGAGCCCTCGCAGTCCCTGACAGTTTTGGTCTGAGGATGGAGTGCTGAAAGAAACATGGCTTTCTGCATGAGGATGGATAAGGTCGAGGACGGTGGAAAGACTCCCTGGCATCTCAGGGTGAATAGTCTCACCCAGGTGTTGGGCAAGGGCAGGGGTGGCAGAGGACTGAGAGTCTTGCACTGCTCCACTTGCTGTGGAACACATAGTGGCCTAGCTGAGAGAGAGGTAGGGTAACAGTGAGGCACCTGAATGGTTCTTTGGATCCAGGGCCCTGTGGAAAGGCAGTGTGGCTAACAACTGCTGCCAGGGCCCACAGAACTGTAACGCTGGGGTCAGCAGTGAGGGTGTCCAGTGAGGAGTGAACTGAAAGGCTTTAGAAGTCTGGTTGTACTGCAAGAGTGGGTCCTTGAAACTGAAAGTAAATGGAAACCTTTGCTGATTGGAGTGGAGCCATGCTATCTCCTTCCCCCACTTCATGACCTCAGGTACTTTAAGGAGAAGGATGAATAAGGCCTAGGGTTTTGTTTTTTGTTTGTTTGTTTGTTTTTGTTTTGTTTTATTTTTTGATAGGCAGAGTGGACAGTGAGAGAGAGAGAGAGAGAGACAGAAAGGTCTTCCTTTTCCATGGTTCACCCCCTAAATGGCCACTACGGCCAGGAGCCAAGTGCTTCCTCTTGGTCTCCCATGCGGGTGCAGGGCCCAAGCACTTGGGCCATCCTCCACTGCCTTCCTGGGCCACAGTAGAGAGCTGGACTGGAAGAGGAGCAACCCAGAGAGAATCTGGTGCCCCAACCAGATCTAGAACCCGGAGTGCTGGCGCCACAGGCCGAGGATTAGCCAAGTAAGCCGTGGCGCTGGCCGAGGCCTTGGGTTTGAAAGCTCTCTGACCTTAAGAGAGACCAAAGACCAAACCCATGCTTCTGAGTATGCTGGGGGTAGCTCTAGGTAGGGGAGGGAGTGAAAATGTTCTGGTCCTGTAGGATACAGGCATTCAAGTCATCATCCTGCCTCACTCCCTGGGGCTGAGCATCAAATCCACTGACGATGGACTTGGGCAAGGTTTGCCAGGGGGTGGGGTCAGATGTCTGTGACTTTGTGAGTGGGGCCCTTTGTCGCACGCTGGTGTTGTCACTTTTGTTTCTTAATGTGTATTTGAGGCTGGTGTTTCTATGTGCCTGTACTGTGAGTACATAAGGGTGAGAGGAGATTCCCCTGAGCAGGAAGAATAAAGTACTAGCACATAAGGAGGTGCTGGTACTTTGGGGTCTCAAGGTGCTGGTGATTCCTTCGAGCTACAAGTTACTGTGATGATTTTGCAGTGTGTATGTATAGAACTCATCTAACCCACTAAGAACACCAAAGCCCCAGCATTTAAGAAAAAAAAAAAAAGCCAAAGACTTTAGTGGACACTTTTCAAAAGAAGATATACTAATAGACAGTATGCACATAGATACTCCACAACATTAGTCATCGGGGAGCTGCAAATTAAAGGCACAGTGAGATATCTCTTCAAGCCCGCTAGAGTGGCTGGAATGAAACAGACCAACAAAAGACTTGACAGTACCGATTGTCAAGGATGTGGAGCAGCTAGAGCTCTCTCACACATTGCTGGTGGGTGTACAAAATGATTAAAATAAAACCCACAAAACCTTGGAATGTTCATAGCAGGATTATTCATAGTAGTTTGAAACTGGAAACAGTCCAAGTGTCCATTGACAGATGAATGGATTTATAAATTGTGATAGATTCATACAATAGAATGTTACTCAGCAATAAAAAAAAAACCCAGAATACTAATAAGTGTAGCAGTAAAAAGAAATCTCGAGGGTGGACATTGTGGCATAGTGGATTAAGCTGCCGCTTGGGACACCACATCCCGTATCAGAGTGCCTGGGATTAAGTCCCTCCTCCACTTGTGATCCAGCTTTCTACTAATGCACCTGGGAGGCAGCAGATACGGCTCAAGTACTTACTTGTGCTGCTACCACCCACATGGGAGATCTGGTTGGAGTTCTGGGCTCCTGGCTTCCGCGTGGCCTAGCTCTTACTGTTGCAGCCATTTGGGGAATGAACTAGCAGATGAAAGATCTCCATTTCTCTCTCTCTCTCTGCCTTTCAAATAAGTAAATCAACAAATAAAACTTTTAAAAAAAAATCTCAAAAAGCATACTGATACAAAAACCTTACCTTATGACTCTTTTCTGTCATGAATACATTATACAGATGACCCCTAACTTATTGGTTCAAATTCAACTTAAGATTTTTCAACTTTATGCTGATGAGAAAACAATACTCATTCAATAGAAACAATATTTCAAGTATTGAGTTTTGATGTTTCTCTTTTTTTTTTTTTTGACAGGCAGAGTGGACAGTGAGAGAGACAGAGAGAAAGGTCTTCCTTTTCCGTTGGTTCACCCCACAATGGCCTTCGTGGCCAGCTTGCTGCGCTGATCTGAAGCCCAGAGCCAGGTGCTTCTCCTGGTCTCCCATGCGGGTACAGGGCCCAAAGACTTGGGCGATCCTCCATTGCACTCCTGGGCCCAGCAGAGAGCTGGACTGGTAGAGGAGCAACCAGGATAGAATCCAGTGCCCCTACTGGGACTAGAACCCAGGGTGCTGGCGCCACAGGCGGAGGATTAGTGAGCTGCAGCACTAGCCTAAGTTTTGATGTTTCTCCCAGGCTAGTGCTATCTAGTACAATATTTTCTTATAATTCTGTTTAGTGGCAATGAGCTGTAGCTCCTAGTCAACCAAGTGATCATGAGGAAAGAGCCCATCCGTTCTGTGGGGTGTATATCTAAGCAGGAATATTTGGAACATTAGTTATAGCAAGTGCATTTTCAATTTATGATATTTTCAGTTTACTGGGTTTATGAAGACATGGGCCATCATAAATTGGGTAGCATCTATACATCATTTATATGAAGTTTTAGAATGAGCAAAAAGGCAAAACTAATTCATTTTTTAAATTTTTTTATTTATATTTTTTTGACAGGCAGAGTTAGACAGTGAGAGAGAGAAAAAGGTCTTCTTTCCGTTGGTTCACTTCCCTAATGGCCGCCATGGCCGTCACGCTGCACTGATCCGAAGCCAGGAGCCAGGTGCTTCCTCCTGGTCTCCCATGCGGGTGCAGGGCCCAAGGACCTGGGCCATCCTCCACTGCCTTCCCAGGCCGCAGCAGAGAGCTGGCCTGGAAGAAGAGCAACCAGGACAGAACCGGCGCCCCAACTGTGACTAGAACCCAGTGTGCCAGCGCTGCAGGTGGAGGATTAGCCAAGTGAGCCTCGGCGCCAGCTGCAAAACTAATTCATAGTTTTAGAACAGATGAGTAGTTGTGTGGGTTGGCATTTTGAGATGGAGGATTGGCTGTAAAGGAATAGAATTTTTTTTTCCATTTTAAAACAATAGTTTAACTCTGCTAGTCCAAAAAAAAAGTGATAAAATTTTTTTTTTGACAGGCAGAGTGGACAGTGAGAGAGAGAGACAGAGAGAAAGGTCTTCCTTTACCGTTGGTTCACCCTCCAGTGGCCGCCACGGCCGGCGCACCGCACTGATCCTGATGGCTGGAGCCAGGTGCTTCTCCTGGTCTCCCATGGGGTGCAGGGCCCAAGCACTTGGGCCATCCTCCACTGCACTCTGGGGCCAGAGCAGAGGGCTGGCCTGGAAGAGGGGCAACCGGGACAGAATCCAGCGCCCCGACCGGGACTAGAATTCTGTGTGCCGGTGCCGCAAGGCAGAGGATTAGCCTAGTGGGCCGCGGCGCTGGCCTGATAAAAATTTAAGGCAATGTTGTGATTAAAGTTAATAATTTTGACATCTTAAAAACGTGCATTTGAGTCAGTGCTACCATTCATTGACTATATGACCTTGGGCAAAATTATTTAACCTTTCTAAATTTCCTCATCTGTAAAACAAAGATGTTACCTACCTGAGAGTTGTGGTGAGGATAAGTTATGTCATCACTACTCTATCAGTGCTCAGTGGTGGTTTATTTTAGTAGAGTAGTAGTATTTACCAGTGCTAGTAAGTATAATTTTCCACTTGAACCCCTCTTAATCTTGGAATAGGTATTGTTTTTATATTTTCAAAAGGAGAAGAAAAGGAAGAATTATTGATTTTTAGGTTCATATGGATCTTTGATGTTTTCTAGGTAAATAGCTTATTGCTATTTAGTCTATCACAAACAGGATATGATGTCTTGGGTACATGAGGACAATAGAACTGATTGTTTTATTGGAAGTTCTGTTTGACTTTTGGCCAAAATCATCACACTTCTGATTTGTCCATAATTGTTTTTTTATTGGTACTATTTCTTTTCTTTATGGAGACCGACTCTACCTCTTCAGTGGATCAATCCCTTTTTGACATTTTAAATGGCTAAGGAAGATTTCAGAATCTTCTTTCCAAATAAAAATTTCCTTGGTATGAAGATAATTCATCAAACTTGGGCCAAATAGGCTATTTGATCTGTGTTTCCTGAGATGGATTACTCTAGAAATTGCTTTAACATTAATTTAGGTATTGAATGGATTTTAATAAATGGTATAAGACCTTCATTTTGAGACCTAGCTCACTAACGGTTTGAAGATACTGTCAAATATGTTAATTTAAAGCCTTATTTTCTTATATGAATCAGCAGTTTTAAAATTGGTCAATAAGTGGCAAAGAAAAACTGGAAAGAAATAAGATGATCAGGCACATCAAAGATGGAAAAGTTTTATGAGAAGGAATTGGAAAGGTGGTTTGTGTGATTATGTGACTTAGTGTTGCCTAAGCGTGGCATTACTTCTGGACTGAGATATAGTGAATAAAAGAATGTTTGCTTCTACTTTTGTGTCCCATAGGACTTGAATTTCAGATTCTTGAAAGTTGAGGATGTATGAAAATGATTTATTCAGTTATGCATCAATGTAAAAAAATAGCTATTTTGTCATTTGCATTTTGCTTTGAATTTCTTTTTCTTAAATCTGGTTTGAAACCTAGTAACTTATTCATTTTTCAACTTTCATTGCAGCACCTGATCAACTTTCTAGCAGGAGAACGATCATGGAGGTGGTGCCAGCTGAGGTGAATAGTTTGCTTCCAGAGGAGATAATGGACACTGGTATAACTTTAGTGGATGATGATAGTATTGAGGCTGTTATTGTTTCATCCCCAATTCCCATGGAGACAGAACTGGAAGAAATTGTCAACATAAATTCTACTGGCGACTCTACAGCCACGCCCATTTCCACGGAACCAATCACAGTGTACAGTAACCACACTAACCAAGTTGCAGTGAATACCACAATTACTAAAGCAGATTCTAATACCACAGTGAAACCAGCTTTTCCAAGTGGCCTTCAAAAACTTGGTGCTCAGACTCCTGTGACTATATCAGCCAATCAGATTATTTTAAACAAAGTATCACAGACATCTGATCTTAAACTTGGCAATCAGACCCTTAAACCAGATGGACAGAAGTTAATTTTAACAACTTTGGGCAAGTCTGGTTCACCAATTGTTTTAGCACTACCCCATAGCCAACTACCCCAGGCTCAGAAAGTTACAACTCAGGCCCAGTCAGGAGATGCTAAGTTACCACCGCAGCAAATTAAAGTAGTTACCATTGGAGGGAGGCCAGAGGTGAAACCTGTCATTGGTGTCTCAGCACTGACCCCAGGAAGTCAACTGATTAATACTACAACTCAGCCCTCTGTGTTACAGACCCAACAGTTAAAAACAGTGCAGGTAAAAAAAAAAAAAGGGGGCTTATTAATTAAAATGCATGTTAAAACAATTTAACTGATTTCATAGTTGTGTTTTTAGGGTTATTAATTGCTCAGTTGTTACTGAATTATTTTGAATGTTGCTTTGAGTAATTGTGTGGGATTTTTGTTTTTAAGTTTGGTATGTCTGATGCTAATGAAAATTTTGCTAGAGAACTTAGGACAAATTAAATTTTGGTTAAAATTCCAAGTTAGTTTATTTATAGCCTTTTACTCATTTAAAAATGCATTTTATTCTTAGTGATAGTTTGATTATAAGGATGTGTTGATTGTATTAAGAAGTCAGACTTGCTGCAGGGATACCAGAAAGTCAATTCATTTTTTTTCCCCCTGCTAACAGATAGCCAAAGGCTAAGAAAACTTTACTGCTCCTAGAAACCATTGATGCTAGCGAAAGCACATGCTCGCCAGAGTGTGCCTGGTTTTTGGAGTTACTCTGTTGTCATCACTCGTGTTTGCATTTTGGGCAAGACAGTGACATATGATGGAGGATGATGTAGGCTTTGCAGTTGAACCAACTGGGACTTTGAATTACCTTGGTACTTCCCAACCAGCTGTGGGAACTTCTGACTTTTAGTATAAGATGGCTATTTGATCATGATGAAATATATAGTACTGTGTAGTTCCAAGAATTTGGAGATCTTTCAAAATTTTACCTATTTTTATGAATAGGACTCTCTTAGGCCATCATTGTTCTTCGGAGTAGAGTGATCCGTTTATATCCAGGAAACAAAAATTCATTCCTCATTTGAAACTGTTGCCTTTCAGAAAAAAAGAAAAGGTGTGAGTTAAAGTAGTGAAGGAAGAGTAGAAGTGTTTGGTGGAACTGAGCCCTCTTAGCTGATATTGGAAGTAATGTTTTGGTTACCATGTTGACAAAAGAATAAAAAACTTATTTTTCATGGGCTTTGCATTTGAGAACTTCGTACTTTGTAATTTCCCCATGTCTCTTCTGCCACTGTTAGACATTTAATGCCCGTTTCTTTCTTGTTCAATGTCATCAGTCTCTTCCTTTTCCTCATTTTTGTGGAGAATCTCTTGAATAAGATAGTCTGTCACCATCAAGCATCTCATCCTCAGTTTGAAAACTTGTTTGGATTGACTTTCCAGAGTTTATCTGGCTTTGGTAATATGGATCACAATTATGTTCACAAGAACCTGATAGCATGAATCAGAATGTTCTTTTTTTTTTTTTCATTTATGAAGGCAATGTATATATATTGTTTCAATGACTGGTGTACTTGTAAACCACTAGTTTTCTACTATAATTCCCTGAATATTGGCAATAAAAACAAAGATTTGGGTCTAATTCTTGTTTTATTATTACTTTTATAAAACTTTATTCCAATTTTTAAAATATAATCTCTATTTTAAAAAAGAAAAACAGAAAGCTACTTAGAGTATTGTTCTACTTGTCCAATTATTTTTAGGCAACTCAAAATTTCCCAACTCAGGAAACCTTTAAAGCTCTGAAGCACAGGGAAAAAAAATAAAAAATAAAAAACTTTATGTCTGTAATTCTCCTTTTTAGACAACAATATTTAGTTTAGTATCACCTGGTGTATGTGATTCTGTTTTTTTTCCTATACAGACCTTAGCATTATCTTAGATTTAGTGAGAGTATTGAAATTGTTGGGTGTGGACAGCAGGTGCAGGTAGAAGGAGGCCCATCTTGAAAAATGATGAGAAGAGGGGACAGTTGAGGCCTGAGGCAGTCAGAGAGGTTTAGTTACACTTAATCCCAGATTTATAAACACTGTCCCGTGTGTTATGTGCATAGTATGAAAGAACAGGAGATAATTAACATCTGTGGGAACATAGCCCCTAAGAGCTCCTGCTTCTGTCCAACATACCATCCAACACTGTTAGCAGGGTCAGGGCTACTCAAAAATGTTTATGGCAAACTAGAAGTAAAACATAAGATTCTGTTGGTGCAGAAATATATGAAATCCATGCATATTATTTTCATAGTTTGCGTTGTTCTATGAACTTGCTGAAGATCCTGTATACTATTTGATGATACGTTTGGCTACCTTATTTGTAAATTTTCTTTCTTTTCATTTTTATCTTAAACTTTTGATTGGATATACTTGTTAAAAATGAACTTTTATAATTGGTAGTAATTTTGTACCAGAGTAGTTTAGGATTCAAAATGCAACAAATCATGGTTCCTAAATGGAACTAGAAATTTTTCAGCTGTGCTCTATAAAGAAACATAACCACAAAGGCAAGGTGAGATTGTTCATTTGGATAGTTAATGTGTTCTTGGCTGTACTGTTTATGGTTTTTTTTCCTTATTGGTAAGTATTTATATAAGCAAATGTCTGTGCGAATCAGTTAAAAAAGAGGAAATACTTTGAACTCTTAATCCTTATAGGTAAAGTTATTTATTCTGGATATGGATTTCTAAGAATATCAATACTTCTACCTCTCAAGATCATTAATACTATGTATATAGATGAATTCTGGCTCACTTTAGAATTTTAGGCCTGTACACACATTTGGAAAATACTTTCCCTTTATATTTTTAAATTACATCATCTTCCTAAAATATAATTATGGATTTATTTAAATGTGTCATAGTTTGTAAACTGGGTTTTTTGTAATATGATAATGGGTCATTTTTTGAGTGATTTGTATTTTATGTGCATTTTGTTTTGTCCATAATATATTCTGAGTGTAAGAAAGTAATCTGGATATAAGATTATGTTATTTAATTTATAATTTGAGCACAAAGGACTGATGAACACATCGTTCTATGATCTATGATAGCTTCTGGTATATTTCTTGTTTTTTTATTTAAAAATTTGTTTCTGGTGTATTTTTGTCATTTAAGTTGGTCATTTTTATTCATTTGAATCATATTTCTAGTAATAAAACTTTTAGGGCCTCAATGTTCATATCTTGGAAGAGATAAAATTAATATTGAATGTCCTTCACAGCTCTAAAATTTTTGTCATAGGTAAATTTTTGCTTCTGACTTTTAGAATAAGCTATGTATTTGCATATGGTGATAATTTCAACATAAAATTGTTGGTAACTACCTTCCCTGACTTGCGGAGCACTTTAGTTTGGGTCAGCAGTGTGCCAGTATATGCCTTCAGATTGGAGGTAGATGAAATACAGACCCTGCCTTCAAGGAGTTGATAGCACAGTAACCTGAATTTCAGTAAACAGCATCCTGGAACCTTGGCCTTTATAACAGTCTTTGTTCCTTCAAACTTTTTTTTTTTTTTTTTAATATCCTGGGTCTTTAACATACTCAGTTCTTCCTTTATCTACTCCTGATATATACATCTAAAGTTGAAAACCTAATTGTAAGCCAGTCTTTAATGTATATGTGTTTTTTTGCACCCACTGACCAGTGTAATCGAATGTTAGGTAACTCCATCGTTTGCACTATGTGCTTTCTTAACTTTTTACTCCAGTTTTTTATTACCAATAATTTGTTATTTTGGAAAAGATACTGCTGTGCCACAGTGTTTTAATTATTAAACATTAATTTGTTTTATGTCATATGTGTCTGTTCAAGAGACTAAAATAAGGATTTATAATAAATGCAAAGGTGTTATTAAATATGGCCTTGAGAATGTGATCATTCCAATATTTTAATGAATGGCTTCGTTTTAACTGTTTTTGACGTTAATACATAGATATATGTTCTTAAATGAGTTGCTTTCATATTTACTATTGTGTATAAACTTTTTTTTCTAATTTTGATTGAACAGATGTTTTTATAGAAACACATGGTCTTCATAGTTATTTGTATGTTTCAGATTGCTAAGAAGCCTCGAACACCAACCTCTGGTCCAGTAATCACGAAGCTGATCTTTGCAAAACCAATTAATAGTAAAGCAGTTACAGGACAGACAACTCAAGTATCACCACCAGTCATTGCAGGTTATATTTCTTTATAGTTTATTAAGCTATATACTTATGTTCCTTTTAGGTTTACAAATGGCTGTTCTGCCACCTTAAAATGTTTGAATGCAACAAGTACAGCTTATTATAAACCAAACTGCTTCATAAGAAATGTTACACTTATTAAACGAATGCTTCAGGCAAAATGCTTTAAATCAAAATCAGCCCATTACTTAGTCTTTTTAGATTTTGGTAGAGATTTACCATGAGAGTAGCAAAGTTTTAAACTATTGATGCTACTTAATATTTGTATAGTATTTACTGTGTGCCAAGCACCATTCTGGGCACTTTACATGTAGTGGCTTTCATCATTCTCCAGCTATCCCATGAGGTAGGTACCTGCTTTTGTATGCACAATCCAGCAGTGTTTTGAGTTTGCAATTTCTCATCCATTGATGATTCTGTTTTCTCATTAATACTAACTTCCTTTTGTTCTCAGATTCTTCCTTTGTCAATGTGGAGTTCATGACTCATCATGATTACTCCCTTGCAAACACCATTGATTGTCTTTTCTCTGTATCTGTAATGGCTTAGTTAAGTCCAGCCTCTTATTCCTTACCTGGCAAGCAGCTGTACAAACAAACAGTTCAGTTTTTTTTTTTTTTTTTTTTTGACAGGCAGAGTTAGACAATGAGAGAGAGAGAGAGACAGAGAGAAAGGAGAGAGAAAGGTCTTCCTTCCATTGGTTCACCCTCCAAATGGCTGCTATGGCTGGCGTGATGCGCCGATCCGAAGCCAGGAGCCAGGTGCTTCCTTGTGGTCTCCCACACGGGTGCAGGTGCCTAAGCACTTGGGCCATCCTCCACTGCCTTCCCGGGCCACAGCAGAGAGCTGGAAGAGGAACAAGTGGGACTAGAACCCGATGCCCATATGGGATGCCGGCGCCGCAGGCGGAGGATTAGCCAAGTGAGCCACGGCACCGGCCCAAACAGTTCAGTTCTTCAGGAAAATTACAAAGCCTTGGTGACTGGTCCTTAATTCAGAGCCATCCTTAACATTACTCTTCATCAGTTACAAGATTATAATTTACAGTGTGCTAAAGGCTTATATGGAAACAACTCTGAATGATAAATTCTTTTATTTTTTTTTAAGATTTATTTATGTATTTGAAAGGTAGACTACAGAGAAGCAGAGGGAGAGAGAGAGAGAGGGCTTTGATACACTGGTTCATTCCCCAGATGGCCACAATGGCCCAAGCTGAGCTGATCCGAAGCCAGGAGCCAGGAGCTTCCTCCAGGTTTCCTATGCAGGTGCAGGGGCCCAAGGAGTTGGGCCATCTTCTACTGCTTTCCCAGGCCATAACAGAGAGCAGGATCGGAAGTGGAGTAGCCAGGTCTTGGACCGGCGCCCATATAGGATGCTGGTGCTGCAGGTGGTGGTTTTGCTTAGCACTGGCCCTAGTGGTAAATTTTTGATTAGAGACTTTCAAGTGCTCATTACCCATCCCTAGAATGAAGATAATTCAGATATTAACTAATGACCCCTAGCATATCAAAAATTTTGCTTAGTAAATTTACAGGCGTAATAGTTGACAATTCTGAAGTCAATGATAATGATGTGTCATTTTCCAGAGGTTTTGTATTGTATGTAGGGACACTTCTCATTTTTGCCAGTGAGAGAAGAGATGGAAAGATTGTAGTAAGAGGACAGTGTTGGGTGAGTGAGAGTTCTCTTTCTTTGGGGACCCTCAGTGGAGAAGTAGAGAAAATAGGAGGCTAGGATCTTGAGGGCTGTCATGGTTGCCAGCCATAACCCCAGAGGAAAGACTGGAAAGAGTTTGGGTTTGGAGCTTATTTAGGAAGTGAGCAAAACTTGGAAGTATTGATGAAAAAGGGACCCCCCCCCCAGTCCCATGTGAGGTTCTGAGTAGGTGGAAGGAATTAGCTGGAAGTTATGTCTCAGTGCAGTTTTCCTTATTATTTTTTGAGTTTGAGGGAGTCCCGAAAAATTTTTTGTTGACCAATGGAGGAAAGGATTGTACTCTAATCAGTTGTGGTGTTTGCAGAAGTGTCTGAGTGAATTTTGGGTTAATGTCAAGAGTTCACCTTGGCTGTCATAGATGACTTCACGTGGATTTTGGGTCATCTGTAATGTTTTGGAGACTTAATTGTAGCTTTGCTTTTTTTTTTTTTTTTTTTTTTTTTTTTTTTTTTTTTGACAGGCAGAGTGGACAGTGAGAGGAGAGAGAGACAGAGAGAAAGGTCTTCCTTTGCCGTTGGTTCACCCTCCAATGGCTGCCGCGGATGGCGCGCTGCGGCCGGCGCACCGCGCTGATCCGATGGCAGGAGCCAGGTGCTAGGTGCTTTTTCCTGGTCTCCCATGGGGTGCAGGGCCCAAGCACTTGGGCCATCCTCCACTGCACTCCTGGGCCACAGCAGAGGGCTGGCCTGGAAGAGGGGCAACCGGGACAGAATCCGGCGCCCCGACCGGGACTAGAACCCGGTGTGCCGGAGCCGCAAGGCGGAGGATTAGCCTGTTGAGCCATGGCGCCGGCCCGTAGCTTTGCTTTTAACTGCTGACAGACTTAGCAGCCTTACGTAAATGTCACTGGAATTGTCATTAAGTTTAGTTTGGAGGGATAATTTCTGCTTTTAACTCCTTTTCAGCATTTTAAAATTCATATAAGCCCAACTTTAAACCACCAAAGTAGCAGTCCTATTGAATTGTATCATTAATCATTTCCACCGTTTATATGTTATATGTAGCTGAAGTGCTCATTCTTTAAAGCTTTTTAAAAATTTATTTATTTGAAAGTCAGAGTTACAGAGACAGAGAGAAAAAGAGATAGCTTCCATTTGCACTCCCTCAATGGCCAAAATGGCTGGACCTGGGCCAGGCCAAAGCGAGGAGCCAGGAGCTTCTGTGTCTCCCATGTGAGTGCAGGGGCCTAAGTACTTGAGCCGTCTTCCACTGCTTTCCTGGGCCATAGCAGAGAGCTGGATTGGAAATGGATCAGCCATATGGGATGTCAGTGCTGCAGATGGTGGCTTTACCCGCCACACCATAATGCCAGCCCCTGAAGTACTCTTTCAGAGTACATTGAGATTACTTTACTAATGACTTTTGGTCTTGAATATCTTTTTCTACATTTTGATCAAGATGAACATTTTTTTATATACAATGATTTTTCTTTTTTTTTTTTTTTTTTTATTACAGGCAGAGTGGACAGTGAGAGAGAGAGACAGAGAGAAAGGTCTTCCTTTGCCGTTGGTTCACCCTCCAATGGCCGCCGCGGCCGGCACGCTGCGGCCGGCGCACCGCGCTCGTCCGATGGCAGGAGCCAGGAGCCAGGTGCTTTTCCTGGTCTCCCCATGGGGTGCAGGGCCCAAGCACTTGGGCCATCCTCCACTGCACTCCTGGGCCACAGCAGAGGGCTGGCCTGGAAGAGGGGCAACCGGGACAGAATCCGGCGCCCCGACCGGGACTAGAACCCGGTGTGCCGGCGCATACAATGATTTTTCTAAAAACGCACATCTGATTAAAATTTTCTTGAGTTTATCCATTTTATCCCATCAGGATTAAGTTAAAATACCCGTTGTCTCTTAACTTTGAAAGCATTTACGATCTAACGCATACCTTTTTCATTTTCCCCTCCTGTTGGTTCCATGTCACGAAATAGATCATGTCCTCTCAGGCGTGGGGTCTTGGCACTGTTCCTTTCTTTACTGTTCCTCACAGCTACCTTTTCCATCCTGGCAGTTTTTGACTTTGAGGTTCATTTCCTATGTGTTCCTATAAAACTAGATTGTATCTAACAGATAGTTGTCTTTAATGAAACTCTGTCAAATCTCATACTAGCTTAGTCACATGCTTGATTTCCTTGTTTGTCTCCTACCACACATAAGATTTTTCTTGATGGTAGTTTTTTAGTTTCCCATCTAGTTCTTCCTTAAAAAAATTAATTAAAAAATTTTTGGTAAAACATACATAGCATACTTGACCATTGTAACCATTTGTGAAACTGTCATTCAGTTACATTACGTATAGTCAGGTTATCGTGCAGTCATCACTGCCATCCATCCCCAGCCCTTTTTTCATCTTACAGAGCTCAAACCCTGTACTCTTCACACAATCATTCCTTATACCTCTTGGTGCCTAGCCCATGCAACCACCATTTTCCTTCCTGTCCATTATTTTGTTCTGGGTAATGTCCTCAAGATCCATCCCTGTTGTAGCCTGTGTCAGAATTTGTTCCTTTTTAAGACAGAATAATGTTTCATTGTATGAAGTTGCTTTTAAAAGTTGATGGTTGAATGTAAAGATTAGTTTGGGAGCAGGGATTTGGCCTAGCTGTTGGGATGCCAATTTGGATGCCCACATTCTACGTCTAAGTGCCGGGATTTAATGCCTGCCTCTGGCGTCTGACTCCAGCTTCCTGCTAATACTGAACTTGCACTGAGGGCTTTAGTAGCTGAGTTCTTGCTTCCCATTTGGGAGACCTAGATTGATACCTGGCTCCCAACTTTGGCCTGGTCCAGTCCCAACATTGTGGGCATTTGGGGAGTGTGCCTTTTTGAAGTGCCCACATGTGTTTACCATATTGTAGTCTGTCTTTAATTTTATGCTCCCCTCGCTCCCTCCCTTTGTTTCCTCTGCCCTCCTCATCCCCTTAAGTACCCTGCACAGTTTCTGGCACTGAGGTGTGGTTCCACAAATGTCTGTTGTTGGTTGAATGTATATTTCGTGGAGACAGTGCAGTGATAATGGTAGGTAGCTGTTGGGTGATTGGGATTTTAAGTATGGCTCTTGTAGTGGTTTTCTGTGTGATCTTGGATAAATAAATTATTTGTTCATCCTATTTCTGTGAAGTGTAGACACCAACCACCTCACAAGGCTTTTGAGAGGTTCAATGAGATACAGAGGTCCCTGTTCTGAGAACTCGCAAAGGTACAAAGTTGCTTCAGAGCACAAACTTCATCACAGTGTAAGAACATTCACTAATGGATTAATCTGTTACAGAATTTGTCCGTGCTCAACTATGCCAGCTCCCTACCCCAGGTTATTCTGTCTGTGGCTTTTGATTATGTGTGTATTTGATTTTGTTTTTTTGAGAGGCAGAGAGATGAGAGAGAAAGAGAGAGAAAGACAAATACCTGCAACAGTTGGAACAGCTGGGGCTGGGGCTGGGGCTGGGTCAGGGCCAAAGCTAGGAGTTCAGTCCAGGTTTTTCACATGGGTGGCATGAACCCAATCATTTGAACCATCGCTGCTGCCTCCTAGGGTCTCCAAGAGGCTGGAGTCAGGGACCAGAGCCCAGAATTGAACCCAGGAACTCTGCTGCAGGACATGGGCACCCTGACTGATGTCTAATCACTAGGCTACATGCATGCCCTGGTTTGTCTCGTGATTCTTGGACAATACCTGACAATAGAATAGAAAAGTTTTATGAATTGATTTTAAGGGGAAATCATATAACTTGCATACTTGCTTAAATCTGTGAAATTAAGAATAAGTAGGGATATGAAGTTAGATTAGGTAATCAAAAATGCTATCTGGATGAAACCCAAGAAGACCTAACTTCTTGCTTTCAAAGGATGTAGAGGTCCTTGGGAGAACCTATGAAATGCTAGCTACTTTGTGTAATCATGAGGTGCCTGTCGAGCATGATTGCTCATTGTGCTGTCATAGGCATTGTCAGAAGGAACCTCTCCCCAAGACTCAACAGCTGCTTGGTTTTTTCTTCATTTTGAGAGTTAGTATAGTTACAGTCACAAGCTAAAGTTTTAAAAAATAAAAGCCAAAAACAAGGAAGTTTTAGTGTTTTTATTTATTATGAAACTTGTTTATGTTGGAGGTGAAGTCACCTTAAGTGACTTTTTTCTGGTATCATTTATGTTACCCAACAAATGAAATTATAGTGATAACTATAAATGATGAGCATTTTATGAAACTGCATCTTTTTTGATACAGTAACCTCTTGACATACTGGCGGTCAGAGCTTCAGCTTTATCCCACAGTTACTCACTTTGGAAACCAGAGTAGACAAACATGTCACTTTAGGCTGGCTCTGTAATTTGATGTAGATTCATTCTGTTTATTTAGAATTATTTTAATTATGATATATTCAAGTAAAAAATATTCAACTGAAATTCAGCAAGGAATATATATAAAATCAATGCAATCATGTACTGCAAAGACATTTTGAAAACTATTTAAAATTTTTAAATTCACAAATGAGAATAAAAGTTGATTTGCTTTAAGAATAAATGATACTTGGGTGTTCTTATGGGAGCGGGAGAAGGGAAGGACCATTCTTTGTCTTTTTCCTTCCCTCTCCTGCCCCCGCTTCTGCATTCCTATGTCTATAAACTGGGTCAAAGCATCTAAAGTTAGAGGGGACTTCAGAGATAATTTAGTTATCTGCCTCTCCTCCTCAGATGCATGATTCCCCCTCTTTAGTCAGTGTATTTGATTTTCTAGTGTCTGCTTGGAATATTTTTGGTGACTAGAAATAGTCACTTCAATTGGAAATCTTTTTAATGGATTTTTAAAAATGTATTAATATAAAGAGGACAGATTTAATGTATTTCATAGATATAATTCTAAGAATATAACAATATTTTCCTCCCTTCCTCTCAATTGGAAATTTTGATTGCAGCTCTTTCTCAGTACTGAGCTGAAATTTTTCCTATAATACAGAATTATTCTAATCCTTCAACCTGACAGCCTGAATCAGTCAGGATAATTAGTTTCCAAATCTCAAAAATCTAAAAACACCCCAAGTTTTATTTTTGTTCTGTCTTTTAAAGATTTATTTATTTATTTCAAAGAGATGTCTTCTATCCACTGGTTCACCTCTAAAATGGCTGCAACAGCCAGAGCTGGGGCCAGGCTGAAGCCAGGAGCCAGGAACTTTATCTGGGACTTGCATGTAGGTGGCAGGGATCCAAGTACTTGGGCCATCCTCTGCCACTTTCCCATGCCTAAGGAAGCTGGATTGGAAGTCAAGCAGCTAGGACAAGAACTGGTGCCCATTTGAGATGTTGGCCTTGCAGGCATGGGCTTTGCCCACTGTGCACCTCCCCCAGTTTTGTTTAATTTATACTCATGATTACATGTCCATTGTGGCTTCCAGAGGGAGCTCTTCTCTTAGTCACACAGTGGCTGACAGAAGAGCCACTGTCTCAGAGGTAGCTTCAGGAGGTCCTGCATTGGCAGTAAATGCTCTAGTTCAGACAGGACATCTGTCAGGTCTACTGCGCATTGGCCAGAACTAGTCACATGACCTTAACTAAACTGTAAGATGAAATTGTGGGGAGATAGGAAATACAATTGCAGTTCTTTTTTTTTTTTTTTTTTTCTTTTTAATTTTTTTTTTTTTTGACAGGCAGAGTGGACAGTGAGAGAGAGAGACAGAGAGAAAGGCCTTCCGTTGCCGTTGGTTCACCCTCCAATGGCCGCCGCAGACGCGCGCGCTGCGGCCGGCGCACCGCGCTCGTCCGATGGCAGGAGCCAGGAGCCAGGTGCTTTTCCTGGTCTCCCCATGGGGTGCAGGGCCCAAGCACCTGGGCCATCCTCCACTGCACTCCCGGGCCACAGCAGAGGGCTGGCCTGGAAGAGGGGCAACCGGGACAGAATCCGGAGCCCCGACCGGGACTAGAACCCGGTGTGCCGGCACCGCAAGGCGGAGGATTAGCCTGTTGAGCCACGGCGCCGGCCACAATTGCGGTTCTATCATGTGCTCAGAATGGGGGAGACCCAGAATGATGCACTAATGACCATTAGACAGTCTGGAAAGAATCTGGAGATCTGTCATGTCTGTATTTCCTTCTTGCCTAGGAACTTGCCTGGTGTTTCAACTCATTGTGATAGGATTTGTAATTCCCTGAGCCATCCAGACATACTTGTTTTTCTGTGTTGTTCCCGGAGGATCTTGTCCTGAGTGGAGCACAGTGTGGAATCTGGCCAGGGTAGCTAGGGACACACTTTTGCTTTTGGCAGTCTCTAAAATCAGTATTAAGCCTGACGGTGCCCAAGTCCTTCCTAGAACTGTTTTTCAGTTGTGGATTTAAATATACCTTCATGGTTCAAGTTCAGATAGGAAGACACTGTATAGTAGAGTACAGAGATTAAAGTTTGAAGACTTAGGTTCAGATTGTGACTTTCAGGAGCTGTGTTAACATAGGGCATGGTTAATATTTGTCTTCAAATTACTTTCTGATAGTTTTAACTTAACAATATTGATAAGAATGTGAATAGAACTGTTTTTGTAGATTTTCTGTAAACTGATTATTAGATGTTAAGTATTAGAAGAAGCATTGCTTTGTTCCATTCTGCCTAGGTTCACCAAACAGTTCATTAGGGACTCAGTTGTTTAATTTCCTATGTTGATACATATGAAATACGAGTAGTGAACATATACTACATTCCTTGTGGGTGTAGATCATCATCACATAAATTTTTATACTATTATTGAAAAAAAGTCAAACTGATGTGCTGCCTCTCATTTGCAGGTAGGGTTCTTTCACAGTCTACTCCTGGGACTCCATCAAAGACCATAACAATATCTGAAAGTGGTGTTATTGGATCAACTTTAAATTCTACAACACAGACACCAAATAAAATAGCCATCTCACCTTTGAAATCGCCAAATAAGGTAAAAAAAAATTAGCCACAAATGCCAAATATTGTGGTTGATACCTTTATTTGTCTTACTGGTCACTTCATATACTTCAGTTTTAGTATATTCCCAAACAAGTTTCAGACACTCAGTTCATAGTGGATTAATTTAGTAATCAAGAATACGGAACAGATAAAGAACTTACTTTAAACACATAGTAACATAGTAATCATTTTGCATGTTAACATGACAATCTTTCGAATCAAGTACACTGTATTAGTCTTTAGTTCCTCTTCCATTAATATTTTAGCAAAATTATTGTCTTTGGGTAAGGCACATGTAGTAACCATATAAATAGAAAGAAAATGTTAAATGTAACCTTTGAAAAATAAAGATCTGGTTTCTTTGCTGGGTGACAGGATGCAGGGTAGTAGAAATTGCCATCAGATGCTGGTAGCCATATTATTTTATGGGTTTTTTTGAATACTTTCATTCAAAGCATTCAAAATCTCTGCATAACTTGTTTTCATTTTTGGCTGGCAAGTACCTATCATTTTATTCTCCAGATTAAGGCAGTAGTGTAACTTACTTTACTAAAGCATGTAGGTGTCATTATGCCAGCACCAGCACGTTGAAGGGGTATGTTTTAAAAGATGTGGTTTTCAGTAGAAAGCCAAGAATTACTATCCTGTAAGTTTCCATCCTTGCAACTCTTCTTCCTTAATTTTTTTTTAGTTCATAAATAGAACTAATATTTGCCTTAAAGTGTTTAAAAGTCCAGCTGTTGGTTTCTATTTTAGTGAGACCTGAATATAATGTATGAATTTGATATATCTTGTGGTTTTTCTTTTCCTTTTTTTTAAGATTTATTTTTTATTTGAAAGTCAGGGTTACACAGAGAGAGAAGGAGAGGCAGAGAGAGAGGTCTTCCATCCGATGGTTCACTCCCCAATTGGCTGCAATGGCCAGAGCTGTGCCTATCCGAAGCCAAGAGCCAGGACCTTCCTTCGGGTCTCTCACATGGGTGCAGGGGCCCAAGGACCTAGGCAATCTTCTACTGCTTTCCCAAACCATAGCAGAGAGCTGGATCAGAAGTGGAGCAGCCAGGACTCGAATCGGCACCCATCTGGGATGCTGGCACTGCACGCGGCTTTACTAGTCCCCTTTGGTTTTTCTTTTTAAAGGGGAGTTCTGTCTACATAATAATCAAGATTTTTTTTCTCCCCTAAATGCAGTGAACTCAGTAGATACTTGAGTGCTTCCTATGGGCCGTGCATGGCGATAGGCCCTGGGGATGAAACATGGATAAGATAGACTTTTTATTTCATGGAGTTCAATAAGGTAGTTATGGGGGAGGAGGTGATTGTAATCCATAAGCTGTACTTTGGAAATTTATATTCATTAAATAAAAGTTTTAAAAAAAAATAAGGGAGTTAGACTGAGACATTAACAGTTGCCCTACCCGACAGAGCAGTAATGGTCACAGGTGGCTCAAGGAGCACTGCTCCAGGAGTGCCACGGGAGAAGGTGTGGGCAAAGCAGCACTTCTTCAGAGGGCTGCACCTTAGGGTGGGAGTGAGCCGTGGATAAGTGGAGGGGCTCTATGGAAGGAGCTCATACTTTGCACAACAGTGTCTGTGTGTGACTCTCAGAGGAGCTGAATTGCTTTGGTAGTGTGGGAGCTCAGGAAGCTAAGGTTGGAGGAATGTCTCATTATCTTCAAGGGAGTTGGGATTTTACTGCTCTTAAAGATTTATGTGGCTTTCCGTCGCTTCTGAGTCAGTGGTCCTCAGCCTAGTCCGCACACTGGAATCATCTGGGGTGCTTTAATAATTCTGCTGCCTGCTTCTCAGGGCAGAGACTCTGTCCTTACCTGTTTGCCCTTTGGCCTGGGGTCAGGATTTCTTAAGCTTCCCTAAGTGATTCTCATAGATAGCCTAGATTGAGAACTACTGATCTACTGCTGTAAATAATGTGAGATTTCCATTTTTAAAAAGATGATTTTTTTTAAAGATTTATTTATTTAGTTGAAAGTCAGAGTTACAAGGAGAGAGGAGAGGCCGAGAGAGAGAGAGAGAGAGAGGTCTTCCATCGATGGTTCACTCCCCAGATGGCCGCAACGGCTGGAGCTGCGCTGATCTGAAGCCGGGAACCAGGAGCTTCTTCCAGGTCTCCCACATGGGGGTAGAGGCCCAAGGACTTGGTCCATCTTCTACTGTTTTCCCAGGCCATAGCAGAGAGCTGGATCGGAAGTGGAGCAGCCAGGTCTTGAACCAGCGCCCATATGGGATGCCTGCACTTCAGGCCAAGACGTTGACCCGCTGCGCCAAATTGTGTGTGGATAATTAGGAAGAATATGTGGATTGTTCTCTCTCTCTCTTTTTTAATTTTTATTGAGAGACAGAGTTTCAGAGGGAGGTAGAGACAGAGAGAGATCCTCCATCCATTGGTTCACTCCCAAAATGTTTGCAACGGCCGGAGCTGAGCCAATCTGAAGCCAGGAGTTAGGAGCTTCTTCCAGGTCTCCCACATGGGTGCAGGGGCCCAAGCACTTGAGCCATCCTCCACTGCTTCCCCAGGTGCATTAGCAAGGAACTGGATCAAAAGTAGAGCAGCCAGACTCAAACCAGAGCCCATATGGAATGCCAGCACTGCAGACTGGGTCTTTAACCTGCTGTGCCACAGCACCAACCCCAGTAAGATGATTCTTAAACCATTGTGAAAAGTAGTTTGGGGAAGAGAAGCCTGGGTTCTGGGCAAGGCCATTTACCTTCGTGACCACAGTCTTGGCTGTACTTTAGAAGCACTTGGGGACCTCTTATAAAAACAAATGGCAGGCCCCAAACCCCGTGTAAATCACAATCTTTAATCTGGGCCTTGGTATTAGATTTAAAGGTTTAAAATTTTGAGGTGTAGGTCAGGGTAGAGAATCACTAAGTTACATGGTATTACCTCAGATTTGACTAGTTGCTGAGGGGCTAAAGAGGAAGAGATGTGTTGAAGGAGATTTAAGGATCAATGATTGGATGTCAGGAGTTTGGGGAGGGTAAGAATCCAGGATGAGTGCTTGATTTCTGACTTGACCATCACAGTTGATGGTGGCCCTGTGGACAGATGCCACTGATAGCTGGGTTATATCTGGTGACATGCAAGGAGGAGCTAGCTTTATTTTTCTCCTGTCCTTGACTTGAGCCATACCGTTTGGGATGTTTTTCTGTATCTCTTGGTGAGAGTTCACTTGGAGCTATTAAGATCAAGCCTTAGGGCTGGCGCTGTGGCTCACTAGGCTAATCCTCCACCTGCGGCGCCAGCACACCCGGTTCTAGTCTTGGTCGGGGCACCGGATTCTGTCCTGGTTGCCCCTCTTCCAGTCCAGCTCTCTGCTGTGGCCTGGGAGTGCAGTGGAGGATGGCCCAAGTGCTTGGGCCCTGCATCCGCATGGGAGACCAGGAGAAGCACCTGGCTCCTGACTTCGGATCAGCGCAGTGCTGAAGTGTGCTTAAGGTGGTTTTGGGGATGCCCTCCGTGTCCACATTACCCATTTCCCTTTCAAGTAGCGCATACACTCCCATTGCCCTTTGCAATTTTCCCATAGCTGTTGCCTCATATAGCCGGCCCTATAGCCTGTTCTTGCTCAGTGCCTTTACTCCAGAAGGCATATGTGTTTGGCAGGTACCCAGAGGATGTCCCAGCCACTCCCTGGCCAATGGGAAACCTATAAAACCCAGTGGTAGAAGTACAGCTTGCCTAACTGTAGTCCTGTATGTTTTTTGCCCTGCCATTGTGACAGCTCCGTCCATCTTAGGCCTAGGCTCTGTATTCACTTAGTAGTCCCTAAAGTTCCTGAGGATGTGTCAGGTTCTGCTAGGACTCTTTACCCTGTTCGTTTCTGGTGACCAGACCACGATGGCTTAAAGAGTTCCTTCATCTTAGTAAGTTGCCAGCCTTCAACTCAGGGGTCTGTGTCGTCTTGCAGTTGCACCCAGTCTGCTCTGCAGGTTTGCTTGGAGAATTCCGGCTTTGGTTCTCAAGGGATGTAAAGAAGCTCCAGCATCCTCTGTGTTTTCAAATTATCTTCTGTTCAGTAAGTCTGGCCTGGATATCTTGCCCTTCCCTTTAGAGTATGGACAGGTTTATCATTTGCGGTTCTCAGCTTCACAGTCTCATTTCAGCCGAATTTTGAGCTATCTCTTAAACTGCAGAGAGACTAGAGGAGGAATAGCTGGTTTGGCCAAACAGATGTTTAGTTCTTGGACATGTCTGTCCTTGAAGTCCCCACTGATCATGTGGAGGAGGGTGCTCGTTGGGAAGCTGAGTGGAGACAGACTAGAACTGCATTTAGATGAAATTGCCCAGGTACTGCCTCAGTTGTATGTAAAGTGAAAAGAAAAAGAAAAGTAGGACTGAACCATAGAATAGTAAGTATTAAGAGAAGAAGAGGAGCCAGTGGAAGAGAATGCATGATAGGAAAGGTAGTATTAGAAACTAAAGGGAATGTGAGGGAGGGTGTTGTGAAGAATGATCCTGGGCCACAGTTTCGATATCATGGAAAAGTCAGTTAGGAACAAGCGAAACAGAATTTGCTGGAGATCTCCTTGCTCCCATTGATAGGAGCAGAAGGAGACCCCAAGCACTCACTGTTTCCTCTGCCGATGTTCCCAGTCTGACCACCACTGTCTGCCTTGAGTCTGCCAGAATGTCTCTCATCATGCCTCTGCTTATGCTGGATAAAACCAAACGGCCCAGATTCCTCGATTCTGTCTTCTCCCACATCTTATCCCCTTAAGGCTCTCAATGTCTTTTCTGTTTACCCCCTCTTGCAGTCTCCCCACTGGATTTCATAATGCAGAGCCTCCCAAACCTTTTCACTGCGAGTTCCTTTTTTCTTTTGTTTCTCCAAAGGATACTGTTCCTGCTGCAGACCTGTTGAGTGGTGGCTGCGTTCCTCTGCAGTCCTGGGTACCAACAAGCTTGGAGGGGGAGGATGGGCTTTTCCTTTGCTTTGCTTTCTTTTCTTTTTTTTTTTTTTTAGATTTATTTTATTTATATGAAAGAGTTATAGAGATAGGTAGAGCCAGAGAGAGAGAGAGGTCTTCCATGCACTGATTCACTCCCAAATGACCACGATGGCTAGAACTAAGCTGATCTGAAGCCAGGAGCCAGGAGCTTCTTCTGGGTCTCCCACATGGGTGCAGGGGCCCAAGGACTTGGGCCATCCTCTGCTGCTTTCCCAGGCCATAGCAGAGAGTTAGATCAGAAGTGGAGCATCTGGGACTCAAACCAGCACCCATATGGGAAGCTGGCGCTGCAGGCTGGGGCTTTAACCCACTGTGCCACAGCACTGACCCCTTTTGCTTTTCATTGCAGTTTCAGGCCATTCTCACTGCCTCTTCCATCTTTTAATCCATTGTTAACCAGGTCCACTGTGGGGAAGCAAGTGTTCATTTTATATTAAAGGATCATTTCTTCCAGTATGTTGTATGTTTGCTAATCTCCAGTTTTATTTATTAGTCTTGGAACTAGTGTTGTGGTACAGTGGGTTAAGCCACTGCCTGCAACACTGGCATCCCATATGGATGTTAGTTCAAGTCCTGGTTGCTCCACTTCTGATCCAGCTTCCTGCTCATGTGCCTGGGAAGGCAACAGAAGGTGGCCCAAGTACTTGAATCTGTACCACCCATTTTGGAGACTTGGACTGAGTTCCAGGCCTCTAGCTTTGGCCTAGCCTAACCCCAGCCATTGTAGCCATTTAGGGAATGAACCCGGGTGTGGAAGATCTGCCTCTTCCTCTCTCTGTAACTCTGCCTTTCAAATAAATAAATCTTAAAAATATTTATTAGATTTGCCAGTAATTAAACTAAAAAAACTTGATTCTGCTTGGTTTAATTTTTTTTTCCACTTTAGATTTTAACAAAGCTATTATCCTCTAGTTTCTGGTCTTTAATCTGTCTTTTGTTCTGTAATCTTATTCTTGTATTTTTTTTTTCATGGCATATTTTGAGTTTGTTTCAGAAATACAATGTGGCTTAACATTTAAAAATCTATCCATCTAATTTACATTAATAGAAAAAGAGTAATTTTATAAAGATCTTAATATATGCAGAAAAATCCTGATAATATCTAACTTCCATTGTGGTTAAAAAAATCCTTGAAGCAGCAAAAGTAAAAGGACACTTTCATAATTTAAAAACAGAAAAAATACATCAAACTTCATGTAATGGCAACGTTGAACAAGGGTAACTGCTTTCAATTCTTTTGTTTTTAAGATTTTATTTATTTGAGAGGTAGAGTTACAGACATAGAGAGGGAGAGACAGAAAGATCTTCCATCTGTTGGTTCACTTCCCAGATGGCCACAACAGCTGGAGCTGAGCCAATCTGAAGCCAGGAGCCAGAAGCTTCTTCCAGGTCTCCCATATGGATTCAGGGGCCCCAGCACTTGGGCCATCTTCACTACTTTTCCTAGGCCTTAGTACAGAGCTGGTTTGGAAGAGGAACAGCTGGGACATGAACTGTCACCCATTTGGGATGCCAGTGCTACAGGCAGATGCTTAGCCTACTGCGCCATGCTATCGGCCTCCACTTTGAATTCTTGTTGAGTTCCCCTTTCAGGTGTGACCTAATGCAGTAAGACAAGAAAAACAAGTGTATAACACTGTCAGGATTCATGCACTGCATATTATAATATATAAAATTTTATGTATATAAAATTCAATATATATTTATATATTATATATAATATACAATCTCAAAATTTGCCATTAAACTATTGGGATTAACAAATTAATTATTTGTTAATTATTTGGAATTAACAAATCTAGCTAGCCTACTGGATACCTGATCAATGTAAAAATATTTGTAAGCCATTCAATTTTTTAAAAAGATTTATTTCTTTATTTATTTGAAAGAATTATACAGAGAGGAGAGGCAGAGACAGAGAGAGAGGTCTTCTATCCTCTGATTCACTCCCCAGATGGCCACAACAGCTGGAGCTGCGCCAATCTGAAGCCAGGAGACAGGAGATTCCTCCAGGTCTCCCACATGGGTGCAGGGGCCCAAGCACCTGGGCCATCCTCTACTGCCTTCCCAGGCCATAGCACAGAGCTGGATCACAAGAGGAGCAGCCGGGACTAGAACCTTCACCCTTATGGGATGCCAGAGCTTCAGGCCTGGGCTTTAACCCGCTGTGCCACAATGCTGGCCCCAAGCTATTTGTATTTCACATATTTATTTATTTTTTGACAGGCAGAGTGGACAGTGAGAGAGAGAGACAGAGAGAAAGGTCTTCTTTTTGCCATTGGTTCACCTCCTAATGGCCGCTGTGGCTGGTGCACCCCGCTGATCTGAAGCCAGGAGCCAGGTGCTTCTCCTGGTCTCCTATGCAGGTGCAGGGCCCAAGCACTTGGGTCATCCTCCACTGCACCCCCGGGCCACAGCAGAGAGCTGGACTAGAAGAGGGGCAATGGGGACAGAATTCGGCGCCCCGACCATGACTAGAACCTGGTGTGCCGGTGCCGCAGGCGGAAAATTAGCCTATTGAGCCATGGCGCTGGCCCTGTATTTCATATAATTATTAATAGATTAGTTTAAATCTTTGCCCCAGCTGTACTTTGTTCTTTAGCCTTTTTCTTCTTTTTTTGGGTTAATTGAATATTTTTGATTCTTTTTAAGATTTATTTTTTATTTATCTTTAAGGCAAAGTGACAGAGAAAGAGAGAGAGACTCTTCCATCCTCTGGTTCACTTCCTAAATGGCTACAACAACTGGGACTGGGCCAGGCAAAACTGAAACTGCCACCCTGGTCTCCCACATGGGTGGCAGGGCCCAAGTGTTTAAGTCATCTTCTGTCTTCCTAGGCACATGCAGGGAGCTGGATCGAAAGCAGAGCAGCTGGGACTCAAGCTGGCACTTTATTTGGTGTATATATAGTGAGATCAATTTATCTTTCTCTCTCTCCCTCTCTCCCTCTTACCTCCCTCCCTGTCTCTCTCTGACTGTTGAGTGAGATCTTTCATCTATAGATTCATTTCCCAAATGCCCACAATGGCCAGGATAGGGCTAGGCCAAAATCCAGGAGCCCAAAACTCAATCTGGGTCTCCCATGTGGATAGTATAGGCTCAAGTGCTTGAGCTGGTGCCTCCCAGGGTGCACACAGTTGATAGTACTTTAAAGATAGCGTCTTTTTCCTTTTGGATTACATAGTTTCTGGCAAAAAAAAAAAAAAAGAAGAAGAATGCAATGTTTAAATTTTTTTTCTCATTTTTTTTTTTTTCCTGGTTGCTTTTAAGGTTTTATCTTTGTAAATGGATTTCTGTGGTTTGACCATGGTGCATCTAAATGTGTTTTGTTATTGTAGTTTTCTTTTTTAAATATATTTATCCTGAGCTGAAAGCTTTTTAGGTCGAAGATTGATGTCTTCAGCTTTTGGAAAAGTTGGCCATTGTTATTGAAATCTTTCTTCTGCCTCATTCTTTATCTCTTCTCACTCTAAGACTCCATTTTCAAAGATGTTAGACTGTGTAACCCACAGTCCTGCCTCCAGGACTTCCCTCTTCTCATTAGGACACCAAAATCTATAGATGCTGAAGTCCCATTGTAAAATGATGTTGTATTTTCATAAAACCCACTCAGATCCTCCCATGTACTGTAAATATCTGTAGATTGCTTCTACTGCTTAATACAATCTAAATGCATTATAAATAATTGTTACTATATTGTTTGGGAAATAACAAGGAAATAAGCACTTGTACATGTTCAGTACCTGTACAGTATGATGCAGTTTTTATCCAAATCGTTTCAGTCTGTGGTTGGTTGTATACACAGATGCAGAACATGTGGAGATGGAGGGCTGTCTGTAGTTCTGCCTCTCCAGGATGGTTTCCTCATTCTGTTTTAGTTTGATAGTTTCTATTGACATGTCTTTAAATATATTGCTTCTTTACTCAGTTGTATGTAGTCTACCAATGGGCCTTATGAAGGACTTTTTAAAGTTCTTATCTGATAGTTGTAATATCTGGGTCATCTTTAAGTTTGGCTCGCATTACTGAAATGGTCATCTGGATTTTTAAATTAAAATCTAAAAAAATGTTAAAGTTTGTAGCAGTAGAGCATTAAAAGTAGGTGATTTGGCACACAGAGTGAACCCACCTGGTGTTTCGTATGCAATTTGATCAGAAAGAGTTTAGGATATTTGAGCTGTTGGAGAACTGAATGGTTTCCAGAGCTTAGGAAGATTGGATACAGGAAATGAGGATGAGTAGCCTGGAGTCCTTCTTTCTCACAAATACTGGTGTTACCAAGAGTAAATATCCCTTCAATGTAAGGCTTGGTCACACTTACATAATATTTCTTTTTTTAAAAAAAAAAGATTTATTTATTTATTTGAAAATTAGAGTTACACAGAGAGAGAAGGAGAGGCAGAGAGAGAGAGAGAGAGAGAGAGAGGTCTTCCCATCCACTTGTTCACTCCTCAATTGGCTGCAATGGCCAGAGCTGCGCCGATCTGAAGCCAGGTACCTGGAGCCTCCTCCAGGTCTCCCTCATGGGTGCAGGGGCCCAGGGGTTTGGGCCATCTTCTACTGCTTTCCCAGGCCATAGCAGAGAGCTGGGTGGGAAGAGAAGCAGCTGGGACTAGAACCGGTGCCCATGTGGGATGCTACCACTGTAGGTGGTGGCTTTACCCACTACGCCACAGCACCGGCCCATGTAATATTTCTTAAGAGCATCTTACTCTATAGAGAGTCAATGCAAATTCTTTTGGACACCCTTTACATACATTTCATCTCAGATTTGCTTTCTCTCCTTCCCAACAGTGTATTCTTTTTCAGCCTTTTTTGTTTATTTGTTTGTTTTGCAATAAATCTTTCCTGGTTATTCTGCCTGTGATAAGTAAGTGAACTGCCACATAGCTGGTTACAATTCAGAATGTACTTGTTTGCCATGTGAGGAACTTCAGTGCATGAATATGGTTAAATAGAAGTGTTTTACTTCTTGGATTTCTATAACTACTACTGACTTCTTCTGTCTTGTTTTTTCTTTTTTTTTTTAAAAGATTAAAGATTTATTTATTTATGTGAAAGTCAGGGTTGGGGCCAGCTCTGTGGCATAGTAGGTTAAGCCTCCACCTGTAGTGCTGGCATCTCAGATGGGTGCAGATTCGAGTCCTGGCTGCTCCACATCTGATCCAGCTCCCTGCTGATGCCTGGGGAAACAGTGAGAGACCTGGAAGAAGCTCCTGGCTCCTGGCTTCTGATTGGCACAACTCCAGCTGGTGTAGTCACTTGGGGAGTGAGCCAGTGGATGGAAGACCTCCCTGTCTCTCCCTTCTTCTGTCTGTAACTCTGCCTGTCAAATACATAAATAAATATGTTAAAAAAAAAAAAAAAAGATGAAAGTCAGAGTTGTGTTACAGAGAAAGAGAGAGATCTTCCATCTGCTGGTTCACTCCCCGGATGGCCACAACAGCCAGCGCTGGGCCAGGCCAAAGCCAGGAGCTTCCTCTGGGTCTCCCATGCAGGTGGCGAAGGCTCAAAACTCAGGCCATCTTCCACTGCTTTCTTGGAAAACAGGCCACTAGCAGGGAACTGGCTCAGAAGTGGAGCAATCATGACATGAACTGGCACTCATGGGGGATGCCTACATTGCAGGTGGCAGCTTTACCCGCTGCACCACAGTGCTGGCCCCTACAGTTAACTTCCTGAATTCTTCCTGTTTCCAGGCCTAGTAGCTTGGGAGATTTCTCTGAAGTTTCTATAATTAAATTCAAACTATTAATATTTATTATAATAATATTCTTCTGTTCCACCGGCACCGCGGCTCAATAGGCTAATCCTCTGCCTGTGGCGCCAGCACACTGGGTTCTAGTCCCAGTCAGGGTGCCAGATTTTGTCCCCGTTGCCCCTCTTCCAGGCCAGCTCTCTGCTGTGGCCCGGGAGTGCAGTGGAGGATGACCCAAGTGCTTGGGCCCTGCACCCCATGGGACACCAGGAGAAGCTCCTGGCACCTGCCTTTGGATCAGCGCAGTGTGCCGGCCACGGCGGCCATTAGGAGGTGAACCAACGGCAAAAGGAAGATCTTTTTCTCTGTCTCTGTCTCTCACTGTCCACTCTGCCTGTCAAAAAAAAAAAAAATAATTATTCTGTTCACATTAACATTATCTGTGAGAACAATTTTTTAAATTTATTTGAAAGGCAGAGCATAGAGAGAGGAAGAGACAGAGAGAGACAGATCCTCCATCTATGGTGCACTTCCCAAATGGCCGCAATTGCTGGGGCCAGGCCAGGCCAATACCAGGAGCCAGGAACTTCATCCGGGTCTCTTACATGGGTGCAAAGGCCCAAGTGCTTGGGTCATCCTCTGCTGCTCTCCCAGGCACATTAGTAGGTCACCGGGTTGGAAGAGGAGCAGCTAGGACTGGAACAGGTGCCCACATGGGATGCCAGCATCCCAGGTGGCAGCTCCACCTACACCACAGCACTGGCCCCCTGAGGTTTGTGTTTCTGAGAACAGGAATACAATTGTTGCTGATGTCAGTCTCACTCAAGTCCTATGTAACATTCATCTATATATACAAGGAGTAGTTTTTTTAAAAAAAATTTATTTATTTATTTGAGAGGCAGAGTTATAGACGGAGAGAGGTCTTCCATCTGCTGGTTCTCTCCCCAAATGGCTGTAATGGCTGGAGCTGGGCCGATCTGAAGCCAGGAGCCAGGAGCTTCTTCCATGTCTCCCACATGGGTGAAGGGGCCCAAGCACTTGGGTCATCCTCCAATGCTTTCCCAAGCTATTAGCAGGGAGCTGGATCAGAAGTGGAACAGCCAGGACTTGAACCAATGCCCATATGGGATGACCACCCCGCAGGCAGAGAGCTGAGCTACTATACCACAGTGCCAGCCCCAAGAAGTAATTTTTAAAGATGAATCTCATTCATCTATTAAGAGATGCATTTCAACAAAATATTTTTATACTATAACAATCACAACTTATAATACATTTTGTTTCTTTAGTTAATTCAGTACAATAATTGTCATTAATCTAGATGCAATTAAAGCTATGTATATATTTTTGTTTCAGAGAAGTATAATTAAATTAAGAATAAAATTAATACACTAGAATAAAATTTTTAGAGGATATGGAACTGAAATACAAGTTCACACAAGAAAAGGGGAAAAAAAATCTAAGTTTCTGGTTGTGTTTGGCCTAGTGGTGAAGCTGCATCCTATATCAGCGTACCTGGATTTGAGTCTCAACACTAGGTCCTGCTTCCAGCTTCCTCCTAGTGTGGACCCTAAGAAGTAACAGGTGATGGCTCAAGTAGTTAGGTCTCTGCCAACCACATGGGTGATCTGAACTGAGGTCCCAGCTCCCAGCTTTGGCCTGGCCCAGATCCAGATGTTGCAGGTCTTTGGGCAATAAACTATCAGATGAGCACTCTGTCCGAAGCTCTCTCTTCTTTCTGTCTTCCCTCAATATTTGTATTTTAAAAATGCACTGGATAGGTGCCAGCGTTGCGATGCTGAAGGTTAAGCCACTGCTTGTGATGCCAGCATTCCCATATTGGTATGAATTGGATTCCCATATTGGTATGAATTGGATTCCCATATCGGTATGAATTGAATTCCCATATTGGTATGCTGGTTTGAATCCCGACTGCTCCACGCTGATCCAGCTCCCTGCTAATGCTCCTGGGAAGACAGTGTAAAATGACCCTAGTACTTGAGCCCCTGCCACCCATGGGGGAGACCAGAATGGAATTTCTGGTTCCTGGCTTTGCCCTGGCCCAGATCTGGCTGTTGCGGCCATTGTGAGAGTGAGCCAGCAAATGGGAAATGGATTGATATCTCTCTCTTTCTCTTTGTCTCACAGTACCCCCTCCCACTCCCCCACCTTGTTGCTCTGCCTTCTAAATAAATAAATCTTTTAAACAGATGCAGTGGATAATGGTGAGCACCAGATTTCGATGTTGATTTGATTCCATTGAATACACTTTAAAAAGTGGTGGAGCAGTTTTATCTTCTAAAACTAATATTTACAAGAAGCTGGAAGTGCAGTTGGCTGAGTAACGCCCGTCTCCCTGGTGGTTATCTCCCTGGCAGTGAGCTGGGAGAGGAAAAGGCATGTGGGGAGGCTTTTATGAACCAGACCTGCAGGTGTGCCTGTTGGATCCATGCATTTCTCCAGCTACAGCTCGGTTGCATGGCCTGACCTTAGCACAGAAACTAGGAAATACAAGATGATTCTGTGCCGGGAAGCAGAAGAGAATATGGATTTTAATTAGCACCAAGGAGTCTGTTGCATAATCGTCTATATTGATGCATAAAAGTGTAACATTATCTCAGATACTTGGCATTTGTTAGGCAGAGAATGAGAGCCTGAACAATGATGAAAGCTGTCTGTTATAAAGAGACATTCTTCCATGCTGTAATTATCAGTGACTATCAACTATTGAGGCCTGTGGGCCCCTCTCTTGAGGCTGTGTGAGCTGCAGAGGTGCTTATGGTGGTTAGGCAGACAAACTGGACTGCAAGTAGAACAGTGAGTAATGAAATACGTGTTATAGTGTGTGATATAGACCAGGTGATAGAAATGTTCAGAGGGAAAATATGTCCAGAGCAAAGATGGAGAAGTCCCGGTGTTCCTTCACTCTCCATTCAGCAAGTACTTGTTGAAGGCCTGCTGGGGGTTAGGATGTGCTCTTTGTGGGGGAACAGTAAAAAAAATAGCACGTGGGACCTGAAGTGTATGGGTGATAGAAATGAATCAAGTAGTTAACCAGTGCTGGGAAATGGAGAATAGATAGATGGCACAAGGGGAGTCAGCCACAGTGGGGGTGGCTGGAGAACGCACCGCTGGGCTCACGTAGCTGTGAGAGCATGTGTCACCACGTGAGTGACAATCGGGAGGTGAGGTGGGTACCACGTGCACGTGGGACAGGTGGACGCCCCTCTGACTGGAATTAGTCATGCTTTGGAAGGAAAGGGGGAGAATATAAACCTAAGGCCAGATACGGATAATCTTCAAAGCAAAACAAAGATGACTTCATTTTATCATCAAATGAAGACACCTGGGGTGTTTCTGAGCTGAGCTATAACAAAAGCAGGAAGTAAAAGCAAACTCTTAGGCACTGTGTGGCAGGTGCATTCAAGGCAGGTAAAGA
Organism: Sylvilagus floridanus; assembly: GCA_949820135.1. Taxonomy (NCBI): domain Eukaryota; kingdom Metazoa; phylum Chordata; class Mammalia; order Lagomorpha; family Leporidae; genus Sylvilagus; species Sylvilagus floridanus. The sequence continues at coordinate 89,352,767 of OX463238.1, forward strand.
CTGGAATGAGAAGGCTGATTGTGAGTGTGTTTTGAGGATATCCAGGCAGGAAGGGACCGGGCAATGACAGTATTGCGAAGTTGGATATTCGAGCAGATTTAGGGAAGTGGCTTCAGGAGCTGAGTGCTTTTCCCTTTGCTCTGAAACTCGGGCACGACTGAACTGTGCTGAAGTGGAAGGAATCCGTTTTCCTAATAAACTGACAGATCGTTGTAAGAGTTGGAGCTGAGATGACTACAGGATAAGGGCTCTAATTATTCTGTTACTTGAATTTTTATTTTGTACGTAGGTCTTCAAATCTATTAGCAAGAGTAAAGGAGTAGAAATAATAAACGAATGAGAAATTTCTTTCTTCTGTTATATATATATTAGAACTGTTTTATGCTTTTATATATGATTTTTAATTGTATAATTTCATCTATAGATTTATTATTACTTTCTAAAAGTTATGAGCACTTAAGAAAAAATTTACTGCAGGGCCAGTGCTGTGGCGCAGTAGGTTAAGGCCCCCGCCTTCAGCACCGGCATCCTACATGGGTGCCAGTTTGAGTCCTGGCTGCTCCTCTTCCGATCCAGCTCTCTACTATGGCCTGAGAAAGCATTAGAGGATGGCACAAGTGTTTGGGCCCCTGCACCTGTGTGGGGAACCTGGAGGAAACTCCTGGCTCCTGGCTTCAGATCAGCTCAGCTCTGGCTGTTGCAGTCATTTGGGGAGTGAACCAGCAGAATGGAAGACCTCTCTCTGTTTCTACCTCTCTCTGTAACTCTATCTTTCAAATAAATAAAATAATACTTTAAAAAAAACTTACTGGGTCCAATGTTGTGGAATAGCAAGTTAAGCTGTTGCCTGGATGCCATGTGGGTGCTGTTTTGAGGCCCAGTTATTCTGCTTTCAGTCTAGCTCTTGGCTAATGGCCTGGGAAAGCAGCAGAGGATGGCTCGAGTGCTTGTGCCCCTGCATCTATCTGGGAGACCCAGAAGAAGCTCCAGGCTCCTGTCTTCAGCCTGGCCCAGCCCTAGCCATTGAGACCATTGAGGGAGTAAACCAGCAGATGGAAGAAATCTGTCTCTCTGCCGCTCCCTCTCTCTAACTCTGCATTTCAAATAAATTTTTTTTTTTTGACAGGCAGAGTGGACAGTGAGAGAGAGAGACAGAGAGAAAGGTCTTCCTTTGCCTTTGGTTCACCCTCCAATGGCTGCCGCACTGCGGCCGGCGCACCGCACTCATCCGATGGCAGGAGCCAGGTGCCAGGTGCTTTTCCTGGTCTCCCATGGGGTGCAGGGCCCAAGCACCTGGGCCATCCTCCACTGCACTCCCGGGCCACAGTAGAGAGCTGGCCTGGAAGAGGGGCAACCGGGACAGAATCCGGCGCCCCAAGGGGGACTAGAACCCGGTGTGCCGGCGCCGCAAGGTGGAGGAATAGCCTGTTGAGCCACGGCACCGGCCTCAAATAAATAAATTTAAAAAAAATTTAAAAAAAACCTTACCCACCTTCCTTTAATATAAATAAGTAGTTAGTGTTCACATTTCCCTATCTTATTTTTGACTGTTTGAATTGGGATCTAGTTCTAAATGTCTGTCTTGATAAGTTTTTTTTTTATATAATGCTTTTATTTAAAGAATATAAATTTCCAAAATACAGCTTATAGATTACAATGGCTTCCCCCCCATAACTTCCCTCCCACCCGCAACCCTCCCCTTTCCCACTCCCTCTCCCCTTCCATTCACATCAAGGTTCATTTTCAATTCTTTTTATATACAGAAGATCAGTTTAGTATATATTAAGTAAAGATTTCAACAGTTTGCCCTCACATAGCAACACAAAGTGAAAAATACTGTTGGAGTACTAGTTATAGTATTAATTCACAATGTATAGCACATTAAGGACAGAGATTCTACATGATATATATTTTTTAAAAATTGATTAATTTTCTATGCAATTTCCAATTTAACACCATATTTTTTTTCATTTTTAATTATATTTATATACAGAAGATTGATTCATTATATACTAAGTAAAGATTTCATCAGTTTGCACCCACACAGAAACACAAAATGTAAAAATACTGTTTCAGTACTAGTTATAGCATTACTTCACATTGGACAACACATTAAGGACAGATCCCACGTGAGACGTAAGTACACAGTGACTCCTGAAGTTGATTTAACAATTTGACACTCTTGTTTATGGCGTCAGTAATCTCCCTAGGGTCTAGTCATGAGTTGCCGAGGCTATGGAAGCCTTTAGGGTTTGCTGACTTCAATCTTATTCCAACAGGGTCATAGTCAAAGTGGAGGTTCTCTCCTCCCTTCAGAGAAAGGTACCTCCTTCTTTTATGGCCCCATTCGTTCCACTGGGATCTCACTCACAGAGATCTTTCATTTAGGTCTTCTTTTTTTTTTTGCCACAGTGTCTTGGCTTTCCATGCATAAAATATTCTCATGGGCTCTTGAGCCAGATCTGAATGCCTTAAGGTCTGATTCTGAGGCCAGAGTGCTATTTAGGACATCTGCCATTCTATGAGTCTGCTGTGTATCTCGCTTCCCATGTTGGATCATTCTCTCGCTTTTTGATTCTATCAGTTAGTATTAGCAGACACTAGTCTTGTTTGTGTGTGTCTTGATAAGTTTACAAATCTATCATTTTTATTCTGATTTTCATAACTCACCTTGAAAATGAATATTCTCATTTTTTGTTGTGGCAAAATATACTTAAGGTTTATTATTTTAACAATTTTCTGTAAAGAATGTTTCCACTTTTTCTTTATGATTTATTTATTTTGAGAGAGAGATAGCAAACACTCCCATCGGCTGATTCATTTCCCAGATAGCTGCAACAGCTAGACCTGGCCCAGGCTGGAGCCAAGAACCCGGAGCTCATTCTGGGTCTCCCAGATGGGTGGCAAAGACCCAGCCATTTGAGCCGTCATCTTTCTGCTGCCTCCCAGGATATGCTTTAAGAGAAAGCTAGATAGAAGTGGAGGAGGGCCTGGTGCTGTGGTGTAGAGGGTAAAAGCTGCCACCTGCAGTGCTGCCATCTCATTTGGGTGCCAGTTTGAGTCCCGGCAGCTCCACTTCTGATCCAGCTCTCTGCTATGGCCTGGGAAAGCAGTAGAAGATGGCCCAAGACCTTGGCCCCTATACCCACATGCGAGACCCGGAAGAAACTCCTGGCTCCTGGCTCTGGATCAGCCCAGCTCTGGCTGTTGCGGTCATTTGGGGAGTGAACCAGTGGATGAAGGATCTCTCTACCTCTCCCTCTGCCTCTCTGTAACTCTGCATTTCAAATAAATAAATACATCTTTAAAAAAAAAAAAAAAGTAGAGGAGCCAGGACTTAAACCAGGCTTTTCTTTCTTTCTTTTTTAAAATTTATTTGACAGGTAGAGTTGTAGACAGTGAGAGAGACATAGAGAAAGGTCTTCCTTCCGTTGGATAAATCCCCAAATGGTTGCCATTATTTATTTATTTGCTTGAAAGAGTTACACACAGAGAGAAGGAGAGTCAGAGAGAGAGATATTCCATCCACTGGTTCACTCCCCAGTGAATCTGAAGCCAAGAGCCAGGAGCTTCTTCTGGGTCTCCCACATGCGTACAGGGGCCCAAGGACTTGGGCCATCTTCCACTGCTTTCCCAGGCCATAGCAGAGAGCTGGATCAGAAGTGGAGCAGCCAGGACTCGAACTGGCAGCCATATGTGATGCCAGCACACAGGTGGTATGCTGGTGGTGGCTTTACCTGCTATGCCACAGCGCTGGCCCCATGTATAGTGTTAGACAAGGATCAGACTCCATTCTTTTGCATGTGGATGTCAGTTTATCTTATCAATATCTGTTTAAAAAGGATTGTCTTTTCCCTGTTGAATGAATTTGACACTCTTGTTGAAAACATTTGACCACAAACGTGAAGGTTTTTTTTTTTTTGGACTGTTTATTCTATTCTCTATATGTCTTCTTTAAAAAAAAAAATTATTTTATTTATTTAAAAGGCAGAGTTACTGAGAGAGAGAGAGACAGACAGATTGTGTGTTTCATCTCATGGTTCAGTCCACAAAAGGCTGCAAAAGCAGGGCTGGGCCAAGCTGAAGCCAGGAGCTTCTTCGTGATCTGCCATGTGGGTGCAGAGGCCCAAGCACTTGGGACATCTTCCACTGCTTTCCCAGGTGTATTAGCAGGAGCTAGATCAGAAGCGAAACAGCCAGGTCTCGAACTAATGCCCACATGCGATGCTGGCATCACAGGTGGTGGCTTTATCCCCTATGCCACAATTTTGGCCACGTTATGTCTGCATACTAGTTTTGATTTTACTTTTTAGAAGATTACATCAGACCAGATGGTTAATTCACATTATTTACTAAATAGTTCATCATTTTCTATTGATTAGAAATGCCAGCTTTCATCAAGGACATTTCTTTCTTTATTTCTTTTTAAGATGTATTTATTTATTTGAAAGAGTTACACAGAGAGAAAGGAGAGGCAGAGATAAGAGAGAGGTCTTCCATCCACTGGTTCACTTCCCAACTGGCGGAAACAGTCGGAGCTGTACCGATCCAAAAGCCAGGAGCAAGGAGCTTCTTCCAGGTCTCCCAAGCGGGTGCAGGGGCCCAAGGACTTGGGCCACCTTCCAAAGCTTTCCCAGGCCACAGCAGAGAGCTGGATCTGAATTGGAGCTCAGCCAGGACTCAAACCAGCACACATATGGGATGCTGGCTCCGCAGGCGGTAGCTTTACCTACTACGCCACAGCGCCAGCCCCTACAAATGTTTGAAAGCTTGAAAATTTGCTTCTTGGTATGTTTGTTTATTTCAGCAACCTAAGTTTGGAAATTAGGATTATATAAACAAACTCATGATGATAAACTGTATAAACATTTTCACAATTTTAAAAAGCATTTCAAGGTCTGGCATTGTGACCATTTTTCAATGCTATTTGAGCTATCACACCAAAATTCAGGCTACAAAAGCAAAAATAAATACGTGGAACTGCATCAAGCTAGTTTCTGGACAACAAAGTAAACAGCAAAATGAAACAGTACCTTTGTGGTATTGGGAAAAATATTTGAAAACATATATCTGATAAGAAGTTAAAATCTAAAATTTATAACGAGCTTATACAACTCAATAGAAGAAAAATAAATAAACTGATTAAAAAATGGATAAAGGACCTGAATTGACATTTCTCCAAAAGAGACCTAAAAACAGTCAATGGGCATGAAACAGTGCTCAGGATCACTAATCATCAGGGAGTGCAAGCCCCAGCCTCTGTCGGGTACCACCTCACATTAGAATGGTTTTAACAAACCCTCAAAAGATAAGTACTGGTGAGGAGGTGGACTGCCTTCCAGGCTGTAGCAGAGAGCCGGATCAGAAGTGCAGCAGCCAGGACTCAAACCCGTGTCCATATGGCACGCCAACACTACAGACTGTGGCTTTACCAGCCATTCCACAGAAGCAGCCCCTAATATATTATTTTTTAAAATTTAGGCCGGCGCTGTGGCTCAACAGGCTAATCCTCCGCCTTGCGGCGCCGGCACACCGGGTTCTAGTCCCGGTCGGGGCGCCAGATTCTGTCCCGGTTGCCCCTCTTCCAGGCCAGCCCTCTGCTGTGGCCCGGGAGTGCAGTGGAGGATGGCCCAAGTGCTTGGGCCCTGCACCCCATGGGAGACCAGGAAAAGCACCTAGCACCTGGCTCCTGCCATCGGATGAGCGCAGTGCGCCGGCTGCAGTGCGCCGGCCGCGGCAGCCATTGGAGGGTGAACCAATGGCAAAAGGAAGACCTTTCTCTCTGTCTCTCTCTCTCACTATCCATTCTGCCTGTCAAAAAAAATAAAATAAAATAAAATAAACAATAAAATTTATTTGAAAGGCAGAAATAACAGAGAGAGGGAGAGGTCAATGGCTGCCACAGCCAAGGCTGGCCTAGGCCGAAGCCAGGAGCCAGGAGCTTCTTCCTGGTCTCCCATGCGGGTGCAGGTGCCCAAGGACAGGGGCCATCATCTACTGCTATCCCAGGCCATAGCAGACAGCTGGATCAGAACTAGAGCAGCCAGCAACCAAGCCAGTACTCTTATAAGATGCTGGCACCACAGGCAGAGACTTAACCGTCTACACCACAGCACTAGCTACAAGAGAACTCTTGTGTTCTGTTGGTGGGAATGTAGATTGGTTGAAGCCATTATGGAAAATAGGATGGAGGTTTCTAAAGAGATAAAAAAAAAAAAATATAGAGCTACCATATGACCCAGCAGTCCTGCTCCTAGGTGTACACCCAAAAAGGTGAAATCAGTACTTTGTAAAGGTATCTGCACTCCCATGTTCATTGCAGCATTTTCAATAGACAAGATTGAAACACACCTTGACAGATGAATAAACTGTGTGTGTGATATAAATGTATGGTATTATTTACAAGGGGGTCTTCCAAAAGTTTGTAGAAAATGCATATTATGAAAAATTGCATGGATTTGAAATTTTTTGCACCAAAATAAGCATCTTTTAATTCTGTATTCCTTAAACTTTTTGAAGTTGCCACATACAATTGAATTAAGGTCCTGCCATTTGCCATAACATGATAGAATCTGGAGAGCGTTACACTAAGTGAAATAAGTTAGACATGCAAAGAATATATTGCATAATTTCTTATATATGTGAACTCTTTTTTTTTTTTTTTTTTTTTTGACAGGCAGAATGGACAGTGAGAGAGAGAGACAGAGAGAAAGGTCTTCCTTTTGTCATTGGTTCACCCTCCAATGGCCACCGCGGCCGGCGCACCGCACTGATCCGATGGCAGGGGCCAGGTGCTTCTCCTGGTCTCCCACGGGGTGCAGGGCCCAAGCACTTGGGCCATCCTCCACTGCACTCCCTGGCCAGAGCAGAGAGCTGGCCTGGAAGAGGGGCAACTGGGACAGAATCCGGTGCCCCGACCAGGCCTAGAACCTGGTGTGCCAGCGCCGCAAGGTGGAAGATTAACCTATTGAGCCACGGCGCGGGCTATATGTCAACTTTTTTTTTAAGATTTATTTATTTACTTGAAAGGCAGAGTTAGAGAGGCAGAGAAAGAGAGGTCTTCCATCCTCTGCTTCACAGGAACTGGTGGTTCACGGTGCAGGTGGCGGCTTTACCTGCTACGCCACAGAGCCAGCCCCAATTCTTTTTTTTTTTTTTTTCAAAAGTCAAATATACAGATATAGAAAGTAGAGCGGTAGGTAGCAAATATGTTGGGGGGCAGGAGATAACAACCAGAGGATATAAAGTAGCAGATGTATGCAGTGATCAAAGTGAGGACCATAGGGAATAAAATGGTATTGTATTTAGGTTTCTTGCTAAGTGAGTAGATTTTAGCTGCTCTTGCCACAAAAAGAAACAAAAATGAACAGCTGTGTGAGAAGATGGATACATTCACTTGCTTCACTATAGTAACCATTTTATTATCTATTTGTATCCCTTTGCTTCATGTGTCTACTTAAATATACACGATAAAACTTATTTTTCAAGGAAGAGATAGAAAAAGTAAACCAAGCAAAATTGATTAGCCCCCATACTTGTACAATACTATGTCCACCTAATACTGTTATGGCTAGATTTCAATCAGGTAGTCTTCTGTAGAAATTTTTAGCACCATCCTAGGTGCGTATTAAATAGCTAATAAATGTGACTATTATATTTGAAGCACCTTATATCTTACGGTAATATTTTTCTTTCCATCTTGAGGACAGAGACTGACTCTTGTGCCATTGTACATATTTGTCTTGTAGACCGATTGCTTGTTCAGTAGGTTGCATATTTATACTTTTATCTCTTGCCTTTTGGTTTTCATTTAACTCATTGACTGCTCTGGTCATTCTTACCTTTATTTTGAAACTGCATTTTGGTGCCTCAACCTATTACTTTGTGAATTATTTGATGCTGAAGTAATCCTCTGAAACTGCAAGAAAATATCCTTACTAAATAGCATTTGTAGTTTTCCCCTGGGCTTTTATGGAATTTTTTTAAATGTCAGAATTCTTCCTTCATAAATGATTATGCATGTAGTGAATACATGTTTCCTCCATCATATGTCCCTTGTCTTTTAGCATGAGGGCTTCTTGTGGAATAGGTGGGGATATAATCTGTATGCAATTACATACCTGTAATTATACACGCATGTGTGAAGTACAGGTCTGTCATAAGGCACAGGTGATGCTGTGCTGCTCCAGCGTATCCTGTGGCCTTGCTTTGGATGACAGAGTGCAGCACAGTAGGACACCAGGAGACTCTTGCTTTGCTTTGCCTGATGTTTCATGCAGATTTTGAGGAAGACCCACTGCTTTCTATCAGACTGAAGGAAAGGCTTAAAATTAATGAAAACGATTGTATTGACTCAGATCTGATCTACCCAGGATTGGTAACTGTCCCTTATACAACCAAAACTGGGCTAATTGTGGACTGAATTTGGCTTGCTGCCTGTATGCTAATAGGTACTTCTGTATCTAGGAAGTATTACAAGCCTTTCACAGTTGTCTAAACTGAAGGAGGGTAGAAGATGGGCTTTTCTTTTGAGTTTCTTTCGCTTTTAGTTCCTATTGAAATGGAACTTAATTCTGAGAGTTTATAAGTTTATATGTTTTCCCTGGTATTAACAAAACTAATTTTTGCAAATTAAGTAATAATTTCTTTATAGCAAGTCACTTGACCTGGTAATCTGGTGGAATATCAAGATAGGTAGTTTACTAAAGAAAGTAGAACTCATGAATTTCAGTTTCAAACTTGTATTCATTACTATTATTTTCCTTTCTCTTTGAACAGGATTTCCTTTCAACAGCTTCTGATGCAATACGGGAGCATACTTTATTGCTTGGGCGAGTGTCCTAAGTTAAAAGCAGAAGAAAAGTCAAATTCCAGATGAACAAAAACCGTGTTGTGTTGTATTGTTTCCTAGGCGGTGAAGTCAGCCGTGCAGACCATCACTGTCGGAGGAGTGAGCACCTCTCAGTTTAAGACGATCATTCCTCTGGCAACTGCTCCCAACGTCCAGCAGATTCAAGTGCCTGGAAGCAAGTTCCATTATGTGCGCCTGGTTACTGCCACAACAGCCAGCAGCTCCGCACAGCCAGCCAGTCAGAACCCCAGTACAAATACGCAGCCGCTTCAGCAAGGTTAGTAACCGTTTTTCCCCAAGTAGTACTTACTGTTTTAACACGACTGCAGAATGTGGTCCTTTTCTTGCTGAAATCCTGGGTAAGGGTGACACTTCAGCGGGCAGTTTGAGTCAGCTGTGGCTGTGGAAGGCAGTTAAAAATTGTGGTTGCATCTAACTGTAGTATTTCATTCTGCTGGAGGTGGGTACACTGTTCTGTAATACAGGATGATCATAATGATTCATTAATTTGTGGTTAGCCATGTTAGTGCTGATTTTCAAACCTGCCATTTTGGGGGCCGGCGTTATGGTGCAGTGGGTTAAGCTGCCAAAGCTGCCACTTGGGTATCCACATGCCATATCTCAGTGCCGATTGGTATACTGGCTTCACTTCTAATCCAGCTCCCTGCTAATGTACCTGGGAAGCACAGATGATGGTTCAAGTGCCTGAGTTCCTGCCACCCACTTGGGAGACCCAGATGGAGTTCTTGGCTCCTTCTCCATCTTGGCCCTGGGCTTGCTATTGCGCCATTTGGGGAGTGAACCAACAGACAAAAGATAATCTCTTTCTCTCTGTCTCTGACACTCTGCCTTTCAAATAAATAAACCTTAAAAGAAAAAAAAAAGACGATTTTTGCCAGTGAGACAGATTTAGATAGACCAATTATTTATTTTGTTTTCTTAACTATGTAGCCCCTTGATAAAGTGTGGATCAGTTGAAATAAACAAAATAAGAACCTAATTTCAGGCCGGCGCCATGGCTCAACAGGCTAATCCTCCGCCTTGCGGCGCCGGCACACCGGGTTCTAGTCCCGGTCGGGGCGCCAGATTCTGTCCCGGTTGCCCCTCTTCCAGGCCAGCCCTCTGCTGTGGCCCGGGAGTGCAGTGGAGGATGGCCCAGGTGCTTGGGCCCTGCACCCTATGGGGAGACCAGGAAAAGCACCTGGCTCCTGGCTCCTGCCATCGGACGAGCGAGGTGTGCCGGCCGCAGCGCGCCGGCCGCGGCGGCCATTGGAGGGTGAACCAACGGCAAAAAGGAAGACCTTTCTCTCTGTCTCTCTCTCTCACTGTCCACTCTGCCTGTATAAAAAAAAAAAAAAAAAGAACCTAATTTCATTCACCTTTTACTGAAGTGGAATCTGTAATTACTAATAAGAAGCAATTACAATGCACTATTAGTTTACTCAGTTGTATTTTTCCTAGAGGGTGTTCTTCTTTGTTGTCCTTCTGTTTTCTTGTTTGTGTTTAACTATTTTTACACCTGATACACAGACACATACATAACCTTTCTCCTTATTTGTCTTCTTTTTCAAAAAATTGAATGACTTAAAAGGATCAGGGGAGCTTATAGGTTATGGCTTAAGTTTTTCCTGCTTTCTGTCCAGCAGTTTCAAAAACCAACTGATGGCAAGTGAATGATTTACTGTTTATAGAAAATGAATAGAGGAATTAAGGACCAGATGGTTACTTTTCCATTTTTGTTAAAAGTTCAAAAGCTTGGAGCTGCCCATTGTTGATGCTTAGTTCACCTGAAAGAAACTACAGGAGAGAAAAGCTATTTCTTTTTGTCATGTATTCTATTAAATTCTACATATCAAGCAATAATGTTGTAATCTCCCTTCAAACTAACTTTGGAAGAAAATATTTATCATAGTGATCCTAATAAGGGAGAAGGAAAACCTGCATATTGCTAAGGCAAGTTTTATATTCTTTCAGTATTTACACTTAGCAGGGCCCTAAGAGAAGTGCTACAAATCCAGTCCACTTAAAGCAGTCATGAGATACTCATCCAGTTGGTTATATTGTGTGTGTGTGTGTGTGTGTGTGTGTGTGTGTAAGGGTACAGAACCCTGAGAACCCATTTCCAGTGTGATGCTCGCACTGGTTTACTCATTAACTGGACTAAACCTTGGGTATACTACAATAGGAAACTGGAGATGTAGGGAGAGTCGAGAGGTGGTTGAATGTTTCATAATTCTAATATATTTCCTGGTACCTTCTATGCCAACTTCATGCCTATCTTTCTGCCTCTCTCTTCCCTCTTTCTCTGTTTGCGTCTTGGCAGTCCCTCACCCTGCTTCTGCCATCCTGTATCTTCCTTTTTGTGTTCCAGTATCATCTCTGTTCTCACTGCCTCCCGTTTCTGTCACCACCCTCTCTCTATACCCACTCACCCACCTATGCAGTTTTTCTTTTATCCATTTATATTTTTGTCTTTCTCTCCTGTGCTGTAAAAGGTCTGGATATATATAGTATATGTTATCTGGCAAGAATAATAATTGAAGTTTACAGTTTGATTGAAGATACATTATGTTGTTGCTTTAGTTCACCAAATGTATTGATGTGTCTTTCTGAGGGCCTAATTTCCCAGGATGCTTACTTAAATGCCAAAAGGGACTGGGCTTCCCTAGAAAGCTGAACAAGAGCCAGTGTTCAAAGGTTCCAGTCTGCTCTTGCTGGTTCTGTGGGAGCAGCATACTGGAACGCAGGAGACTCCATCTTGGAGAGGGAGGAAATCAGTTTAAAGATATTAAAAAGCCTGCAACGCTTGCAGTTATGGTTTCCAAAATTTGCAAACAGGATGTTCTAAAAGACTGCCCATAGTTCCTGTTAAATACTAAAAATGTCAAAGATTATGCCAACTGCAGTGATGGTTAACTCTGTGCACTAAGGTGAGGAAGAAGAGAAAATACAGACTGAGGACTCAGTTATATAACAGCCCTTTCCCTGTGTGTTTATAGTGTTCTCTTTCCTGACCACTTTGTCATGTTGTCTTCATTCCCCCAAGTGTATAGATGCCAAGACTATGTAACTTGAGTTCCTGGGTTTTTTAGGGGTGTATGTGTGTGATGCGTGTGCAGAGTAGGAGCAGGGACATTACCCCCATTTGCTGTGACCAGGGGCAGGTCAGACCCCTTTGACCAGGAGCTAGTACATCTCACTACATATTGCTCTGTGTGCTCAGAACGGTGACGTCATCACCTCTCAAGGAAGCAGGTAGAGGAGGGAGTATACTCTCCTGTGCCACCACATGATTTCTGGCTCACCTTTCGTTTCTTGTTAATGTTGTGGAGTCTTATCTGCAGTGGCTATTAGAACTTTCCTGATGCTTGGCTGCAAGCAAAGAGAATCAGAACAGGAACGACTTCAAATTCCTATCGTATGTCACTGCTGCTATACTTCATGGTCATATGCGCTTTGTGAATCACACCCTTATTGAGAGATAATTCATGCATGCCATAGCATTCACTTTTTAAAAAATATTTATTTTATTTATGTGAAAGAGTTACACAGAGAGAGGAGAGGCAGAGTAAGAGAGAGGTCTTCCATCCAATGGTTCACTCCCCAGGTGGCCGCAACTGCTGGATCTGCACCCATCCAAAGCCAAAAGCCAGGAGCTTCCTCCTGGTCTCCCACATGGGTTCAGGGGCCCAAGCACTTGGTTCATCTTCCACTGCTTTCCCAGGCCATAGCAGAGAGCTAGATCGGAAGTGGAGCAGCCGTATCTTGAACCAGCGCCCACATGGGATGCCAGCACTTCAGGCCAGGGCATCAGCCCGCTGCGCCACAGCGCTGTCCCCAGCATTCACTTTTGAAAGTGTGCAGTGAACTGGACTATAGTATCTTCACAGAGCTGTGCAGCCCTCATTTCTGGGGTACTTCTATTTTCTCGCTTGTCACCTTGCTGCGCAGCCTGCTGCCTCTTTGATCAGAGTACCCTCTTTCTAATGTTTCCTTCCAGGACTCAGTTTTATCTTTTTTCTTTTTTTTTTTTTTTTTGACAAGCAGAGTTAGACAGTGAGTGAGAGAGAGAGAGACAGAGAGAAAGGTCTTCCTTCCTTTGGTTCACTCCCCAAATGGCTGCTACGGCCTGCCTGTGGATCAGGGCCCACCTCCATATTCCACCCTCCGTGCACTGTCTCCTTCGTCCCAGCCTTGGGCAGCGCGATGAATAGTCTCTCACCTGTGAACTCCCACAGAGCTTCATCTTCTTTAGTTGTGTTGATCGTATTTGGATACTTGCCTAATCAGTTGGGCTAGAGTGTAATCTCCTTGAGAGCAGGTGCCTTGTATTTTCGCTTTCCCAGAACAATGGCTATAGTGCCACTTATATAGTAGTGATGCTATAATAATAACAACAGTAACAGTAATGGCAACTCTTGTTGAGTACTTGCTGTTTGTTGGGCACTGTTCTAATCAATTTTCATGAACTAGCACACTTAATCCTTATATTCTATAAGGTAGATACTGCCCATATTGCAGGTGAGGATATAGGCAAAGAAAGTAAATGTGTTTAGAAAGTAGCAGAGCTGGGGGTTGAACCCCATAGATCTTAGGACTTTAAAGCCTCTTTTTTTTTTTTTTAAGATTTATTTTATTTACTTGAAAGACAGAGTCAGAGAGAAAGAGATCTTCCATCCTCTGATTCACTCCCCCAAATGGCTGCAATGGCTGAGGCTAGGCCAGGCCAAAGCCAGGAGCCAGGAACTCCAGCTGGGTCTGCAGTGTGGGTGCATGGGCCTAAATACTTGGGCCATCTTGTGCTGCCTTCCCAGGTGCGTTAGCAGGGAGCTAGATTGGAAGTGGAACAGCTGGAACTTGAACTGGTGCCTGTTTGGGATGCTGGCACTGCAGGTGGAAGCTTAACCTTCAGCACCACAGTGCGGGCCCCCAAAAGAGTCCCTCTTACAGTGGATGGACTGTAGCGACCTTGGGAGGATCAATTTTGAACCACTATCCCAATTAGAGATTGCTCATAGGAGGAAACAAGTGGAATTCTTTAGCTCCTTCATGAAGATAACACAGGAAAGCTAAGTATTTATAACTGTTTTAAGTATTATTTCTATAAATAAATTGTTCATTTTTTTTCTTTTTTAAAAAAAGCAAAGCCAGTGGTTGTTAATACTACCCCAGTGCGGATGTCAGTCCCAATTGTTCCAGCTCAGACTGTCAAACAAGTGAGTATCATGTGACTTTTCTTCTCAGTCTCTTCCAAACAATTTACTGTTCACATTGAAAGTTATGAGTTAGGTTCAAGAGACTTCTACTGAACTAAGCAGCTGTAAAAATATTTGATTATTATTGATGTTTCCCTTATTTTTAGGTCGTCCCCAAGCCAATCAATCCAAGTTCACAAATAGTGACTACTAGCCAGCCCCAGCAGCGGTTAATCATGCCTGCCACACCACTGCCACAGATCCAACCCAACCTCACCAACCTGCCACCAGGCACTGTGCTGGCACCAGCTCCAGGAACAGGGAACGTGGGCTATGCAGTGCTTCCAGCTCAGTACGTTACTCAGGTATGTGGGGAAAATGAAGTCACTGTGTTTCAGCAAGGAGAATTGAACCTCAGATGTCTAGCACTCTCACGTTCTAAAGCTTAACTCGGTATTAAAATGCTGTTTTCAAAATCTGAAAATGTCAGCCAAAACTTCTGGGTTTATTTCTGTGTATCTTCAGCACTTAGAAATATATGATACAAGTCAGATATAGGAGTAAGATAGTTGGCACCTAAGAACAGCTTGATGAGGGTACTATTGTATAGATAGGAGAAAAAAATAACACTGAAATTATTTCAGCAGAGCCCAAATGAATTTTTAAGAATGACTATCATAAAGACACAAATACGATGCCTCTGACATTGCCTGGAAAATAAACCGTGAGATGCATTTGTGGGTGACTTGCTTTATGATCTGCCCTTTCATCTGGTTGTATTTAGGAAGAAAGCCAGGTACTAGTTGGCTGGCTTGGGATGGGGGTGCTGCTTCCATGAAGCAAATGGAAGTTTCATGCATGCAGGCAATTTACTAAGTTAGCACCATTATCTAAAGCTTTGAATTGATCGACCCAGATTATAAGAGAAACGAGCTGGTGTTGTGATGCAGTGAGTTAAATTGCCACCTGTTTCACTGGCATCCCATATGGACACTGGTTCATATCCCAGTTGCTCTGCTTCTGATCCAGCTCCCTGCTAAGCTGCCTGGAAAAGCAGCAGAAGATGGCCCAAGTGCTTGGGCCCCTGCACTTACATAGGAGACATGGAAGAAGCTCATGGCTTTGGCTCAGCCCAGACTGAGCCGTTGCAGCCATTTGGAGAGTGAACCAGCAGATGGAGGCTATCTTTTTGTCTGTCTGTCTCTTTCTCTCTTTCCCCCTCTCTCTGTAACTCTGTCTTCCAAATAAATATTTTAAAAACAAATGAGAGAAACAGAAACTTACATGTATACTGAAATGTGCTTTGGAGAAATGTGGCTACTGATGAATAATGATTCCATATTTTTATCATTGACATTTCTTAAGTTTAGAAATCAGTAGAAAGTATTATGCATTCTCCATGATTTGAAATGTAGGGGGGAGCAGCGCTGTGGTGTAGCAGGTTAAACTGCCGCCTGCCATGCTGGCACCCCATACGGGTACCGGTTAGAGTCCCAGCTGCTCCATTTCCGATCCAGTTCGCTGCTATGGCCTGGGAAAGCAGTAGAGGATGGCCCAAGTCCTTGGGCCTCTGCACCTGTGTGAGAGACTGTGAACGAAGCTCCTGGCTTCAGATCGACGCAGCTCTGGCTGTTGCGGCCATCTGGGGAGTGACAGCAGATGGATGATCTCTCTCTCTCTCTCTCTCTCTCTCTCTCTCTGCCTCTGCTTCTCTGTGTAACTCTGACTTTCAGATAAATAAACAAATAAATCTTTAAAAAAAAAATGTAAGGGGACAATCAGTATAGTGTTTATTTTATTTGCAAATAGGCACATTGCCTTGGTCTAGCCAATACAAGCATTGCAATACTTTGAGGGCTTTCATCAAGAGTTTCTGACATACTTCTCTAGGAAATAATTTCTTGTATTTGTACCACATAGTACTGTCAAATACATTATTCTCACCTCTAGAATTGGTTAAGGTCTTTAAGAGAACTCCACAGGCAAGTGTTTGTATGAAATTCTCCATTGTGCTTTTCCTATGTTAGGAGCTGAGTTTGGGCTTCTTCCTGGTGATTATATCTGAGAGGATAGTCTGTTTTTGCAAATATGGTCTAAAGTCACCTTCCTTTACCTGTAGCTCCAGCAGTCTTCCTATGTGTCTATAGCAAGCAACTCGAACTTCACTGGCACATCCGGTGTCCAGACCCAGGCAAGGCTCCCGTTCAACGGGTGAGTATTTTGAAAATATCTAAGTGAAGTTGTTGAATCGGCTTACATGCAGACTTAAATAATCAGCTTTCAGTGCCCTGTGGCAGATTCGTCAGCTGTACCACATTTTTATTGTTCATTCTGAGTAGTGTTTTACCATGAGAATGCTAACTGTTTGTAAATCGTTATGTTAGGTCCTTGGGTTTTTGTTGCTGTTGTTTGTTAATCTGCTAATTGCTGCCTTAGCAATACCAGTTTAGACGCAGTGCTTAGTTAATTACATGGCACCAGGCCATACCCCACCTCCAGTTTCTCTGTGTACCTCTTTACCTTAACTACTTCTTATAATTGAACCCTGAGAGTTTTAAGGAAGCTTGAACTTTTTTCTCAGAAGGAAGAGTGTTATGCCCAGTTCAGTTGTCCCCAAAGACCACCAAGGAGCTGATACCGCTGTAAAGCACATGAGAGTTTTATTGCAGGTCCGGGCCTGGTCTCTCAATCAACACCGACGCAGCGGGTCTGAATTGAGAGCCCCGACCCTTCAGTTAACAGGGTTTTTATAGGGTTTTCAGAGACATTCTACACATCATGGTACCATTTAGCAAATCATCTCATCCCGCGGGACATTCAAAGGACATCTCCTAGAACTGATTAGTGCATCCAGTGGCGGGAACGGACCTACTAAAGGTGGTTGGATGGCTTTGGGGTTGATGCCTTTTGAATTGATTGGCCGAAGCATAGGGTCCGAGCTGCTGGGGTGTACGTGCTGAACTGCAGGGTCTCAGGAAGCTATCAGTCACCTTATCTGCCCTGAGAAGACACCAGGAACTCTAGGTATTTCTCTGTTATCTGCTAATCGGCTGTTGCTAGGAGAGTTTATCGCAAGGGGAGTTCATTTATTTACTTTTAGGAGCTTCTGGCTTAGGGTTCAGGGCCTGGCCAGGCCCAAGTTACAAGATAGAAGCCTAATTTAAAATAGTTACACCTTGATCCAGGCTCAGGTCTCACAGGAGTATGTGGAGTGTTCTTTGTCACCTATTGATAACTTACCCCTTTGTTTTTTTAAAGCTATTCCAGATCTTGGTTCTTCACCTCTTTTCATGTTACAACTTGCCTTTGAACTTAGTGGAAATGAAATAACATGGCAAATTTTTATTAGAGATGAATGTGTGTCACAGATTTATTTTAGGAGAATTTACAGGTTAGAGACTTTTCAATTTTAAGTAGATACTTTAATTGATGAAAACGTGTGTCTTTGTTCTGTTCTGTACAGCATAATCCCATCAGAGTCTGCAAGTCGGCCCAGAAAACCCTGTAATTGTACAAAATCCCTGTGCTTGAAATTGTAAGTGTTTGCTCATTTGATATAACTGGAAGTACTCTTAAAAATAAATGAGAGCTAACTAAAACTTCTTAGCAAACTGATTTCCTAAGCCTAAGTCATTTAAGTGAACATCCAAGTGAGTGCTGGAGCTCAGAAGGTGGTGGAAAAATATCCTGTCATTCGGAAAAAAGTCTTAGAGTCTTCACATGAGCTGCTGGTGTGGGGATCGGGGACACAGGAGCGTGAGACAGATGACATGTCTGTTCTTAATAATAAGTCTGAGTTTATCTCTGGCCTTTGTATCCAGAATCCCAGGTGAGGGTAATTTTTGGTTTTGTTTAATTTACAAAGCTAGGAACTGGAAATTAACACAGTGGATGGGGCGGGCCCAACCTTTGCAGCCATCACCGCTGCCTCCTAAGGTGTGCGTGAGCAGAGCGAGTCAGAGCAGAGCTGGGCGTTGACTCCAGGATGCTGATGGGACATGGACGCCCTAACCCTGTCCTAATGCCCAAGATAAATGCTCCCCCATGGGGAGTTTGGAAAGGCTTTGGATGATTCATTTGCTTATTTTCACTGAACTAAAGGATCAGCTATGAAACAGTTGTTCTCACAGGGGCCTAGGGTCCAGAGAAGAACTACTCAGCTCAAGGGAGCAGGTCCGTAACCCAGATGTTTCTTTCTTCAGGATTTTGGAATAACTTACTTTGGGACCACAGAAAATCACACAGCTCTTATGGTGACAACTATTATTAGTTGGATTCAGTTTCTAGGCCAACATTCTAGTTGGTGACTTAAATTTTAAGCCTTACTATGTCATTGACAATATGTATTAACACTGTAACTAGGTGGACCTGACTATAGCTTATAAATGTTTTACCACATACATACTATGTCTATAAAATACATGCATTATATATGCATACACATGTCATCAGGTAATTACTAGTTTTGTTTAATGACTGTTAACCTTATACTGATTTTCACCTTTCAGATATTGTGATTGCTTTGCAAATGGTGAATTTTGCAACAACTGCAATTGTACCAATTGTTATAATAATTTGGAACATGAAAATGAAAGACAAAAAGCAATAAAGGTGATTTTTTTTATTTCATCTAAAAGGAATCTCCAGTTTCACCTGTTTTTTGAAGAATGCAATTGTTTTATAAGGAAAAATATTAATTCCCTTTGTAATGTTTAAATGTAATATTCTGTGCTTCAAGTTCAGTTGCTATTTGATCTGTTTTGATAGGCATGCCTGGACAGAAATCCAGAAGCCTTCAAGCCTAAGATTGGGAAAGGAAAGGAGGGAGAATCAGATCGACGTCATAGCAAAGGATGTAATTGCAAGAGATCAGGATGTCTTAAAAACTACTGTGAATGCTATGAGGTGAGATGCTGGCTGGGGAAAAAGATCTAACAATCTTTTGAAAGCTGTTTTATAAAGACATACAACAGTCTGCTTGCAAATTAGAAAGTCTTCTTGCTCCTACAGTCTGAACATGTGCCCACTTGGCCTAGGGGTCCTTGCATGAGGAAGGTCTCCTAGCTTCCCAGGCAGGGCTGCAGAGGTCCCATGGCTTGGGACCAGTTGGTTACCAGTTCAGAACTTCTTGGTCATTATACCTGGCAAGTTGCAAATCAAAGCACTGGTATATTGATTTTCAATAAAAGTATTAACTTCAAAGTGGATTGGACCCTGCAACATTGGTCCTCAGCTGAGGGCGAGTGTTCCCTACTGCTCTGCACAGACTTCTAGGAGGTACTTGCATACATGCTAGCCTCCATTCCATAGGGTAGTGCTAAAACTAACAGTTATCTTAAACCAAAAGGCCAGGAGTGCCTCCTTAAAGAATACTGTTCTGGGGCTGGCACTGTGGCGTAGCGGGTAAGGCCACTGCCTGCAGTGCCGGCATCCTATATGGGCACCAGTTCGAGTCCCAGCTGCTCCACTTCCAATCCAGCTCTCTGCTATGGCCTGGGAAAGCAGTGGAGGATGGCCTAAGTCCTTGGGCCCCTGCACCTGCAGAAGCTCCTGGCTCTTGGCTTCGGATTTGCTCAGCTCCAGCCGTTGCTGCCAATTGGGGAGTGAACCAGCAGATGGAAGACTCTCTCTCTCTCTCTCTCTCTCTCTCTCCTCTCTTTCTTTCTCTCTTTCTCTGCCTCTCCTCTCTCTGTGTAACTCTGACCTTCAAATAAAAATAAATAAATCTTTTTTTTAAAAAATACTATTCTGTGGGAAGTTAAACTAAATAGTCTTAAGCTTGTTTTGTGAGCAAAACAATAGGCAAAGATAAGTACAGAATATTGGTTCATTGGTTACTGGTCACTGCGAGGTGATTGCATCCACTTCCCTAGTTTAGTGTCCCGCACAGCTAACTGGTTTTTTTTTTATGGGCCAGGCATCTTTTCTGGAAGAGATGAACTCTGCTTTGAGAGGCCAGTGTTACAGCACAGTGGGATAAGCCACTGCTTGTGATGCTGGCATCCCTTCTGAGCACCAGTTCAAGTCTCTGCTGCTCTAATTCCGGTCCAGCTCACTGCTAAGGTGCCTGGGAAGGCAACAGATGATGACCCAAATACTGGGGCCCCCGCCCCCAACATGGGCAGCCCAGGTGGAGTTCCTGACTCCTGGCTTTAGCCTGGCCCAGCCCTGGCTATTGGGACCATTTGCAGAGTGAATTAGCAGATGGAAGACCTCTGGCTCTGGCTCTGGCTCTTGTCCTTCCTCCTTCTCTTGGTTGCTCTGCCTTTCAAATAAATAAATATTTTTAAAGTGGGGCTGGTGGGGCTGGTGTGTGGCACCAGGTTAAAGCCCTAGCTTCAGCACTGGCATCCCCTGCTGGCACCGATTCATGTCCCAGCTGCTCCACTTCTGATCCAGCTCCCTGCTAATGCACCTGGGAAAGCAGCAGGGGATGGCCCAAGTCCTTGGGCCCCTGCACCCACATGGGAGACCCAGAAGAAACTCCTGGCTCCTGGCTTCCGATCGGTCAAGCTCTGGCCGTTGCAACCATTTGGGGGGAGTGAGCTAGCGGATGGAAGACCTCTCTTTCTCTCTTTCTACTTCTCTCTGTAACTCTGTCTTTCAAATAAATAAAATAATAATAATAATAATGGGGCTGGCATTGTGGTGTAGCAGGTACAGCCATTGCCTGCGTTGCTGACATCCCATTTGGATGCTGGTTCATGTCCTTCTAAGATCCTGGGAAAGCAGAGGAAGGTGGCCAAGTGCTTGGGCCTCTTGTGGGAGACCCAAAGAAGCTCCTGGCTCCTGTCTTCAGCCTGGCCCAGACCCAGCCCGTTGCAACCATCCAGAGAATGAACTAGTGGATAGAAAATCTCTCCCTCTCCCTCTCTCTCTCCCTTTCTCTCTCTCCCCCCTCCTCCTCTCTTTCTGTAACTCTTTCAAATAAATAAACAAATCTTACAAAAAAATGAAAAACTCAACTTTAACAGATGCTGTGTAAATCATCCCCTTCATGTTTCAGAAAATGTGCTGTTTGATTTTGCATTTTTATTTGCAAAGCTTAATGCCTGATATAAACCTTAGGTTACCATAACTGGCTTCTTGGTACACTGCAAACTCTACTGACAGTCTTCTGAGTTGAGTCATTCCCACAGCTGGCTCCTCTCATCTTATTATATTTTCATTCTTGTGAATTTATTTCTTCGTGGGAGGCTTTTTTTTTCCTATAGTTTTGGCAAAAAAGCCTAGGCTTGCACTTGGAAAGTCAGTCCACCAGTGACTGCATGCTCCCTTGGTCGGGTTTCCCTGCTTCAGGAGCACGTCATGTGGTTTCACACCCTCTCCCCAAATAGCACGTGTCGTGCTAAAGGTTTCGTGTGCTGTATTTTCTGTGTTATGAATTCTTCTCTAATATATCTATGTAAAAGGTCAACTATTATACTTCAGAAGTAAAATAATATAGTAGAATAACATCTTGTTAACTCTATCATTAATAGGAATGAAATTTCTATAAAGTCAGGATTATTTTTGAAAGTCTTAAAAATAACATCTCAGAAGTCCAGCAGTCCAGTTCTCATCCACTGTTGGAATGTTTTGACTCTTTCTTCCGTTTGGATACTTGATCAATGTTGGCTCGTGTTTATAGACCATACCATACAAAGGTTGTCATGAATGTATATAAGAATTAACATAACATATAAGCAATTCTTTTGGTAAGCTCTCAAATCCACAAAAAGGAAAAAATGGAAATTGATAAAAAGCTGAGTGAGAAAGTCAAAACCGCCCCTTCATATATATGGCATTGAACAATCAGTGGCATGTGGGCATATGAAATTCAAACATATGAACTAATCATTGAATTGGTCAACAAATTTGTGAATTAATAGAAGTAGAAAAGGTAGTGTTCAAAAAGAAAAACTTGCCCATATCTATTCTAGTGGAAATTGTGTCATAGAGGGATACAATGTCTAGAAGTAATTGGTCATTCCAAAAGTCATGACTCAAAAAGTGGAGAAACTTGAAATATATACAAAACTATGAATAGCAGTGGCTAAGTGGCTCACAAAGATTTAGCTGCAATATCTGATAGCTTGTATCCAGTTATTGTGGTTTTTTGTTGTTGTTTTTTGACAGGCAGAGTTAGACAGAGAGAGAGAGACAGAGAGAAAGGTCTTCCTTCCATTGGTTCACCCCCAAAATGGCCACCATGGCTGGCGCACTGCACCGATCCAAAGCCAGGAGCTGGGTACTTCCTCCTGGTCTCCCATGCAGGTGCAGGGCCCAAGGACCTGGGCGATCCTCCACTGCCTTCCCAGGCCACAGCAGAGAGCTGGACTGGAAGAGGAACAACCAGACAGAACTGGCGCCCCAACTGGGACTAGAACCCCGGAGTGCTGGCACTGCAGGCAGAGGATTAGCCTAGTGAGCCACGGCACCGGCCCAGTTACTGTTATTTTGACACCTGGGTCTTCAGTTGAGTTGTGTTTTTGGTCTGGTTGGTTTTCAACTGACTACACATTCATGTTCTTTTCACATGCCTTCAGCTTTGTTGATTGGATAGGTGGCTGTCACATTATTTAAATGGTTGTGTCTGTCTCTCTTTTGGTAATATTTATTTATTATTATTTGCAAGGCAGAATAATGTGGGGAGAGAGAGAAGACAGGAAGAGATGGCGGTCCATCTTTCATCATTCCCCAAATGCCTGCAATAGCCATGTCTGGCCAGGCCAAAGTCAGGAGCCAAGAACACCATCCAGGTGTCCCACATGCATGGCGGGGACCCAAACACTTGGGCCATCTTCTGCTGCCTTCCCAGGAGCTTTAACAAGAAGCTGGCTCAGAAGCAGAGCATCAGGACTCAAAGAGCACACCGGTGTTGGATGCTGGTGTCATAAGCAGCAGCTTAACCCATTATGCCTCGTCACTGACCCCTGTATCTTTCCTTGTGACCTTTTTCCCCTCTGGGTTTCTTTGTCCTTTATGCTTCAGGAAAAGTTGTATTAGCAAAGCTCAGTGGATGCCTTGTCATCATAACTTCTCCCTCCTGAGCTCCTGGTAGACATTATGAGTATGGTTCTTATGGTTTTTGAAACAATCCAGGGGTTGGCACTGTAGTGTAGTGGTTCAAGTGTAGCGGCTGGCTCCACTTCTGATCCAGCTCTCTGCTGTGGCCTGAGAGAGCAGAAGATGACCCAAGTCCTTGGGCCCCTGCACTGACGTGGGAGAATTGGAAGAGGTTCCAGGCTCCTGGTGTAACTCTGCCTTTCAAATACATAAATCTTAAACAAACAAACAAACAAACAAACACAGAAAACGTAACCCAATTGAGTGTGATTAGTATGTCTCTTCCACCCTGAGATGAGAAAGTTTCTGTCTTCAGCAGAAGGTGCTTATTAAAAGTTGCTTTAGTTAGATTCCTAGCCTGGCTCATGGTAACCCAGTTAACTCAAGTGAATATCCATTTATTCCCTTGGTAAATGGATTTTATGGTGTATTATTAAAAAGGAACAGAGTAACTTTGCTCATAATGTAGTACTTTCCTGTTGCTAGGCAGTACAGAGAGCACGGACAGTCATTTTGTTAATTTAAATTGATTTGAACTCACTGAAGGAAATGCAGCTGATGAGAGATACTCACATTCACTGTGGGTCAGGGAAATGTAGGTTAGTCTGATTGGAAATATTATCAAGAGCTGTAATAGCCATTGTGGGAGGGATGTAGGAAAGGCTTCCTTTTATCCAATGCTAATGAGAAGTGAGGTGTCACAGCCTGTGGAAAAAGCAACCTAGCCGCATTTCTTAAAATTAGAATACATATACCTTTGGGTGAGTGAATCTAATTCTAGAAATCTTGCTTGGAGAAATAAAAACATAAATCATTCTATACCTTGTTTATGGTAGGTGCCCAAGAACTGGAAACAAATACCCATCGATCAGGCAATCAGTGCCCAATGAAATGTGGCACATCTTCCAGGCCTTGATACCCAAGCATCAGATAGAATGAATTCAGGCCCTGAAAAACGATTTGGAGGGAAAGATTTCCAAGAATTGTACTGTAAGAAAAGCAAGATTCAGAAAAGTTGGCATGTGATTTTGTGAAACTAACTAAAACAATGAAGAGAATTCTCTGTTAGTGTATGTGTAGACAGTCTATGTATGAATATACTTCCATTTTATGTATTTTTACATGGAAGGAAAGACTGCTTTAATGTGAATTTGGGGAGTCTGGGGAGAGAATTCTAGAAGGAAAGTAACCATAATCAAAATAGCATGTATGAAATGCCTTTAATAGGAAGTTATGTATATATTTATGTAATTGGGAGGGTCACCAATATATTAATGTTGATTTGATCGAGGTGGTTGGATTTTGATACTTTAATACTATATCAATCATATTCTTTATGAAATACACGTTATTCATACCAGGAAGAAAAATCTAATTCCTGGGGGGGAGAAGTTCACATGGGAGAACTCAAGCATAAACACTGTTCAGCCGACCCTCCACTTCAGAGAGGTTGACCTCTCCGTATGCCCGTATGCATAGTCAGCCCATTTAGTTTGTCAGTCAGAGCTACTTCCATCGAATCTTATGCCAGTTGACCAGATACTGCTATTTTTGAGATTACTTCAAAAAGAATAATTTTACTGTAGAATACACTTACCTTCCAGTTTTCTATGTGAACTTTTGAAATACTCTGAAGCTGTTCATTTGATTGTGAAATCTACTTGCAGCAACTTTTTTATTTGCTTATGGAAACTTTATTTTATAAATCTTCTAGGCAAAAATAATGTGTTCCTCAATATGCAAATGTATTGGCTGTAAGAATTTTGAAGAAAGCCCGGAAAGAAAGACACTGATGCACTTGGCGGATGCGGCTGAAGTCCGGGTGCAGCAGCAAACGGCAGCGAAGACCAAGTTGTCCTCCCAGATTTCGGACTTGCTCACTAGGCCAGCACCGACTTTGAACAGTGGCGGAGGGAAGTAAGTCTAAGTCAATATTTGTCTCTCTCATAGGATCTCTCAAATATTCAGTTTGGGAAAAGTTTCCTTTTTTGGACAAATTTGAGTTCATATTTTTGGTTGTTGTAAACTTGTGGTTTGCATTTTCTTTCCACTGTTAGTTACTTGTCAGGGAATTTAAAGGTAACAGAAAAACCACTGTCAGACTGTGTAATTCTGAAATGCATAGTAATGCTTTCGTTTGTCGTGCTTAATTTAATTGGATTTCTCCCTACTAAGATGAAGAACTTTCTAGGGTGATGGAGATTGTGGATTTAAAAGGCTTACATAGCCTTGGCAACTCGTGTCAAGAGCCTTAGGTGATTACTGACATCATACATACGTATTAATTGTTAAATTAACAACAGTGGTCACTGTGCACTTATTTCCATGCAGGACTTTTGTACTCAATGAGTTGTGTTATGAGAATTAATTGTAAAACTTGTTCTCAGTTGTGTGTGTGTGTATGTGTGTGTGTTTGTGCACATTGTTGAAATCTTTACTTAGTATAGAGTTGGTCTTCTGTGTATAAAGTTAATTAAAAATGAATCTTAATGGAAAATGGGACTGGGAATGCAAGAGGGAGGAGGAGCTGGGGTGAGAGAGCAGGTATGGTGGGAAGAATCACTATATTCCTAAAGTTTTACTTAGGAAATTCATGCTCATTAAATAAAAGATTTCTTTGGTGGTGGGGGGGGGGGGGGACCGTCCCGGGGTCAGTGTTTTAGCACAGTAGGCTAAACCACTGCCAATGTCATCGGCATCCTATGTGGGAGTGCTGGTCTCAGTCCTATCCAGCTTCCTACTAATGTGCCTGGAGAGGCTGCAGAGGATGGCCCAAGTCCTTGGGCCCCAGCCACTCATGTGGGAGACACAGATAGAGTTCCTGGCTGCCGGCTTTGGTCTGTCCCAGACCTGGCTGTTGCCAAGCTGTTATGCTCATTTGGTGAGTAAACCAGCAGATGGAAGAGTCTCTCTCTCTCTCTCTCTCTCTCTCTCTCTTCTTCTCTCTCTCCTTCTCTCTCTCCCTGCTTCTCCCCCTCTCTCCTTCTGTTGCTTAGCCTTTCAAATCAACATGCACATCTGTAGAGAAATCCATAAGAAAACCTAGTTTGTTTTTTTTCTAAAGATTTTATTTACATATTTGAGAGGTAGAGTTACAGACAGTGAGAGGGAGAGATAGAAAGGTCTCCCATCTGCTGGTTCACTCCCCAGATGGCCGCAAAGGCTGGAGCTGGGCCGATCCGAAGCCAGGAGCCAGGAGCTTCTTTCGGGTCTCCCACGCTGGTACAGGAGCCCAAGGACTTGGGCCAGCTTCTTCTGCTTTCCCAGGCCAAAGCTGAGAGCTAGACTGGAGAGGAGCAGCCAGGACTAGAATTGGCACACATGGGATGCTGGCACCGCAGGTGGAGGCTTAACCTACTGTGCCACAGTGCGGCCCCCAAGTAAGCCATCTTTTTAATAGCTGATGGCATAATGGTTCACATTTTTGCATTTTCTTACCTTCTCTTGCCTTTTCTGGTTCTTGGAGTACTTTCCCTAGTAGTTGGACCACCCAGCACTGTATTATATCATAGTCCTTTATTTTCTTTTTCTCTAGACTGCTGAGCTCTGGAGTAAAAAAGCTTGACCTTTAAATATATTTATTTCCATTTTATTTGAAAGGCAGAGAGAAACAGAGACCTAGAGAGACCTGTGTAACCCTTGAAGTCAGGCAGACCTGAGTTTCATACTGTCTTTGCCTCTAGTAGTTTGTGAGTTAAACACTTCATCTTCCTGGGCCTCAGTTTTCTTATTTTTAAAATAGCCGCTTCAAGACCACCACTGTGGCTTAGTGCATACAGCCTGCAGCACCGGCATCCCATATGAGTGCTGGTTTGAGTCCCAGCTGTTCCATTTCTGATCCAGTTCCCTGTTAATGCACCTGGGGAAGCAGTGGAGGGTGGCCCAAGTGCTTGGGCCCCTATACCCAAATGGGAGACCCGGACAAAGCTCCTGGCTCATGGCTTCAGATCTGCCCGGCTGTGATCATTGCATGCCATTTGAGGAGTGAATCATTGGATAGAAGACTCTCTCTCTCTCTTTCGAATAAATAAACAAATCTTAAAAAAAAAAAAAAAAAAAAGCCCTTTCCTGGTGATCATGAGAACATGGGAAATAAATCATTTCTGTTCCCAGTATTGTCAGCCTGACGCAACATAGTTTCTAATTTGGATTTGGATCCATATTAGAAAAAAATTTAGTGGTTAATTAAGGCTTTTGTGGGGGTTAGAAAATGTTTCAGATAGTATTTCTAATGATCTCTTACAACTTAATATCAGCAAGTGGTGCTCTATTGAATAAAGTGGAAAAGGGTGGATACGTCAGTTAGGTGAAATCCTTTTTGGTCTTTAATAATCCTTTAGATTATTAAATCTCACCTCCATGTGGAGATTATAGATATAGCTACAGTAAAAATATAAAAAATATTGAAAGTTTAAAAATTGTTAATAAAAATACTTACAATTAATGTTTCAACTTGGGGAAGATGTTCATGATATATTGTGAGAACTCAAAATTATTTGGGATAAGCAAAAGTGTGTAAAAACTAAGTATTCTAGTAGGTTCAGCTTTTCTTTTGAATGACAAAACCCTTGAATTATTGTTTTTTATAGCATGTCATTATCTTTTTTTTAAAGATTTATTTATTTATTTGAAAGACAGAGTTACAGGGAGGCAAAGGCAGAGAGAGAGACAGAGAGAGGTCTTCCATCTGCTGGTTCACTCCCCAAATGGCTGCAACGGCCAGAGTTCAGCTGATCAGGAGCCAGGAGCTTCTTCTGGGTCTTCCATGTGGGTGCAGGGGCCTAAAGACTTGGGCCATCTTCTACTGCTTTCCTAGGTGCATTAGCAGAGAGCTGGATCGGAAGTGGAGCAGCCAGAACTTAAACCAACGCCTATATAGAATGCCAGTGATGCAGGTCGGGGCTTTAATCTGCTGCACCACAGCACTGGCCCCAACTTATTTTTCTTTCCTTTTACTTTTCTATAGTTTCCAAATGATTTATTATAATCATTTTTATTATGCAGCAATAATAATTATGCAATGATATAGTATTAACATTGTTATAAAATGAATTACAGATGTTACAATGTTTTCTAATTTAAAGTGCTGCTTTGCATGTTAAAGATTTCCCTACAGCTGTACGGTAGCCTGAATCCTCAGTCACCCTCTCCTTATAATGGCCTGCATTCCAGGCTGCCTTTATTTAGCATTGAGCTTACTTCTGTCAGTGATTGCTCACACACAGGTTCTTGAGGTGGTGGTTAGGTTAGTTTTCCTGATTTAACCTCTTTCAGGCTTTAAGGCTTGTCCTGGCTCCAGTATAGCCAACCAGCCCTTTTCTGTTTGTTTGTTTGTTTGTTTGTTGTGACAGGCAGAGTGGACAGTGAGAGAGAGAGAGACAAAGGTCTTCCTTTGCCGTTGGTTCACCCTCCAATGGCCGCTGCAGCCAGAGCACTGCGCTGATCCGATGGCAGGAGCCAGGTGCTTCTCCTGGTCTCCCATGGGGTGCAGGGCCCAAGCACTTGGGCCATCCTCCACTGCACTCCCTGGCCACAGCAGAGAGCTGGCCTGGAAGAGGGGCAACCGGGACAGAATCTGGCACCCCAACCGGGACTAGAACCCAGTGTGCCGGCGCCACAGGCAGAGGATTAGCCTGTTGAGCCACAGCGCTGGCCTTCTGTTTAATTTTTTATAAACAACATGATGGGGGCTGGTGCTGTGGTGTAGCAGGTAAAGCATCCTGCAGTGCCAGCATACCATATGGGACTGGATCAAGTCCCAGCTGCTCCACTTCCTATCCAGCTCTCTGCTATGGCCAGGGAAAGTAGCAGAAGATGGCCCCAGACCTTGGGCCCTTGCACCCTCGTGGGAGACACAGAGGAAGCTCCTGGCTCCTGGCTTTGGATCGGCACAGCTATGGCAATTGTGGCCAATTAGGTAGTAAACCAGTTGATGGAAGACCTCTCTCTCTGTCTCTGCCTCTCCTTCTCTCTCGGTGTAACTTTCTTTTTTCCCTTTTTTCTTTCTTTTAGAAAACTTTTATTTAATAAATATAAATTTCCAAAGTACAACTTTTGGAGTATAGCGGTTTTCCCCCCATTACCACCCATCTCCTACTCCCTATCCCATCCCATTCTTCATTAAGATTCATTTTTAATTATCTTTATATAGAGAGGATCTCTGATTTTCAAGTAAATAATTAAATCTTAAAAAAAAAATGAGGGGTTTTGTTTGTTTGTTTTCAGTGTTGTGGGAGATAGGCTTCCAGGATCCAATATTAATTATTAATTCAGCAAATATTCATGGCCTGGCTCTATTCTAGGCCCTGGGGAAACAGTGAATAACACAACATTCAACAAAGCCTGCACCCATGAAGTTAACTTCATGGGAGGATTTTAGTTATAGAAATTTTAGTCTACCCTTAGAATTACATCTTTTAGTTAAAAGTAACCTTGTCTAGGTAATAAGTCATAAATGTTCCATTTCCTCTACAATATCCTTGAAATATGCTTAGTAATAAAGTCAGATCCACCTTTGAAAATGCTCGGGCTCCTTGTGCAAATTATGACGCCCACTGTGCAGGTGTCACAAGATTTTGAGATGAAAGAAGACTGTTGCCCACTTTTGTTGTTACTCAGCACCGTCATCAACTATTTCTCTCTTTCTCTCTCTCAAAAATCTTTTCAGGTTGCCGTTTACATTTGTAACTAAGGAAGTAGCTGAAGCCACGTGTAATTGCCTTCTCGCCCAGGCCGAGCAGGCAGACAAGAAGGGAAAATCAAAGGCCGCAGCGGAACGCATGATACTTGAGGAATTCGGACGATGCTTGATGAGCGTCATCAACTCCGCAGGAAAAGCAAAGAGTGACCCTTGTGCCATGAACTGCTAACTCCTGCGCAGAAGCCTGCTACACGGGACTGCACAGCAAACGGAGGGTGCAGGGACACTTGATTGTCTGGAAGATAGTTTAGCAATTACTGTATTTTAATTCAGTCCTTGTTTTAAGAGACCTGAACTTATAATATTGAAAGAGAGGAAATTTTAATGAGGAAATTAGTACATTTTAAATCTTAGTTAAATCTGCTTATGCCCCTTCTAAATTGAATTTTTCTCTGTTGTATTATAGAGTTTTAACTTGCTTGGGTTTCCTAAGAATTAGATGTTCTATCCTTCTGATTCTATTGACAAAGAACATTTATAAATTACTATAATATAATTTATAATATATGGCGTTGTATGACTTTGTTCAGTAGAAAAAGCCAAAGCAGCATTGGCATTACCCAGTCATTCTTTGGTACTAGATCCACAGTGCATACAGATGGACTGTCTACGTAAATTCTTGTTGTCACTTTGAGACTCTCGGAAGGGGAAGCAGTCCCCAGGCACACTTTTAAAATAAAGGTTATTTTTTTTAAATATATAAAACATTAAGGAACAGTAAATAATTCTCAGAGAATGGGCATTGTGTTTCTAGATAAATACTGTAGGATGTCTCCATTTTCTTTCAAAGAGGTGGTATATTTTTGAAATGATAATAAATTGTCTGAGTGATTACTGGGTACTATTAAAATGAAAGGTGCTTGTTAATGTAAGTAGACAGATTCTTTTTACATAGTATAACAGAACCTCACATCATTATCAAGTATAGAATTTGGCTCAGATGGAGAAATAAAGAATATTGAATGTGTAAGGGATGAATTTAGGGAAGAGTTTTTCACCTACACAGACCTCTTTGTAGACAAGTTAAGCGGTTTCAGACCCCTGCCTGACTCGTAGCTGACTTCCCGAAACAGCCTCCTGATAAAGCTTTCAAAATCGTAGGGAAATTCCCTCTGGAAGGACGTTAAGTTATGGCATCATTGTTAGCCAGTGGTTCAGTACACTGAAGGCGTGTGTTCATAGAATCACCAGTATAACCTAAATCAGTTTCAGAAATTCAAAAACTATGAATTGAGGAGCCTGTTGTAATAGGACTCTTGATTTTATTACAAGAAAACAGATGTTGGACTTCAGGCATTTCCTTCGGTACCTTACTCCTCAGTAACTGTTAGTGTGTGATTATGACACTTCTACAAGGACTCTACAGGTGGATGTATTGTGTATATATGTTCCTGTGAACATGCAAGATATAGGCAGTAGACATAAGTAATCCAAAAGAGGACTCCGTTAATTCATTAAAATATCTTCCTTTTGAAATTTGGATTTATAAGATTATAGTGCAGTAACTCTAAGTGTAGATAGTGCAGACATTCTTAGCACCTCACTCTAGTCTGTTTAATTAAAATTTGTATAAATGTAAATTAGTGTAAGAGAATAAAGTAATATCTAATCAAGTTATTTTTCAAAAGATTGCAATAAGTTTTTGGTCTAAACTTAAACTTGTTCATTTTGTACATACTCTGTGTTAATTCTAATTGCTCTGTTGTGATGTGTATTTATATACAGTGTGCAGAAAGTGTTTGTGGAATTTCAATTCCAGTTGTAGATTATGTATGATGGCATTGCTTGAGAATGTTTTGCTTGTAAAAATTTGAAGGTGCAATCAAATGCTACTAGTTTTTCTGATTTTTAAGAAGAAGCTATCTTAAGTATTAAGCCTTTTTTCCTTCCTGGGTAGTACTTACTAAATGACTTTTTGTATTTAGGCATTTGCATCAAATTGCTGAACAAGATTAATAGCCACATTAACTCAATTTTAAAAGACTTTTTGGGGAGGGTTGGGTATATAATTTTTTAGCTCTATTTACACCCCAAAGTAGAAAAATTAAATTTATATTTACTAGAGCTATTCAAAGAATACACTTTTCTATATTGTAAAAAACAGGACAGTGAAGAAAAATCATACAGAAAAATAAACATTTATACTATTCTGTAAAAAAAGAGGTTTTGCATTTTTTCTTCAGTTTAAATACACCACATTTAACCACATGCAAGAACCCTTTCATATTATCTAATTCTCAAGTAAATTTGACATTACTTTTGAAAACAACTGAAATTTTCTTATTTTGCCTGATTAAGTTGCTTTGAAATGAGAGTATATATTTTTTCCACTTTACATGCAGAAACTCCATCCACTTTCTTGTGTTACAAAGACTGCCTTTCTTTATTCCCTCCTCTCTGAAGAAGTAAAAGCAGCCTATGGATGTCACCTCTGCGCTCTGGGAAATCGAACCTTAGCAGTAACAGCGGTGCAGTGATCTGGGGAGGGCAGGGGCATACTGTTTTGGCTTCCAATCTTATGTAAAATGCAAAAAAAATACCATTAGAAAATGTTTCTATTTCTATTACTCTGTAACATAAATAGTTAAGAAAATGATGACCTGTTATGTAATTAGAGCTTCAAACCAGGTCCTCAGCGCTACCTTAACAACTTCATATTGGAATTCCAGAGCAGCCAATCAAAGCGGGAGAAGCCAATTCGCCAACTTCTGTACTATTGGAGTCATTTTCTATTATGTAAGTTATTTAAGGCGTGTGTGTGTGTGTGTGTGTGTGTGTTCATCATACAT
Organism: Sylvilagus floridanus; assembly: GCA_949820135.1. Classification (NCBI taxonomy): domain Eukaryota; kingdom Metazoa; phylum Chordata; class Mammalia; order Lagomorpha; family Leporidae; genus Sylvilagus; species Sylvilagus floridanus. The sequence continues at coordinate 89,385,350 of OX463238.1, forward strand.
GTCTTATCATCTGTAGAGCAAGATGTAGCTCTATTTGATCCAATTATGTTATGAGGAAAACTATACAGGGTTTTTTTTTAATTAAAACTTTCCTAAATGGTAAATTTTGTGGGAGCATTTAAGCCATTCTTAGATTCTGTTCAGAAACAGTAAGTGTATTTATAGTAATGTTTGTTGTAAGATCACAAGGATATTAATGGAACTAATTTATTATACTACCAAATGGAATCTGGCAGTATATAAAAAAATACATCATGATTGAATGGACTTTATCAGAGGAATAAAAGTTGGCCCAACATTCAAATAAGCCAGTGTTATTCACTGTATTAACATACAAAAGAAGAAATACTGAGTGATCATTTCAAAAGTTACAGAAAATGACTTTGCAAATGTATGAGAAACTGCTGAGCAGTATGCTTTAGAAGAATCATGTGGATGACGTCTCAAAAAGTTTCCCTCAAAAGGTGCATAGAAATTTCAACACCCATTTATGATTAAAAAACAATTCTTCAAACTAAAATATTTATATACCTGAGAACATTTATAAAAACGAGCCTACAGTTTACATACTAATGGTGAAGACAGAATGTTTTCCCTCTAAGACTGGGAACAATGCACTTCTATCCAGCACTGTGTCTGAGGTTACTGTATTGCTTGATACAATCAGGCAGGGAGGAAAAAAGGGCCCAGAGATGGAAATATGATGGAAAAGCCAAAAAAACTAAGAGAAAGCCACTAAAACTAACACGTGAGTTTAGCAAGTCAATTACACTTCTACATAGTAACAGTGAACATTTAGAAACAAATCTTTAAGCAAAAAATTCACAAAAATATTTATGATATCTATATACTTAAAAGTAGAAAACATTGATGAAAAATAATCAAAAAAGACTTAAGAGGGAGACCTCATGCTCATGGATTGGAAGTGATAGCAGTTTCCTCAGGTTGACTTACAGATTCAATATATAACTCCAGTCCAGATTCCAGCAGGACTTTTTATAGGAATTGACAAGTTAATTATAAAACCTGTATGAAAAAGGACAACCATAATAGTCAAGACTTTTTTTATTCAAAGTTTTATTTATTTTATTTGAAAGGCAGATTGACAGTTGCATCTTCCATCCACTGCTCCTCTCTCCCCAAATGCCCGTAACTGCAGGGGTTGGGCCAGGCTGCAGTCAGGACAATGAGCTCCATCCAGGTCTCACGCTTGGGAGGCAGGAACCCAAGTATCTGGGCCACCACCTGCTGCCTCCCAGCTGCATTAGCAGGAAGCGGGATCTGAACTGGAGCCGAGACTTGATTCCAGGCACTCCAGTAGGAAACACAGTCATCAAAAGCAGCAACTCAACTTGCTGTGCCACAGGGCACACCCCTAACCAAAACGCTTGGAAAAAGAACCACGTTGGAGGACACGGCCCTGAATTCAAGACTTAAAGTTAGGATGATCAATACTGTGGTGTTGGTGAAACAGTAGATCGGAGGAATAGAAGACAGCATGCTGAAACAGTTGCACATGCTTGCACACGTGGTCACTTTTTTGACAAGGGCACAAAAGTAGCTCAGTGGGGGAAGGATGTTAGGATATCCATATGTACAAATATGGACCTCAGTTCATAATATACCACCAAGTGGGATGCAAATGGAGCCATCATGACTTAAATGCAATACTTAAAGCTACCAGAGATAGCTAGAAGAAAAATCCCTGAGACCTTGGACTAGGCAAAGATTTCTCATATAAACTAAACAAACTACTTGGACATTTCCCCTGAGAAGAGAAATGGATGACCATAAGTGTATGAATGGGCTCAGCATCGTTATCATTAGGAAAATGCAAATGAAAGCTACAGTGAAATAGCACCATGCACCCATTAGAATGGCTACTTAAGAAAACCACCAACCCAAAAAAAAAACCTAACAATACCAAATGCTGGCAAGGAGGCAGACCGACTGGAAGTGTTACACATTGCTGGTTGAAACGCAAAACGGTGCACTTGCAGGAGGTTTGGGTGGTTTGTTAAAAGTTAAATATAGATTTGCTGTATGACCCATTTTATGTATATAGCATATTTCTACTGATTCATCAGTTGGTGAACACTTTAGTCCCTCTCTCCCCTGCTTTTTGGCTAATTACAATGCCGATGTGAAGCTCATATACAAATTGTGTGCACGTTTCCATTTTTCTGAGTTACATTTCAGAATTCTGGCATCATAGGTAACTTTAACCTTTTGAGGAAAGTAAGCTGTACTATTCTGCATCCTCACTAACAGAGAAAGGTTTCGATTTCCCCAGGTTTCCTCTTTAACATAGCCATCCTCGTAGGAGTGATGTGACATGATTTTGATTTGTACTTCCTTAATGGCTAATGATGCTGAACATATCTTCACGTGCTGTGTGGCATTTATATATCTCCTTTGGAGAAATACCTATTCATATTATTTAATGATTTATAATTATCTATACAATTTATATAAGTATACATATAATTTATATAATTGTTTTAAATTTGAGAGATCTTCTATCCACTGGTTCATCCCCACAATGTCTGCAACAGGTGGGACCAGGCCAGGCTGAAGCAAGGAGGCTGGAACTCAATCCAGGGCTTCCAAATGGGTGGTAGTGACCTAATCACCTCAGCCATCACCTACTGCCTTCCAAGGTGTATGTTAGCAAGAAGCTGGAATCAGAAATGGAGCCAGTGGGCTGGCGCTGTGGTGCAGTAGGTTAATCCTCTGCCTGAGAAGCCGGCATCCCATATGGATGCTGGTTCTAGTCCCAGCTGCTCCTCTTCCAGTCCAGCTCTCTGCTATGGCCTGGAAAAGCAGTAGAAGATGGCCCAAGTCCTAGGGCCCCTGCACCCGCGTAGGAGACTTGGAGGAAGCTCCATGCTCCTGGCTTCGAAATGGTGCAGCTCCGGCCATTGTGGCCATTTGGGGAGTGAACTAGAGGACAGAAGACTTTTCTCTCTGTCTTTCTCACTCACTGTAATGCTACCTCTCAAATAAAATCTTAAAAAAAAAAAAAAATGGAGCCAGGATTCAAACCCAGTCACTGCAGTACTAGCTACACACATTCCCGTGTCTTAACTACTATGCCAAGATGCCCACCCCTTTACCCATTTTAAAATTGGTTGTCTTTTGATTATTGAGTTAAAGTATGCTATAGTTATGTCCTTTATTAAATGATCTGCAAAATTCTCCTTCAAGAAATTGTTTTTCACTTTCATGATGGTATCTCTTTGAAACACAAGTTTCCAGTTCTGATGAGGTCTGATTTTATTTTCCTTTATTGTGAGGGTGACATCTAAGATACCACCAACGAATCCATCTCAGAGTTACCCTATTTTCTTCAGAACTTTCTAGATTCACCTCTTACACGTAGGTCTTTGAGTTCTTGTGAGTGTGGCTACCCAACAGTACCAGTACTAGTTAGAAATTAGGAAGGATACATTTGAATTTTTTTTTTATTTTGAGAGGCAGATAGGGAATCCTCATCTGCTGGTTCACGCCCCAAATACATGTAGTGATGGGCTGAAACAGGAATAAAATCTAAGTCTCTCCCTGGGGTGGCAGGAATCTACTTACTCGAGCCATCATCACTGCTGCCTCCCAGGGTCTGAGTTGGCAGGAAGCTGACATTAGGAATCAGAGCCAGGGATGGAAACCAAGCACTCTCATGTGGGAGGCAGGTATCTTAAACTAGGTTAAACATGGTCTCTTCCTGTCTTATTTTTCATATCAAGTTTGTTTTTGTTTTCCTAGAGACAGAGCAACAGAGAGCTTCCATCCATTGGTTTACTCCCCAAACACACACAATAGCTGGGGCTGGAACCAGGAGCGCCAACCATGACTTCCATGTGGGTGGCAGGGTCCCAAGCACTTGAGTCATTACCACTGGCTCTGCAGGTCTGCATTAGTAGGGAGGTGGGATCAGCAGCCAGAGCTGAGAATCAAACCCAGTACTTCAATGTAAGATGTGGGCATTCTAACCAGCTCAACGACTGGGCATAAAGCCTGCCCTAGGAAGGCAGGTTTTTTAAAGGAACTCATTTTCCTTTCATGAGTAGGAATTATAACCAAAACACCCTAATCACATCAAATGTGAATAGCATATTTCACTGTCAAGCATATCATACCAAGTAAATCCGATATAAGACTTAGAAACCTTTCACAGGTGCAAGGTACATTAGCTGTGCTAAATGTAAGGTGAAAATATTCTTGTCTCCAACATCTGTCCTCCCTATTTATCCAGCATTTAAGGCAACAATGCAAAAATACCTACTTCTTCAAATACAAAACATACTAGCATTGTCAAGCACAACAGCAAAGAGCATTAGACATTGCAGATGTGGACCTAGTTTAAATAAAGATCAGGTACAAAACTTGTACTTACATACAGTTAAAGGTGGTGATTTATGAGCAGGCTCTTTAAATAAGGTTTATTTAAAATTGATTTTATCAGAATAACAAAATTCAGACTTCTCAGCAACAGATCTTATATAAATGCAGAACAACACTGGTTACATTTCAAAACTTAAGCCTTTGTGTTGAGGTAAACAAGCATACCAAAATATTCTTTTTAAAAAAACTGTTTATTTAAAAGGCAGAAACAGTGACACAGATCTTCTGTCCACTGCTTCCCTCCTCCGATGCCTGTCACCAGGGCTCCCACGTGGAAGACAGGGACCCAAGTCCTTGAGCTGCCACCTGTTCCCCAGGGGGCACATCAGCAGGCAGCTGGATCAAAGCTGGAGGCTGAACAGGAACCTAAGCGTTCTGATACAGGACGCAGGGATCCTAAGTGGTGCTTAGGATCTAGGCCAAGGCTTTCTCCTCATATACTCCACTTTTACCATTTAAAATTTTCAAACATTCAATGACAAAACGACACTTTACAAACACAAGTGAATCATGTGCTTGTTTCTTCTTTTACTCACTATATTCAGCTTTGGGAAAGGACATGTACGTAGGTTCTTTTAATTTACTTTTAAATCTGAGTGAGACAGTGGAGAAAACCTTCCTTAAGATGCTTCCATCTGCAGATTCAATTTCTTCCAATTTCTGAAACATCCACTGTATGCTGGTTCCTGTCCTTTGACAGTTACTGACACGGGCAGTGATATTTCAGTATTAGTTCAACACTGAATATATGTGTAACATTACCTTAGCCCCTTGCAAACACAAGTAGACCTGAGAGATGGCAAAGTTGGAATAAAGGCGTCCTCCGACTTTCTGATGAGCCCCAGGCTCTTCCAACAGGAGTCAGGTTAAATGATCACTTTCTCTTATTTAAAAGGAGTATTTCGAAGTCCAGGAACTCAGGCAGTGAAAACCGTGTTCCTACGTCCTTCCCAGACCACACTGCAGCTCGGATGCAGCACCAGAATAATCCGTGACCATGTACTTAACCTTCTGCCTAACAGAGCAGAAGTACTTCCATCTTAATGTATCCTGAGCCCAGGAAGTTTTGTGGTGTGTGACATTTGGCTTCAGCCTGATTTCCAAATCACAACTTAATTTTTATTTTTAGGTAAAGATTATTCCCAAGGTTCCACAGGTGTTCTGTTAATAATCTTAAAAATCATAAACCAAAGGTCTTTTAGGAAATGTAGTCTGTCTGTTCTGCCTTACAGTCATATCTTCAAAGACAGAACCTATTGGTCAGGTCTGCACCTCCAGACTTATTGCTTTCTACATTTTGGAAAACTCACATGCCACAGGCCATACCAAAGTATGAGATATTTATGATATGCATTAGAAATTCCATGTCAGAATTGCAAATTGTTCACTGCGCAGAACAGTTAACTGCTAATATGGTAACATGAACTTCACCAAGTGTAAAGTATGTTCATAAAAACGCTAACACATTTCTGGTCTCATTTGAATGGATATCCACCATTACTTAACAAATGCCTGAATTTACTGTTATTAGCCAAACTTGAACATGTGTGACCCAATAATGACCAGTTTCCTGGTTCTCATTTCAGGTCTTTCTGAGCGATGTTTTAAAGGGACCCGAACTTCATCTTTAGCTCTGATGTTTAAGAAACAGATAATTATATCCTTCAGCAATTTTACAAAGTGGTTGATGGCACACGGTTCTCCCTCAAAAAGATGCTCATCTAAATCCACAAAAAGAGAAAGGTGCCCCAAAAGCTCATGTAGTATTTTCTGTTGAAGGTAAGATTCTCTCTGTTTAGGCCCTAGTTCAAACACTGCCGTGTTTGAATGGCTTCTTACAACCTGCTCACAGGTATTTATGACTCGGCAGAGACTTTGTGAAGGCAAATACGAACCACTCTTCCTTTTAACACGGAACAGTGACCCAATTTTAGAGGCTTTGAGGTCTGATGTGTACAGAGCACTGACGCAGTCCTCACAAGTTAACAGAGTTGATAATTTATTTGCAATGTAACCGGCACAAGAGATGAGATTTCGCCTATGATCTGACAGGTCTAGTAGCGCTGCACTGAGTGAACAGCTAGACCAGTCCCGGTAAACATCTTCTTTAGGAAAGAGAGTCCTGACGGCCCTGATGCCATACTGACGCTGAACCGTGCGAAGGGTCAAGTCTTCCCTTCGTGCAATTGAAATGTCAAAGGTGCTTACTTCACTTAGAAAAACTTCATCTTGGAATCTGTACCTGCTCTCCACATTGTGGTAGGCTTTCTGGAATGCCAGGCAGGTAGGACTGGCACTGTTGACTAATACCTGCCTAAGCATCTTCAGAAATAATTCCAGATGATCTTGACTGAATTTGTAAGTCAGAAGATATGGAAAAGGCATGACCTTTGGGAAAACGTAATTGTGGTAGAGCCATTTTAAGCTCTCAGCATTAAGCAAAAATCCCAGGAATCCTAGTTTTTGCTTACCTTTAGTGATCTGATTATTGCTAGTGTCAGAGAATGTAACAAAAACAGTTTTGGCGTCCATTAATACACGATTTATTTTACTAAAAGTTTCAGGCAACAGAGGTCCTTTAAGTCCCTTTCCATAACAGTTCCTACTATTAAAAATGTCAAACAGCTTACTAATTAGACGTAAAAACTTGATGGTACCAATGCAGTTTTGAAAAGCAGGCAGGCCTAGTGACAGCAAATATTCTAATGCACGGGCAACACTCTCACTGAAGACTTGGGCAGCACAATTCATTTTCAGTATGTGTTTCTGCGAATTTGCAAGTTTACCTGGGAGTCTTCCAATACCTAATAACTCTTGTTCCTCCAGTGCTACTAACTCTACAAGGTGCTGCCATTGTGCTGTGCCATTCATAAACTGAATGGTTTGAAAATTCTGAAACGCATTTCTTATTAATCTCAGCAAGTGGCAAGAATCGAAGAAGTATGCAATCTGTTGGCTAGAAGATGAAGGGTGCTGAAACGTACACTTCATGTTGCCTTCATCAATACATATCCCCAACGCCTTCGCCATTTGAACACTGTGAGCCGCGGCATCAGACGTAACAGCCAGAACTGTGATCCCTGTGTCACTCAGTTTGCCAATAGTCAGACGAAGTAGCTGAGCTTGCAAATATCCAGATGCTCTGTTTACAAAAAAATAACCTAGAGGTGTTCTCCAATGGCCATAAATACCCACTGCCATTAACAAAACAGTTTCTGAGGCAAGTGGTGTTTCATCAGCATCCAGTTTTCCAAGACCAAAATCCATGAAACCTTGCAAACTCTGACTGCTGGGATCCCAATGAAGTTGTTGCTTGAGAGAGACACTTTTTATTATCAGTGAACAATATTTATACAGCTGGTCTCCATTCTCTACTCTTCTTTGAAGGAAAGAAAAAATGTTGCTGTTGAAACCTGGACTGGGTTTGCATTTGGATAACCACCTAGAAAATATACAAAGAGAAAAATATAGAAAGATAAAAGGGAAACATGCCTTAAGTGGTCTAAAAAATAGTCCCAAAATTCCTCTAGAAATAAAGCCAACTAGCCAAAATCTGCAAGCATTTTTAAGCATATATTTATATAGTTACAATGAAATAGCCAAGAAAACAGAAAAACTCAGAAACACAAAATAGTATTTTACGATGCAAACATACTATAACATGATTGTTAATTTCTCATTCATTCTTCAGAAAGTATACAAATCAATTACCCAGTTTGTTCTAATTTGTATACCATATATCAATCTTACCTATAAATTCACTGAAATGAGAATACTGTTAACGGGAAGGAACCACTGAGAACATCTAGTTCATTTGCCTTATTTTACAGAGTAGGAAACTGGGACAGAGGGAGAAGTTAGGCGAGGTGGTCCTACTGTGCTGCCAGTTAGGAATATATGCACAAGCCAGTGTAATGCTTTTATCACTTCTTGCAGCACCAAACCATGCCTGTATGGACACTAATACAATGGTACCTCAGGAGTCCTTTCAGATCCCTGATCTTTCTTATCATTCTGCTAATTATTCTCTCCTACAACTCTTTGGGTCTATCTTCAGAATTCCTCCAATGTATGCTTCCTAATGTATTGAAGATCAGGACAGGAAACAGATATGTTTATTATAATATTCTAAATTAGAAGAAAATGGATGCTGACAGAGAAACTGAGGTACTCATCTATAACAGAAGTATACTTTCATAATTCAGAGGTTATTTTCTAGGCAGTCAAGGTTTCTTCTTGGACAACTGACCTCTACTTAATGGAGATTTTTATGTATTTCCTTAAGATTTTTAGGATAGGGCTTTCCAAATATTTTAGCTAGAACCTAACAGTTTCATAAGCAAAATATACTCTTTTAAAAAAAGGTTTATTTATTTATTTGAGAAGCAAAATTACAGAGAGATCGAGGGAGAGACAGAGAGAGGTTTTCCATCTGTTGGTTCACTTCCCAAATGGCCAAAAGGGTCAGGCCTGGGATGATCCAGAGCCAGGAGCCAGGAGCTTCTTCCTGGTTTCTCACGTGGGTGCAGGAGCTCAGGGACTTGGGCCATTGGCAGGGAGCTGGATTGGAAGTGGAGCAGCCAGGACTTGAACCGGCACCCATATAGGATGCAGGTGCTGCAGGCAGAGGCTTATTCCACGGTGATGGACCCTAAGCAAAATATACTCTTACTACATGCCATTTACTTTCACATATATGAAACACATATACTCTATGTGGCAATACTGATACACTAAACTGATTCACTGATTTCATGATACACAAATGGCTTTGAAAAAAATGGTAATAGAATGCGAAATCTATCCTTTGACAATAAATTGCTTATAATCTATTTTAAGAGACAAATAAAAGCATTTATTGGTGGTTGTATTTTATTTAATTATTTATTCCAAAAATAACTATTTATTTATTATTTATTTGAAAGGCAGAGCCACAGAGAGAGTGGGAGAGTGGGGGGAAGAGAGAGAGAGATCTTCCATCCACTTGGTTCATTCCACAAATGGCCACAATGGCTGGGACTGGGCCAGGTCAAAGATAGAAACCTGGAACTCCATCCTGGTCTCCTACATGGGTAGCAGGTGCCCATGTACTTGGGCCATCTTCTGCTGCTTTCCCAGGCCCATCAGCCAGGGACTGGGTCAGAAGTGGGGCATCCAGGACTCAAACCAGTGCTCGTAAGGGATGCTGGCATCGTGGGCAGCAATTTAACCAGCTGTGCCACAACCCCATTAGCTGGTGTGTTTTAGAAGAGGACAAAAATAGTAGATGATGAGAAAGCAGTACAGTGGTGCTATAGTGCACTAGCACATTGAAAACCCTTCATAATTATGTCACAAAATTATAAATAATTTTTTTTGTGTTAGGATTCTCAAATCAACACCCAAAATGCAAACTTGCATATACAGTAAGGATGTAATGAAACTACTTGATGCCTTTATGTAGAAATTTTACTTTAAATGAGTTTAAAAAAACAAAACAAAACAAAAAACAGGCATTTGGCATGGTGGCTAAATCACTGCTTGGGATGCCTGTGTTGGAGTCCTGGGTACTCCACTTCCCATTCAACTTCCTGTTAATACGCACCCTGGGAGGTAGCAGATGATGGTTCAAATAGCTGGGTCCCAGCCATTTATGTGGAAGATCCAGATGAAGTTCTGGGCTCCTGGCTTGAGCCTGACCCAGCCTCAGCTATTGTAGGCATTTGGGGAGTGAATCAGCCAATGGCTGCAACAGCTGGGGCAGGTCCAACCAGGGGAGATGGCAGGATCCAAGTACAAAAACCATCATCTGCTGTTTACTCAGGCTCATTAGCAGGAAGCTGGATTGGAAGCAGAACAGATGGGACTTGAACTCATGCTCTTATGGGAAGCCAGAGTTGCAACCTAAGGCTTAACCTGCTGCACTACAACACTGGCCCATCTTTTTTTTTTTTTTTGACAGGCAGAGTGGACAGAGAGAGAGAGAAAGGTCTTCCTTTTGCCGTTGGTTCACCCTCCAATGGCCACCACGGCCGGCGCGCTGCGGCTGGCACACCGCACTGATCTGAAGGCAGGAGCCAGGTGCTTCTCCTGGTCTCCCATGGGGTGCAGGGCCCAAGCACTTGGGCCATCCTCCACTGCACTCCCAGGCCACAGCAGAGAGCTGGCCTGGAAGAGGGGCAACCAGGACAGAATCCGGCGCCCCGACCGGGACTAGAACCCAGTGTGCCGGCGCCACAAGGCAGAGGATTAACCTATTGAGCCATGGTGCCGGCCCTGGCCCGTCTTATTTACTTTTGAATCTTTTAGATCATCTATCTATAGGGCAAGTCAACTTAATTTACTAAACTGTCACGAATATAAACATTGAATGTTAGGAACAAAGAAAATATAAATAGTAACAATTGTGCCAGCACTTTCTATGACTACCACCAAACAAAATCTATCACTGTTATAACAAGCAAAGCTAAGTAATTCCAAGGAATTTGCAACACCAATTTACTGTAAAAGACCCAAAGTACTAGAGTTAAAAGAAGGCCAGTTCTGAGAAAGTTTTGAACATAAGGAATTCAGGGAGAATGGAGAAAGGATCTAACAGAGAAAACCAGAGTGGTGTCTGGTGTAGTTAAGAACTAGAAAAAGATGGGCCGGCACTGTGGCACAACAGGTTAATGCACTGGCCTGAAGCGCCGGCATCCCATATGGGCACCAGTTTGAGACCTGGCTGCTCCACTTCCAATCCAGCTCTCTGCTGTGGTCCGGAAAAGTAGTAGAATATGGGCCAGGCCCTTAGTCCCCTGCACCCATTTGGGAACACCCGGAAGAAGCAACTGGCTCCTGGCTTCAGATTAGCACAGCTCTGGCCGTTGAGGCCAATTGGGGAGTGAACCATCGGATGGAAGATCTCTCTCTCTGCCTCTCCTCTCTCTGTAACTCTGACTTTCAAGTAAAAATAAATAAAGCTTTTAAAAAAAAAAAGAAAAAGATTAAATTGTTGAATGAAGTACCTATCTAAACAAAGCAAGGTTGTTTTTTTTTTTTATATTTAAGTCTGGCTTGGTTTGTCCTCATTGAATCTAATTGCTGGCCATCTAATTGTTGCTCCATCACTATGGAGGAAAAACAATCATGTTGGCTATAATTCTGGTGCTTTGTTTTTCCAATTTTTTGCTTCCCTGGTCTTTGAGCTAACTATTCACATGTTTTTCCCTTTCTCCCCAAATTTTTAATGTCTCCCTCCTCAACTCTCAGCTGATGATTTTATTTAATTGAGAAAACAGAAGCAATCCAATAAAAGCTGTCTCTTATCATCAAATCTGTTAACTACTGTCTGGACAGTCACTTTTCTTTCTGTTTCAATGACTGGACTGTCCCTGCTGCGTTCAGATTTTCCTCCACAACAGTGGTGGATGTTATCCTACTACAAGCATACTTTCTTTTGAGCATCACCAATTTTCTTTTTTCTGCAGGATCCCTCCCATGAGCATGCAAACACACTGGAACCCCAACAAACATCCTCCACATGCTCCCTTCCAGCCTCACACTCATTTTACTGGTCTCCTTCAAAACAAAACTCCTACAGAGTCCATAATCGTTTTCTCTGCTTCATCACCTGCCAGTCTCTTTCGGATCCCACCTGAACTATGTTTACCTCTCTACTACTCCACTGTAGCTGCTTTTGTCTTAGTTATCAATGACTGCCATCTTGAAAAAAATCAAAGGTCAATTCTCTGTCCGCTTACCTGATCTCCCAGCAGCATTTGATTTAGTGGACTACTCCCTCCTTGACATACTTCCTACACTTGGCTTCCAGGCTACCGCAATCTCCTCTTTATCTCCTGCCGCACTGGCCACTTCTGATTGATATGTATTGAATCAATGAATAGCAAATATAATTACTTTTAAGATCTAATACCTAAGCAAAGCTGTTTTAAGAACAGATACAGGGGGGCTGGCGCTGTGGCTTAGCAGGTAAAGCCACGGCCAGCATCCCATATTGGTGCCAGTTCGAGTTCCGGCTGCCCCACTTCCGATCCAGCTCTCTGCTATGGCCTGGGAAAGCAGTAGAAGATGGCCCAAGTCCTTGGGCCTCTGAACCCATGTGGGAGACCAGAAGAAGCTCCTTCCTAGCTCCTGGTTTCGGAGTGGCACAAATCCAGCTGCTGTGGTCAGTTGGGGAGTGAGCCAATGGATGGAAGACCTCTCTCTCTCTGCCTCTCCTTTGCTCTATGTAACCTTTTCAGATAAATAATTCACTAAAAAATTTTTTTAATGGGAAAATGAATGTAAATGTAATAAATACAAATATGTTTGGCCATTCAGACATTTTTGGGATAAAATCTAAATATGAATGGGGTAGGCACTGTGGCTTAGTGGGTAAAGTTGCCACCCAAGTGCTACTATCACATATGACTACCAGTTGGAGTCTCAGCTGCTCTACTTCCATTCCAGCTCTCTGCTGTGGCCTGGGAAAGCAGCAGAAGATGGCCCAAGTCCTTGGGCTCCTGCACCCGCGTGGGAGACCGGGAGGAAGCTCCTGGCTCCAGATAGGCACCGTTCTGGCCAGTGTGGCCATTTGGGGAGTGAGCCAGTAGATGAAAGATCTTTCTTTTTCTCTGCCTCTTGTCTCTCTTACTCTTTCATATAAATAAATAAATCTTTAAAAAAAATTTTTTTTAATGGGAAAATGAATGTAAATGTAACCAAACACAAATGTCTGACCATGCAGACATTTTTAGGATAAAATTCAAGTATGAATAGTGGTAGGTGCTATGGCAGGTAAAGCTGCTGCCTGAGTGCCAGTATCACATATGGGAGTTGGTTCAAGTCCCAGCTGCTCTACGATAAAATTTTACTGAAAGTTTTAAAAAATATCTGGGAGGATATACACCAAACTGCTAACAACAGTTGTTTCGTGACATTAGGAGAAGTGAAGTATTGTGTATTTCACTTTCTGGTACTTATCTACTTATATACTATTTTAATGTACCTGAGTTCCAGCCAAAGTAGCCAACGAAACAAGCAGCTGTTTTGAGTACCAGAATTGGAAACTTAAATACATAACATCATAGCAAAGGACACAAAATGCAAGACATGAAGAGAGAAAAGGTGAGTGTGAGCTGAATTGCCAGGGAAGATTCAATCTAGACGCTGACAGAGAACAATGGGAAGTGACGAAAACCGTGAAAGACAAAAAAGCCAAGAAGTCTTTTTTTTTTTTTTTGACAGGCAGAGTGGACAGTGAGAGAGAGAGACAGAGAGAAAGGTCTTCCTTTGCCATTGGTTCACCCTCCAATGGCCGCCGCACCGCGCTGATCCGAAGGCAGGAGCCAGGTGCTTCTCCTGGTCTCCCATGGGGTGCAGGGCCCAAGCACTTGGGCCATCCTCCACTGCACTCCCTGGCCACAGCAGAGAGCTGGCCTGGAAGAGGGGCAACCAGGACAGAATCTGGCGCCCCGACCGGGACTAGAACCCGGTGTGCCAGCGCCGCAAGGCAGAGGATTAGCCTGTTGAGCCCCGGCGCCGGCCGAAAAAGGCAAGAAGTCTTACATGGACCATGGTGAAAAACCAGTCAGCAATGCTTTACATAGAGCAAGTACAGAAGAGAGGACTATATTAAGAAAGGCACAAAAGAAATATCAATGCAGTATCTTATAAAAATATTTCTGTTTAGCAGAAAGTACACATTTACAAGTAAGTATAATATTTAGTTTGAGTGGTAACAGTCATATTATGGGATACAGTAGGTGCCCTTATATCCAAATGTTCATCTCAACTTACTAAATAGCAATCACAACCATACTTGATCTTACCCAAAAGGCCAAGAAGTGTTAACAATTACAACCAAAAAATGGAAATAATACAAAGGCCCAATAACTGGAGAACACGAGTTAAAGCAGAGAACTACTTGACATTATGCAGCCATTAAAACTTGCTTAAATAAAGAGTTCAAAATAACACAGATTAAAAAGCACATATAATAATAAAAAAAAAGGCAGCCTGGCAATTTATATACCAAAGATCACAACTACGTAAAATCCAGTAAATCTAAGCTCAGAAAAATGATTGGAAGGAAATACTCTAAATGTTAACAGCAATTGTTTATAAGAACATAATAACTAGGAACAATGAATGAATGTTCCTTCCTTTTCTCATTTTTTTCATTAATAGTATTTTAATTCAATTTTATCTCATTTCAATTTAATTTAATCCCATCTATATAAAAAAAAGAATCTGTAAAACCAGTGACAAAGGCTAGTTTTGTTGGCTTAGCCTCTGCCTGTGATGTCAGCACCCCATATAGATGCAGGATCAAGTCCTGGCTGCTCCCCTTCCACTCCAGCTTTTTGCTGAAGGCCTGGGAAAACAGTGGAGGATAGCCCAAGTGCCTGGGCCCCTGAACCCATGTGGGAGACCCGGAAGAAGCTCCTGGCTCCTGGCTCTTGGCTCCTGGCTCCAGATGGGCTCAGCTCCAACTGTTGCAGCCATTTGGGGAGTGAACCAACAGACAGAAGATCTTTCTCTCTGTTTCTCCCTCTCTCTCTGTAACCCTACCTCTCAAATAAACAAATTAAATTTTAAAATAAATAAATAAATAATAAAAACCAATGACAAAAACTAAATTAATTTAAGACCTTACAAGATCATATTTGCTCACACTAAGGGAATTCTAAATAAACACAAATCCTTATTTATAAAAATCTGGTCCCTAGGGAACTTTCATTGGTATCAACTGCTGTGCTCACCAAAAAAAATGCAGATTTCTGTGCTTTGTCCCTTACCAATCAATCCAGAACTGTCAGATGTTAGAACTACTGATGTGAATAAGAATCTCCATTATTTCAGGACTCAAGTATTGCCTTGGGCCTGTCGCTGTGGCATAGCAGGTTAAAACCTTGGCCTGCAGTGCGGATATCCCATATGAGCACCGCTTCAAGTCCCAGCTGCTCTGCTTCTGATCCAGCTCCCTGCTAACGTGCCTGGGAAAGCAGCAGAGGATGGCCCAAGTCCTTTGGCCCCTGCAACTACGTGGTAGACCCAGAGTGGGCTCCCGGCCCCTGATTGGCTCAACTCCGGCCGTTGTGGCCATTTGGGGAGTGAATTAGCAGATGGAAGACCTCACTCTCTCTCTGTCTCTCAAATAAATAAAATAAATCTTAAAAAAAAAAATTTATTGCCTTGAGTGTCTCCAACATCTGGGAGATACAAAAACTTGTCAGGCCTATGTATCTTCATTTTTTTTTTTTTTTTATGATTTATTTATTTATCTGAGAGGTAGAGTTTTAGAAAGAGAAAGGGAGAGAGAAAGGTCTTCCATCCGCTGGTTCATCCCCCCAAATGGAAGTAGTGGCCACAGCTGAGCCAATCAGAAGCCAGGAGTTTCTTCAGGGTCTCCCACATAGGTACAGGTACAGGGACCCAAGGACTTGGGCCATCTTCCACTGTTTTTCAGGACATAAGCAGAGAGCCAGATCAGAAGAAGAGCAGCCAGGACACAAACTGGCATGCATATGGAATGCGGGTGCTGCAGGCGGAGGCTTAGCCCACTGTGTCATGGCACTGGCCCCTATGTGTCTTCATTTTTTTGGTGAACATTTTACTGTTGTAAAATAATACATATGTGCCACCTAGAAGCTTTTTAAAAATGGGCTAATAAATAGGAGTAAGAGGCCACTTTAAAAAGATTGTGGAAAATTAAGTTAAAAGATAATTTTGGGGCAAAAAGTTTTGAAATGCATACATTTGAGCATGAATACTAAAAGCTTTAATGTATAAAATACATCCAAGAACACCGTTTCTGTTTCATTCATTTAACATCTAAAGAGTAATTCACTTACGTTCTGAGGATGGACGAATGAGGCAGCTGAAGAATCTTTCTCACGTAGTCATAGACTTTGCTGCTGCACAGGTAGAGTGTACAAGCAAACTGCTTCATTTCTGTGGAGTACGCAGCCGCGTCCTTCCAGTCATGTAGCTCCCAGCGAAAATCTGTTAAGATTAAGATTTATTCATTCATTTGAAAGGCAGAGTTACAGAGGCAGAGAGAGAGAGAGAGGTGTCTTCCATCCGCTGGTTCACTCCCCAAATGGCTGCAATGGCTGGAGCTGGGCCGATCTGAAGCCAGGAGTCTGGAGCTTCTTCTGGGTCTCCCACAGGGATGCAGGGGCCCAAGGACTTGGGCCATCTTCCACTGCTTTCCTAGGCCATAGCAGAAAGCTGGATCAAGAGAGGAGCAGCCAGAACACAAACCACGGCCCAAATGGATGCCGGCACCTCAGGCTGCAGCTTTACTCAGTACACCACAGCACCAGCTCTACATTTATTTATTAGATTTATCATTTATTTGAAAGGAAGAATTATAGAAAGAGGAAGAGACACAGAGAGAAAGATCTTCCATCTACTGGTTCCCTCCCCAAATGGCTACATGATGGAGTTGGGCCAAGTGGAAGTTGGGGGCCAAGAGCTTCTTTTGGGCCTCCCATGTGGGTGCAGGGGCCCAAGCACTTGTGCCATCCTCCACTGCTTTCCCAGGTACATTTTCTGGGGGCTGGATCAGAAATGCAGCAACAGGGACATGAACTACCGTACATATGGGAAGCTGGCATCCCAGGTGGCAGCTTTATCCACTCCGCCACAATGCTAACCCTGACATTTATTTACTTTTGTGGTGAAACATTGAATGGCAACATTTCCATGAACAAATCATCATATTTGGATATAAAATACACTGGCCATCAAAAATGTGACAAATTTAGTCATATTTTAACTCTAGTTATTCAGATATTAACATTTCGTATAGGGTCCCTTGACTATTTATCATGGATCATTTTGCTGCCAAAAGGCACGAAAACAGATTCAACTTGATTCATGTTTTATTATTCATTGGCAGCCAGGCTGGAAGATTTTAGAGGAACAGGAAAGTAAATTAAGTAACTGGATTAAAATTAAGTCTCGGGTTTATGACATTAATTTGTCTTATTTGTTCCCTGGTTACCACTCACTCAAAGGTGAAGCTTAGAAAGGAGCGACATTTCCTAGGGACAGGGTAAGGGTACTATCCATATTGAACAGAAATGCTTATCATGGAGAGAAGAAAAAAACCCTCTGTTCTTAGTGGCGTTCCCTATTCCCTCCCTCTGGAGACACTTACTCTTCTACAAACAGAATATTTTTCTTTTTCCCAGAATGTAAGTCCACCATTTTAGCTGTTTTCATGAAAGTATAAGTTGGCGGCCGGCGCCGTGGCTCAACAGGCTAATCCTCCGCCTTTGCGGCGCCGGCACACCGGGTTCTAGTCCCGGTCGGGGCGCCGGATTCTGTCCTGGTTGCCCCTCTTCCAGGCCAGCCCTCTGCTGTGGCCCGGGAGTGCAGTGGAGGATGGCCCAAGTGCTTGGGCCCTGCACCCCATGGGAGACCAGGAAAAACACCTGGCTCCTGCCATCGGATGAGCGCGGTGCGCCGGCCGCAGCGCGCCGGCCACAGTGGCCATTGGAGGGTGAACCAACGGCAAAGGAAGACCTTTCTCTCTGTCTCTCTCTCTCACTGTCCACTCTGCCTGTCAAAAAAAAAAAAAAAAAAAGTATAAGTTGGCAACTCTTAACTCTGCCCTTCTTCAACATCTTGGCTCACCAAGAGGACCAGGTGGTCCCTCCATGAATTTGCGCATGTATCAATGCTAGAGAATGTTTAAGGAAAAATAATAGGGACTCACCAAAGAGACTCTGCACATTACACAGTTCAACCCCACTCTTAAAAGACTTTGGTAATAAATTACACAGCAGTTTCAAAACTGCTAACTTGAACCAGCATGCGTGAAAGCTATTATAAAAAAGCAAAAGCCCAGACTACAAAGCTGTGTAAACTACACGTTCTCATCTCTGTGTGGTGGGGCTATGTGTCGTTTTACCACTTAGTAATTTCTTCTCTTTGCCTAGAATAAACATGTTAATTTTATAATGGGGAAACCATGAACTATAAAAAGGATTTTGGTTACTTTTCATTCTTCTTGCTTAAATTATTGAGACCTTTCACTTCACAGCTGAAAACATGTTTTCATGGGCAGTAGCAAAGTAAATATTTAATGGCATTGAAAAAATAAAGAGCTATTAAGTATCATATAAATTATGGGGGGCAATACCTGAAAATTGCGCTCGGAGCAGAAACTCTGTTTCTTCAGAAAGCAGTTTCTCTTCTACAAGTGCATCAATCAATTGTAAGCCCTTTCTCTTCTTGATCATCCTATAGTTTTTCACGGGGATATGTCGTTTTTTGGACACCTGCAGCATTTCCTGCACTTCAGCCAGCTTCTCTGCACCTACTGTCCAAGGTGTCCTTAAACTATAGTTATGGTCCTCAGTAGCAGTCTCTTCAGAATCCTCTGGAAGGGGCTGCTGCAGGATTTTCTGTCTTGCTTTACCTTTAGGGCATATACCTTGAGGAACCTATCGCAGAAATACGAAATAAAAGTTATTTTAGAAATCATCTCACAGATTGTTATAAAAATACCACTGATTACAAAGCACTCACCTGGTTGATGGGGAATTATATATGAAAGGCCACGGACTCTGAATTTTTTAAATTGACAGTCTATAGAACAGTGTAAACAGTCTTTCTTGGTGCGTGCAAGTATACTGATATATTAATGTGATGCTGAAATCTTCTGACATGATTAAAGTAACTAGAGAAAAGTGACAGTAATTTGAGAATGCTTCATGTAGAGAGTTTTGAATAGCTTATTGAGGACCAGCAGCATGGCTTAAAGGATGAGATAGAGAAGAGCGGACAGAGCATGGGCATTGGAATAGACCGCTTTAGGTTGAATCCCAGCTCCCTCTCTTACTAGCTATCACTTAAGCACTACAGTCCTTTGTGTCCTCACCTGTAAAATGCAGATTACAGAGGGTTGTCATGAGGATACAAAACTTCCCAGAGCAAAGCCTGGGCCACTGTTGGCCTTGATACATCATCACTAACACTGATTTTACACAGACACATAAAAGAAGGTTAAGTGTATGTGGTTTGAAAAAAGTTTAGTTAGAAATGTATGAATCATTAATAGAAAGCTCTTGGTTGCTATGAGTAAATCTGACACCAACTATGTACTTCTGAGCAGGGCATTGATACAGAACCACCCTAAAAGACAACTGCAATCAGTTAGAAGATGTTAGAGTAAGAATAGTTAGGTGAGTATTGCAGGGTATGTAAAAATTAGAAGTCGTGTATGAAAGTTGTGGTTAAAGGATAAAAAGATAAAAGTCTGTAATCCCAGTACTGGTGACTCACTCATAGAAAGTCACATATTTTTCATATATTTCTTCCTGTAGCAATACTAATGTTAGACATATTTTTGGTCAAGATAAAATAACTTTGTTGGGAGGGGCCAAAAAGGGTAGATTATTTCAAAGTATTAAGAAAGGCCTGGTACTAAACAAGAGCCTGATTCTAAGGCATTTATACCTTTCAGTTGATTTTTGCAATTAGTAACTTTTCTGTATGAACAAATGATCTGCATGTATATACTTAAAAAAGTCTCCAGAACAGAATGTTATTACATATAGATTTTTAAAATGAATATCAATGCATTTAAAATCTATTATTGGATTGAAGCCTCGGGATTCTCTGTGCAAATTCTAGCTATGACGTGGGCGATCTTGATGTCTGAAGACTCAAGTCAGCTTTGCTCACATCTGGATTTGAGTACCTTGTGCAGACAAAGAGAGGGCACGGATCCTTTTCTCAGCTTTCTTCTCAAGCCATATGATTCAAAGTCACTTTCTTGAAAATGTTTGGAACATAGCATAGCACATGGTCCTGGGATCCAAATCTTTTTGCTTCTGGGGTCCACACGATTCACAGCCCTGATCCATTTTGAGCGCAGTAAGATATCAGTTGGAAATCTGTAGCAATCATATTAAACTTCTATTAACATGGAAATACTACAGTAATACTATAGTAATATAGTATTTATTGAACTGCTTAACATAAAACCCAATTAAAAACTTAATTTACTTATTTTATTTCATTTGTCAAAGCTCTTTGATTTTAAAGCCTACAAGTTCAACATCTCAGTGATTTTATCTGTTTCAATCTGTGGGGGCAATTCTGCTACTAAAGAGCCTACCATATTCTGTCTTCACTGCCTACACGGAGCAGAATCTGCTCAAATTTAAATGGTTCAAGAACATGTACCTTTTTCTTTCCCATTCACAAACTCTTTGGTATTTCTCCTTTTAAGAGGTAGAGCCCAATTCTACCACCCTTGAGCAGGGGCTGGAGTTAGTGATTTGCTAAAGAACAAACAAGGCAGGAGTGACCCAGGCTTCCTCCTTGCTCTCTCTGCTGGACAGTGTGCTCTGGGGTCGTTACCTACCATGCTACAAGCGGCTCTATGCAGAGGCCTACTTGGTGAGCCCTAAGGCCACGTGAGTGAAGCCTTTTGGAAATTAGATCCTTCAGCCTCAACTCAAGCTTTGGGATGACTGCAGTCTTAGGAGTACCCTGTAAAATCCAGCTCACTCACTTCTGGCTCTCAGAAATGTGCAAGATCATAATGTTTCCTCTGAAATTTCAATCTGTTATACAACAGGAAACGAGTAGATTTACTACACTCAATTTTCTTATTTTTGGGAGAAGGCACTATTTTTTCCTAGCCTTGAATATAACATTATCTTGCATTTCTCTATTTTTCAATGCCAGTCAAATTTCTGTTTAGGAATTTACGAAGTAAACATAGTAAAAATTACGGAAGTACTCTTTTTGCTCCCTCCTCTTTGACTTGGAGACAGAATTATAGGTAGCTAGGATGTCTTTTGTGCTCTTTAATTTGGATTCTAAAGCATTTAGTCTTTCAAAACAGAGATGACTGACAATTATTACAGAATACAGTAGTATGGCAAAACCTAATTCTCAGGTGCAGTCTCAGTCACCTAGAGAAAGAACAGGGTCAGCAGGGCAGTGGGGACCCTTTCCTCTGTGTGCATTAGCCACACCCCTTCATCTTTGAGCCTCCTCCCAGGTCTGCGGAACACGCACTGTGTACTATCTACAGTTTATTTCCAGTTCCATTTCTGGAACTTCCATTTTGTTGTTCCAGGAAGATGATGCTACTTAGCAGAGAGAATGAACAGGGAATTGGTTTTCCAATGAAGGTAAAGCAAATCTCTTTTCACCGAGTTATTTTCTAGTGGGAAATAGCATTGTGTAGCTCAACTGGCTTGAGTATAACGGGCAAAATTAAATTGGTGATAATTCTTTTAGAGCATTTACCTTGTGCTAGAACTATATTTTAAATACTCAGCTTTACAGAGACTCTGTAAGGCAGGCTTTTATTCTCTTAGAGAAGGTGAAACCAAGACCAGAGCCAAGCATAGCCACCAATAAATAGCTGAAATTGGATTCATGTCTCCACAGTAGAAAGCCACCTCTGACAGAAGAAAAATCCCAAATCAGTCATCATCTCACATCCACACTAAGGAACGGATTTACACTGTAATAGCATTGTTTTCTTTCTCCTTGTGATCAGGCTTTTACAAGACTGGCGGAAATTTACCTTTGGCTCTCTGAACACCAAATATTTTCCAGAATGGTGGCTAACAAACCCTTTCTAAGTTACCTCTGGGGAGGAAGGGAAAGGATTGAGAAGTGAGGCTTTAAGTGCCTGTAGCTTTGTTCTAAGGGGGGTTGTGAGGGATCTGAAACAAGGCAAATGTTAACATTTGCTTACTTTAAGTGATGGGTGCAACAGGTGTGTGTTTGTTATATATCATTTTCTGTTTGTTAGAATGTTTGAAACATTGCATAATTAAAACCTTAAAAACAGAATTCATTTCAACATGATGCAGGAAAAAAAAAAAACCCCACACACAAACACACAAAAAAAGCCACCTCTCATAAGCTTTTGATAGGGCACCAATGCTCTTGACCTTTAGGTAATTTTAATACCACAGCCTTTGTCCTTGCTACTTCATCTACAGTGTGGTGCTGGCTTTGGAGGAAATAAAATAACTAGAGTTGAAGCCTTAATAGGAATCTTCCATGCATAGTGACCACACAGAGTAAATAATTAAGAAATAAAAATAGAAAATAATTATTTGGATCTTACTGACAGCACAAAGCATCAAAGCTAAGTTCCAGAAAGTTGGAAGAGGAGCACAGAGGAGCAAGGAGTGGTTATTGATGGACTGGAGAGGCAGCTAGAAGCCAGATCACAAAGGGTCTGGTATACCTTAAAAGCTATGGATCCAATCAGTCAGGTCAATAGCCAGGAAAGGGATGTGCCCTCTTCTGCAGGACAGCATCCATATTTACTTGGGAATTTGATTTTGTAAGTTTTGCCCAATCCTTTAATTATTTTATCAATACAGTACTTTACATATGGAATTTAACAATCACTACACACATTTAAGTGCTCAAGGTTGGTTGGCTGGTTTTCCCATGGAGGGAGCTCCATGATCAGAAAGTCACAGCAGGGGCCGTGTTGTGTCACAGCAGCTATAGCTGCCGCCTGGGCACCCTGAGCACCCGTATGGTGTCCTGGCTGCTCCACTTCGGACCCAGCTCCCTGATAATGGGCCTGGGAAAGCAGAAGATGGCTCAAGGGTCTGGGCCCTTGCCTCCTACATGCAAAGCCTGAAAGAAGCTCCTGACTCCTGGATTGGGCCTGGCTCTGCTCTGGCCTGGCCACTGCACCACTTGGGGGCGTGAATGAGCACATGAAAGGTCTCTCTCTTTTAAATAAATAAATCTTAAAAAAAAAAAAAGTCACAGCAATGGCAAGTTGTCCAATTCTGCCCTTTATCACCCCTTTTACTGAGCACTTACTTCAATTCCTTATTAGAACCCCTTGCTAAGACCAACACAATAGTATTCTAACTCCTTTTCCTATATCTATTCTCTCCTTACAACTTCCTAAAGTCAGCATGACAAAAATGCCTTCTTCCCAATCACAGAGAAACATGTGTTCATTCAGCCCAAGGGTACAGTAACAGAAACACACTGTGGAATGCAAATGTAATTCAGACTGGGAGGGGTTCTAGGAGGAAAGTCCTCCCGGACGAACCCGGATTCAGGCTTGAGCCGCTGAAAAGCCTCAAGGGGAACACCAAGAAAAAAATTTGCATTTAAAAGAGAGCTTCCAGGAACCCGGAAGGTGAAAAGAAGGGGAAAGAGTTTAGCCTTGAAGAGTGCAGGGCTTCACAAGGAGCAGTCCAAAGGATGACAGGGTAAAAACAGGTCCAGGGAAGGACTAAGAATGCACTAGATCTGGCAAGGCCGAGGGTGACCCTCTGCCAGCGTTATTTTATTAGGGCAGCGCTGGTAGGTAACAGGCTATGGTAGGTAAAAAAGCCAGTGGGACTCGGTGCACACGGTTTTGAGGAGCCTGGTTATAAAGGGAGGAGACTGGTAGGGCAGTGAAAGGGGGTACACAGGATCGAGCCGTGTTTAAAAGCAGGAGTAACAAGAGGGTGCTTACTGGCTCTCAGTAACTAACAGTAGATAAAGCAGTTTAAATAAGAGTAGGGGAATTTACTGAAGGGAGAACATGGCAGGGGAGAGAGGAAGCCATACAACTGCTAACACACCGAGGGCTGGAATCAGCCCTAGGTTTTTAAAAAATGACTGGTGGGGTCGCGGCCTGCAGTGCCAGTATCCCATATGGCCGCCGGTTCGAGTCCCGGCTGCTCCACTTCTGATCCAGCTCTCTGCTGTGGCCTAGGAAAGCAGTGGAAGATGGCCCAAGTCCTTGGCCCCATGCACCCGCGTGGGAGACCCAGAGGAGACTCCTGGCTCCTGGCTTTGGATCGGCTCAGCTCCATCCGCAGCTCCAGCTGCGGCCATCTAGGGAGTGACCCAGCGGATGGAAGCCCTCTCTCTCTCTCAGCCTCTGCCTCTCAAATAAAAGTAAAATTGGGTCCACCGTACACAGTCCAAACTCCTTAATCCCGCAACACAAGTCTTTGCCGCCTACTCCTCTACACTGAAACTGCACTTTCCAACTCCTCCCTCTCTGCCCCACTCTTGGCCCAAAGGGCACTCCCTTGCCCAGATCAGCCAGAACGGACCGGCCTAGCACGGCCAGGTTAACCGTACTGGGCAACCTGCAACGTCAAGGCAGGACAGACAAACCTGACGTGTGTGTGCTCACCCGGGCCCCTCAGTTCTCCCAAGCCGCCTCCCTCCCCGGTCTCTCTGGGTGCAGTAGGAGCACCCAGAGAAAGGCGGGCTTCCTTCCAGGAACCCTGATAAACGCCACTAGGCAAGCAGCAGGCAGAGGGAGACAGAACCCGCAAACTGGGGCTAAGCAGACCTCAACTTTCTGGGCTCCCCCGCCCCGCGCCACGCCGCGTCACGTGCGCGGCGCCACGCACTGCCCGGCCCCGCCTCGGCCTACAGCCCGCCAGGCCCTGCGGCGAGAGCGCTGGCTCCCGGGCTGCTCTCACACGCACTGGTGGAAGGAGAGGCCGCGCTCCCGGCTCCGCACGGTGTCCCGCGTGCTGCAGCCCACTGCGCAGCAACTTCGGGTCATCTTCTAGTTACGTGGGGTTCCGCCTCCGGGGTTCCCGCGACAGCTTGAATCACGACAACTTAGCTCCGCCCGTTGACTCGGCGGCTGCGGCCTTTATTTATTCAGGAAGGCGGGCTTTGGAGGCGCTGGACTCCACCCCCTCTCCCTCTCTGTAGGCGCCGCGCTTGGCGCCGTAGCCAATCGTGAGCCACGTCGCGTCGCAGCGACCAATCGGAAAGGTCGGGGGGAGGGAAGTTGAGACGTGCGCTTGGCCACGCCTCCCTCTCTGTTGGAGAGTGGGTAGCTGGTTTTGCTGCGAGCGCTCGGCTCTCCAGGGCGGTTCGCCCGTTCTGGTTCAATCCGGTGCCATCGCCTTTGTTTTGAGACGGAGCCTGACGACGCGAAGCAGAGAAGCAGGCCCCAAACTGAGAGGACTGAGGACGGCGTGCCGATGGGTCTCCGGGTGCGATCTTTGGACCTGGAAGAAAGCGGGAGGGACGAGACGCCGTGCGGTGGAAATCCTGAAGACGAAGTCGAGCTAAAAACGAGGGACTTGAGAGGCCTGCAGCTTTCCGAGGCGGAGAAGACGTAGGCGCTGTGGGCTGCAGGTGCGTGGCTCCGGAGACGCCGAGTGGCAGGCTGCTGAGGGGGCCGTCGCGTGGAAGCCTCATGCCCGCGCGGAAGTTAGCGAGGGAGAGAGATCGGGTGCCTGGGGCTGTGTGGAGCCCACGGCGTAGGGAGGGTTCCTGCGTGCGGCACGGGGCAGGACGGTGTGGGGTGGGCCTGGGCGTCGTGTCCCGTCTTTGGGGAGTGAGAAGATGCGCGAACCCTGGTCCGGTCAAGCGCGCCCCGTCTACGCTTCGAGACTCCAGTTTTTCACAGAAAGAAACGTTAGGTCAAATTAGGACACTGTTTTTGAGAGATGTTAAATATGTTTGTTTTTCTCTGTGTGTAATTTTTTTCAACCAATAGTGTCTGTAACTTTTTTTTATTTCGTTCTCCAGCTCACCGAAACGATTCGAGATCCATGGGCCTAGCGAGGTTTCTGCTTCCTGCTGTTATGTTCACTTTTGCCCAGATTCTAGCCAAAAATACTCATCTCAAGGTATCACTTGCCCTTATGCTATCTTAATCCGAGTGACGCTGACAGAGCTTTGGCTTACCTTTTTAAAGGCATGTGCTCTGAGAGTAGTCCGTGAACTTGAAGTTGGTTGGGGGGGGCGGGGGAGATGCGAGGCAAATGCTGGCTTGGTTGTGAGAAGATAGGACCTCAGTTGAAGTAGGGTCAGTTGATGAGACTATTAGATGCTTTTCTAATAGTGTTCAACCAATTAATACGTAATTGAGATAAAAACAAAACTTTTCAGTTGTCTTTAAGGAGAAAATTGGTTGCCTTTTTTGCAATAGTTTTCTTGAGATAACTTTCCATAAAACTGATTTAAAATGTACAATTCAGTGGTTTGCACATATGCACATAGTTGTGCAACTATCACCACGGTTAATTTTAGAGCATTTTTATCGCCCCAAAAGGAAAATCCATTCTTACTAGCTGTCTCCTTTCATCCTTCCTCACTCCAGTCCCCAGAAACCACCGCTTTACTTTCTGTAATTTGCTTATTAGGTACAGCTCATGTAAACCATAATACGTTATCTTTTGTGAACATCTTTGACTTGGCAGAATGTTTTCAGGGTTCTTGGTATAGCAAGTTTTCGGTGTGTAATTCCTGTACCTGATGTCATATTCCATTGTAGGGGCTTACCACATTGTAATTATCCATTTATCAGTTGGTAGACATTTAGGTGGTTAACAATTTTTGCTTTCTTAAAAGATTTATTTTTATTTGAGAGGCAGAGTTAGAGACAGAGCTTCCATCCACTGGTTCCAGTATCAACTCATTTTCACAAGTATGAAGTGAAGTGGTATCTTACTGTGATATTTGCCTTTTTAAGTCCTCAAAAGTCTGTAAGGAATCTGTTGGAGGGTGTACCTTGAATACAGAGACAATGTCTGTAGTGAGTTTGAGTCTCTGGCACATGTGTTTTGCTGTGCCACATGTGTTTCTGAAAAAAGCTTCATGAAAGTGGGAAGGCTTATGGGAAAAATCGTTACGGAGTAGACTGATCAAAACCTATGGAAATTGATGATTACCAAAATTAAAAGAAACAGCGATTAGTACCTGAGGGGTACTTTTATCCCTCCCCCACTTCCATTGAAAATGATTTTAAATGGAGACTGCCATAACCGGATTTACAGAGCTGGGCTGATGGATGAGATGCTACAGATGGAACTGAGAGTCCGGGCTGCTGGACTGCTGTTAAAATGGATTCAGAAGTAGTCAGACCTGCTGGGAGCGTGGAGGGGAGTGGAATGTGGCCACCATCTGCCATTCCCTTAACACAGGAGTTGTGAGTGTGGCTGCCAGCTCAGCCTCTGGAGTGATGACAGTTTTTTATTTCCTGCTTAATTGGGTTCCAGTTACTTTAGCTCTCCTAGAAAAGATAAAACAGTGTGGTTCTCACATTATTCTGACAACATGTTCCTAATGATTAATTGCAAAGGAGTTACTGAAAATGGTTTTTTAACAGAACAGATACCATAGACTGATTAAATGAAAACAAACCACCCACTTTTATAGAAGCCACAGGAGGTCACTGCACTAAATATTCTTGGTGTACAATCTGGGTAAGGGGTATTCAATCCCTTGTGGAACCATTTGAGTTGTGTATCATTACATTTGTTTCTAATTTCTATATGCTGTTACTGTTGTTTAATTTGTTTTACTGGTGACCTTGATGTTCTAAATTTGATCCTTTGGTTACAGTATTGCTTTAGTAACTTCATATCCGGTGATTAAACCTTTTCACTGCTGTTCACATAATGAACCGTTGTGATTATCAAAAACTTAAATGAGGATATGTAAGAAGTCATAAAGATGATTGTGATTTACAAAAGGCGTTGACAACTGTAATTGTTTAAAAATTACTTTTCAGGAGCTGTTCTCTTGGAGATGTTGATCTTGGAAGATAATTACTGGAAATATGTAGGAAAGGTACTGTATCTTTAATATTAAAAAAATTACTTATTTGAGAGACAGAAAGCAATCTCCATCTGCTTTTTCACTCCAAATGCCCACAACAGCTAGGGCTGGGCTGGTCAGAGCTGAGGACCAAGAACTCATCCAGGTCTCCTATGTGGGTGTCAGGAACCCGGATACTTAAGCCATCAGCTTCCCAGGTTCTGCACTACCAGGAAGCTGGAATCAGGAGCTGGAACTGGGTATAAACCCAGGCACTCTAGCATGGGTCCCAGGCATCTCAACCAACATCTTTTTTTTTTTTTTTTTTAAGATTTTATTTATTTATTTATTTATTTGAGAGGTAGCATTACAGACAGTGAGAGGGAGAGACAGAGAGAAAGGTCTTCCATCTGCTGGTTCACTCCCCAAATGGCCGCAGTGGCCGGAGCTGTGCCGATCCAGAGCCAGGAGCCAGGAGCTTCTTCTGGGTCTCCCATGTGGGTGCAGGGGCCCAAGCACTTGGGCCATCTTCTACTGCTTTCCCAGGCCTCAGCAGAGAGCTGGACTGGAAGAGGAGCAGCTGGGACTAGAACTGGCACCATATGGGATGCTGGTGCCACAGGAGGAGGATTAACTTACTGCGTCATGGCCCTGGCCCCTCAGCCAACATCTTAATCACTAGACACTCACCCTTATCTTTCAGTTTTAAATATATTACGTATTTTTGCATCTAAAGCAGTGAATTGGAAATGGAAGATTATTCAAGTAAAAGTAGGTTTATAAAGGCTTTGGTGAAATCTATTTTATGATATAGAGTCTCTAATTTAGGCTATTGAGGGAAAGAATAATAATAGCTATATTGTACTGTATGTCATTCATTGTGCTAACCCTGTATGTAATTATGAGGGTACTTCAGAAAGTGTGGAAAATGGACTTGAAAGATGTTTATTTGGGTGCAAAAGCTTTTGGAATTCACACATAGTTTTTCATAATAACATTTTCTCTGGTTTTTGAAGACTTCTATTATCTCACAATAACCTTACAAAGCCAATACAGACTTTACTTTCTGGGACTGGTTTTTGGAACTATTCTTGTCAAATTCGTGGCTGGTTCTACTAGAAGCTTTCATTTATTGTCTGTATAACTGACGCACTCTTGTTTTAGAAAGTCTTGGAGTTTTGAGATTTTTGGTGACCAAATTTTTAAAAATCCAGAATTTTTTCATTAATTCCTAATTTGGTCTTTGTGCTTTTTGGATATGGATGTGGATTGATCCTCTGTGTTAGTTAACCTTAGTTATAAAACAACACACATTGGGGCTGGTGCTGTGGTATAGTGGGTAAAGCTGCTGCCTGCAGTACCAGCATCCCATATGGGGGCCGATTCATGTCCTGGCTGCTCCACTTCCAGTCCAGCTCTCTGCTATGGCCTGGGAAACCAGTGGAAGATGGTCCAGGTCCTTGGACCCCTGCACCCACATGGGAGACCCAGAAGAAGCTTCAGGCTCCTGGCTTTGAATTGACAGAGCTCTGGCTGTTGCAGCCAATTGTGGAGTGAACCAGCAGATGGAAGACCTCTCTCTGTCTCTCTCTCTCTCTTTGCCTCTCCTTCTCTCGGTGTATAACTCTGACTTTCAAATAAATAAATAAATCTTTAAAGAAAAACATACACTTACTTGGCACTTTCTGTGGATCAGGAATCTGTGGGTAGGTTCCTGTGGTTCTGATCTATGAGTTCTCATGCAGTTAGTGCCTGGAGAGTTGACCTGGTAGCAGTAGGGTACCAGCTTCCAACTCTTAACAAGCCTTGGTTCCTTGCTAGCTTTGGTCTGAAGAATTTACTTCTTTGCCATGTGAACTTCGTAGGCTGTCTTTGAACTCAGCAGCTGGCCTTCCGCAGAGGGAAAGATGGAAGAGAAAAATTCCAAGGTAGAAGCTTACCTTTTCAAACTCTGGAAGGACATGTCACCTCTGCCTTGCTCTGTTGTTCACAGAGGCCGTCCTAGTACAGGTAGGAAGGGACTGTACAAGGGTGTGGGTATCTAAAGGGGAGACAGTCATTTGGGACACTAACCTGGAGTCTGGCCACCACACTTTAAATAAATACTTTCTTGCTTGCGATGGTACTAGGTTGGAAAGACAGGGAATATGGTACAATTACTTACGTGTAAGGAATGTAGTTCAGTTACCCAAATGCAGCATCCTTGAACAGTTTGACCTTTTTCCTTTAAACTTGATTTTTATCCATTATTGATGTGTATATTTTGCAAGTACTTGCATCTCCTCTCCCCCCTGTAACTTCTGCCCCTCTTCATGAGAAATGGACTTTGTCAGACAATCAAAGTATATCTCATAGGCAAAATACTAATTAGTGCCGGGGATTTGTAAACTTTGGAATCTTATCTTTTCATCACTACTCAAAAGTTCTTTGTTAGCAGGAATAACCTTCCTCTTTTTCATCTAATCTCAGTGCTTGCGATAGTTGAAAATATACTGAATAAGAAAAGCAGTACTTATAAAGCAAAGACTAACGAGCATTGGAATATAGTAAGGTATGGTTAACTTCTCTACTAGGCTTGATGCTAAGAACATGACATCTCCAAGTTAGTGTGAGATAATCTATACAAAGTAGGTATCATATTGTACTTGAAATAATCTTCTAAAAATTATTTGTTTATTTGAATTTCTTTATTTGTTTATTTGACAGAGAGAGCCCTCATCGATCTGTTCACTCCTCAAACACCCAGGATGGCCAGGGCTGGGCCAGGCTGAAGCCAGGAGTCTGGGACTCCAGCCAGGTCTCCCATGTGTTGGCAGGGACACAGCTACTTGAACCATCACCTGCTGCCTCCCAGGGCATGCATTAGCAGGAAGCTGGAATCTATAGCAGACCTTGGACTTGAACCCATACGTTCTGTTATGCAAGGTATAAGAATTTTTTTTTGACAGGTAGAGTTATAGACAGTGAGAGAAACAGAGAGAAAGCTCTTCCTTCCATTGGTTCACTCCCCAAATGAGTGCCATGGCTGGCACTGCACCAATCCAAGGCCAGGACCCAAGTGCTTCTCCTGGTCTCCCATGGGGGTGTAGGGGCCCAAGCACTTGGGCCATCCTCCACTGCCCTCCTGGGCCACAGCAGAGAGCTGGACTGGAAGAGGGGCAACTGGAACTAGGCCACAGCGCTGGCACCCAGAATATTTTTTTTTAAGATGTATTTATTTTTTTGAGAGGCATAGTTACAGAGGGAGGGGGAGACAGAGAGAGGGGTCTTTATCTGCTGGTTCACTCCCCAAGTGGTTAGAAAGCAGCTGGATCTGGGCCTATCAGGAAGAGCCAGGAGCTTCTTCCAGGTCTCCCTCCTTAAGGTGTAGGGACCCAAGCACTTGGGTCATCTGCTGCTTTCCCAGGCCATCAGCCAGAGATAGATTGGAAGTGGAACAGCTAGGACTCAAATTGGCACCCTTGTGGAATGCCAGCACTGCAGGTGGGTGCTTAACCTGTATGCCACAGCCCTGGCCCCAGGTATAAGCATATTTTTTTATTTTAATTTTTTTTAAAGATTGATTTATTCACTTTAAAGGCAAAGTTTACAGACAGAGGGAGAAGCAGAGAGAGAGGTCTTCCATCTGCTGGTTAACTCCCCAGTCTTAACTGATGTCCTAACCACTGTATCTGCCCCTGAAATAATCTTTGTTCTTTTTTCCAGTCATTATAATTGGAGGCCTTAACTGCTGTACATTAGAAAATTGAAATTTACTGCGGCGCCGGCACACCAGGTTCTAGTCCCGGTCGGGGCGCCGGATTCTGTCCCGGTTGCCCCTCTTCCAGGCCAGCCCTCTGCTATGGCCCAGGAGTGCAGTGGAGGATGGCCCAAGTGCTTGGGCCCTGCACCCCATGGGAGACCAGGAAAAAGCACCTAGCACCTGGCTCCTGCCATCGGATGAGCGCGGTGCGCCGGCCGCAGCGTGCCGGCCACGGCAGCCATTGGAGGGTGAACCAACGGCAAAGGAAGACCTTTCTCTCTGTCTCTCTCTCTCACTGTCCACTCTGCCTGTCAAAAATAAAAAAAAAAAAAAAAGAAAAAAAAAAAAAAGAAAATTGAAATTTACTAAAATATAGTTTGTTAATATACATTTTTAAAGAGCTCAGCAATAAAAACCTTATGAATAGAAATGTCCAATGATTAAACTTTTCCCACTGCTGTTCACATCATGACTGATTGTGATTAATGTATGTGGATGAGGACATTAAAAATAATCAGGAGACTTACGTATGTGCATCTGATCTAATTTTCTGTGTGTTGATTTGCCTATCTGAATGTTTGTCCTAGGAATTAAATTGAAGAGTGTTTTCCTAGAGAACATCATTTGTCAGATTTATTTGATCAAGAATTTGAAAATTTATATAGTAAAGGTAAGGGATTTATAACTTTTGGTTTTGTCAAAAGCACAGAAAAGGTCACAACTGAGGAAAAAATTGACATTTAGAATGTAGCTGACATTGGCATAATGTAGACATTATACTCTGAAATAAAAATTTTCTCTTTTTAGCTTTCAAAGTTAGCATTACTATGATTTTCCAAGTTAGAAGATTAGATTCAGGACTGATAGTTGGAAGGGAGCTTCTCTTAGAATACTGATGTAATCCTTTCATGCCCTGATGAGAAACAGTGAGCGCTCCTATCTGCCCAAATGTTTGGGAAGTGGGAACTCCCCATGTGGGCAGCAGGGACCAGCCACTTGATGCTGCATCTGCTGCCTCCCAAGGTGCACATCAAGCAGCTGCAATTGAGAGTGGAGCCGGGACTTGAACTCAGCCACATCAGATATGGGATACACACATTCCAAATGTCTTTTCAACTGCTGTATCAAGTGCCCACCTCCATTGAAATCCTTAGAGGTCTTATGTTCCAGGGTTTAAATTTACTGAACTATTGGGTATTTTATAAATGACTCTTAGTTACACCTATATATGACTGTCCTGTAACTTACAGTTTTGTTAGAGAACAGTAGATGGGAAGGTGGTAGGAAGCTGGACATCACAAATCTCAGTTGTGTCATTGATTAGGCATGTTGTAGACATTTCTCAAATGTGAAGCATCAATAAAGTGGGGAAATTCTTGGGAATACTCAATGTTGACATAAGTTAATTTTCTGTTTCTTAAATTTGTAGAAACTGGGGCCGGTGCTATGGCACAGTGGATTAACGCCCTGGCCTGAAGCGCCGGCATCCCATGTGGGTGCCAGTTCTAGTCCTGGTTGCTCCTCTTCTGATCCAGCTCTCTGCTGTGGCCTGGGAAGGAGTGGAAGATGGCCCAAATCCTTGGGCCCCTGCACCCACGTGGGAGACCCAGAAGAAGCTCCTGGCTCCTGGCTTCAGGTCAGCGTAGCTCTGGCTGTTGCAGCCATCTGTGGAGTGAACCAGAGGATGGAAGACCTCTCTGTCTCTGCCTCTCTTTGTAACTCTTTCGAATAAATAAAAAAAAAATCTTTAAAAAAAATTGTAGAACCTAAAAGTTGATATAAATGTTGTTTATAGCCCTTAACAAAAAGATTTATGAATAAATGCATTAAAAAATCATAAAAGATGTATGAAACAGATGCTGCTATTTGGCCGAACTATAAACATAGTGTGGAACAAGTCAAATGTATATAGCGTACCATCCTGTGCCTTGTGTTTTTTTTGTTTTGTTTTGTTTTGTGTTTTTTAAGATATAGTTATTTGAAAGAGAGAGATGAACCAACTACTGTTTGACTTTCCATGATGTGCATATCGGCCAGGCTGGAGCCAGGAGCCAGAAGCCAGATAGTCTAGGTCTCCCACATGAGTGCAGGGTCAAATGCTTGGGCTATATTTTGGCTGCTTTCTCCAGGCTGTTAGCAGGGAACTAGCTGGAAGTAGAGCAGCTGAGACATGAACCACAGCCATATGGGATGCCAGCGACACAGGTGGAGGTTTTACCCTATGCCTCAAATGCCACAATTCCAGTCCTGTGATGGTTTTGTTCCTTTGTTTTTCTTTTTTGTAGAACTTTGTTGCTGGGGACCTCAAGGTTATTGAAAGGAGGGGAAGAGGCCTAATTCTCAAAAGAATGTCTTTAGACCACCTGTAAATCCCAGTCTGAAGAATTCTGCATTAAATTATCTCTAAATATTTGTTCTAGCTCAAGTGAGTAGTTCAGAGTCCTAAAACATTCTTTCAGAAAAGCTTCTTTTTCATTTGATCTAGGACTAAGCTTGGTTAGTAGTTAACTGACTGTTGTTTCTCAGTTCCTTTCATATACAGGAGTCCTTGCTTTGCACAGTTGCAGTGTGTTATTATATCAGTTCAGTAAATGATATGAATCCCCCAACATGGTTAACGTTTCAGTTTCACAATATAAGCTAATAGTTGCATAAACTTTGTTATTAGCCGTTCATATCATTATGCAAATAAGATGTGAACTCAGTAACAGAGCATGTTACTTGGTTCACACAGCACAGCAAAGTGCATAGTGTGTTGCTTTCTTGTTTTCCAGAGGTTAAATTTATGTGACAGTTGCGCATCAAAAGAGAATTGGTCAACAAAAATGGCAGGTTAGCAAAGAAAAAGTGATAGCTGGAAGTGAACTTGGATGTGATTAGAAAGATGTACAGTATGAATTGCTGAAAAAGTCAGATGAGTATAAAAAGAAGGGTTAAGGGCTGGTGCTGTGGCACAGTGTATTAACGCCCTGGCCTGAAGCTCTGGCATCCCATTAGGGCTCTGGTTCTAGTCCCAGCTGCTTCTCTTCTGATCCAGCTCTCTGCTGTGGCCTGGGAAAGCAGTAGAAGATGGCCCAAGTGCTTGGGCCCCTGCACCTGCATGGGAGACCCAGAAGAAGCACCTGGCTCCTGGCTTCAGATTGGCGTAGCTCTGGCTGTTATGGCCATTTGGGGAGTGAACCATCAGATGGAAGACCTCTCTCTCTGCCTCTCCTCTCTGTGTAACTCTGACTTTCCAATAAAATAAATCTTAAAAAAAAAAAAGGGTTAAAGCTGCTTCAACATCTTATTCAAGTTGCACTAGGAATAGAAAGTCACTTTTGGTTGAAATGGAATGATTATTTCTATGTTGGCTTGAACTAATTAAAGCAAGATTCAATCAGTTTAGCTAACATTCAGACCAAAACTTAAAGAAAATGTTGGTAAATATAAGACTGAAAAATAACATTTTGCTACCACTAACGGCTGATATCATCAGAGGTCAGCATGGGCTGCAAGCTCAGGTCAAGATGTTCCCATGAAATTTGCACTCAGATTCCAGAATCACAGGCTGTCCTTGCTTTTCCAGTAGTCTGAGATCATACTGCAGGTACAGAGGGAATGTAGTAGAAGGTAGAGCTGTCTGAGAATGTTAGCACGCTGCTATTAAAGAGGCAGCTGTAGTTCTGTAGCTGGGGAAACTTGATGAAGGTGAAACCGTAGGCATAAATGAGGAAAGTGATTGGGACGCGAAGGATGAACAGTCTTAGGAAGTGATGTCAACCGAAAACTTGGTATTTAAGAAACTCTCACAGGTATTTCTTGACATGAAAAGTGTAAAGGATAAGATTTTGGAAACTGACCAAACTTGGAAAGGCATAGAGCTGTTTTGCCAGGACGTAGAAAAGATGGCAAGTAATGAGAGTTTAATCTTGACAAATATTAAAGTCTGAACAATCTTTTTCCATTGAGTAAGAATGCATTGCAGTTTCTGCTTACATGGTGAAAGCCAGGACTGCTATCGAGTCTACAAACAGCTATGTTTTATCCCTGGAATTAGTTACAATTTTATATTTCCTTTACAGATTGTCTTTGTATGCTGCTATATCAAAGCTCTGAAATAAAACTTCATGGTATTGAATGTCTTGTTTGCATTTTATTTTTCAAGATTTATTTATCTGAAAGAGGAAAGACAAACGGGTATCTTCCATCCACTGGTTCACTTCCCTACTGCCTGCAGCAGTCAGGCCAGGAGCCAGGAATTCCAGCTGGGGCTTCCATGGGCGTAGCAAGAACCCAAGTACTTGGGCCATCATCTGCTGCCTCCCAGGCACATTAGCAGGAAGCTGGATCACAAACTGATATGGGGTATAGGCTTGGAGTGTCCCATACTGGTCCCCATAGGCGAAAGTCCTGAGACTGGCAGTGATTTCCTAAAAAGGGCTGATGAGTATTTTCGGTTCTGAGGGCTGTCTGATTTCTGTGGCAGCCATTCAGCTCTACCCTCATACAGCAGAAGCAGCCAGAGTCAGCATATGAACCACTGGGCATGGATGTGTTTCCATAAGCCTTTATTATGGGCACTAGAATAAGTTTCATGTAATTTTCAAGTCATGTGATTCCCTCTCCCCCACTGTTTAAAAATACAAAAACCAGGGTCTTCAGTGGGGGCGGGAGCTTTGTAGTGTGCAGACTTAACACAAGAGGACATGAAACGTTTCATTAGATGATAACAAGCTAACCACTGAATACATCATTACCTTGAGGGAGAGCAGGCACTCCAGTGAGCTCTTTTCTCAAGTCTGCACATTTCCAAGTAGCTGGGACTTTTCTGGAGGTGGGAAAGATGAGAGTTTACAAGTTTAACATATTCTCTTTGCTCAAATGATGGTGTCACTTCTAAATCGCAGATTCTATGTTTAAGAATGCTGCAGTCTGCTGATTTACCTTCTAAATTCTTAACAGCGTCCTCAAGGACTAAAGCCAGGAGCTAAGAACTTCCATGTGTAGGGCAGAGACCCAAGCACTTGAGCCACCCCCTGCTGCCTCCCAAGGTGCACATTAGCAGGAAGTCAGATTCAAGAATGGAGCTGGAACTCGAACCCAGGCACCCCGTGGATACAGGTATCCCAACCAGCAGGGTCTTCACCACTATACTCCCTAAATCGGAATTTTTAAGATTTATTTGAAAGGCAAAGTTAAAGATTTCCATCCACTGGTTCACTCCCCTAAAAGGCTGCAAAGACCTGGTTGGGCCAAGCCAAAGCCAGGAGCTGCTTCGGGGTCTCCCATTGGTGCAGGGTCCCAAGCAGTTGGGCCATCTTTCCCTGTCTTCCCAGGCACATTAGTGGGGAGTTGGATCAGAAGTGGAGCAGCTGGGACACCAACCGGCATCCTACCCGCGCTGCAGGCCGCGGCTTAAGCAGCTGTGCCACAGCGTCAGCCCTTAAATCATTTTTATTGGCAAAGGTAAACTAGTATTGTAGCCAGAAAGTGGAAAGCCTTTTAGAACACATTATAAATTAGCCACTGTAAACTGGTAATCTGCTTGAGTGGGTCTGTTTCAACCCTAAATAAACTCACTTTTGTGATTGAACCGCATGTGTAAGATACTGAAAAGGGGGCAAACGTTTCTAGGCTAGCACTTAAAATGAGAGTTTGCAGTATTTTACTTATCTCTTGGATACAAAAAGGACACAGTATTTCCAGTGAGAGCATCTCGTTAAGAAAGGCGTTAGGAGGTAGAGGAAGAGAAATGATCCATAAATAAGGAGACCTGGGCTCAATTTGCTATTTCACCAAGTGATCTTCCTGGCTTCAATGTAAAATAACTGTAAGCTCAAAGTACACGCAGGCAATGCACCTCATTAGGTTTCCGGCTCCGGGGAAGCTAGATGGCCCAGGGGCCGTGGGCGAGCGCATCAAAGGATACTAACACGTCGCCCCACCTCTGCCTCACTGGGAGGCCAAGTGTGTCCAGGATACGCTGTGGACGTGGCCAGATCGTTTGGCTTTATGTAAGTTCTCATAACACAAGACAGTCGAACGCTGTAAGCCGTATCAAGGACCCCGTCGACGACAAACTGCAATAAGGAGGTCCTTGCAGCCCGGTTTTCGCGTGGATTGGTGCTGGCAGTGTGGCCAAAGGCTGCTGACGCCTCACAGGACCAGCGCTACGTGGCGTTCCTGTGGGCCCCGACCGTTCCTCAGCCAGCTGGGAACGCCCCCGCAGGACTCTGTCTTTTGCTCGTGGTCCTGGCTACAGCACCCTACGCGCCGCCCAGCAGAAAAAAGGTGGCCAGTGTCGCGTGCGCGAGGACGCGAGGGACCGCAGGGACACGCCCCGCCCCGCCGGCCCCCGCTCCCGGAAGTGCCGTGGCGGAACGTACGCCGCGGAGGGCGGGGCGAGACGTGTACCCGGAAGTGCCGGCCAGCCGGCAGGCGGGGCTGCGGCTGCCACGTTGGAGCGGAACGTGGAGGTGGCCCTGGGCCCGGGAGGAGGGGCGGCGGCGAATTCTGGGAGAGTCGGACGGGCGCCGCGCTGAGACGAGAGCTGATCGCCGAGGGTCTCCGCCAGGTGTGGCCTGCTGCTGTCTCCGCCGGCCATCGAGCTTAGAGGTAGGGTCCGAGCCGAAGCTGGGACGCCGGCCCCTGTCTCTGCTGGCCCCCGCCAGCCTGAGGCCCGGTCTCCGGTGACGGCGCCCCTGGGGCTGCTTTCGGGCCCGGCGGGACCACGCCTGGCGACGGGACCCCTTCGGTGACCGCGGCCGTGGGCGTCCGCCGGCGTGTCCGCCGCTTGGCAGGCGCCGGCCCGAGCTCGGCTCGGCAGGGCGGTGCGGCCGGGCTGGTCCCTGCACTTTGAGCTCGGGAGACCTTCAGACCCTCGGCGCACAAAAGAGGCGCGGTCTCCAAGGGCGAGGAGAGGAAGCAAACCTCGGGATTCCTTTCGGCGACGCGGGTTGGAGTTTCTGGTTTGTGTTTGAACCGATGCCAGGTTTAAAGGTTCGTGGGTTTGGACTGAGGCTGCTTGTCGTTTTAACCGGGATTGGATTGTTTTAAAGACAATAGTCGCCGGTCGCAGCCGATACTTGGGAGGAAGTCTCGTGAAGTAGTTTTGCTACTAAGTTGTTACAATAAGAAATTAAATTATAAGGCGCTTGTAAAAAAAAAATCAAAGTACTTGTATTGTCTGGACGATGTGGGCGTGTAAACTTTTGAGTAAACTGAGAGAACGAAGGTCTTTGAAGTTGTGTGACAGATCCTTTCTCATACACTTAGCAACAGAGAACTGAAGTTCAGTTTTCTCTGTCGGAAGTTGTAACGATTCGCTCTATATTTAGAGGTTTGTCCTTGTTTTCTAATATCCCATGTTTTCCCTCCCTCCTGATTATTCAAGAGGTGGCCAACGTAGGCTCTGCTTTTCTAGTGGTTCCTGTCTACTCCTTCTCATTACCCCGTAATTACCTCTCCGAGAAAGGCTTGTGCACCTGGAGAACTTCGGGATAACTGGAAATGCTTTTGTAGTTGTGAATTTCTGTTGCACGCATTCACAGTTGTTTGGGACATGAGGAATTTTGAGGTGCATTTAGAATTATACTGCCTAATTTTATGTGAACAGGTTCATTTCTGAAACTAACATAAGAATACAAAGAAATTTGTGAACTGTGAATAGCAGCGATTCTCAAACTTTTTGGAATTCCACTCCTTTTTGAGAATCTAATGAAACACTGGATCGTTTTTCCAGAAAAATGTGTGTATAGGCACACACACACACATTTGCTAGTTTCATGAGGTTTACAAATCCCAAATTAAAAATTCTTGTGAAGTCACAATGTTGCTAAAGTTATTTTTTATATTGTTTTTAGAAATGTTGCCATTATTAGGTTAATTTCAGTTAAAAAAGTTTTGTGATACTGCAGATTATTTTGACACCTTAATAATGCAGTGTGACCAGTGAGCAGTTTTCTTTGACTTGGTTGGTTGCCTGAGATGTGCCTAAAACATTGATGATTCTGTTGAGCAAATGTCATCCTTAATGAGATGTTTTGCCCACAGAAGGTGGGTTTTTACTAAAGGCAATGTCAAAAGACACTAAAGATATGTAGTTTCCCCGTAATATGCATTTCCCCTGAATTTTTGAGGGATACATGGATTTCAAAATTGTTTATGCCAAAATAAATTTATTTTTTAATATTTTTTTCATGAACTTCTTGAGGACTCCCCTCATTTCTAGGTTTGGGAGTCTGAGGTTCCAATTCTGTTCTTTCACTTTTTCCTTACTGAGGTCTGTGTCAGCTCCAATTATAGCATTGCAAAGTACTCTTGGGTTTTAGCATTACTTCACAAAATTTGCATTTTAATAAAATGAGAAGAAACAAAAGTTTTCACTTACTTGAATACAGTTGTGGAGAGAAAGATAAATGAAAAATAGAGTTCTTGTCTAGAACTTAAACTTTTTAAAACTTTTTTTAAAAAAAGATTTATTTATTTGAAAGTCAGAGTTACACAGAGGAAGAAGGAGAGGCAGAGAGAGAGGTCTTCCATCTACTGGTTCACTCCCCAGTGGCTGGAGCTGCACCAGTCTGAAGCCAGGAGCCTGGAACTTCCTCTGGGTCTCCCATGCAGGTGCAGGGGCCCAAGGACTTGGGCTATCTTCTGCTTTTCAGGGCCATAGCAGAAAGCTGGATCAGAAGTTGAGCAGCCAGGTCTCGAACCAGCGTCCATATGGGATGCTGGCACTGCAGGTGGCAGCTTTACCTGCTACGCCACAGCGCCAGCTCCTAGAACATAAAGTTCTTAAAGATTCATTGGGATAAACCTTTTAAATTGTGACTTCTGGCCGGCGCTGTGGCTCAACAGGCTAATCCTCCGCCTAGTGGCGCCGGCACACCAGGTTCTAGTCCCGGTCGGGGTGCCGGATTTTGTCCCTGTTGCCCCTCTTCCAGGCCAGCTCTCTGCTGTGGCCCCAGATTGCAGTGGAGGATGACCCAAGTGCTTGGGCCCTGCACCCCATGGGAGACCAGGAGAAGCACCTGGCTCCTGGCATTAGATCAGCGCGGTGCACTGGCTGCAGCGCGCCGGCCGCGGCGGCCATTGGAGGGTGAAAAAGGAAGACCTTTCTCTCTGTCTCTCTCTCTCACTGTCCACTCTGCCTGTTAAAAAAAAAATAGTAAGAAAAAGTAAATTGT
Source organism: Sylvilagus floridanus (assembly GCA_949820135.1). Lineage (NCBI taxonomy): Eukaryota > Metazoa > Chordata > Mammalia > Lagomorpha > Leporidae > Sylvilagus > Sylvilagus floridanus. The sequence continues at coordinate 89,426,159 of OX463238.1, forward strand.
GACTTTTATAATGGCTATCATTTATAAGTATTTATTATATGCCACATAGCTATTCTAAGCACTCTGAGTAATAGATCATTTAATTCTTAAAACTCCATGGTGTATCAGATACTGTCATTATCTTTTTTTTTAAAAGGTTTATTTATTTATTTGAAAGTGAGAGTTACACAGAGAGAGAAGGACAGGCAGAGAGAGGGAGAGACTGAGAGAGAGGACTTCCATCCACTGGTTCACTCCCCAGTTGGCCACAACAGCCAGAGCTTCGCCGATCCGAAGCCAGGAGCTTCTTCCAAGTTTCCCATGTGGGTTCAAGGGCCCAAGGACTTGGGCCATCTTGTACTGCTTTCCCAGGCCATAGCAGAGAGCTGGATTGGAAGTAGAGCAGCAGTCTCGAACCAGTGTCCATATGCAATGCTGGTGCTTCAGGCCAGGGCGTTAACCCACTGCACTAAAGCATTATCTTTATCTTTATCTTTATTTTACTGAGGATGGAGCCAAGACACAGAAAAGTAACGTTTCATGACCAAAGTGAGAGCTAGTTGGATCTGAAGTGGAGCAGCCAGGACTCAAACTGGTGTCCATATGGGATATACACTGCAGGCGACAGCTTTACTTTTTGCCACAGAGCAGACTCACCTTCCTCATTTTTTTTTTTTTTTTTTTTTTTTTTTACAGGCAGAGTTAGACAATGAGAGAGAGAGAGAGAAAGATCTTCCCTCTGTTGTTTCACCACCAAAATGGCCACTACAGCCGGTGGGCTGTGCCAACCTGAAGCCAGGAACCAGGTGATTCCTCCTGGTCCCCCATGTAGGTGCAGGGCCCAAGCACATGGGCTATCCTCCACTGCCTTCCCAGGCCGCAGCAGAGAGCTGGACTGGAAGGGGAGCAACTGGGACTAGAACCCAGAGTACCAGTGCCATAAGCAAAGGATTAGCCTAGTGAGCCACACTGCGCAGTAGATACTGTCTTGTAGATGATGGATGTGAGCAAGCCACTGTCCTCACAATTTGCTCTTTCTATTTTCATAGTGAGTCTTGAATGAAACAGCATGTGTATTGTGAATTCTAATCACGTGTTTTAAAAATTACAAAGCTTTAAAGCAAGTCTTGGGAACATAGGATTTAATTTAAACCTTAAAGTTTTCAGGAAAATAATTTATGACTGAGTGGATGATCCTCTCAAAGAGAAGGAAATAGACATGTGTCTCAATGAACTTACATTTTTATAGCATTCTTCATAATTTTGAGAATGATTGCAGCAGGTAGATTATGGCACTGTTTTTAATTAGATTCAGATCATATAATATAGTTCTAAGCCATTATATGGTGATTTACTTTTTCAGTTACCACTGAGGCCTTGTATTCTGTACAGATTAGTAAGTAGAACTGCTTCTAGTGGGACACTGAGTACTAGGGCTAAGAAATAAATTCATAAATGCTTTGAATTGACACTTAACCAATTTGTGTTCTTATAAACTTGTCTCTGTCTTTCAGTAAATGTTACACATTAACTAAGTGTTCAAAAATTAGGTAGCCCTTGTACCTTTGCTCTAGGAGATAGTGCAATGCTATTCAATTTTTTTTTTTTATATTTAGTTATTTTGGTTTCCACCTTTAGAAATTCTGAAGGCATCTGTAGTCTATTTTTCCCCTAACAGTTTTTCTCCCTATTTTTTTAAAAATATTTTTTATTTGTTTTATTTGAAAGGCAGAGTTACAGAGAGGCAGAGAGAGAGAGCAAGCTGGATCTGAAGTGGAGCAGCCAGGACTCAAACTGGGGTCCATATGGGATATACACTGCAGGCGACAGCTTTACCTTTTGCCACAGAGCAGACTCACCTTCCTCTTTTTTTTTTTTTTTTTTTTACAGGTAGAGTTAGACAGTGAGAGAGAGAGAGAAAGATCTTCCCTCTGTTGTTTCACCCCCAAAATGGCCACTACAGCCGGTGGGCTGTGCCAACCTGAAGCCAGGAGCCAGGTGATTCCTCCTGGTCCCCCATGTAGGTGCAGGGCCCAAGCACATGGGCCATCCTCCACTGCCTTCCCAGGCTGCAGCAGAGAGCTGGACTGGAAGGGGAGCAACTGGGACTAGAACCCAGAGTACCAGTGCCATAAGCAGAGGATTAGCCGGCAACCTTCCTCATTTTTAAAATAGGAAAATGTCCTTTAAACAGTTAAGAATTTTAAAATTTGATAGTTTATCTGAAAGTGGTCTTTCTAGAGCATCAGTCTATTTGTATTACTCTAATGTAAGCATTCAAAATCAATCAGCAAAACTTCCCTGCATATTTCAAAGCTAGATATTTTTTCCCCCTGAGTAAGCTTAGATATGAAGTTTTCTTGATTTATTTCCTGATACAAATAATTTTTTAAAATAGCAAACATACTAAAACACTAGCCTGTGTCCTAGGCACATTGGCTCTGTATAAAATATGTCATCTCATTTAAACCTCACAACATCCCATGAGTTAGTCACTCTTAATCTCATTTTACAAATGTAGGCACTGGGCCTCAAAGAGCTTTATAATGTATCCAAGGTAGCAGACCTGGTAAGTAGCAGAGCCAGTGGTCAAATTGAGGGTTGACTCCAGAGACCATGGTGTTGACCATGTGATACAGTGTCCTAATTCCACAGCTTCTAAAATGCATCTTTTTCACTCTTAACTTCATTTATGTATGGTAGTGCTTTGTCCGTAATCATTTTTTCTAAATGTTAATATTCCTTCTTTATTAATCTGTATTAATCAGCTTTTTGTTACAAAAATGAAATACCAGAAGCATCTAAGTTTATAAAGGAAGAGGGTTTATGGTTCTGGTGCTTCAAATCTAAGGTCCAGCAACTCCATTGGTTTGGCCACTGATGATGGTATTCTTGCTGGCAGAGTCCCGTAGTGGCACAGACTGTCACGTGGCAGGCGGCAGATTGTGTGTGTGTATCTGTGTGGTCTCTTACAAAGCCACCAGGGTTTAATCATGGGACTGCATCCTAATGAGCCAGTCCAAGCCAGTCACCCCTCTACATTTGCACCTCCAAACACCATAATTGGATTGAGTTTCTGTCCTCTTACTATGATTCACGTAAGACTTTGGGAACCAAACTTTTAATGCCCCAAGATTTATTATTATTATTACTTTTTATCTGCGGGCCAGAGCAGGACATGGGGGCCTGGGGCCTGGGGCCTGGCTGCCAGCAGCCCTCATCTGTCCCTGGGCACTCTGAGCCCACACCTTCTCCAAACCTGCTGTTCTCCAGATCCTTCCTGCAAGCATCCAGATGCCCAGCTGAGTACACATGCTGTCCTGTGCCAGTCCTTCCTCTTCTGGGCCTGCCCCATCTCCTGTGGGGGCCATCAGCAGACTTGGACCGGGGCAGAGGCAAGCGGAGTGGCCGCTCAGCATTTAAAGGCTTAGTACGAGTAAGCAGAACGGGAACTAAGGCAGTCAGGGCTGACACCGACCCCGCATTCCTCGTTGCTCTTACCCTGCTGTCCAGAACACACAGCCCTCCTGAGCGGCTTTCACTGATTCGTGTCGCACAGTGCAGCCCTGCACCATCGCTCAGCCTCACAGGCCCAGGAGGGTCCTCCCACACCCAGAGCTGCCCTGCTCCTCCCAGACTCCCCAGGATAAGGGCCCAGCCCCTCAGCCTGGCCGCACGGTGGCCTCCTCACAGGCAATGCTGGGCGTTCTGGCCCTGAGCTGCCCACAACTCACGGCCAACCTTTCAGTCATCCTGGTGTGGACACAACGTTCCCTCTTCCTAAACCTAGTCGGCTCCCTGCTTTGGGCCCCCATGGTTGTCTGAGCAACACCCACGGTGGCACATTTCCCTGTGGGGCCTGTGGTGCAGCTCGATGACTGAGAGGCGGGGGGGGGGGGGGGGGGTTGAGGCAAAGCAACAAGTGGAGTGTGAGCTGCTGTCTGCCTGAAACCCACCCACAAAGCTTAAGTGCTTCCTCCAATGCTGGTGCAACTCCCAGAATTCCTCCACGACTCCCATGCCACACATGCCCTAGGCTCCCTCCACCATGGCCTTTGTCACCTGTGCTTGACCCTTGTACAGTTACCTGCTGCCCCCATCACTGTGAGCCCCTAAGCCAGAGATCTGCTTCCTTGGGACAGGCCTTCCCCAGGCAAACAACCTGCAGGCTACAGCTCCTCCTGGGTGAGAAGGCAAGGGGCAGGGGCTGGGTTGCTGCCCCGACTCCTCACACCTGCTGTGTGACCCTGGACCACCCCGTGGTCTTCTCTGTGTCGTCCTCTTCCCCACCGAGCAGGGAGGCAGTGAGCACTCTGCTGTCGGAGGATTCAAGCCCAGCTGCCATCCAGTCCACCAGGCCCTAGTGCAGGTGAGCGAAGTCTGGAGTTTGAATTTGATCTACACACTCCTTGCCACTCAGCATCACAGAGGCCTGTGGTGGAGGAGACCCTGCCCTGTGCCCAGACCCCACAGCTGGGAGCTCACCTCCCACCCGATGGGAGATTTTTGACATCAGAAGTAATACCCAAAACCCGGCTTCTGTGATATAAAAAAAGAATGCCTGAACTTATTGGAAGTAACAAGTAAGAGCTTGGACCCTGGAACTAAACTTCTAAGTTTAAATCTTGGCTCTTCTCCTTGCTAGCATGTACTGAGTCTCTTAACTTCCTTGCTTTAATTTTATACTCTGAAAAAATCTTCAAATATAAACAGTTTGAATGTATAAGATCCAGGGCATATTATTAATGTCAGGCCCTCCTAAGGGAGCTGGCAAAAGTGCATTATAGCATATTGAGTATGTTTAACTACAGACAGACCTGATACTAAACCAAAAGTGGTAACAAAGAAGAAGAAATACAATGTAAATGTTCAGTAACATAGGAATTTGGTTAAACAACTAATAAAGAGAACTAGAAACAAAACTGAGTTAGAAGAGGTTTATGGATTACTATCTCTATAGTGGCTGGGAGTCAAAGAACACCCTTTAAAGCAGACAAATCAGTTAGTAGCAGTATAAGCCTGTTTAACAGTACAAAAGTAAACACTGGGAAAGATAATATCATTGACTAACTGTAGTGGAAGAAGGGCAGTGAGATTATACAGACAACTTTCATTTGTACTATTGGTAGGGAGTCAGTTGTTAACTGTGTAAAGAAATAGAGGATTAATGGCATTTAGTAAATTTATTTAAAATTATAAAGCTAGAACCAGATGTGTATATTAGGAAAAATGCAAATAGCTTGATTATCAGAAAAATGTTTACACCAGGGGCCGGCACCGTGGCGCAGTAGGTTAATCCTTTGCCTGTGTCACCAGCGTCCCATATGGGTGCCAGTTCGAGTCCCGGCTGCTCCTCTTCCAATCCAGCTCTCTGCTATAGCCTGGGAAAGCAGTAGAAGATGACCCAAGTCCTTGGGCCCCTGCACCAGCATGGGAGACCAGAAGAAACACCTGGCTCCTGGCTTTGGCTAGGCACAGCTCCAGCTGTTGCTGTCACCTGGGGAGTGAATCAACGGAAGGAAGAACTTTCTCTCTGTCGCTCCCCATCAGTGTCTGTAACTCTGCCTCTCAAATAAATAAATAAATCTTTAAAAAAAAGTGCTTACACCAAATGAAAATAGACAACAGCAAAAGATTTTTAAATCTTTTAATTTTTTTTTTTTTTTTTTGGGAGGTAAAATAGCAAAGTTTATTAGGGAAGGGACATCCGTGAAAACGGATGGGCACCTCTCCAGACAGGACCTGAGAAAAATCTTTTAAATTTTAAAAATTTTTTAAAATTGAAAAGGGTAGAAGTATGTGTGGAAAAAGCAAATAAAGAAAGCTAGGGAATTGATCTTAATGTTTGACAAGGTGGAATTCAGGCCAAAAGGCATTATGTGAAACAAAGATTCTTCATAAATGTGCATTTGACAGTGAATATTTAATGCTATGAATATGTATCAGATGTTTACATATGACAGAGTCACTTTTTTTTTCAAGATTTTATATATTTATTTGAGAGGTAGAGTTACAGACAGTGAGAAAAAGAAAGAGAGAGAAAGGTCTTCCATCTGTTCACTTCCCAGATGGCCGCGACGGCCCGGTCCAAAGCCAGGAGCCAGGTGCTTCTTCCTGCTCTCCCACGTGGGTGCAGGGGCCGAAGGACTTGGGCCATCTTCTTCTTCTTCTTTTTTTATTTGACAGATAGAGTTAGACAGTGAGAGAGAGACAGAGAAAGGTCTTCCTTCTGTTGGTTTATCCCCCAGTGGCCGCTACAGCCAGAGTTACGCTGATCCAAAGCCAGGAGCCAGGTGTTTCTTCCTGGTCTACCACGCTGGTCTACCAAACTGGTGTCCATATGGGATATACACTGCAGGCGACAGCTTTACCTTTTGCCACAGAGCAGACTCACCTTCCTCATTTTTTTTTTTTTTTTTAAACAGGCAGAGTTAGACAGTGAGAGAGAGAGAGAAAGATCTTCCCTCTGTTGGTTCACCCCCCAAGTGGCCACTATAGCCGGTGGGCTGTGCCAACCTGAAGCCAGGAACCAGGTGATTCCTCCTGGTCCCCCATGTAGGTGCAGGGCCCAAGCACATGGGCCATCCTCCACTGCCTTCCTGGGCCGCAGCAGAGAGCTGGATTGGAAGGGGAGCAACCAGGACTAGAACCTAGGGTTGGGCCATTTTCTACTGCTTTCCCAGGCCACAGCAGAGAGCTGGATTGGAAGAGGAACAGCCGGGACTAGAACTGGCACGCATATGGGGTGCTAGTGCTGCAGGCAGAGGATTAACCTACTGCGCCACAGCCTTGGCCCCAACAAAGTCACTTTCATAAAGCAGAAGTTTCAGGAGCTACCAAGAGAAATAAGGCACAAATACATTGATATTAGGGGACTTTTAACAGGTGGCTCTGATTCAAGACACATCAAGTAGACAAGAAATATGGGTGCAAAAGACCAAAACAATTAAATCACTAAAGTAGATTTGATTAGTATGTATTGAGTTCTAGACCCTGAAAATAGACAGCCAGAGGTCTCTTTTTAGGTTCTGTGGACAGCTAACAGAAACCTAGTATATACTGTTCCACATATAGGGAGAGAGGGAGGAATAAATAGGTGAAGTGTGGGAATTTTAGGACAGAGAAACTGTTCCGTATGCTCTTATCGTGATGGATTCTCATACATGTCTTCTCTGTGTTTGCAAAGGCCATAGAATGTGCAACACCAATAGTGACCTCTAATGTAAACTGTGGACTTTGGGTGACAGTGATGTGTCAGTGTAGTTTTGTGACTTGAAACATTATTAAGATGGGGGATGGGGATGGTGGGAAGGATACTGACTGTACTTTTCATTCAGTTTTTCTGTGACTCTCATACTGCTCTAAAAAAAATAAAATCTTTGTTGGGATGGTGCTGTGGCATAACGGGTAAAGCCACAGCCTACCGTGCTGGTATCCCTTATGGGCACTGGTTCGAGTTCTGGCTGCTCCACTTCCGATCCAGTTGTCTGCTATGGCCTGGGAAAGCAATGGAAGATGATCCAAGTGCTTAGGTCCCTGCACCCATGTCGGGGCCCCAGAAGAAGCTCTTGGTTCATGGCTTTGGTTAGCCCAGCTCCACCATTGTGGCCATTTGGGGAATGAACCCACAGATGGAAGACCTTTCTTTCCCTCTCTCTAAAGCTGCCTTTCAAAGAATGAATAGAGTAGTATGCCATGCAAATGAATTTTTTAAAGATTTATTTATTTATTTGAAAGTCAGAGTTACATGGAAAGATAAGGAGAGGCAGAGAGAGAGAGAGAGAGGTCTTCCATCAGCTAGTTCACTCCCCAGTTGGCTGCAATGGCCAGAGCTGTGCTGATCTGAAGCCAGAAGCCAGGGGCTTCTTCCAGGTCTCCCACACGGGTGCAGGGGCTCAAGGACTTGGGCCATCTTCTGCTGCTTTTCCAGGCCATAGCAGAGAGCTGGATTGGAAGTGGAACAGCCGGGACTGGAACCAGCGCCTATATGGGATGCTGGTACTGCAGGTGACAGCTTTACCCGCTACGCCACAGGGCTGGCCCCAACAAATGAATTTATGTAAAAATTAGAAATAACACAATGATTTCTGAGTTTTCCCACCAAAGTGACTTTAGTGATAGAATATATAAATGAAGTTATATGTGGGATTATAGCTTGGAAAGACTGGTTTTCTAAATACTTCACTTTAGTTCTAAAATCTTTGGGCTTGCTTTATTTTCTGTAGTAAGTCTGTTTAAAATTATGTTTTTGTTTTTTTTAAGATTGATTGATTCATTTATTTGAGAGGCACAGTTACAGACAGAGGGAGAGACAGAAAGAGGTCTTCCATACATTGGTTCACTCCCCCTTATGGCTGCAATAGCCAGAGCTGAGCTGATCTGAAGCCAGGAGCTTCTTCTGGGTCACCCATAGGGGTTCAGGGGCCCAAGGACTTGGGCCATCTTCCAGTCTTTCCCAGGCCATTAGAGGAGAGCTGGATCAGAAGTTGAGCAGCCGGTACTCGAACTGGTGCCCATATGGGAAGCTGGTGCTACAGGTAGAGGCTTAACATACTACGCCACAGTGTCAGCCCCCTAAAATTATTTTATAAAACTGCTCTTACCATTGAATACTTGTAATCCTGGGAGATGGACCTTCTTTATTATGTGGCTTCTTTCACCTCTGATACACTGCCACTCATCCTTGTGTGAGAAGCACCTGTATAGCAAAGTTAATTTCTCAGATACTACCCTGTACTCTTTTATAGACTGCTTTTCCAACTAAAGTACTACAGGTTGAAAATCTCTAATTCAAAAATCCAAAGTGCTCCAATATCCAAAACTCTTCAAGTACTGATGGTAAAGTCTATAAAAATATTCCAAAATTCAGAAAACTGAAATCTGAAGTACTTCTTGTTCCAGGCATTTTAAATTAGGGCTACTCACGCCATACAGTCTGTAAAAAATGAAAATAGTCCACTAGGCGTCTCAAAAATAGCGTTACAGGGGCCGGCACTGTGGCATAGCAGGTAAAGCCACCGCCTACAGTGCTGGCATCCCATATGGGCACCGGTTCGAGACCTGGCTGCTCCACTTCCTATCCAGCTCTCTGCTATGGCCTGGGAAAGCAGTAGAAGATGACCCAAGTCCTTGGGTCCCTTGCACTGCATGGGAGACCTGGAAGAAACTCCTGGCTCCTGGCTTCAAATTGGCATAGTTCTGGCCGTTGCAGCCGATTGGGGAGTGAACCAGTGGATGGAAGACCTCTCTCTCTTTGCCTTTCCTTCTCTGTGTAACTCTGACTTTCAAATAAATAAATAAAAACCTTTAAAAAATATTTTTACAAATTTGCCTTCTTTCTAATGTTGAACATTTGCAACAAATGACACCTCAACCAATTTGAATTATTGGCATTTGGGAATTATGAATGTTATGGTGATTTGTCTGGTATGTTTCTATGTTCTGTGTAATATATTCTTTGTAAACTCTTCTCTTTAGCAGGATGAAGTTAAAGGAAGTAGATCGTACAGCCATGCAGGCATGGAGCCCTGCCCAGAATCACCCCATCTACCTAGCTACAGGTAAGTTCAAAAGAGGTAAGATGATATGAGTAACCTGATTTATTCTATTCTACATCTGGCTCACTCATGCTTTTTTTAAATTAGTTCAAGCTTTATCTCCTTTGGGAAGCCTTTCCTTCCCTGTCAAGGTACCCCCATGCTCTGTATCAGCTGAGTGCAGTGACTTTCCTCGTGTCCTGTACACATAGCATTCATCATGTTATGGTTACATGCATAGTGTCTTCCCTGCTTTGCAGGGATTTTTGTTTTATCTTTATTCCTCTAGTATTAATCAATGACATGTAAAAGACAGTAAATAGATACCAATTCGTGTGAATGAATTTTGATTCATTGATAGTAATTTGATACTAGTGTTTTTTATATGAAAATAGGTAGATTTGGGACCAGTGTTGTGGCATAGTGGGTAAAGCCACTGCCTGTGTCACTGGCATCCCATATGTGCAGCAGTTCGTGTCTTGACTGTTCCACTTGTAATCTGGCCTCCTGGTAATGACTTAGGAAAAGCAACAGAAGATGGCCCAAGGGTTTGGGACCCTGTAACCTATAAAGGAGATCCTGATGAAGCTCCTGGCTCTTGGATTGGGCCTGGCCCAGTCCTGGCCATTGCAGCCATCCAGGGAGTGAACCAGTGGATGGAAGATCTTTCTGTCTCTGTCTCTCCTTCTCTGTAACTCTGATTTTCAAATAAAAAAATTTTTTAAGACTTAATAACTTTATTTGAAAGGCAAAGTTAGAGGAAAAGACAGAGCAAAGAGAGATCTTCCATCTACTGGTTCACTCCCCAGATGGCTGCAATGGCCAGGGCTGGGTCAGACCAAAGCCAGGTGCTTCTTCTGAGTCTCCCACGTGGGTGCAGGGCCCAACCACTTGGGCCATCTTCCATTGCTCTCCCAGGCATATTATAAGGGAGCTGGATCAGAAGTGGAGCAGCTAAGATTCCAACTGGTACCCATATGGGATGACAGCTGCAGGCAGCAGTTTAACTTACGGTGTCACAACACTGTCAAATAAATCTAAAAAAAAAAAAAAAAAATTAGGTGGAGTTAAATCATGTAAGCAGATATAGTAAATCATGTGATCATTTTTGCAAAGAGCTTTTTTTTAAAAAAAAGATTTTATTTATTTATTTGAGAGGCAGAGTTACAGACAGAGAAAGAGACCGACAGAGAGAAAGGTCTTCGTCTTCTAGTTTACTCCCTATGTGGCTGAATGGCCGGAACTGGGCTGATCCAAAGCCAAGAGCCAGGAGCTTCTTCTGGGGCTCCCAAATGGGTGCAGAGGCCCAAAGACTTGGGCCATCTTCCACTGTTTCCCAAGGCCATGAGCAGGGAGCTGGATCAGAAGAGGAGCAGGCAAGACATGAACTGGCGCCCATATGGAATGCCAGCAGTGCAGGCAAGGCTTAGCCTACTACACCACAGCACCGGCCCCCAGAGAACTATAAAAACTTTCTGCACTCTCTACCCACTCTCATATACACTGTCTTTCAGCCCTGTGCCAGAATCTCATTGCTGTAGTAATTTAAGCATCTGTTCAATGGCATATGTGCTGAGATTTCAGCCTCTCATGTGACATTCATGAGCAAGATAATTAAAAATCATGCTTTTGATTTTTATTTTGTATAATTTTCTCTGAGCTTTCTAATTTGCATATGTGGTTACCATAAATGTATTTTCTATAGGAACATCTGCTCAGCAATTGGATGCAACATTTAGTACCAATGCTTCCCTTGAGATATTTGAATTAGACCTTTCTGATCCATCCTTGGATATGAAATCTTGTGCTACTTTCTCTTCTTCTCACAGGTATGAGGTTCAGCTTAAATTCATACGATTATTTACATGTTGTGGTTGGTGTCTATTTTTGGTATAATTATGTCATCATTAGAAACTGCAAGATAAATCATCAGTGACATGAAATATATTGTGAGAAAGTATATAAGTAGATTTTTAAGGAAGTAAAGAAGTGTTTATATGTTATATTGACCATTTTTTGCTTGCTGTTATGGATAGGATAGAAAGGGGAGGCCATAGTTTCTAGTATTTTCTTTACTTGGTTACTTTTTCTATTTTTTTCTATCTCCTCTGTGTCACTTGTTTATTAAAAAAAGATAGGTGAACATTTTCTAGGTTGGACTTTGACATTTATTCATAGTTCTGAAAATATGTGCTGCTCACCTGAAATAAGTATATTAATCACAATACTAATAAATGACTGTCTCTGAATGGCAGGTTATTTTTGTTTTCTCCTTTGTACTGATCTGTATTTAGAAATTCATTTCGCAGAGGATTTTGTTGATATGATTTATGATACAGTAGATATTTAGATCATCCTATTTGAGTACTTGTGCCCTAATAGAGTACAGAGAAAGGATACTTTGCATTTGAGTGATAACATAAACTTCACTGCCTTAATATCTTAACAGGTTTTGAAGAGGTTGTACCTTAGCTAACAGAATGCAGCTCATATCATGGGATGTCATGGGACTCTCTCTCATACTTTGCAGAGCCCTCAAACTCATGTGAGCCCCAGATAACCTCAGTGTTTCTAGTTAAAACCCTTTCTCATCAGATACGTGCATACCAGCTTGGTATTTCATCTCCATGCCAGTCTAGGATCTTCTTCTGCACTACCTTTAGGGGTACTTGTCACAGTAGACATAATTTTGGTGTTGCTTTTCTACCGTCAGAAAACATTATTTTTCTTAGAAAATTTCACCGTTATTGTTCAACAGACCACTTGTTAGTGACCACTTCTGTAGTCAAACAGAATGTGTTTATTTTGCTAAGTGAAATGAGTGGTGAAGCTATTCTCCAACCGGTCTATGGTAGATAACTAAAGTATGCTTTGCTACGGTACACTGCCCCTACAGTTTTTCCTCTGGGTAAATAAAAAATAAAGTGCCATTTCATCAAACTTGTGCAGTTACCAGATTGGAGGGAAAGCATTTTTTGGAGTATTGATGAGAGCATTAAAAATTCAGTATATAGTTTCAGATTCTATTCAGTATTTCTTTGACTTCAGCAATTAATTATTTTACTCATTTTCTCCTAAAGGTACCACAAATTAATTTGGGGGCCATATAAGATGGATTCCAAAGGAGAAGTCTCTGGAGTTCTGATTGCAGGAGGTGAAAATGGAAATATTATTCTTTATGATCCTTCTAAAATTATAGCTGGAAACAAGGAGGTTGTGATTGCCCAAAATGGCAAGCACACTGGCCCAGTGAGAGCCTTGGATGTGAACAGTTTCCAGGTTAGACTCTGTTACATGTATTCATAAATCTGAAAATATATACTGCTCATTTCAGATAAGTATATGAATCTACTCTGACTCAGTCATGAATTTGAAAGCCACAATATGTGTCCACATGCAGGTTGATGAGTGAGTACATTTGTGTGATGATTGGTGGGTTCAGTTAGGATAAGGGTGAAAATGATTAACTCCATGAAAGGGAACAGGCTAATAGTTTTGTTTCTAGGAGTCTGGAGGTATCAGACCATTGGACTGGACTTTTTTTAAACATTAGCAGTACTATGAGTTGGAAATTTTGCCTTTTAAAGTCTGTGATAGGTCAGCATTAGGGTTGTGTTATTTTGTCTGGGTTAATTCACTTTGTTAATTAAGAAAGTTTGCATTTATGCCAGATCACTACCCTATGAAATAATTAGAAATTATATGAATGTAATACAAATTTAACAAATAGGCAATTAAGGGGCCAGCGCCATGGCTCACTTGGCTAATCCTTTGCCTGCGGTGCTGGCATCCCATATGGGCGCCGGGTTCTAGTCCCAGTTGGGACACTGGATTCTGTCCAGGCTGCTCCTCTTCCGGTCTAGCTCTCTGCTGTGGCCCAGGAGTGCAGTGGAGGATGGCCCAAGTCCTTGGGCCCTGCACCCATGTGGGAGACCAGGAGGAAACACCTGGCTCCTGGCTTCGGATCGGCGTAGCTCCAGCCATAGTGGCCATTTGGGGGGTGAACCAAAGGAAGGAAGACCTTTCTCTCTGTCTCTCTCTCTCACTGTCTATAACTCTGTCAAAATTAAAAAAAAAATAAAAAAACAAATAGGTGGTTAGGATTCTTCAGTTGCCTTCATAAATATTATTGAATATTAATTACATAAATGCATAGGTTAGCAAAGATCTTGAGTTAATAAAATTCTGGATTGTAATAACCAGAAAAATGGATAGCATATTAAGAAAGTTTTAAGGGGCTGGCACCGTTGCGCAGTAGGTTAATCCTCCACCTGTGGCGCTGGCATCCCATATGAGCATGGTTCTAGTCCTGGCTGCCCCTCTTCCATTCCAGCTCTCTGCTGTGGCCTGGGTAAGCAGTGGATGATGGACCAAGTGCTTCGGCCCCTGCATCCGCATGGGAGACCAGGAAGAAGCACCTGGCTCCTAGCTTTGGATCAGTGCAGCTCAGCCCATTGCTGCTATCTGGGAGTGAGCCAGTGGAGGGAAGTCCTTTCTCTCTGTCTCTCCCTCTCACTGTTTGTAACTCTACCTCTCAAATAAATTTAAAAATGTTTTAAATAGCTATTTTTCTTATATTATGCATAGAACCTGAGGATATAGAAATAGAGTCTGGGCCAGCACTGTGGCATAGAAGGTTTTTCCTTTTTTTTTTTTTTAAAGATTATTTATTTATTTACTTGCAAGAGTTAGAGAGAGAAGGAGAGACAGACAGAGAGAGAGAGAGAGAGAGATTGTCCATCTGTCCATCTGCTGGTTCACTATCCAACTGGCTGCAACAGTTTTAGGGTCTTTTTGATCCTAAAGGCGTGTAACAGTGATAACTTAGAATTATTGCCACCTGGAACAAGATTACATGTAAATGAACTAGAAAAATGTCAAGATTTAAGACGAGGTACCACTATCCCTCTGTAGTGCAACTCTGAAAGCTGGCTTAAAGGTGTCCTAAGAAAGATGCCATACTTTTAGTATTCAGCTGTTTTGTTTTGTTTTTAAGATTCATTTATTTATTTTAGAGAATGACAGAGAGAGAGAGAGAGGTCTTCTGTCTGCCAGTTCACTCCCCAAATGGCTGCAATGGCTGGATTTGGGCCAATCTGAAGCCAGGAGCTAGGAGATTCTTCGAGGTCTCCCATGGGGGTGCAGAGACCCAAGAACTTGGACCATCTTCCACTGCTTTCCCAGGCCATTGGCAGGGAGCGGGATTGGAAGAGGTGCAACTGGGACACAAACCACGACCCGTATGGAATTCTAGTGCTGCAGACAAGGCTTAACCTACTACGCCACAGCGCCAGCCCCTCAGCTGTTTCTGAAAGCAATAAATATAACCTTTATTTGTCTCCCAGAATAAGATTTTTTTGTAAGGATTGCTATGAAGCCACAAACAGTAATCCCCATGTGCTTAAATGATTGTTTCAAAATTTATTCATGTAATTGTTTTTTTTTTTTAAACTCTTTATTTTATTTATTTATTTATTTTTATTTTTGACAGGCAGAGTGAACAGTGAGAGAGAGAGACAGAGAGAAAGGTCTTCCTTTTGCCGTTGGTTCATCCTCCAGTGGCCGCTGCGGCCGGCGCACCGTGCTGATCTAATGGCAGGAGCCAGGTGCTTCTCCTGGTCTCCCATGGGGTGCAGGGCCCAAGCACTTGGGCCATCCTCCACTGCCCTCCCGGGCCACAGCAGAGAGCTGGCCTGGAAGAGGGGCAACCGGGACAGAATCTGGCACCCTGACTGGGATTAGAACCCGGTGTGCCAGCTCTGCAAGGCAGAGGATTAGCCTAGTAAGCCAAGGCGCTGGCTATGTAATTGTTCTTTTTATGATGTCGTCCATTGAAACTAGTTTGTTGTTAGTAGACCTTTTTTAGTTTTAAAGATTTGTTTACTTTGTTTGAAAGTCAGAGTTACAGAGAAAGGGAGAGACAAAGAGAGATAGGTCTTCCTTCTGCTGGTTCACTCTTAAGATGGCTGCAGTGGCCAGTGGCTTCAGCTGGGTCTCCCACATGGATAGCAGGGGCCCAGGGGCCATCTTCTGCTGCTTTCCCAGGCACATTAGCAGGGAGCTGGATCAGAAGTGGAGCAGTGGGGATAGGAACAAGGAGCCCATATTGGGATATTGAGATGCCAGTGCTGCAGGTGGCGGCTTTACCCACCGTGCCACAAATCTGGCTTCCCTACTTCTTTTTAGTTAAATAGTTACAGACTATGTTTCTCTAAAAACTTAATTAAAATGCGAAGAAATGTTAAGTATAGCTACATAGGAATGCATGCAAATGTGTTTTTGCTTTTTCAATTAAATAAAAAAAAATTGTATGTGTGAAACTAACATCTTTCCAGCTCTGAACTGTTATTCTGAGTTCTCAACATTCATAAGTTCTGTTATGAATGATTTCTTTTTGCAGACTAATCTTGTAGCCTCAGGTGCTAATGAATCTGAAATCTACATTTGGGATCTAAATAATTTTGCAGCTCCCATGACACCAGGAGCCAAAACACAGGTATTGTATGATTTTGATTAATATAAGCAAAAGAGCTCAAAGTAGTTAATTATTTCAGTTTTAAATGTTTTCACACAAATTATTGTTGAATTTCATTGTATTAATACTTTGTTTAAAGTATTGGTGAGTTCTCTGGTTTATATTTATTCAGCACTATCATATGCTACCAGACATATTGTAGTAGCAAGTAGACAATGAATCTTAATAGTTTTCTTAGATACAGCGTAATTTTTGGTCTTTTTATGATTGCTGCTCCATTGCCTGCTACCTTAATTTAAAAAAGAAAAAAAAACCACTCAATTTTTTTCTGATGTGTTTTCATTAAGTTGGGTAAAAACAGTCTTCCCCTATTCTTCCTGGACTTTCTTACCTAAAGACACCCTAGTCATTGTAACTGGCCCCAACCTAATGGGAGATCTCATCATAATAACACTTGGCCTAACATTTATAAAGACTTTTTTCTAATATTCCAGGCTATACTTTTTTCTCTGCCTAGTTGTCTCATTCACCAGTTTCTGGCTGTGATCTGTCTTGCAGTTATTGCAAAACAAACAATACTTGATTTATAGCAGCTCAGTAAATGCTTGTTGAGTGAGATAATATTAAAAAAGATAAAATACGTGAAGTGGCATATACCTGTGCTATAAACAGAATTGCTCTACATGATGAAAATGTAGGAATGTGAAGCAAATTTATAAATTGAGTGGGTCAGGTTTTTAAATAATCTATTTTTTAAATTAAGGATCCATTTCATAATTAAATTTTATTATCATTGAGAAGTGGTTTGTAATAGTTTATTCTTGTAGCCCCCAGAAGACGTCAGCTGCATTGCATGGAACAGACAAGTTCAGCATATATTAGCATCAGCCAGTCCTAGTGGCCGTGCAACAGTGTGGGATCTTAGGAAAAATGAACCAATCATCAAAGTCAGCGATCACAGTAACAGGGTAAGTAACTGTCTGATGTGTGACGAACTTGTTACAGTTCTGCAGGAAGTGTTTCTCTATCATTTGTCAGAGTTGGCAATCAATCAAATTTCTGTAAATCAAATCTTGTCTTTTCATTGATTACTCATGTTGCAAGGAATGTTTTTATCTACCTTAGGGAAAATAACAAGAGTCCCAATAAATCATGTTGGATATTATTAATGATGAAGAGAGATTGATTAATCAAAAGGCTTGTTTCAAGTTACATCAGTTGGTTTGTTTTGCTAGCTGTTTCAAAGCCTTGCAGTAACTTTTTAATTCATCTGTAGCTTCTCCCAGAATGTACACATATTCCCCATTGGAAATTTTATTACTGCAAACTTGAAATTTCCAAACTCCTTCCTTTATCTCTTCTGATTAGGTCCTGCTAAAGTGAGCTAGTGACTTTCTGTTGTTTCCTCAGTAGACTCTGCTGTAGAGCACATTAAATTCTGAGCCTTTGCAGAGTCCTTAAATTTGTACATGTTCAAGTGCTATAAAATAATTAAGACAAAATTTAGAGCTCTTATTTCTTTCTTTTTAATTATATTGGTAGTTTTACATTTTCTGAAACAAGTTTGCCTATCTCAAAGAATACATATATACATACATAATTTTAAGACAATAACAACAAAAAACTTTAAAAAGACTTTCTCCAGAGTACTGTTTTTTTTTTTTTTTAAAGATGTATTTATTTATTTGAAAGTGAGAGTTACACATAGAGAGAAAGAGGTCTTCCATCTGCTGGTTCACTACCCAATTGGCTGAGGTGGCCACAGCTGAGCCGATCCAGAGCCAGGAGCCAGGAGGTGCAGGTGCAGGGGCCAAAGGACTTGGGCCACCTTCCACTGCTTTCCTAGGCCATAGCAGAGAGCTGGATCGGAAGTGGAGCAGCCGGGTCTTGAACCAGCATCCATATGGGATGCTGGCAGTGCAGGCCACAGCTTTACCCGTTACGCCACAGCGCCTTCCCCAGAGTATTGTTTTTCAAACAAATGAGTTATTTATTTACTTATTTGAAAGGTAGAGTTACAGATAGGTATAAGCAGAAAGAGAGAGAGGTCTTCCATGTGCTGGTTACTCCCCAAATGGCTGTAACCACTGGAGCTGGTCCAGTCTTCCATGTGCTGGTTACTCCCCAAATGGCTGTAATCACTGGAGCTGGTCCAGTCTGAAGCTAGGAGCCAGGAGCTTCCTCCTGGTCTCCCACGCAGGTGCAGGGGCCCAAGCACTTGGGCCATCTTCTACTGCTTTCCCAGGCCATAGCAGAGAGGTGGATTGGAAATGGAGCATCTGGGATTCAAACTGGCACCCATATGGGGTGGCTTTAACCATTACACCATAGTGCCAGCCCCTAAATGAATCAGTTTTAAAACAGAATTTTCAGTGGAATAAAATATACAATAAGCACTGCGGCTCACTAGGCTAATCCTCCGCCTTGCGGCGCCAGCACACCGGGTTCTAGTCCCGGTCGGGGTGCCGGATTCTGTCCCGGTTGTCCCTCTTCCAGGCCAGCTCTCTGCTGTGGCCTGAGAAAGCAGTGGATGATGGCTCAAGTCCTTGGGCCCTACACCCGCATGGGAAACCAGGATAAGCACCTGGCTCCTGCCATTGGATCAGCGTGGTGCGCCAGCCGCGGCGGCCATTGGATGGTGAACCAATGGCAAAGGCAGACCTTTCTCTCTGTGTCTCTCTCTCACTGTCCACTCTGCCTGTCAAAAAAAAAAAATATATATATATATATATATATACACACACACAATAAGCATTTTACTTATCTTAAGCATTTAGTAACATCTGTACTTCCAGTTAATTTTCAGTAGTAATACTGATTTATCCCATAGGAATATTTAATTGTTAGTTGTTGCTTAAGACATTTTCCCTTGATTTTACTAATAAAGTAGAAAAAAAGTATAAAGTTTTTTCTTAAAATTTTATTTTCATTTTTCTGAAAGTATTTAAATTTGTATTTCTCTTTTTTTAAAAAATTATTTATTTATTATTTGAAAGAGCGACAGAGAGAGATGGAAAGACAGCGACAGAGAGCTTCCATCTGCTGCTTCACTCCCCAAATGGCAGCATCAGCCAGGTCCAAGGCAGGCTGAAGTCAGGGGCCCAGAGCTCTATAAATAGTCTCCCACACACTTGGGTTATCTTGTACTGCCTTCTCAGGCACATTAGCAGGGATCTGAATTGGAAGCAGGCCAGCTGGGACTCAAACCAATATGGGATGGCAGCATTGCAAACAATGGTTTAACCTGCTGTACCACATGCAGGCCCCTCTAGTTATAATTTGGCACTAACACTCAAATTTTTGATAAAAAAATATTGTGAGGACTGATGCTGTGGAATAGTAGGTAAAGCTACCACCTGAATTGCCAGCATCCCATATAGTCACTGGTTCACGTCCCAACTGCTCCACTTCCAATCCAGCTTTCTGCTATGACCTGGGAAAGCAGCAGTAGATGGCCCAAGTGCTTGGGCCCCTGCACCCATGTGGGAGACCTGGAGGAAACTCCTGGCTCCCAGCTTCAGATAGGTGCAGCTCCGGCTGTTGTGGCCATCTGGGGAGTGAACCAGTGGATGGAAGGCCTCTCTCTCTCTCTCTCTCTCTCTCTCTCTCTCTCTCTGCTGTGCCTTTCAAAAAGTAAATCTTTAAAAAAAAATTATTGTGGCCCATTTTGATTTTCTATATATCAAATAGCTAGATGAATTGAAAACATTCATTTTACTTTTAAGACTACTGATTAATAAAATTTAATAGTTTTAAGTTTTGTTTTTAAAAAACTAAGCCTAAACTGATTTTGTACGTTGTTTGTTAAAATAGAAGCAATCCACAGTTTTCATTTTTGTTTCTCATAAAGTAACGTGATTAATAAAACATGAGCTCTAACTGTCACAGATGCATTGCTCTGGGTTGGCGTGGCATCCTGATATTGCTACTCAGATGGTCCTTGCCTCTGAGGATGACAGATTACCAGTGATCCAGATGTGGGATCTGCGGTTTGCCTCTTCCCCACTACGTGTTCTGGAAAACCATACCAGGTATCGTGTTACTGTTCCAAGAAACTTGATTAGTTTCTTAAAAACATATCTACTTATTATTTTGAATTGTCAGATAATTTTTTAAAATTAGCGAGTCTACTTTGTCTCTAACTTGTTAAAAAGTAATGTAAATATTTTTATTTTAAGTTTAAAAATTTATTTAAAGGCAGAGAGAGAGAGAGAGATACAGAGACAAATAGCTCCTGTTCACTGGTTCACACTCCAGATGCGCACAATGATTGGGACTGGGCTGAAGCTGGGAACTAGGAACTCAGGCCAAGTCTCCTACACAGGTGTCTGGAATCCGATTACTTGAACCATTGACACTGCCTCCAAGGGTTTGCATTAGTGGGAAGCCAGATCAGGAGCCAGAGCCTTGTGTTGAACCCAGGTTCTCCACCATGGAACATGAGCATCGTCACTAATGGCTTATCCACGCAGCCAAATGCCTGCTCCTGTTTTTATTTTGAACAGTAGTCATCCTGCTTTTTGTACCAAAAATTGGTAACCTGATCATACTGTAGCATACAATGTTTGTTAAAGGATTTTTCTACTACTTATTTCAATTAATAATAGATCAAATATCTAGTTTGCAAATATATAGTTTGCTGTAGCACTTGGGGACAAGCCTTGGAATTTATTAAAATATTTCATTTTATTAGGGTCCATCATACTTAATCAAGATGAGTTTTCTATAACATTTGATGCCAGGAAGCATTGCAACTTTTATTTCTAAGTTTTTATTTTAATTTTTTTAAGATTTATTTATTTATAAGTCAGAATTACACAGAGAAAAGGAGAGGCAGAGAGAGAGAGAGAGGTCTTCCATCCACTGGTTCACTCCTCAAATGGCAGCAACGGTCCAAAGCCAAGAGCCAGGAGCTTCTTCCAAGTCTCCCACGTGGGTGCAGGGGCCCAAGGACTTGGGCCATCTTCCACTGCTTTCTCAGGCCATAGCAGAGAGCTGGATTGGAAGTGGAGCAACTGGGACTAGAACCCAGCGCCCATATGGGATGCCAGCACTGCAGGCCGTGGCTTTACCCACTACACCATGGCACCAGCCCTTATTTTAATTTAAAATTAAACATTCTATAAAAAGTAGGTGATTCATTCTGTTTTTAGTAGTTTTTGTTTGTTTGTTTTTTGTTTAGGATTTATTGTATTTAATTGAAAGACTTGGAGGAAGAGACAGAGAGATCTTCCATTCCCAGTTCATGCCCCAAATGGCCAGTACAGCCAGGGCTAGGCCAGCTTCTGGGTATCCGACGTAGGTGGCAGGGGCCCAGACACTTGAGCATCTTCCACTACTTTTCCCAGGCCATTAACAGAGAGCTGGATTGGAAGTGGAGTAGCCAAGACTCAAACTGGTGCTCTTATGGGATGCCAGCACATACCCACTATGCCACAACACTGGCCAGTTTTCAGTTTTTCTCATGTTAGTATCATTGAATTTAGTGATTTTACACATTTCCTTTCGCTGATAGTTAGGTGCCCAGAGAACATAGGCATATTTATTCAATAGAAACAATTTTTTTTCCTTTCTTTGAAGATTTATTATTTATTTGAAGGCAGAGTTAGAGGAAGAGACAGAGAGATCTTCCATCTTTGGGTTTACTCCCCAAGTGATCACAGCAGTCAGCTGGGTCAGACCAATGCCAAGGGCCTGAAACTCTGTCTGGATCTTCCATATAGGTGCATAGACCCAAGTACTTGGCCATCTTCTGCTGTTTTCCCAGTCTGTTATCGGGGAGCTGGATCAGAAGTGGGCCAGTTCGAGTCTCGGCTGCTCCACTTCCGATCCAGCTCTCTGCTATGGCCTGGAAAAGGCTATAGTAGAGAGCTGGATCAGAAGTGGAGCAGCTGGGACTTGAATTGGCATCCATATGAGATGCCAGCACTGCAGGTGGTGGCTTTACCCACTATGTGACAGTACAAACATCCCCCCCCCCAAAGCTTTAAAACCCTTTTATCCCCATATAGTGAATTTGCACATGAAGAAGTCTTAATGATTCTTAATATTTTTATCTTTCTTTTTTTTTTTTAATTTATTTATAGTTGAATGTCAGATTTACAGAGAAAGGGAGAGATAGACAGATTTTCCCTCTGCTGGTTCACGCCCCATAAATGGCCTCAATGGCCAGAGCTAGAACAGGCTGAAGCTGAGAGCCTGAAACTCCATCTGTTACTGGTGAATGGCAAGGTTCTTGTCTTCGCGCAAGAAAGAATTCAGGCGTGAGACGGAGAGCAGTGGAAAGTACAATAGCAAGGTTTATTAGGGTTGGGACATCTGTAAGAATGATGGGCACCTCTCCAGACAGAACCTGAGAGAGAGTGCCCAGTCGGCAGAGGGCTGAGCGTGCAGTCCGGTTGGGGGGGGGGTTTAAGGGGATAGGTCTTTGTCTTCTCACCTCTGCTCCTCTTGGAACAAAGGACTTCTTGGATATAAACAGAAAAACTCCTATCTGAGTTTTCCCCCTGGAGTTATCAGACAGGAAGAAGCCTGGCTGGCGGGCATCGCCCCCCCTTAGAGGAGTCTTAGAGGAAGGATGGTTATCGGGTAGAAGGGGCTGGGTGCGTTTGAAGTGCAGATGCTGGGCTGCATCTGGAAGATTATCAGGCAGAAGGGGCGGGGATCCCCACCTGGCAGGTTGTCTGGAAGAGGGGCAGGGCAGAATGCAGATACTGGGCTGCCCCTGAAACGTTACTGGGATGACTTTGAGATGCATATGCTGGACCTAGATGTCAACTCTTTAGGCCTTTATGTCACACACACATATAAGCTCATATCTGACTTCCTACCTAACACATCCACATGAGCACAGGGGCCCAAGTAACTTGGTCATCCTCCACTGCTTTCTTAGGCATGTTAGCAGGGAGCTTGATTGAAGTGGAGCAGCTGGAACTCCCATGGCTGCCCATGTGAGATTCTGGAGTCAGGCCGTGGCTTAACCTGCTGTGCCACAATGCTGTCCCTGAGTTTGTCATCTTTCCTCGAATATCTTTTTTTTTTTTTTTTTAAGATTTGTTTATTTACTTGAAAGAGTTACACACAGAGAGAAGGAGAGGCAGAGAGAGAGAGAGAGAGGAAAAAAAAGTCTTCCTTCCACTGGTTCACTCCCCAACTGGCCAGTGCTGCGCTGATCCAAAGCCAGAAGCCAGGTGCTTCTTCTGGGTCTTCCACATTGGTGCAAGGGCCCAAAGACTTGGGCCATCTTCTCCTGCTTTCCCAGGCCATTACAGATAGCTGGATCGGAAGTGGAGCAACCGGGGCCCATATAGGATGCTGGCACTGCAGGCGGCGGCTTTATCTGCTACGGCACAGCACCAGCCCCTTGAATTTCTTATAAAGAAAAAAAGTACCTAGTCAAAATGTAATCCTATTACAGTTATGCTCACTTGATTTTTAGTAAAGAAGAGATGATTTTGAGGCATATAAAAGTTTTTTCAATGGCTGGCACTGTGTCATAAGGGGTAAAGCTGCCGCCTGTAGTGCCAGTAGCTCATAGGGTACCAGATAGAGTTTGGCTGCTCCTCTTCCAATCCAGCTCTCTGTTAATGTATCTGGGAAAGCAGTAGAAGATGGCCCAAATGCTTTGGCCTCTGTACCCATGTGGGAGACTGGGAAAGAGGCTCTTCCCTCCTGTCTTCAGATCGGCTCAGCTCTGGCCATTGTGCCCATTTGGGGAGTGAACTAGTGGATGAAAGAACCTGTTGCTCTGTCTCTCGCTCTCTCTGTTACTCTACTTCTCAAATAAGCAAATAAATCAATCAATAAATCTAAAAAAATAAAAACTTTCCCCATATTATTTAAGGTTGTATTCATTCACTCAGCAAATGCTTGTTGATCATCTACTCTGTACCAGGCACTGAACTAAGATCTAGTAACAAAATAGAGGGGAGCTTAGAGTATAGTGAGAAGACAACCAGCACCTACATAACATGTAAAATATACAAGCACTGTACATATTAGCTTGATCAATCCTCATAATAACCTTATTGTATAAATTATTATTAGTCCATTTTCTAGATTGGAAGTTGAAGCTCAATAAAACTTGCCCAAAGTCACATGCTGGTTTCTAACCCAGTCTGATCCCAGAGTTCAGATCTTTTTAAAAAAAGATGTATTTATTTATTTGAAAGGCAGAGTTATAGAGGGGGGGAGAGGGAGAGACAGACAGATCTTCCATCCACTGGTTCACTCCCTAAATTGCTGCAATGGCCAGAGCTGTGCCCATCCAAAGCTAGGAGCTAGGAACTTCATTTAGGTCTTCCACCTGGGCGGCAGGGACTCAAGGCCTTAGGCCATTCTCTGCTGCTTTTGGAGGCATATTGCCAGGGAGCTGGATTGTAAGGAGAGCAGCTGGGATTTGAACCAGTGCCTGAATGGAATGCCAGTGCTGCAGGCCTTGGCTTAACCCACCGCACCACAGTGCTGGCCCTAGTTCAGAATCTGAACACAACACTTTACTACTAAGAAGTGGTCATAGTTTAGCAAGGTGCTATGCTGGCTGCCAGGAGCAAATCAACTTCTTTAGTTCTCAATTTTCTTTGCCTGATAAATGAAACAGTTCCAGTACTTCAATTCTGTGATATTTTTAAAGTACCTCATAAGTTCTCTGAAGGGTCATGTGAAATAAATTTTGTTCAAAGTCTTTTTTTTTTTTTTTAAGAATTATTCATTTATTTTGAAAGAGACAGACAAATCTTCTATCTGCTGGTTCATTCCCTGAATGGCCACAGCAGCCTGGGCTGGGCCAGGCCTAAGCCAGGAGACTGCAACTCAATTTGGGTCTCCCATGTGGGTGGCAGGAACCCAAGCACTTGGGCAGTCATCTGCTGCCTTCCCAGTGCATTAATAGGAAGCTGGATTGGAAGTGGAGCAGCTGGGGCTCACTTGACATTCTGATACAGGACACTGGTGTGGCAAATAGTGGCAGAATCCACTTTACTGCAATCCTCTTCCCCTAAAAGTCACTTGAGATGTCTTGAAATTATTGACATGTATGGCTGGAAGCTGGTGAGAAGAGAACTTACAAAGTACATTATTGATGTAGTTGGTGAAATTTGAATATGGATTACATTTTAAAAATAGTATTGCAAATAGATAATAAATATTTGAATATGTAATTGTGTGGTGGTTATGTTGAGAATGTTTATACCCCAGGAGATAAGTGTAGGTGTGATGTGTCATGATATCTGCAAGTTTTAATTCTCAGATGGTCAAAGTCTGTCTCTATCCTGAAATTTGTATATGTAGAGAGGAAGAAAGACATAAATTAAATCTGGCCAAATCAGGGAATCTAGGTGATTGGTACAAAGGTATACTTCACAGTGTTAAGTAACTTTTACAGGGGTTTGAATTTTTAAAAATAGAATGTTGGGAATAAAATATATTATTCACACAAATTGAATCTCTCTTGGACCATATTTTCTTGATACCAAAAGATTGAGTTAAAAGCAAGTTTTGGAGGAAAGAAAGACCACTAAATACAGATGTTGATTTTTTTTTTTAAACTTTGGAACTTTAAAAGGTAAAAATCTATACAGCTTGGAACTAATGTAGTGTTTTCAGGAGAAATGAGTGGCTTTAATTGTCATATTTTTATTTTGTTTAGTTTTTATTTTGTTTAGTTGGTCTTTTTGTAAATAGATGATTTATTTTCATTTCATTTGAAAGGCAAAGAGTGGCAGAGACAGACAGTGATAGGTCTTCCATCCACAGGTTCACTCCCTTCAAAGACCGGCAGTGGCCAGGGCTGGGACAGGCTGAAGCCAGGAGCCTAGAGCTGCATCTGGGTCTCCTACATTAGTGGCAAGGACTCAATTACTTGAGCCATCACCTGTTGCCTCCCAAGATGCCTATCAGCAGGAAGCTGGATCAGAAGTGGAGGAACTTGGATTTGAACCAGGCACTCTGATATGGAAGGCAGGCAGCCTGAACAACAGCTTAACCACTGTGCCAGCTTCCTATCCCTTTGCTTTAAGAAATACTCAAACTGGATTGTATTTTGTAGTTTTTTTAAAGTATATTGTAGTTTCTAGGATCTCAGAACAACAAAAGCATGAATATAAAAAAGCCAAAATGTTAATAGTGGCCTCCTCTGGAAGGTATAGTACAGGAAGTTTTAGTCTTTTGTGGTAATCTGAGTTTTCAGAACTACCAGAAAAATACTACTTTGCTTTTACTGGAGTTTAAAAGAATCTGAGAATTATTATAACACAAAGAAACTGAAGTCAAGTCTTTGAAATTTACATCTAACACTTCTTTGTGAGATAGAGTTTTAAATTTTTAACTAATAGAAGTTTATATAAAAATGACTTATTAAAACTAGAAAATATAAACAAAAAGAGAAAAATATGTAAATATGAAAAATTTCCTACCTATCCACAGTTAAAACATTTTATCATATGTAATTTACATATGTATGGCATTTTGATAATTTATACATATAGTTAGATAACTTTTTTTTGAGATTTGCTTATTTATTTGAAAAGCAGAGTTACAGAGAGGCAGAGAAAGAGAGAGAGAGGTCTTCCATCTACTGGTTCATTCCCCAGATGGCTGCAATGGCCAGAGCTGGGCTGATCTGAAGCCCTGGTCTCCCACATGGGTGCAGGGACCCAAGGACTTGGGTCATCTTTTACTGCTTTCCCAGGCACGTTAGCAGGGAGCCGGATCAGAAGTGGAGCAGCCCATACTCAAACTGGCACCCATGTGGGATGCCGGCACTGCAGGCAGTGGCTTTACCCACTATGCCACAGCACCAGCCCCTCAGTGGCGTTTTTCATTTGTCATCAGTACTGTGTAAGATTTCTACAAATAATTTTTATCTTTGTACTTTTTCATCAAAATAGCTTTAATTTGCTGTTACACAGACCATATTGTTGGGCATTTGTTTTCATTTTTTTCTATTAATTTTCAGAGGGTCAAAAATCTATCTATATCCATACATTTATATATGTAGAAAGGAAGAAAGACATGAAATAAATCTGACATAAAGTATACACCATATTGGATATCTTGTGTCTTTGTAATAACCAAAGAATAGATACATTACCAAGTTGCCTTGTGGAAAGATTGAAGTAATACTCTGTTAGCTTAGATTGAAATAATATGAGATTTGATTTTTTCAAAACTAAAAATTTCTTGCTCCCTTTGTGTGTTTCATAGAGGAATTTTGGCGATTGCTTGGAGTATGGCAGATCCTGAATTGTTACTGAGCTGTGGAAAAGATGCTAAGATTCTCTGCTCTAACCCAAACACAGGAGAGGTATGGGAAGGAAATGTTTCTTAACCTTATACCACTTGTATATTTTATTTCTGTGTGATTTGTAAGAACTCTAAAAAAATTTTCCATATAGATTCTAATTTTTAAAAACAGTTAATTAATTTGAGAGGCAGAAGGAGAGATCTCCCTTCTGCTACTTCACTTCCCAGATGCCTAAAACATCTCTGCCTGGGCCAGGGGTCAAAGCTGAGAGATGAAAACCCAATTCAGGTCTCTCACAATGGGTGTCAGGAGGCCAATTACTTGAACTATTGCTGTTGCTTCCCCTGGATCTGCATTAGCAAGAACACTGGAGTCAGAAGTTGGAGCTGGGTATTGAGCACAGGTACTCTAATATGGAGTGAGGCCATCCTTTTTTTTTTTTTTTTTTTTTAATTTAATTTATGTACTTAAAGGCACTTACAGCGAGGAAGAAAGAGAAATCTCTGTCTACAGCAGGAATCTCTTCACTCCCCAAATGGCCTTAACAGCTGGGGCTGGGCTAACCTGAAACCAGGAGCCAGGAACTCTTATCTGGGTCTCTCCCATGAGGGTGACAGGGGCATTAACAGGGAGTTGGATTAGAAGCGGAGCATCTGAGACTCAAGCCTTTGCTCCAGTATGGATTGCCTGCATAACAGGTGGCAATTAACATGCTCAGATTCCTCAGGACACTCAGGACTTTTTTTTTTTTTTTTTTTTGACAGGCAGAGTGGACAGTGAAAGAGACAGACAGAGAGAAAGGTCTTCCTTTGCCGTTGGTTCACCCTCCAGTGGCCACCACGGCTGGCGTGCTGCAGCCAGCGCACTGCACTGATCCGATGGCAGGACATTTTAATCACTAGCCTAGTCTAGATGCCCACCTCCATATGGATTCTTTAAGCATTTTATTAATTAAGTATATATTTTAAGTACATAAATATGTGTACGAAATGTTAATCCAGCAGATTAAGAACATTATCTTAAACCCAGCTGTTTAAATAGAAAAACAGTCAATAAAATAATATATATATATATATATATATATATATTTAAGGATTTATTCGATTATTTGTAAGTCACAGTTACAGAGAGAGGGAGAGGCCGGCGCCGTGGCTCAACAGGCTAATCCTCCGCCTTGCGGCAACGGCATACCAGGTTTTAGTCCCGGTCGGGGCGCCGGATTCTGTCCCGGTTGCCCCTCTTACAGGCCAGCTCTCTGCTGTGACCAGGGAGTGCTGTGGAGGATGGCCCAAGTGCTTGGGCCCTGCACCCCATGGGAGACCAGGAGAAGCACCTGGCTCCTGCCATCGGATCAGCGTGGTGTGCCAGCCGCAGCGCGTTGGCCGCAGCAGCCATTGGAGGGTGAACCAATGGCAAAAGGAAGACCTTTCTCTCTGTCTCTCTCACTGTCCACTCTGCCTGTCAAACAAAACAAAACAAAAAAAAAAAAAAAAGAGAGAGAGAGAGAGAGAGAGAGAGAGAGAGGGAGAGAGGGAGAGACAGAGAGATCTTCTATCCGCTGGTTCACTGCTCAGACGGCCACAGTGGCTGGTGCTGGGCCTGGCCAGAGCCAGGAGCTTCTTCTAGGTCTTCCATGTGGGTAACGAGTCCAAACAGTAGGGCCATCTTCACTGCTTTCCCAGGCCATTAGCTGGATCAGAAGTGGAGCAGCCAGGACTCAAACTGGCACCCATATGGGATGCTGTGTCACAGGTGTGAATGTCCGAAGGTCTAACCTGAATCTTTTCTTATAAAATAAAACATTGTAGATGTCACATGAAGCCAGTTCTTCTGGCTTCTTTTTCCTTTTCATTTATTTGAGACAGATATACAAAGAGAGGGTCCTTTAAGCTGGTTTGCTCCCCAAAGGCCCACAAAGGCCAGAGGCAAGAGCCAGAAATTTATCCAGATCTTTCCGTGAGTGGCAGGAATCCAATAACTTGAGTGACCACTGTTGCCTCCCCAGGTCCACACTAGCAGGAACCTGGAATCAGGACCCAGAACTTTATTGAACCTGGGTACTCGATGTGAGATTCAGGCATCTTAACTGTTAGGTTAGACCATCTGCCCCAGACTTGTTTCTTGAGGCCTTATACTTTTACTCCTCTGTATAGTAGGCATCACCACACTAACTTTGAGTTAGCTACAATCATAATATTGTAAAGATTTTCTACCAGCCATCTTCTGTAGTTTTTCCCATGTCTTTTTTCTTCTTTAAAAAAAAAAAAAGCTTCAGATGCTGAACTCTTAGAATTCTGTGCCAGTAGGAGAGGTGTGTACACAATTCCCCTCTTGACTTAACGCCAGATTTCTCAGTCAGTTCTTCTCTCGTAAGATTGATTTTAGGGGTTAGTATTATAGTAGCAGATGAAGCCACTGCCTGTGATGCCAGCATCCCATATGGCACTGGTTTGTGTCCTGGCTGTTCACTTCCAATCCAGCTTCTTGCTAATGGCCTGGGAAAAGCAGCAGAAGATAACGCCAAGTGACTGGGCCCTTTCCACCAACAGGAGAGACCCAGATGGCATTCCTGGCTCCTGGCTTTTGCCTGGCCCAGTCCCAGTTGTTGGAGCCATATGGGAGGTGAACCAGTAGATGGAAAATCTCTGTAACTGTGACAGTCAAATAAAGATTGATTTTTAAAATTTGGTCTTCAAGGGGCTGGTGCTGTGGCATAGCGGGTAAAGTCGCTGCCTGCAGTGCCAGCATCTTACATATGGGTGCTGGTTCGAGTCCTGGCTGCTCCACTTCCTGATCCAGCTCTCTGCTATGGCCTGGGAAAGCAGTAGAAGGTGGCCAAAGTCCTTGGGCCCCTGCACTCAAGTGGGACCTGGAACAAGCTCCTGGCTCCTGGCTTTCAATCGGCACAGCTCCAACTGTTGGCATTCAATTGGGGAGTGAACCAGTGGATGGAAGACTTCTCTCTCTATCTCTGCCTCTCTTTCTCTCTCTGTGTAATTCTGATTTTCAAATAAATAACTAAATCTTTAAAAATTTTTTCTTCAGATAACTTAAATAATGAATAGTTTTTTTAATTGAAGATTTATTTTATTTATTTGAAAGACAGAATCACAGAGAGAGAGAGAGAGAGGTTTTCCATCTGCTGGTTCACTCCCCAAATGGCTGCTTTGGCCGGAGCTAAGCCAATCCAAACACAGGAGCCAAGAGCTTCTTTTGGGTCTCCCACATGGTTGCAGGGACCCCAGGACTTGGACCATCCACTACTTTCCCTGGCACATTAGTAGGGAGCTGGATCAACAGTGGAGCAGCTGGGACTGGAACTGGCACCCATATAAGATGCTGGTGCTGCAGGCCTGGGCTTTAACCCACTTTACCACAGTGCCAGCCTCAATAATAACTGTTTTGATCTTACCAGGCAAAAGCTGTTGGACAGGAAACCATTGGTTCTTTTAGAGTTAAGCAAATTGACTCTATTATGTTTTCTGGTCTTTCAAATGCATACACTACTGCAGTTCAGTAAATATAGAAAAACTTCAATTTTTTAAGAAAAGATGTATTTTGTTATTTACTTGAAAGGCAGAGATACAGTGAGAGAGGGAGAGAAAGAGCAATCTTACATCCGCTGGTTCACTCCCCAAATAGCTACAATGGCTTGAACTGGGCCGATCCAAAGCCAGGAGCCAGGAGCTTCTTCTGGACCTCTCACTTGGGTGCAGGGACCTAAGCATTTGAGCCATCCTCTGCTGCTTTCACAGGCTCTTTAGCGGGAAGCTGGATCAGAAGTGGAACAGCCAGGACTTGAACTGGCACCCTTATGGGATGCTGGTGTTGAACGTGGCAGCTTTATCTGCCATACCAGTGTACTGGCCCCCAAAACTTCAGTTTTTAAGATGTGCTAGATCAAATCTGGTTGCAAGTTAATAAAAGTTAATAGCTTCCTATTATCATCAAAGACCATCGTAATGGACCATTCTTACTCTTAAAAAAAAAAAAGCTTACTATTGTTTTTCTTGACTAAGGATATTTTGTGGAAGAAAATGCTTAAGTTAGCTGCACTTGTTGACTACATCAATTCAGGCATTTTTGTTTTAAAATGAGTGTGCTCTTTTCTGATTTTTTTGCCTAGGTGTTGTACGAACTTCCCACCAACACACAGTGGTGCTTTGATATTCAGTGGTGTCCCCGAAATCCTGCTGTGTTATCTGCTGCTTCGTTTGATGGGCGTATCAGTGTTTATTCTATCATGGGAGGGAGCACAGATACTTTGAGGCAGAAACAAGTTGATAAGGTAATGGAAGTATTATGATTTTTTATTACAACACCTGAAAAAACTGTGTAGTTATTTTGATCATGATTTACTGATCAATAATACTGATTTCTTGGGTAATTAGATTTTAAAAGTTTCTTGGGTATGACTTGAAGAAATGCAACGTAATCTGTGTACTTCTCAGATTTTCACTTTCTGTGTTTTTAGCTTTCATCATCTTTTGGGAATCTGGATCCTTTTGGCACAGGACAGCCCCTTCCTCCATTACAAATTCCACAGCAGACTGCTCAGCACAGTATAGTGCTGCCTCTGAAGAAGCCACCCAAGTGGATCCGAAGGCCTGTTGGTGCTTCTTTTTCTGTAGGTGGATTTTGTTTTTATGGTCCATACACACAGAGGATTTTTCATAATAAAGTATTACTGCAGGATGATTCAGAGTAAAGAAGTTTTGGTTTGAGATGTGATATGGAATTCTCAGCATTCAAAATGATTTCTCAGAAAAAGGGTGTACTCTTTTTTTCTGATTTTAATAATATGTAAAGCATAAAATTTTTCTTTTTTCAAAGATTTATTTATTTGAAAGGCAGAGTGACAGAAAAAGAGTGAAAGATCTTCCAATCATTGGTTCATTCCCCAAATGCCCACAACAAATGGGGCTGGGCCAGGCTGAAGCCAAGAGCCACAACTCATCTGGGTCTCCCATGTGGATGTAGGGAACACAAGGTGTTAGCCATCATCTACTGCCTCCCAGACACATTAGTGGGAAACAGTGGAAGCTCGGAGTAGCTGGTATTCAAACCAGGCACTCTAGTATGGGATGCTGTTGTCCCAAGTGGCAGCTTAACTTGCTGTCTGTCTGCCCTGTAACAATTCCTTACAGGGGCCGGCACTGTGGTGTAGTAGGTTAAGCCTCTGCCTATGGCATCAACTTCCTAAATGGGCACCCGTTCAAGTCCTGGTTGCTCTACTTTGATCCACCTCCCTGATAATGGCCTGGGAAAGCAGTAGAAGATGGCCCAAGTGTTTGGGCCCCTGAAACTGCATGGAGAACCTAGAAGAAGCTCCTCACTCCTGACTTTACATTGGCACAGCTCCAGCCATTGCAGCTATTTGGGGAGTGAACCAGCAGATGGAAGATCTCTCTCTCTCTCTCTCTCTCTTTCTCTCTGTAACTCTGCCTTTCAAATAAATACATATTTAAAGAAAAAATTCTTTGTATAGATTAAACATCCCTAGTCTGAGAATCCAGAATGCTCAAAAATTCATTTTCTTTATTGCTGACATGACACCACAGGTGGAAAATTCCACAGCCACCCTTCTCTGATAGATTGCTGTCAAAATGCAAGTGCACTAAAAATATTGTAGAAAATTACCTTCAGGCTATATGTATAAGGTGTATATGAAGCATAACATAAATTTCATGGGTAGAAGGGCCCCATCTCTACGATATCTCATTATGTATAGGAAAATAAATCCAAAATACTTCTGGTCCCAAGCATTTCAGGTAAGAAATACTCAACCTGTATATTCTAGGTATTAATCCATTATCATATGCATGGCTTGCACATATTTTCTTCCATTCTGTAGGCTGCTCTTTCACTCTGTTGATTATTTCAGCTGTGGTTTGAGTATGTCTCCCAAAAGTCATCTGTTGGACACTTATAAATTTCCAGTGCAACCGTGTTAGGAAGTGAGGCCTGATAAGAGGTGGTTAGATTATGAGAGCAGAGCTCATTAGATCATTCAATGAATGAATGGCTTAGTTATCCAAAAATGGATATGTAGTAAAACCAAATGGCTGAGCAGTTGTGAAGCTTAGGGAATAATTTATTGTGGGTTGTGAAAGAGGAAGAATAGTAATTGAAGGCTGGGGTCAGGTTGTGGAGCATGGGAGAGTGTCAGCTAATTTCATCCAAATGGGTATGCAATTGATAAATTAAGGTCATGGTTCTTTACTTTGCAGGTTTACAGTAAGCACATGTTTTAATTATACCTCCTTGTGTTTAAAACTGATTTTCTTCATTTGTTCTTTCATAGTTTGGAGGCAAACTGGTTACCTTTGAGAATGTCAAAGTGCAGGCTCAGCAGGGGCCTGAGCAGCAGCAGCAGCAGCATGTCTTCATCAGTCAGGTTGTAACAGAAAAGGAATTCCTGAGCCGATCAGACCAACTTCAGCAGGTTGTGCAGTCACAAGGATTTATCAGTTACTGCCAGAAAAAAATTGATGCTTCCCAGACTGAGTTTGAGAAAAATGTGTGGTCCTTTTTGAAGGTAAAATTGGTATTTAAAACCATTTTATTTCATTATCTGCAAATTTAACTTTTCCCCTTATTTCTGAACCTATCTTTTTAATTAAAGAAACAAGAAGAAAAATGTGATTTCAGGAATTCATGATAGAGTTTAAGAAACCATATAAAGAACACACAGCGTATCTTCTTATTTCTAGAGTTCTTCCTTCTCTACTTTGAAAAGCCTAATATAAAGTACTTTTAAAGGATTTTTTTCTTATTTAATTAGAAGGCAGAGAGAAACAGAGATCTCCCATCCACTGGTTCACTCTACAAATGCTCTAAACACACAGGGCTGGGCTAGGCTGAAGTCAGGAGCCTGGAACTCAGTTTAGGTCTGCCGTGTGGATGGCAGAGACCCACCTCCTGCTTTCTCTCAGGGTGTGCAGTAATGGGAAGCTGGAATCAGTGGAGCCAGGACTTGAACCCAGGCACTCTAGAATAGCATGCAAGCATGCTAAGCATCATCTTCACCACTGTTCCAAATGCTCACCCCACAGACCTATTTTAAATGTATAACATAGAGGTTAATATAATACAGATGCAGACTAATTTTTTTAAGTTTTTTATTTATTTGAGAGGTAGAGTTATAGACAGTGAGAAGGAGAGACAGAGAGATAAGTCTTCCCTTCGTTGGTTCACTCCCCAAATGGCTTTAACGACCAGAGCTGCACCAATCCAAAGCCAGGAGCCAGGTGCTTCCTCCTGGTCTCCCATGCAGGTGCAGGGGTCCAAGCACTTGGGCCATCCTCCACTGCTTTCCCAGGCCACAGCAGAGAGCTGGATTGGAAGAGGAGCAGCCGGGACTAGAACCGGCACCCACATGGGATGCCGGTGCCACAGGCGGAGGATTAACCCACTGCGCCAGGGCGCCAGCCCCAAATACAGACTATTTAAATATCTTTAGTAGATCCAGTTAAAGATAATGGGAAAAGAAGGATGTGGTTAAATTCTAAAATTGTAGAATGTATTTTTATGTTTTGTAGTTAAGTATTCATTTTGAGTAAGAGTTTTGGGACAGATCATTTCATATAGTGTGTGCTTTCCATTCTTATAACCTTTGAGCATGAGTTAGTTTGTATTTACAAAAATAGTTCTAAAGTAAGTTTTATTTAATTACAATAAATTATCAGTGACACTAATTATTAAAAAAATAATAGATTTTAAAAAAATCTGGCCTTTGGATTCATTCTAGTAGTAAATCTTCGAGATGATCTGGTAGATTTTATATATTTTTTTAATAATTCTGCTTGGAATTTGGTCATTTCTTATAAAAATAAGGCTTTTAAATTAGGCCTTTGTTTTAAGGCTATATCTTTTTTTAAAAGGTGAACTTTGAGGATGATTCTCGTGGAAAATACCTTGAACTTCTAGGATACAGAAAAGAAGATCTAGGAAAGAAGGTAAACTCGGGAAGGTTAAATGGCTGTGCTTATACAGATATTTATCTATCAAACTCTTATAAAACTCTAGACAAATTATCTCAAGTTAATCAATAAGCATTTAATAAGAATTTGTGTTTGGTTGCCAAAGTTTCAAATGCATATTGTTAAATTCAGAACTAAACATTATACTTGGATTTAGAAACTGCCAGAACCAAATCAACTCAGACTTGTTAGGAATAATTGAACCTTGAATGTTAAGACACTGTGAGCCGCAAACACTGGAAATAGCACTGAGTTTTTGATAGCGTGCTCAGTAACCAGTGGCCCTGGGGGAGAGAGGAAAGGAAGCTCAAGTTTGCCGCGTCTTAAATTATGAAACGATTACCTTTTTAAAAGAGGAAATGAGATTGCAATTTTGTATTATTCTTCTAGAAAGGGGGCTTAGTATTCTACCATGCTGACATCAATAGCATCAATATCAGTAAAAACATCTTGACTTTGCAGCCTTATATTCTCTTAGTGTGTAGCTAGTAATTAGCTTTTGGTGGTTCTTCGGAATTGATTAGCTATCTGTAGCATTGCAGAAAATGTTGTTGCATACCTGGTCAGGTTGCATACTCTGCATTCTAGGCACTGATCAGTGCTCCTTTGATGTCAGACAGACCTAGGATGGCATCACAGCCCTGCTACTTAGTGGCTATGTGTCCTTGCTCACTCTTTTAGAGTTTTTATATTTTAACTCTTTTATTAGCCTAAACTTCATGATGCTATAACTTTTTTAGGTTTGCCAGAGATTAATATGAAAGTTTTGCTGCATGCCTGATAGCAAAAAATGAGGAAATAGAATCTGATTGTCAAAATACTTCTAATAACAGTTCTTTCCATAGTGAGTACCTGAAGAAATATTTTTAAAAATTAATTATAGTTACTTTATTTAAAGCAAAGTAGAAGAAAACGTGTTCATTTTGAGGTTGGTTTTGTCTCTGAGCTTCAGAGCAAGATACCTCTGTGCAGTAGAATTCCCTGTGAGCCAAAGTAGAACTATTAAGAAACAGTTCTGCACAGATTCTATTCTTTGCTTTAAACATACTATCCCTGATGAATTTTGTAGACTTTTGTCCTTGAGAATGGTGTCATAGGTGAACGTTAGCTGTATACCCTGGAATAGAATTTTGTTTAGTAGGTGAGTTGTTATTTTTATTTCAGATTGCTTTGGCCTTGAACAAAGTGGATGGAGCTGATGTGGTAAGAAGGCCTTTAAAATTTTGGTTAGGCCATAACAGAAAAAGGAAATATCATTTGAGAAATTGGTCTGTTTTATGCCTCATGTGTAAAAATAAATGCTGATTCTAGGTCTTTTAATAAGTTTCTAATTCTCATCTTAAAACAGCATAAAATGTAATAATGGCAGAGCATTCTTTGTATTGTCATCTTTGAATTTTGTAAAAGAGGAAAATCAGTCAATGACTGCTCAGATACTTATAGTGAAGGGTTTTTTTTGCTTTGTTTTTTTTTTTTTTTTTTTTGCTGGGGGAACATTTGCTTTTCCTCTAATGGAATTTCTCAGATTTATTCAGTGTTGCTTCTGATGATTGAACTAGCTTTGGATGTTGTTTGGTTGGGTCTTTTGTCTTCCTTGTTACTAATCTTTTAATGCTGTGTTCTTCAACTTCCTCTGTGATTGTTTTGTGTACCAAAGGCTCTTAAAGACTCTGATCAAGTAGCACAGAGTGATGGGGAGGAGAGCCCGGCTGCTGAAGAGCAGCTCTTGGGAGAGGTACTTATTTTTTTTTTTTCATACTATATTGGACAAAAATACGCGATATTTGTGTATCTTGGTAAAATATTGAAAACTTCCCTGACTACTTCTTGAAAAATTAAGTTGGAGTATATTGCTTTCTTAGAGATGTTTAAGGTAGGAATCTATTTATCTAGGGTAGACCAACAGAAATACCATCTTTAAGCTCTTTAGTTCTCTGATTTGGCTTCTGGATTTTATATATATATATGTGTGTATATTATAATTGTACATATATTAAAATTAACAGTTGATGTAAAATTCACTTAATTTTTAGGTCAGATAGCTATGTCAAACTGAAAAGTTTTATTCAGAAATCCACTTTGCATTGCACATAAAGGTAATTTTTTTAAGGCACATAAACATCTAGGTCCCACTTTCAGGAGCATAGTTTTCTGAATTAGTCTCAAAGTTAGAATCTGAGAATATTTTACTAAACTAAATTGATTGTCATTTTATTATCAGTGTATCCTTAGCTATAGGTGATATTTTATAACTAACTAAAAAGAGTCCTTGAACACAGAGTTGTATCATTAAATCTTTTTCCTTTTAATTTTCTGAGTTTTTTTAACCACTAATAACTAACACTATAATTTACTTTCCTTGCTTCTATTTTTAGTTTATGTTGGAAAATTAATCATCAAGTTTATGTTTCTTTTCTCATCTCTTGACTTTTTCTTTGTTCTTGGGATATGGGACTGTCCTGGCTGCAATACTTTCTATAATCTTTTACTAAGTTATAAAAGTAATTCATTGTCAATAAATTTAGACTATTACAAAATGACTATAAAACATTTTTCCTTAGAAGTGGATCTACTAGTATTAGTGTAACATGGGAATAGAGGGTCTGACTAAAATATTATTAAAGTATGAATTAATTTGAGAATACCTAGAGAAAATTACAGGGCATGTAAAGAGAGGTACATTTGTGTATAATTAGATTGAATATATGTTATCAAATAGATGATGATTTGAGAATCCACTCATGAATAATAGGTAGTGTATTTAACAAACAGTAATCATTACTGTATACCTTTTTTAAAAAAATCATCTATTTGGAAGTCAGAGTTACAGAGAGAAGGTGTGATGGGGAGAGATACTTCCATCAGCTGGTTTACTCCTCAATTGGCTGCAATGGCTGGGGCTGGGCCAGGCTGAGCCAGGAGCCAAGAGTTTCTTCTGAGTCTCCCAGTTGGGTAGCAGGATCCCAAGGACTTGGGCTGTCTTCTGCTGCTTTCCCAGGCACATTAGTAGGGAGCTGCATCAGACATGGAGCAGCTGGGACTCAAAGCAGTGCTCCTATGGGAGGGCATCATCGTAGGCTGCACTACAGTGACAGCCCCTTGCTGTATAAATTGAGTATCTGAAAAAATTATGTTTAAGTATCCCTTTGGTTAGCACCATACAGACTTTTTAAAGAATATGTTTATTTTAGAGGCAGACAGAGTGAGTTCTCAACCACTGTTTTGCACCCCAAATGCTTACATTGGCTGAGGCTGAGCAGATCAAAGCGGGGAGCTGGAAAGTCAACCCTGGTCTCCCATGTGGGAGCTGTCATGTGGTATTTCTGAAGGTGACAGCAGGAAGCTGTAATTGGAATCAGGGCTCAATCTGTTTCGGAACCCAGGTATCCTATCCAGTATGCCAAACACTTGCTCCCTTAGAATTTTTTCTGTAATTTTTCTTATTTATTTTCAATTTATTGCAGAGAAACAGAGATCTTAACATTCAGTAGTTCACTCCCAAATGCCTCTAACAGCTAGGGCTAGGCCAGGCTGAAACCAATAGCCAAGAACTCCATCTGTGTGTCTCATGTGGGTGGCAGGGATCCCATTACTTGCACAGTCATCTGCTGCCTCCCAGGCACATCAGCAGGAAGCTGGATCAGAAGCAGTGTAACCAGAACTTGATCCAATCACTTAGTACTTAGGAAGTGGATAGCTCGAGTGGCAGCCTAACCAGTGTGGTGAATACCCACCCCAATACAGATTTTCTTTTTTAAAGATTTATTTATTTATTTGAGAGACAGAGATGGAGAGACAGAGAGAAAGGACTTCCATCTGCTGGTTCACTCCCCAAATGGCTGCAACGAAGCCAGGAGCCAGGAACTTCCTCTGAGTCTCCCACGCAGGTGCAGGGGCCCAAGGACTTGGGCCATCTTCTACGGCTTTCCCTGGCCATAGCACAGAACTGGATCAGAAGAGAAGCAGCCTGGATACAAACTGGAGCCCATATGGGATGCCAGCACAAGTGGAGGCTTCGCCCACTATACCACAGTGCTGGGCTTCCCTCCACCAATATAGATTTTTAAAAATAATTTTTATCCAGGTATATGAGTATAAAAATTGGCTTAAGGTTTAACAAAGCCTCTGTTTTGGATACTGTTTATAAATAGCTAGCAAGTTCAGTGCTGTTTGCTGAGTCTGACAGTGGTTTGGGGTCCAACCGGGGAAAGTCGTCAGCCACTCAGTGCAGCTGAGGACATCCCCAGGATTTTAAGGAGTAAGTCCCTCTGTAACAAGGGTGCTGACCTGCTGTTAAGGGAAGAGTAGGCTGGTGAAATATTACTGCTTTCCACAGAGGAGAGGTGTGGAACAGTTAGCTGAGGCAGATGGGGAGTGTTTGAAGAAGTTCTGCGTTGCCTTGAGCCCTGTGTTAAGTGAAGTAACTTTGGAAGCCATTCATTGTATAGTTGCCAGAATGAGTGATTATGTTTATGTGGTGATACTGAGACCATGTTCAGAAAACCTGGGTTTCTGAGTCTGCTTTTCAGGTAGCTGCAAGGTTGAAAAACAATAAATGTCAACCTAAGAAAATACTATAACATTTTGTTCATAAATTTTTTCGAAAAAATTATTTATTTATTTATTTGAAAGACAGAGATACAGAAGGAGAAAGGGAGAGATCTTCCATCTGCTGGTTTACTCCCCAAATGGCTGTAACAACCAAGTCTGGGCCGGGCCAAAGCTAGGAGCCAGGGGTTTCTTCTGGGTCTCCCACATGGATGCAGGGGCCCAAGTACGTGGGCCATCTTCTGCTGCTTTCTCAGATGCATTATCAGGAGCTGGATTGGAAGTAGAGCATCTGGGACGTGAACTGGCACTGCAGATGGAGGCTTTGCCTTCTGTGCCACAGCGCCAGCCCTGTCCAGAAGCTTCTTAAAAGATAACCCTGGTTTCATTGCTGGTGGTCTGCCTGAATCCCAGGGCTGCTTGATTTGTTTATTGTGGTTTTTGAAATCCTTTCCTATAGGTAAACCTGGAAAGAAGAGAAGTGAATATGTAGTCTTTTAGCATTCAGTAGCACTGAAAAGAAAGCTCATTTCTTTTCTTTTTTCTTTTTTTTTTTTTTTTTGACAGGCAGAGTGGACAGTGAGAGAGAGAGACAGAGAGAAAGGTCTTCCTTTGCCGTTGGTTCACCCTCCAATGGCCGCTGCGGCCGGCGCACTGCGCTAATCCGAAGGCAGGAGCCAGGTGCTTCTCCTGGTCTCCCATGGGGTGCAGGGCCCAAGCACTTGGGCCATCCTCCACTGTACTCCCGGGCCACAGCAGAGAGCTGGCCTGGAAGAGGGGCAACTGGGACAGAATCCGGCTCCTGGACCAGGACTAGAACCTGGTGTGCTGGTGCTGCAAGGCGGAGGATTAGCCTAGTGAGCCATGGTGCCAACTTAGAAAGCTCAT
Organism: Sylvilagus floridanus; assembly: GCA_949820135.1. NCBI lineage: Eukaryota > Metazoa > Chordata > Mammalia > Lagomorpha > Leporidae > Sylvilagus > Sylvilagus floridanus. The sequence continues at coordinate 89,466,809 of OX463238.1, forward strand.
TTCTAAAACAGACAAACAAGAACAGGAAGAAAGAGTGGTGTTTATGGAGGCAAATCTTCCCTTTTACCTTAGTAATACTTTGTGCTTATCAAAGGTAGCGTACATATAAAAGGTACTTACTACATAATAAATTGTATGCATTTTGGCTACATGTGTACTTTGTAAGTCCATAAATAGAGATTTAGTTGTGTTTAAAAAACAAATTTGAAAGATGGTGAATTTTAAAATTATTTTGTAAATTCCTTAGTGAATATATTCTGGTTAGTATCTCTGATTTATTCCTTAATGTAAATTCTTAATATTATCTTTTGAGTTTTTAAACTCCAAAATGCTTTTGTTTAGTTGCAGAAAGGAAATTAAGATTATGGGTATTCTGTAATGGCCAACATTAATTAAGCTTTATTAACAGATAATGTAATGCTGTACTGTGCACTAAAATTACCCAATTGCAAAATGCTCCTGACTTTGAATATTAGGTACTTACATTCATATGAATAGGTAACTTAACCACAGAAGACAGATGTTTTAGCTTGTGTTAGAATAGTTAAAAGAGCTGTGTTGTTTTTTTTAATTTTCTTTCTAATCTCTGAGATTTTTTTCTTTTGAATTTTTAAGCATTGAAGAGAAATGATTTCAGGTTATTTGCCAGCAAAATGCCTACATTTTCTATAGAAATAAAATATTGAATTTATTTTGAATCAGTCTTGTAGGTAGCTTCAGAAATTTACAGTAAAACTGTTTGTAAAAAAATTATTTTATAGCAAAAATATTTTACCTGCTGTTTGAAGTATGACTTATTTCAGAGAATATTACCTCATATAATTGAATTTGAGTATATGACTACGCATAAACCATTATTTTACAGATGAATTTTTCGTAATTCAGTTCAAACAAAGCAAGCCCTTATAACCAAACCTGGTAAATGGAGTTATTAGAGGTGTAGAAACAGTGTTTCTAAAAATCTAAATAGTGTAATCAGGAAGCCACTCATGGTTGAGGTATCCAAGGAAACAAAGATTCTTCAGCTTTAATAATAGCCTTTGAGGTAGCAATAATGCATGCACTTCTGTACAGTGTGACTATGCACACTCAAGTGTGACAGTGCTCCTGCTGACCTTGGACTTTACTATTGTGTTAATGCTTAGGGAGTCAGATTTTAGTGGAGACTTAGATCTGACAGTGTTTTCTGGATTAACTTGGCATGTCTTCTACTCAGGCGGTAAATAATCACATATAAATTTTGTTTTGCCAGTAAATTGTGGCAAACAGTTTCATTATGGTTAAATTGCTGCCTTTTCCATCTCTCAGCATGTTAAAGAGGAAAAACAAGAATCTGAATTTCTACCCTCAGCTGGAGGAACATTTAATATCTCCATCAGTGGGGGTAAGCACCTGTTGGTTTTTATTTTTTATTGCTTTTGTTAACCATTTGACAGCCAGCAGCTCCTGAGTTTAGTTAGAACTTCTTTGTCACAACTAGAATAGGTTATTTTTTTTTTTTTTTAAGATTTATTTATTTATTTGAAAGTCAGAGTTACACAGAGAGAGAGAGAGAGAGAACCATCCGATGGTTCACTCCCTAATTGGCTGCAATGGCTGAAGCTGTGCCGATGCAAAGCCAGGAGCCAGGAACTACTTCTGGGCCTCCCAGGCGGGTGCAGGGGCCCAAAGCCTTGGGCCATCTCCTACTGTTTTCCCAGGCCATAGAAGAGAGCTGGATCAGAAGTGGAGCAGCTGGGTCTTGAACCGGCGCCTATATGGGATGCCATCACTTCAGGCTAGGGCATTAACCCACTGCCACAGTGCCCACTCCTAGACTAGGTTTTCATGTAGTATGTGGACTGAGTGTCTTGGGAAGGGAAATGTGCTTGGTTTGATCAGTCTGCAAAATCAGTCTGTATTGTGTTACATAAGTATTTCAGTAGCTTTCCATGGATCTCATCCATAAATAACAGCTTGTGTTAGAAACTGATTTACCAGTAATTAGCAACTAGCATTATATTTGTGTGTGTGAATTGATAATGTGTACTTTTTAGTTGTTTTTGATATTTCCTGTTTAACTTCGGTGTTATTTTCTTGTTGCAGATATTGATGGTTTAATTACTCAGGCTTTGCTGACGGGTGATTTTGAAAGTGCTGTTGACCTTTGTTTACATGATAACCGTATGGCTGATGCCATTATATTGGCCATAGCAGGAGGAAAAGAACTTTTGGCTCGAACCCAGACAAAGTACTTTGCCAAATCCCAAAGCAAAATTACTAGGGTATGTTATTTTAAAAATAAACAGTAACATTTATCTCCATGATTATATGAAAATATCATCATACTATAGATTATTGAAATAAAAACAATAAAGGATAAAAAACAAACAAAAACCTCTCCATAATTCCTTGACCCAGAAATAGTTGTTGGAAATTTGGCACGATTATTCCTGTTTTTGTTGTTTCCATATGTAGTTTTAAAAATTAAAACTATTTTCATATTGTAGAAAATTGCTATAGCTTTATTTGGCATAAAATACTGTGAAGAATAATTTGAAAACATATGGTTGTTCACCCAGAGTTAATTTTTGTTAATATACTAAAGACTTTTAATTATCTCTTTAACATAGAAAGTTAGTAAATCTTTTCGTACCTCTTTTTGTATATTTATAAAATTTCTTTTCAAGGATTTATTTTATTTATTTGAAAGAGTTACAGAGAGAGGTAGAGACAGAGAGAGAGGTCTTCCATCCTCTGGTTCACTCCCCAGATGGCCGCTTCAGGCCAGGGCTTTAACCCGCTGCACCACAGCGCTGGTCCCTATAAATTTTTTAAAACAGGATCAGGATCACACATGTATGTATGTGTGTGGTTTAGCTTATAGGTAGTCTCATTGTAAGCATTTTTCCACATCATTAAAGATTCTTATAAATATTTTTATTGCTCTATAATATTTATGATAGGAATATGTTTTTCTCATACTTTTGGATGTTTACAATATTTTGCTAATTTAAACACCTTTGTTTATGTACTATAAATGCCTTTGTTGTGACTAAAGATTTATACAAATCGCTGAGGCTATAGTCCTAGGAGAGGAACTTATGGCATAGAAGGCCTAAAAAATTATAACCCTTCTATGTGATATTATTTTTCCACATCATAAAAAAGTAATTTTTGTGTAAACCATTTTCCATAGAAGTTAACTACAGTGCCCCCAGCATTGGTTGCTGTCAGTCTCCCAGCCTCTTCCCATGTTCTTCTCTCCCTGGTTGGTTGGTTGGTTGGTTGGTTTTATTTATTTATTTTGACAGGCAGAGTTAGATAGTGAGAGAGACAGAGAAAAAGGTCTTCCTTTTCCGTTGGTTCACCCCTCAAAATGGTCGCCACGGCCAGTGCTGCACTGATCCGAAGCCAGGAGCCAGGTGCTTCCTCCTGGTCTCCCATGCACTTAGGCCATCCTCCATTGCCTTCTCGGGCCACAGCAGATGAGAGAGATCTCAGTCTCTCTCTTTTCAAATAAAATAAAGTCAACATTTAAAAAAAAAAAAAAAAAAGAAGGAAAAGTAGGGAATGGCATTCCATGCTCTGGGAACACTAGGTGTGAAGTCTTAGGGACAAAGGAATGTGGAGTAAGAAACTGAAAAACAGGGGCCAGTGCTGTGGCGTAGCTGGTAAAGCCACAGCCTGCTGTGCTGTCATCCTATGTGGGTGCCAGTTCAAATCCTGGCTGCTCCACTTCCTATCCAACTCTCTGGCCTGGGAAAGCAGTGGAAGATGGTCCAAGTCCTTGGGAACTTAATCCAGGTCTCCCACATGGGCGACAGGGAGCCCTCTATTTGAGCCATCACCTGCTGCCTCACAGGATGCTCATTAGCAGGAAGCTGGGATTGGGAGCAGAACCATTATTTGAACGCAGGCACCCATCTATGGAATTTGGCATCCCAAGCATAGTCATTTCTTTTTTTAAAAAAGATACATATATTTGAAAGGTAGAGTTACAGAGAGAGGGAGAAAGAGATCTTCCTATTGCTCATTCACTCTCCGCATGGCCACAGTGATCTGGGCTGGACCAGGCCGAATCTAGAAGCCTGGAGCTTCATCCGGGTCTCCCACATGGATGGCAGGGGCACAAGGACCTGGGCCATCTTCTGCTGCATTGCCAGGTGCATTAGCAGGGAGCTGGATCAGAAGTGGAGTAGCTGGGACTCAAAGCAGTGCTCACATGGGATGCCAGAGTTGCAGGCAGCAGCTTAACCCACTGTGCCGCAACGCTGTGCCCCCAAGCAGAGTCTTAATCCTTGTGCCAGACACCCCAGTTTTTCCTTCTTGGTGAAGTTAATTCCTGTTTGTCCTTCACATCACATCTCAGAATTCTGCATACCTAGGCAGTTTTTCCTGGTTTATCAGAGCAGATCCCGTCATCTTGTTGAAAGTTCTGATAGCAGCCTATACTTATCCTCTTCATATTTTACAGACGCATTAGTATAGTTTTGTGTTTTGTTTAGAGGAAATGTGTCATCTATTAAGTCATTTAGTTGGTTCAAGACTGTGCTTCACTTCGCTGCATCTTTATTTGTCATGAAATGCTGTAAAGAGCAATTTCAAAAGGTACGGTTGTTTAGCCAGAGTTAATTTTTGTTGATACACTAAGGACTTGTAATTCTCTCTTTGTTTTTCTTTCTCAAGCTCATCACTGCAGTAGTGATGAAGAACTGGAAAGAGATTGTAGAGTCTTGTGACCTTAAAAACTGGAGAGAGGCTTTAGCTGCCGTATTGACTTATGCTAAACCAGATGAATTTTCAGCCCTTTGTGGTAAATGAGCTTTATATTTCCTTTACGCATGTGACATGGTATGTTATAATAAACTTAAAGACAAGTTTTGTTAGAAATTTTTGTAAATCATGCATCATAATAAGAAAATTCAAAAATCTGCATCAACATCTGCAACAAATAAGAAAAATAAGTTATTTAAATGTTTTTCTCAGAATTATAAGTACATCAGTTTTCCTAACATATTCATTATTTTTGTTTTTTAGATATGTATTTATTTATGTGAAAGGTAGAGAGTTACAGAGACGGGGGAGAGACGGAGACAGAGAGAGCTTTCATCAGCTGGTTCACTCCCCAGATGGCTGCAACCATCAGGGCTGTGCCAGGCCAAATATAGGAACCAGGAGCTTCTTCTGGGTCTCCCACGTGGGTGACAGGAACCTAAGCAGTTGGGTCATTTGCTGCTGCTTTTCCCAGGCCATTAGCAGGGAGCTGGATCAGAAGTGGAACAATCAGGACTCCAACCACTGCCCATATGGGATACCAGCACTACAGTCGGCAGCTTAACCAACTGAGCCACAGTACCAGCCTCATAGGTGGCAGCTTTACCTGCTATACTACAATGCCAGTTCCCAGTCATTATTTTTAAAATGTTTTTTAGTGACTTTGATTTCAGACAGATCAGAGTTGGAGTCTTGCCTCTGCCTCTTTAGTTATTGTATGACCTAGGAAAAAATACTTTCTAAGCCTCAGTTTGTTCATCCATAAAATTGCACATAAGCAGACCCCACTTCATAAATGTCAGCTATATTCAGTGAAGAATTACAACACTTTTTTAAGATTTTTTTTTATTTCTTTGAAAGGTAGAGTGACAGAGAGAGGGAGAGACAGTGTGAGAGATCTTTCATCCACTGGTTCACTCCCTAAATAGCCAGAGTGGCTGGGCCTGTGCCATGCTGAAGCCAGGAGTCTGGAGCTTCTTCTGGGTCTCCCATGTGCGTTCCAGGGCGCTAACACTTGGGCCATCTTCTGCTACTTCCCTAAGCACATTAGCAGGGAGCTGGATTGGAAGTGGAGCAGCCAGGACGTGAACCAGTGCCACTGATGCTGCCAGCGGCAGCTTTACCTGCTGTGTCACAATGCTAGTCCCAAGAATTACATTTGAGTAGGAATGACTGTTACAGGCTATGTGTAACCTTGTGGCGATGGAATAAATATTCTTAAGGAAAGCTTTTGTTAGTACAGTAAAAAAAAAAAATTGCTACTTTGAAGGTTTATGAGGATATGAAAACTGTATGCTATTAACTGTGTTTTCATAAATTGAAGTAGACCTAGCTGGCATTGCGAAGTCTATTCCAAATGTGCCATTAGAATTTTTCTGTTGAAATATTGTCCCCATTTATGTTTCTTTCCTAATTAATAGAGTTAAGTTCTTCAGCTTTAGAATCTTGTGAAATCATTTATCACATACAGTTTGTCACCCACATCCATTCATTTTACACATAAATACTCACAGAGCATTTAGAGTGATTTTCTCTTTAATATTCATTGGTTGTGAAGTTTAATTCAAACTTTTAAAAATATTGGGCTACTCACTACCTCGTATGCAGATTGCCTTGTGTGAAGTCTTACTTTGTTTTTCTTTTGATTTATAGATCTTTTGGGAACCAGGCTTGAGAGGGAAGGAGATAGCCTCCTACAGACTCAGGCATGTCTCTGCTATATTTGTGCTGGGAATGTAGAGAAACTAGTAGCATGTTGGACTAAAGCTCAAGATGGAAGCAACCCTCTGTCCCTTCAGGTTAGTTTCTTTGAAACAAAAAGTGCTCACATTACCCTTCCGCCTTTGGATGATCAAGTTACATTGTAGAAACGCATTTATAACTGTCTGAAGAAGCAAAATTTGTGATGGTATAGAATGGAGTAACAGTTGTTTGTAAAAACAGGGTTGCGATGGCAGTTTGTTAGGAAAAGTAGGTGTCAAGTGCTCTGAAAACAGCCCCAGTGTGCTTACTTCTTTTTCCTGATGCTGCTGTCCTGCCTGCAGTAGCCCTCCTGCCTTGGGCAGAGAAAAAAGTTAAGGAATGGAATGCAACCCCAGTACCAAGAGAGAATCTTCATAATTAAGAGACAGATGAAAGTAAAATGTAAATGGAATCCCATCTCACACCAATACACAAGCAAGAGAGGAAGTAAAACTGAAACTGTTCTCTGAGACCAAGTAATTTTATGTTAAAATTTTTCCCCCAAGCATGTCATCAACCAACTTACTATGTTTCTATATAACTTCAGTAGGATCATTGCAAAATTAAAAGTCAATTTGGAAAATAAAATTTTCCTTCTAAGTGTTTCTGAGAGAAAAACACTTGTTTCACATTGCCAGGCTTGTGTATTTAGGAGGGTAGACAGAGAAGACAGTCTTATGCATTCTACATGAAACGTAGCTTGCCACGCTAAAAGAGTTTACATTGAAGGGCAAGATGAGAAACCTTGAGGGTCATGTGCCTTGTTTGTGGGTCACCTCATAGTAGTGTGGTTTTTGTTGGGTGGATGGTATGATGCTGTCACTCACAGTTCCTCCTCTACTTGGTAGAGCATAGTTTCAACTTTCAGATACCTGCCTGTAACTTTCACTTCACATATTTGCATGTATCACATTGCTAGGCAAATATTTGAATGTTTAGAGGAAAGTGGTAACCTAGGCCTTATTCGTAAAAGACTACCTTCCTCCTCAACTTTTTCAGTTACCTAAATAGTGGCCATCTATTCCATACTTTTCAAAGAGGGATGATAATAGGTGGTGTACTTTTAGTAGACTTTGAAATTCCTAGTAACTCTTTTTTTTCTCTTTTTTATTTATTTATTTATGTTTTGTACAGGCAGAGTGGACAGTGAGAGAGAGAGAGACAGAGAGAAAGGTCTTCCTTTTGCCGTTGGTTCACCCTCCAATGGCCGCCGCGGCTGGGGCGCTGCGGCCGGCGCACCGCGCTAATCCAATGGCAGGAGCCAGGTGCTTCTCGTGGTCTCCCATGGGGTGCAGGGCCCAAGCACTTGGGCCATCCTCCACTGCACTCCCGGGCCACAGCAGAGAGCTGGTCTGGAAGAGGGGCAACCGGGACAGAATCCGGTGCCCCGACCAGGACTAGAACCTGGTGTGCCGTCACCGAAAGGCAGAGGATTAGCCTGTTGAGCCGTGGTGCCGGCGAGAAATTCTTAGTAACTCTTGATCTTTTTCTGCTTCCTTTTTACACATAGCCTTGGCATCTTTGTTCATATCCCTCTCACTTTCCCTTCTTTTTCTCATCAAGGATCTAATTGAGAAAGTTGTCATCCTGCGAAAAGCTGTGCAGCTCACCCAGGCCATGGACACTAATACTGTGGGGGTTCTCCTGGCTGAGAAGATGAGTCAGTATGCCAGCTTGCTGGCAGCGCAGGGCAGTATTTCTGCAGCATTGGCTTTTCTTCCTGACAACACCAACCAGGTAATTAGAACTGACAATTTGTTGTCTTTAATATATGAGTAAGGTGAGTCCAGAGGATAGCACTTGATGTTAGCCTATGAGTGGATGGAGTGTCCTGGAAGAGTTGAATTTCTAGCACTCAACGGTGGGTAGATGTTATTGACGTTTCTTTAAGGATCATTTTAAGTATACCTAATCTATTTAGATATGATGCTCTTGTTGTATAATAGATTGCTTTGTATTGAGGGACTATGTAGGAGTATAGGGAAAAGAATGGGGGGGAAACAGATTCTTCTAAATCAAAATGCTGATTCTTCATATAAAGTTTTTTTTAGGAATGTTTTATGTTGGAAAGCTATAAATGTTAATACTTAATGAAGCAAATGGGGGCCCAGCTCAGTGGCTTAGCAGGTTGAGCCATCACCTACAGTGCCGACATCACATATGGATGCTGGTTCCAGTCCTGGCTGTTCCACTTCCAAGCCAACTCCCTGCTAATGTGCCTGGGAAAGCAGCAGAAGATGGCCCAGATACTTGGGAGCCTGCACTCATGTGGGATACCCAAAGAAGCTCCTAGCTTCTGGCTTCAGACCGGTCCAGCTCCACCATTGCAACCATCTGGGGAGGGATCCAGCAGATGGAAGATCCCTGCCACCCTGTAACTCTGCCTTTCAATAAATTAATAGGTTTTGTTTTTTCAAATGAAGCAAATGGGATTGCTAAAATTTCTAACTTCCAACATTTTTTTTTTTTTTTTTGACAGGCAGAGTGGACAGTGAGAGAGAGAGACAGAGAGAAAGGTCTTCCTTTGCCGTTGGTTCACCCTCCAATGGCCGCCGCGGCCGGCGCGCTGCGGCCGGCGCACCGCGCTCGTCCGATGGCAGGAGCCAGGAGCCAGGTGCTTTTCCTGGTCTCCCCATGGGGTGCAGGGCCCAAGCACCTGGGCCATCCTCCACTGCACTCCCGGGCCACAGCAGAGGGCTGGCCTGGAAGAGGGGCAACCGGGACAGAATCCGGCGCCCCGACCGGGACTAGAACCCGGTGTGCCGGCGCCGCAAGGCGGAGGATTAGCCTGTTGAGCCTCGGCGCCGGCCCAACATATTAATATAATACAGATATTAGCAAGAAAATCCATTCTGTATACTACTTTAACCTGCTTTAATTTTTATTTATTTATTTATCTGAAAGGCAGACAGAGATGGACAGAGACAGAGCTCCTATCCACTAGTTCATTTCCCAACATTAACCATAGCCAGGGCTGGGCCACCCTTAAGTTAGGAACCTAAAATTCAGTGTAGGTCTCCCGTATGGATAGCAGGGACCCAGTAACCATTGAGCCATTACCTGCTGTCAACCAGAACGTGCACTAACAGGAACCTAGAATTATGAGTAGAGCCGGGACTGAAATCCAAGCATTCCATTATGAGATGTAGGCATCCTATATGGTGTTGGCATATTCTGTGTACTTGTATGCTAACACCAAGTGTCTTCACCACTGTGCCAAATACCTGCACCCATTTAATCTGATGCTGTTTATGTGTGTATATATTTTTATATATTTATATATCATATGTATAATATATATTTATATGTATTTATATGTGTGTATATGTTTATATAAAAGTATTATATATAATATATAAAAGTATTCTATATATAAGTATATAAAGTATTCAGGGCAGATGGAACTGCTTTACATTCCTAATTTATTGTCCTTATTTGATGTACAGTAAAACTGTTTTCCATAATATTTGGTTTTATTATTTTTTTAAAGATTTATTTATTTATTTGAAAGGCAGAGTTGAGAGAAAGTAAGAGACAGAGATCTTCCATCCACTGGTTCACTCCCCAGATGGCTGCAATGGCCAGGACTGTGCCAGGCCGAAGCCAGGAGCTTCTTTTGGGTCTCCTGCATAGGTGACAGGAGCCCAAATACTTGGGCTATCTTCTGCTGCTTTTCCCAGGCATTAGCTGAGAGCTGGATCAAAAGTGGAGCAGCTGGGACACAAACCAGTGCCTATACGGAATGCTGGTGTCAAAGGTCATGGCTTTACCTGCTACGCCACAATGCCAGTAACCATAATGTTTGTTTCAATTAAGTAAGTGATTGGGTATAGAGTGCTGAACAAGATTGCCAAGATCCTTATCGTTAGGAGCTTCCAAATGCAATATGGCTGTAGACAAGTATCATAATGCTCTGATAGATGTAGTGGTGCTATGAAAACACAAAACAGGAGTACCTGAACCAATAATGGAACATGAATGGGGGGAGGGGACTGAAGAAACTTTCCTGAAAGGTGGATATTTATATCTGCATTTTAATGTCTCATGGATCTTGATTTTGAACCTTGCAGATATTTTGTTGTATCTGTACTTTTTATTATTACTATTATTTAAAAGATTTATCCATTTGTTTCAAAGAGTTACAGAGAGAGAGGGAGAGACAGAGAGAGAGGTATCTTCTGTCTGCTGGCTCACTGCCAAATGGCCACCGTAGCCAGTACTGGGCAAGGCTGAAGCCAGGAGCCAAGAGCTTCATCCAGGTCTCCCACAAAGGTGCACTTGAGCCATCCTTTGCTGCTTTCCTAGGTGCATTAGCAGGGAGCTGGATTAGAGCAGTCAGGACAGGAATTAGCACCCGTGTGGGATGTTGATTTCACAGGTGGCAGTTTAACCCACTGCACCACAGCACCAGCCCCCTGTACCTTTTATTAACTTTATTCTGGTCTTGATAGATTTCTTTTAGTTCTTTTCAGTATTTTGTCTGTTACAGGGAATTATCAGTAAGTTTCAGGGAGTAAAATTACACACTTGTATATGCTGCAGGACTCTGTAGGTGTGTGTGTCTAATTGGTTTTGTAGATATTTAATGCTAGGATCCAGTTCATATCTTCCTGTTATTGTTAATGAGAGTATTAGATACAAGAGCATAGCCTTTTTTTTTTTAAGGTTTTATTTTGTTTATTTGAAAGGCAGAGTTACAGAGGTTGAGAGGGAAATATATAGAGATCTTTCATCTGCTGGGTCACTCCCCAAATGAATGCAGCTGCCGTGGCTGGGCCGGGCTGACACCAACAACCAGGAGCTTCTTCCCTGTCTCCCATGTGGATGGCAGGGGCACAAAGGGCCTAGGCCATCCTCTGCTGCTTTTCCAGGCACATTAGCAGGAAACTGGATTGGAAGTGGAGCAGCTGGTACTCAAACTGGCACCCAAATGGGATGCTGGGATCACGTGTGGCAGCTTAACCCATTATACCCCAACACCAGCCCAAGGAGCATAGTCTTTTTCTTCATGGCAGCTTTCTCACAAGTGGGTTTTTGGTTTTTTTTTTTTTAAGATTTATTTATTTGAAAGTCAGAGTTGCACAGAAAGAGAAGTAGACAGAGGGAGAGAAGTCTTCCATCTGCTGCTTCACTCCCCAATTGGCTACAATGGGTGGAGCTGTACCGATCCGAAGCCAGGAGCCAGGTGCTTCTTCTGGGTCTCCCATGCGGATGCAGGGGCCGAAGGACTTGGGCCATCTTCTACTGCTTTCCAAGGCCATAGCAGAGAGCTGGATTGGACATGGAGCAGCCGGGACTTGAACTGGTGCCCCTATGGGATACTGGTACTGCAGGCAGCGGCTTTACCCACTATACCACAGTGCCGGCTGCTCTCAAGTCTTATGACTGTTTACTTATTGAAGTTTTATTGTTAAATAGAGATATGACACTTTTTAAGACTAACATAATTGAAGACCTTTAGATCATTTAGCCTTAAGATTAAACTGTTAACTTTCCAGTACCATTTGCAAGTGTATTTCTTAAAGTTTTGTGGAAAAGAGAATTAAAACTTTGCTTTGGTACAAAAAAGTGTTTGAAATTGGTACTCAAAAGAAATCTTAAAATGCTTATGGAAAATATGTATATTGATAAAAACCTGCAGGTTGTCAACATTTTTTTGCACCAATGAACTTTTTCTTTTTTTTATTTGACAGGTAGAGTTATAGACAGTGAGAGAGAGAGAGAGAAAGGTCTTCCTTCCGTTGGTTCACTCCCCAAGTGGCTGCTACAGCCAGCACACTGTGCCAATCCAAAGCCAGGAGCCAGGTGCTTCCTCCTGGTCTCCCATGTGGGTGCAGGGCCCAAGCACTTGGGCCATCCTCCACTGCCTTCCCGTGCCACAGTAGAGAGCTGGACTGGAAGAGGAGCAACTGGGACTAGAACCTGGCGCCCATGTGGGATGCCGGTGCTGCAGATGGAGGATTAACCAAATGAGCCATGGTGCCGGCCCCTCATCTACAATTTTTACATATTATTCTTCATAGGATTTTTTGGACTTTAAAGGACATGCTTTATGCATAAAAGCATAAATTCTGTGTTACTTCTTCCTATTTTTCTCAGTAGACCTTGCATTTTTTGGAGAGTATGTCGCAAGACTGTGATACCATTTATATAAAATTCTCCCCTATAAAAGACAATAAACATATGTAAAAAGTTTAAATGGCCTGTTTAAACCTTTCACAAATTTATAGAAATATATGATCTTTTAAAGATTATTAAATTATTAACAGAAACATTTTAATTAACATGTTGCTTTTTATTTGTTAATATCTAGAACAAGCATGTGATCAATAAATACTTTTGTAAATCTGTGTCATTGTAAATCTGTATGAGCTATAGATGTGAATCTATCAATTTGTTTCAAAAATTTCTCTTACATTTCATATTTTTAAGATTTATTTATTTTTTTGAAAGGCAGAGTTAGAACGGGAGGAACAGAGTCCGAGAGAGGTCTTCCGTCCACTGGTTCACTCCCCAGATAGCTGCAACAGCCAGAGCTGGGCTGATCCAAAGTCAGGAGCAGGAGCTTCTTCTGGGTCTCCCAGTGGGTAACAGGGCCCCAGGACTTGGGCCATCTTCTGCTGCTTTCCTAGGTGCATTAGCAGGAAGCTGGATCGGAGGTGGAGCAGTCAGGTCTTGAACCAGTGCCCATATGGGATGCTGGCACTGCAGGCGGTGGTTTTACCCACTACACCACAGCACCATGCCTTAAATTTCATTTTTCTTAGATGATTGTTTTCATCCAGCATTATAGCAGTTGATTTTCCTTGGGAGTCTGTTTTATTTGTACATTTTTAGTTAGTTTTGTAATTTGTGAGCATTAACCACAAGAAAACTTAAGAAGAGCTGTGGTGATAAAGGAAGAGTCATAATAACATGATGAGAGCCTAGTCAAATTTCTGCCTCAGTTAAATTACAAGTTACACTATAGGTCATTGAATTCTAGTGCCATTTGTGAATATTAGAAATAATGATGTCAGATCCTCAAGTGTCAAGGTCTATAGTGTAATACACAACATGTATACAAAAGGGAGTCTCTTGAATGATCCATATTACTTTAAGGAAATGAATATGCTGTCATAAGTTGGACGAATTCTAATAATTTGCCTTGTTTTCTTCATTGTTTCTTCCAGCCAAATATTGTGCAGCTTCGTGACAGACTTTGTAGAGCGCAAGGAGAGCCTGTACCAGGACAAGAATCGGCTAAAGTTCCTTATGAGAGGCAGCCGCTGCCCAAGGGCAGGCCTGGGCCACTCGCTGGCCACCCCCAGATGCCGAGAGTTCAAACTCAACAATATTATCCCCATGTGAGTGGAAGCATTTGTGTGTTTCTATTCAAATTGATAATTTTAGTTTGTTGGGCAAGACAGTTCTGGTATGGTAAAGATAGACAATATCGTAAAAGTTTCTGGACTCTTGAAAGTAGTGTTTATGAGTTTATGATCTACTTTTCAGTATGATCCCATTAACCTGGTCAAACACATTATAGTGTAGCTGTAAATTAGTTTTAAACTCTACAGGGAGGTTTTTTTTTTTTTCTTTCTTTCTTTACATGTGTTCTCTTTCTCTCAAGTTTAAGATATATCTATTTGAATAATGTCTGAGACTAACAGAATAATATTCTGAGAGTGACAGAAAAGGAGAGAAAGAGATCTTCCATCACTGGTTCACTTCCCAAATGTCCACAACAGCCAGATCTGGGCCAGGCTGAAGCCAAAAGGTTTCCATCCCTGTCTCCCACATGGGTGCAGGGGCCCAAATATTGGCGCCATCTTCCACTGCCTTCCCAGGAGCATTAGCAGAGAGCTAGATCAGACGTTAAGCAGCCAGGATTTAAACCAGCACTGGTTTAACCCACTGCACCACAAGGCCAACCCTTGTATATCTCTTCTTGAGATTTCTATTTGATTCATCCTACAACCTGAAATAGAGTAGCAGGAATAATCCTATTAGTGATTTGGTTAATTTTATGTGTATTTTTAGAAAAGTCTTTTTTGAGCAATTTTTTTTTAATTTGACAGGCAGAGTTAGTGAGAGAGAGAGAGAGAGAGAGAAAGGCCTTCCTTTGTTTCACCTCCCCAGACGGCCGCCACAGCCGGTGCACTGTGCCAATCCAAAGCCAGGAGCCAAGTGCTTCCTCCTGGTCTCCCACGCGGGTTCAGGGCCCAAGCACTTGGGCCATCCTCCACTGCCTTCCCGTGCCACAGTAGAGAGCTGGACCAGAAAAGGAACAACCGGGACTAGAACCTGACGTCCATATGGGATGCCGGCGCCGCAGGCAGAGGATTAACCCAATGAACCATGGCGCCAGCCCACAAGCAGTTTTTTTTATCATTAGTATGGGTTTGCTGTGTTGCCTGTATCTGCACAATAAAGAATATCCAGAATACAAATATTTTTGGACAACTTGGATATTAAAAAAGAGTGAATGACCAAAGGAAAGTTTATGAAGTTATAGGTTATGGAGAATGTGAAAAGATTCATAATTTTAATTCATAAAATTTAATTCATAAGTTTTAATCTATTTTTTGAATTACCAAATATTTGGTGGCATAAAATCTGGCCTCTTACGATCTTACTATTTCATGAAGGAACTACGTTTCCAGAGCAGCAGATAATTAAATGGAAGGTTTTGATTGATAGCAAAGTTAATATTAATATGTCTATTTTAAGATGGAGCAAATTGCTCGTAGGATTGATAGGCTTTTTGCATTTTGTTATAAGGAAAGTAAATATTAAATCATGAAATATTTGAAAAGAAAAAAAAAATCATCTTTTAGCTGTTATATTTTTGATTGATACTTAACCAGGATAGATTACATTTGAAAGTAACTGTCTACTAGAATTCTCTGGATTTTTTTTGTTTGACAAGTGTTTATTGAGACTGCATAGTGAATGCTGGGTATTATTCTAGTTCTTGGGGGTATATTGGTGAACATAATATACAAACATAAATTCCCCACCCTGCTGGAGATTCTGTTAGACTGTGAAAGTCTCTGCCATAGGAGGGGCAGAACAGATGATGGCTAGGAAAACTGAGGGACAGAGATCTCAAGGGACCCATCAGAGTTTTAAGATCGAAAGCTTGAATTTCTCAATTAAAGCTGATAAATGGCCATCATGGGGTTGAAGCTCTCAAGTACTTATGTTAGACCAGGCCCTTTTTTGGAGATACTGAAGCAAGGCAGGGTAGGAGAAGAGAATATCTACTCTTTTTTGTTTGTTTGTTTGTAAAGGTTTATTTATTTATTTATTTTTGAAAGACAGAGTGACAGAGAAAGAGAGGGAGGGGGTGAAAGATCTTCTGTCCGCTGGTTCACTTCCCAAATACAACAGCCTTGGCTGGGACATGCCAAAGCCAGGAGGTAGGGCCTCCATCCTGGCCTCCCTTGTGGGTGGCACTTGAGCTATCATCTGTTGCTTTCCCAAGCTCTTAGCAGGAAGCTGCATCAGAAGCAGAGCAACAAGGACTCAAGCAAGTACTCTGATAGAAACAGGATGCTGGCATCCAGTGGCAGCTTAACTCTGTGCCACAAAGTGTGCCCCAGAATATTAATTCTTTATATCCTTGGATTTAATTGTCTTTCTGGGAGAAGGCATAAGTATTGAAAGACTTTTGTTCTGCCTGTAAATACCAGTGTTGTAATCTAAGAAGAGAAAAACAATTTGAATCATAAATAAAGCAGTAATTTTCTTGATTATTACATGAGATTTACTGAATGAATGAGGACAGTGGCTTGTGGATTTTGTGTGTGTGTGTGTGTGTGTGTGTGTGTGTGTGTGTGTGTGTTTTAAGATTGATTTATTTATTTGAAAGGCAGAGTTACAGAGAGGCAGAGAGAGAGAGAGGGAGAGAGTGTCTTCCATCCACTGATTCACTCCCCAAATAGCTGCAGAGGTTGGAGCTGTGCTGATCTGAATCCAGGAGCCAGGAGCTTCTTCTGAGTCTTCCACGTGGGTGCAGGAGCGCAAGGACTTGGGTCATCTTCTACTGTATCCCCAGGCCTTAGCAGAGAGCTGGATTGGAAATGGAGCAGCCAGGACTTGAACTGTGTACTGGGATGCCAGTACACAGGCGGTAGCTTTACTCACTGTGCTACAGCACTGGCCCCATGGCTTGTGGTTTTAAAGCAATGTTTGGTGGATGGGGCTGTGGCGTAGTGGGTTAGAGCCCTGGCCTGCAGTGCCAGCATCCCATATGGGCGCCGGTTTGAGTCCTGGCTACTCCACTTCTGATCCAGCTCTCTACTATGGCCTGGGAAAGCAGTAGAAGATGGCCCAAGTCCTTGGGCTCCTATAACCACGTGGTAGACCCAGAGAAGCCCCGGCTCCTGCCTTCAGATCGGTGCAGCTCCAGCCGTTGCAGTCAGTTGGGGAGTGAACCAGTGGATGGAAGACCTCTCTCTGCCTCTCTTTCTCTCTCTGTGTAACTCCGACTTTCAAATAAATAAATAAATCTTTAAAAAGAAAGAAAGAAAAAAAGCTAACAAGTAGTGTTTACAGACATGGTTAATGGGATGCCAGATTAGCAAGACTTCTCCTACTTCAATCAGCACAGCTCTGCTTTTTATTTATTTATTTATTTATTTATTTATTTATTTTTAAGGATTTATTTATTTGAAAGGTAGAGTTACAGAGAGGCAGAGGCAGAGAGAGAGGGGTCTTTTACCTGCTGGTTCACTCCCCAGTTGGCCACAATGGCTGGAACTGCGCCGATCTGAAGCTAGAAGCTTCTTCCAGGTCTCCTACGTGGCTGCAGGGGTCCAAGGACTTGGGCCATCTTTCACTGTTTTCCCAAGCCATAGCAGAGAGCTGGGTCAGAAATGGAACAGGGGCCAGCACTATGGTGTAGCAAATAAAGCCGCCACGTGCAGTGCTGGCATCCCATGTGGGCACTGGTTCAAGTCTCGGCTGCTCCACTTCCGATCCAGCTCTACTATGGCCTGGGAAAGCAGTAGAAGATGGCCCAAGTCCTTGGGTCCCTAAACCCACATGGGAAGACCCAGAGGAAGCTCCTGGCTCCTGGCTTCGGATCAGTGCAACTCTGGCTGTTGCAGCCAATTGGGGAGTGAATCAGCAGATGGAAGAACTCTCTCTGTCTCTCCCTCTCTCTGCCTCTATCTCTCTCTCTCTCTGTAATTCTGACTTATAAATAAATAAATAAATCTTTTAAAAATATAGTGGAGCAGCCAGGACTCAAACTGATGCCATATGGGATGCTGGCACTGCAGGTGGTAGTTTTACTCACTATGCCACAGTGCCAGCCCCTGCTTTTATATGTGTGTGTGTGTGTGTGTGTGTGTGTGTGTTTAACATTTACTTGACAAAAAGGATTTTAGTTGCTTGAAAAATGACAATGAGAACTAATAGACTCCAGGGTAAGTAACGTGGTTTAGTGTGAAAATACTGGCCTGGGAAGCAGGTGACCTAAAGTCACTCCTAGCTCCATTCACCACTGAGTCAAACCCCTCCCTTCTCTGGCCCTTGATTTTCTCTGTGCTAAAAAGAGGACACTAGACTAGATAATTTAAGATGCGGCTGTGATATTCTCTGATTGTGTGACTTTCAAGCTTTGTATGGAATTAATATGATTTTTGTGGTGTTAATCAAATCCAGAAAAGGGAGCTTATCACAATATGCTTGCAGATTAATAGTAGCATGAATACTATTAATGCTTCAAAAATCACTTTTTAAATCAATTACTTTTCTCGAATGTCGTCTTGCCCTAGTAATAGGACCTCACTTTCCCACTTCCTCCTGATGCTTTGAATGGCATTGTCCTTGTGCTTTGATTCAGATTTTCATATTGATTTTTCTCCTGCCCCTCTCCCCTCATTTTGTTATGACTGTGTTTTTCTTTTGGAATCCCAGCTACCTTGAAAGCATTTGCCTGACTGATGTACGTTATCTTGCAGCTCTTTTGGCTTTTCATCTGGCTATTATTAATACCTTTTGAGTTGTTTTTTTTTTCTTTTAATGTTTCCATTTTTTATTTTCTGTGATTGGTATTTCTTTGTTCAATTCAGGTTAGAATTGCCCCTACTGTCACTACCTGGAGTAACAAAACTCCTACTGCCCTTCCCAGCCATCCACCTGCAGCCTCTCCCTCTGACACACAGGTATATCCTTCCTTATTCCTCTTTGAGCAGGATTCTGCTCACCTAAGTATATTTATAGATAGTTATATACTTTCTACCCCTTCCTGAAGTTCCTCCACCCTACCCCGTCTGCCTGCCGGCTCATTGCAGGCAGTTTTAATGCTTCTTTGATGCAAGAACCAGTTTTTTGGTGCAATTATTTCCTTATTCCTCCTTTCTTTTTGCAGTTCTAAAATGTCTTGAGCTGGAAAACATCAACCAAAATTCTAACAATGGTTTAGTGTGATTTCACTGAAGATTGTTTTTTCTTTCCTTTTTCCTTTTTTTTAAGCATTATAGAAATTGAAGAAAAATAAACATTTCCTTTATGGCATTCATATCTATATTTCCAGACTGTGAAATAGTGGATGGAAATTAGTAGAAGTGGAAAATCCTGGTGACTTATAAATATCACTGACACTATTTTATGAGGCTGTTAACATCTTGCCATTCCTTGCAGTTCTTATTTTGGATGTGTCTGATCTTAAAATCATTCAGAACATGTTGCTCAGAAAATGTGATGTTCTAAGGAAGACAGGATATAAAAATGCAATGTTTCTTATGCAATAAAATGTTTTTCTGTTCAAATAAACATAGAATTTCATTTCAGAGATTATAAACTCATCTGGTAAAGTTCTTGCCTCCCATGTAATATCTTTTTTGACCATGTTCTCATTTCCCAGGGAGAAAACCCACCACCTCCAGGTTTCATCATGCATGGAAGTGTTAATCCAAATGCTGCCAGTCAACTTGCCACCTCTTCAGGTCATATGCACCCCCAGGTACCACCTTATCCACAGCCACAGCGTAAGTAGTATGACCTCAAAGCCCTTTCACAGCTGCTTGTTTTATCTAATGTAGTAACTGTTTCCTTTGAAGTTCCAAGCCCTAGTCAAATCAGTTCGGACAAAGGTGGGACTCAGTTCTGCATAGGATTCCTGAATGCCTGCTGTTTCCCTAGGAGGCGTCCTGCCTGAGTCAGCAGGCTGGGAAGTGTAGCTCCCCGTCACTGTGTTCAGAACACTTGACGCCGCTTCGGAGCGTTCCTAGCGCCTGTTGTAGAGGTTCAGATGCCCCGTGATTTGGGTATGATAGAATTCTGAGAACTATTCAGTACTTACTATTTTCCTTTAGGAGATGCAAACTGTTTTTGGGAAAATGGTTCCAACGGGCATTTGTTGATGGTGGTGGTTGTTTGTCCATTTTATTTATTTATTTTTAAAATAGACCTTTCTAGAGCAGTTCTAGGTTCACAGCAGACTAGAGCAGAAAGTAGAGTGCCCACATGTGCGCCACTGCACTGATTCAGGGACCCTTGACACCTCATTACCACCCAAAGCCCACGGTTTACATTAGTATACACTCTTGCTGTTGTGTATCCAAGGTGGTGTGCTTTTTAAATTGCTTGTTATTTTGTGTATTCAGGGGTTTTTTAGTTTATTTGTTGATATTTGTTTTATTCCCTGGGTTTTAATGAATGTAAAATGACATTATCCACTATAGGTTTTTGTTGTTTTGTTTTAGGAATTGCACTTGGAAAGTAAAGACATTACTCAAAATTTTAATTAAGAGCAAAAAAAATAAAAAACACTCAAATCTCAAAGGGAAACATTATAAGACTAAACAACTGTTACAGAAACAAGAAATCATTACCTAGTGAGAACTAATCCTCATAGTGCATTCTGCACAAAAGTAACATTCCCACTTCCCTGAATGCAAATTGATACAATCTTTGTCTCAAGTGCTCAACCTGAAAGTGGACTTCAGAGTACTGATAGGAACCCTACCCGGTTCTACTGGATTCACTCTGAGATTCATCCTTACCCTTGTTCATGAAGAATGTGATGGTACTAAGATCACTCTAATTTGAGTTCAGGTCTTTGCATTAAAGCATTAGTTGGCTGCCTTGCCTGAACTGTTACAGTATGTAACGTAATGTGTAGTACTCATTTTGTCATGGATCAGAGTTGACTCCTAATCTGGAACTGTCCTCACATGGAGAATTTAGGAAGCTAGTGATTTTACTAGGTGTTAGAGAATATAACTGATTCATAAGGATAGTGCTAACCCTGCGGTTTTTATTGGTGGACAGACCTTGAACTGCCACCAGACTCCATGTACTTTTTTCTGTAGACTTTACTCTGAATGTATAACTCCGTATGGTTCCATCTGGTGGTTAGTAGGTGTACTGCAGTCATTTTACAGTAATAACATCTTAAGGAAATGATCAGTCTTGCAGTTTTTGGATCTGAATGAGTCAAAGATTTTTATAACCAACAGAGCAGTCTCGAGGTGGAAGTTTTCAAATATTGGCTTCAGCAGTTTTAAAGTATACTTAGAGCATCTGAGCCTCAGAAGCGCAGCATAGTATAAGTGTTCACTTTTGATTGTAACTTACTGTTATAAGTTATAATAATGCAGATCACTTCCATAGAAAGATGACTTTTTGGTTTTCTGTTGCAGTTTCAATAAACTTGTAACTAATTACAGTTTCTGTTTCTTCTTCTTGGTGTAGCTTATCAACCAGCCCAGCAGTATTCCTTCGGAACAGGGGGGTCAGCACTGTATCGACCTCACCAGCCTGTTGCTCCTCCTGCCTCAAATGCTTACCCTAACACCCCTTACATATCTTCTGCTTCTTCCTGTTCTGGGCAGTCTCAGCTATATGCAGCACAGCACCAGGCCTCTTCACCTACCTCCAGCCCTGCTGCTTCTCTCCCTCCTCCCCCTTCCTCTGGAGCATCCTTCCAGCATGGCGGGCCAGGAGCTCCACCAGCATCTGCAGCTTATGCACTGCCTCCTGGAACAACAGGTACACTGCCTGCTGCCAGTGAGCTGCCTGCGTCCCAAAGAACAGGTCTGCGCTTGAGAGGGGTTTGGTTTGGCTCCCGCCTTTGTTTTGTCATGAACAGCTGGGTGGGTGGAAGGGTATTATTTCTAACTGATTATTAATGGGTACTGTGAGGTGTTTAGAACAAATTCTAAAACTGGAATTCTCCCACAATAAACTTGAGTTGCTAAATGAGGAAAGCTCTAGAGCTCCCAAGCCATAGAGTATATAACGTGCCATCGGAAATAAGTTAAGAAATTACTTGGCAAGATGTAGTGGTTGGAATCTGATCTAGTTGACACTAATTTCTATGTTCTTATTGGGATGATTTCGGTTTTTAAAATTATTCGCAGCTTAAACTCACTCAGGAAAGTTAAACAGTACAGTGTCTCAATGAAGTGGTACAAATTTTATAATTTTGTTTATTTGTAAGAGTGTGGAGTGATCTCTATATGCTTGGCTGTGAAAAAAAGTAAGAGAATTCACCTTTGACAAGGAAGTGTAAGATAGTAACAAGTCAGTGTACACTAAGAAGTGCAGTCTCAGTTATGGTAATACTGCCCTCTTGGGCATTTTGAGAATTTCTAGACACTGTATTTTTGTCTACTTATGTAGTTGTGTCTGGACATTTATAATTAAAATCATAATTTTATAAAATTTTTATGATGGCATGCATTTCTGTTCGTATTTTTTATTTTAAAATTATACACATTTATGGGAGTACAATATGAAGTTTCAGTATGTGTAGACAATGTGGAGTGATTTGATCAAGCTAATTTGTCACTTTGCTCACCTATCATTTTTTATGGTGGTGCAAAACATTTTGTAAAATTTATATTATAGTTAGAGCATTGTGTTATTTTTTATGGGTAGGTTATATTATCTAATTTTTATTTTGGGGTGGTCAAAAGGGGCCTCCAAAGTACATTTTATTAAATAAAAGAGAATCAATGAGAAAGGCATGAGGACTATTTCCATAGAGCTTAAGAATGCAGATTGTCTGAGTTTGTGATCTTGAGTAATTTCCTTAAAACTCAGTTTCATCAAGTCCAAGTAACAGAGAGGAAGAGAGCAGTCTTCATCCGCTGGTTCACTCCCTAGATAACTGTACCGACCAGGGCTGTGCCAAGCTGAAGCCAGGAGCTTCATCTGCGTCTCTCACATGCTTGGGCCATCATGCTGCTTTTCACAGATCATTGGCAGGGAGCTAGATTAGAAGTGGAGCAACTAGGACACAAATTGGCACCCATAAGGGATGCCAACATTACAGGTGGTAGCTTTACCCACCACACCACAACACCGGCCCCTCTAATCATATGCCGTAGTAATTAGGGATATAACATTTTCTTAATGTCACTACTTTTTTTTTTTTTTTTTTTTTTTGACAGGCAGAGTGGACAGTGAGAGAGACAGAGAGAAAGGTCTTCTTTTGCCATTGGTTCACCCTCCAATGGCTGCTGCGGCCGCCGCGCTGCAGCTGGTGCACTGCGCTGATCCAATGGCAGGAGCCAGGTGTTTCTCCTGGTCTCCCATGGGGTGCAGGGCCCAAGCAGTTGGGCCATCCTTCACTGCACTCCCTGGCCACAGCAGAGAGCTGGCCTGGAAGAGGGGCAACCGGGACAGAATCCGGCTCCCCAACCGGTACTAGAACCCGGTGTGCCGGCGCCGCAAGGTGGAGGATTAGCCTATTGAGCCACGGCACTGGCCAATGTCACTACTTTTAAAGTCTTAAGGGGGGCCAGTGTTGTGGCATGGCAGATAAAGCTGCTATGTGCAGTGTCAGCATCCATATGGGTGCCAGTTCAAGTCCCAGCTAATCCACTTCTGCTCTAGCTCCTTCTGATATGCCTGGGAAAGCAGTAGAGGATGGCCCAAGTCCTTGGGCCCCTGCACCCCTGGCTCCTGGCTTTAGATTGGCCCACCTCTCACCATTGCAGCCATTTAGGAAGTGAACCAGCAGATGGAAGATCTCTCTATGTGTCTCTCCTCTCTCTCTCTGCCTTGCTATTACTCTGTTTTTCAAATGAATAAATAAATCTTTAAAGTCTTATGAATAGTTGATCCCAGAATTGTACACACATTTTCTTCTCCCTTCTCAATACAAAATATTAAAATCCAAAATACCAACAACAAAAAATCACACATAAACACAAACACACACACACATAAGTACACCACAAGTCATCGCCTCTTACCTATAAGGAATATATTCCAAAACCCACAGTGGGTGCCTAGAACCAAAGAAAGTCCTGAACTTTGTGTATATATGTCTTATCATAATACATATAAACCTATGATACAGTTTAGTTGCTTAGGCATATTAAGACTAGCATCAATAACTATAAAACAGAATGATTATAGCAATGTACTCTAATTAAACTATCAGCATCATTACTCTTGCGGTTTGAGGCCACTGTTAAGTAAAATAAGGGTTACACGAACACAAGCACTGTGATAGCACTGGCCTGATAACAGGATGGCTACCATGTGACCAGTGAGCGGGTTAGAATGCTCAGCACATACACACTGGACACAAGGATAATTCATGTCCCAGGCAGAAGGGAACAGAGTGGCACAAGGTTTCATCATGCTACTCACAGTGGTACGCAGTTTAAAGCTTATAAATAGTTTCTTTCTGGAATTTTCTGTTTTCTCTTTTCAGTCCATAGTTGTCCTCACGTAACTGAAACTATGGAAAGTAAAGCCGCATTAAGGGAAAGAACTGACTGTGTACTGTCCTGTACTACACAAATAAATGCACGCTAATACACTACAGATACTTAAATAGTTTCATATTTTAGAGAGGAATGCTAATTCACCTGTAGTGGATGAGTGAAGACAGTCTGTAATCTGAGTAGTTGGGGAACAGCAGCCCACATTGTGGCACAGCAGGCGAAGCTGCTGCCTGTGCTGCTGGCATCCCATATCAGAGCACCAGTGTGAGTCCCAGCTGCCCTCTTCGGATTCAGCTCCCTGATGATGTGCCTGGGAAAGCAGTGGACGATGGCTCAAGTGGTTGGGCCCCTGCAGCCAACAAAGATGGGAGACCTAGATGGAATTCAGGCGCTAGTCTGCTCAGTCCCAGCCGTTGTGGCCATGTGGGTGGTGAACCATTGGATGGAAGATCTCTCTGTGTCTCCCACCACCACTGTGCTTTTCAAATTCACAAAATAAATAAATTAAAAAAAATAGTTGGATGGTAACCAGAGCTCTTGAGTGAAAGAGATAACATGGATTTAAGCAAATCCTCACTTAAAAAGTGGTACAGGGAGGTTGGGAGGAGAATGAACATTTACTGACCTAATATATTAGACATGTTATAGCACTTGTTATATACTTTTTTTTTTTTTTAAGATTTATTTATTTGAAAGGCAGAGTTACAGAGAGGCAGAAGGAAAGAGAGAGGTCTTCCATCTGGTTCACTCCGCAAATGAGTGCAATGGCTGAAGCAGGGCCAATCTGAAACCAGTAGCCAGGAGCTTCTTCTGGGTCTCCAATGCCAATGCGGGTACAGCGGCCCAAGGTCTTGGGCCATCCTCTACTGCTTTCCCAGGCCATAGCAGAAAGCTAGACAGAAGAGGAGCAGCTGGGACTTGAACCAGTGCCCATATGGGATGCAGGCACTACACATAGCAGCTTTACCCATTACGCCACAGCTCCAGTCTTTTTTTTTTTTTTTTAAGATTTATTTATTTATTTGAAAGGTAGAGTTATACAGAGGGAGAGGCAGAAGCAGGAAGAGAGGTCTTCCATCTGCTGGTTCACTCCCCAAATGGTTGCAGTGGCCAGGGTTGGGCCAGACTGAAGCCAGGAGCTTCATCCAGGTCTCCCAGGTATTTGAGCCATCTGCTGCTGCTTTCCAGGCGCATTAGCAGGGAGCTGGATTAGAAGTGGCACAGCCAGGACATGAACCAGCACCCATATAGGATGCTGGTGCTGCAGGTGGTGGTCTAACCCGCTACGCCACAGCATTGACCCCTTATAATATATTTTCTCATTTGCCTCAAAATCATTATTTTTAAATTGCAGATGAGGAAACTGAGTTTTTAGGAATTGTGTTCATAAAATGTTCTCAAGATTGTAATATGATTGACCGAGTTGAGATACAAACTCAGGTTTCATTCTTCAAAGCCTCTGTTCCTTCTATACCAGGTAGTCTAGTCCCATACAAGTGATAGAAAGAGATCAACCTTGGAATTGCAAAAGTCATCTAGTAACACTGTCCAGGAATTTGTTACTTTATAATTTAACTTAAATATTTGCATGGGTATTTTTTCTCCTTAAGCAAAACTCATTTGGCTGCGTTTAGTCTGTGTTTGTATACAAAGTGACATAGTGTTCTAACCTGGCTGAGAAACAGAGTAATAAGAAGCCAAACATTTTTCAGTGTTCAGCATGCACTGTACCTAGCTGCTTTGTTATTTCTTGCATGTTAACAGTCCCCTATATTTTAATTAACAGTTAACCACTTCATGATATTTTATTTTTTGATTTCCTAAAACTGTATTCATTATATAAATAATTGTGGCTGAAAATACTATCTTTGTTCTATGATCATGATTTTATTCAGCATTTAGACATTCCAGTTGACTGATGGATTAATTCCTGAGAGACACAGACTTGTAAGCGTTCTATGAATGAACCACAAAATTATGTGCCCAGGGCTCAGAGAAACTAATGTTGCAGTCAGCAAAACATTCAGTAAATTCCTAATGAGTACAGTTTAGTCTCAAATCAGTATCACCTAGGTCAGAGAACAGCAGCTAAGCTGGAACATACAGTTTGTATTTGGACCAAGAGCAAGAGGTGTATAGAATAAGACAGATATTCTCAGAGGACTTTGCCCTGGTGACCGGTGCAGTGAGCGTGGTGTTGAGGGAGCTCCCCCTGGAGGTGGCTCTGCAGGGCAGGTTGTGAGCAGCTTGCAGAGCAGAGGCAGAGCCGCAGACTCCCAGGGCTAGGGGTAGTGTGGGCCACAGGGAGCTTCCCCTGTTTGTCTGTCCAGGATAGGTGGGATGCTGCCCAGTTTGTTTGTTAGTTAACTTTCTTGGCCTCTGGTTGAGTGTGTGTTTTTTTCTAAGAGAAAGTTCTTTGAAAAATGAAGGGTCTAGGATTTTTACTCAAGAAATTGTTTTCTGATTAAACAACCTTCAAACTATAAAAAAAGCTCTTTTGGGGTGAACGCTTTTGCCTTTTTTGTTTTAACATTTATTTTACTTGAAAAGCAGAGTTATAAAGAGAGGTAGAGACAGAAAGACAGAGATCTTTCATCTGCTGGTTCACTCCCCAGATGGTAACAACCCTCTGGGCTGGGTCAGGCTGAAGCCAGAAGCCAGGAGCTTCTTCTGAGTCTCTCACGTGGGTGCAGGGGCCCAAGGACTTGGGCCACCTTCTACTGCTTTCCCAGACCATAGCAGAGAGCTGGATTGAGGGGAGCAGCTGGGACTAGAACTCGTGCCATATGGAATGCCTGCACCGCAGACAGAGGATTAACCTACTGTCACCCAGAGCCGGCCCCTCCCTAGATTTTTTTAAAGTAGACTTTTCACTGTTGGAAGGCATTTTGAAAGACCCAAAATAGCATAGAGATAAGCAAAAATTACCAATAATTCTACCACCAGTAATTCTTTCATTTATACTCAAAGGTATGTGCACACATTCAGTTTATATACTTTATTTATTTATTTATTTATTTGACAGGCAGAGTGGACAGTGAGAGAGAGAGAGACAGAGAGAAAGGTCTCCTTTTCCGTTGTTTCACCCCCCAAATGGCCCCTGCGGCCGGCGCACCGCGCTGATCTGAAGCCAGGAGCCAGGTGCTTCTCCTGGTCTCCCATGCGGGTGCAGGGCCCAAACACTTGGGCCATCCTCCACTGCACACCACAGCAGAGAGCTGGACTGGAAGAGGAGCAACCGGGACAGAATCAGCACCCCAACCGGGACTAGAACCCGGGGAGCTGGCGCCGCAGGCGGAGGATTAGCCTAGTGAGCTGTGGCACCAGCCCAATGTATAATTATTTATTTATTTTTTAAGATTTATTTTATTTATTTGAGAGACAAAATTAGAGAGAGAGAGAGGTCCTCCATCTGCTGGTTCACTCCCCAAATGGCCACAACGGCCAGAGCTGAGCTGAGCTGATCCAAAGCCAGGAGCCAGAGGAGCCCCCTCCGGGTCTCCTAAAGGAATGTTGCACCTTTCCTCTCCTCCCTTTCCTCTCCTCCCTTTCCTCCCCCTCCCCTAGCCCCTTTTGCCTAACCAGACCCTTCTCAACTCCTTGCAATGCAAATGGCAAAGCAGGTATACTGCATAGGGCAGCTGTGAAACAGAGAAGAGGAAAGTTCCCTGAGGCTTCAGACAGCCCCCTACTCTTCCACCAGCTGCCTTCTACACCCTCCCCACAGTGGCAAATTTTCCTCCTTAACCAGATAAAACCTGAGTTCTAACATGCCCGATGGGCAATCTCTTCACCAGAACAGATTATCACCTACCTCTCTGCTTCATATAAAGCAACCTGTCTCAGTTGAGGTCTGTCTCCATCTCCTTTTTCTGTCTCTCCTTTCTGGAGGTATGAAAGGCCAGAACCCCCAGCTATTCCATACCTAACATCTCCCATGTAGGTGCAGGGGCCAAGGACTTAGGCCATCCTCCACAGCCTTCCCAGGCACATTAGCAGGGAGCTGGATTGGAAGTGGAGCAGTTGGGACCCGAACTGGCACCCATTTGAGATGCTGGTGCTGCAGACCAGCCCCTACATATATACTTATATGTGTGTTTGTAAGCCTGCATAGAAGTTTTTATTGTGAAATATACATAAAATTTAGCATTTTAACATTTTTCAGTGTTCAGCCTTGTGGCATTAGTCTATTCACACTGTTGTATAATCATCACCGATACTCATCTGCAGAACTTTCATTATCCCACACCAAAACTCTGCAGTGGGCGTTGACCAACTTCCCATTCCCCCATCCTTTGGTAGCCACTTTTCTACTCTGTGTCTCTATGTATTTGACTATTCTAGAAACCTCATAAAGGGGAACTGTGCAACATTTGTCCTTTTATGTATGGGTTTGTTTCACTTGGCCTAATGTCTTCAAGATTCATCCATGCTGTAGCATATATTGGAATTTCTTTCATTTTTAAGGCCAATTCATTCACCTACTGATGAGCATTTTATTTATTGTGAATGCTGCTACTTGAACATGTATGTGCAAATATCTGCTTAAGTTCTGACTTTCATTTTTTTGTGCATATTTAACCCGAAAATAGAATTACTAGGTAAGATAATAATTCCGTGTTCAAGTTTTTTGAGTTTTTCATAGTAGCTGCATCATTTTACATTGCCCACAGTGATATGCAAGCATTTCAGTGTCTTCAAATCCATTCTCATATTTATTGTGTTCTATTTTAAAAATAATCATCCTAATGGATGTGAAGTTCGTCTTATGGTATACATACTTTTAAAAAGTTTGTTAAGATTTACTTATTTGAAAGGCAGGGTTACAGTAAGAGAAGGAGAAAAAGAGATCTTCTATCTGTTTTTTATTCCCCAAATGACCACAATGTCCAGGTCTGGGCCAAGCCAATGCCAGGAATCTGGAACTCTGTCCAGGTCTCCCATGTGGGTGGGCAGGGGCCCAAGTGCTTGAGCCATCTGCTGCTTTCCCAGGCACATTAGCAGGGAGCTGATTAGGAAGTGGAGCCATCAGGACTTGAACCAGTGCTTATATGGGCTGCAGGCATCAGAGGCAGCAGGCCACAGTGCCACCTCCAGATATTCATGTTCTTCAGGAGCTTGTCACTATTAAAAGGTATCTCCACAGGAAAGAGGTCAATTGTGTTTGTAAAACGTCTTAAAGCTTCAAGCAGAAATACTGAAAGGGGTTAGAATTATAGCTGAGACAAAACTGTATATTAAATTGACAAAAGATTTGAACGTTGATCATCTGAGCTGAAATAAAACATTGCTAAATATGTGTATGGTTAGGAAGAATCAGGCATACGTTGGCAAGGGTGGATTGGGAGGGGACTTTAATTATTGAAAAACTATTGCCTTTTATTCAACAGATCTCCCAGCTGTTCCAAGTTATCCATGCTAGGCAGTGTTGAGTCTTCTTGCTTCTGATTTCAGTCTTACTCCTAACTTTGGATTTGATTTCATTATGACTTTGTTGTCATTTTATTAAGAGGTCATATGAAAATTATGACAGAGATCTTTTTGTGCTAACAGTTTGTGACATCAGGATACTCCCCCAGGTTTTAATACCCAGGATGTAAGTCACTGCTCTGAGGTTAGAGGAAAAGCAGTTCTCATCCTCTCTACCTCCCTGTCGTGGAGTAGATGCAGGGGTGGGGAGCCTTTTTTCTGCCAAAGGCCACTTGGACATTTGTTTTTTTTTTTTTTTTTTTTTTTAAGATTAATTTTATTTATTTGAAAGAGTTACAGAGAGAGGTAGAGAAAGAGAGAGAGGTCTTCCATCCGCTGGTTCAATCCCCAGATGGCCACAATAGCCAGAGCTGTGCCAATCTGAAGCCAGGAGCCAGGAGCTTCTCTGATTTGAAGCCAGGAGCCAGGAGCTTCTTCCAGGTCCCCACGTGGGTGCAGGGGCCCAAGGACTTGGGACATCCTCTACTGCTTTTCCAGGCCATAGCAGTCAGCTGGGTCAGAAGAGAAGCAACCAGGACTAGAACCGGCGCCCATATGGGATGCTGGCACTTCAGGTCAGGGCCTTAACCTGCTGTGCCACAGCGCCAGCCCCCACTTGGACATTTGTAACAACATCCATGGGCCACATAAAATTATCAACTTAAAAATTAGCCTGCCATAGATTTACTGAATTTCAAGTCCTGCCTGCAATTGCCTTGGCAGGACCAGGAAAGGAAGAAGGCGTGTTGTTGATTCTACTCTGAAAAAAGGGTCAAGCCCAAGGGATTTTCAGTGCTTTGAGTTTTGCAGTATATTGGCCCATGTGGCCCAGAAGCTGAAGTCTGGTGCTAAGTACAGTGATAGTGGGGAGTCAGATTTGTCCTCTGTTGTAATGCAGGCATTTCCTTACTGTAGTATTGTGAAGGTGTCTCTAAGATGGGAAGTTGCTTTTAAGGTTGTGAAGTCATCATTTCAGGTAAAAATAGAAAAGCACTTACAATGTATTATCAAGAATCACTCCTTTCTTCAGTTAAACCCTGGATGAAGAATTTGGTCTATGTTTAGGAGTCACAGTGTGTGAAAAACATCTTGTAGTAAACATTAGAATCACACTGTACATGTGAGATATCAAGCTGCAGAATTTCCTCTCCTACCTTGCGGGTTTTTTTTTTTTTTTCTTTTTAAGATTTATTATTTATTTGAAAGAGTTCCACAGAGAGAAGGAGAAGCAGAGGGAGAGAGAGAGAGAGTGGTCTTCCATCCGCTGGTTCACTCGGCAATTGGCTGCACCGGCCAGACCTGTGCCTATCTGTAGCCAAGAGCCAGGAGCTTCCTCTAGGTCTCCCATGCAGGTACAGGGGCTCATGGCTTTGGGCCATCTTCTACTGCTTTCCCAGGTACATTAGCAGGGAGCTGGATTGCAAGTGGAAAAGCCAGGACTTGAACCAGAGTCCACATAAGATGCTGGCACTAAAGATGGTGGCTTTACCTGCTACACCACAGCGCCAGCCCCAGGGATTACATTTTCTGTTAAAAGAAATAAGTCAGAAAGGAAAAAAGTGATATTTAAGAGTTATTTGCATCTGATACAAATTAATTCACCTCACCCTCAAACACATTACTTTCTGAATTACTAGACATTTCACATGACTCAGTTAAAAAGTTCCCTGATAAAAGTTTGTACTGGGGTGGGGATTTGGCTGAATTATTAAGACACCTGCATCCCATATTGAAATGAGTGCCTGGATTTGATTCTTGCCTCTGACTCCCACTTCATGCTAAAGCACACCGTAGGAGGCAGCTGATGATGGCTCAAGTCCTTGGGTCTCTCCCACTCATGTCGGAGACCGGATTGGATTTCTGACTCCTCGTTTCAGCTCAGCCCAGTCCTGGCTGTTGAGGGCATTTGAGGAGTGAACCAGCAGATAGGAGTGTGCTCTGTATGTCTGTGTCTCTCACTGCCTCTCAAATAAATTAAAAAGAAAAGAGATAGAGAGTGAAATCGATAACCCTGACACCCTAGCATCCTCAACATCCAGTAATTAATTAAAGAAAATTTCTTCTTTCTGGAAATTGATGGAGGAGGAGGAAGCAATTATAAAATGAGAAGTAGAGTTTAGAATGTCTTCAGTACTATGTAAATGACTTTTATTTTTTGTCTACAGAAAGTCAGTTTATCCAAGACCAGGCACTTATGTTGGAAGGTGAATTGGTTGTAAAATATACCTTTGGAAATATCTGAATCATTAACTACAATTAACGAATGGACAATAACAATAATGCATGTGAATTTCAAAGATAATGATACATAAATCTGATCGGGATCATTTTTATGTGGCCTCTTGATTCAGTAAAAATTTGAGTGCTGATTGAATTTATTTGATGGCATAAACAGCTTTAAATAATAGAAGCCATCTGTATTATGAAAGAGGACAACTATACCAAGACTCTTAGATATGGGTAAGACTAGAAGGGGATGGGAGAGATTTGAATGATTAATCAATGTATGACCAGAAATTTTAAGAATTTTTTAAGCAGATAGCAGAATATGGTTTAATGTTTTGTGATTAACTCTTAAGTGTTTTGAGCCTGATTTTGCATTCTGCCTCCTAGTAAGCTTGTAGGAAATTCTATTTTAAAAATCAGGGTGGTTAGGAGATCTGAGTTTTAAAAGTGGCTGTGATATTATGCATGAATCATAGGTTCTTTGGTTTGCTAAATAATTTTGTGATTTGATGTCATGCATATCAGTTAAACAAGTAAAAGTTAAAATGTGGAAAAATAATTTATTGAGACAGTAATTTTTGTCTTTATGTATACATATGCACAATAGTTTACCAGTTATCTGGGTCCATAATAGAACATATCAGAATTCACACTTCTTGGGATGCAAAATATGTGATTTAGAAAGTATCCTGTTTCCCACATTTTTTTTTCTTTCTTTAAAGACATTAAAGGCACTAAAATACTTAATGAATTCTTTTTTATGGAAGATTTATTTATTTATTTGAAAGGCAGCATTAGAAGCAGAGGCAGAGAGAGAGGTCTTCCATCCACTGGTTCACTCCCCAGATGGCCGCAAAGGCAGGAGCTGTGCAGATCCGAAGCCAGGAGCCAGGAGTTTCTTCTGGATTTCCCATGCAGGTGCAGGGGCCCAAGGACCTTGGCCATCGTCTATTGCTTTCCCAGGCCATAGCAGAGAGTTGTATCAGAAGTGGAGCAGCTGGGACTTGAAGCTGTGCCCATATGGGATGCTGGCACTGCAGGTGATGGCTTTACCTGCTACACCACAGCACTGGCCCCAAGATTGGTTTATTTATTTGAAAGAGTTACAGAGACAGATCTTCCATCTGATGGTTCACTCCCCAAGTGGCTACAACTGCCAGGGCTGGGCCAGGCAGAACCAGGAACTTCTTCCAGATCTCCCACATGGGTACAGAGGCCCAAGCCCTTGGGCCATCTTCTCCTGCTTTTCTCAGGCCCATTAGCAGGGAGCAGCTGGATTAAAAGTAGAGCAGCTGGTACTTGAACTGGCACCCATATGGGATACTGGCATCACAGGCAGCTGCTTTACCTGCTACATCACAGTACTGGCCCCCTTACTTAATAAATTCTGTTACTGATTTATTTATTTATTTGAAGGGCAGAATTGGAGAGAGAGAGCGAGCACAAGATCTTCCATCCTCTGGTTCACTCCCCAAATGGCCACAATGGCTGACTGGAGCTGGACCGATCTGAAGCCAGGAGCCAGGAGCTTCTTCCTAGTCTCCTACAGGGCCCCGAGCACTTGGGCCATCCTCCACTGCTTTCCCAGGGCGTTATAGAGAGCTGGATCAGGAACAGAGCAGCCGGGACATGAACCGGCACCCATATGGGATGCTGGTGCTGAAGGCAGTGGCATTGCCTGCTATGCCCCAGCATTGCCCCCCCCCCATCTCCATTTTTCACTTGAGATATGGGAGGTAGGGATTTTTTTTTCTTTTTTGGAGTGTTTTTTAGAGAGGAAATTTATTACTGTTTCATTTTACATTTGCTGCCAGTCTGGAATTTGTTGTTGTTGATACAAAAAATCTTAACAGATTTTTCAGTGCTGTCCTCAGTTTATAATTCTCAAGGCAAAGATGATGAGAATTTCTAGTGCTATGTAGTTGGGCTATTTTTTTAAAGCAGTTTTCTGCCATATTTAGGCAGATAAAGTTCTATTTATTTATTTAGGTGTGTTGAATATATCAGAACTTTTTTTTTTAAAGCAGACTAGAGTGATTTATTTTTTTCCTAATTGGGAGATAATAGTAAACTGCTCTTTGGAGGCTAACAGCATCACCATCCATAAATTAGCACTTCAAGTGGAAATAATGAAAAGGTATCTTTTCTACTCAGCCACTGCGAGTGTTAGAGGTATGAGTTTAAGACTACAGGGCTCCCCTAGTGATCCTTGCAAGCCAGTTGGTAAAAGCTTTATGAGATTATCTCAGAGTAAAGTAAAATGGATTCAATTTCATTTTCTTCCTTTCAGGATTCTAAAGGAAAATGTCCTCTGTTGTCTGTTATAGGTCCTCAGAATGGTTGGAATGATCCTCCAGCTTTGAACAGAGTACCCAAGAAAAAGAAGGTACTAGAAAAAGATGTCCATCCTGTGGCCCACAGATGTTATGTTAATCCGTAGCCCCTCGGAGCACACCGCACTTCACCGATCCTTTCAAAGGCAAAGCTCACTGACGGCTGTATTTAGGAAGTTATTTCAGCACGCTGCTTGGAATCCATGGAGGGATGGGGAGAAAGCAGAACGCAGTGTCCTCTGAACCTAGCTCTAGTGATAGTGGCACAAACTGAAGAAGCCCTTTTAGAAGGCAAGGTGTCCATTCCCAGCAGGCCTCTTTGCAAAAGGAAACAAAACTTCAGGCTTCTCAAATGATATTTTTGGGAGGAGTTACTTGGTTTGGGGGTTCCAACAGTAATCGTGAATTGGTAATGATGTACTGGGTTTTTGTCTAACTGTGTAATTTGAATGAAGAAGTAGCCTTGTAGCTAAGCATTGTTCAGTTGTCAATAACTGGGCAGAGCTGTTAAAGCACAAAATAAGATTTTTTTTTTGACAGGCAGAGTGGACAGTGAGAGAGAGAGACAGAAAGGTCTTCCTTTTGCCGTTGGTTCACCCTCCAGTGGCCGCCACGGTTGGTGTGCTGCGGTCGGCGCATAGTGCTGATCCGATGGCAGGAGCCAGGTGCTTCTCCTGGTCTCCCATGGGGTGCAGGGCCCAAGCACTTGGGCCATCCTCCACTGCACTCCCTGGCCACAGCAGAGAGCTGGCCTGGAAGAGGGGCAACCGGGACAGAATCTGGTGCCCCAACCAGCACTAGAACCCGGTGTGCCGGTGCCGCAAGGCGGAGGATTAGCCTAGTGAGCCGCAGCACCAGACAAAATAAGATTTTTCTTTCCTTCTTTCTTCCAATGCCATGCTCTACTTTTCTTTATCATTCCTGAGTAACCCTTTTCCCCTAAATATAGTAATGAGGACATAACATAAAATTGGCAGGCATTGAGTGCTCAAAGAAACCTAAAATATAGATTAGTAGTAATCATAAACTTGATCAACTATTTACAGTCATAGAATTGCCAAATATTGCCTAGTTAGTGGTCTAGGAAAGGGGTATTCCATCCTGATCACATTAAACACACACAAGTGTGGCACACATGATTCCAGTGTTTCTAAATATAATCTCCAGACTGGACATCCTCTTTCAGAAACGACATGACTTTGGCCTCCCTTTAGAGAGGCTCAGTATGCAAGGGCCAGGGGAGATGAAGAGGCTTGAACTCCCCACCCACTTTAGCCACATTAACTCTACTTTTATTTTATCCCAGAATTCTGCTTACAACTTCGGTTGACTATTGTTAAAATTTTTTTTAAAACAAGAAATAATCTAGTTCTCTTATTTAGAGCTGAGGAAATACTGCTGTTGTTTTTCTCCTTACTCTCGGTGTCCTTTATTTCCATCTTTTCAAAGATGCCTGAAAACTTCACGCCTCCAGTTCCCATCACATCACCGATCATGAACCCTCTGGGTGACCCCCAGTCACAGATGCTGCAGCAACAGCCTCCAGCTCCTGGACCACTGTCGAATCAAGCTTCATTCCCACAGCCACACCTGCCGGGTGGCCAGCCCTTCCATGGCATACAGCAGCCTCTTGCGCAAACAGGCATGCCGCCATCTTTCTCAAAGCCCAATCTCGAAGGCGCCCCAGGGGCTCCTATTGGAAATACTGTCCAGGTAACAGTAAATCTGTGGAAGTGGAATGGAAAGATGACTCTATTCAAATGTGTTAGCTGTTATCGCTATACATTGTTAATCAGTGTCTAAATTTGGTTTCACTTTAGACAGCCTAAACAAAGAATGGTAACCCTTGTTCTTTAAAGATCATGTATCATGTAACATGTTTATTGCTTTCTTTTTAAATTTAATTTTTTTAAGATTTCATTTATTTGAGAGGTAGAGTTACAGCGGAGAGAGGAGAGAGAAAGGTCCTTCATCTACTAGTTCACTCCCAGATGGCTGCAACAGCCAGAGCTGGGCTGATCCAAAGCCAGGATCCAGGAGCCTTTCAGGTGTCCCAAACAGGTAGGCGCAGGGGCCCAAGCGCTTAGGCCGTCTTTCACTGCCTTCCCAGGCCACAGCAGAGAGCTGGATCAGAAGTGGAACAACCGGGACACGAACCAGCACCCATATGGGATAATGATGCGACAGGCGGAAGCCTAGCCCACTGTGCCACAGAGCCAGCACTGTTTATTACTTTTCAATTAGATGGCCATATACAAGTCTCAAGAAGAGGATTATTTGTCAGTAGCCACAACTTAGGATCTGTTAAAATCTTTCAAAATGTTTTGTTGTTGTTGTTGTTGTTTTATTAATTAATTAATTTGAAAGAGTTGCAGAGAGGCAGAGGCAAAGAGAGAGAGAGAGAGAGATTGAGGTCTTCCATCCGCTGGTTCACTCCCCAGATGGCCGCAATGGCCGAAGCTGGGCTGATTTGAAGCCAGGAGCCAGGAGCTTCTTCCGGGTCTCCCATGTGGGTGCAGGGGCCATCTTCTACTGCTTTCTCAGGCCATAGCAGAGAGCTGGATCGGAAATATAGCAGCTGTGTCTAGAATCAGTGCCTATATGGGATATGGCATTGCAGGAGGTGGTTTTACTGGCTGTGCGCTGGCCCCAAGGTTTTTTTCTTTATAAATAAAATAAAATGTAACGAGTTGTATCTTTTCATATGGATATAGCCTCTCTTTAGAGGTACACATACTTGGTTTTCACATAGAGAACTAGTTGGCTAAGCCCTAGATATTAAAGTCTAACACATTTCCATATAACTGACTTAGATGTACAAAGATAAGTGTTTTTATCTGTTCATGAAAAGTAAGGAGCTTGGATCAAAGTTAGCATAAGAAGATTAAGCAATGTCGTGCCCAAGTGAAAAACTAGTTCTGTTTTTCTCTTTGACTCACCAAATTCAGATTTGTCAATTTTGTATCCCTTTCACAGGAGTATGCTTTACTGTTAAGAGGTGGTTATGCCTAGGGAATTTTTTTTTTCAAAGATTTGTTTATTTGAACGACAGAGAGAGAGGCCTTCCATCCACTGATCCACTCCCTACATGGCTGCAATGGCTGGGGCTGGGCCAGGCTAGAGCCAGGAGCCAGGAGCATCTTCCAGGTCTCTCACTTGGGTACAGGGGCCTAAGCACTTTGGCTACCTTCCACTGCTTTCCCAGGTGCATTATCAGGGAGCTTGATTGCAGGTGGAACAGCCAAGACTCAAACTGGCACCCACATGGGATACTGGCACTGCAGGTAGCTGCTTTACCTGCTGTGCCACAGCGCCCGCCGTACCTAGGAAATTTTAAATATTAAAGTTGAATTATAGAAACACATCCTAGGATGGGCATTGTGGCATTCTAAGTTAAGCCACCTCTCAGGATAACCACATCTCATATCACAGTGTTTGGTTCAAGTCCTAGTCGGAGCCCCCCAGGTCTGCTGCACCCACCCCTGAGGGCGACCCCTCCCTGGATCAGAAGCAGAGGATCAGAAGTCCTCTGCTTCTGATCTAGATTCCTGCTAAGGTATCTAGGAGGCAGTAGGTGATGCCTCAAGTGCTTGAATTCTGTCACTAGGAAACCCCGATGGAATTATTGGCTCCTGGCTTTGGCCTGGCAAAGCTATTGCAGGCATGTGGTGAAGTGAACCAGTGGATGGAGGATCTGTCTGTCTTGCCCTCTCACTCTCTCCTGCTGCCTTTCAAATAAATAAGTAAATCAAAAACACACACATACGCACACATTGTTGTGAAGGTAAGAAGACTTTCTTCTTTCCACAAAAATAGAAATTATAAAGGTTTTTGGTGCAATTTTTTTTATTATCGTTTGTTTCCTTTCTGATTCCAGTCTGTTGTTTTGGGAAGCTCCCCAGCAGTTCTCTTTTGGTTAGACCTGGGTTCTCACGCTGTGCTCTTCTAGACCAGATCCTCAGTTACCATGGAAGTTTGACATATTTGGGCGAAATCCATAACATTCAGCCAGGCCCTGAATCCAGCTTCCTGCCTCTATGGATGGCTCAGGCACCTGAGCCTCAACATGTCCAAACTCTAATTTATACTCTTCTTTCCAAACTAGTGTCATTGTCTCCTGTTTCATTTCTGTTGAATCTAGCAAAAAAAAAAAAAAAAAAAAAACTAGGAATCGGAATCTGTTTTTCCTTTAACCTCTAATTCAGAACTACTCCCCAAGTCTTATTGATACTACTATAAAATATTTCTTGAATCTCTTCTCTACATTTCCACTCAGGTCCATGCTGCCTTCATCTCTGATCTTCACCAGGGTAGGAGCCTCTTAATTGGTTTGATCCATTTTTTTTTAAGTTGTATTTATTTATTTGAAAACCAGGGTGATGGGGTGGAGAGAGAGCCAGAGACATCTTTCATCACACTGGTTTATTCCCTAAGGGCCTACAACAGTGGGGCTCGGCCAGGTCGAAGCCAGGAGCCAAGGAGTTGATGCTGTGGCACAGTGGGCTAATCTTCCGCCTGTGGTTCCAGCATCCTGTACAGGCCCTGGTTCAAGTACCAGCTGCTCCTCTTCGCATCCAGCTCTCTGGTGTAGCCTGGGAAAGTAGTGGAAGATGGCCCAAGTGCTTGGGCCCCTGCACCCTCATGGGGGAACTAGAGGAAACTCCTGGCTCCTAGCTTTGGATCAGCCCAGCTCTGGCCATTGCGGCCATCTGGGGAGTGAACCAGTGGATGGAAGACCTTTCTCTCTGTCTCTCCCTCTGTCTGTCTGTAACTCTACTTCTCAAATAAATAAAATCTTAAAAAAAAAAAAGAAAAAATGTCAGGACCCATTAACTCTGTTCACATCTCATACATGATGGCAGAGGTCCAAGTAATTGGACCATCATCGACTGCATTCCTAGGCACATTGTCAGGAAGCTGGATCAGAAGGAGAGTAGGGGCAGACACTGTGGCGTAGTGGGTAAAGCAGCCACCTGCAGTGCCAGCATCCCATATGGGCACCAGTTCGAGTCCTGGCTGCTCCACTTCTGATCCAGCTCTCTGCTATGACCTGGGAAAGCAGTAGAAGATGGCCCAAGTCCTTGGGCCCCTACACCTGCATAGGAGACCCAGAAGAGGCTCCTGGCTTCAGATCAGCACAGTTCCGGCCATTGAAGCCATTTGGGGAATGAACCAGTGGATGGAAGACCTCTCCATCTTTCTGCCTCTCCTTCTCTCTCTATGTAAATCTGACTTCCAAATAAAATAAATAAATCTTTAAAATAGAGGGTAGGAATGGGGTGGGGAGCAGCTGGGACCCAAACCAGCATGCTGAAATGGGATGCAAGTGTCCCAAGCACCAGCTTAATGTGCACCACCATGCCTGCTCCTCCTTTGATCTGTTTCTGTTTTATTCTTGTCTCTTCCTTGCTTAAAACATTACAACCTCCCATTGTTCTCAGGATAAAGGCCAGAATATTTTTTGAAAGGATTCTTTTATTTACTTGAAAGACAGAGTTACAGAAGAGGCAGAGGTAGAGAGGGCTTCCATCCACTGGTTCACTCCCCCAGATGGCCGTAATGGCCGGAACTGCGCCAATCCGAAGCCAGGAGCCAGGAGCTTCTTCCTGCCTCCCATGTGGGTGCAGGGGCCCAAGCATCCTCCACTGCTATCCCAGGCCATAGCAGAGAGCTGGATTGGAAGAGGAGCAGCTGGGACTTGAACCAGCACCCATATTGGATGCCGGCGCTTCAGGCCAGGGTGTTAACCCG
The DNA here is from genome assembly GCA_949820135.1 of Sylvilagus floridanus. Lineage (NCBI taxonomy): Eukaryota > Metazoa > Chordata > Mammalia > Lagomorpha > Leporidae > Sylvilagus > Sylvilagus floridanus. The sequence goes on from OX463238.1 coordinate 89,506,767, forward strand.
CTGCGCCACAGCGCCAAAAGGCCAGAATATTTAACTTAGCCTGGAAGGCCTCAATTTACACTCCTGCTTTCACTCTCTGTTCCAGCCCCCTGCCCCTTGTGTTTCTCTGGGCTCGTGCTCCCTTCTTTGCACATGTTTTGCCTTCTGTTTAAACTCCTAGGGGCCTCAGATAATTTCTGTATTGGCTTACCAATATGTAGCCAGTGTCTGGTACATGATAGCCCCCCCCCCTTTTTTTTTGCATGAATGAAAGAATGAATTAATAAGTGAAAACTTAGAAAACTTAAATATTCCCTTTTTTGTCCATGTGTACACTCAGCAACACCATGGTATCCTCTCTCTTCTGTCTTAAACTTTGGCTTATTAATCTTTCAGTTTTGAAAATTACTCAGTCAACAAGCAGGGGCTGGCGTTGTGGCATAGTGGGTTAAACTGCTGCGTATGATGTCAGCACCCCATGAGTGCTGATTTGAGTCCTGGTTGCTCCATTTCCAGTCCAGCTCCCTGCTAATGCACCTAGGAAAGCAGCAGAAGGTGACCAAGTACTTTGGTCCCTGCACCCATGTGGGAGACCTATATGGAGTTCCAATATCCTGGTGTTGGCTTGGCCCAGCTCTGGCTATTGGGTAGTCAACCAGTAGATGGGAGACTCTCTCTCTCTCTCCCTCTCTCTCTCTCTCTCTCGCTCCCTCTCTCTCTCGCTCTCTGTAACCCTGTCTTAAGAAATAAATAAAATAAATCTTAAAAAACTGAAAAGACACCAAGCAGAGCAAGCAGCCACTCTACCCAGCCAACTGTATTTTCCAATGCCTTGTTTTTTTATTTTTATTTTTTTTAAGATGTACTTGTTTATTTGAAAGGCAGAGTTACAGAGAGACAGAGAGCGAGGTCTTCCACCTGTTGGTTCGCTCTCCAGATGGCCACAACAGCCAGAACTGCACTGATCTGAAGCCAGGAGCCAGAAGCTTCCTCCGGGTCTCCCACTCAGGAGCAGGGGCCCTAGTACTTGTGTCATCTTACACTGCTTTCCCAGCAATGCCTTGTTTTTACTTCCTGGTAGCATAGGTTTACTCCCATCAGTTCTATACGGTAATGTGGCCAGCAAATGTTTCCTAATTAGTTACTTATTTTTTATCCAATCCTGGAAATGTAAGCTGTAGGAAGAGTGCTTATTCTTTATACTGTGTATCTGGATTTCACTTTTCTTATCTCAACTGATTCCACATGTTAAACTTCCATCTGATTTTGAATAGGCTTGTTCTTGATTTTTTGATCTCATTGCTTCAGAATCTTGCATATAAGTTACAAGTTACCTCCTGGTCATGCCTTATTATTTTACGACAATTTTTCCAGCATGTGCAGTCTTTGCCAACAGAAAAAATCACCAAGAAACCTATTCCTGATGAGCACCTCATTCTGAAGACCACGTTTGAGGACCTTATTCAGCGCTGCCTCTCCTCAGCCACAGATCCTGTATGTATCTTTGATTTTGCTTAATTAAAACAATCCTTTATGGGACCCTTCTCCAATTGCTGCTTAAAGTCTTACAAGATTTGTTCTTAGAAGTTTGTATGAAAGTACCAAATCTAGAACTTACTATAGTTTGCATTAGGGAAGCATATTAAATTTTCTTTTATGTATGTAAACACCTAGTCCTCGCAGTAACCCCATGATGGGCAGATTTGTGGATTTTATTTTATGGATAAAGCAGTTACAGCAGAGCGCAGGCACGTCACTCCTGCAGTCAGAGCAGCAGTTGGCCCCAGGCAGTCCCACGGCAGGACGCATGCTCGCAGCCAGCGAGCTGCACAGCGTCTCTGCAGCAGCCCTCCCCAGGCACATGAGTGGAGCATCATGGTGGTATGCAGGAAGCTCAGGGGTAGGATTCTTTTCTGAGCTGACGTTGAACTTTTTTTTATTTTATTTTATTTTTTTTTACAGGCAGAGTGGACAGTGAGAGAGAGAGACAGACAGAAAGGTCTTCCTTTGCCGTTGGTTCACCCTCCAAGGCCGCCGCGGTCGGCGCGCTGCGGCCGGCGCACCGCGCTTGTCCGATGGCAGGAGCCAGGAGCCAGGTGCTTTTCCTGGTCTCCCCATGGGGTGCAGGGCCCAAGCACCTGGGCCATCCTCCACTGCACTCCTGGGCCACAGCAGAGGGCTGGCCTGGAAGAGGGGCAACCGGGACAGAATCCGGTGCCCCAACCGGGACTAGAACCCGGTGTGCCGGCGCCGCAAGGCGGAGGATTAGCCTGTTGAGCCACGGCGCCGGCCGACGTTGAACTTTTAAAAGTTGATAATTATCTAACTTTGCAAAAATCTTAAAAGCTCATTAAATGTTTTTGATATTCCTAGTAAAAGCAACTGATTTTACTTAATGTACTTCGAGGATGCCTGTGTTTTGGCAGCAACAAAAATTCCACAGAGACAGTCATGTTCTAAATGAAGTTTTGTTTTCTGCCAACAAACATTGAATATATTTCTTCAGCCACCGGCCACTTGTCTGCTTGAAACAAACAGCTTCTGGAATTTGTTGTTTGCATCAGATATTGAGTATTAATATGTGCAGCCTTCTGCTAGTCTTGTAGGGAGGAATTCCCTGCACTGAGGGCATCAGAAAAGTGGAGAGTTAACTCCTGGCATTCTGGGAGTGCTAGAAAGACTCCCCCCGTGTGTCAGCATTGCTCCCTCCCCTTGTGCAAGGTCTTTGCTCAGATGTCCCAGTGGCTACCAGTCTTTCTTGACTATCCCTAGCCCCCTTACCCTATTAACTTTTCTTCTTAGCACTTACCGTCTGGCAATACAACGTATTGTTTGTGTAGTTCCCGCCCCAGCCCCCAGTCCACAGAACATCGCCTCCATGGCACGTAAGACTTAGTCCCTGGCATGCACATCCTAGACATCCATAAATACTGAAAAAATATGTCACTTGCAAGACTGTTCTGTAATGTAGATCATGAGGTTAAACGCATTATAATTTTATTTATTTTTAATTATTTATTTGAAAGGGACAGAGGCAAAGAGAGAAATGTTCTATCCCTAAATGCCTACAACAGCCAGACTGAAGCCAGGGACCAGTAACTCATTCTCCCATGGGTGGCAGGAACCCAAGTACTTGAACCATTCCAGAAGGAAGCTGCATTAGAAGCAGAGCTGGGACTTGACCCCAGGGACTCCATCCCAGGGACTTGCATCCCAAGCAGTGACTTAACTCCTGCACCAAATGCTCATTCCCATTGTAACCTCAAACCTTTAATTTTAGTTTTAGAATAGTTTCTCTCCTTATACTTGCAGTATAAGGATGGGGTAGAGTGGGAAGGGAACTCCTTAATTAAAGAACTTACTTTACTGCTCTCCTCCTAGTAATCCTAAATTGCCAGAGATATTTTTTTTCCCTTGGTACTTTAAAGGCTCAGAAGGAGACAGAATTAAACATGTCAAGTGTGACTAAGTGTATAAGTAGTATTTTGAAAGCTGAAACGACGATTTCACAGGCCAGTATTGTGGAGCAGCTGGTTAAACCACTGATTGGAACTCCTATGTCCCATATCGAGGTGCCTGGTACTAGTCCAATTACTCCACTTCCAGTCCAGCCTCCTTTAATGTACATCGGAGACAGCAGGTGATGTTCAAGTACTTGAGTCCCTGCCATCCACGTGGGAGATCTGGATGGATTTGCTGGTTCCTGGCTTCAGCCTGAACTATCCCTAGCTGTTGTGGGCATTTAGAGGGTGAGTTAATGGCTGGATAGTATTTCTCTCTCCCTTCTTCCCCCCTGCCCCTTCCCCCCCTCCCTCTTTCTCTCTGCCTTCCTGTCACTGTGTCTTTCAGACAAATACATGCATAATACACTCAAAATGTGTATGACTCCACAGTTCGCCCATTTCCCTCTTAGCACCCACTGTCCACACTGGCAGCCTTAGAGCTCTTCTGTGGAACACTGACCCTTGGCTGCTGACCCTGTGAATGTAGCGTGACTGCTCGCGTGTGCACCTGGTCTAGTGAGTCTGCAGTCACAGGCAGACCAGTCGTGCCCACTTGGCATACTGGAAGAAGTCCATCATCTTTCCACCCTCATGGACTACTGATCTCTGTTCCCATAATCTTCAAGTTTCATAGTTGCCTCCATTTCTTTATAAAATGAAGCTGTTCAGCATTTTGAGGATAAGGTTTAGTGACATAAGATAGGACAGGGTCTTTGGAGAAAAGTTAATATTCAAAATGTAACATCTGTTTTTCTTTTCCTGCAGCAAACCAAGAGGAAGCTAGATGATGCCAGCAAACGTTTGGAGTTTCTATATGATAAACTTAGGGAACAGACAGTAAGTTTGGGGAAAAAAAAACTTATGGTAATCATTTATTCCGAGTTGCTAGTAAAATAAGTAACATATCACTCTGCCATTTAGAATGCATGGGGCAAAATTGTCAACATTTATAGAATGGGGTTTCCTCTAATAAGTAAATCATAAATTTCATTCAGTGGGGGTGAAGGGATAGGGCAGAGAAAGAGAAGTGTGCTCGCACATGTAGAAAAAAAATGTAATCCTTTTCATAACATGTTAGAAGCGCAAGCTGGCTTGCTTTGGCCCAGAGATCACTGACCTTCTGCTGTTCATTTTAAATAGTCCATAAATATATTAAGACATCACGGAGCAGGCAGACGGTGGAAATCGGTCATTTCTCTCATGGTCTGAGATGCCTGCTCCTTCTCTTCTGGAATAGCTATTACACAGAGACAGAGCCAAATATAGCCACAAGATGAGCAGGGTGGTGCGCTGTAACTGGAAAATAGCCAGCAGTAAGCGTCCTGTCCCCTCCTCTCCTTTCCTTTCCTCAGTTGTTTTTGTTTCTTTAATTAATGAAAGTGCTAAATAGGAGAGGAAAAAAGACCTGGCACATTACTTTTCTATCTTTGCATTTCTGATTCCTCTGCCCTGTTCCCACACCCAGTCCAGTCAGATAAAAATAACCATTTCTTTCATGTGAACCAAATCAAAGAAAGTTGCTATCACAGTGGAAGTGGTGTGTTGTTGATGGCCCGATCCAGAATAAAGTCTTTTCTCTAAAGAATGATATAAAAGGAAAGCAAAAACAAACAAACAAAAAAACATGGTTTTATGGTTTAAAGAGATGGCGGGGTTATAAAATCATACTCTATCTAAAATAATTGGAAAATTAAAGCTTTTAGGGAGAAATAGTAGCGTGTCAGCTTGGCAGAAATCACACGGCTTTTATATATGACAGTATCTGGCTGCTTACAATGTGTGATTCATAACTAAGTTCTTTACAGAAATCATTTGGTCATGGTTCTACTGCATGACTTAACTGTTGCTTGATCCAAGAAAACTATTTCTAGAAATGCTGAATGGTGTAACAATTTTTTATGTTTATTTCAAACCCCATTTAAATATCTAGACTTAATGTTTATAGAGGATCTCGTGGGAAATTCTCTATTAATTCTTTCTTCGGGTCTACCTTTATTTCAGCTTTCACCAACAATCATCAACGGTTTACACAACATTGCACGGAGCATCGAAACGCGAAACTACTCGGAAGGATTGACCATCCATACCCACATAGTTAGCACCAGCAACTTCAGTGAGACCTCTGCTTTCATGCCGGTTCTCAAAGTTGTTCTCACCCAGGCCAATAAGCTGGGTGTCTGAAGGGACAGCTTCATTCCCCGCCGATATTGCCATTTTTCCAAAGAAACATATTTTAAAGAAATTGAATGACATGGACCAATCCTCATTAGCATGTTTCCATAGCAGCCAGTGAAGAGCATTTCCATGGTTTCTGCAGCTATACTCACCTTTGATGCTAAAAGCCCTGGTGCCTCCTTTCATTTTAACTTCTTGTTGCCCACTATGATTTTCTTATTCTGCAAATAGTGTATTCCTGGATTACACATAGTATGGTTTTCCAGGTATTCTGATAAATATGGTTTTTAAAACCTCGGTTTAATTTTTAGAAAAATTGCATCTGGTTATGCATAAAGCAGAGTGAAAACTAAATTTCTTTCACGTGCTCTCTACTTCCTCCATGTCAATCAGATTAAAGTATATAATCCTATTTTATGTGTATGTAGTATTTTTTGCAAAACAACTACACACAACTGAGTTTAATCTTTACTCCTTGTGTTGTAGGCCTCACTCTAGTCCTGAGCCAGTAACTATATCTGGAAGCTACCACATAAATAGTAATTATAGGAGTGCCTGAACATTTTCATTCTGTAGAATGTGTTGAGCTTTTCCCTGTTAAATGGCCTCAGTGTTCAGTTTAAGGTTCATTTGTCTTCATTTTATAGTTAGAAATTTGTTTGCCTGTTTTTCAAAAATTACCTATGACTCTGAGGTTTAAGCTTAGAAAGAAGACTTTAATTCCACGCTACGGCGTAGAAGGTTAAGCCTCTGCATGCCGTGCCAGCAACCCATATGAGCACCAGTTCGGTGTCCAGGTCTGCACCTCTTCTGATCCAGCTCTCTGCTATGGCCTGGGAAAGCAGTGGAAGATGGCCCAAGTTCTTGGGCCCCTGCACCTGCGTGGGAGACCTGGAAGAGGCATCTGGCTCCTGGCTTTGGATTGGCCCAGCTGTGGCCCTTGTGCCGTTCGGGGAATGAACCAGTGGATAGAAGACCTTTCTTTCTCCCTCTCTCTCTGTAATTCTACCTCTCAAATAAATAAATAAAAACTTTTTAAAAAGGAGTGGGGGGAGGACTTTAATTATTTATTTGAGAGGTAGAGTTACAGACAGTGGGAGGGAGAGAGAACGAGAGAAAGGTCTTCCGTCCATTGGCTCACTCCCCAAATGGCCGCAATGGCCAGAGCTGTGCTGATCTGAAGCCAAGAGCTTCTTCCAGTCTCCCACACAGGTGCAGGGGCCCAAGGATTTGACCCATCTTCCACTGTTTTCCCAGGCCATAGCAGAGAGCTGGATTGGAAGAAGAGCTGCCGGGACTCGAACAGTCGCCCGTATGGGATGCTGGCACAGCAGGCGGAGGATTAACCTGCTGTGTCAGCACGCTGGCCCCTATTTATTTTTTTAAAAAAAGATTTATTGGGGCTGCCACCTTCAGTGCCAGCATTCCATATGGGTGCCGATTCGAGTCCCGGTTGCTCCACTTCTAATCCAGCTCTCTGCTGTGGCCCGGAAAAGTAGTAAAATATGGCCCAGGACCTTAGTTCCCTGCACCCATGTGGGTAACCCAGAAGAAGCTCCTGGCTCCTGGCTTTGGATTGGCGCAGCTTCAGCTGTTGTGGCCAACTAGGGAGTAAAGCATCAGATGGAAGACCTCTCCCTCCCTCCCTCCCTTCCTCCCTCCCTCCCTCCATCCTCTCTCTCTCTTTCTCTCTCTTTCTCTGCCTCTCCTTCTCCTTGTGTAACTCTGACTTTCAATTAAATAAATCTTTAAAAAATATTTTTTTATTTATTTACTTGATCTTAGAGTTACAGAGAGAGAGAAAATTCTTTGATGTACTGCTTCACTCCCTAAATGGCCATAATGGCCAGGGATGGGCCTGGCTAAAGCCAGGTCTCCCAGATGGGTGGCAGGGACCCAGGCCTCTGGGCCGTCTTTCACTGCTTTCCCAGGTGAATTAGTAGGGAGCTCAGTTGGAAATGGAGCAGTCAGGACTCGAACCAGCACCCGTATGTGATGGCAGTGTCATAGGCAGGGGCTCAACCTGCTGCACTACAATACTGGCCCTCTAATCTATGGTCAACAAGATGATACCCTGGAATCTGGAAAGCTAAAATGCTCATAATTTTCATTGTTTGTGCAATGTCACCTACCCAGGGTTGGAAAACTAGAAAATAAGGACTGCAACTACCGTGTAGATGCCTGTGCTGTTCAGGGAGTAAGAGTTTGTCGGACTTTTCTGTCGCTGGAGGGAAGTAGTTTGCCGGAATTTCTCCATTCCTTGTGCTGGGATGTGACAGTCCTTCTTCCCATTTAAAAATTTAACCAACTCAACTTCACAGCTCAGAATAGGTTTACTAAACAAGGAAGTGCCTTGCACACGTGAGTACTGGATCTCAGGAATGGCGCGTCTGGGCTTGGACGCCCTGCTCTGCAGTCCCGCGTGCTTGTAGCGTGTGCCAGTCCCACTAGGTGACAGCTCGGCCTGGCCTGCCCCTGGACCGTGGTGTCCACTCGGGCCCCATCTGAGCGGCCGGTTCCTGGCTTCTAGGAATTCTTTCCACTCAGTGCCCGTATAGTGACGTCTGTTCTGTGGCTGCATGTTAACCCTCATGCCACATGGCATAATTGGCATCACTTTACAAAAAGAAACGTGAAAAAAGTTTTCAGAAGATGAGAAACAAGATTAGGTGGCAGAGGAGCCCGGCCAAGCCTGGGATTTCTGAGGATGAGTGTAAAACCCCAGTTTGTTGCTGACATCTGAGCAGCTGTTATCTTCTTTCTCAATACAACATTGTGGTTCTTTCTCTGTCTGTGGAGCCATGTCTTAACACGGCTTATATCATAGTTTCAGTAAATGAGGTAAGATGAGCTGAACCCCGAATTGTTTTTGTCTCTGAAGTATGAAGATAATAGATTATGTCTAAGAGGAGTTAGTTTTTCTAGAGAAAAGCAAGTATTGAGTTTTCTTTTTCAGGAAATAGAGACGACATTTTGATTTTATAACTGATTCTGTTTTGAATATTTTCAGCTTGGGACCACATTACCATATATGCCTGAACAGTTCAGGAAGCTGTGTTTAAGGCTATCCTTATGTAAAAGTCTCCGGGACCATATACATCTGATTGTTTTTCGTTTTGTGAAGTTATGGCTGCCTGTGGTGCAGTTTCATGTGTAGCGACTGTCATTCTGCACCCCTCTTCAGTTTTCTTCTGATGTATTGTCTTAAAGCTATGAAGGAATGGGGTGGGGTGCTGGTGGGTAGGGCCAGGAGTTGGCTGGGAGACATACTGGGATGTCTGGGAGTGGTGCCCTTGTGTGGTACTGCTGGGCCCCCCTTCTTTATATCACCCTTTGTGCTGGGTGGGAGGGCTGTACCCTGGTGCCCAGCTTAGAGTCACTATGGGTAATAGGATACAGCTGGTGGAGGTTGTTCATCTCAGTGGGGGTGGGGGGTGGGGGCAGGAATAAAGTTGGGAACAAGTTGTCCCTCCGTGAGCCTGTATGTTCCTTTGGATTCAGATAATGCCCTTGTATCCTGGAGGACAGGAAGATGCAGTGGGTTCCCAGGCTAGCAGATGCACACTGGTCTTCCACAGCTGTCTGAAGAAGAGGGAGGATGCCTGGCTACCATGGGGCTCCTGGCCAGTTGGGGTTCGACCAGAAGTGAACACTGCACAGGTATCTGTTGGAGCTGCGAGGTTTCAGCAAACAGTATGCACATTTACACACACACACACACACACGCCCCCTCTTCTCTGTTGTCCTTCCACTGTTGGGGGGCAGCAGCCCCAGATACCTCTGATTCGTCTAGGGATGTCACACACTGCAGTGGTCAGCATCTTCTGGTTGTCCAGTCAATAAGGATAGGAAGCACTCTGCACAGACAGTGTTAGCTGTGCGATTTTAGGATAAATGGCCAAATCCTTCCACAAAGGTGGATAACAGAAAACGCGATCAGATTAGCATTTTCCGACTTCTGCTATACTTTGTTTCATCTACATTTCTGTAGTCTTTGTTCTGCTGGGGACTTTGGTAACCATTCTCAGGTACATGGATGCCTGATTGGGGTCAAACTATCCCTACCTTACTTTCCAGGTGTTTGCCTTTGTTCCCTGCAGAAGGTGTGAGATGTGTAGGTTTTAGAATGGTAATGGATCTTGAAAAAGCTTAAAAAAAAAAAAAAAACAGTTAACCACGGTGCCTATTTCTTGCATTCTTGATTACCAGAGATGTGCTGAAATACTTATTTAGCAAGCCACACTAACGAGTTAGATCTGAAAGACTGAGAATGGCTTCATGCAGACATCATTACTCAGTAATGTCTGAGTTCTTCATTTTAACGGAGCTGTACACCTTTCAAAGTGGGCTTACAGTGAACAAATGGGAAGCAGTTAGCTGCAGAAGTCTTGTGAAATAGAGGGAAACTTCTATTTCAAAAAGATACAGGAGGGACCAGCACTGTGGCATGGTGGGTAAAGCTGCCGCCTGTGATGTCAGCATCCTACATGAGCACCGGTTCACGTCCTGGCTGTTCCACCTCCCCTCCGGCTCCCTACTAATGGCCTGGGAAAAGCAGCAGAGGATGGCCTGGATAAAGCTCCTGGCTCCTGGTTGCAGCCACTTGGAGAGTAAATGAGCAGATGGAAGACCTCTCTCTGTTTCTTTTGTAACTCTTTCAAACAAGTAAATCTTTAATAAAGAAGAAAATGGACTTTTAATTCTTATGTAAAAGGGCAAACAGAACGTGTGTCTGTAACACATGTCTCCACCGTTCACTTTGGAATCATTACAGCTGTTCCCTTTCCCAGCTCTGATGAACGGTGTCCTGGTGCTCTTGGCTTGCTTTCTTCACTAAATGCGATGCGATGCTTTGTGCAGGTCATTAGAGACTTCTTGTCTAGCAGATGTATTTCCAGGTAGGCAATGGAAATCAGTGAGACAATTATAGGGATAGAGCGGGTTCAAATTTGAGTGGAAAATGATTCCAGACTGTTTATTCCAAAGAGTAAGAGGTTAGTGAATATAACGTGTCATTTAAGGGCGCCCTCGGTGCTGTTCCGCATGGCCCGTAAGTATGCTGTGGTTAGCGACAAAAAGTCTGCAGCTTGCACTTTAACCAATCAAGGAACCACCCCTCTAGGAGGGCTGCAAAGGAAGGCAGAGAGGGTGTGGGAGCAGATCTCAGGATTACGGAAAGCGACGGTTCCCTGAAAGCCTAAGAATAATTTCCTTTCCCTCTGACTATACGAGAGGATTTCAAAAAGTTTGTGGAAAAATAATTTAAAGATAAGTTTATTATGGTGCCCCAGATTTTGAAATCTGGGCATACCATGGATCTTCAAAGAGTTCATAGAAAACGTGTTGAAAAAACTGTTTGGATTTTTTTTATTTTTTGCACCAAAATAAATTTACCTTTAAATCTCATTTTCCACAAACATTCTGAAGTACCCTTGTGTCTCCCAAGAACAGATGGCCTTCTCTGACTCTTTTTTTCAATGAAGATTTGGGGAAGAGAACAAGTCGGCTTTAACAGGCTTCCGCCCGCAGGTAAGAGTCTCCTGCACACACTGGGGGTAGCTGACGCCTGCCTGAGCTGAGCACTCGCTGGCTCTTTCCTTAGGTCTCTCCTGCTCCATCCTATCCACAGCCCAGGAAGCAGAGTGGTAAGCGTGGGATCTGCATTCAAGCCCAAGTCTCAGCCTGCGGAGCGCATCTTGTTCCCACAAAACCACCTTTTCTTTCAAAGTAACCGCTATTAGGACAAAAACAGGGAACACACGTGTCCGTGTCCATGTCCACGGGGTCTCTCCTTACAAAAGTCACCATGATTCCATCACTGGGGACTCACCCTACAAAGTCACTATGATTCAATTAAGGGGGGACCTACCCCAGCAACCTAGCCCCATCGCTTCCCAAAGACCCCACTTTCAGACCTCCATCCTCCCAGTACCACTAACTCATGAGTTTGAGGATTCAACCTTGCAACCCTCCCAACCCAAGCAAAACCTATTGAAACTCTCCTGCTCATAGTGGTCACATTCACTGTGCACTGTGTGCTCACTTCTTTTCAAGCAGGCACTATGTGTATGGTGGGAAGTCGCCTCTGACAGCCCAAAGGTGAGAGAGCCTCTCAAAATACTTTTATGGTACTCAGAGAAAACTGGTTTTTGTTTGAAGTCTTATGCCAACTGCCTGGCTGTGCCCAGAGGGGTGAGTTCCAGAACTGGCGGGCTCAGATAATGCACCCACCCTGGCATGATCTTAAGATCCACCAGGGGGACTGGTGCTGTAGCATAGCGGGTAAAGCTGCAGTGCCGGCATCCCAAATGGGTGCCAGTTCTAGTCCCTGCTGCTCCAGTTCTGATCCAGCTCTCTGCTATGGCCTGGGAAAGCAGTGGGAGATGGCCCAAGTCCTTGGGCCCCTGTGCCCACGTGGGAGACCCGGAAGAAGCTCCTGGCTCCTGGTTTCAGATCAGTACAGCTCTGGCCTTTGCGGCCAGTTGGGGAGTGAACCAGTGGATGAAAGATCTCTCTTTCTGCCTCTGCCTCTCCTTCTCTCTGTGTGTCTAACTCTGACTTTCAAATATATGAATAAATCTTTAAAAAAAGAAAAAAGAAAAAGACCCACCAGGACCAGAGTGGGTAGTTCCGCAAAGGAAAGATGCAATTGAGATTAGTTAGGAGGCCAAAACAACCACTTAGCTCCTGTAGATGTCACTGTTTGAGTTGCAGAACCAAGGTTCCAGACTGGAGGGAGGCCTGCCTAGAGGAGCAGTCATCTGGGCGGCAATGTACTGGGTTCTAGTGTCGCATTTCCCTCTTGCTGTCAGTCAAATCATGTCACCTCTTCCTGCCTCCATTCCCCCACCTGTAAAAGCAGGGGTAGGGCTAGATTGAGCTCTTAATATCACTCTGGCTGTGGAAGTCTCTGATCCATCAGCCTTTCCCGTGGTCTTCCAAAGGAATCAAAAACAAGGTTGAGTAAACCCCAAAGCTTTGAAGGATAGAAACATCTCGGAGTTGCTTATATTTGGGTACCTCCTTCCTTTTGTAGAGTTCATTTGATGCCCAGTCTGGAGGAGAGAAATCCTTGGCTGAAATGAGCGGGCAGGCACGATGAGAGTTTGTGACGTGAGGACTGGGGATAAATACACTTGCCTGGCCTCGAGGTCCTTACGTAGTGCGTCTTCCTCGTGAAGGATATACGTGCCTCGGAAATGACTCTGTGCACAGCTGTCACCAGTGTCGCAGACAGCTGCACTGGAGTGGTATGTGGGATACAGTGAACTGGGTCTTCCTCCCGGACAACAAAGCTGTGTCATTTTGACATTCCTGAACTGTTTACAAATCCCCCTCTGTGCTGCTGAACCACAGGGGCCACAGCAGGAAGAGAAAGGTCATTGAGATGGGAACAATCACATCAGCTAACGGGGAAGTAAATAAGAACTCTGAGTTTATCTGCCCTTGGATAGCAAAAGAACTATCTTAAAAGCCAATGGGGGGGGGGGGGGGGCCTCGAGCTGGAAGAGAACTCAATACTGCCTTTCTTCTGTGGCAATAATAGGTGGTGTTTGTTCGTTTCAGAGAGCTGGGACTTGGGGGCAGGGAGAGGAACAGAGCGGGGAGGGGGGGAGTTTGGGCTGAGGGCCTGGTTCCCAGCCAGGGGTCAGTCGGAGGTGGAGGTGATGCTGAGTCCTCCGGACATCTTGGAGTTTGTGGTGCCTCGCAGATCTGGCTTCTGTCTGCTCAGCAGGAAGCTACCTACCAGGGCCCTCCAAAAAGTCGTGGGGAAATGGAATTGAAAGAAGTTCACTTTACTGCAAAAGATTTTTTTTTTTGAAATGCATACACAGGTTTTTGGTATGTATCTTCCAGGAAACTTCGGGAGACCCCTGGTTGTCTGGTCCATGGAGCGTGGCTGGGTGGGGGGGCACATCAGTGTGCACTGGCTACGTGGAAAGACACAAAAGGCAGCATGTTGCCACAGGAGAGCCAGTTGTCAGGGCCGGTGTTTGGTGAATATTCCAGGCCCCAGCTGTTCCACTCTGATCCAGCTCCCCGCTAATGATGGGGAAAGCAGCAGGAGATGGCTCAAGTGCTTGAGTCCCTGCCAGGCACACAGGAGACCCGGATGGAGTTCCTGGCTCCTGGCTGCAGCCCGGTCCAGCCTTAGTAGTTGTGGGCGTTTAGGGAGTGAACCAGCAGATGGAAGCTATGTCCTGCTGCCTTTCAAGTAAAGTGGAAATCAGTCACTCAATGAATAAAAATGGGATTCCCATAAAGCAGCCTCTCTCGTGTACCTGGTGAACCAGGAAGTGGGGACCTTCAGATCTGGCCAAACCTGGAGCCCAGTGGCCCCCTGCCAGATGGAGTTGGGGGAGGGTCTTCAGCCATGAGGCAGGGGCCTCTGTTAAAGGGGCAGCCTTCGCTTCTCCCCGGGAGCGAGAGAAGTATTGGGGGGGGGGGGCAGGCCTGCCCTTCGCCCCTGTGTGTGAACTCCAGTGTGAGTTTCCCAGTTCATTTTGTTCACCCCCTCTGCTCACCTGGAACCCGGCCAATGTAAAGCCTGTGCGTGTGTCTTGCACACTGAGAGTGCGAAGGTCGATTGCAGCTGACATTTGTGTCTGCGCCCCTCACTTCACAGGCATCCTCCCCGCCCCTCTAAATCCACAAGAGCTCAGAGAGCTCAGGCCTTCTTTGTGCCAGGGGAGTTGCTTTTAATGATTCCACCTGACAGCGCAGAGTTGGGGAGTTTATTACCCTTCGGAGCCTGGGAACCCTGGCTCTGCTCCATCCCTTCCCGCACGCTCTGGATCCCTCCAGACCACACAGTTACGCTTCTAAGTACCCCAGCTTCCTGTAGCTAGGTGCGGCCCATCGCTCAAGGATGACAATTAATATATCTATATAATTAAATAAAAGAATAAAACACAGGTGCAGCAGATGATGGTTCAAATGCTTGGGTCTCTGCCACCCAAATGGGAGACTCAAATTGAGCCTTTGACTCCTGGCTCCAGCCTCGTCCAGCCATGTCTGTCACATGCATCTGGGGATTGAACGAGCAGACTGAAGACCTCTCTGTGTGTCTCTGTGTCTCTTTCAAATAAAAATATCTAAAAATGAATTTTTAAAAGCTTTGTTTTGAAAGTCAGAGTTACAGAGAGAGAGGGAAAGACAGAAAAAGAGAGGTCTTCCACCTGCTGGTTCATTCTCCAGATGGCCACAACAGCCAGGTCTGAGCCAGGCTAAAGCCAGGTGTCAGGAGCTTCTTCCAGGTCTCCCACATGGGTGCAGGGGAGACCCAAACATTTGGGCCATCTTCCACTGCTTTCCCAGGTGCATTAGCACAGAGCTGGATTGGAAGTGTAGCAGCCAGGACATGAACCGGCATCCATATGGGATGCTGGCATCCCAGGCAGTGGCTTAAACTGCTGCACCACAGTGCTGGCCCCAGTAAATTAATTTTTTTAAAAGTCTGCTGCTTAGGTGGACAGTGTGGCACAGTGGGTTCAGCTATTACCTAGGATGCTCACATCCCATACCAGGTGCCTGGTTTAAGTCCTAGCTACTCTGTGCTTCAGGTCCAGCTACCTGCTAATGCACCTGGGAGGCAGTGGAGACTGCTCAGGTATTTGGATTCCTGCCACCCACACAGGAGACCTGGGTGAAGTTCCTAGCTCCTGTCTTCAGCCTGGCCCAGCCCCAGATGTTGCAGGCAGTTAGAGTAAACCACCGGATAGGAGAATCCTTTCTCTTTCTCCCTCTCTCCCTCCCTCTATCACTGTGCTTTTCAAATCAATTAACAAATCTTAAAAAAAAAAAAAAATAAAATAAGAATATGCTGTTTAAAATGATAGCCACTAGGCTAATCCTCCACCTGCGGCGCCGGCACCCCGGGTTCTAGTCCCGGTTGGGGCGCCGGATTCTGTCCCAGTTGCCCCTCTTCCAGGCCAGCTCTCTGCTGTGGCCCGGGAAGGCAGTGGAGGATGGCCCAAGTGCTTGGGCCCTGCACCCGCATGTTGGATTAGGAGGAAGCACCTGGCTCCTGCCTTGGGATCAGCGCGGTGCGCCGGCCGTAGCGGCCACTTGGTGTGTGTGGGGTGAACCAACGGCAAAAGGAAGCCCTTTCTTTCTGTCTCTCTCTCACTGTCTAACTCTGCCTGTTTAAAAAAAAAAAATGATAGCCACTAGCCACATGCAGCTACTGAGCACTTGGTATATATTTATTTATTTTTAAAAATATTTTATTTATGGAGCCAGAGCTGTGGCGTAGTGAGTAAAGCCACCACCTGCAGTGATGGCATCCTATATGGGCGCTGATTCAAGACCAAGCTGCTCTACTTCCGATCTGGACCTCTGCTATGGCCTGGGATAGCAGTAGAAGATGGCCCAAGTGCTTGGGCCCCTGCTCCCACACGAGAGGCCTGGAAGAAGCTCCTGGCTCCTGGGTTCGGATCAGTGCAGCTCCAGCCATTGCAGCCATCTGGGGAGTGAACCAGCGGATGGAAGACACTCTTGCTCTCTTTCAGCCTCTGCTTTTCTGTAGCTCTGCTTTTCAAATAAATAAATTTTATTTATAATTATTTATTTTATTTATTCTTATTTTTATTAAAAAGATGTTATTTATTTACTTGAAAGGCAGAGCTACAGAGAGATGGAGAGAGGGACAGTAAGAGAGACAGAGACAGAGACAGAGACAGAGAGAGAGACAGAGAGAGAGAGATCTTCAATCTGTTAGCTTACTCCCCAGATGGCTATAACATCCTTGGCTGGGCCAGGCCAAAGCAAAGAGACAAGAGCTTATTCTATGTCTCCCAAATGGGTGCAGGGCCCCAAGGACTTGGGCCATCCTCCACTACTTTCCCAGGTGCATTAGTAGGGAGCTGAATCAGAAGTGGAGCAGCTGGGACTGGAAGTAACACCCATATGGGTGGCTTTATCCGCTATGGCACAACACTGGCCCCATCCATACCCAGTATATTTTTTTCATCTGAATTAAAGTGCACAGTGCAGTAAGTACAAATAGGGAATTCTGAAGATATAATAAGAAAAACATATAAAAGTCACAATTTTATACTGATTGCACATTGAAATATGACATTTTAGGTTTATTGGGCCAAATAAAATAATTATTAAAATTTATTGTTTCTACATTTTATTGTTGCTAATAGAACATTTAAAATTATACATATGGATTGAATCTATGGCTCACATTATATTTTTTTGACTCACATTATATTTTTATTAGACAATGCTGTTTAAAACCCTTACCCAGTAAACTTAACCAAGGAAGCGAAACACTTGTACCCTATAAACTACAAAATGTCTCTGAAAGAAAAAAACAGAAAGGGACCACATATCCATGTATTAAAAGATTTAATATTAAGATATCCATATCACCCAAAGGGATCTACATATTTATTCCAATCCCTATCAAAATTCCAACAGCATTTCTGGCAGAACTAGAAAAATATCCAGGGCCAGTGTTATGGCACAATGAGTTAAGCCATCGTCTGCAGGGTCAGCATCCCAAAAGGGCACCGGTTCAAGTCTTAGCTGCTCCACTTCTAAGCCCGGTCCTGGCCTGGGAAAAGCTGCAGAGGATGGCCTAGTCCTCGGGCTCCTATACCCACCTGGGAGGCATGGATGAAACTCCTGGCTCCTGGCATTGTGGTGCAGCAGGTTAAGCTACTGCCTGTGGCCACTCAGCTTCCGATCCAGCTCCCTGCTAATGGGTATGAAAAAGCAGCAGCTGCTGGCCCAGGCACTTGGGCCCCTGCCACCTACATGGGAGACCCAGATGGAGTTCCAGGCTCCGGACTTTGACCTGGTTCAGCCCAGGCCTTTGTGGCATCTGGGAAGTAAACTAGCAGATGGAAGGTTCTCTCTCTCTCAAATAATTAAATAAATCTTTAGACAAAATTGCTTTTTCTAATGATGGACTAGACCTTCCTGCCTTCCCAAGGTCTTCACCAAGAGGTCCCATGGGCTTAAGGACTAGGAGCGGAATGCATTTAGGGCAGGGACCATGCCTTATTTTATCTCCTGTGGCTCCTGGTCCTGCACATGGCTGGGGCCTGATGAATCCCAAACAAACAAATGGTCAGAGTGAGAGTACAGGCAGAGAGAAAGGACAGTCTGCCCAGAGCAGCAGAGAATGCCTGGACCTGGGGGGAGTGGGGTGCAGAAGAGACAGGAGAAGAAACTCAGGGTGGACGTCACACCCTCCAGTGCCGACATGGATCTGGTCCCAGGCAAATTCCCTTTCACATTATCATTTCAGCTCCACTGAGGTACCTCACCCCACCCCCACAACACCAGCCCAGTGACACTCATTGCACAAGCCACATGCCCTGCTCACTTATTTTTTTTTTTTAAGATTTATTTATTTACTTGAAAGTCAGAATTACACAGAGAGAAGGAGAGAGAGAGACAGAGACAGAGAGAGAGACAGAGAGAGAGAGAAAGGTCTTCCATCTGCTGGTTCACTCTCCAGATGGCCACAATGGCTGGAGCTGTGCCAATCTGAAGCCAGGAGCCAGGAGCTTCTTCTGGGTCCCAGACACAGAAGAGGCTCTTGGCCGGAGCTATGCTGATCTGAAGCCTGGAGCCAGGAGATTCTTTTGGGTCTCCCACATGGGAGCAGGGGCCCAAGGACTTGGGCCATTTTCTACTGCTTTCCAGGCCATAGCAGAGAGCTGGATCGGAAGTGGAGCAGCTGAGACTCAAACCTGCACGCCCTTGTGTAGCCAGCGCTGCAGGTGGTGGCTTTTACTCACTGTGCAGCAACCTGGGCCCCTGCCTCAATTATTTAAATGAGTCCTTTGTTTGGCTGATTGGACTGGTTCAGGATGCTCCCCCAGGGCTCCTCAGGCACTCCACCCTTTCCAGCTTTTCTCCTCCTCCTGGAATCCTGTAAAGGATTCCTAACAACCACTAATTTAAAGAAATGTAAAAATAGGGGCCAACACCATGGCTCAATAGGCTAATCCTCCACCTGCGGTGCCGGCACACCAGGTTCTAGTCCCGGTCGGGGCGCCAGATTCTGTCCCGGTTGCCTCTCTTCCAGGCCAGCCCTCTGCTGTGGCCCGGGAGTGCAGTGGGAGACTAGGAGAAGCACCTGGCTCCTGACTTTGGATGAGTGCGGTGCGCCGGTCGCAGCTCACCAGCCGCAGCGGCCATTGGAGGGTGAACCAACGGTAAAGGAAGACCTTTCTGTCTCTCTGTCTCTCACTGTACACTCTGCCTGTCAAAAAAAAAAAAGAAAAAGAAATGTAAAAATAAATTAACGGGGGCATCGTAGTGAAGTGGATAAGCTGACCCTTGGGACCCCCACATACCATGATGGAGTAGCTTGTCCAAGTCCCATGGAGTCTGCTTCTGATCCAGTTTTCTGCTAAAGCGCCCCCTGGAGGCAGCAGGTGCTGACTCAAGTACTTGGATCCTGGCCATCCCCGCGGGAGCCCCAGATGAAGTTCCAGGCTCCTGGCTTCAGGCTGTTGTGGCCATTTGGGGAGCCAACCAGCAGATGGAGGATGAAGATTTCTGTCTCTCTCTGACACTGTCTTTCAGAAAAATAGATGAAAGTAAGGATTGTTTTCTTTTATAAAATATTCAGATTTTTCTTGAGCCGGTCACATAATGGCATCTTTCAAACTCACGAAACATTGCTGGCACCTGCACGCTGAAACCAACAGCAGACCCTGGGTCTGTGTCCCAGAAAAGCAAAGCGGTAGCCCGAGAGCGAGCCGGGCCACAGTGAGTGAACACTGGAACCCGGAGACCCCGGACTCGCAGGGGTCCTTTCCCTTCCGCGGCCCACTTGCAGGCGCAGCCAAGCCTGCTGGGGCATCTTCTATGCAACCTGGGCCCTGTCCGGACAGCTCGCCACCGTCCGCATCAGGAGGGGAGAAGCAGGCGCACACAGTGTTCACGAGTTGCTTTTCTTTGGAGCGCTCTGGGCGATTCTCAATTCTCAGTGGTGCGGACGGCGCGGGAGCTCACCACACGCAGAGGCGGGCGGGCGGGCAGCGTGGACAGGGCCCCGTGGGCGGCCAAAGCCCCTCACTGCCTGTGCACAGCCTTGCAGGCACTGCCTGGCGCGTGCCCGGCCACCCAGGGCGGCGTGGCTGCGTGGCCGCCCCCACCCCTCCACTGCCTCACTAAGCGGCAGGCAGGGGGACTTTGATGCCCATCGTGGGTCGAGCGTTACTTGAACTGGGACTCTGTATTTAAGATTCTCCCACACGGGTGGCTCTGGCTCTTGGAGGGGGAGAGGGGAAGGGCAGCGAAGAGCGTAGGCCCCCGGCCCTTCTCAGAAGGGCTGCGCACCGCCTTCCGTCTGCCCCCTGGGCGGGGGCCTCCAACTCGGGCACCGCGGCGCCCGCGCGAGAGCAGAGGCCGGGGGGCGTCTTTCTCTTTAAGGGCCCCACGGGCAGGCCTGATTGGCTGTAGCTATGCAGGTCTGTCTCCGCCGCCGGCGCCGCGCGTGCCCACCCTCCCCGCCCTCCGCCCCTCGCGCGCGCCTCCTCTCCCCGCCGCGAGTCCTGCCCCGCAGCGCGCCGGGGAGGGGCCAGCAACAGATGCCGGCCGTCCCCTCGGGCACCCCCGGGCCACTCTGAGCGGCCCACCGCGGGAGGAGGAGCCGCGGAGCTGCGCTGGGAAGGCCGGCGCGGGCGGTGCGGAGCAGCCCGGCAGAAAGGCACGAGCCCCGGCGCCATCCGAGAGCCCCGCGCAGGCTGAGCGCTCACGTCGCCCCAGCCATGCCAGGTCCGGCTGCCGACGCGGGGCAGGCCCCCTTCTGCGACGCCGACGAGGAGCTCCGGGCCGAGCCGGGAGTCGCGGGGGAAGGCGGCGGCGGCGGCCCGGAGAAGCCGGGCGCGCGCGGGCAGCGGCGGCAGCAAGACATCGTCTGGAGGAACGTGGTGCTGATGGGCCTGCTGCACCTGGGGGCTGTGTACTCACTGCTGCTCATCCCCAAAGCCAAGCCGCTCACTCTGCTCTGGGGTAAGTCCCGCGGCGCCCTCCGCGTCGGCCGTGTCGCTTCCCGCGCGCGCGCACGCACGCGTCCCGGGCCCCTGGGCATCCTGTTCCCCGCCGGCTGGGACGAGCCAGTATCTCTGGCCAGGTGTCTTGAACTTTTGCCTCCTTGTCTTCCGCAGTCGGCCCGAGGAAGTGCAGTGGCCGGCTCCCGGTGGGGGACGCTAGGAGCCCGGAGCCCTGCGGCGCCCCCGCCGTGCGCCCCGGCGCGCGCGGGGAACTGCTAGGCACCGGCGGGATCGGGCGCCCGGGGAGGGAGGACAGCGCTGCGGTGGCGTCTCCCGTGCGGGCCCCCGAGGCCCTGCCCTCTGCTGCCCTCCCGTTTCTCAGCCCCCGCCGCGGGCCAGGGGTCCTTGGGACCTAGTTAAGGACCTTTAGAAAGGGAAGGGTTAGGGGTGGCTAGCACACGGCTTAATCTTGGTTCCCGTGCTCAGAATGGGGGAAGACACCAGTTTCCTTCTTGTCTTTCCAAGGTCCCTCGCCCTGCCCACTCCGTGGTCTTCTGTGCCGAGTGTGGCTCTCTGGCCGTTGAAGTTTCTCTGCGCAAACCTAGCCCAGGGGCCCGGGCGCTGCGCCCGCGCCACGAAGTCACACTGTGGCCTTACAGAGGTCTGAGGGTCAGTTCAGCTGCTGCGGCTCTCCCGCCACCCTCCTTCCTTGCACCCCCACTCCTGCTGGAAGGGAAAGGCCCCCAGGGTTCCAGGACCTCCCCAGTCAGAGCTTCGCGGCCCACTGGTGGGTTCGGGCCCCTGTGACTGAAGCAGCCAGGACAAAGGGCACAGGCATTGACCGGCCGCTCTGACAATTGATCCCACAATCGCCTCCCCGCCCCCCAGCCACCCACCCACCCTGCAGAGATGTCTGAGGATCGAGGGCGGGAGACAGAGTACCTGCCTGTTTCCAGAGCGGAAGGGGAAGGGAGAAAGACCTGTTTCTACCAAGCGGGCTGGTGGGCAGGGTGCCAGCTGCAGATGCCTGGGGAGATAACAGGGCTGCTGGGGTTCCAGCTGGTCTCTTGAAACCTTTAGTCCCTGCTCTGGGAAGCAAGTCCATCCAGAAAGCGGGCGCCTCCTAGGGGGTGTGGCTCAGGGAGGGCAGCGGAGTTGTCATCCCCAGAGCTCCTGCCGCATCCTCTCTCCCTGGTCCCTTTCTCTCTCTTACACATACACACACACACACAAAGAGCATCTTTGATGTGCTGCCGTCTAGCTCATGGCCTGTCTTCCTTCCTGTCGTCTCCAAGTGGCAAGGCCCCCTGGACGTGCAGCCAGTGCCTACTGGGGGCACTGCCACCCCCAGCCAAGCCCTCTTTGCCCAGAGCCTGTCTCCAGCTCCTCCCACCCCCAGCCGCCAGAGGCACTTCAGAGCCTGCAGCCTCTGGGGGATTGGGCCTAGCTTTAATAGCTCAGGGAGAAGTGAGCACTTAAAATATTATCTTACACGCCCGGCACTCCACTGAGCCCTGCTGCACCCCCCCCCCCCCCCCCGGGCTGGTCAGAGTCGTCTCTGCCCTTTCTCCCTTTCCTTTCTGCCGTCCCTGGTGGAGACAGAATCTTGGCTCTGAGAGTCCTCGGCCGGGGATGTCCTGTCGGCCCCAGCTTCCCCTGGCTTCTACTGCCAAGTCATCAGCTTTGGATGGGTGGCGTTGCCAGACCCCAGCCTGGGACCTCCCTGGGCAGGCAGCTGCCTTTGCACTCCCCCGGGGCTGTTTTGAAAGGCTGATTGCCCCCTCTCCCTTCTTTCCCTCTCTGCAAAGGAAAAACAGAGCACAGTGGTAGATACTGTCGTTCCGACCTGCTGAGTTAGGGCTGCTATTTGAACCCTTCTCTGATGGATATCTTCTGAAGGAAGAAGCGAGGGGCAGCCAGAGCCCAGCTGAGACTGCCAGCTAGGGGTTGCTCACAGCAATGGCCCCGATGGCGCCACCCCACAGTGCCACTTCCACCACCGGCTCTGTCTGGCCTTGGAGCCCATTTGGCGCCTGCTTGGGCTGCTCATCCACTCAGGGAGCTGAGTTGTGGGAGAAGTAGGCTGAGCCCATCCAGGGAGGTTGCCGTGGAAACGAGGCCTCCTCTGGTTGGTGCTCCCTGCAGGGGTCCCCGTTTAGGTGTGCAGCCTGAGATCCGGCAAGGCTTCAGTCCCACACCGGCCACCACCTGGCCCCTCAGCCTGCATGCGACTCCCCCTGGGGCCGCGGCAGCTCGTCTTCCTTCTCAGCCTCCCGGTTGTCTGAGTGGCAGCTGTGGGGTCAGATTGCCCATGGTGCCCCCGGGGCCGCAGGCGCTGGAGTTTCTGAGAGTCGAGGTCGGGAAGCAACACCAGCTGGAGGAACCTTGAGCTTGCTAGAGGGCCTGCTCCGAAGGTTTCCAGCCCAGCAGGCAGTCCACGGGTCCCAGGAAGAGTAGAGTAGGGAGTGACCACCAAAGGTGGAAGCCCCAGGGCTGCTTCCCAGGGCGAACTTGGCCTTGACTCTCCAGGCTGCTGAGATCCGCTCAGTGTGCCCCACGGGGACAGGACGGCTTCTGTGATGGCGCCCTGTAGGCCAGGGGCTAGTTTGTCCCGCTGCCTTCGAGGTGTCAGCCGTCCTTCTCTCCCGCCCCAGGGCAGTTGAGACCACAGTCCAGGCAGGCCCAGGGTTCTCCAGCGCCTTTTCTGGAGCCGGGAAGTGGCAGAGACCGGTAAATGGGGGGGGGGGGGGGGGTCCGGCAAGGACTGGCTCTCCAGCTTTATTCAGAGTCTCGGAGTCTCGCCGCCCAAAGATGAGCAGTGGGCAGCCTGCATCCATAGCCGGAGGCAGTCTTTGTGTCCCTGTCGGGTGCGCATCTCTTGCATGCAGCCCTTCAGATGTTGAGCCTCCCGCTTGCTTGGCTGTGGCTTCCGTCTTGCCTCTCGGTTCTCCAGGGCTGGGTGGGCCAGGCTCAGTGGAAAGGTGCATCTGAATGGGAATCTCTGCTCCCATACTCCCCCGGGGCCAGGCCTTGGCCAAGTGGACAAGCAGAACCTCGTTTCCTCACTGTTTAAGTGGGTATCTCACACTACTTACACAATCTGCAGAATTAGCACATGTGAACCCCTCAGCACTGGGAGCGTCCCTTGCTTGGGAGTGAGTCATTCTTAGCTGTCATTATTAGTGCTAGCCCTCTACTGGCTCTTTTTCTTCACTAGAAGAATGCTCAATTAAGCTGGGTATGCACGACTCTTCCTTGCAAACCTGGTTGCAGCTCATTCTTGCTGCTGCCCTGGGGTTTTTCATGGGCAGCCGCTGACAGCCCTCCCCAAGGCCGGCTTGCAGTGAAACCAGAGAGAGAATTCAGAGTGCTTTTGCTGGCTTAACAGCAAGTACAGGTGTAGGTTGAAGTCAACATTATTAACTCAGGTTTTTTCTAAAGCTGGTCAAGGTCACTGCAGACTGCACTGTGACCATGACATGGGAAGTTGAGCTGCAGAGTAGAAGCCAGGGCGGGGATCCCGGCCTTGCCAATTAGCTCACCCCGACCCGTCCCTTTGCAAAGCGTGAGCCTCGCTCTCCTCGGCTGTAAAATCCGGACGGTGATACTGGGCCGATGGTCATTTTCAGAACCGAGGTGCGGGTGAAGTGCTTGCCACTTGCCCAGTGCTCCCTGCCGTTAGCATTACCTCCCAAGTTGGGTGTGTGTAGGGGGAGGGGAGGCCGAACACGGAACCTGCGCTGGCTTTGCCTTCTGGGACTTTGGCTCAAGGCACGGCATTTACATCCAAATATTTGATGGTGACTCGCTGTAATGTCTTTGTTCTTGCCTTGTTTAGTTCTGTGTATCACATAAAATTATAGCCACTGCTTGGAAAAGCCAGTGATAGATCTACAAAAGAGCGATGCAGCCAGGGTAGTATTTTGAAGGGCCTGTAAAAGAGAGTGCTTTTGGGGGCCATCTCTTCCCTGTAGTCTACCTGCCCTTCTGTCCCTGTTTCTTTGGGAGTGCCACAATGTTGGGGGGGTAATGTGAATGGGCTTCAAAGTCAGAGTCTAGCCCCCCCCCGGGAAGGCCTTGGGCGAACCACTTGCTGCACACTGCGGGGGGGGGGGGGGTGTGACTGCAAACACCAGCGTCAGGTCTTCAGGTCGAAGCTGGAGCCGCGCGCACCAGCGCTTCACCTTGCTGACTCCCTGTGCAGCTGTGCTTGGAAGGGCGAGGCTTGTGCCAGCACCCCCACCCACCCCCCATCAGGAAGCCCCAGTGACAGAAAAGATCGTTGTTTCTGATTGTAGGTCTTGTGGCAACTATTGGAGGCTGTGGCTGCAGGTGCCAGTGGGCCTCCCTCATTGTTATGTGAGTGCTGGACCAGGAGAGGGGGAGGGGGAGGGGGAGGGGAGGGGAGAGGGAGGAGGAGGGGAGAGACAGAGACAGAAACTGAGAGTGAAGGAGATCCTCACAGCCATGCTTGAGTCCCGTACCCCTTCATCCACCAGTTCCTTCCTTCTTTTCATCCCAGTGACTGTCAGAAGTGGTTGCCCAGCAGAACCACTCCGAAACCTGGGCCCCACCTGGGTCTACAGAACCAGAACCGCCAGGAGTGTTGCCCTGGCTGTCTTAACAAGCTATTCAGGTCTTTCTGACCTGCAGTCGGGCTGAGAACCATGACTTAGTTTCCTTCTCCTACCATGTTTATTACCCCTCCCACCTGCCAGGCACTGGCACCCTCCCTGACTTCATGGTGCTTCCTGGCATGTTGGAGAGGCGGACAGGTGCCTGGGGATGACCACCAAGGAGGCTCCTGGGCCAGGGCTGAGCCGATGTCCCCAGGCGGGCGGTGGCTCAAGGACTGGGGCTCCGCCTGGCAGAGTGGCTGGAGGTGGCCACTCCAGGGCCCAGGGAGATTAGAAGGACTGAGGTGGGTTTGTGGAGTGCCGCCCTGGCTCTCGCCTCCTCTCCCCAGGGACTGGCGGGAGGGTGCAGGCAGCACGAAGTTGCTCGAGGGCCTGGAGCAAGGTGTGTGGGGGGGCATAGAGGTCCAGCGGGGCTGTCTTTGTCTTTGGGGTCTAAGTTTTACTAAAGCAAAACGGAAACGGAAACAGCCCGTGAGGGTTCCCCGCGCCGTGGTCCCGCAGCTGTTCCTCACGGGCCCACCTCCCCGGGCTAGGTGTGCTGGTGCCTGGTGCGCCTGCAGGTTCTGGGCACAGGCTCACCGGGACAGGTTCAAGGGCTCTGTGGGGCCTAGAGATGCAGGTTTCTCTCTCCGCAGGTGCTGCAGAGCTTAAGAACGAACCGTGCAGGCGGTGCCCAGCTGCAGCCGCCGCAGCCGCCGGAGCCTCGCTGCTCGCCGTGCGGGGCCCTGCACGCTCAACAGCTGCACCGCTCCAGAGCTCCTAAGGAATGGTGGATCTCGCAGCCCACCGGGGTCTGTTGAGTCCGCTCTGCACTTCCACGCCTCTGGGTGACTCATCTGCACCCCGAAGTCACTGGGGCGCCCCCCCCCCCCCCCCGGGCCTCAGGTCCAGCCACCAGCTGGGATGTTGCGGTTTTTCCTTTCCATGGCCTCCTCCCCTCTGATTCTCCGTCTACCCTTCTGACTCCTTGTAGCTTATTTTAGAACATTCTCTTGCCAACAAAAGGCTGCTGCTAAAATCTTTCAGCAGGCAGCAGCGATGTTTAATTCATGGGCTAGAAAATTAATTTTATTTCTGTGAATAGAGCCGCACTGCCTGACCTTTGGAGTTTGGGCCTGTCTGCTTAACAGATGAACTGGGACCCGCCGAGGAGGCAGGCGAGCATTGCCTGCTGCCAAACCGGGAAACAAAGTTTTTTTTTAATTATTTATTTGAAAGGCAGAGTAACAGAGAGAGGAGGGTAGGAGAGAAGAGAAACAGAGACTGATTGATCATTTGAGCACTCCCTCCTCTATCCAATGGTTCGCTCCACAAGTGGATGCAAC
This sequence comes from Sylvilagus floridanus, assembly GCA_949820135.1. Classification (NCBI taxonomy): domain Eukaryota; kingdom Metazoa; phylum Chordata; class Mammalia; order Lagomorpha; family Leporidae; genus Sylvilagus; species Sylvilagus floridanus. The sequence goes on from OX463238.1 coordinate 89,533,355, forward strand.
AGCTAGGGTTGGTCTAGGCCAAGGCCAGGAGCCAGGAACTCATCCAGGTCTCCTATGTGGGTGGCAGGAGCCCAAGTCCTCGGACGTTCATCCACTGCCTTTGGCACCTTAGCAGGGGGCAGGATGGGAAGTGGAGCAGCTGGGACTCAAATCCGGCATTCTGATATGGGATGCCAGCGTCTCAGGTGGTAGCTTAACCTGCTGTGCCACAGCACCGGCCTCCTGTGACGCACAGTTGTCAGGATGCTGTTGGCTTCAGGGATGGCAAAAACTCAGCTCCAAACGGCTTACATAATGAGGAATACTTCGGATTTCACCGATAAGCACCCCCGAGGCGGGGCCACTTCTGGGTCGGCCCAGCGAGGTCATCAGAGAGCAGGTGTCTTTTCTTCCCTGGTGGATTGTCCCAGTTAGGCTTCCTCGTGGTTCCAAGATGGCTGCCAAAGCTGCAGGCAACACAGGGAGTTCCAGCGGGCGTATCAAGAGGGAGAGAGAGGCTGCTGGCTGCTTTCCGAAGTCTGGGGTCATCGCAGGATAAATCTCTCCCAGACCCCTCAGGGCCGATGTCGATGCCACACTTCCAGGACCGGGTGCACCCCCTGTTAAAGCATGCTAGGGGACAGCTGCAGTTGTTTCGGCCTCCTGAGGTTTGGCTGTAACAGAACACCATCAGCTGGGTGCGTGTGTGGGGGGAGTCATCACTGCATTCCTCACAGGCCTACGGGGTGCTGCCTGAGGGGGGCCCACAGGGCCAGGCCCGACTCCTGGTGCCCTCTCACGGAGTCCTCACCTGGTTAGAGGGGTCCCGGGGGCCCCTGCACCCCTAAACCCATCATCGGTGAGGGTTCCACCCATGGAGGGGTTGCTCCTGCCCTTGGGGGAGGGTTCCTGGAATTGGATGATGAAGGCCACGGGTGAGAAGCCACCGCGTTCCACACCCAGGTTCTCCAGGGTGCCGCTGCGGCTGGTGGCCTTGGTGTTCTGTGGATGGCAGGCGGGGAAGCCACAGCCAGCTTCCTGTAGTCCTGATTCAGAGCTTACTTCCGGGAAAGGCATTTATTTCCTCGCTGGACCTCTCCCAGCAGGTGTGTTTCATTTTATACTAACAAAGCGGCTTACTTAGGAGGAGGGTGCTAGCCGCGTGGCCAGGGAAGCCACGCACGGGCTCGTGGCTGGAGACCATGGATAGCTGTACGTGAAAGCGCAGGTGTCAGGAGGGTGGGCCGAGCGGGACGGCCACGTCGCCACTGCGTAGTCTGAGTCAGATTGCACAGAGCGCGCCTGCTCAGGGTAAGCGCCTGCTGGGTGTTGCCCAGGCAGCACGGGGTGGCGGCTGTGTTTGCCCTGGAAGGTTGCTTGATTGTCTCGGAATCCAAGGAAACAAGTCAAATAGCAAGTGAACCTGGAAATGACGAGAGCCACGAGTGGAGCGCAGAGCTCGGGTTTGAGTTCATTTCCTTCCTGTGTCACTCTTGGATGAATATCATCAACTCTTCGCAGTGTGAACTGTGTTGGGTTTAGCTCAGTTTGCCTGAGGAGACAATGACTTCTACACATAACACGTGACCTAAACGGGCCCGGCCATCTCCAACTGCGCCTTCAGAATACACCTATCTGTCAAGCAATCCATTCGTTACTTCCAGCTGTGGGCAGGCGTTGGGTAAGAATACAGCGAGCCTGTGTCTCTGCCCCGGTGAGAGGAGCAGCTGTGACTGTCCTCCCGTGCTCTCGGGCAGGGCCAGGCAATGGGGAATGCTCTTCCTTCCAAGGTTCCGTGCGTGAGATGAGAAATGAGTTTCGAGAACTCTGTTGTCTCCTGGAGCGCTTCGTGCATCCACTCCTGTAATAATAAGCATGCTGTCCGCGGCGTTTGCAGATGGCTTCGAAGGAGCTCGCTCTATTCTCGGACTGTGACTCACCGGATGTCCGCAGAGCATTTGTGTTGCCCAGGAGTCTCTCTAAGGAAAAGGAGATCCGTGTTAGCAAGTGCAAATGGCGCCCGTGGATCTCCCACCCTCCCACCTCCACCCCCAGGTCCGCACTTGCAACACGGGCCAGTCGGCAGCATGTCAGCTCTGTGCGCGTGGTTCCGGGTCTTGAGGCTGGAGTGGAGCAAGAATACTTTTCTCTCTACCCTTTGTAGTTGGCTCCTCCGTGGAACAGACTCCTGCAGCCAAGCGCAGGTTAACAGGAGAGAGTGGAGCGCGAGGATGCAGGGGAGACACCGGGAGCGGCTTGGGGTTCCAGCTAACAGCCTCTGTAGCAAGGAGCAGGGGCTTCGGGCCTCTGGGGTGGCAACTTGTGGGCAAGCCATGGAGAAGGCCAGGGAATGAGGCGTGTTGGGTGATGACACACACACACACACACACACACACACTCATACACACTCATACACACCTACATCCACAGCAGATGTAGGTCCTGCTTTGGGGCAGGTAAGGAGAGGGTGGAGAGCTGTCCAATCCAAAGGATCCTCCCAGGCAGGGCGGCCTCTCAGGAGCTGGCGCGTGGGCGGTCTCCCACAGCTCCACCTGGAGCTCTGGGGGCACCCCTGAGTGCAGCCTGGGCACGAGCTCCCGTGAGGCTGGGGATAAGCAGGACTGATGGCGCTGATGCTCCCTCGTGCGCAGAGTGCGGTGCAGTTGCGTGTGCCGCGGTCGCTCTGCTGGCTGCCGAGGGACTGAGACAGCAAAGAGCGGCTGCCTTCCCTGGAGCTCCTGGAGTCCGGGAGCTAAAGGGTCAGGGCCTGGCCCAGTGGCAGCGCCCGGTGTACATCAGTTCTCATTGCTTCTGATTGGTTGGGGTGCCGTGGGTGTCATATTTTTAATACCACCTCTACATAGGCATGCTCTTTTGCATAACCCAAAACATCTTCAGCTTCTATCCCTTTCACGGTTCTGATTAGTGAGAACTTAAGGAATCTGTCTATCATCCTGGCTTAAGTATATGTCCCCAAACCATGTAAAGAAAGGTGTTCGAGCCCAGTCTAAATTCTGGGCTTTAGGTCACTTGCTTGTCCCAATAGAAACTCCTTTCGTGGTAGAGCACATGTGTATCTAAAAAGTGCTTTTTTTGTTTTTTAAAGATTTATTTATTTGAAAGGCAGAGTTAGAGAAAAAGGGAGACCGAGAGCGAGCGAGCGCGCGCGAACGAGCTTCCATCTGCTGGTTTACTCCCTAAATGGCCACAATAGTCAAGACTGAGCCAGGCCAAAGCCAGGAGCCTGGAACGCCATCCAGGTCTCCAGATGGGTGCCGGGTGCATGGGTGCAGTACTTGGGTCATCTGTTCTCTAATATTGGAGTTCGAGTCCAGCTGCTACACCTCAGATCCAGCTCCCTGCTGATGCACGTGGGAAGGAAATGGAAAATGACCCAAGTACTTGGGCCCTGCCACCCATGTGGAGACCTGGATGGCGTTCCTGGCTCCTGGCTTTGGCCTGGCCCAGCACTGGCCCATTGTGGCTATTTGAGGAGTAAACCAGCAGATGAAAGATCTCTCTCACTCCTGCTCTTGTTCTCACTCTCACTCTCACTCTTTCAAATAAATAATTTTTTTTTTTTGACAGGCAGAGTGGACAGTGAGAGAGAGAGACAGAGAGAAAGGTCTTCCTTTTGCCGTTGGTTCACCCTCCAATGGCCGCCGCGGACAGCGCGCTGCAACCGGCGCACCGCGCTGATCTGATGGCAGGAGCCAGGAGCCAGGTGCTTCTCCTGGTCTCCCATGGGGTGCAGGGCCCAAGCACTTGGGCCATCCTCCACTGCCTTCCCGGGCCACAGCAGAGGGCTGGCCTGGAAGAGGGGCAACCGGGCAGAATCCGGCGCCCCGACCGGGACTAGAACCCGGTGTGCCGGCGCCGCAAGGCAGAGGATTAGCCTGTTGAGCCACGGCGCCGGCCTATAAATAAATATTTTTTAAAAACTCTTCTTCCCTGGGGACCTCTCTACTGAATTTCTCCAATTTATATCTTGTCCCTTTGCATTATCCTTTTATTTGTATGTCTGCACCTCTGTGTGCGTGTGTTATTTTTCTGAACCATTTGAGAATCAGCCTGTGATGTCACACTCTTTGATCTCTACACACTTCACTGTGCGTTTCCTGAGATACAACCACAGTGCAGTCATGAGAATCGGGAATTGGAGCCTGGATGCCCGCTGATCCACGGTGGACAGTCAGCTGTCCTCAGGTGCCCTGGTAACCTCACTGCAGCTGCTGGTTTTTTGAAGCACATTTGAGATGGTTGCAGCTGCAAGACCCTGAGTGCTGGGTGCTGACAGAGGCGGTTCTGCCTACATGGGCTCTGTGGGAAACCTCAGGGGCGACTTTCCCTGGGGAACTGACCCAGTTCTGGGGAGAACACCGTGGAGAGGGGCAGAAACAGAGGAGGAGGGCCCAGGCCACGGCAGCCCAGGACTCCTCTGTGTGGTTGCAGACTGTCCACAGTCATCCTAGCGCTTTCTCAACACACGCCTCTGGGGGCTTGCTCAGCCCTGCAGATTTAGAGTCGTGGAGGCTGGGCCCAGGAATCTGCATTTCAGCCAGGGCTGCAGGCGGTTCAGGCTGGAGCACCCCTGCCAGGCGCAGGTAGCCCGGGAGTGATGCTGTACCTTCGGTGAAACACCCCCCACCTTTGTTCAGAATTGCTGAGCCCCTGCAGTCCCAGTTGCTTCGGGTGGAAAGCAGGCACCGTTGAGGGGTGTGAATGGTGGCGGAGGTGGGGGAGCCCCCTTCCGTAGTGGTCTGCAGGATCAGTACACGGTTTCTTCCAGCACACGCTGGGATCTGAGGGGAGGGGCATGTCAGTGGAGTGGGGGGAGTGTCAGGACCCAGGACATTTTGAGGGGTGGGATAACTGTCTTCTCTGTGGGTGGCCTGGGGAGAGGAGCTTGGACCATTCCTCTGATGTCTGGGAAAAACCATTAGGAAGGAAGAGGTGAAGAAAGGACCCTGGAGGGGCTGGTGCCGTGGCACAGTGCATTAAGCTGCTGCCTGCAGTGTGGCATCCCATATGGTTGCCAGTTCTGGTCCCGGCTGCTCCACTTCTGATCCAGCTCCCTGCTAGTGCACCTGGGCGAGGAGTAAAGATGGCCCAAGTGCTTGGGTCCCTGCCACCCACATGGGAGACCCAGAAGAAGCTCCTGGCTTCAGCCTGGCCCAGATTTGGCTGTTGCAGCCATTTGGGGAGTAACCCAGCAGGTGGAAGGTCTCTCTCTCTCTCTCTCTCTCTCTCTCTCTCTCTCTCCCTCTCTCCTCTAGGTCTTGCTCTGCCTTTCAAATAAATAAATATTAAAAAGAAGAAGGAAAAAAAGGTAAGGCCCAGGAGAAAGCCTCAAGTGAATAGCTCTAGGCAGAAACGTGAACCTGCCACTGGGGAGCGCCACCAGAAACCTTGTCTGCGGGGCCTGGGCTGAGGACTGACTCAGGTGTGGCAGCTGCTGCGCCCGAGGGGCATGCCTGGGCCTGGGGTAGTGGATGCGGGAATCCCACCGAGTGCCTGGCATCCTTGCAGGTCTGGCTTTCTGAATGTGGGGCTCCATGGCACCTTTCTGCAGGGGTCAGTGGCTTTGAATGGCCCTCATTTGGAGATCAGCCATGCCCTTGCCCCTGGGGGCGGGCCAGAGGTACAGTGCCACTCTGCTACAGACCTGGTGGCTTTCAGGGGCCTCTTGGATCCAGGTTTCTCTGCCACCTGAGATACAAAGGCCCTTTCTGTTTCTGGCCCATCAAGATATGGTAATGGGTAGGAAGACAGTGGCGCGTAGAGGTTTACTGTGCAGCCAGGGTGACCCCCAAGCTGCATTCTGTGCAGGGTGGCTGCAGGACTTGGGTGGTTTTACTGGCCCGAGGGTAATGTGATCCATGTCCTCTCCCTTGGCACCACGTCTGCCTTACTGCCTTAGTCTGCTTTCTTATTTTAAAGATCTGTTTGAAAGGCTGAGTGACACACAGAGAGAGAGAGAGACAGACAGACAGATCTTTCACCCACGGGTTCACTCCCCAAATGATCACAACCGCCTGCTGCCGGGAGCCAGGACTCCAACCCAGCATCCCATGTGTGGCCAGGATCGAGTCCTAGCCGCTCGGCTTCTAATCCAGCACTCTGCCAGTGCACCTGGGAAAGCAGCAGAAGATGGCCCAGGTGCTTGGGTCCCTGCCACTCACGTGGGAGACCCAGAAGAAGCTCCTGCCTCCTGGCTCAGCCCTGGCTGTTGAGGCCATTTAGGGAGTGAACTAGCTGATGGAGAATGTTTCTGTCTCTTTCTCTCTCTGTTACTCTGCCTTTCGAATAAATAAAAATACACCCTTTAAAAACAGTAAAATAAGTGTTAATTAATATCCAGGGTCTCCCGACCAGGGCATGCCTAGTGCATATTAATTGGGTTTATGAAAAAGAGACAGTAGTATAGGGTACAGAAATGTTCTCCAGGCACTGGTGTGGTGACACGGAATATGCAGAAGGGCATTTTTTTCTCTGTGCCTGATCAGATTCAGGGGCAGTGAGGGAGCCCTTTTGGGATGTGTTTTTCTGCATCTGCTTGGAGTCAGACAGGCGGGGATTTGGATGTCTCATTAAGTTCTGCCCGCTGCACGTCGGTGCACAGGGCCTCACGCGCCAGGCTCCAAGGACACACAGATGAGTAAACTGTCATCCCTGTCCACAGCAGCTTTTGACTAGCAGGCTAATGGCAAGCTAGTGTGGCCAAGGCCCATACAGAAGGCCAAGGCCTGGGGTATGGGGCTGGCTAGAGGAGGAGCATGACCAAGGTCACCTGCATGGAGGGAGTGACACCGAGTGGCCTTGAGAAGGTGGGTGCGTGTTCTCCAGGCAGAAGCTTCCAAGGAAGCACATTCTGAGCAGACCGAAAGAGCTGTTGCAGGCACGGGGCGTGGCGCTGCAGGCACGGGGCGTGGCACTGCATGGGCAGATGCAGGGGAGAGACAGTCTCAGGCGTCCGCGTGCATCCTGAGCGCCAGGCGTGGCCCTGAGCGCTTCCCGCATTGCAGCTCTTTCAGTGCACACGACAGTGACCCTGTGGAGTAGGTATCGGAGCAGAGCATTGTAGCTCAGCTCTGAACTGCACAACAAGGCTTTGAAAAGTCATTTCATAATTAACTTAGAGGAACATTTGACCCGCTGAATTCATTTGATGGCAAATTCTAAACACTTTTTTCCCATTTAGTCTGAATACTGTTCATATGAACATGTTTTACAATTTCTTTTATTTTCATTTTATTTGAAAGGCAGAGACACAGGGGCTACAGAGAGAGAGAAGAGAGAGATCATCCATCTGCTGGTTTACTCCCCAAATTCCTGCAATAGCCAGGGCTGGTCAGACAGAAGCCAGAGCTCCCTCCAGGTCTCCCATGTGAGTAGCAGGGACTGAAGTACTGGAGCCATTGTCTGATGCCTCTGAGGATGCATGGATTGCAAGTGGAGGAGCCAGGACTCGAACCAGGCACTCTGATATGGAATGCAAGCATCTGAAGTGGCTTCTTAGGTGCTGAGCCCAAAGCCCTCCCGATGCGCGTGTGCTTGATGAGACTCACTGTGGGCGTGCCTCTCATGCACAGGCACTGGGTTACCTTTTTACAACCCGGCAAATTCTGAACTTGGAAGCACATATGACCCCCAGGTTTGGATAAGGGGCTGTGGGCTTGTCCTGGTGTCATCTGCATCGTGCATGTGAGGCAGGGAGGACGCCTTTGCCCAAAGTCGCTGGGCTGGTAGTGGGCAGTGAGCCTACAGCTGAGCCCTACCGGCAGTGTTGGGCCACACGGCCTGGAAATCTGACTTGTCGGAGTGCACTGGGCACCGGACGCACGGGCAGCTGGGAGTGGCGATGACGTGGGCTTGTGTTTCTTCCGGCACCATCCTCCTGTGACACCGGCAGGGATACAGGTGTCAATCTTTCCCCTTGGTCCCTGTGGCCCTGGCAGGCAGGCAGGCACATCATCTAATAAGGAATGGTGATTTTGTGCGTCTGCCTCCACGCTGTGCTGTTGTCTTGCCAAGAAAGCCAGCCCCTTAGCCATCCCCCGCCGCTCCCCCCCACTTCTTCATTCTGCTCACGTCTTAGCTGCATTCCCTTGCTCGTGGTCTGCCATCCCCAAGGTCTCTTAGACCAGTGGGAGGGAAGATAAACTTGTAAATAATTCTGGGGCTTTAGAGGTCAAAGCCAGGGTCAGTCAAAGGGGAGAAGTGATTTTAAGGACACAGATGGTAAAAGTTCCTCAAATTGCCGGCCGCAGCTGTCCCAGTGTTTGGAGCAGGGAGTCTGGCCCGGGGATGGCTGATTCTGGGGTTCCCCAAGACTCCCTGCAGTAGGGTGTGATGGGATGCCTGTCTGTGGTTCTGGTCTTCAGATTCTGGTGTAAAAATGGGTTAACGCCCTAGTCTGGGGCACCAGCATCCCATATGGAGGCCAGTTCTAGTCCCAGCTGCTCCTCTTGCAGTCTAGCTCTCTGCTGTGACCTGGGAAAGCAGTGGAGGATGGCCCAGGTGCTTGGGCACCTGCACCCGCATGGGAGACCAGGAAGAAGCTCCTGGCTCTTGGCTTCCAATCGGTGTAGCTCCGGCTGTTGCGGCCATTTGGGGAGTGAACCAACGGAAGGAAGATCTTTCTCTCTGTCTCTCCCTCTCACTGTCTGCAACGCTACCTCTCAAATTAAAACAATCAAACAAACAAACAGGTTAAGTGCTTCTGGTCTGAAGGAAGCCACATTACAGTTGCAGGCGTTCTCTCCGGGAAGGGCAACTAGGGACAGCACACTGACGTCGGGGGTATCGTCGCTGTGCCATGTGTATCTCCATCCGTGTAGCCACTCTTTTGCCTTATTGAGTGGATGGGACATAAAGTCTTGAGAGGACAAAGGGACAGCAGTGAGGGTGTGGCTGGCTTTTGTGGATCTTTACGGGGCAGGTCTTGGAGCACCCACAGCCCGCAAGTGAGGGACTGGGGAACCAATAGAAAAGGAAGCCATTTTTCATCTTATTTCACTTGCGATGGTGCCACTGTCTCACCAGTGTTGGGAGCAGGACCTGCACCTCTCTCTCTCTCTCTTTTTTTTTTTTTAAATTTTTTTTATTTTTTATTTATTTATTTGTTTATTTATTTTTTTGACAGGCAGAGTGGACAGTGAGAGAGAGACAGAGAAAGGTCTTCCTTTGCCGTTGGTTCACCCTCCAATGGCTGCGGCCGGTGCACCGCGCTCATCCGATGGCAGGAGCCAGGTGCTAGGTGCTTTTTCCTGGTCTCCCACGGGGTGCAGGGCCCAAGCACTTGGGCCATCCTCCACTGCACTCCCGGGCCACAGCAGAGGGCTGGCCTGGAAGAGGGGCAACCGGGCAGAATCTGGTGCCCCGACTGGGACTAGAACCCGGTGTGCTGGCGCCGCAAGGCGGAGGATTAGCCTGTTGAGCCACGGCGCCGGCCATCTCTCTCTCTCTCTCTCTCTCTCTTTTTTAAAGATTTATTTGGGGCCGGTGCTGTGGCGCAGTGGGTTGACGCCCTGGCCTGAAGTGCTGGCATCCCATATGGGCGCCGGTTCTGGTACCAGCTGCTCCTCTTCTGATCCAGCTCTCTGCTGTGGCCTGGGAAGGCAGTGGAAGATGGCCCGGGTCCTTGGGCCCCTGCACCCATATGGGAGACCTGGAAGAAGCTCTTGGCTTTTGGCTTCAGATTGGCATAGCTCCGGCCATTGTAGCCAATTGGGGAGTGAACCAGCGGATGGAAGACCTCTCTCTCTCTGCCTCTCCTCCCTCCATGTAACTCTGACTTTCAAATAAAATAAATGAATCTTTTTTTAAAGAAAGGCAGAATTACAGGGGTGGGGGAGAAAGAGGGAGAGAGATTTTCTATCCTCTGGTTCACTCCCCAAATGGCCACAACAACCAGGGCTGGGCCAGACCCAAACTAGGAGTCAGGTCTCCCACATGGGTAGCAGAGGCCCAGGCACACGGGCCTTCTCCTGATGCTTACCCAGGCGCATCAGCAGGGAGCTGGATTGAAAGCGGAGCAAGTGGGACTCCATCTTGCCCTCATGTGGGACGCCTGTTTTCCGCAAATGGGAAGTTCCCCTCGCACCATGGGAGAAGCCAGGCGGTGGGGCAGGGGTTGGTGGGAGTCTGTGTACCCAAACAAGTGCCCGTTTGCCACTTTCCTGGGTGCACTAGTGAGGAGCTGGATCAGAAGTGGGGCAGCTGGTACTCATATGGGATGCTGGCGTCACAGGCGGCGGCTTAACCCGTGGTGTCATGACTCTGCCCCCCTGGGTTGTCGTTCTGTAGCAATGCCGCTGTTACCAACAATGCTGTATCCTAGGATCTTCATCTTCATGTACATCCTCGATTTCCTCAGAACAAATGATAGATGCATTTGCAAAGCACGCATTCCTGTGTGCATTTTTGAGGTTTTAACGAGAGAGGTGACCCTCTCTAGAGGCATTTGGCACTCTCTGGGGGCACTTTTGGATGTTATGCCAGCTGGGGAGGTTGTTACTAGCATCAATGGACAGATACCCATGTGCTACTAAACACCTTACAGTTGTAGGGCAGCTCCACACGTGAAAGAATGATCAAGTCCAAAAACGTTGTTAGCATCGAGGTTGAGACTCATAGGATCCAGTACTTTCATGCTTTATAATATCTCTGGGGCTAGAGCGTTAAGGCGCTGACAGTCAACCCAAACCATCCCAGACCAAGCCAGCCCCACCCTACCCTCCACTTGTAGGACCTGAGTGCCCATGCTGATCTGGGAGAGGAAAGTAACTAATCTGTGCTCACGTCTGAGAGAGAGAGAGAGAGAGGGAGAAAGAGAGAGAGAGAGAGAAAATGCCCTGGGAGGAGGCGCAGGTGTGCGAGGGAGAAGGGGCAGGGCTGGGGAGTGGTGTTGCACAGTGCAGCCCTTGCTGTGATGGACAGAGGGTTGCACGTGTTCCTTAGGGACCTCAGGCCGGTGCCAGCCCCAGGACACAGCAGGGAGGACACTGCAGTTTCAGAACGCAGCAGGAGGGAGCGGGTCAGAGGGCCTCTGTTGTCCCCCAGGAAGCTGGCATGGGGAGCGGCACGTCCTGTGTCCTGGGGTGCTGGCCAGGGCCACTGGATCTGGAGTAAACATCCTCCCCACTGCCCACCCCAGGCATCGCAGTGTCGCAAGATCTGAAGTCTCCCAAGAGGAAACCTGTGGCATTCCTCGAAGCTGCCGCGTCATTTGTTCATCTTTGGAAGGCACTGTGATCATTCATTCATAACCCAGGCGCTTACCCACTAGGTCCGAGGCACCACGAGGGGCCAGCTCCTGCTCTCCTGGGGAAGTAGGCTCCAGCAGCTTGCGGAGCAGTACGAATGCCATGAAGAGGGACCCGCGGGGTGCTGGGGGGCGGGCGGGGGTGGCCAGAGGACAGAGCTTGTGTTCTTGTTGCTGGGCCCTCTCTGCCTCCCTCTAGCAGGCAGCCTGCTGGAGAATGGCCCAGCCATCCCACCCGAGGCCCCAGAGCTGAGTGGGACCATCCTGGACCCCAGTCAGAAGCTGCACCCAGCCGGCCCATGGATTGGGAGAAATGACAAATCGTTGCCTTACACCACTGTGCTGTGACTTACAGCCAAAGCTAACTAATACAGGTCCTGTGCTTGTTGGAGGCGGTGGCGTGCTGTCAGGGGCCAGGCCTCGGTCACGGGCTTCCTCACATGCCCCAGAGCCTCTGCTGGGTGACCGAAGGAGCTCTGGGAGATCTTCTCTAGAAGACGCAAGGCTCTGTGCCCCGTCCAGTCTAGCGATGCGTAAACAAAGTGGCCTCCGCGTCTTCCCACGTGTGCCTTCCCCTGGGGTCTGCCCTCCTTGGGTCCAGTCCCTCCATCCTCTGCTTCAGCTCCCACATTCACTTAGTCTCCCAGGAAGCTCTGCAGGCTGGTTCTACCGTCAGAGTGGCTTTTGCTTCCATCCCTGGGTGTGCTGCATCTCTAAGGCCCAGCCTGGGCTTTTCCTCCCAGGAAACTTTCCTGAACCCCAAGTTAGGCTCAACAACCCCCAGAGTGCATGCATGTGCCTTACATCTTAGCACATTCTATGGCCTTTTAAAAAATTAAGAAAAAAAGTTATTTGAGAGGCAGGGAGACAGAGCACTTCCGTCTGCTGGTTCACTCCCCAGATGTCCACATGGCGCCAGCTCGGGGCTGAAGTCAGAAGCAGGGACCCAATCCAGGTCTCCCACACAGGCTCCAGGGGTCCAGGTACTTGAGCCATCACTGCTGCCTTCCAGGGTGTGCGGTAGCCAGAAGCTGGCTTGAGAGCAGAACTGGGACTCAAACCCAGGCACTGCCCTGTGGGACGCAGGCATCAAGCAGCGTCTGAGCACCAGGCCAGATGCCCACCCCATAGCTGTTTCTGGTGATGGACGTGTCTCCCTAGCTGGACTGCAGGCCCCCTGAGGGCAGGGACCGCTCACACTACGTGGCAGGATGTGGGAGTGATCATGGCCTCTGGCAGGTGAGGACTGAGCCAAGCTCCTGCAGTACTGGTTTGTAAAATTAACTTATTCAGACTTCATGATAAAGAATGAAATGAGGACTTTTCGTCCCCCAGGAATTGGGGGTAAGCTGGTCATTAGTAGCCTGACCAACTTCTGTAATCTTGACATATATATATGTGTGTGTGTGTATGTGTGTGTGTATGTATATATGTATATATGTGTGTATATATATATATACACAAATATGTATATACATATGATTTATTTCTTTGAGAGATAGAGTTACAGAGGGGGGAGGGATGGATGGATGGATAGATAGATAGTCTTTCATCTGCTGGTTCACTGCCCAAATGGCTGGGATAGACCAAAGCCAAGAGCCTGGAACTTCATCCTGGTCTTCCATATGGGTGGCAGGGCCCCCAGTACTTGGTCTATCTTCTGATGCTCACCCAGATACGTTAGCAGGGAGCTGGATTGGAAGTGAACCAACTAGGACTCAAACTGGTGCTCATATAAGATTTTTCTGGTGTCAAAGGCAGCAGTTTAACCTGGCTCCAACCACAATATATTTTAAAACATTTTATTTTTTATTTATTTGAAAGGCAGAGAGACAGAGACAGATGGAGAGAGATCTTCCATCTGCTGGTTCATTCCCTAGATGCCTGCAAGAGCCAGGACTGGGCCAAGCCAAAGCTGGAAGCCTTCAAGTCAGTGCAGGCCTCTCGCATGGGTGGCAGGGAGCCAGGCACTTGAACCAGGGTGCACATTAGCAGGAACCTGGATTGGAAGCAGAGCTGGGACTTGAACCCAAGCACTCCAATATGGGATGTGGGCATTTTAAACATTGCACCAAGTGCCTGCTTACTTTTCTGAGCCACCTAACCCTTTTCTGCAAAAATGGGGTCATTCTGTCGTCTCGTGAGGATGTTGTGAAAGCTGAGTGAGATAATACAGGTACGGCATCCAACAGTTGGTGGCTTCTTCCCTTCCTTTCTTTTAAGAAAGATCCTACCTTTCTTGCTGGGCTCCCCAGCTGCACTGCCTGAGAGAAGACATCAAGTGCAGTTGTTTACCGTGGAGGTGATCCCAGGAAGGAGAAAGAAAAAAGGCGATGCGGGACATCTGGTAAACCAGCTCCCCACAACAGGCAGCTGGGGCTTAGGGATCTGGGGACATTTGGGAGGTTGTGTAGATTGGAATATGCCTCAGAGGCTGAGAGAGCAGATGGTATTTGTGCAGTGGACTCTGGGACTCTGTCCATCCTTGGCCAAGGGATGCTGTCAGGGGCAATGTGTGACCTGCCCTTCTGTCCTGGAGAACACTGGAGAGAGCTTGGAGGAGCTCATGGTAACGAAGGTACTGGCAGGGGCTGGTGCTGTGGCGTAGCAGATAAAGCTGCCGCCTGTAGCACTGGCATCCCATATGGGCGCCGGTTCAGTCCTCTGCTTCCGATCCAGCTCCCTGCTAATGCACCTGGGAAAGCACTGGGAAATGGCCCAAGTCCCTGGGCCCCTGAACCACTGGGAGACCTGGACGAAGCTCCTGGCTCCTGGCTTCAGATCTGGCCATTGTGGCCATCAGGGGAGTGAACCACTGGCTGGAAGACCTCTCTCTCTGCCTCTGCCTCTCCTCTCTTCCTCCCTATAACTCTGGCACACATGGGACCACTGAGAGCCTGGAACTCCACCCAGGTCACCCATGTGGGTGCAGACCCAGGGACCTGGACTATCCTCCACCACCCTCCCAGGCACATTAACAGGGAGCTGGACAGGAAGCGGAACATCCAGGCCTCAAACCAGCGCCCACATGGGATGCCAGCATTGTGGGCGGCCCCTATTTTGATAGAATTTTATGCTTGTAGAATGAGTTACTCAGACACTCCCTGTACCCAGATTCATCGTGTGTATCTTTTGCCTCTCTCCTTGTAATATACTTGTGTGAATATGTATTCTTAAACTGTTTAAGAGTAGGTTGCAGACATTCAGGCCCTTTTACTATTAACTATTTGCTTGTGAATTTCCTAAGAACACGAACATTCTTTTGCATAACCATATTCAATTATTTCTGAGCATTTAAAATTACTTTTGCACTGTTTTCAAGCCATTTCCTACTGCAGGAAATCCTTCACCCAGACCAGGCACTAAATGGCCTGACTCAGCGTGCTGCCCAGGTTGTGCTCAGTGGGATTCTAAGGCACAGGTCAAGGCTCCCAGAGCTGCAGAAGCCCTCGGTTTTCTTGCAGTCTGGAAAATAAAGATGGAAAACACTGGCTACCTGGCTAGTATCCTTTTCCCTTAGTAGCCTGCTCCAGTGCAATGGCGTTTTACTGTTTCATAAACCGTCAGAGTCCTGGTAAACATGCCGAGTGCTGGAGCCGGGTGGGGTTGTGGGGAGTCTCCTGCTCCACTTCACAGCTACGCCCGTGAGGCCAATGGGCACCGCCCTATCGTCTCAGGGCAGCGGTAGGGACAGAAGGCGGAGATCTTCACTCTAGATTGGGAAGGCCTCCCGGGCGCTTCGGGGTGGCCCCAGGGGCTCTCGGGAGCCTTCCAGGCCCCAGGGGCTGCTGGTGAGTGGCCCTGACCTGGAGGGGTTTAAAAAGAGGCTGGTGTCCCTCAGCCAGCTGATGTGGGAGCTGGGGCCACAGCCCAGGCCTCCCACCTCCATGGTCCCACCACCCCCACACGCCCGGCCTCCTCTTTTCTTCAAAGGGAACACTAGCGCCCTCCAGGGACAGGGCAGAACTTACCTTAAAAGGAGCCTTCTCGCTGAGTGGGGTTTCATTCTCCAAGTGCCTCCTCTTCGCTCAGCCCTGTGCTGCACAGGGCTCCCCTCTTGCCCCTGCCCCGCCGACAGGGACAGGCTCCACTGACCCCCGCCCCCGCGCCCCTGGCTGTCACTTTAATTGCAGATAATGCGTCTCATCATGGACGATTCATAGAACTACTGATGGTGGGGCCTCTGTCCTCTGCCTTCTCACCCAGCTTTGCTGCAGATGAGGTCTCTTAGCTTTCGCTACCGTATTCTCCCTACCTATCGGCCAGACGTTGCGTTTTATGGTCCCTTCTTTCTGTTGTCATCCTAATAATTAGTCTAGGTCAATGTCCTCTTGCCTACAGTCAGGCAGTAGCATTTCCAATTTGCTGGACCACTCTGATAAATAAGGGATTTAGTGTCAAACGGACTTGGGTTTCCAGCTCTGCCACAAACTAGCACTTGTCTTTTTTTTTTTGACAGGCTGAGTGGACAGTGAGAGAGAGAGACAGAGAGAAAGGTCTTCCTTTTTGCTGTTGGTTCACCCTCCAATGGCCGCCGCGGCTGGCGCGCTGCAACCGGTGCACCGCGCTCATCCGATGGCAGGAGCCAGGTGCTTCTCGTGGTCTCCCATGGGGTGCAGGGCCCAAGCACTTGGGCCATCCTCCACTGCACTCCCAGGCCACAGCAGAGGGCTGGCCTGGAAGAGGGGCAATCGGGACAGAATCCAGCGCCCCAACCGGGACTAGAACCTGGTGTGCTGGCGCCGCAAGGCGGAGGATTAGCCTGTTGAGCCACGGCGCCGGCCAGCACTTGTCTTAAGTCTCAGTTGTCTCATCTGTGAAGAGGAATACTTGCAGTATTTATTTTATGGGATTGCTGAGAAGGTTCAAATGTATATAAAGAGCTTCGAAGGCTACCTGGTGTGTAATGAGTACTCACAAGTTGGTATTTTTATACAGGAGTCATTTTTGGTGAATTTCAGCCAAATAACTGAGTCAGGTGTGGTGCAGCCATTCAGGTTTCTGCCCCTTGCGAAGCTGGTGTTTGAGTCGTGTGGTATCCTGGGAATTCTGTTTCCCTTCAGAGGCCACTGAAAGGAGCGCGTTTGTGCAGCGTGCCATGGGCGACCTGTCGCGGCCACAGCGTTCTCCCCGGCCGTGCACGTGAACTCCACAGCCTCTTCCAGAAGCTGTCAGCATGTGACGGACACCTTCAGGATGGGCATTCCCTTCTCTGTGCATTTAGTTATTACTACTGGTGAGAGCGTGAAGAGAGAGAAGATGTCTCAGAGACTATCTTGCAGAGAAGAGGCAAGTTAAGGGGAAAAAGAGAGAGCCAGGCACTTGACAGCAAATACAGAAACACTTTGCAGGGGCCGGTGCTACAGTGCAGTGGGTTAAAACGCTACCCGAGATGCGATATCCCGTATCAGAGCACTGGTTTGAGTCCTGGCTGATCTGCTTCCAATCCAGCTCCCTGCTAACATGCCTGGGAAAGCAGCAGAAGATGGCCCAGGTGTTTGAGCCTCTGCCACACACATGGGAGACCCAGATGGAGTTCTAGGTTCCTGGCTATGGCCTGGCTCAGCCCTGGCCAGTGCAACAATTTGAGGAGTGAACCAGTGGATGGAAAATTTCTCTCTCTCACTCTCTCTCTCTTTCTCTCTCTCTCTCTCTCTCTGTCCCCCCCCCACCCCCACCCCGGTTCTGTCTTTTAAATACATATAAAAGGAAACACTGTGCAGCAAAATCCTATGGGGAGAATGTAGCTAGACTAATTCCAGCTGAGATGAATCGGACTCAGGGCTCCAGGGGCTGGGAGTTGCTGATCAGGCGTCTCGTTGGCACGGCTGCTGTGCTCCGCAGCCTCTGCTCGGTTGGCACGTGGCTGCCCTCCTGCTGCCTCTCCGTGTTGTGTTTCCTTGGTGGATGTCCGCCTCCCTGCTGTCTCTTTGCCTGTCCACAGTCCTCCTTTTGCAAAGACAGCAGGCAGCTTGGAGCAGGGCCCGCTCCTAGCGCATCTTAGCTTAATCATCCCTTAAAAGGCCCCACGTCCAAATGCAGTGTGAGGCGGTCGGGTGTAGGGCCTTGACATGAGCATCCGAGCTGTCACAGGCAGGGCCACGCTTGATCAGGCCTGTGGCCTTCCAAGGGGCAGTGCAGCCGTCTCAGGCAGGTGCCCAGGAGGCAAGGCCCAGCCGAGAGAGGAGGGGCCGGAGCTGGGGGGAAAGTAGAAGAGAAAGGAAGGGACCCATGCCCACCCAGACTCCTGTGTTGCTTCTGCTGACCCTTCAGAACCACCAGGTGTGTCTCTGAGAAGTCTTGTTTATTCACTGACGTATCACTGGTCCACTTTTCCCCTTTGGGATGACTGGAAGGGAAACCTCCAAGAAACAGTGTTGTCGCTTCTGACGTGTGCAAGAACGACCTGAGGACGCTGGCCCTGCCGCAGCCCCGGCCCTCTGCACCCATGGCACCCGGCACAGGCAGCCCTGGCCTTCAGCGCCATGCAGGTGCCGGCTTGGCTTCAATCGCGAGATGTCGGGAGACCAGAGCCAGCTTGTCCGTCTGGCCCCTAGGCTGAAGGTCTCTGCGTGAGGTTGGATATTTGGCGGGGAGGAGCGGCTGCGGGAAGGGGCCCCCAGCTGCCCGGTCTGCAGACGGCCAGCAAACGCCCGTCTCCATGGCAACGTCTCAGCCGACTGTCACTTGCTATAACAGGCTCTCGCCTTGGTATGGACAGAATGGTGGTGTTGTTTAGAGCAGGACAAGACACAGCAGCTTGGGCTGACCTGAGAAGGGAGAGGACGAGATGCAGGGTAGCGATTAGAGTCTCGGCGAGATCCTAAGGGACATGGGCAGGTGCTACCGCCTGCTGTGGGTTTCCAGCAGGGTGGTGGTGGCGATTCTGAGCTGGAGTGGCCGTGGCACCTCGTTTCCTGCCTGTGGTGAAGCCAGGCTCTGCCCTGCCCTTGAGAGGCTTCCAGTTGAGTTGGGGTGATGGACAGATGGACAGGGAGGGACAAGACTGGGCAACAACACAAGGAGCTTAGTGCTGCACATCGTGGTCCAGCCAGCAAGCTCCTAGGGACTCCAGGAGCAGCCAGGCTTCCAGGGCTGGGATGGCTGGGGACAGGGGCTTGGGGGGGGGGGGGGTAGGCCTTGACCTTTGCTTGGCTGAGGTCAGGACTTGGTGATAGGGCCGAGAGGGATGTTGAAAACAAGTAAGTGGGGAGAAGTGGTGCTGAGACCGGAGTTGGGGGGCAGTGCTCCTCTGGGGGGAAAGGCAATGGGGAGGGTGGGGGCAGAGTTACACAGAGAGGCCAAGGCAGAGAGAGAGAGAGGTCTTCCATCCACTGGTGTACTGCCCAAATGGCTGCAATGGCTGAAGCTGAGCCCATCCGAAGCCAGAAGCCAGCAGTTTCTTCTGGGTCTCTCACACAGGTGCAGGGACCCAAGGGCTTAGGCCATATTCGACTGCTTTCCCAGGCCACTGCAGAGAGCCGGACGGAAGTGGAGCAACTGGGACATGAACTGGTGCCCATATGGGATGCTGGCACTGCAGGCGGCGGCTTTGCCCACTATGCCACAATGCCGGCCCCAAAGATTAATTTATTTAATTGAAAGGCAGAGTTAGAGAGAGAGAGATTGATTGATTGATTGATTGATTTATCTTCTATCCGCTAGTTCACTTCCCAAATGGCTGCAAAGGCATGGACTGGGTTAGGTGGAAGCCAGGAACCAGGAACTTGATCTGGGGCTCCCATGTGAGTGGCAGGGACCCACCTATGTGGACCATCCTCATTTGTTTTCTCAGGTGCATCAGCGGGGAGCTGGACTGGAAATGCAGCAGTCGGCTAGAATTGGTGCCCATCTGGGATGCTGGCATCACAGCTGACAGCCCAATTCCACCACAATGCTGCCCTCCCCAACCACCACCTTTTTTGATCTGTTGAAATCTTAACCCCCAGTATCTCAGAATGAGACTGGACTTGGAGACAGGGTCTCTATGCAGTGATCCAGTATGACATGTCATTATGAAGGGACAATCTGGACAGACACTCGGGGAGAATGCCGTGCGTGGGTGCAGCAGAGAATGGGTGGTGCTGCCACCAGACGTGGCCAGCAGCCACCACAAGCTACGGGAGGCCTGGAACACACCTGGAACACACCGCTCCCCACAGCCTCCGGGGGAACCCCCCTGCTGATTCCAGCCTCCAGAGCAGTCTGAGAAATCTATGCTGCGGGCCATGCTGTGTTTTAACTAAGGAGCCTGGGGGACCTGTTCCCACTGCCAACCTCCGCCCACCATTGCTGTCTCTGCGGCCCAGGTTGCTGTTGACGTGCTGTTTTTGCTAAGAGCTCAGAGAGTCCCTGTTAGGAGTGCAATTGTGACCATCTGGCCTCAGCTTCTTCATGACTATGGTCAGCACCTGTGTTCCCAGCACTTGCTTTTTTTTTTTTTTTTAGGATTCTCCTTCCTAAAAGTGGCAGGCCCTCCAGATCTCCAGATCCGCTACATTAGACAGGCTCAGCTTTGCAGAGGGGTCAAGTGGGAAAATGAACTCTGTGTGTGTGTGGGGGGGGCGGGGGGGCGGCTGGTGTTTGGCAGGACTTAGAAAAGGCGAAGCATTTTAATGAACCGAGAAGCCTGTCACTCAAACTCCTGGCACAAAGAGCAGAGAATTCACTTGCGCCTGCCATCGGGCCAGTAGCTGGCTCTGCTGGGGCTGAACAGCAAGGGAGTCATGGACACAGAGGTTAGCCAAGTGGGTCCTGTGGGCACAGAGCTGATCCCTAACCTGTCGGGCACATCTCGGCTCTGGGGAGTTGAGTCCTCCTGTAGACATCGGCAGCAGGGTCACAGGTTCTGTGGGTCCCGCTCTCCATCTGCTCCCTGGCAGTGGGCAGCTTGCTCACTCTGGACTCACTGCCACCTTCTGGAAGTCTCCAGAAGCCTCTAGAATTCTCCACTAACTGAGTCTCTTGGAAATGGGCTGCAGTCACCCCATCAGCTGGTTGAATTCTTTTCTGCTGTTTAATTTTTGGAAGTCTCAGAAGCTGCCAAACGTACATCATCTCTGACATTGTCTTGGCGTAGCCTTTAATAGATTCTGCACTGGCAATGTGTTTGAAGCCTGTGGTCAGACTTAAAAAAAATGCATGCTGTTGGTAGTTTCCATTCATCAAAACTTTCTTCCTTTAAGGTTTACTCATGTGCTTAGGCCGTGACAGTGCAGAGCCCAGGAGTATGATAATTTCGCTCTTGCCTCACGGTAGGGAACGTGTCCTCAGTTGGCAGGTGAGGCTCCCCAGGACACGTGACTGGATCAGGGCCATGGGAGAAGACTTCAAAGGAGTTCTTGAAGTACAGTTAACAGATATGTTTATTTTGGTACAAAATTTTGGAAATTCATGCATTTGAGGAGGTCTTCAAAAGCCCATGAAAATTACATTATGAAGAAAAAACCATACATGGATTTTAAACAACTTTTTTGCAGTTAAATAAACTTATCTCTTCATTTCATTTTTCTAAGAGCTTTTCAAAGTACCCTCATGTGGCCAGTGAGTGCTGGAGCCGTGGCGTGGGGCCAGCTTTTGGAGTTTTGGGTTCATGCTCTTAACTGCTAAGTGCTGCCCCACACAACATTTGTGGGTTTGAATTCCAATCCCACTGTGTGGGTTACCCACAGCTCACTCACTGGAGTATGCAGGAGAAATCCACGGGGCTTTGAGAAGGCAGAGTTAGGAGCTGGCCCAGGGCTGGGGTTCTGGGAAGCCAGCTAGAGGAAATGGTGACTAAGTTAGGACCTAAAGGATTTTTCCCTGGAGGAATCACACACAGTCATGGCAGTTTGAAAGAGAGAGAGAGAGAGAGATCTTCCATCTGCTGTTCACTCCCCAGATGGCCGCAATGGCCGGAGCTGCACCTATCCAAAGCCAAGAGCCAGGAGCTTCTTCTGGGTCTCCCACGCAGGGGCCCAAGGACTTGGGCCATCTTCTGCTTTCCCAGGCCACAGCAGAGAGCTGGATCGGAAGTGGAGCAGCCGGAACTTGAACCAGCGCCCATATGGGATGTTGGCACTGCAGGCGGTGGCTTTATCCTCTACTCCACAGTGCCGGCCCCAATAGGCACTTTCAAGAACTTTTTGAAGACTCCTAAGACACATGGGTTTCAAATTCGTTTTTCACCAAAATAATCCTGCCTTTTGCTTCTCTTTTCCGCAAACTCTATGAGGTGGCCTTGTCCATGTTCTGCCTGAGGTCTGTGAAGAGCCGGTGAAGAGCCCAGCCAGGCCTGCCCTTCCTCCACCAGCCGAAACTGTCAGCCGCTTGACATTTAGATGAAAGTTGATAAGGAAAGGAGCTGGTGGCGCGGGCTCTACGGTGTCTCCTAATCTGAACTGACTGCTCCCTGCTTCCAGTTCACTGAGCAGATGACAGGTGAAAAGGTGTAGGCTTGGCCAACAACAACAAAGCGGCTGTGCTCGCCTCTGGTGTTCAGACACAACGTTAAATTGAACATCCATTATGCATCTGAAGACTTGACATCACGAGGCTGGCCAGACAAATACGATTTACGGGGCGAGGTCGTGAGACGAGGAGGAGAACCCCCACGGGGAAACCGTCCTAGTGCCTGGACGCGTTGGTAAGCCCCCTGATGGTGTGAAGCCCCCTGATGGTGTGAAGCCGCCCTTTTTTGGATCCTTTTGTTTGCTCCGGCTTCCTCGTCTGACTATTGGACCAAGGGTCCCTGATGCGCTGGCCAGGTGCTACTGCTGAAATCTGGAAATACAGCCTGTCGTCACCACATCCTGACTACCCCTTCTTCCAACTTCCTCACTGCCCCTAATTATCTCTGCATCTCCTGTTCATGGTCTCCTTTCTTGAACTTTTTTAAAAAAATTATTTATTTGAGAGATAAAGTTACAGACAGAGGGAGAGGCAGAGAGAAAAGTCTTCCATCCACTGGTTCACTCCCCAGATGGCCGCAATGGCTGGAGCTGAGCTGATCTGAAGCCAGGAGCCAGGAGTTTCTTCCCGGTCTCCCACACTGGTGTAGGCATCCAAGCATGTGGGCCATCCTCTAGTGCTTTCTCAGGCAGTCAGTAGGGAGCTGGATCGGAAGAAGAGCAGCTGGGACACCAACTGGCACCCATATGGGATGCAGGAGCCTCAGGCAGAGGCTTAACCTACTCTACCACAGTGCCTGCTCCCTTATTTGGACTTTTAACCTGCACCCGCTCCATACTGGATTCCACATTTTTTCTTGGTAGTTACGTAGTCTAATTTGTGAGTTCTTTAGCTTGCAGGTAAAGTTAAGATCAGGTTCTTCCTTTAAAAAACGTTTGGTTTGGTGGTCTGCATTGTGGCATAGTGGGTAAAGCCGCCACCTGAAGTGCCGACATCCCATATGGGTACCAGTTTGAGTCCCAGCTGCCCCACTTCCAATCCAGCTCTCTGCTGTGGCCTGGGAAGGCAGTGGAAGATGGTCCTAGTCCTTGGGCCCCTGTACCCTCGTGGGAGACCCAGAGGAGGCTCCTGGCTCCTGGCTTCGGATCAGCACAGCTCCAGCCATTGCGGCCAACTGGGGAGTGAACCAGCAGATGGAAGACCTCTCTGCCTCTCCTTCTCTCTCTGTGTAACTCTATCAAGTAAATAAATAAATTTTAAAAAAAAGATTTTTTATTTTAAATAATTTATTTGAAAGACAGGGAGAGATTAACCAACCTAACTGCTGGTTCACTCCCTAAATGCCAACAACAGCTGGGGCTAGGCCAAGCTGGAGCCAAGAGCCTAGAACTCAATCCACATCTCCCATGGGAGCGCTTGAGCCGTCACCTGCTGCCTCCCAGGGTGCCTCTTAGCAGGAGGCTGGGACTCAAATCCAGGCGCTCCAGTATGGGCTGCAGGCATCCACGTGGCGCCATGGTGCCCGCCCCCAAGATCTGTTTTTTTTCCCCTGTGGTCTACCCCAGGGCACCGCTCCCCCAGGCCCCCAGCACCTTCTGCGTCAGCCCCTCTCTGCTTGTAGTGGGGCGTGGCGGCTTCCTTGGAGTCTGCTCGGTTCTTTGTCCCGGCCTTTGAGGCCCGGCAGTCTCTCAGTGTATGAAGGGAAATATAGGTCAGCTTCACAGATCCCAGTGTTAAAAATAAACGCTTCATCCCCGGGCTCTGCGCCTTCCAAGCCTGGCACCAGGCCCCTTCTCCCTAGTTTGCATGTCTGAATTGTTTCTCAGAGCTTCGTGTTGGCACTGCTCTTCCAAGAAGAGAGAACCTGAAAGCCCAGCATGGGCGGACGGGTCCCTCGGCGGCCTCCAGAAAGGAGATGGTAGAAGAGCATGCCAAGCAAGGAGCTGGAAGGGGTCCCTCCGCCTCACCGGCCACCTGCAACCCCACGCAGCGCTGCAGGGAAAGGCCTCAGTGTTTTGATGTAAAGTCGCTGCCTCCTCCCACCCCACTCCATCTCACCTTTCTCAGTCCTCGACCTTGAACTTGAGCTGTCTGGGGGAAGTTGGCCTTTTCCTGTGATACTAAAATCCCAGGAGAGCAGGAGATAAATTTCCCTGGGCTTGACCACCCACTGTGGGCCCCACCTGGCCGCCCGCCCCTGCCCCCTTTCCTGGGGCTGCGTTCTCAGGTCTTTGGTGCGCCAGGCCTTGTGACCTTCGGGGCTCTTCATAAACTGTGTCTCTTCAGTGCCCTGGCAAACTTCAAGGCCAATCCCTGCCTGGCTGCCACAGCTCCTGTGGGAAGCCGCCCAGCTCAGCCTGCTGTGGAAGGAAGGGAGTGGGGTAGTTCCTGCCCTGTAACCCCTCCACATGGGGTCTTCATCGATACATCTGTCATGGTGCACCTATCATGCCAGTGTTCCCATGGCTGGTGGCAGTGAGTGGGGTGGGGTTTCACTGTGCCTTGGGTGGGTCAGACTGAAATGCTGCAGGTCCTCTGGGCCAAAGGGGATGAGAAGGGGTCAGCAAGAGTGATTTGGGTGACATTTGTCAACTCTTTTCAAAAGTTTTACTTCCTGATTTGAAAGAAAAGGAGAGAGAGTGTCCATCAGTGGGTTCACTGCCCAAGTGTGCGGAACAGCAGGAGCCCCTGGGTGGCAGGGACCCAAGAACCTGAGCCGTCACCTGCTGCCTCCCAGGATGTGCATTAGCGTGAACCTGGAGGAACCGGGACTTGAACCCAGGCACTTTGCTATGTGATGTGGGCATCCCGAGTCCTATCTTAGCTGCTGCGCCTAGTGCCTGCTCTGGGTGCATGTTTTCTCTTGAAAGTCTCCCCCACAAGGTCCCCTTGAACAGACCCTCCCGTGGCTGGGGGCCCCACTTGAGGGACGGTGGGGCCCATCACTCTGTGGGTTCAGATTTAGCCCTCCCCTGGCTTACTGTGTGACCTTGGGCAGGTGAGTGACCCTCTCTGCTGCGTGTTTCTTCACAAGATGGGAGCGCTCAGGGGCAGGGCTCTCAGCCCTGCCAGGTGCTGTTCCGCAGCTGCACCCGTGGGCAGCTCAGCTCACGTGCTGATTTATCTGCTCCCAGGTCAGCAGGGCTTGGAGCCGATCTGCCAGAGCCGGGCTGCTCCCCCGGTCCTGTAGCTCTGTGGTACTGTTTCGGGGTCCTCAAAAGCTCAGGGAAGATGCATATTATGAAGAACCTATGCCTAGATTTAAAAACTATCGGGGCTGCGCACCAGCACTGTGGCATAGTGAGTAAAGCTGCCACCTGAAGTGCGGGCATCCCATATGGGCGCCAGTTCAAGTCCTGGCTGTTCCGATTCTGATCCAGCTCCCTGGTAATGCGCCTGGGAAAGCAGCAGAAGATGGCCAAGTGCTTGGGCCCCTACACCCACATGGGAGACCTGGAGGGAGCTCCTGGCTCCTGGCTTTGGCCTGGCCCAGCCCTGGCTGTTGTGGCCATTTGGGGAGTGAACCAGAGGATGAAAGTTCTCTCTCTCTGTTTCTCCTCCTCTCTCTGTAACTCTGATTTTTAAATAAATAAATAAATAAATTTTGGGAAAAATAAAACATATTTTGCACCAAAATAAATTTAGCTTTTAATTCCATTTTTGATGACTTTAAAGAATGCTTTTATTCCATATATATGAGAAGCAGAGACAGAGGGGGAAGAAAGATCTCTCATCCACTGGTTCACTCCCCAAATGGCTGCAACCAGAGCTGGACCAGGCTGGCACCAGGAACCCAAAAATGAATCCAGGTCTCCACGTGGGTGGCAGAGACCCGAGTGCTTGAGCCATCACCTGCTGTCTCCCAGGGTGAACATCCACAGGAAGCTGGAGTAGGGGCAGAGCTGGGACTTGAACTCGGTGCTGTGATATGGGATGGGGGCATCCCAGGCAGCGGTTTAACGCCAGCCCCGTCCCGGCATGTTTCACAGTGCCCCTCTATGGTGTTTCTGATGGAAGGGGGCAGGGGATGGAGTGGAGGACATTTTCGTGGTAAAAGGAGGAGCTTCCTTTCATCACTGGGGCAAAGTGATGTCATTTTTGGGAAAATGTGCTGGCTAGTGTTCATACTGTACATGTTGTCAACATGGAAGTGGGTTTATTTAGGGAGGAAAAGGAAATAGATGTAGAGAGAGAGAAAGAGAGAGAGAGAGAGGGAGGGAGAGAGAGGAGGGAGTGAATGAGTGCCTGTGGGGTGAGCATTCCCTGGGAAGACGCAGGGCAACAAATGGATAGGCCTGTCTGGGCCCCGTCTTGGTGAGGAGATGGAGCGGGTTGGCTCCATCCACCTGGGATTTAAGGAGAAGCTTGCGCTTCTCAGAACACAACACAGGCCTGGATTCTGCATCACTCTCAGCCTTCTCTCTGCACTGCTAAGCGGCCGTGTGCTCTGTTGCTGTTGAATTACTGCCACAGCTTCAGGTCTCTGAGTCCCGGGGGAGCCCTGTCACGCCTTTCCCTGCCAGGGTGTTACAAGGGCTGCTTTGTGGGGGTGCCCTCCTGTCCACCTGTGGCCGCCCCCAGCCCCTTCAACCCTGTGAGAGCCACAGACACTGCTTTGGAGCACCCAGCTTCCGTCAGATTCTGCACGGCTGTTTATATGTATGTAATCTTTCTAAATGTCAAGGTCAACATTACAGAGATGTTGCCTGCAGTTTGCCTTCTGCTTTTCCTAATCCTTAGAGAATGATGAATTCCCCTAGTGAGCAGATTTTTCTGGATTAAGGTTGTACCTGAGCTGAAATACTTGGGCCTCGTGCGCTGATTCTCCCGCCCACAGACTCAGGGCTTTCTCTTGCTTTAGGACAGGGCTCTTCCAGAGCTGTGTCTTTTGCTAAAATGCACAATCCAGGATTTTGTCACTGCCCTACTTTCAAGGATTCCTCCAAATTGTGGATTAGGGCAGAAGAATGTTTTTCAAATAAAGTATTTTTTCTTTCTTTTTAAAGATTTATTTATTTCAAAGTCAGAATTAAAAGGGAGAGGGGAGGGGGGAAGAGAGGGGGGCAAGGGAGGGAGGAAGGCGGGGAGAGAGAGAGAGTGAGTGAGAGAGAGAGAGAGAGAGAGAGATATCTTCCATCTTTGACTCACTCCCCATATGGCCACAATGGCCAGGGCTGGGCCAGGCCGACACCAGGAGCCAGGAGCTTCCTCCGGGTCTCCCATGTGGGTGTAGGGGCCCAAGCACTTGGACCATCTTCTGCTGCTTCCCAGGCCATTAGCAGGGAGCTGGATTGGAAGAGGAGCAGCCGGGACATGAACCAGTACTCATGTGGGATGCTTGTGTTGTAGGCTTTACCCACTATGCCCTTAAGTATCTTTCTAATATAGAGAAAAGGGATTTTTTTCTCTCCGTGATTGCATTTTTTAAAAAAAAGATTTATTTATTTCAAAGGTGAGTTACAGAGGCGGGAGTGGGGGTGGGGGGAGAGGGAGATAGAGCTCTTCCATCCACTGTTTCATTCCCCAAATAGCTGCAGTAGTGGCCAGGCCAGAGTGAGGAGCCTGGAACTCCATGTAGGTCTTCCATGTAGGTAGCAGCAGGGCCCAAGTAGTTGGGTCATCTTCCACTGCTCTCTCTGGTGCATTAGCAGGAAGCTGAATTGGAGGTGGAACAGCCAGGACTCAAACCTGTGCTCCCGTATGGGATGCTGGCATTGGA
The DNA here is from genome assembly GCA_949820135.1 of Sylvilagus floridanus. Taxonomy (NCBI): domain Eukaryota; kingdom Metazoa; phylum Chordata; class Mammalia; order Lagomorpha; family Leporidae; genus Sylvilagus; species Sylvilagus floridanus. The sequence goes on from OX463238.1 coordinate 89,560,711, forward strand.
ATGTGGCAGCTTAGCCCACTGCGCCACAACGCCCTCCATGGTTGGTTTTTAAGCCCCTCCCTGCCATAGCAGGATTTCTCTCAGCCTCCTGTGTCGTGGGATTCCCAGTTCTGCCTTCCCTATTGTTAGGATCCAGTGAGATAAAGGCTCTGAACTCAGTACTTAAACGGAAAGTGTTTTTCAACTTCTACTTCCCTTCCTCTAGTTCTTGTTTTTAACTCTTCCTCAAATACATTAACTCCTGCCCTTCCTGACACTCGGATCAATCTTAGGTCGTTCAAGAAATACCTTCCCAGCGCTTGTGATGAGGCTGATACCACGCTAGGCACAGAGCAGATGGAGTTGAAAGACTGTCTTGTCCTCCAGGAGTTGGTCCAGAAATGAAGCACCGGAGAGCCAGTGGGGATAACATGGGCTTGCCCTGGGGAGCGACACCTGTCGGTCAGCCTGGGAGAGCATGGAGGAGGCAGGGCGTGGCGTGCAGCCAATGAGGGGCTTCGGGAGGTGAATGATGGAGCAGGCATTTGGCCTAGCAGTTAGGATGTAGATGGGTCAGCTGCGTCCCATATGGGAGTTTGCGTCTGGATTCCAGCCCTGGCTCCGCTTCTAGTCCCAGCTTCCTGCTGATGCGCAGCCTGGGAGGCAGCAGACGAAGACTGAAGTGGTTCCATCTCTGCCACAGGTGTGGGAGACCCAGGTTGAACTCTTGGCTTTAGTCTGGCCCAGCCTCGACTGCCATGGGCACTTGGGAGCTGAGCCAGTGGATGAGAGCTCTGTCTCCAAAAAATTTATATTAAATTAAAAAGTAAAAAAACAACCCAGAAGTATATAAAGAGGAGGTGACTGATAGGTGGAGATTAGCCAGCCAGAGGTGAGAGGGCTGGGAGCCCAGGAGGCTGAGAGCAGTTTGCATGGCACCTGTGGAGCTGGCAGTGCAGAGTGAGGCTGCTCACGGGGAGCATGGTGCGGCTTGCACGCCGTCTGAGCGGCTTTTCTGACCCGACCTAGTAGCATGGCTGGTGTTCTTTCAGCAAGAGCAAGGGATTTGCCTCCTGTCCTGTTCTGCCCCTGCCCCTGCCCCTGCCCCTGCCCCTGCCCTGGGGGGCTGTTCCTGGAATTGGGTATTCACTCACAGCTCAGAACCTCCCAGCGAACGGGTGGGTGAGGAGTACGCTCTGAGCACACTGTCCCTGGCACAGTATCTGTTCAACGAGACAGCGAGCTCAGGGCCCTGGTATTGTTCTATAGAGAATTTTGGGTTGGAAAGATACTCCAAAGATACCCATAGGAAGACTTCTCAAACTGCAGGTCACCACACATATTGTATAAACGTTGTTAGACAATCAATAGTTTGCCACCAGCATTTTAAAAAACAAAATAGAACAGATCAGCATATTACATTGCATAAATGAGGCCTAGATTATTTAGGGCAACTTTGTTATGTATTCAATGCAAACATTTTTTTTAAACCATGGATCATGGGAAAAAGTTTGAAATACTTTGGAGAATACACTCATAGGCCAGAAGGCCAAGATGGTTCATCTTGCATTCCAACTTTGATTGGCAGTGGCTGCCTGGGATATTGTATTAAAAACAATTCATGCTGGCGCCGCGGCTCACTAGGCTAATCCTCCGCCTGCAGTGCCAGCACACTGGGTTCTAGTCCTGGTTGGGGTGCTGGATTCTGTCCCAGTTGCTCCTCTTCCAGTCCAGCTCTCCAGCCCGGGAAGGCAGTGGAGGATGGCCTGCACCTGCATGGGAGGCCAGAAGGAAGCACCTGGCTCCTGGCTTCAGATCAGCGCGGTGCTAGCTGTAGCAGCCATTTGGGGGATGAACCAGCAGAAGGAAGACCTTTCTCTCTGTCTCTCTCTTACTGTCTAACTCTGCCTGTCAAAAAAACCCAAAAAAAAACAAAAAAACAATTCGGAGCAGGCCAGCATTGTGGCGTAGTGGGTTGGGCCACCACCTGTGATGTCAGCATCCCCTGTGGGCGTGGGTTTGTGTCCCAGTTGCTCCACTTCCAGCCCAGCTCCCTGCTAGCATGCCTGGGAGAGCAGAGGAAGATGGCCTAAGTGCTTGGCCTCCTGCCCTACTTGTGAGAGACCCAGAAGAAGCTCCTGGCTTCAGCCTGACCCAGCCCTAGCTGTTGAGGCCATTTGGGGGAGTGAACCACTAGATGGAAGATCTCTCTCTCTCTGTCTCTCACTCTTTCACTCTGTAATTCCACAGTTCAAATAAATACATAAGTCTTTTTTTTTTAATGAGATAGTTTAAAACATTTTAAATTATTTTTCATTTTATTTGAAAGGCAGAGGGAGAGATCGATCTTCCATTTCCTGGTTCACTTCCTAAATGGCTGCAACAGGCAGAGCTGGGCCAGGCTGAAGTCAAGAGCTTGGAACTTCATCCAGCTCTTCCAGATAGGTAGCAGGGATCCAAGGACTGGAGCATCACCCGCTGCCTCCCTGGGTGCCCATTGGCAGGAAGTTAAAATGGAAGTGGAGCCAGGACCTGAACCCAGGCACTCTGGTATGGGATGTGGGCATCCCAAGTGGTGTCTTAACTGCTGGCCATTTTAAATGTGACATGGCCAGTTCCTTAATGACGTTTAGGGCAGTGATTCCTAATACAGGCTGAGCATCCCTAATCTGAAAATCTGAATTCCAACACTCTCCAAAATGTGACACTTTTAAAGCATTCACAAAACTGCTAAGTGGAAGCTTCCACACATGACCTCATGTGACAGGTCACCATCAAAATGTTGGTGCATAAAATTTTGCATCTGATTACCTTCAGGCTTTGTGTACAAGATGTGTATTATACAGAAGTGAATTTGGGTTTTAGAATGGGACTCATGCCAAAAGTATCTCATTACCTATATGCGAATATTCCTAAATCTGAAAGAAAAAAATCAGGAATCTGAAACAATTCTGGTCCCAAGCATTTCAGATAAGGGATATTCAATCGGTATGTTACTGTTGCTAGTTCTCCTTGAAACATGAATCTCTGGCATAGTTGGGTGATTTGGAGGAAAATTGTGTGACATTGGCATTTGGACAATTTCTTTTTGTTTAATTATTTAGTTTATTTGAAGGGCAGAAAAAGAGTTAAGAGAGAGAGAGGGAGGGAAGAGAAGAGGAGAGGAGAGAGGAGGAGAGGAGAGGAGAGAGGAGAGGAGAGAGGCAGGGTTGGGGGGAGAGATGTTTCCTCTATTGGTTCACTCCCCAAATGGCTACCATGGTCCAGGCTGGGCCAGACCAAACCTAGGAGCCTGGAACTCCATCCAGATCTCTCACATGGATGCAGGGACCCAAGCACCTGGGCTGTCTTCCGCTGTTATCCCAGGTACATTAGCTGGGAGCTGGATTGGAAGCCGAGCAGCCAGTTCTGGAGCCAGCACTGATAAGGAACACCAGCGTCACAAGCGGTGGCTTAACCTGCCGCCGTGCCACAACAGCGGGTCCATTTCTGGTCTGGCATCGTGGTAAACATGGCTCCCATTCAGCAAGGTGGATGCATGTTTTTGGAACAGGAAGACTCTAAGTGTGAAACCTTGCTCATTAGGCCCAGTTGTGTTATTTACTTTTTGGTTCTGTGCACGCTTTGTTTCCTAAACAGACTGTACACCTCTGGTGAGAACAGTGTCCTTCAGTGACTCACAACAGACTGGAGGGCTGATGATGACAGAAGCCACCTCTGCCTGCTCCCTCTTTTTCCTCCAAAGAATGTTGTTCACTGAGTAGATGCCGGGCTGCCCGTTAACTCAGGCCAATTCTGCAGTCCAGTGATAAATTTAGCAAACTGGATGCCTTTTGTTCCCTGCTATTTTGTTTTCTTCTCCTAACCTCTGTGAATTCACTGGTAACATCTCTCAGAGTTGTGCAGGACCACCCATCGTGCTTGACCACCTGCAGGTGGAGCAACATTTTAAATTCCACTTTCCCGGAACAATAACGAATCCATGCGACTGCTTTTGCCCACACAGCTTACAGATTGCAGCAGATGCGGGGATTTTTTTCAGCCAGGCAGGTGTTAAAAATAAATGTGCCCTATTGATTATTTAAACTTAAATTTAAATTCCTGGCATCCTTGGCTTGGCTAAGTAGAGATAAACACAGCTGAATTTGTTGTTCTCATTCAGCTGATCCAAAAAAAAAAAAAAAAAAAGGGTTGAAACAGAAGGTTCTTGTTTGTGTCTTCTCACCCAGCTTCCTCCGCATCAGATTAACCCTTGGTGCTGGGCCTGGTCAGTCTGGAGGGCAGGTGCTGTCCCCTGGTTTCGGGACAGTGGATGGGTCCCTGCCCTCGTCTCCTTTCTTCTAGTGTCACTCTATCTCCATTCTGATTCCCATCTAAGACTCTGGAAATGAAGCCATTCTCTTTTAGGTTAAAAAGGAGCTCAAGAAACTGATTAGACTGCTCCCAGCCCTCACTCCTTCGCTCTTCAAGGGACTACTTCCTTCCCACAAGAGCTGCCTCTCAAATCCCCCAGAGATTCTTTTCCCCAGCGGTAATCTCCCTGCGTTCCACAATTTATTGAATTTGTCGTGTTTGCGACGAGCTCCGGCGTGGTCTCCGAGATCAGCTCTTCCATCCTCCTGCCTCCCCAGGGCTGAGCTGCAGCCTTCGGAGGGCGCTGCTTTCCTCACTCTGCTCTCCCAGCCTTTGCCCTGGGTGTGTGTGTGTGTGTGTGTGTGTGTGTGTGTGTGTGTGTGTGTCTTGTTTTCCCCTTGTGCCAGTGGCGGGAATGAAGTGCCGTGGGAAATGCGTTTATAGAGCGAGGTGTAGCCTGTCGGCCAGTGGCACGGTGCTGGCTTGCCTGTGGCTCAGATTCTCCGTATGGGATGCTGGCAGCTACTGGGAGCCTCACAAGGCCTGGCCTGGCTGCCTCGGGAGTCGGCCTCCATGTGAACATTCACTGCGTACCGACCACGTTAAGTACTTTCATCCACATCTCACTGGATTTTCACCACGTCCCGTGAGGAAGCTACTGTTAGCGTCCTTATTTTAGGTGAGAGGAACTAAGTGAGACTTGGATAAGCTACATAACCGTTAGGTGGTAGAGCTGGAGTTAAGACCCAGTGGTGGGTCTGCTTCTAAAACCCTAGTAGTGACCAGTGGCAGACAGAGGGAGAGGCGCGGACGCTGTGGCCAGGCAGTGCAGGTTCGACCCTTGATTGGCCGTGAAGCTCAGGCAGTCCCTGGCTGTCTCGGGTGCCCATTTGGTCCCGGGCATAGTTACAGATGATAGCATCTGCCTTTCGGAGTCTCCATGAAAAGTCTGCTTGATGGTCGTGAGTGCTTGGCACAGGGCCCGGCCCTAGCAGGCCCTCGCCTGCTGTGTTTATTGTGACACCAGCTCAGCTTCGTAGTGCGGACTCTTCCCCTCAGCTCCCATCTCTTCTCCAGCTGCTTTCACCTTACCAGTCACCTTCGTTTTATGAATGCTTGGTTGATTGACTTGAAAGGCAGAGTTAGCGAGAGAGAGGGAGAGACAGAGACATTTTCCATCTGCTGGTTCACTCCCCAAATGTCTGTAATGGCCAAGGAAGGGCCAGGCTGAAGCCAGGAGCCAGGAACTCCATCCAGGTCCCGCATGACGGTGGCAGGGACCCAATCACTTGGGCCATGTGCTGCTGCCTTCCTAGGCACATTGGCAGGGAGCTGAATTAGAAGTGGAGCAATCAGGCCGGCGCTGCGGCTCACTAGGCTAATCCTCCACCTGTGGCGCCGGCACCCCAGGTTCTAGTCCCGGTTGGGGCACCGGATTCTGTCCTGGTTGCTCCTCTTCCAGTCCAGCTCTCTGCTGTGGCCCGAGAGCGCAGTGGAGGATGGCCCAAGTGCTTGGGCCCTGCACCCGCATGGGGGACCAGGAGGAAGCACCTGGCTCCTGGCTTCGGATCAGCATAGCACGCTGGCCATAGCAGCCATTTGGGATGTGAACCAATGGAAGGAAGACCTTTCTCTCTGTCTCTTTCTCTCACTGTCTAATTCTGCCTGTCAAAAAAAAAAAAAAAAAAAAAGAGAGAGAGAGAGAGAGAGTGGAGCAATTGGGACCTGAATGAGAATCAGTGCTTGTATGAGGTGCTGGCATAGCAGGCAGCAGCTTAACCTGCCATGTCATCACGCCGGCCCTGTCTATACAACATGGAGAGATGAGTATATGGAGGAAAAGGCTTGTGGTAGGGAGAGGAATAACCAATCGGCACAGCTGATATACTTTAAAAAATTAAGATGGGAGCTTACTTGATCTGAAGAGGGGAAATTCAAGCAGAGGATCCAAATGTGACCTCATTGGCTCAAATGCAAGCCAAGGAGAAAGAACAAAAGGCCGAGTGTCTTTGTATCAGAGGATGAGGATTCTCTCCAGGAAAGAATATTGACAGCATCTTGACAAAAGCACCTTTCATCTTACCGGTCTGCAGAAGCACTCGCGATAGCCCGGTCATCTGCAATGGCCTTTTGGGTCGTTTCCTCAGTTCTCATTCCCTTGCGATCTGGCATCGTGTCCATAATTTTCTGATTCAAAGGTAATGGAAAGTATCCAGTTCCCCAGTTTCTCCTGTGGACTGCTCCCCCGTCTGACTTCAGTTGTCATTGGGTGTCTGTTCTGCTGTCTTGCAGTGTGGGCGACGGCTTCATAAAGCAGTTCTTAATAATAGTGAAAGGTCACACAGCACCTGTTATAAGCCAGGCACTGCACTGTGCCCTTGATAGATATTACGTTATTTATTTTCACAGCAACCCTAGGAGACAGGGACTACTATCTCCACTTTGCAGACAAGACTGAGGCATGGAGACATTCAGAAGCTTGCCCAAGTTTTTTTCTTTTTTTTTTAAGATTTATTTTGTATTTATTTGAAAGGCAGGCAGGGTGAGAGAGAGCAAGCGAGAGCATCACCAAAGGTCTTAAGGCTGGTGTTAGTGAAGCCAGACTTTGACTTTATGAAGCCTGCATTTCATGTCTGGCCTCTTAACCACACCTCTGTATGGCCTCTAACCTGCCCTGGTTATGGGCAACGTTCTCTAATACTCTCTATTCTCTGTATCTTATGTTTAATTTTTAAAATAGTATGTGCGTGTGACTCAGGAAATGATTTCCCTACTTTATAGAGGTCTCTGATGTTTAACAGCCATTGGGGTAGAGCCTCCTCCCTGTTGAGAGACAGAGTTCGCCTGGTGCCTGGAACATTCCATCCATGCCCCCCTCTCCACACCCCCCTCCCACAGGTCAGTGCTTAGACTTTGGCCTTCCATAGAGTCTGCCTGCGGGGAAGGAATGCACTGGTTGCTGGGGTGGCCCTGTGAATTCCTAAACCGTCTCTCTGGTGTAGACCATGAGGCTGAATCCGTGAATCTGCCCCCCAGGAAATGGCTCCCTGAGAATCGGAGTCGCAGGATCAGACTTGGGTGCCGGGGAGGCTGAGGGCTGCGCCCTGGGCCCGGGCACGACCTTCAGGGCCTTCTCTAGGATGTGTCTGCAGTTCTTCCCGGGTGGTGAGTCCCAGCTCTGAGGAGCGACCGCGGGAGGAGGACAAACTTCCGTGGCACTCAGCATCGTTTGTTCCAGTCAGCAAGAGAGCGCACCCCCCCCCCCCCCCCGTGTTCAGCTAATTCGTGTCCCACAGAAAGGAAATTGATGTTGCTTTCCCAGCTCGTCGCTATTAAGCTGCAAGAATAAATGCAGCATGTCACCTGCAAATAATTGATTGAAATGCGATCTCTTTCTCTCTCGCTCCAGCCATCTCTCTCCTAGGAGGGTACCCAGTGGCCACGTTTTCATACATTATGCATCTCCATGATTATGCATTAAATCCTTGAGAACTAGCAAGCGATACCTAAATTCTTCAAGCATGTTTGGTTATGCTAAATAATTGATTGCATCTTTTCTGTATAAAAATGTGCTCGCTGGGGTTTCAGATACAAGTTCTGCCAACCCATCTTCTCTGTTCGGTTTCAGCTTCCTGGCTTGAGGATGAAACACTCACCTACACACGTCTGTCTGTGAAAGCCCATAGGAGGGAGCCAGAAAGTGGCCCTGCGCTCCCCGGTGAGGCTGGCATCTGGCCGGCAGATGCCTGTATTGAGCTCTTCCCACGGTCATGGGGGTGGAGCTTGCCAAGGCAGCAAGCCCCGCGGATACCCGTTTCCAAGTTTACGGCCTCAGTAAATGCTGTTTCCTAAATGATGGGCAGAGAGGGACTTTCTTTCCCCGGGTGAAAGTAACCCTGTGATAGGATAAATACTAACCGTCCTGGTTTGTGTGAGTAGGAGAATGATGTTAGGAAAGAGGCACATGGAACTGGCACTGTGCTTTAGCAGGTGCACCAGCATCCCATGTGAGCACTGGTTCATGTCCCAGTTGCTCCACTTCCAAACCAGCTCCCTGCTGATGGCCTGGGAAACGCAGTGGAGGATGGCTCAAGTGTATGGGCCCTTGCCATCCATGTGGGAGACCCGGAGGAAGCTTCTAGCTCTTGGCTTCAGATCAGCCCAGCTCCAGCCATTGTGGCCATCTGGGGAGTGAACCAGCAGATGGAAGGCCTCTCCCTCTCTCTCTTCCTCTCTCTGTCGGCCTCACAGCCAATTACACATAGGAAAGTGCATCCTTTACCCAAGGGGTGCCTTGAGATTTCCTAGGATCCTAGCCATCCAGTGCCTAACTCCAGCTTCTAGCCACGGGGTCTCCCCCTGCCCTGGAGGTGACCCTGAAACAGAATCTAGTCTGAAGACACCTCCATCCTCCCCCATCCCCACCAACTTTCTCATAGGAGTAGCCACACTTTACCCACATGCCTCTATGACCTGCTGTCACTGCTGGGAGTGTGCATTGGGCATCTGGGTCCCAGAGGGAGTTGGGAGTATTTCAGACTTGAGAGGAAGCCAGCACAACTCTGCCTTAGATTTGTTTATTTGAAAGAGAGAGAGGAAGAGACAGAGAGGGGAGAATTCTTCCATCCCCTGGGTCATTGGAGCAAAGGCAGGAGCTGTGCTAGGCTGAAGTTGGGAGCCAGGAGCTTCTTCCTGGCCTCCTGCGTGGGTGCAGGGGCCCAAGGACTTGAGCCATCTTCCACTGCTTTCCCAGGCCATTAGCTGGGAGCTGGATCGGAAGAGGAGCGGCAGGGACTCAAACCGGTGCTCACATGGGATGCCGGTGCTGCAGGCGGAGGTTTAATTCGATAGGCCACAGTGTGCCCCGGGTGAAGAGGCCTTAAGGTGGAGGCTACAGCCCACGAACAGCTAGCTGCCTCCACGGGAACAAGGGCTCTGTGTCTGCCCTTGACCCTGTGCACGTCGTCCAGCTGGGTGGAGCGCCCAGGAGCCCGCGTTGCCTTGGCGTCTTCTCCGATTTCTATCGCTGTGGTGCGTCAGTGGAAACGCGGACAGAAAGAGCCCCATTCTGCTATCTCATTACCCGAGCTATAAAGTTCTCTCCTGCTGCCCCTCACCCCGAAACCGAGCGGCGCACACCCAGCCCGACCCAGTTTCATGATCCTGAGGGCTGCCAGGCAGCTCTCGCCCGGCGCGGACTCTGGCTGCCAGCCTCCGCTCTCTGTGGCTTCCTTCCCGGACGCGTGCGGGGGCGCCCAGGGCCGGCTCTGAGGCCTCCCGAGGCCCAGGCTCAGGAGCGGGTCGCAGGGCTTCCACGCGGTCCGCGAGCTGCAGCGCCACTGCTGCACCTCCAGGACTCATGGCCGGTCGCTCAGCTCAACCTCTGGCGCTCAGGCTCTGCTGCCCTCGGTTCCTCCCGCACATTCCAGCCTCTGCCACCGCAGGTCCTGCACTTTCCGAGCAGGTTGGGGATGAAGGGTCCGCAGTTTGATCGGCTTGCGTTTGGAAGGGTGCAACGTTGAGAGCAAAGGGCCTGAGGTGGAGAGGAGGGAGGAGAAACAGCAGCGCCCCCTGTGGCCGACATTGGGAAGACACTCGGGCCCCGCCCCTGGACCCTGAGATGGGGGTCCCCTCCCCCGACCCCTTTTAAAGATTTATTTATTTAGTTGAAAGGCAGAGTGACAGCTACAGAGAGAGAGATTTTCCGTCCACCGGCTTACTCCCTAAATGACCACAACAGCCAGGGCTGGGCCAGGCCAAAGCCCAGTGGAGACTCCATGCGGGTGCAGGGGCCCAAGCACTTGCACCATCTTCCACTGCTGTCCCAGGCACATTATCAGGGAGCTGGATGGGAACCACTCCCGGAGCTGCTGGGACTGGAACCACTGGGAGCTGGGAATTATGGGCTGTTATATCCACATCGCAGGAGGCCAGAATTAGAGCAAATGATCCTATCGGGCCTTATTTTATGGTTCTAGAATCGGGCGACACCTCATTCCATAAAACAGAGTCAGCGTCCCAGCGGCCAGGGCAGAGCAGTTTGCGTTTCCTGCCAGAAAGGAAGCAGAAAGGAGAGCCGCTGGCCGTCCCAGAAAGGACGGTGGACAGACAGCCAAGCGGGGCCCAGCAGGTGGCTTCGGGGGGCTTTCTGCCAGGGTTCACCCCGAGCTGGCTGCAGCCGGCTGTTCGCCTCCCTGGTTCCTTGGGGAGATCGGATGCCGGCTGCATTTCCCTCTCCTGATCCGGCACCTGAGTGAGCACGGGCGTCTCCATTCTGACTCTCAGTCTGTCTGTTGGGGGCAGGTGCAAGAACCTAGTCGAAACCCTAGCACTTTCATTGCCCGATGTCCACTGGCAGCCCCGCCCCGCCCCACCACACGGGCCTCACACGTCCAGCCCTTCCCCCAGCGCTGTGCTCACGGGGAAGGCAAGCAGCAAGACAAGGTGCCGGGCACTGGCCAAGCCTCGGCTTGCAGGGCGAGGCTTCAGGAGAGCGGGAGAAGCGAGGGCGCCGAGGCAGTGGCTGGCTCCGCTGTCCTGCTCCGCTGTGACTTTGCCACGTATTGCACCGTCTCTGAAGTCTTTAGGGTGTGACTCCCTTCCATGCATTTATCTAGGGGCCGTGTTGAAAGGGGCCCCCTGGTTTGCCATAGATGCACCCAGGAGGACCGGAGTAGAGGCTGGTGAATTTTAGGGACAGGCCAGGCTGCTGAGAAGTGAAGGGCTGGTTGTGAGCAAGCGCATGGGAGATGGTTGAAGCCGATAAACCTGCTTGGGGGGTGCTGGCGGCCGTAAGGGGACGGACGGTTCCCTTGGGGTGTACCAGCTAAGCAGCTCCGGGCAGGAGGAGTTGCTGAGGACAGCTGTACGTACTTGGGACGAGCAGAGGAGGGGCAGTGGCCAGGAGGCAGGGAGGGGTGCTCAAGCTTCCGAACGTATCCACGCCCCTTGTAGGTTCCAGCCCTGACTCACAGGGCTCTCCGCAGCTGTGCTTGTCTGTGGTGGCCTGGCCCCTCTGAGTTCCGGGTGGCGACGTCACCTCTGCTGGAACAGCTCCCTGTAAAACACGCCCACGGAGCGAGCTGGCTCAGCTGCTCTGCCCTGCGTTCCTGTGCTCCCTCGCCCCGAGCCTCACTCCTCCAGCCTTGCTTACAGGGAGAAGCACAGGACCTGTGCTTGCCTTGAATTGTACACAAACCTGCACAATCTAGAGACGAATTTCCTTTCCATTTTTCACAGAATAGATATACTCCCCTCTGTAAGAAAATATTCTATGTAAAAAATAAATCAGTTTTTCACTGTGGCTTTTGTTGGCCAGTGTAGATGTTGCTACCTACCCTGGACCCAAACCACAACCCCATCCTAAATTGTTCTGTTATCCATTTGTCCTCTTTGAAACCTTTGCTCATCTGACTCCTTGCACAACTTTTTGGCAGCCATGCAGCCACGTACAATTTAGAGCAGGGTCGCGGTGAATTCAGGTCTCGGTGGGTGACCTCTGCAAGTGGCCCGCAGACAGAGAGCAGGTCTACCAGTCCTGACCTCCCTGAAGGGCAGTGCCGCCAGGCCACCAGTAGGGGGTGCTGCATCCACATCCTGGACACCACCCCAGTCCCTAACTGTTGGATGTAAAGCTGGAGATGTTGGAAACCAGACCCGTGCATGGACTTCTCCTTGCCAGGGAGGAACTTGTGGTCCAAAGAGAGGAGTTAGAGGTGGAGGTGGCGCTAACATCGTGGCATTCCATGCTGGGAGCTACACCTTCCCGTCCTCCAGCCCCTGCATGGTCTCAGACACCTTCCTCGGTGTTGAGACGAAAATGACTCACACAAGGGACAGTCGGCAAAGAACAGGGCAGGAGCTTGGTGGTATTTGCCAGAAAAATCACAGTTGGAGGCTTTTAGCATTTGACCCCATAGATTCAGTCAACTCACAACTAGTACGGATGAGACTAAGTTGTTTGTTTGTTTTTTTTAATAATGGTTAAATATAGCACATTTGTGGAAAAAAACTACACTTTACTGCAAATCATTAGAACGTTGCCCCATACTACGAGAAGAGCTATGCTGCAGTAGCTGTCCCAATTCCCATTATTCCTGGCTGGATGATCCTGTCCAAGTTTCTACACATCATCTTGCCTCATCTATAAAATGGGCAGTAGTGTTGGTGAGGCTTACGTGGGGCTTATAAGGTGCTTGTCTTGGGTCATGGCGTACTCTAAGTGCTAGGTAAGTGCCGGCCGCAATGCTGATGGTCATGTTAGCGGTTCAGCCTCTGCACCCTGCACCTGCAATAGACTTCTGTCTCCTACAGTGGAGAAACAAATGCCCCTTCTCACAGCTGGATGTGGAGCTCCTGGGGGTAGCTTTTCTACCCTCTACCTGTAACTTCTCCAGAGACCAAAGTTGTGGCGAGGAGTTGGCTAAGGTGCGGGAGGGGCTGTGAGGATGTCATCAAAGCTGATGAGTGAGAAAGAATTGAGAGAGGGAGGAAGCGTGTTCTTCCCATCCAAGGAACCTTCTGTGACACTCATTCCCCTCCCCTCACCAAAAAAATGAAGAAACAGATTTTTTTTCTAAGCAAAAATATTTTTAGTTAAAATTTATTTATTTGAAAGGTTAATTTAAACACACACACACACAGAGACAGAGAGACAGAGAGAGGGAGAGAGAAGGAGAGACAGAGAAAGAAATCCTCCATCCACTAGTTCACTCCCCAAATGACTGCATCAACCAGGGCTGGGCCTATCCGAAGCCAGGAGCCAGGAGCTTCTTCCAGGTCTCCCATGTGGGTGGCAGAGGCCCAAGGACTTCAACCATCTTTTGCTGCTTTCCCAGGCCATTAGCAGGGAACTGGATTGGAAATGGTGCAGCTAGGTCTTGAACAAGCACCCATATGGGATGCCAGTGCCACAGGTGGTGGCTTAACCTACCGCACCACAACCTTGGCCTCTTGGTTCCTTCTTAATAACATGATTTGTGTGATGTTTGGTATTTCTTGTATAGTTCTTTTAAAAAAATAGATTTATTGGCTAGTGCTGCGGCTCACTAGGCTAATCCTCTGCCTGTGGCGCTGGCATCCCAGATTCTAGTCCTGGTTGGGGCACCGGTTCTGTCCCGGTTGCTCCTCTTCCAGTCTAGCTCTCTGCTATGGCCCAGGAAAGCAGTGGAGGATGGCCCAAGTGCTTTGTTCTTGCACCCGCATGGGAGACCAGGAGGAAGCACCTGGCTCCTGGCTTCGGATTGGCACAGCGTGCTGGCAGTAGTGGCCATTTGGGGGGTGAACCAATGGAAGGAAGACCTTTCTCTCTCTCTCTCTCTCTCTCTCTCTCACTGTCTAACTCTGCCTGTCCAAAAAAAAAAAAAAGAGATTTATTTATTTGAAAGAGTTACAGAGAGGCAGAGGCAGAGAGGGAGAGAGGTCTTCCATCTGCTGGTTCACTCCCCAAATGGCTACAGCAGCTGGAGCTGTGCTGATCTGAAGCCAGGAACTTCTTCCAGGTTTCCCATGCAGATGCAGGGGCCCAAGGACTTGGGCCATTTTCTGCTTTCCCAGGCTACAGCAGAGGATTGGATCAGAAGTAGAGCAGCCAAGACTTGAACTGGCACCCATGTGGGATGCTGGCACTGCAGGTGGTGACTTTACTCACTATACCACAGTGCCAGCCCCTCAGTTCTTCTTTGTTGTTGTTTTGTGATCCTGGAGGATGCTTGCAAAAGGTAGATAGAATTCTAGATCGTGGATATTCTTTGAGAACATTTTATCACCTTTTGTCCATTCTGTGACATGTTTCAGATATGTAAGTCTTATTTAAATTGGTTCAATTTCATCTTGTCCACCAGGGCTGGTGTTGTGGCATAACGGGTTAAAACTGCTGCCTGTGATGCCAGCATCCCACATGAGCTTCAGTTCGAGTCCTGGCTACCCCACTTCCTAGCCAGCTCTCTGCTGTGGCCTGGGAAAGCAGCGGAAGATGGCCCAGGTCTTCGGGCCCTGCCCCGACATGGGAGACCTGGAGGAAGCTCCTGGTTCAGCAGGACTCCAGGAGTCCAGCCCTGACTGTTGCAGCCATTTGGGGTGTGGACCAGCAGATGGAGGATCCCCTCTTTCTGTCTCTCCAGCTCTCTCTCTGTAACTTTGCCTTTCAAATAAATAGGTGAATCTTCAAAAACAAAAAAACGAAAAAACCCAAAATCTGTCCACTGCCCTATTTTGCTCCTCAGTCTCTCTACCCCATTGTGCCATTGAAATCAGTTTGACTTTCGTTCCTGCTTTTTTCAGAGTTTGATCCATGGTTGTAAAATGCTTCATGACCGTGAGATATAAATGTTGCAGTCGAAAGTAGAGTTGTCCAAAAAGGCAGGTGTGAACATAGTACCCCAGACTTTTTTTATTTTCTCCAGGAGCACATGATACAACATTGAATAACTGCTAGAAGTATTTGATAAATTGGGACTACAGTTCATTAGGGGAGCTGGGGAATTTAGCAACCAGGCCGCCTTCAGGAAAATGGATGAGGGGATTAGAGTGTGCAGCCGCCGGAAAATAGGGCAGCGGGAACCTGGGCGGCATGGATGATGTTCTGTCCAAGCGGCCACGGGACCACGGCTGCGGAGCAGCTTCCTTTAGTCAAAGTGACTTGGGGGAAATGGCTTGTGGTAAACAGACTGAAGGGAAGAAACCTACGGGAACATCTAGATCTGCAAGGGCAATGCCCCCAGTGCAGCATAAGTGATCAAAACTCTCTGAACATGTGGTTCGCGTCCCAGGCCTTGCAAAAACAAACCCTGGGAGAAGGATTCAGCCGCCCTGATGATGAGAGCCATTGCAGGTACTAAACCATGCAGCACCAGTTCAGCTGCTCCAGGAAATTAGAATTAAAAAAATCAAAACCTGGCCAGGGGGTTGCGAAAGCTCTGTCCTCACACTGGTGTAAAGGAGAACAACATTTTTTTTAAAAAAAAAGATTATTAGTATTTGAGAGATGGAGTGACAGACAGTGAGAGGAAGAGACAGAGAGAGAGAGGTCTTCCATCTGCTGATTCACTCCTCAAATGACTGGAGCTGAGCTGATCTGCAGTCAGGAGCCAGGAGCTTCTTCCAGTCTCCCACATGGGTGCAGGGGCCCAAGGACTTGGGCCATCTTCTCCTGCTTTCCCAGGCCACAGCAGAGAGCTGGATTGGAAGAGGAGCAGCCAGGACTGAATCAGCACTCATATGGGATGCCAGCACTGCAGGCGGTGACTTTACCCACTATGCAACAGTGCTGGTCCCTCTTTCGTTTAAACATTTATTTATTTGAGATGTAGCATTACAGATGGAGAGAGGGAGAGAGGTCTTATGTCTGCTGGTTCACTCCCCAAATGTCCACGAAGGCCAGAGTTGGGCCAATCCAGAGTCAGGAGCTTCTGGGATTCCCACGTGGGTGCAGGGGCCCAAGCACTTGGGCCATCTTCCATTGCTTTCCCAGGCCTTAGCAAGGAGCTGGATTGGAAGTGGAGCAGCTGGGACTTGAACCAGCACCCAAATGGGGTGCCGACACTGCAGGCAGAGGCTGAATCTATTATGCCACAGCACCAGACCTGATGATAGGTTTCTTAAAAACAAAACAAAACAAAACAAAACAAAAGCCCAAGCAACAAGAAAGCCCAGGAGAGGTTCCTGGTTTGCCATGTGGCAGGGTGAGAAGTTCATTTTCTTTTTCTGTGGCTGCCATGTTTGGTATTTACCGTCCTTACAGGCTTAGTTGAAAACAGTTGTCAAGGGCACCGTGTGGTCATTTGTGGAGGACGGAGAAGATGTAGCCTGCCTCTTTCCGTCGCGTGGTTTCTGATGGTTGCCCAGATCTTATGCACAAGCTGGAAGTGCACAGAAGCGGCCCCCAGGTGCACAAATTCCCTGCTGATCACGCAGCGGGAGATGCGGGTTTAGCGAGGGCTGTGGGAGGCTGCGGGAGAAAACCCTGCTGGGTCAGCCCGTCTGATGCCAGCGCTGTACCCACTTGGATCTGCTGCTTGGGCTGTTTTGGGTGTTTTGGAGGCGAGCGAGGCCAAGCGTCGGCTCTTTTCCACTCGTGAAAAATGTCACATTCGTTAAGCCAGCACCGCAGCTCAGCGTCCTAGGCTGCTTTTCCTTCTGGTCCGATGCCGCCCACCCCCTCCGTCGCCTGTGGTTTTTATCCCCATTACCCGTCTCTGACAGCCACAGTACTCCGCATAAAATATGGCCCCGCGTTTCCTCCGAGGAGCTAGATGCTCTTAAGGGTTTAGACACTGACTTCATTTTATTTAACCTTGGCTGTTTTTCTTTTCCTCTTGGCACTTAGGTGTGAGCAGGACCCTGTGTCTAGAGGCCCCACCCTCATTTGGCAGAGCTGAGGCAGGGATAGCCACAGCTCTGTGCCTTGCCAGACTTCTGCTCACGTGAGACAGTCCCCAGGTCAGGGGTGAGAGGTTGGGGTCACCCTGTCTGCTGGAGACTCCCAGTTGGGGGATCTGTGTGGCCCGCCGTCAGGCAGGTGCAAGGCACCCTGTTAGCACCGTGTTAGCAGGTGCTTCTGGAGGGGACGGGCTTAACCCACTTAGGGTCTGACTAAGTGGTTTTCTATTTTATTTTATTTTTTTATAGAAAGACCTTCCATCCACTGGTTCACTCCCCAAACGGCCACAATGGCTGGGTTTGGGGCTGGGCCAGGCTAAAGCCAGTAGCTGAGAGCTTCTTCCAGGTCCCCCAATTGGGTGTAGGGGTCCAAGCATTTGGGCCATGCTCTGCTGCTTTCCCAGGCACACTAGCAGGGAGCTGGATCGGAAGTGGAGCAGTGAGGTCTTGAACCAGTGCCACATGGGATAAGGCTGTGCTGCAGCATGGGCTGCTACGTTTTTACCAGAGAAGTTACAAATCTCCCGCATAGATCGTAGGTCTTCACGACCCTGAGGCTACCTTACTGATTGCGTGTGCAATCCACCCGCTCACCTGTTCCATCTCACAACCACCCTGTGAGGTGCACGAGGGGCTCTTTATCCGCATTTGTCAGCTGAGCAAACAGGCACTCACAGTCACTTGTCCAAGGTCATTAGATGGAAGCGCCAAGCTTCAAACCTGAGCACTTGGGCCCAGAGTGCCAGCTGTTGGCCACCATGCTGTGGACCCCAACAGTGAGGCCAGCCTGGCCTGACCTGCTCTCGAAGGAGGCCGAGGTGCCGGAGGCCAAAGCCAGAGTGAGGAGTGAGGTGAAGGACCGTGTCTGTGTTGGGCAGTGGTGTGCGTGTGTGTGCGTGTGTGTGTGTGTGTGTGTGTGTGGTGTGGGCCCGCTTCTCCTGTCACTCTGATTGTACCGAGTCACTTCACCTCTCTGAGTCTCAGTTGCTTCATTTGTGAAATTAAAGAATTAAAAAAAAAAAGATCTATTGGGGCCAGTGGTGTGGCACAGTAGGTTAATTTTCCACCTGTGGCACCAGCATCCCATGTGGGTGCCGGTTCTGTTCCCATCTGCTTCTCTTCCAATCTGGCTCTCTGCTATGGCCTAGAAAGGCAGTGGAAGATGGTCCAAGCAACTTGGGCCCCAGCACCCACATGGGGGACTGGGAGAAGCTCCAGGCCCTGGCTTCAGATCAGCCCAGTTTCAGCCATTGTGAAAGATTTATTTATTTGAGAGAGTTACAGACACAGAGAGAGAGAGACAGAAAGGTCTTCCATCCATTGGTTCACTCCCCAAATGGCCACAACAACTGGAACTGAGCCAGTCCAAAACCAGGAGCCAGGAGCTTCTTCTGGGTCTCCTGCAGGGGTTCAGGGGCCCAGGCACTTGGGTCATGTTCCACTGCTTCCCAGGCCATTAGCAGGGAGCTGGATTGGAAGTGGAACAGCTGTGACTAGAACCTGTGCCCATAGGGGATGCCGGCACTGCAGGCAGAGGCTTAACCCACTTTGCCACAGTGCCAGCCCCCAAATTAAAAGAATATGAATGGTACTTAAGGCTGTCTAGGCTTGTTGTGATGATTGAATGTGTTAAAGATGTCCTCAGAACAGACTCTGGCGTCTGGTGTTGATGCTTAGTGAGTAGCAGCCACAATCATCGTCGTCGTCAATGTCTTTCTCCTGGACTGTGCTTTTTGTGTTTTAACTTAATATTTTATTTATTACTCTTTGAGATAACATTTTAATTTACATTATAGTCAAAGGTTTAATGGCTCTATTAACTAAAAAGCAATGTTTATGAAGATTTGTTTATTTGACACCAGAGAGAGAGAGAGAAGGAGGGAGGGAAGGCGAGCGAGTGAGAGAGCGCACTTCTGTCTGCTGATTCACTCACCAAATAACCATAACAGCCAGGGCTATTGCAGACAGGAGCCAGGAGCCCAGAAATCCATCTGGGTCTCCCACTTGGGTGGTGGGGGTCCAAGTACTTGGGTCATCCTCTACTGCTTTCCCAGGCACATTAGCAGGGAGCTGGATCCGAAGCAGAGCAGCCAGGACTCATACTGGCACTGCGGTATGGGATGCTGGTGTCACAAGTGCATCTTAACTGGCTGCACCACGCTGCCAGCCCCCAGACTGTTTTCAGCAGGTGCCCAGGAGGTGCTGATGCTTCCTGCCCAGGACCCACGTGTCAGCTCCTTCAGCCGTAAAAGGAACGACGCTGCTCGCAGCTAATCGGTCTTCAAAAGACTTTTACTTAGAAGGAGTGGGAAAGAGAGTGGGGGACCAGGAGAAGGGGGAGAGATGGCGTGCACGTTCCTTAAGGGGGAAAGCTGGCATGCCCCCTTCTCTCTCTCGCTCTCCGCTTATATCCAGAATTCAACCAATCACAGTCAATCAATCACAGTCCATGCACAGAGCTCTCCAATCCGGCACTTGATCACGATCAGCTGTGGAGTCACGCAGCAGGCAGGGCATCAGCGCCATCTTGTTGTTTTCCACGATCCTCAGCTAGATGGAAAGTTCAATCAGCTGCTACATCCGCATTACTGCTATAAGCCAAGCCCAGCATGGGGGGGGTCCCATGGCAAGCCTATCCATGGGTCCCCACACCCACGCTTTGAGAACCACTAAGGTAGGAAGCGCTCCCTTGGTTGGCATACTAAGTTTCAGTTCTGTCCCTGAGCCCTGTCCCTGGATTTTTTTTTCGGGTGCTGACTTCCCCTAGAGTGGATGGCTCAGGGATTATGCTCGGTTTGCATGGCTGTCAACAACCAGGGACAGGCGCCAGGACAGAACCTGGCAAGGACAAGGGCCAGGGCCAGGGCCTGGCTGTCCGCAGGTTCTGCTGGAGGGAGGCCCTGGGGCGCATAAAGACGCCCGAGGGGTTGGACCTTGAACAGAGCAGCTGGGTTTGGAAGTAACATGAAAAAATCTTCCCACCTGGAAGGAGATGTCCTTGGAGCAAAGGTGGAGGTGACGATGGGAAGTGAGGAGGAGAGGGACACGGGCCCCAGTTTCACCGTCTGTGCTAGGGACCTCGCAGCTGATAGGAAGCAAACCCTGGAGGCCCCTCAGTCTGGCCCAGGCAGGTGGCCTCTTGCCTTTCAGAGGTCAAGGATGACACTGTGTAGATGCAGAAAACTTGGGTGTTTCAGTGGGTTTGCCAGCCCTGGGGAAGAAGGGGGAGAGGGAGTCTATTGGCCTGTGTGTAGCCCTGGGTTTCTGTGGCTGCCGACTTCACAGGCCTGGCTTCTCTCCAGTTCTCTGGCGGTCTCAGCGGGGTGAGTGTGAGGGGACTCCCCGTCCAGGGCTCTGAACTCTACATGGCTTGGGGGAGCCAAGCTGCCGCCGGCTGCAGAGGCCCTGGGAGGCAGAGAAGCCTCACACACGAATGTGGCTTCTTCGAGGCCGTGGGGACTGGGCTGCAGTGGGACTCCAAGTCCAGGCCCTGTAGTCTAGACCCCGCCTAAGCTCTGTGCTGTGGCCTGGAGCTGGCGCTGTGGTGCAGCAGGTTAAGCTGCTGCCTGGGAGGCCTGCATCCTGTACGAGCACTGATTTGAGTCCTGGCTGCGCCACTTCCGATCCAGCTCCCTGCTAATGCACCTGGGAAAGCAGTGGAAGACGGCCTGAGTGTTTGGTCCCCTGCACCCATGTGGGAGACCCAGTTGGAGTTCCAGGCTCCTGGCTTCAGCCTGGCCCAGCCTTGGCCATTGTGGCCATTTGGAGAGTGAACCAGCAGATGGAAGATCTCTCTCTCTCTCTCTCTCTTTCTCTCTTTTTCTCTCTCTATGTAACTCTGCCTTTCAAATAAATAAATCTTTTTTTAAAAAAAATTGCTGCAGCCATGGCAGTGGCTGTTGCTGGTGTCTCACAGCCCAAGCCCTGGCCTGGCCCTGCCCACAGCAGGTGTCTTGGCAGAGAGGGGGATCTAGGTGGGCCGCTCTGTGCTCACAGGCCCTGAGGACCTCTCAGAGTTGTCCCAGCCAGGCTGAATCCACGCCAGGCCTTGACCCAACAGCCATGTTCTGCTCCTTGGATTCCTGACGAGGGCGAAATAGCTGCTGCTTCCAGCTCCAGCCAGCTGGCGCCGGGAGAGCGCAGGGGAGAATCCTGCCGAATGCTCTGGGCTCCCGAACCCCTGCTTCCTGCTCTCGACAACAGTAAACTATCTTAGTCCTCTGCTTGACAGTCACAGAGTTGGAGACAAAACTGGACTTTCATTACGGGCTGCTGCATCCCAGCCTGGTGGCTGACGGCTCTGGGGCTTCCCCTGCACCCCAGACAGGAAGGTTAGACCTGTTCTGGGACTGTCTGCTCTGGGTTGGACCCTCCCCAAGAACGAGCAAGTTTTCAAGCAAGTGAGCTCTTTGTGTTTGCTGGGGTGGGGGGGAATAGTTTTTTTTTTTTTTTTTTTTTTTTTAAGATTGATTTATTTTAAAGGCAGAGAGAGAGAGAGAGAGAGAGAGAGAGAGAGAGAGAGAAATGCAGAGAGCAAGATCTTCCAACCACTAGTTCATTACCCAAATGGTCACAGCAGCCGGGACTGGGCCAGGCCATAGCCAGGAGTATGGAACTCTGTCCTTGGGCCATCTTCTGGGGCCTTCCCAGGTGCATTAGCAGGGAGCTGGATTGGAAGTGGAGCAGCCGGGACTTGAACTGGTGCCCCTCTGGGATGCTGGCGTCCCAGGCAGCGGCTTAACCAGCTGTACCACAATGCCTGCTCCAGAAGTTGATTCTTTTCCCTCTGCCCTCCAAGGGGCTGTAGCTGGTGTCCTAAATATTATACAAAAGACAAACTGACAAGAGAAGCACCAACAAGTTTAGAAACATGGGAGCGTTCAGAGGTGAGTCAGAGGGTTAGAACTTGAGACTGCCTTGCATCTGAACAGAAGAACAATACGTTTTTAGAGAAGCAGCAAGGTGAGGACAAAGACCTCTGAGTTTCTAGGGCGGTGCACCGTGGGCAGGTCAGACGGGGAGCTGGTGGAAGAGCAGGGCTGCGTAGCAAGGTTGGTGATGCGATTCCTCCGCGCCTGACCGGCCGATGAGTGTTTCAGGTTGTCTCTGCTGGTTGACTGTGCCTTTCTCTAGGGAGGGCAGGGGAGCTAGGTTTACCAACTTTTCCGCTTTCCAGCAAACAGGGGGAAGGCAGAGTTTCTTTTCAATTGTCTCCTTGTTAAAAATAACCATTATGAAGGGGGAAATGGCGTAGTTTGGATTGGTGTATTCTGTCACACTTCATGTCCAGGAAGACAAAGATGTGTTTGAAATTTACTCTTAGACACATCCCTTTCACTCCCTTCTATTCCAAGAAAGCTTGCTGTTCCACTGGCAAAGTCGTGTGCACTCAGCCCTGTGGGGTGCTGCCTGGGGCGAGCTGCCTGCTGCTGAGAGTTTAGACCCATCTGCTGAGCGCACCGTTGAGCTCATCCGTGATGACAGAAATGTAAGGAAAGGTAACTGGGGCCGGCGGCGTAGTAGGATAAGCCTCCATCTGCAGCGCCAGCATCCCATGTGGGTGACTATTCATGTTCCAGCTGCTCCTCTTCTGATCCAGCTCTCTGCTGTGGCCTGGGGAAGCAGCAGAAGATGGCTCGGGTGCTCAGGCCCCTGGGTAAGTTTGGACGAAAAGAGCTGTGGCTGCACTGGCCGCACGGAACTTGTAGTCTTTCTCCAAGCACTTCCATGACCTCTTTCCTCTCCTCTGGAAAATTCCCACTCCTTTTCTTTCTTTTTTAAAGAGAGTTTTTTTTTTTTTTTTAAGATTTTTTTAATTTGAAAGGCAGAGTGACAGAGAGAGGGAGAGTCAGAGAAAGGTCTTGCATCTGCTGGTTCACTCCCCAAATGACCACAGTGGCCGGAGCTGGGCCAATCCTAACCCAGGAGCTAGGAGCCAGGAGCTTCCTCCAGGTCTCCCATGCAGGTGCAGGGGCCCAGGCACTGGGGCCATCTTCCACTGCTTTCCCACGCCTCAGCAGAGAGCTGGATCGGAAGAGGAGCAGCCGGGACTCGAACCTGCGCCAGTATGGGATGCTGGTGCCACAGGCCAGCCCACTACACCACAGCGCCAGCCCAGCCCCCGTTGCTTTTCAACACCAGGTCAGGAATCTCATCCTCACAGGCAGCCCTGTGGCCTTTTCCAGGCAGATGAGGCCCTGCCATCGATAGCTCTCCATCTCTCTTCTTGTTTGACATCTCAGTGTTCTGGGGGTCTGCCCATCAGAGACAGAAATCCCGGGGGTGGGGGCAGAAGGAGTTAGGTTCCCTTTGAGGTCCTCATGCTCGTGTTGTGCGGGCTCTGTTTTGAATGGAAAGGCTGCTTCTCAGAGGTGTGTCTTGGCGTGAGAAGTGGCCTTGCGGGACTGTGGGGAAGGGAAGGGTCCTCAACTGCGGAAGCCGGAGCTTCTGTGCTCCACGGCTGGAGAAGAGGCTTAAACATGGAGCCCTGTGCTGTGAGTGGGGCTGATCAGTAACGGTTCTCAGCCTCAGCTCTACTTTGCAATCACCCAGAGAGCTTTAAAAATACAACACCAGGCCGGCACCGTGGCTCACTAGGCTAATCCTCCGCCTGCGGTGCCGGCACACCGGGTCCTAGTCCCGGTCGGGGCACTGGATTCTGTCCCGGTTGCCCCTCTTCCAGGCCAGCTCTCTGCTGTGGCCCGGGAGTGCAGTGGAGGATGGCCCAAGTGCTTGGGCCCTGCACCCCATGGGAGACCAGGAGAAGCACCTGGCTCCTGCCTTCGGATCAGCGCGGTGCACTGGCTGCAGTGGCCATTGGAGGGTGAACCAACGGCAAAGGAAGACCTTTCTCCCTATCTCTCTCACTGTCCACTCTTCCTGTCAAAAAAAAGAAAAATACCAACACCTGGGCCCCACAACCACCCACCCTGCCCGAACTGATCCGTGTGCAGCTTGGTTGGGAAGCTCCCCAGGTAATTCTGTGCTGCCCGTGTTGGGAACAGCTGCCTGATTGCTGTCCACAGCAAGGCGACTGTTTAATTGGTAAGCCCAGGGGACAGGCAATGTCAAGGAGGACTTGGGGGCACCATAGTCTGTTCGTTAGAGAAGGCTGGTGGACAAGCAGACAGAACCAAGCCCTGTAGAAGCAAGCTCAGGATGTGGCTTTTTAAAAAACAGTGATTCATTTTACTTGAAAGGCAGTTAGAGATTTTTCCATCCGCTGATTCACTCCCCAAATGGCTGAAATAGCCAGGTCTGGGACAGGCCAAAACCAGGAGCCAGGAACTCCATCTGGGTCTCCCATGTGAGTGGCAGGGGCCCAAGCACTTGGGCAGGCTTCCAGTGCCTTCCCAGGTACATTGGCAAGAAAGAAACTAGGTTTGTAGTGGAGCAACTGGGACTCAAACCGGTATGGGATCTCTGTATTGCAAACGGCAGCTCAGCCATCGGTGCCTCAGTGCCGGCCCCAGTTATGCACTTCTTTTTTTTTTTTTTAAGATTTATTTATTTATTTGAAGATCAGAGTTACTCAGAGAGAGGAGAGGCAGAGAGATAGAGAGGTCTTCCATCTGCTAGTTCACTCCCTAGTTGGCTGTAATGGCCAGAGCTGTACCAATCCTAAGTCAGGAGCCAGGAGCTTCTTCCAGGTCTCTCCTACATGTATGCAGGGGCCCAAGGACTTAGTCCGTCCTCATCTGCTTTCCCAGGCCATAGCAGAGAGCTGGATCAGAAGTGGAGCAGCCGGGACTCGAACCGGCGCCCAAATGGAATGTCGGCTTTGCAGGAGGTGGCTTTACCCACTACACCACAGCGCCAACCCTTGTAACGTACTTCTTAATACAGGGCTATGTTTGAAACAGGTAAGCAGCTGCCTCCTTAATAAGTGGAGTAATCTTGGGGGTCTGACTTCCTCAAGTTTGCTCAGTTGGAAAAGTCTCAACCTTCCTGTAAAAGTCCAAAGTTATTTACTTATTTATTTATGTATTTGTACAGATAGATAATTCCATTCACTGGTTCACTCTCCAGATGCCCACAGTTGCCAGGGCTGGGCCAAGGCCTAAGCTGGGAGCTGGGAACTCAGTCTAGC
Source organism: Sylvilagus floridanus (assembly GCA_949820135.1). NCBI lineage: Eukaryota > Metazoa > Chordata > Mammalia > Lagomorpha > Leporidae > Sylvilagus > Sylvilagus floridanus. Next base: position 89,585,510 of record OX463238.1, read on the forward strand.
TCTCCTCTACGGGAACCTGCAGCTTCCCAGGGTCTGCACTGGCAGGAAGCTGAAGTTAGAGGCTGGAGTAGGGATTGAGTCCAGGCACCGTAATGTGGGATGCGGGCATCTTAATTGATGTCCTAACCACTAGGCTAAACGCCCACCCCAGAGGTCATGTTTCAGTAACAGACATGCTGGGCGCAGTGAGTAGCTGCATGCACCTCTGTGAAAGAGCCTTCCAGAGGGGCCAGCGCTGTGGTGTAGCGGGTAAAGCCTCCGCCTGCAGTGCTGGCATCCCATAAGGGAGCCAGTTCGAGTCCTGACCATTCCACTTCTGATCCAGCTCTCTGCTGTGGCCTGGGAAAACAGTGGAAGATGGCCCCAGTGCCTGGGCCCCTGCACCCATGTGGGAGACCTGGAAGAAGCTCCTGGCTCCTGGCTTTGGATTGTTGTAGCTCCAGCCATTGCAGCCATCCGGCGAGTGAACCAGTGAATACAAAACCTTTCTCTCTCTCTCTGCCTCTGCCTCTCTATAACTTTGCCTTTCAAATAAATAAATAAATCTTAAAAAAGAAAAAGAAAAAGAGCCTCTGGAAAGAAGACATCTCCTGTCACAGAGCCTCAAGGGCTCTGCAGAGGCCCCGGCTCATCCTTGCTTAGTTTCTGATTCACTTTGTCACTAACACCCCCACCCCCACCTTGGATCTGACCAAATTCTTTTTTTTGAAGAATTATTATATTTTTTGAAAGATTTACACAGAAAGGTAGAGCCAGAGAAAGAGAGAGGTCTTCCATCACTGGTTCACTCCCCAAATGGCCGCAACAGCCAGAGCTGCATTGATCTGAAGCCAGGAGCCAAGAACTTCCTCCGGGTCTCCAATGCAGGTGTAGGGGCCCAAGGACTTGGGCCATCTTCCACTTCTCTCCCAGGCCAAAGCAGAGAGCCAGATTGGAAGTGGAGCAGCCGGGTCTCCAACTGGTGCCCATATGGGATGCCAGCACTGCAGGCAGCGGCCTTTCCCATTACGCCACAGCACTGGCCCCTCCACGAACATTTTGACATTGCCTTGTACTTGGCAACAGTGCTTCAAGGATGGTGCTGTGTGCTCAGTATTCGTGCATCAGAAGGCGCCTGAAGGCACGTGGTCCCACAGTTATTGGTGCTGTTTTATCTCCAGGCTAAGTCGTGGCTCCCAGATGCCTCCGCCGTTAAAAGCCCGCCTTTCCCCCTCAGCAGTGTATAAGCCACAGGGGCGGAGGGAGGGACACGGTGGGGACACCCTGCTTTCCTACAGTCCTCTCGTCTAATGGTGTTGGCAGAGGCTTTAGTTTGCGTGGGCTGCCGGAACACAGAACTGCGCGTGGGTGACCTGCACCGCAGCAATGTGTCGCCTCACAGTTCTGGAGGCCGGGAGTCTGAGATCACGGTGTCGGCAGGGTTAGTGGCTTCTGTCCCAGGCCTGTGCCCTTGGCTGGCAGATGACCATCTTCTCCCGTGTCTCCTCCCACCGTCGTTGCTCCATGCGAGCTGGGGTCCACAGTCTCTTCTGGGTAGGACGCCAGTCATGTGGGATTAGAGCCCCCTAATGCCTCATTTTAACTTGGTCACTTTGGTAAATTCCCTATCTCCAAGTAAGGTCATCTTCTGAGACTGGGGATTAGGACTTCCACATAAGAAATTTGGGGGGATACAGTTCAGCCGCTGATGATTCTCTCCTGAATCCATCCTGTTCTGTTCTATTCTATTCTATTCTATTCTATTCTATTCTATTCTATTCTATTCAGAGAGAGAGAGAATGAGCATGAACCACTGGTTCACTCCTCAAATGTCTTCCACAGCAGGGCTGAAGCCAGAAGCCAGGAGCTCAATCCAGGCCAACCACGTGGGTGGCAGGGACCCAGGTACTTGAGCCGTCACTCAGCTGCCTTCTGGGGTGTGCATTAGCAGGAGGCTGGGATCAGGAGCGAAGCTGGCATGTGAATGCGGGCACTGCAGTGTGGGATGCGGGTACCCCATGGGGTGTCTTAACTGCAGAGCCTGCATTTTTTTATTGGGGTCTGCAGTTGGTTCCCTGGGAAACTTTCAAAGTTGCTGCTTTTCCTGCTTGTTGCTTAGGGCCGTGCCTGCCCCACCCATGAGGGGCAGGGAAGCCGACTGACAGGGGGCCCGGGGGGCTGCAGCGAGGCCTGTGCTTAGCTGTAGGCAGCGGGGAACTGGATGGTCCTTCAGAGATGGGCCAAAAGGAGGTGGGAGGCCAGGCCTTGGAGCCCTGTCTAAGCTGCACTTGGCCTTGGCAGCTTCCTTCTCTGACGCTTGGGGAGAGGCTGGGCCTGCGGTTAGGGGATGAGAGCCAGGGTCCTGTGGGGAGGGCTGGGCGTGTCTACCAGGGCCTCGGGCCCAAGAGTGTTGCAGAAGGCTAGTCTCCCCCATCTGCATGTATTCGCTGGCCTTCCTTGGAAAAGAGCTTTCCTTCGTCGACTGGGGATGGTTTCTGGTTCCCACTAGAGAGGCAGGGCCAGTTTCCCGAGTGAGGAGTGGAGCAAGTTAGTTGTCCTCATGCTTGCTCTTGATTTGCCTTTGAGGGTCCCTCCCTCTGTAAAAAGGGAATAAAATCCATGCTTTATGACTGTCTTAGTATAAAGGTAAATATATATTAGTTCATAGTCCTTATTATAGATCTTTAGTTCTTATAGTAGTTTTTTCCTTTTGAAAGAACATCTCATGGGCATTTGGTGCTGTGCCCCCAGTGCCTGGTGGGTAGGGTAGCCCTGGGACCAGGCAGTACCAAGGGAAGAGGGCTGCTCACAGGCGTAGATCTGTGTGGGCTGAATGGGGTGACCATGGGGAGCCATGGAGGAGGGGGTGCTTAGTGCCAGTGCAGAGCAGGAAAGTGAGTGTTGCCAGAGCTTTCCACTTTACAGGAGAATCCAGAAATAGATGCTTTAAAACCTATTCATAGGCAGGCGCCACAGCTCACTAGGCTAATCCTCCGCCTGTGGCGCCAGCACCCCGGGTTCTAGTCCCGGTCGGGGTGCCGAATTCTGTCCTGGTTGCTCCTCTTCCAGTCCAGCCCTCTGCTGTGGCCCGGGAGGGCAGTGGAGGATGGCCCAAGTGCTTGGGCCCTGCACCCGCATGGGAGACCAGGAGGAAGTACCTGGCTCCTGGCTTCGGATCGGCGCAGCGTGCCGGCTGTAGCAGCCATTTGGGGGATGAACCAACAGAAGGAAGCCCTTTCCCTCTGTCTCTCTCTGTCTAACTCTGCCTGTCAAAAAAAAAAAAAAAAAAAAAAAAAAAAAAAAAAAAAACCACCACCAACAAAAAAAAACCCTATTTATTCTCATTTTATTTGAAAGGCAGACAGACAGAGATCTTCCATCCACTGGTTCACTCCTCAAATGCCCACAACAGCCAGAGCTATGCCAGACTGAAGCCAATAGACAGACCTCCATCCAGGACTCCCACGTGGGTGGCAGGGACCCAAGTATCAGCTCCCGGCCTCTTCCTCGTCGGGCCCCTGCCTCTCCCGCTTGTTTCGTTGCATCCCACATCCTCTCCCAGGAGCAGGACACCCAGAGGCTCGCACCTGCGTGCCTTGCTCCTGCTGCGGCCGTGCCCGGAAGGCCAGTCCTCCTCGGGATCTCCCCTGAGCCTTGAGTCATGGCCTGTCAATCAGGTAGTGATTTCCTCGGTGCCCCTGCAGACGACCCCTGCAGAAGGACCACACCTGTCCTGTCCAGTCCTGGGTAAAAGCACTTTTGACTCTGATTGGAGGCCAGCAGGAGGGCAGGAGGGCAAATGCCTGGGTTGGAGAGAGACAGGGAGGAGAAGGGCGATCAGCGATGCGTGATGAGACAGCAGTCATGGAGTAGGATCTTGGGAGAAGAGGAGAGGGGTGAGAGGTTTTGACACGAGAGGAACAGCTGTTTGTAGGTTGTGGGAATACAAGGGAGGGGTGTTAATCCGGAGGGAAGAACCGATAAGAACACGCAGGGAGAACCCAGCTTAACGGCAGGATGCACTGGCCGCCAGGGGGCGGTAGGGAGACAGTGGGAGCGAGCCGCAGGCCCAGGGCGGCGGCAGGCGGGCGGAGGTGGCTGAGCCTGGGCATGTTTTGAGGTTCTCAGGGAAGCTGGAAGCAAAGCGGGCAGGTGGGGTGGAAGGGAGGTGTCATGGAGTGGACAGGAGCAGGTGTGAGAGAGACGTGTAGGCCAGAGGGGCCATGTCTGGACCAGGGCCATGTCCTGTGGTGGCTGGGTCACGGAGCGAACCCCGAGGGCATGGCGCAGTATTTTTCTCTGGCTGAGTTAGTTACAAGGGTACCCACGGTGACCCCTGCCCGCCTGGAGGTTGCTTTAGGAGGGAAGGTGGCATTGCACCAACAACTCCTTGTTTCCCACCACACAACCTTCAGCCACCGTGTTGGGAAACACACAGGGCCAGCGAGCGTCCCACGGGCGGCCCTGGCCTGGCTGAAGGATGCCACGCGTGGGCTGAATGAGATCTGGGACGACCCCAGCTCTTGCCCTCCCTCTGCGTGAGTCACAAGTCGTGTGGTGCCGTGTGGAGAAATCCGAAGATGAGCTCTGGTCCTGTGTTTCTTAGTGATCAGATGCGACTTTCACGTTTGTTGTCATGTAAGCTACAGGTCCACCAGGACAAGTACCATCTGCCTGGGACTACAACGCAGTCAAGTGGCCCTGACCAAGGACACTTGAAGGAAATAGGATGTGCAAAATGCACAAACCACATCCTTTCTCCCCCATTCTGTTCTGCTTCCCTTGACTCTTCCTTAGAAGGTGGGGGTGGGGCAGGTGCTGAAAGATTCTGCCATGGGGTGAGAGAGCACAAGAGTACTTCTTCCTGCAGCTCACGGGCAGCCCAGGAAGGAGGTGGATGGCATGGTTGTAGGCTATGGTTCCAGAAGGTTCTATATTTTTAATTTTTAAAATGTATTTGAAAGGGACAGAAACAGATGGAGAAAAGATCTCCCATCCATCAGCTCACTTCCCAGATACCTGCATCAGCTGGGGCTGGGCCAAGAGCCTGGCACGCTCTCTCAGGCTCCCACATGGGTAGCAGGGACCTAAGCATTTGCTGCCTCCCAGACAGGTTACAGGAAGCTGGATTGAAGCGTGGAGTAGCTGGGATGGAGCCAGGCACATGGGATGTGGGTCTTCCGAGGGGGCCTTAACCACCAGGCCAAATGCCTACCCCTACGAGGTTTTGCTTTTTTTTTGTTTGTTTGTTTTGTTTTGTTTTGTTTTGTTTTTTGACAGGCAGAGTGGACAGTGAGAGAGAGAGAGACAGAGAGAAAGGTCTTCCTTCCATTGGTTCACCCCTCAAATGGCCGCTACGGCCAGCACGCTGCGCCAATCCGAAGCCAGGAGCCAGGTGCTTCTCCTGGTCTCCCATGCGGGTGCAGGGCCCAAGGACCTGGGCCATCCTCCACTGCCTTCTCCGGTCACAGCAGAGAGCTGGACTGGAAGAGGAGCAACCGGGACAGAACCAGCACCCCAAGGGGAACTAGAACCCGGGGTGCTGGTGCCACAGGTGGAGGATTAGCCTAGTAAGCCGCGGCGCCGGCCTCAAATACATAAATAAATCTTAAAGAAACAAAGGAAGACCTGAAGGTGTGCGTCATCTCGGAGCTAAGTTAGCCCCCAGCCCTCTGGGACTCCAGAGAAGTATAAAGAAGCAAGGACAGGTGCGGTGATGCTGGGGGAGGGAACAAGGATGGCTTCGGGACGAACTTTCCTGAGGAACGAGAGCCCCATTCTCCCTGTTGGCACTCTGTGCCCGGTGCCCGCAGCATCCTGCAGGTCTTGGTTTGTGAGCGCCAGAGGCGGGTGGGTGGGGGAGGGGTGGAGTGGCCGAGAGGCGAGATCCCCACTGCCTGGAGTGATGATAAGTGTCTGCCGAGGGGTTCTCTGGGCCCCGGCGTTTTCCGAGGCAGTGGAGGGGCACTTTCAGACCTGGCAGTGACGAGAGCCAGTGCTTAGCTAGTGGCTTCTATCCTTGTGCGCCGACTCTTTGGTTTTTATAGCACACGTGTAGGACAGGCACTGTGATCCCCACTTTACGGACGAAAGAAACACAGTGCAGAGAAATCGTGTCATGGAGCAGGGGCTCAGCAGGGGTTCCTTCCCAGGGAACCGTCTTGTTCTGAACATTTTGCTGTGCTGCCGAGCCCATGTGAGGATACTGCCCAAAGTTGCAGGGGGATGCGGGCATTTCGCCTAGTGGGTAAGACAGCTGTGACCCACATTGAGCACCTGGGTTGGAATCCTGGCTTTGGCTCTGGCTCCTGACTCCAGCTTCCTGCTAATGCAAACTTTGGGAGGCAACAGTGGTTGGACCCTGCTACTCACAGGGGAGACCTGGACTTTGTTCCTGGCTGTAGGCTTCAGCCGGTCCAGGCCAGCCTCAGGTGTCCAGGCTTTGGGAGTGAACGGCAGAGAGAAGCCCTCTCCCCGCATCAGTCTGTGCCTATATCAGTCTGGGAAATAAAATTAAGATAAGTTCATGGCCAGCATTGTGGCACAGAGGGTTAAGCTGTTGCCTCCGCCAGCAGAATCCTTTATCAGAGCACCTGGTTCGAGTCCTGGCTGCTCTGCTTCTGATCCAGCTCCCTGCTAATGCTCCTGGGAAAACAGGAGAAGATGGCCCAAGTGCTTGGGTTCCTGCCATTCATGTGGAAGACTGGGAAGGAACTCCTGGCCCCTGGCTGTAGCCTGGTCCAGCCCCAGCTGTTGCAGCCACTTGAGAGTAAACCAGTGTATGAAAAATCTGTTTATCTCCCTCTCTGACTCTGCCTTTCAAATAAATATGTCTTTTGTTAAAAATACATATACATATATAAATATAAAAAAGATAAGTTCATTCCGCTGCAGAACGTCTTTAAGATCCATGCCCGGAGGCATGTCTGTCCTCTCTGTGCACATCTGTCAGTCTGTGGAGCTGTGGGCCTTTCCCTGTGTGTCTTTGGGGTTGGGGAAGGACTGTAGAAGGGAAACAGTCATGTATTGGCCAGAGCCCAGAACTTCCGGAGTCCTCGAGCTGGCCACCAAGCGGACATCAAAGCCCAGTCTGCCGCAGCTCCCCCCACGCACATGCTGCTGCCCTGTCCTCAGGTGCCCTCACCCCTGCCTTGGTGTGCTGCCCCTCCTCCCCTCTGCCTGGATGGAAGACGGCTCCCCACTGATCACAGCCGCCCACAGCCTGGGGGAGCTCACACCATCAAAGGGAGCTGATGGAGACAAGGCTCCCCGGAGGGTTAGTGGGAGGGGGCGGTGGGTTGTAGAGAGCACACCGCTCCCTGGAGCTCAGCTTCTCTGGCTGGAAAGGGAGGGGCTTGTGGTCTCTAAGAGGGGGAGCGCTCCACAGAGTGGCTTTTCTCGGCCCTGGCTTTGGGTTCCGCTCATCTGGGCCTGCGCTTGGTACGTCTGCCCCATGAGGCCTATGATGCCTACCTCAATAGAGAGAAGCAAGGAAGCCAGGCCCGTTGCTAAGGTGCCCGCCTCCCTCCCTAGTCCCCGTTGGACTCATCCCCGATGGACGCTCCAGCTGTTCCGGTGTCTCGGCTCCTGTCAAGCACGGTGCAGTGCACGGAGGTGCGGGTCTCTGTGCGAGTCCCCGCTCTCAGATCTCTTGGGTGTTATCTCTCGCGTGGCATTGCTGGTCAAAAGGTGGCTTTCTGTTTAACTTCGTGAGGACGGCCAACCTTGTGCACCTGCAGGCAGCCTCCTCGTCCGTCCCCAGCGGCACTGCGTGAGGACTCTGCCTTCTCCACCTCCGAGCCAGCCTTTCATTGTCTGTGATTGACAGTCTTCCTGGTGCGTGTGAAAGGGGTTGGATGCTGCCTGAATGTTGCCTCCGGGCCTGCCTTGCTCCGCCGACTTCTCCTCATCCTTCAGACGTTATCTTACTCCTCCTGTCCTCGACAAAGCTTCCTCTGGTGCCCCGAATGAAATTATCCCCCGTTTCATCTTTCATACATCACTCAGTTCATTTCCTCTGCAGCACTTGCCATACTTTATAAAATTGCATAACAAGTAATTTACATTTCCAATTCCCGTCAACTCGGGGCGGGGGGAAGGGCCCACGCTTGTGTAGTGGCCACATACACCCGGTTCCGAGCCCAGCACAGACCATACAAGGAGCTCAGTACACTGTCTATGGAAACCTGGGCCACCTGATGCTCATGGTCATGACAGCCCAAGGCTGAACCTCACGCAGAGCCATGGTGAAGGTATTCCCAGCAAGGAAGTGAACTTGCAAACGTGGGAAGACAGAAGGCAAGCTCACCCTGCGAGAGCGGAAGCTGCCTCCAGGGCTCAGCGGGCAGCAGGGGAGTACACAGTGTGGCTCCTCCTGGCGCCTGGCGCCCTGACTTTCTGTCTAGTGTGCTTCATCTGTGAAATAGAGACTGTGGAGTTACCTGCTCTTCACCCCTGGGGTGAGTGCTAAGTGAGCCACTGCGTGTGAAGTGCTCGGAGCAGAGAGGGGCGCATTGCAAGCTCCCAGTCGGAGTTCACTCCATTGCTGTAGACTCTTGGATCCTAGGGGAGGATGAGAGCCCAGCCACTTTGCTTCCTGCTGTCTAGCACTTGGCTGTGGGCCAGGGCTGTCCACCTCCCTCTGATCAGCTCCAGATTAAGGGATTTTTAATGTTTGATTCTTAGCGTCTCTCCAGGATCACTCTCAGTCGTGTGGTCTGCAGGGTTCACTACAGATATTGCACAAATGGGATCAGAAGCCACGGGAGACTGTGCCTTCTGCCATGGAGGCCCAAGCAGCTGGGCAGCCTCCCTCTTTCTGTTGCTGGGTGCTGGAGCCTGGGCTTGTGGTCCAAGCATAAGCAGGAGAGTGTTTCTGCCCTGAAGTCGGGATCCTGAACGACACAGGCATAGGCGCAGGGCCACACCAGGCTCTACATGGCTGCTGTGAAAGTCAGGTCCCTGGGAGGGCTCGGGTGTGTGGTGGTGGCAGGAGCCCAGGGTGATGACCGTGGCAGTAAACTAGGCAAACTGCCGGTTTCTGTTGGTTTGATTTTGTGACATGCCTATTGCATTTTACATTGAGAAACTTTATGTCAGAACAAAATCGAATATGAATTTAGCAATTTTTTTACATGCAGGGTTTATGGAGCTATAACTCAGATACGATTTGACTATTTAAAATATATAATTAATTGGTTTTAAAACTATATTTGTAGAATTGTGTAACTATCACCAAAGCCCATTTTCAAGCATTCTTGTCACCCTGTATTCCCCAGACCTGCTAGCAATTGTACCTCTCCCCTCACCTGCACCCCTAGCCCCGTGCAGCGTGCACCTGCTTCCCCTTCCTATGGATGGCCACCCGTCTGCCACCAGAATTGACGTGTGCCTTCATCCCTTAAGGGAAGGACTCCAAAGTCTTTTTAAAATTTTATTTATTTGTTTTATTTGAGAGGTAGGGGGAGGAGAGAGACAGATCTTTGATCTGCTGATTTGTTCCCTGAATGGCTACAACAGGCAAGAATGAATCAGGCTGAAGCCAGAAACTCCACGCAGGTCTCCCATATGGAGACCCAAGGGCCCAATGGCTCGAGCCATCACGTTGACAGGAAGCTGGGTTGGAAGTAGAGATGCGACTCTGATACAGGATGCAGGTATCTCAAGTGGTGGCTTAGTCCACTGTTCCACAATGCTTGCTTCCTGCTTAAGTTTCTTTTTAAAATTATGTATTTATTTATTTGAAAGGTAGAGAGGGCGAGACTGAGAAAAAGGTCTTCCATCTGCTGGTTCACTCCCTAAATGGCTGCAATGGCTGGAGCTGGGCCAATCCAAGCCAAGAGCTGGGAGTTTCCTGTGGGTCTGCCATGTGGGTGCAGGAGCCCAAGCCCCCAGGCCATCTTCCACTACTTTCCCAGGCCATAAGCAGAGAATTGGATTGGGACAGGAGCAACCGGGACTTGAACCGCTGCCCATCTGGGATACCGGCGCTGCAGGCGGAGGCTTAGCCTGCCATGTCACGGCACTAACCCCTGCTAAGTTTTGTTTTGGTTATGTTTTGTAGCAAAACAAATCACCCCCTCAATTAGTTTAATCTACTTAAAACGTGTTTATGTTCTCCCATTGCTTGTGGGGCAGGAACCCAGGTACAGCTTGGCCTCAGGATCTCCCAGGTGGCTGCAGGGTGCTGGCCAGGATTGCAGTCCCGTCCGAAGGCTCAGCTGGGTGGGGCCTGAGTGTGCTCAGAAGCAGAAGTGGGATTTGTTGGCGAGATTTGGTTCTTGTGGGCTATGGGAGCGTGTACCCCATTTCCTGGTTAGCTGTTGGCTGGAGGAAGCCTCAGTTCCTTGCCACAGGGGCCTCCCACACATGCAGCTCACTCCATCGCAGGGAGTGATTTGCTGGCCAGGCAGAATCACAATCTTTTGTAGCCTAACCCCAGAATAGATGTTCCCTCAGTGTGGCTGTGTTCTTTTGGCTAGGAGTAAGTTCCTCTTTAGGATGAGATGGCCCATGGCCGTGGATGCCAGGAGGTGGGGAGCCCTGGTGTCGTCCTGGAGGCTGCACCCCAAAAGCCTGTCCTGTAGCCCTCCCCTGGGTTCTCAGCTACTCAGGCTCTTTTTATTTAGTTAGTTTGAGTTGTTAATTTTTTTTTTTTAAAGAAAGATTTATCTACTTGAAAGAGTTACATAGAGGGAGAGATACAGAGAGAGATCTTCCATCTGCTGGTTCACTCCCCAAATGGCCACGACAACCAGAAGCTTCATCCGGGACTCCCACATCGGTGTAGGGGCCCAGGCACTTCTACCATCCTCCACTGCTTCCCCAGGCCATCAGCAGGAAGCTGGGTTGGAAGTGGAACAGCCAGAACTTGAATTGGCACCCATATGGGATGGCGACTTTGCTGGCAGTGGCTCAATCCTCTGTGCCACAGCTCCACCTCAGAGCCAGCTCAGAGCTGCTTGCCAGAGTCCATAAGAAAGCTCTAATATTAATCTCCACAAAAAACATAGAAGTTAAGAACGGAGAATCAGCCCTGTGGAGAGAGGAAAAATGACCCCTGTTAAGGAGCCAGCCTGTGGATCCTCATGTGCAGCCCAGGGTTTTACGGTTTCACCTCCTGTGGGATGTGGCCAGTGGCTACTTTCGGCAGAAGTGAATCATCAGAAACCTGGGGCAGGTTACCTGAAGCAGGCCCAGGGAGCTTATTGGTGCTGGTAGCTGGGAGAATACAGGGAGGCTCATGGGATCAAGAACGTGGCCACTCGCCCTTCAGTTCCCATGGGCGACTCCATCATCTTCCTGTCTTGCTTTCTTGGTCTCATTCTTTGTTTTTTAAATTAAAGAACATTTACTTATTTTATTTGAAAGGCAGAGAGAGAGAGAAGTATCTTGCATCCACTGGGTCGCTCCTGAAATGCCCACAAAAGCCAGTGCTGGCTCACGCCAGAGCCAGGAGCCTAGAACTTGGTCCAGGTCCCCAAGACCTGCTGCCTCCCAGGGTGCACATTAGCAGGAAGCTGGAACTGGGAACAAAGCCAGGACGTGCACTCAAGCACTCCGGTGCGGGATGCAGGCGTCCCACGCAGCATCCTAACTGCTGCACCAAACGCCTCCTCCTCGGCCTCATTCTTTCCTGTTGTGAGCAGGCCTTCTCAGCTCGTGACTGTGTGACCTTCAGTAAACCCCAGCTTAGGCTTTGAGCCAGACTAGAGGGTTGGGTCATGTGTTTGCTGTCATTGCCAGGAAGGTGGGGTGCTGGGCTAGGCCAGGCCTGGGCTGCATGGCTACTTTCTTATTGCTGGAGGAAGACCCATGGAGACCCAAAGCCAGCACTGCCCAGTGCAGGCCATGACTCAAGCCCATGTCAGTGTCCTGCACATGGGCAGAGCAGTCATGCAAGTGATGCTGAAATTGTTGGGAGTCCCTGGAAGGACAAGAAAAGGCCGTAGTCTGTGGTAAGCGGCTGCCTGGGAAGCATGGATTGGATTAATTCCTTTTTGGCTAATGATTTCCATGAAGCCTTGCAATTAATTTGATTGCACCCAAGATCCAGTGTCTTAGTCTACCGACTAAGCAGTCACATTGAGTTTTTCCATTCTGTGTTTCATTTTCCCCTAACTACTTGACAGTTGAACAAAAGTTATTAGTGGAGACACAAAGGCCAGGGATGACATAGGAAGTAGCTGTCTGTTTCGTGGACTTCTGAGCAAGGTTAACTCACCACAGCAAAGGAGGCCAGAGCCCTTTATTTACTGATGCTGTCTGATTTGCAGGCAGATTTTTGTTTGTTTTTTGCTTCTGGCCTTTCTACTAAGGAATGATTTGTCAAGTTCGTGAAAACCACATGCACTCAGGGGCTCATTCATCTTAAGGCTAAGGCTAAGTCTTGTGTTTAGAACCATATAAATGTAGATTGAGCCCAAGATCAGGCAGTTCTGAAAGAGATAGTATCATGGTCCATTTAAAAGTGCAAGTGGGACCGGTGCCGTGGCTCAATAGGCTAATCCTCTGCCTTGCGGCACCGGCACACCGGGTTCTAGTCCCGGTCGGGGTGCCGGATTCTGTCCCGGTTGCCCCTCTTCCAGGCCAGCTCTCTGCTGTGGCCAGGGAGTGCAGTGGAGGATGGCCCAAGTGCTTGGGCCCTGTACCTGCATGGGAGACCAGGAGAAGCACCTGGCTCCTGCCATCGGATCAGTGTGATGTGCCGGCTGCAGCGCGCCAGCCACGGCGGCCATTGGAGGGTGAACCAACGGCAAAAAGGAAGACCTTTCTCTCTGTCTCTCTCTCTCACTGTGCACTCTGCCTGTCAAAAAAAAAAAAAAAAAAAGAAAAGAAAAGAAAAAGAAAAGTGCATGTGGACCCCTGAGTTACCCCGGTGACGCTTCCAGAGAAGGGTTACAGTGGCTCCCCTAGTGCGTGCCCTGGCTTAGGACTGTTCACACTGCCCTGGGGAAGGACTTGCAGCTGAACGCTTGTCCTCTGGCCATTCCTGGGGGGGACTAAACTCTAGAAGCAGTTGTGTGGAACCTGGCTCTCCCCCCAAGAAAGCAAGCAGCTGACTTTTAAATTTAGATAGGAGGAGATGGGGTGTAGAAAAGTGAAGTCAGCTTGCTTGGTGTCTCCCGGGCCATAGAGGAGGCAGACTCAGTTCTTGGTGCGGTGTTGTGGCATAGCAGGCACCCCGGGCGGCAGCATCCCACGTGGGCACTGGTTTGTGTCCCAGTGCTCCACTTCTGATCCAGCTCCCTGCTCATAGGCCTGGGAAAGCAACCAAGGATGGCCCAAGGGCTTGGGCTCCTGCCATTCGTGTGAGAGACCCAGATGAAATTCCTGGCTCCTGGCTTTGGCTTGCCCAGCCCAAGCTGTTGTGGTCATTTAGGGGAGTGAACCAGTGGATGGAAGCTCTCTCTCTCTCTCTATCTCTGTAACTCTGACCATGAAATAAATAAATCTAAAAAGAAAGAAAAAAGAATTCCCACCTGCCACCTGCTGGCCATCTTCACGCCTCTGGTTAGCATGGTGAGTGTGAGGGCCTCACAGACAGAGCACTGCTGACTCGCTGTCAGGTGGACCTCATCCTTGCTGGTCCCCAGTCACACTTCATTGCCTGCAAGTCTGACCTGATCCCAATCAGGCCAAGGCCTCACTTCAGACACTGTTATGTAGAAATATGCTCTTCACTTAATATTCACCCTGGCATGGGTGCATTGAGAGACAACACAGAAATTTATCTCAGCCCCATTGGCAGCAGATGTGCCAGACCGAACGGCAAGTGGACTCTCAGCTGCTGTGATTTTGCTTCAAGACTGACCAGAAACATTGCTGGAGAAAAAACTTGATTGGCGTAGGAAAAAAGAGCTATTTACAGGTCGAAGTTTCCTGAAGAAAGTTCGCTCTGCTTCTGCCTGGTACTGGAAAGCAACACATCATCTCGGGATCTGGATTCTTCTTGTTGCAGACTCTTCCCCCGACATCATTTCGGGTCGGACCCCGTGTGGGGAGGGAAGGGCCTGGGGCTGTGAAAAGGCATGTGGAGCTTGCTGACCTCTCCCTCTTGTGTCTTGCAGCCTACTTCTGCTTCCTCATGACCGCCCTGGGTGTGACTGCCGGTGCCCACCGCTTGTGGAGTCACAGGTCCTACAAGGCCAAGCTGCCTCTGAGGGTATTTCTGGCTGCTGCCAACTCCATGGCTTTCCAGGTGGGAAGAGAAGGTCTCTACTGGGACTCAGTGTGGGAGGGGGGCCAGGATGGGCGCACACTCCCTGACCTCAGTGCTTGGGCCCCAAGCACTCCAAGCCTGTCCCTAGCTTTTAGCTCCTTGTAGCCTTAGATATAAGACTCTCAGGGTTGTGCACCCCAAGGCATGGGGAAAGGAGACAGCATCCAGAGTTCTTGCTGCAGACACATCCTGAAGCCACCAACATTTGTCCTGGGGCCTGCATTCCAAGTCCTGGGCTGGGGATGCCATATGCATACTGCATTCGAGCCTCACAGTTACCCCGTGGACTCCATGTTACACATACCCGCACTCTACAGATGAGGAAACCGAGGCTTAATGAGGATAGTACATCCGGGCAGGTCAGCCTGACCCAGCAGCAGGAGCTCTTAGGAGACCTTGCTGAGGTTGCTGTCCAAGGTGCTGGTGGGAAGACTGGTCTGCAGTCAGAGGACTCCGCGATGGCACTCTGATGGCTGGCAGCCGTGAGTCACTTCCTTACCTCCAGTTTTTTCATCTGTAGAGATAGGAAGACAGCTTCATTCCCAGGATAGTTCTGCAGGGAGCTATAAAAATAAAACAGAGGGTCAGGGCCAGCACTGTGGTGTAGTAGGTCAAGCCTCCAGCTGTTTTGCTGGCATCTCTTATGGGCACCAGTTCATGTCCTGGATGCTCCACTTCCAATCCAGCTCTCTGCTATGGCCTGGGAAAGCAGCGGAAGATGGCCCAAGTGCTTGGGACCCTGCACCTGCCACCATGTGGGAGATCTGGAAGAAGCTCCTGGATCCTAGCTTCTGAGCTTTTTCTTTCAAAAAATGAATAATATAAAATAAAGGTAATGAATACAATAGGATCAGGCCATATCCTTTTTTAAAAAAAATGATTTATTTATTTGAAAGTCCGAGTTACAGAGAGAGGGAGAGATCTTCTATCTGCTAGTTCACTTTCCAGATGGCAATAGCCGGGGCTGGGCCAGGTGGAAGCCAGGAGCCAGGCGCTTCATCTGGGTCTCCCACATGGGTGCAGGGGACTGAATTAGTGGGCCATCTTCTGCTGCTTTCCCAGGCACGTTAGTAGGGAGCTGGATCAGAAGTGGGGCAGCTGGGTCTCCAGCCACTGCCCATATGGGATGCCAGCACTGTATGTGGCGGCTTTACCTGCCACGTCACAGTGCCAGCACCAGACCATATCCTTTAGGATAGGTCTAGTCCTAGACCATTTGCCACCACCTTGAGCACTTTCTGATTGGGATGTTGGTTTGATCACGGATCTCTGTTTTCCCAATTCCATATCTGATCCAGGTGGGGTGAGTAAGAAACAACCTGTTTGCCAAGCTGCTGCCCACATATGAGTGCAGATGATCCCAGGCCCTGGGTATTTTCACCCACGGTGAAGGAATTGTGATTCCTAAACCTGCCTCAGGGTCCCGGGAAGCAGGGGACCTAAGCACCTGCATATGGCACCTGTGCAATGGGCCTCCCCTTCCTACACCACCAGCTGACCTGAGTGTTTCTCAGAGTGCTCTCCTAGCTAAGAATTCATTTCCCTACTGCAGGCTTCCCTTGCACAGTTGGAGCTTTCATTAAACCAATAGGTTAGAACATAATAGGCCAATTAGGGAAACACAATGGGTGGTAGGGATATATGTTGGTTATAACTCAGGCGCAGCCAGGGATTAGTACCAGGGTATAATCAGCAGCTGTTATGCACTGAGGAGTGATTGACAGCTTCCTGGCCCCAGGTTCTTCTGTTCACCATTGGCCACACGAGTCGCTCTGCATGGTATTTTGACTTCCCCCGTATTTCAGTGTTGTACTTATTTCTAGTGTTTAGCATAACCTAGAAACCCACCGACTTAGATACCATTTAGGAAGCAATGCTTTTCCTTTATTGTGTTCAAGGAATTTATGATTTTTGGCCTCTAATTTAATACTCATGCGGTAATAAAATGCCTGTATTATTGGATTTTTTCCAAGATAAATGACTTGCAACTGAGAACCCAAAACTCTGATTTTTTTCCTTTTCCAAAATGAAACTATTTGTTTACAACTCAATTTTTGAAACCCTAAGTTTCCTTAACAAAACATTATACAACAGATTATCCAACTGTGACCTCAAATGTATTGGGGGGGGGGCAGGGCATTGTGAAGGGAAGGATGCAGGCCTTTGAATCGGTTCTCAGCTGAGCCGTTTGCTAGATGTGGGCCTTCGTGTGAGTCTCGGCCCCTTCCTGTGCAAAGCGGGGATGGTGATGTGCACCTCATGGAGCTGCTGAGGGGCTGGAACAATGAGTGACAGTGCACAGCTTGTAGTAACAGTCAAGACTGGCCCCTCTTCTCTGTTAGAACTGGCATACTGTCCCATCCACTCCTGTGTTCCACTGCCTACTGTGGCACAGACACTCCATGATCGTTAAATAAATGAAAAATGGGTGAATAGCTTTAAAAGTTTTTGTAAGAAACATCGAATTTGAGCCATGCTTACTTCTGCAGTGTCCCCATTCATAGTTTTTTTTTATTATTACTATTCATTCAACAAATACCCAGTGAGCACCTGCTAGGGAGCACTGAGCTGGACACGGTGGGTATAGCAGTTGCAATCCTTGCCCCCTGCTGCTTCTATGTCCACCAGGGTAGTAGAATTCCCACGATTTCCCAGTGGAAATGCCCGTGCTCCATGGACCAGCGTTTCATGAAAGTGGTACTTGTACCTGAGTGAAAGGCGTAGTTACAGATCAGCGTGGGGCCGCCTTCCGTAATAAGGCACAACAGTGTTGGCAGGAAGGAACGCGGGTGATCTGGGCCACTAACTCCAGGAGGAGACAGAGCGAGGAAAGTGGGAAACTGTGCAGTGACCTGCCAGGCTGAGGTATTGACCTATGGCCCTGACTTAGTGCACTCTCGGATTGAGTTCCCTTTTATGTCCCTTTGATTTTTGTTGTTGTTAGGGTTTATTTATTATTTGAGAGGCAGAGTGACAGAAGGAAAGGAAGAGTGAGTGAGAGAGAGAGAGAGAGAGAGATTGATTGATTGATTGATTGATTGATTCCATGTGCTGGTTCACTCCCCCAATGATTCCATATGCTGGTTCAGCTCCCTGGCAGCTAGGGCTGGGCCAAGCTGAGGCCCGGAGTCAGGAACCCCATCCGGGTCTCCCTCGTGGGTGGCAGGGGCCCGAGCACTTGGGCCATCCTGTGCTGCTTTGCCAGGTGCGTTAGCAGGGGAGCTGGATCGGAAGCCAGCAGCCAGGACTGCACTGGCGCTCCCGCTCTGACATGGGGTGTGGGCATCCAAGCAGGGGCTTCACATGCTGTGCCAGCAAGCCTGCCCCTGTTCTAGCCCTTCCTTGCTGTCCCTCGAGTCTCTCCTCCGCCCCACTGGGGTGGTGATAGGGAGGTGGAGAGGCAGTGTATGACCACACCTCAGCCTTTACTGCACCTTGTGTCTGTCTCGACTGGCTTAGCTCTGGTACAGCCCCAGGAGACGGGCTCTGGCGGAAGTTTCTCTTGAGCCCAGGCCCTGCTAAGGGGAGCAGGGAGCTCTGGGTCTCTTACTAAATGGTGAATTTTCTCCTCTTTCTGTGGGAAGCACAAGGAGACTTTTTTCCCTCAGATCTTCACTGTGAGAATTTGGGAGGGATCCTGGAAGCAAGGTTCATTTAAGTTCCGGACTTCCCGAGGACTGGACAGCTTTGGAGCTTTCTTCCTCTTTTTAAAGATTTATCTGTTGAAGAGTCAGAATTACAGACAGAAAGGGAGAGACAGAGAAAGGTCTTCCAGCTGCTGGTTCCCTCCTGAAATGGCTGCAATGGCCAGAGCTGGGCGGATCTGAAGCCAAGAGCCAGGAGCTTCTTCTGGGTCTTTTGTATGGGTGCAGGAGCCCAAGCACTTGGGCCATCCTCTGCCATATTCCCAGGCCATTAGCAGGGAGCTGGATCGGAAGTGGAGCAGCCGGGACTCGAACCAGTGCCACAGTGCCGGCCCCAATAGCTTTGGAGCTTCTAACTCTCCTGCTTGTCTGCCTTGAGCTTGCAACAGATCATCGATTGGCTTAAAGTGTCCCTCCCCGTCCTGGCTCCAGGCTCCTGGGCCTCTGCTGCCAGCGAGCTCTGCTGTTCTACATCACTGGTCTGTCTCTCCACTTCCGGGGCAACACTGTGCCTTGTGGCTTTAATCCTCTGAGAGGGCGAAGATTGTTTGTTGGTTTCCAGTTTGTTCAGCTTTTTTTGTTGGGATGAAAATGGAAGGGACAACTTCCAAGTTCTTTATGTGTTGAACCAGAAAGGGGACATTACTACGTGATTCGTAAGTGAACCAAACTTCACATATAAATATGTCAGGTAAATCATGGAGCCATGAGTCATGACCTTTGACAAGAATAAATAATTCCAGGTGGCATCGTGGTACAATGGGTTAAGTCACCACTTGGGATACCATATTGGCTTGTGGAGGATCAAGTCTCTCTGCCGCTACTGATCCAACTTCCTGCTAATGTGCCTGGGAGGCAGTGGATGATGGCCCAAGTACCTGGGTTCCTGCTGCTACCCATGTAGGAGACCCAAATGGAGTTCTTGGCTCCTGACTGCAGCCTGGCCCAGCCCTAGCTCTTGCAGGCATTTGGAGAATGAGCCAGCAAAATGCAAGATCTCTTTGTGTTTCTCCCTCTAGCTCTGTCACTTTGCCTTTCAAATAAAATAAATAAAACCTAGAAATATGTATATATAGTTGCAAAAATAGTAATAAAATGGTTACTGAGACCTAAGTCCATACCAGCACTTCATTTATTATTTTACATGGTAATCTGAGAATACCCCTGTAATTAGTTGCTATTGTTTTTCTCATTGATAGATGGGAAAGCAGAAAGAACAGAGACTGTGTGATCTGTCCAAGGAGATACAGATTTAGGTGACAAAAGGGGAATTCGGAGGCAGGTGGCTTGAGGTCAGAGGTCACCTCTCACCGTTCGGCCCCTCCCTGTATCGGAGTGTATATTTGTCTTTTCACTGGGTGAATGCATGCACTAAGCACTGTTCCAGACACTGCAGAACAAAGCAGGTGGGTGCCCGTGCTCCTAACGTGTGCGTGTCAGCAGGAGACAGAGCAAATGAACACAGCAGTGTTTCAGAGAGGGGAGGGAATGACGGAGCTGACACAGGGATGCGGTGTGAGTGGTGTGGCAGCCAGGCAGGCAGCTCCTTAGAGTGGTCAGAGACCTCGCTGAGGAGGGGACAGTAGACCTGGGACTGGACGGTGAGGCTGGGTATAGGGGAAGAACGTTCCAGACCGAGCAGTAACCAAAGCCAAGGCAGAGCCAGCATGGTTCAGGTAGCAGAAAGGCGGCCGGTGTGGCTGGCGCCAGTGAGTGCGGAGAAGATGGTGGCAGGAGAGGCCAGATGGGATCAGGGGCTGCGTAGGCACCGCGCCTCTGTCAGGGTAGTGTTCTGGGTGCCCTGGGAGGGGACGGGCCGGCGGGAACGGCCTCATGCATTTCACTGCTGCGGGTGCTCCTCGGGCCCTGCTCGGCAGATCCTGGAGATCGTATGCCAGGCTCAGGGCGAGCAACCAGCCCCCGAGGCTGGCTGTCCATGGTGAGCACTCGCCGAGGAGGGAGCCTTGCACGCAGGGCAGTGCAGTACAATGCTGAATGCTGGCAGCGGCACGTGGCGGCAGCTTCATAGACAGAACAACACAGGGGCACTCTGCGGGCTGGAGGACCCTGCACCTGGGCCGGCGTGGGGAATGCCCGGTCGGAGTCCCGGCTCTGCTCTGCATTCCAGCTTCCCGATAGCAACAGTGCACACCCCGGGAGGCAGTAGTTGGTGTCTGAAGTCCCTGGGTCCCTGCCACCCATGTGGGAGACTCGGCTGGAGCACACAGCTCCCGACTTCGACCTGGCCCACCTCCGGTCAGTTGTGGGTGTTTGCGGAGTAAACCAGTGAGTGGAAAAATCTCCTTCTGTGTGTCTCCCTGCCTTTCAGGGAAACACAATAGATTTTTTTAAAATGTAAATAGATGAGGACCTATATTTAAAATAAGAACAGTCCTGCTCTGTTCAGAGGTCCTGTTTCAGGCCTTGCCTGGGCTGCAGACTCAAAGCCCTTCACACAGGGAAGCTCTGCCTTTCCCCTCTCCAGACTGATGGATGGGGGTCGGCGCTGTGGCACAGTGGGTTAAGCTTCTGCCTGTAGTGCTGGCATCCCATATGGGTGCCAGTTCGAGACCCAGCTGCTCCACTTCCAATCCAGGTCTCTGCTTTGGCCTAGGAAAGCAGTAGAAGATGGCCCAAGCCCTTGGGCCTCTGCACCCACGTGGGAGACCCAGAAGAAGCTCCAGGCTCCTGACTTCGGATTGGCACAGCTCTGGCCGTTGCGGCCAACTGGGGAGTGAATCAATGGATGGAAGACCTCTTTCTCTCTGCCTCTCCTTCTCTCTATATATAACTCTGACTTTCAAATAAATAAATAAATCTTTTAAAAAAAAAAGACTGATGGATGAGGTAGGTTTCTGGCTCCTAGGTATCCAGATAGCAGCAGGAGGCCCCGAGAGGCCTCCATGGTGTGACTGTGCAAGGTGGCGTGTCACACCTCACCTCCCTCCCCCACAGCATTTCGGCCTCCTGGACACATTTGGAAGTCAAGTGGAAAGAGCTAATAGCTTGGACATTTCTCAGCCTCTGCCCCAGGAGGGTGATTTATCTGTTCCCTGAGAGCGCTATTCTGTACACGCGGCCATGTGACTCCATCAGTCACGGCAGGTGCTTGGCAGATGGAGGGGGCAGCTCTCATGAGGCTGCTGTGCGAGGCACTTACCCGGCAGGGCTAACCACACGTCCTACCAATGACACCGCACCCTTGAAAGTGGAGAGCACGGCCGCCCACCCAAAGAACACCTCACTGCCTTCTTTGAGAATGTAGGTCAGCGAAAGTAGGTGACGTGAGAGACATCACCCACTTATTTATTTGAAAGGCAGAGTGCCAGAGATAGAGAGAAAATCTTCTATCACCTGGCTCATTCCCCAGATGGCCACAATGGCTGGGGGTGGGCCAGGCCAAAGTTAGGAGCCAGGAACTTCATCCGGGTCCTGCAATGTGGATGGCAGGAGCCCAACCAGGCACATTAGCAGAGAGCTGGATCAGAAGTGGAGCAGCTGGGGCCGGCACTGTGGCAAAGCAGGTAAAGCCACCATCTGCAGTGCTGGCATCCATGTGGGTGCCAGTTCAAGTCCCAACTGTTCTACTTCTGATCCAGCTCTCTGCTATGGCCTGGGAAAGCAGTGGAAGATGACCCAAGTCCTTGGGCCCCTGCACCCGTGTGGGAAGATCCAGAGGAAGCTCCTGGCTTCTGGCTTCAGATCGGCACAGCTCCAGCTGTTGCATCCAGTTGGGGAGTGAACCATCAGATGGAAGACCTCTCTCTCTCTCTCTCTCTCTCTCTGCCTCTCCTTTTCTCTCTGTGTAACTCTGACTTTCAAGTAAATAAATAAAAATTTTTTAAAAAGTGGAGCAGCTGGGAATCAAACCATCATGGGTTGTGGGTTGCTGGCATGGTAAGCAGCAGCTTAACCACTGCACCACAGTGCCAGCCCCTTGATTCCATTTTCCACTAACTTTTTGAATTCTCCTTGTACTGACTGATGGGGTTTATCTGTCTCCCCCAGCACACTCAGCATGGAGACTTTTTCTGAGGAAGTAGAAACCTGTATGTTGCTTCTATTCACACCCCATCCCACCTTTTTAAAAATATTTATTTATTTATTTGAAAGGCAGAGTTTGAGAGAGAGAGAGAGACAGGGAGAGGGAGGGAGGGAGGGATGCAGAGAGAAAGAAAGAACCTTCTATTCAAATGGCTGCAACAACTGGAGATGGGCCAATCCAAAACCAGGAGCCAGGAACTTCTTCCATGTCTCCCACATGGGTGCAGGGGCCCAAGCACTTGGACCATCTTTTTCTGCTTTCCCAGGCACATTAGCAGGGGGCTGGATCGGCTCAAACCATCACCCATATGGGATGCTGGCACCTTAGGCAGTAGCTTTACCAGCTAATGCCACAGTGCTGGCCCCACCCACCCCCCTTTTAAAATGTATTCATTTGAAAGAGAGCTAGCAAGCGAGAGGACTCCTTTGCTGGTTCATGCTCAAATGCTTATAGTGGCCAGGGGAAGGAGCAAACCTGGGAGCAGGGAACTAACCCAGGTCTCTCGGGTGGGTGGCAGGAACCCCGTTATTTGAATGCAGCGTGTGCATTAGCAGGAGGCTAGAGTCAGGAGCAGAGCTGGGAATGGAACCCAGGTATCCCATGTGGACCCGCCAGGCCAGATACCTATTCCAAGCAAAACTGTCATTCTTCACACTTTGCATAACAGCTGTATGATAGCCATTTTGGGGTAATTAATACTTTTTAAAAACAGATTTATTTATTTATTTATTTATTTATTTGAAAGTCAGGGTTACAGAGAGAGGAGAGGCAGAGAGAGGTCTTCCATCTGCAGGTTCACTCCCCAATTGGCCACAATGGCCGGAGCTGCGCCAATCCGAAGCCAGGAGCTTCCTCCGGATCTCCCACGTGGGTGCACGGGCCCAAGGGCTTGGGCCATCCTCTACCACATTCCCAGGCCATAGCAGAGAGCTGATGGAAGTGGAGCAGCTGGGTTTTGAACCGGCGCCCATATTGGATACCAGTGCTTCAGGCCAGGGCATTAACCCGCTGCGCCACAGCACCAGCCCGGTAATTAATACTTTTAAAGGCACACTTTAAAGAGTTTTTATTTAAGAAATATTTGGTAGAAGACAAATACCTGCTGGATTCTGTGTGTTAATTTACGCTATTGCAAGAGACACAGGCTTGTTTCAGATGCGTTCCCAGCTCTCCTGTCCACTGAGACTCTCTCGGGAAACCCGGGGTGTGCTCAGACTGGCTCGTTCTGCCTCCTCCACCTCATGCGGCTCCCGAGAAAGGCAGCAGCAATGAGCTCAGCACTGCCCGTCTCCTGGCCTGGAACTGCAGGAGGTTACTAGTAGAAGCCAGAGCCTCATCCCTGTCCCAGCAGCAGAAGGAAGTGAGGCCTGTAGGACTGAGCTCATTTTTGTTCATTTTCAACTCCACAAACACTCATGGTTGTTGGAGGAGACTTGCAATGCAATTCCTCAGTGAGCCGCTTCCTCCCCTACCTGCCGCCAGCCGTGTAGGCAGAGACCACAACTCACTGTCCCTGCTGGCCCTTTATCTCGGTGCCATCCCGCCAGACACGCGTCTGGTGCTGCTTTCTAGGTTTCCCAACTCATGATCAATTTGCATTTTTGAATGACTTCTTCCCCAGCTGCCTTCATTTGCATTTCTTCCCAAATCAAACTGCATTGTGATCATTTCTATTCATATTTCTAACCTCTTTAGATCCATCTGGGTTCTTTCTCTCCTTAGTCATGTCTGCTGCACCTCCTAATTTCATACCCGTCGGAAATGTTATTAACATAATGTGGAAGCCCAGGTCCCAGTCATTAAGGAAGATGCTTAAGCCAAACGAGAGCTTGCAGACACAGAGGCCCCTCTGCTAGCAGCCCCTGCCCGCCTCCCTTGTTAGACACTGAGCTGTTTCTCATCCTTGGTCCTTGTTGATCAAAGTTCAGGCTTTTCAGTCGTCCTGTCCCAGTTCTTGCTCAGGCCAGCTGGAGGTCTTGTCGGAGGAACATCTCAGGGCTGCGGAGTGTTTTCTTAAACTCCAAAAATGCAATGTCTACAGGAGTTGTTGAATCGGCGGCTGTGATTAACAGTGAAAGGGGGGCCGGCGCCGCGGCTCAATAGACTAATCCTCCGCCTGCGGTGCCGGCACACCGGGTTCTAGTCCCGGTCGGGGCACCGGATTCTGTCCCGGTTGCCCCTCTTCCAGGCCAGCCCTCTGCTGTGGCCCGGGAGTGCAGTGGAGGATGGCCCAGGTGCTTGGGCCCTGCACCCCATGGGAGACCAGGAGAAGCACCTGGCTCCTGCCATCAGATCAGCGCGGTGATGCCAGCCATTGGAGGGTGAACCAACGGCAAAAGGAAGACCTTTCTCTCTCTCTCTCTCACTGTCCACTCTGACTGTCAAAAAAAACCCACAAAAACAAAAACACAAAAAATAGTGGGTTGAGTTCCACATGCCACATGGAAATGTCCAGCTTTGCTGTTCCAAACCCTTCCAGCAGGTGGAGACATTCAAATGGCTTCATCTTCCACACTCTTGGGTGAATCTGCTGGTGAACACCCCTTGGGGTGAGAGGCGCATGAGCTGCCATGTGCTTGTGGGGCTTCATGTATCAAGAGGTGTATAAGAAATGGCCTTTGTCATGGGGCACTTACAGAATGACAGGGCTGGCTAGACTTGTGAATGTAAAGAAAGACTCCTAAGGGGTCGGCACAGTGGGTTAAAGCCCCAGCCTGCAGAATCGGCATCCCATATGGTCACTGGTTTGAGTCCCGGCTGCTCCTCTTCCGTTCTGGCTCTCTGCTATGGCCTGGGAAAGCAGTAGAAGATGGTCCAAGTCCTTGGGCTCCTGCACTCACATGGGAGACCCGGAGGAAGCTCCTGGCTTTGGATTGGCACAGCTCTGGCCGTTGCAGTCATCTGGGGAGTGAACCAGCGGATGGAGGACATTTTCTTTCTCTCTCTGGCTCCACCCCTCTCTGTAATACTGTCTTTCAAATAAATAAAATGAATCTTGAAAAAGAAAAAGACTCCTAGGAGACCCGGTGGAGTTAAAGCACACAAAAGCCTCACACCATCTTGGAGGGCTGCAGAAACGTGAGTGTGGGTATGGGAGTTGGAGGAAGCCTGATGCAGAGAGGGAGTGTTGAGCTGATCCTTGGAGAGGGGCAAAGGAGTTTTCTAGGCAAAGAAAAGGGACGGAGGGGAGACAAGTGAGCAAAGACAGAGCAACAATCATTTGGACTGTGTGGGGGTCACAGTGTGGTTAGAAAATAAGCTGATGGAAAACGGAGCCTGGGTCAGCTACTTGCGGGTCATCTCCCATTGACTATCTCTTAGGTGGCCCAAATCCAGTGTGCCCCGAGCCACAGCCATTGTCCCTTTACCTCCTCCCCCAAAATGCTCGCTCTCCTAATTTTCTCCACTAGAAAAAAATCTAGGTGTCATCCAGACTCACGTAGCAACCTCTTCAGTTCCACCACTAAATCTTTTATTTTTTAAAGATTTATTTCTTTGAAAGTCAGAGTTACACAGAGGGAGGAGAGGCAGAGAGAGAGAGAGAGAGACAGAGATCTTCCATCTGATGGTTCATTCACCAATTGGCCGCAACGGCCAGAGCTGCGCCAATCTGAAGCCAGAAGCCAGGAGCTTCTTCCAGGTCTCCCATGTGGATGCAGAGGCCCAAGGACTTGGACCATCTTCTTCTGCTTTCCCAGGCCATAGCAGAGAGCTGGATGGGAAGTGGAGCAGCCGGGTCTCGAACCGGTGCCCATAGGGGATACCTGTGCTTCAGGCCAGGGTGTTAACCTGTTGTGTCACAGTGCCGGCCCCAACATCACTAAATCTTGCCTTAAGTCTGTGTGCCTCTCCTCTGGGCCACCCTCTGGTTCAAGTTAGGATTATTTCTTGCCAGGGCTACTGCAAAAGCCTGCTGGACTGGGTCTCCCTGCTTCCGGCCTGCTCCTATCCATACTGCAGCCAGGGAGCACTTACTGCCTAGCCGACCACTCTTTGGCAAGAAGATCTTGCAGTGGCTTAGCATTGCATCTGGGGTGAAACCCAGCCTCACTGTTAGGGTCAGGAAAGGCTCAGAATGAGGAGACATCTGCGCACCAATCCTGTTTTCACCCCAGGCTGGTGCAGTTCTCTGCGGTTTTGAGATTAACCACTGGGGGTTAATGTCGGTCCCACAAGTCACAGGCTCTGTCCTCCTTAGCATTGCCCCCTGTTTCCTTGCCAGCCACAAGGGGTACAGAACAGTAGCAGGGTCCCCGGGCTACTCGATCCAGCTCTCTGCTGTGGCCTGGGAAAGCAGTGAAAGATGGCCCAAGTTCTTGGGCCTCTGCACCTGTGTGGGAGACCTGGAAGAAGCTCCTTGCTCCTGGCTTCGGATCAGTGCAGATACATTGTAAAAATAACACAGAACTCCTGTGTGCCTTTCACCTAGATCCACTGATCATTAGCATGTCACTTCATTGGCTTCATTCCACTCTCCACACAGGTTTCTATGTACAGTCTTATGTGATTCCTTTCTGAATTGTTTGAGAAGTTGTAATTATGCCCCTTTGTCCTGAAATTCCTTAGTGCACATTTCCTAGTATCTAAGATACTTGTTTTTTTTTTTTTTTTTGTAAAGCAGAGAGAGAGCGCCAGCTTCTATCTGCTGATTCACTCCCCAAGTCCCCACACAGCTGGGACTGGACCAATCGAAGCCAGGAGCCCACAACTCCATCCAGCTCTCCCCTGTGAGTGGCAGGGACCCAAGTACTTGAGCCATTGTCTGCTGCCTCCTAGAGCATTTGTTAGCAGGAAGGTGGGGCCAGGAGTGGAGCTGGCACTTGCATATACAGTTCCTTGGTCTTTGATTTTATGATGTTGACATTTAAAAAAAAATTATTTATTTTTTAAAAGATTTATTTTATTTATTTGAAAGAGTTACAGAGTAGTAGAGACAGAGAGAAGTCTTCCATCTGATGATTCACTCCCCAGATGGCCGCAACGGCCAGAGCTGTGCCAATCTGAAGCCAGGAGCCAGGAGCTTCTTCCAGATCTCCCATGCAAGTGCAGAGGCCCAAGGACTTGGGCCATCTTCTACTGCTATTTCAGGCCATAGCAGAGAGCTGGATTGGAAGAGGAGCAGCCAGGCCATATGGGATGCCGGCGCTTCAGGCCAGGGCATTAACGCATTGTGCCACAGCACCGACCCCGTCATTGACATTTTTTTTTAAGTATACCTGCTGGTCACCTTGCAGAATGTCCTTCCCTCAGTTTGGGTTTGCTCATGGGTTCTCAGAGTTAGACTGTGCAGCTTTGGCAGGAAGATTACATTAGTGACTTGTGTCCTTCTCAGCCTCAAACAAGAGGCATGTGCTATCACTTTGTGCTGTTGCTGGTGGCATGGACTTTGACTAGGTGGTTAGAGTGGTGTCTACCAGGTTCCTGCAGTCCGATTGCTACTTGTCCTTCTGTAATTAGTGACTAATGCAGAGGTCCTAGAAACCTACATAAATATTTTATGATCGTTGAACTTTCACCCAGTAGTTTCAATGTACATTGGCAGGTCTTGCCTGAATCAGTTACTGCCATGACAGCTGCAGAATGGTATAGTTCTGTTCTTTCTTCTACACTTGTTTGTTAACAATTCTACTGGAGAGAAGAGTGTTTACTTCTTCCTATTTATTTTTTAAGATTTATTTATTTATTTGACAATCAAAGAGTTACAGAGAAAGGAGAGGCAGAGAGAGAGAGAGAGAGGTCTTCCATCTGCTGGTTCACTCCCCAACTGGCTGCAACGACTGGAGCTGCACTGATCCAAAGCCAGGATACAGGAGCTTCTTCTGGGTCTCCCACATAGATGCAGGGAGCCAAGGACTTGGGCCATCTTCTGCTGCTTTCCAAGGCCATAGCAGAGAGCTGGATCAGAAGTAGAACAGCAGGGACTTGAACCAACACTCACATGAGATGCTGGCATTGCAGATGGTGGTTTTCCCACTACACCACAGCGCTGACCCCCGTATTTATTTATTATGGGCCAGTATTTTTTTTTTTTAAGATTTCTTTATTTGAAAGGCAGAGCAACAGAGAGAAAGAGACACACAGAGAGAATCTGTCCTCTGCCAGTTCACTCTCCAAATGGCCACAACAGCCAGGGCTGGATCAGGTTGAAGCCAGGAGCCAAAAATGTCATCCAGGTCTCCCACATGGGTGGCAGGGGCCCAAGTACTTGGGCCATTGTCCTCTGCCATCCCAGAATCATCAGCAGGGAACTGGATTGGAAACAGAGCAGCCAAGACTTGAACCAGCGCTCTAATATGGAACGCTACTCTCACAAATGGATGGTAGTTTAACCTGCTCTGCCACAGTATTATAGTCTAAGGATTCTTTTTCTTTTCTATTAATTTGAAAAACAGACACACACACACACACAGGTATCTTCCATCTGTTGGCTCCCTCCCCAAATGCCCACAGTAGCCAGGACTGGACCAGGCTGAAGCCAGGAGCCTGGAGCTCAGTCCAAGTCTACCACATAGGTGGCAAGGACCCAAGTACTTGAGCTGTCACCTGCTGCCTCCCAGGGTAAATATTAGCAGGAAACTAGAATCAGAAGTGGAGCTGGGATGCAAATCCAGGCACCCCACAACTGACTGCAGGCATTCTAAGCAGCATCTTTTTTTTAAACTTTTATTTAGTAAACATAAATTTACAAAGTACAATTTTTGGATTATAGCGGCTTTTCCCCCCCATAACCTCCCTCCCACCCACAACCATCCCATCTCCCACTCCCTCTCCCATCCCATTCACATCAAGATTCATTTTCAATTATCTTTATATACAGAAGATCAATTTAGTATATACTAAGTAAAGATTTCAACAGTTTGCACCCACACAGAAACACAAACTATAAAGTACTGTTTGAGTACTAGTTATACCATTAATTCACATAGTACAACACATTAAGGACAGAGATCCTACCTGGGGAGCAAGTGCACAGTGACTCCTGTTGTTGATTTAACAATTGACACTCTTGTTTATGGCGTCAGTAATCACTTAAGGCTCTTGTCATGAGCTGCCCAATGCTATGGAAGCCTCTTGAGTTCACCAACTCCAATCTTATTTAGACAAGGTCCTAGACAAAGTGGAAGTTCTCTCCTCCCTTCAGAGAAAGGTACCTCTGTCTTTGATGGCCCCTTTCTTTCCACTGGAATCTCATTCACAGAGATCTTTCATTTAGGGTTTTTTTCTTTTTTCTTTTTTTTTTTTTTGCCAGAGTGTCTTGGCTTTCCACACCTGAAATACTGTCATGGGCTTTTTAGCCAGATCTGAATGCCTTAAGGGCTGATTCTGAGGCCAGAGTGCTGTTTAGGACATCTGCCATTCTATGAGTCTGCTGTGTATCCCACTTCCCATGTTGGATCGTTCTCTCCTTTTTAATTCTATCAGTTAATATTAGCAGACACTAGTTTTGTTTATGTGATCTCTTTGACTCTTAATCCTATCATTATGATCAATTATGAACTGAAACTGATCACTTGGACTAGTGAGATGGCCTTGGTACATGCCACCTTGATGGGATTGAATTGGAATCCCCTGGTGCATTTCTAACTCTACTGTTAGGGGCAAGTCCGATTGAGCATGTGCCAAACTATACATCTCCTCCCTCTCTTATTCCTACTCTTATATTTAACAGGGACCACTTTTCAGTTAAATTTAAAAACCTAAAAATAATTGTGTGTTAATTAAAGAGTTCAACCAATAGTATTAAGTAGAACAAAAAAATACTAAAAGGAATAAAGTAGTAAGTTGTTCCTCAACAGTCAAGACAAGGGCTGATCAAGCCATTGTTTCTCATAGTGTCCATTTCACTTGAACAGGTTTCCTTTTAGGTGCTCAATTAGTTGTCACCATTCAGGGAGAACATATGATATTTGTCCCTTTGAGACTGGCTTAATTCACTCAGCTTGATGTTTTCCAGATTCCTCCATTTTGTTGCAAATGACCGGATTTCATTTTTTGACTGCTGTATAGTATTCTATAGAGTACATGTCCCATAATTTCTTTATCCAGTCTACTGTTGATGGGCATTTGGGTTGATTCCAGGTCTTAGCTGTTGTGAATTGAGCTGCAATAAATATTAAGGTGCAGACAGCTTTTTTGTTTGCCAATTTAATTTCCTTTGGATAAATTCCAAGGAGTGGGATGGCTGGGTTGTATGGTAGGGTTATATTCAGGTTTCTGAGGAATCTCCAGACTGACTTCCATAGTGGCTTTACCAGTTCGCATTCCCACCAACAGTGGGTTAGTGTCTCTTTTTCCCCACATCCTCGCCAGCATCTGTTGTTGGTAGATTTTTGTATGTGAGCCATTCTAACTGGGGTGAGGTGAAACCTCATTGTGGTATTGATTTGCATTTCCCTGATTGCTAGTGATCCTGAACATTTTTTCATGTGTCTGTTGGCCATTTGAATTTCCTCTTCTGAAAAATGTCTACTGAGGTCCTTGGCCCATCTCTTAAGTGGGTTGTTTTGTGGTTGTGGAGTTTCTTGATCTCTTCGTAGATTCTGGTTATTAATCCTTTATCTGTTGCATAGTTTGCAAATAATTTTTCCCATTCTGTCGGTTGCCTCTTCACTCTCTTGACTGTTTCTTTTGCAGTACAGAAACTTCTCAATTTGATGCAATCCCAGTAGTTAATTTTGACTTTGACTGCCTGTGCTTCCAGGGTCTTTTCCAAGAAGTCTTTGCCAGTACCTATATCTTGCAGGGTTTCCCCGATGTTCTCTAATAATTTGTTGGTGTCAGGTTGTAGATTTAGATCTTTAATCCATGTTGAGTGGATTTTTGTGTAAGGTGTAAGGTAGAGGACTTGCTTCATGCTTCTGCATGTGGAAATCCAGTTTTCCCAGCACCATTTGTTGAATAGACTGTCCTTGCTTCAGGAATTGGTTTTAGATCTTTGATCAAATAGAAGTTGGCTGTAGATGTTTGGGTTGATTTTTGGTTTTTCTATTCTGTTCCATTGGTCTATCCATCTGTTTCTGTACCAGTACCATGCTGTTTTGATTAAAACTGCCCTGTAGTATGTCCTGAAATCTGGTATTGTGATGCCTCTGGCTTTGTTTTTGTACAAGATTGCTTTAGCTATTTGAGGTCTCCTGTGCCTCCATATGAATTTCAGCATCATTTTTTCCAGATCTGAGAAGAATGTCTTTAGTATCTTGATTGGTATCGCATTGAATCTATAAATTGCTTTTGGGAGAATGGACATTTTGATGATATTGATTCTTCTAATCCATGAGCATGGAAGATTTTTCCATTTTTTGGTATCTTCTTCTATTTCTTTCTTTAAGATTTTGTAATTCTCATCGTAGAGATCTTTAACATCCTTGGTTAAATTTATTCCAAGGTATTTGATTGTTTTTGTAGCTATTGTGAATGGGATTGATCTTAGCAGTTCTTTCTCAGCCATAGCATTGTCTGTGTATACAAAGGCTGTTCATTTTTGTGTGTTGATTTTATATCCTGCTACTTTTTCAAACTCTTCTATGAGTTCCAATAGTCTCTTAGTAGAGTTATTTGGATCCTCTAAAAAAAGAATCATATCATCTGCGAAGATGGATAGTTTGACTTCCTCATTCCCAATTTGTATCCCTTTAATTTCTTTTTCTTGCCTAATGGCTCTGGCTAAAACTTCCAGTACTATATTGAATAGCAGTGGTGAGAGTGGGCATCCCTGTCTGGTACCAGATCTCAGTGGAAATGCTTCCAACTTTGCCTATTCAATAGGATGCTGGCTGTAGGTTTTTCATAAATTGCTTTGACTGTGTTGAGGAATGTTCCTTCTTTTTTATAATTTATTTTCTTTAAATTTTTTTTGACAGGCAGAGTTAGACAGTGAGAGAGAGAGAGAGGCAGAGAGAAAGTTCTTCCTTTTTCTGTTGGCCCACCCCCAAGTGGCCACTATGGCCAGCGTGTTGTGGCTGGCGTGCTGCGCCGATCCAAAGCCAGTAGCAAGGTGCTTCCTCCTTGTCTCCCATGCGGGTGCAGGGCCCAAGGACCTGGGCCATCCTCCACTGCACTCCCAGGCCACAGCAGAGAGCTGGACTGGAAAAGGAGCAACCGGGACAGAATCTGGCGCCCCAACTGGGACTAGAACCCGGGGTGCCGGCACCACAGGTGGAGGATTAGCCTAGTGAGCTGTGGCACCGGTAGAATGTTCCTGCTATACCCAATTTGCTTAGAGTCTTCATCATGAAAGGGTGCTTTTTCTGTATCTATTGAGATAATCATATGGTTTTTCTTCTGCAGTTTGTTAATGTGATATATCACATTGATTGATTTGTGAACATTGAACCATCCCTGCATACCAGGGATAAATCCCACTTGGTCTGAGTGGATGATCTTTCTGATGTGTTGTTGAATTCTATTGGCCAGAATTTTATTGAGGATTTTTGTGTTTATATTCATCAGGGAAATTGGTCTGTAATTCTCTTTCAATGCTGCATCTTTTTCAGGTTTAGGAATTAAGGTGATGCTGGCTTCATAGAACGAATTGGGGAGGGTTCTGTCTCTTTCAATTGTTCTGAATAGTTTGAGAAGAATTGGAGTTAGTTCTTCTTTAAATGTCTGGTAGAATTCAGCAGTGTCTTAACCACTGAACCAAACATCTGATTCTCTTGCTGTTAGGTGGATTATAGCCTGCTGTCCTTAATCACTTTAATGCCCAAACTGCCCGGGTCTGCCCATGGAAGACACTGCAAGTGGACTCCTCCTTTTGACGCATCCCCATCATATTTTAAGTACCTCCTCTCTAGCACAACAAAATACACACACTCCCATATACGCCCTGCCCTGTCCTGACATCAGCCACTTCTCCAGGATCCTGATTCTTTTCACTGGGGCATTTAAAAACCAAGCCAAGGAGGGAAGGAGACTGTTTTCTGGGCCCTTTTGCTGCCCCCCCCAACTTTTGGCTCGTGGGGCAAAGGAGATCCAACTCAAGAGGCTGGAAGAGCAGTCCTGTTAGTAGCCAGAAACCCCCTAACACCCAATCGGAAAGGTTCACAGAAGGGCAACTTGTCCACCAAGGGAACTATTCACATTGCTTTTAAAAAGTACACTAAAAGGGAGTGGGTGGTGGGTGGCGAGTGCCTGGCACACTGGTTAGCATGCTGCTTTGGGCACTGGCACCCCATATCTGAATGCCTGGGTTCAAGTGCCAGCTCTGCTTCTAGTTCTAGCTTTCTGCACCCCAGGAGGTGGCAGGTAACAGCTCAGCAGCTGGGAGACCCAGATGGAGTCCTAGGCTCACGGCTTCCATCTGGCCTTTTCCTGGCTGCAGCAGGCATTTGGAGAGTGAACCAGCAGATGGGAACTCTGTTTCTCTCAAGTAAATAAATACTGTAAAATGTATATTCAAAAATGTTTTTAACTATAAAAAATCTTAATTAAAATGCATCCTTGCTGGTGCCGCGGCTCACTAGGCTAATCCTCCACCTTGCGGTGCCGGCACCCCGGGTTCTAGTCCTGGTTGGGGCGCCGGATTCTGTTCCGGTTGCTCCTCTTCCAGGCCAGCTCTCTGCTGTGGCCCAGGAGTGCAGTGGAGGATGGCCCAAGTGCTTGGGCCCTGCACCCCATGGGAGACCAGGAGAAGCACCTGGCTCCTGCCTTCGGATCAGCGCGGTGCGCCGGCCTTTGTGGCCATTGGAGGGTGAACCAACGGCAAAGGAAGACCTTTCTCTCTGTCTCTCTCTGTCCACTCTGCCTGTCAAAAAAAAAAATGCATTCTTACTGTAAGGGATTGAAACAAAGGAGCAATAGAAGAAAGTATGAAACTCGTTTCTGTCATTTTTGTCAGCAGATTCTTTTAAAACCGCTCAGATCGGCTATTCAACACTTGCCCAGCTTCTAAGTCCTACGCAAGCTGGGGGCCACGAAGGCAGATGGCAACTTGGCCTCGCAAAGCTGGCTTGCCTGACAGTGCCGACTGCTGCCAGGGCCCGCTCAGGGACTTTCTGGGCTGTTCCTCCAGATCGTCGGTGTTAAGGGTGGGGGGGGATGGGGGGTGAGGGGGGAGGTCAGCGCTGACTCAGGCTCAGCAGGGAGGAAAGCCCCATGCTCTTCACTGTTGTGGCGGCCCAGCGTTGGCATCTGAGCTGGAGGAGGCTGAATTCAGCCAGGGAGCCTGACGGTTCCTAAGAAGTGGCAGCCACGTCTTGCCCCGTTTGACCGCCTTCTCAGGAGGACTGCTCTTCCAGATGGGAGGCCACCCCCCACCGCGTGCACGCACGCACGCATGCATGCATGCACACCCACGTACTTTCCTCTCTAAAGCCTGCTTATTCAAGTTGACGCGTTGACAGGTGATTGTACTTTCTTTGTCACCAGTCCCTGGAAACAGACGTATTTCAGGTACAAATGGACTTGCCTGTGTGTTTTGGGGCCACCTGGAAAGTTCTCTGGGGGCGTTGGCAACCACAGAATCGGCCGAGGGGCCAGAATGACTGTGTTGGTGTCTGGTCGGGAGCACACAGGTGATTCCAGGAGGCTGGGCCCAACCCCGCAGCGGTTCTGTGTTCAGATCTGCTGCATGGGACAAGCCACGTGCTGTTTGCATTTAGCTGTCTTCCTGTAACAGTGCAATGATGTGGGCCTTCAAAGACAGTTTGCCCTGTTGTGCGGATGACAAGATCCAGGACTCTCGAACGTGAAAGGGAGGTGGTGGAAGCAGTTCTGAGGGAGTGAGTGGCTTCTTGAGCCACTGCAGTGAATCCTTTAAGGTTGCTCACCTGGGCTGCGCTGAAGTCACCGCGTCGTCCATTTCCACCTCTGCAGGCTCCCCAGGGACCCCGTCTGGGGACATTATCCACGATGGGCAGTGAAGTCAGAAAGACACATGGTGCACGGTGGTTAGAGCGAGCACGCTGCCACACCAGTTGATGTGTGACTGGTCGGTTAGCTATGAGAACACAGGAGAAGGGTGGGAGCGAAACCCACCTGGATGGATGGCTAGACGAATCTTTTAAAAAATTTTTTTGTTTGTGGGGCTGGTGCTGTGGTGTAGCAGGTAAAGCCTCCACCTGCAGTGCCGGTATCCCATATGGGCACGGGTTCATGTCCCAGCTGCTCCACTTCCGATCCAGCTCTCTGCTATGGCCTAGGAAAGCAGTAGAAGGTGGTCCAAGTGCTTGGGCCCCTGCACCTGCATGGGAGACCCAGAAGAAGCTCCTGGATCCTGGCTTTGGATTGGCACAGCTCCGGCCATTGTGGCCATTTGGGGAGTGAACCAGCAAATGGGAGACACTTTCTCTCGCTCTCTCTCTCTCTTTCTCTCTCTCCCCCTGCCTCTCTGTATCTCTGCCTTTCAAATAAATGAATATTTTAAAAAAAGAAAAGCAATGAGTGTTGTGTTCAGTGTTACTAACAAAATCAGGAGTGAGCTATACAATGGTAATAACAAGAGTGTAATTGGAAATAAGATGGATATTCAACTTTAAAAAAAAGAGCATTTAGAAAGTACAGACAAACTAGGGGACAAAAGCAACAACTCACTCCCAGGCCTCCTTCCTAGGGAGAGCCACTGTAATGAGGTTGGCCTGCACCCCTCCCTTCCCCTGTCTGTAAACACATATTTTCATTAAAGATGGGCTCACACTATGTGTGCTGTTTTGAAATCTACTTTATACTAAAATGTTTTTTCCTTCATTTTTCCATGTCAATCCTAAAGAACCCTTTGTAATTAGTTTTCCAATTCAAAAAGAATTAAATACTCTTTTGAATAATAATTTTGAAGTATAAGATAAAATGTAAAAACATTTCTCCTCTATCTCCCAATTTCACTCCCCTAAGGTAAATATAAGACTTTTTTCTTATGACTTTTTTCCCCAAAAGCTTTCTGTATGTATATGTACACTTTAAAAATGTTTTTAGGTGCTAATGTTGTGCACAGTGAGTTAAGCCACGTCTTGTGGTGCTGGGATCCAATATTGGAATGCTGGTTTGAGTCCTGGCTGCTCCGCTTCTGGTCTAGCTTCCTGCTAGTGCGCCTGGGGAAGACAGCAGATGGTGGCCCAAGTACTTGGTCCCTTGCCATTGAAGTGGGAGACCTGGATGGAGTTTTTGGATTTTGGCTTTGACCTGACTTAGCTCCAGTTGTTACAGTCATTTGTTTCTCTGTGTATGTGTGTGTGTGTGTGTGTGTGTCTGTCTGTCTGTCTCGCTCAGTCACTGTGCTTTTCAAATGAATACATCTTTAAAAAAATTTTTTTTTAAAGTTTACTTATCAGTGAAGGAGAGAGAAAGTTCAAGTGCTTCCATCTGCTGGTTCACTTCCCGATGCTTGCAATGGCCAGGGTTGGGCCAGCCTGAAGCTGGAAGTCAACTCAGGTCTCCCACGTGGCAGGTAGGAATCCAGTTATTGAAGTTATCACCACTGCCTCCTGGGATCTGCATCAGCAGGAAGCTGGAATCAGGAGTGGAAGCTGGGCAATCTGATGTGAGATGCAAGTATGTTTTTAAGGGCTTCATTTAAAAAATAAAAATAAAAACATTTATTTGAGAGGCAGAGTTACAGACGGAAAGAGGTCTTCTATCTACTGGTTCACTCCCTAAATGGCCACAACAGCTGGAGCTGGGCTGATCCGAAGCCAGGAGCCAGGAACAAGGAGCTTCCTCCAGGTCTCCCACTTGGGTGCAGGGGCCCAAGCACTTGGGCCATCTTCTACTGCTTTCCCAAGCCATAAGCAGAGAGCTGGATTGGAAGAGGAGCAGCTGGGACATGAACCGGTGCCCATATGGGATGCTGGCACTTCAGGAGGAGGCTCAGCCCACAATGCCACAGCACTGGCCCCCTGACAACTTCGCTTTTTAAAAACAGTTTTATTTATTTATTTTCATAATACTGGAAAACAGACACACAATGTACATAGACACACACACACACACAGATATAGAGGCAGACGGAGAGAGATCTTCCATCTTTTAGTTCACTCCTCAAAGGCCCACAACAGCCAGGGGTGAGCCGAGACAGACCCAGGAGCCCAGAACTCCATCAGGTCTTTTGCGTGTGTGGCAAGGACCCACGTACTTGAGCTGTCTGCTGCTGCTTTCCCAAGGTGCGCGTTAGCAGGCAGCTGGATCCAAAGCGGAGCAGTCATGACTCGCCAGGCACTCTGATGCGGGATGCAGGCATCCCTGGTGGCATCTTAACCGCTCTACCAAATGCCCACCCCTTGAATTAAAAAAATTATCTTCATTTTATTTGAAAAGCAGAGGGAGAGAAATGGAGACTGAGAGACAGAGAAAACATAGACATCTTAACCACCATGCCAAATACCTGCTCCATGTATAAACTTTTTATGTATGTATACACACATGCATGAATAACAATCTATCATTAGATACTTCATGAGATCCTCTTATGTGGAAAGTCAGGGTTTTTCCAAGTTTTTCTGCAACAAGCACCCTTGTGGTTAGATCTTTGCATACAACCTTGATTATTTCCCAAGGTAAATTCCAGAAAATGAATTGCTAGATTCAAAGAAATGCATGATATTAAGATTTGATGTATGCTTCCCATTTACCCTCCATGAGGTTTGTGACCGTTTCACACTCTCAGCAGTAGGCACCACTGAATTCTCACAATCTTTTAAAGCATAATACACATAGCAAGAAATGTGCAAGCTGCCAGTTAGACCCGCACCACCCAGTGTGCTACCTGTGGTGACTGTGCATTTGAAACGGGGCTGGTTCCAACGGAGGCACGTGTAGGCGAAAACTGCACCCACAATTTTAAGATTTGATGCAGACAAAATAATGTGAAATATCTCATTAATAACTTTATACTGATTATATGAGGGGTCTTCAGAAGTCTCATGGAAAATGCATATTATGAACAATCTATACATGAATTTCAAAAATTTGGTGCCCAAATAAGCTAAATTATAATTCAATTTCCCATGAACTTTTTCAAGTACTCTTGTATGTGGGAGTGACAAGATTGGGAATATAGTGTATTAAGTAAAACTTTAAAAATTAATTTTGCCTTTTTCTTTTAAAAAAAATTGCTCAAGAACAATTTAATCTTTGATGTGGCTTGCATTACGTTTCCACGGGATATCACAAAGTAGGACCACAGCATGGCCTTTTTAATAAGAAACCCAAGACCTGAGCTGTGCGTTCCTGATTTTTCTCACGCACCATCATCCCATGCACCTGCTCACACCTCAGTTATGCCCAGGGCTCTTGGAATTAACATTGCCCCTTCAACACCCCAGCCCTGCCGCAGGGGCCATGCATAAACAAGTGGCAAGTTTCCACTTTGAAGGTAAAGGGGTAAAGAGGTCAACTACAGTCTACCAGAACCTACTACTGTGGATGAACTCTTAACCTGTGAGTTTAAGAATCCATTGTTTGGGCCGGCGCTGTGGCTCAACAGGCTAATCCTCCACCTTGCGGCGCCGGCACACCGGGTTCTAGTCCCGGTCGGTGCGCCGGATTCTGTCCCGGTTGCCCCTCTTCCAGGCCAGCCCTCTGCTGTGGCCCGGGAGTGCAGTGAAGGATGGCCCAGGTGCTTGGGCCCTGCACCCCATGGGGAGACCAGGAAAAGCACCTGGCTCCTGGCTCCTGCCATCGGACAAGCGCGGTGCGCCGGCCGCAGTGCGCTGTCCGCGGCGGCCATTGGAGGGTGAACCAACGGCAAAAGGAAGACCTTTCTCTCTGTCTCTCTCTCACTGTCCACTCTGCCTGTCAAAAAAAAAAAAAAAAAGAATCCATTGTTTGGAGGCTGGCACTGTGGCGTAGCGGGTAAAGCCGCTGCCTGCAGTGCCAGCATCTCATACAGGTGCCGGTTTGAGTCCCGGCAGCTCCAGTTCCGATCCAGCTCTATGTTGTGGCCTGGGAGGACAGTGGAGGATAGCCCAAGTCCTTGGGTCCCTACACCCATGTGGGAAGACCTGGAGGAGGCTCCTGGCTCCTGGCTTTGGATCAGCTCAGCTCTGGCCATTGCAGCCAATTGGGGACTGAACCAGCAGATGGAAGACCTCTCTCTCTCTCTCTCTCTCTCTCTGCCTCTCCTTCTCTCTCTGTGTAACTCTGACTTTCAAATAAATAAATCTTTTTTTTTAAATAATTTAAAAGATCATTGTTTGATCTGTTAGAGTGTGTGACTATTTAGACTTCAGGAATCGCTGCCGAGCTCGACATCGTGCCCTTATCAAGAGGAGCACCCTGTGCGCACGGACAAAGCACCCGGCCTAGGACTCAGCTCACTGGCGGGTGTGCCTTGGCTCTGCACGCCTCAGTGGCTTGTGCCCTTCCCCCCATTTTCTGTGACGCATGGGTGATGGACTGGCACAGATAGTTGTAGAAAAGAGCAGTCAGCACTGTGTAAACACAGAGAGGAGGAGAGACTGTCAGGCATGGTTGGGGCCGGCTTCGGGTGCAGGCCGTGTCCTGTGGTTGCCTGCCTCCTGGGGCTCCGCTGAGCCTCTCTGCTGCTCGGGCCCCAGCTTCTTTGGCTTCTACCAGAGTACTTAGGGAGTATCACAGAACACCCCTTAGATACACAACCTTTTCACCAACCGCAAACGCTGGTCCCAGGTGGGCGCTCCCCCCATTCCTCGGCTCACTCCCACCCCGCCCAGGGAGAGGCGAGTGCTCAGGCCTCTGGGGGAGCCTATGGGTCTTGCTGCCTTTTGTTGACTCACATCTTGTTCCTGGAGTCACCGATTCGCTGGACTCAGCTTCACAGCTAAAATGATGACAAAGGATTGAAAAAAAAAGATGCATCTTGGAGGATTTGGGGCTCAATTGTACTTTGATTATTTGGATGGTGGCCAAAGCCTTGGCTTCATTCCACTGTTTCAGTCAAGTGGCTTCTGTCGGGGAAGGAATCCAGGTGGAAGGGATGACAGTAGATATCTCCATTCCAACTCGTCTTCATCGTCGTGTGCTCTCTTCCTTGTGTCATGCTTGATTTGGGGGGAATAATGTTTCGAGTCCATTTAGAGTCTCCACCAAGTTGCCTGGTGTTCATTAAAGAGCCTTTATACCCTTTTAACAAGGAAAAGGAGAGTTGTCTATCAAGGACCCCCCCCTGTGTTTGGAGAATGAGAGAGCACTTGTTGAAGGGAATGAGAACTGAGAACAGAAGCGGGTCATCTGTGCCGGCACCGTCCGGACTCTCTGGGTGAACTTGAGGCGGTGTGCTCTAAGCCATCGTTTGGCCATGTGTGGATGGGGGAACAGAATGTTTTCCTTTCTTCCTATATCATGTTCAAATGAGCACTGCAATAAAATAAACACATGTAAAGGTACAGACTAGTCCTTGGACGGCAGTGGCCCTGATTGACATTGGAAATTCTTCCCTAGCTCAAAATTCCATGATTAAAAATAATAAAATACTTTCTCTCTTCTAACCACTGTGTCTAAATTCTCTAGCAAAATCTAAAGACCTTTTCCTTATAGTAACACAGGCTGGCATACTCACCTTACACACAGCCAGATATCCCCTTTCTCTCTTTGTATTCACAGCCAAGCCTGTATTTTTTAGGGACTTTCTGTCACCCATCTTTCCGCCTCAGTACCCAGGAATTAAGCTATTTCTGAATTTTTTTTTTTTAAGATTTATTTCTTTGGGGTGGCGCTGTGGCGCAGTAGGTTAATCCTCTGCCTGTGGCGCCAGCTGCTTCTAGTCCTGGCTGCTCCTCTTCTGATCCAGCTCTCTGCTGTGGCCTGGGAAAGCACTAGAAGATGGCCCAGGTACTTGGGCCCCTGTACCCATGTGGGAGACCCAGAAGAAGCTCCTGGCTCCTGGCTTCGGATCAGCGCAGCTCTGGCTGTTGTGGCCATTTGGAGAGTGAACCAACGGATGGAAGACCTTTCTCTCTGTCTCTCCCTCTCACTATCTGTAACTCTACCTCTCAAAAAAAAAAAATAAATAAATAAAATCTTTAAAAAAGAAGATTTATTTCTTGTTCATTTGAAGGGCAGAGTTATACAGGGAGAGACAGGCAGAGATCTTCCACCCACCGGTTCACTCTCCACATTGCTGCAGTTGCCATGGTTGCGCCAGGCCAAAGCCAGAAGCCAGGAACTCCATCCAGGTCTCCCACATGGGTGCAGGCGCCCCAGCACTTGGATCATCTCCGCTGCTTTCCCAGGTGCATCAGCAGGGAACTGGATCAGAAATAGAACAGCTGGGACTCAAACCTGCACTCTTAACAGGATGCTCGTGTCTTAGGCCAAATAACTTGTACACTATAACACCAGCCCCAGGTTTTGAAAATTTCAGTGACCCTATGAGATAAACAAAGCTTACTAGCCTTGCAGCATCTATGGGTAAACCAGAGAGACCAAAAACTCAATGAACCTCCCATTGGATTAAAACAATTATTGGAACTTTGAGAATAAAACTGTTCCTTATTTGTTTTAATCGGGGGGGGGGGGGGCATTGAGTTTTTGGTCTCTCTGCTGGGTAGGCCCTGCCAGGTGCACCAGATTCCTCAAGGAGCCAAAGTTGCCTCCCCCTCCCTTTTTGTTACACTCTTTAGAACAGTCCTAAAGCCATCTCATTTGTGCCTTGGTATTTTGCAGTGATTTGGATAACTCTTCAGGGTTCTTACCGACTTTGTGCTCTCTATAAGAACTGGACTTGATGGGCTAGCGTGGTGGTATAGTGGCGTAGTGGATAAAGCTGCTGCCTGAAGTGCCAGCATCCCACATGGGCACCATTTCATGTCCTGGCTGCTCCACTTCCGATCCAACTTATGGCCTGGGAAAGCAGTGGGAGATGGCTCAGGTGCTTGGGCCCCTGCACCCATGTGGAAGACCTGGAAGAAGCTCCTGGCTTCAGCCTGGCCTAGCCCTAACTACTGCAGTTGTCTAGAGAGTGAACCAGTGGATAGAAGATTTCTCTGTCTCTGTAACTTTGACTTTCAAATAAATAAATAAATCTTAAAAAAAAAAAAAAAAGAGTTGGACTTGAAAGCCATCCAAATGGGAGAGGGAAGCAGAGATCCCGAACCAGTGCCCTTTCCTCCTCAAGGCCGCCCCCTCCTCTGACAGCCAAGACATCCCCGTGAGCCTAGCTCTGTCTTTTCTGTATTCCAGCAACCTCCTGGTAGACTGCACTGCCCCACGAGAGCTTGCCTTCAGGCCTGCCCACTAGTTCTCAGCAAACCGGCTCTCCCACAGCATCCCTAACACAAGCTGTATGAGAGTTTACTCTTGTTCTCGCAAAAACCACCCCAAACCACATTCAAGTGGTGACTCTGAGGTCGAGGTTTGCAAAGGGAAAAACAGGAGGTGAATGGTAAGGACTGGTGGGGGCGGGGGAGGCTGAGAACTTTCCAGAAGGCTTTTCCCTGAAGTGCTGCACTCTGCTCTGCAGAATGACATCTTTGAGTGGGCCAGGGACCACCGAGCCCACCACAAGTACTCGGAGACTGACGCGGACCCACACAATGCCCGCCGGGGCTTCTTCTTCTCCCACATCGGCTGGCTGTTGGTTCGCAAGCATCCAGATGTCATCGAGAAGGGGAGGAAGCTGGACGTCACCGACCTGCTCGCAGATCCTGTGGTCCAGTTCCAGAGAAAGTAAGTGAATGGGCATCCCGGAGCACTGTCTCCCCTGGACCAGGACGGGAGACAGCACAGCCCCAGAGCCCACTCCTCAATCATCTGCTCTAACAATTGGGCTTCCAATGAGACTTTGACTCTGTTGACTGTTTTCCTTTGCTCATTGTGTTTTCCCATGGGTACCTTTGTTTTTATTTTTTTTTTTTAATTTTAATTTATCTGAGAGAGGGACAGAAATGGGAGGGAGGGAAGGAGGGAGGGAAGGAGAAAGAGAGAGAGAGAGAGAGAGAAACTCCCCTCTCCTGGTTCATGTCCCAAGTGCCTGTGACAGCCAAGGCCTGGTAAGGTGATACCAGGAGCCAGGAATTCAACCCAGGTGTCACACGTGGTGGCAGGAACCCCACGGCTCAAGCCGTCCTTCCAGGGTCTGCATTAGCAGGGAGCTGAAATCAGGGGCAGGAGCCAAGAACCGGAACGCTCACCCCTGCTTTAGGTCTCCTTTGTCATGGATCCCTTTCCACCCGTCAGTGCCTTCTGACCTCACCATGAAGCTGATCTCACAGAATCTGTTTCTGTCTCCCTAGTCACTCACGCCTGTATCCTGGGGTGGCAGCAGGGGGCAAGGAGGGCTTGCTTCATTTTCCTGACACGCGTAACTCCAACAGGACCAGACCCCAGGTGTCATGCCCTGTTCTAGAATGGTCCTCGGTGACACACCCCCCACCCCGAGCCCCCGCCCTAGAAGCCGTCACACTCATAGGTTTCTGTGCAGAGGAAATAGCCGGCTCAAAGCACCGTGTGTCCTGAGGGTATCAGCTGAGCGTGGATATCAGGTGGCCTTGGCAGGGAGAAAGATGTTGCACATGTGCACCTGCTGTGTGTGTGTGGTTGTGCGGGGGTGGCTGTGGTGAGAGCATTGGTAAACGGGCTTCTCACCCCTGCAGCAGTCCCCACCACAGTTAGAGCCTTGAGCTGGTACAGTGAGAAGGTGGTTCCTGTCCCCTGGCAGGTCTGAGTCCTCCGAGGACTTCCTGGAGTCTCTTGTGCAGGCTGGAAGTGAGAATGGAGGCTGTGCCTGTGGCCAACATGGGAATCCTTGTGTGCAGGGAAGTGTGGCTCAGAAATGGTTTCCCCTTCCCCATGGCCTCTCCTCTGGCACTGGCATCCACCTGTGGCTCCTCCTACACGAACAGATGAATTAACCACCACTCTGTGTCCCACTTTCTTCTCTGAAGTGGGCGGTGAGCCCTATATTCTGTAGCTTTCAGGAAGACATCGTGGGAAATAATGTCGTGGGACCAGTGCTGTGGTGTAACAGTTAACCCATCACCTGCAGCGGCGACATACGATAGGGTGCTGGTTCGATTCCCAGCTGCTCTGCTACTGATGCAGCTCCCTACTAATGTGCCTGGGAAAGCAGTAGAGGATGGCCCAGGTGCTTGGGTCCCTGCACCCAAGCAAAGCTCCTGGCTCCTGGCTTTAGCCTGGCCTAGCCCTGGCCATTGCAGCCATTCGGGGAATGAACCAGCAGATGGAAGACCTCTCTCTCTCTGTATCTTTCTCTCTCTCTTTAACTCTGCCTTTCAAATAAACAAAAACAAAACCCCCAAAACAAGCAAACAAAACCGATATATGGTAATTGCCTGGCACGTAGTAATAGCTTTTGAGCATGGTAAT
This sequence comes from Sylvilagus floridanus, assembly GCA_949820135.1. Lineage (NCBI taxonomy): Eukaryota > Metazoa > Chordata > Mammalia > Lagomorpha > Leporidae > Sylvilagus > Sylvilagus floridanus. The sequence goes on from OX463238.1 coordinate 89,629,632, forward strand.
AATTATTATTCCTACCTGGCAGTTGCTAGTAATTCTCTGTGTTTCTGTTGCTGCTTTTTTAATTTATTTATTTGAAAGAGTGACAGAGAGGAGGAGAGAGAGAATTCTCCCACCTGCTGGTTCACTCCCCACATGGCCACAATGGCCAGGATCCTAGAGCTCCCCATTCTGGTCTCTCATGTGGATGGCAGGGGCCCAAGCACTCGGGCCATCATCGGCTGCTTCCAAGGTGCATTAGCAGGAAGCTGGATCGGAGGCAGAGCAGCCAGGACACAACTGCTGCTCCCGTATAGGACGCTGACGTCACGGGTGGCTTAACCCACTGCATCACAGTGCCACCCCCCTCCCTGCTGCCCCTCGTATTTTATTTAAAGATTTATTTATTTACTTGAAGGGCAGAGAGACAGAAAGAGAAAGAACTCTTCCATTTGCTGGTTTACTCCCCAAATGGCTACAATGACAGGGGCTGAGCCACGCTGAAGCCAGAAGCCAGGAGCCTGGAACTCCACCCAGGTCTCCCGCGTGGGTGGCAGGAGCCCAAGGATTTGGGCCATGTAGGCACGTTAGCAGGAAGCTGATTAGGAAGTAGAGCAGCTGGGAGAACTGGTGCTCCGGTACCGGATGCTGACATCGCAGGCAGCTTAACCCACTGTGCCACATGCCCGCCCCGTCACTGCTTCTGCGTGTTTCAGTAGCCCTCCCTGTGGGCCTCCCTATGGCTGTCTCCGGCAGACACACCCAGTACCAAGAGCCAAAAGTTCTAGAGTGGAAACTACCAAGATGTTCCCAGTGAACAGCGGAAGGATTTGTTGATTTCGGTCTTTTCACCTGGAGAGTAGGATGTGCCTCCTTAGAGAAGAGGTTGCAAGCTCAGAGGAGGAGATGGAGAATCCCCCACAGCTCTCGCGTGGAGACACAGCCGTGACTGCGAGCCTGTGGTAGCTCCCCTGCTTTTGAGCACATGGTTGATGGGTTGCCTTGCAGGCTGCCGTCCCACCTATGTCAGTGTCTCGCCCCCGACTTCACTGTACCCTTAGCAATGGCTGCGGAACAGTGCGTAGCAGAGGGCAGCGTGGTTTATCTAACCCCACTCTGCGGCGAGCCGAATGAACGATGCTGTGATGCTGCGGCGCCAGGAGTCAGGCTCTGGAATGCTCAGACCTTAGATTCACTTCCAGAGCCCCGAGGAGAAGACAAAAGATCTTCTGTTTGATCAACAAGAACTCCGTCGGGTCTATTAGTCTGGGTTTCCCAGAACATAAAGATGAAAGCTAATTTTTTTTGTTTTTACCTTAAAAAATTCTGATTGGATTCATGATGTATGCCCTGGTGGTGGGTGTGTCCGAAGGCCATGCAAGGCAGGAGGACAAGGGCGATTTCAGCAAGTTCCCTGAAAAGTCGTGGGAGACCGGCCGTCCTCACTGTGCCTGGGACTGCAAGGGCCGAGCTGTTCAGACACCAGCTGGTCCCATCAGTGATTCACAGATCAGCGAGCGGCTGCTGGGAATTGGTGCTGAGCGCACCCCCTTACGGACTGACCTCTGGCCCCCCAGAACTTGCAGGCCAGCAGGGAGCCCACAAATTAAGATGCACACAGTTATACCTTAATGAGAGGAGCCCTGTTGCCTAGTGCAGACCACCCCGGAACTAGGAGGAGGGTCTCCTGCTCCATGCTGCGGGGATGGGACGGTGAGGGGCGAGGGAAGGCTTTGGGAAGGAGCTGGCACTGAGCCCACGCCTGGGAGATGGAAAGGGAGCCGGGGCACAGTGGGAAAAGGGTGCTCAATACATCGTCAGACAGAGCCATCTTCAACCATCGAGCTTGAGAGCTGGGAGGGAACTTACAAATCATTCAGCCCGTGCCCTGTGTTTTTGCGTTTTTTTAATGTGTTTTTTTAATGTGCCGGTCAGTCAGGTGTGGATGCAGGAGAACCACAGGGGAGACTCAGGAAGACAAAGTTTGTTATAATTACAGAGTAACTATAGTCGCCTGTAATAAACTCTTTAATTATTCAGTCCATTATGTAAGTAATCAGTACAGCTATTTACATACAAATAATGATGTCGTATAATAAAAATATTACTTATGAATAATTATATAATATCCTATAATAATATAGCGTATTATCACTTGGATCTGTAGATCAAAATAAGGCTCAGAATCACTTAGAAATGAGACCACGTAGGAAGCCTACTTGGAGGCAGAAGCAGGAGTGAGAGGAAAGCGAGAGTAAGGGTCATTTCTTTTTTCGGGTGTTTATGTGTTATTTTTGTTTCATTTGAAAGATTGAGATGGGGGTGGAGAGCTCTTCCAGCTGTTGATTCATTACCCAAATGCCTGCAACAGCCAGGGTTGGGTCAGGCCAAAGACAAGAGATAGGATCTCTTCTTCACGCGGGTGGCAGGAAGCCGAGTACTTGAGCCATCACCTGCTCCCTCACAGTTTGCACATTGGCAGGAGCTGGATGGGAAGTGGATGGCATGGGGGCGTGCCTGCCCCAAGGCCCAGTGTCTTTATCTTTTATTTATTTATTTATTTATTTATTGACAGGCAGAGTGGACAGTGGTGAGAGAGAGACAGAGAGAAAGGTCTTCCTTTGCCGTTGGTTCACCCTCCCAATGGCTGCTGCAGCCGGTGCACCGCGCTGATCCGAAGCCAGGAGCCAGGTGCTTCTCCTGGTCTCCTATGCGGGTGCAGGGCCCAAGCACCTGGGCCATCCTCCACTGCACCTCCGGGGCTACAGCAGAGAGCTGGCCTGGAAGGGGAGCAGCCGGGACTAGAACCAGTGTTCATATGGGATGCCGGCACCACAGGTGGAGGATTAACCAAGTGAGCCACGGCACCAGCCCCAGCCTAGTGTCTTTATTGACACTTCCTGGGAGAAGCAGAGAGGGGCAGGGCGAACGTCTGGAGCTGGCTGCTCTGGATGCTGTCCGAGTCTGCTCTGAATCCCAGGTAAGGCCCTTGTTGTGTGGCCCGGCCCTTAGGTGAGTCTGTGACTGTACGGGCCAGATGTGTGGCTCTGATGTATTTGTTTGCCGATGGAGAGCTGCCCCAGACCTGGCCAGTCCTGGGAGAGGCAGTCCCTCGGCAGCCAGGAAGGCTTTTCCGATGTCAGAGCACCATCATGTAGAGAACAGTTAAAGATACGTATACCCACTGCCTCCTGTGAGGAAACTGGTAAATGAAACACAGCCAGACAGTCAGGGCCTGAAGTGCCCAGGGCTCCCCCGGCGAGGCCCTGCTGGTGGAGAGCGGGGCCACCACACCCCTGGCCTCTGGTGTTTATCCAGCGTGGAAACCAGAGGGCTCCATAACCCTAAAGAAACCTCAGAGTTGCTGAACCAAACAAACGAGCTTCCAGGACTCACAAAGGCAGTGCGCCTGCACGGGTTTCCCGTTCACGGGGCTGGCTCTGCCCCTCCTGCCAGCCACGCCGGAGAGAGGGGACAGAGTCCTCGAAGAAACCAACTCGCTGTGTGCAGGGATGTGAGCTGGGGAGGGCGGGACCGCATCCTGCTGTCAGCTGCATGGGTCACCTCAGGTGACCTGAGGGGACGGCTTGCACGGCTGCAGGGAGGACCCAGTTCCGGGTCATTTTGGTGCCGCCCATTAGAGAGCTCTGCCCCATCTGAATCGCCTCCCCCTCCCTGCCCCCTGCTCCTGTACGGTTCTTGGAGGCCACAGTCCGTGCCACTAGCACAGAGGATGCTACTGATGGATCTACTTGTGACAGCTTCCCGAAGGAAAGCTTGGCGGAGAGGCAGGCTGAATCCATGTTCCATTCTACCATTTAATGCGAGACAGAAGAGGGTAGCATCCAGAACAGCAGGAAACCAAGACAGTTCACGCTGTACCAGGCTAGTGTACCAAGGCTGGTAGAGCAAGCGGTTACCCAGCCGACTCTGGGCTTTGCTGCGTTAGCAAGTTGTGAGGGACGAGAAGGCCAGCATAGGAGGTGAGAGGGAGAGCAGCAGTGCCTGGAGCCCTGGCCACCAGCTCCCCTGCCCTAGGGCTTAGGGACATGGGGATGTGTTTCCCCCCACAGGGTAAGGAGAACGGAGGGCTCAGGGGACACACTACTGGAATCTTCCATGATTTGCCTTGGATTTCTGAGAGCCTAGACTTCCCCGCCCAAATGGCCTGGAGCCTGTTTCCTCCTGGGCCCCCGTACTCCCAGCCGGAAGTACATGAAACCAGGCTCCAGAGCAGCCGGGGGAACTGAAGCCCCAGCATGTCTGCCCTGTTGTCCACACGAAGTGGCCAGAGCCAGAGATGGGAAGAGAAGGCAGCAGGTCACAGGCGGGAGCCCCATCTGGACTCTGGGTCCAAGCCCCGCCCCGCCCCTCCCCCCGGCCTTGGGATGAGCCTAGAAGTGAGCCACACGTTAGGTGGGAGTGAGTCAGGTTAGAAGCTGTGTTTGGCATCAGTGGGATAGCAGTGTCTTTCTCCAGAACAACTGGAGGCGAGCAGTGCAGGGCGGGTTTGGCCGCACTGCAGGCTCAGTAGAGAGCCAGGACTCTTCTCTCTGCCCCACCGTCCTTAGCGTGGCACTTTCATTCTCGGTGTTATTCATGGGCCAAGTTGACCACTGGAGCTCCAATCAGAGGCAGGTGGGAGAGGCAAAGGGACCCCCTGCTGAGCGGGGTCAGTCACCTTCACAGAGCCTTCCCTGGAGACACCCCGCCCATCCACCTACCTCTCTTGACCCCACTTGCACTCAAGGGAACTGTACTCTCTTGGATAATGCAAAGGCACTTTAAAGAGTTTGTAGATAAATGGGAGTAGCATTTAGCCTGGCAGTTAGGATGCCCACGTATTGGGATATCTGGGTTCAATCCCTGGCTCACCTCCTGAGTCCAGCCTCCTGCCAATGCAGACCCTGGCGGGCAGCAGGTGAAGGCTCGGGTGATTGGAGCCTGCCACTCACAAGGGAGGCCTGGATTGAGTTCCTGCTTCCCGGGCTCAGCCCTGATCCATCCCAGCTCTCATAGGCATTTGGGGAGCAAACCTGCAGATAGGAACTCTCTGTGTCTCTATTTCTCTCATAACTTTTTTTAAAAAAAAGATTGTGAAAAAACGGAGTTAGAAAACAAGTTTATCTTGGTGCAAAACATTTTGAAGTCCATGCACATTTTTTTCATAGTACACCTTTCCACAAACCTTTTGCAGTCTCTTCACATGTTGCCTCCGTCCCGGTTGTGTTTCTAAGGAATGAAGGGTGGCTAGACACGGGCCGAGCACTTAGCGTTCTCTGCGCCATCACCGCTCACTCAGCCTGCCTTCAGCAAGGCACTCGGCCATCTCGTGTTACCCAGCCTTAGCACACTGCTCTCTGGAGTAAGTGGGTGGCCTCTCTGTCTCCATATTGTTTGCAGAGACTAAGATCACAAATCATCATTTTCCTGAGACGGCAGAATAAAGCTAACATCCAGAGATTATTTCTCCTAATGCTTTGCTTATCCTGCTGGTTCTCATTTTAGGGAAGAAATTCCTTTAGATGTAGGATGCAGACTCTCTAATGTGCATCTTTGGAAGCCCAGGGAGAATACCAGTCCAGACACATGCAAACAAAGTCCTTGCCTCGTTGCCATGGTGATGGGGTAAACAAGACAAAAATGGATGGGATGATTCAGAAGAGCAAAGCCCTTCTGTTTTGGTGCCCTGGGAAGAGAGGAGAATGGTAAAGATTGCCATGCCAGGAGAGGAGGCAACTGAGCAGCTAGGATCTTTGGAGGCCGCTTTTACTTTAATTTGTTCCCTCATCTGCTGTTAATCCCCTTCCTTTTCAAGAATGCACTTCCTCTTGCTCAGTGATACCTTCCTTTAAGAAAACAAAGACTTCACTATTCGAAGAGTTGTTTGAAGTTCACGGCAAAATTGAGAGGGAAACATAGAGACTTCCCACTGACCCCACTCCACTCACTGCATAGCCTTCCCTGTCGGATCCCTGAGAGCCGGTGGCTTACAGTGCGACTCACTGCCAATGTTGTATGTTCTGTGGATTTGGGCAAATGTGTACTGACACACGTCCACTGCTACTGTCACACCCACAGTGTTTTCCCGGCTCAAAAAATCCTTTGTTCTGCCTTCATCCCTCCCTCTGCCACCACCCCCGACCCCCGGGCAGCCACTGATCTTTTCACTGTTCCTGTAGCTTTGCCTTTTCCAGAATGTCATGTAGTTGGGATCATACGGGATGTAGCCTTTTTCAGATTGGCAAAGTAATACGCATTTAAATATCTTCCATGTCTTGTCTTGGTTTGATAGCTCATTTTTTTAAAAGATTTTATTATTTTATTTGAAAGGTAGAGTTACATACAGTGTGAGAGACAGAGAGACAGAGAGAAAGGTCTTCCTTCCGTTGGTTCACTCCCTAGATGGCCACAACGGCCGGAACTGCGCCGATCCGAAGCCAGGCGCTTATTTCAGGTCTCCCATGTGGGTGCAGGGGCCCAAGGACCTGGGCAGTCCTCCACTGCCCTCCCAGGCCACAGCAGAGAGCTGGATTGGAAGTGGAGCAACCAGGGCCAGAACTGGCACCCATATGGGATGCCGGCGCCGCAGGTGGAAGGTTAACCTACTGCCGACTGCCATTAACCATGGCTCTGACCCCTGATAGCTCATTTCTTTTAGTGCTAAATAATAGGCAGAATGAGATCTGGCTGTCCTAGAGTGTATTATCCATTCAGCTGCTGAAGGAGACATCTTGGTTGCTTCCAACTTTTGGCAGTCAATAAAATTGCTATAAGTACCTGTGTGCAGGTTTTGTGTGAACCTGTTTTCAACTCCTCTAGGTAAATACCAAGGTCATGAGTGCTGGATTGTAGATGATAATCATATGTTTACTTCTGTAAGAAATGACCGGACTGTCTTCCAAAGTGGCTGTGCTATTTTGCATTCCCATCAGGAGTGAATAAGAGTTTCTGTTGTTCCATGTCCTTGCCAGAATTCGGTGTTGTCAGTGTTGTGGATGTTGGCCATTTTTTTTTAAACATTTATTTATTGAAGGAGAGAGAGAGAGAGAGAGAGAGAGAGAGAGAGATCTTCCATCCACTGGCTCACCCCCCAATGGCCGGAGCTGAGCTGATTCAAAGCCAGAAGCCAGGAGCCAGGAGCTTCTTCTGGGTCTCCCATGCGGGTACAGGGACCCAAGGACTTGGGCCATCCTCTACTGCTATCCCAGGCCATAGCAGAGAGCTGGATTGGAAAAGGAGAAGCCAGGCACCCATATGGGATGCCAGCACTTCAGGCCAGGGCTTTAACCCACTGTGCCACAGAGCCAGCCCTTATTAGAGCCTTTTACTAAGTCTTGAAGTCAAATAGTGTCAGTCCTCAACTTGTTCTTCTCCAACACTATCTTGGCCATTCTGGGTCTTTTCTTTTTAAGATTTATTTATTAATTTATTTGAAAGAGCTACACAGAGAGAGAAGGAGAGGCAGAAAGAGAGAGAGAGAGAGAGAGAGAGAGATCTTCCATCCAATGGTTCACTCCCCAATTGGTCGCAATGGCCAGAGCTACGCCAATCCGAAGCCAGGAGCCAGGAGCTTCTTCTGGGTCTCCCACATGGGTGCAGGGGCCCAAGGACTTGGGCTTTCCCAGGCCATAGCAGAGAGCTGGACTGGAAGTAGAGCAGGGGCTAGCACTGTGGCACAATGGGTTAAAGCCCTGGCCTGAAGCACCAGCATCCCATATGGGCACTGGTTCTAGTCACAGCTGCTCCTCTTCTGATCCAGCTCTCTTCTGTGGCCTGGGAGATCAGTAGAGGATGGCTCTCATGCTTGGGCACCTGCACCCGCGTGGGAGACATGGAAGCAGCTCCTGGCTTCAGATCGGCGCAGCTCGGGCCGTTGCGGCCATCTGGGGAGTGAACCAGTGGATGGAAGACCTCTCTCTCTCTCTCTACCTCTCTCTGTAATTCTGTCTTTCAGATAAATAAAATAAATCTTAAAAAAAAAGAAAAAAGAAGTGGAGCAGCAGGGACTTGAACTGGCGCCCATATGGGATGCCAGCACTGCAGGTGGTGGCTTTATCCGCTACGCCATAGCACTGACCCCAATTCTGGGTCTTTTGCTTCTGCATTTAAACTTTAAGATCAGTTTGTCAACATCTACAAAAACATACTACTTCAGATCAGTTTGAATACATCTATAAGCAATTTCCTGGGATTCTGATTAGGATTGCATGAATCTATAAATCAAGTTGAGAAGAAACAACATCTTGACAACAGTGGGTCCTCCTCCCATGAGCATGGAATAACTCTACGACTTATTTAGTTTTTTGATTTCTTTCATCAGAGTTTTGTAATTTTCCTCATATATGTATTGTACATATTTTATTAGATTTATACCTAAGATTTTCACTTTGGATGTTTGCTAATATAAATGGTATTATATTCTTAATTTCACATTTCATTTGTCTATTACAGGTGTATAGAAAAGCAATAGACTTTTGTATATTAACCTTGTATCCAAGAACCTTGTTATAATCACTCATTAGTTACAGGATTTTTTTTTTGTTAATTCTTTTAGATTTTCCACAGAGACAATCATGTCATCCAGAACAAAGACAGTTTTATTCTTTGCCAATTTCTTTTTCTTACCTTATTGCATGGACTAGAGCTTCAGTATGATGTTGAATACAAGTGGTAGAGGGTAAATCCTTCCCTCGTCCATGATCTGGTGGGAAAGTTTCTTGTTATTTATCATTATGAAGTTTGTTGTAGGTTTCTTTGTAATCTTTATCCAGTTCAGGAAGTTCTCCTCTCTCCCACATGTACTGAGAGTTTTTAATCATGAATGGATGTTGGATTCTGTCAGATGTTTTTTGACATCTATTTTTTAAAAAAATTTGTTCAGAGGGCTGGCTCAGTGGCATAGTGGGTAAAGTCACTGCCTGCAGGGCTGGCATCCCATATGGGCACCGGTTCAAGTCCTGGCTGCTCCACTTCTGATCCAGCTCCCTGCTAATGTTCTGGGAAAGCAGCGGAAGGTGGCCCAGTACTTGGAACCCTGCATCCACTTGGGCCATCTTCTACTGCTTTCCCAAGCCATAGCGGAGAGCTGGCTCAGAAGAGGAGCAGCTGGGACTAGCATATGAGATGCCGGCACTTCAGGCCAGGGCTTTAACCTGCTGTGTGCCACAGCGCCGCCCCACCCTGTATCATTATGTCGTGCCTTTATTTATTCCTGACTGCTCTCTGGCTCTCCTTGTTTTGAAGTCTTCTTTGTCTGAAATCAGCATAATTACTCTCACTTTCTTCTGATTTTTATGTGTATGGTGCATCTTTCTCCATCCATTTTCTTCAATTCATATGTGTCTGTATATTTAATTACTTTCTTTTAGACAACATGCAGCTGGGTCTTTTTTTTTTGGTCTACTCTGACAATCTCTTGTCTTGTAATGGATGCATTCAGCTCTTGACGTTCTGAGTGTTTTGCCGACGGGCCTAAATGAGTCTCTATCAAGTTTACCCGCCATTTTCTACTGTGGCCTTTGTTATTTTTCCCTTCTTCTGTTTCCACTTTTTTTTTTTTTTTTTTTGCCTCTTGTAGTTTTAATTCAGCATTCTATGAGAGTCTATTTTCTCTCCTTCCTGAGCATATCATTTATGCCTCTTTTTTTGGCAAAGGCTTTTTAATGGTCGCCCTAGAGTTTGCAGTCTACATTTAAAATGAATCCAGGTTCACTTTCCAATAGCACTGTGCTGCTCACGAGTAGTGTGAGTACTTTATAATAATCAAATAGTCCTGATTCCTACCTCTTGTCCTTCCTGTCATTGTCCTTTGTCTCACTTATATATAAACACATGTGTACACTCACAAGCATACATAATCAGTTGCTTTTTCTATTATTATTTTGAACAAACTCTTCTGTGAGATCGATTAAGAATAAGAAAAATAAAGGTTTTTATTTTACCTTCACATCTTCTTTCTCTGATACCATTTCTTTCCTTACGTAGAGAGTTTCTGGCCTGTCTCCCTTCCTTTCTCTCTAAATAATTCCTGTTAGCATTTCTTATGCAGCAAGTCTACTGGCAACAAATTCACTCAATTTTCGTTTATCTGAAAAAGTCTTTACTTCTCCATAGTTTTTGAAGGATCGTTTTGGTTAGTGGTTCTTCTCTGAGAACTTTAAATATTTCAATCACTCTCTTCTTACAACGTTTCTGAAGAAAAGTCAGTTATAATCCTTAGTTTTGACCCTCTGTAGGTAAGAATTTTTTTTTCTTCTTCTCCTTTTTTAAAAGGAGTTGTTTTATTTATCTGAAAGGTGGAGGAAGAGAGAATGAATCTTCCATCCACTGAGTCACTCTCAAATGGCCACATGGCTGAGGCTGAGCCAAGCTGAAGCCCTGAGCCTGGAACTCCATCTGGGTCTCCCACATGTGTGGCAGGCTCCCAAGTACTCGGACCATCTTTTTTGTCTTTTCTTTTTTTTTTTTAAGATTTAGTTTATTTATTTGAAAGAATTACAGAGAGAGGTAGAGACAGAGAGACAGAGGTCTATCTGCTGGTTCACTCCCCAGATGGCTGCCATGGCCAGAACTGTGCTAATCCGAAGCTAGGAGCCAGGAGCTTCTTCCAGGTCTCCCACGTGGGTGCAGGCGCCCAAGCATGTGAGCCATCCTCTACTGCTATCCCAGGCCACAGAAGAGTGCTGGATCGGAAGAGGAGCAGCCAGGATTAGAACCGGTGCCCATATGGGATACCAACGCTTCAGGACAGGGTTTTAACCTACTGCGCTACAGTGCTGGCCCCATGGACCATCTTCTGCTGTTTCCCCAGGTGCATTAACAGGGAGCTAGATTGGAGTGAAGCAGCCGGGACTCAAACCGGTATTTATATGGGTTGCTGGTGCACATATGGTGGCTTAACCCACTGTACCACAGCACTAGCTTCCCAGGATTTTTTCTTTATCTTTGGCTTTCTGTAATTTGAAAGTGATATGCCTGGGTGTAGTTTTCCTGGAACTTATTCTGGGCTTCCTGGATCTGTGACTTGGTGTCTGACATTCATTTTGGGAAATTCTTGGTAGTTATTGTTACATATATTTCTGTTGTTCCTATCTCTCTTCTCCTTCTGGTATTCCCACTGCATGTGTGTTATAATTTTTGAGGTTGTCCCACAGTTCTTGGATGTTGTTTTGCCTTCAGTCTTCTCTTTCTTTGCTTTCTACTTTTGGAGGTTTCTATTCCTGTTTCCTCAAGTTCAGAGATTCTTCCTCAGCTGTGTCCAGTCTACTTGCAAGCCCAACAGGGGCATTCTTCACTCCTGTTCCAGTAGTGTTTAGAATCCCTACCATTTGTTTTAGGTTCCTTCTTAGAATTTCCATCTGCTTCTATTGCCCATCTGTTCTTGCACGCTGTCTACTTTATCTATTTAGAGCCTTTTGCATATTAATCAGCGATGTTTTAAATTCCCTGTGTGCTAACACCCATATCCCTGCCAAGTCTCATTCTGACACTTGCTCTCTCTCTCTTCCAACCATTTTGATCTGTTTTGGTTTTTGCCTTTTAGCATGCCTTGTAATTTTCTCTTGCTGTCTGGACTTGAGGTACTGAGTCAGGGAGGAGAGGAGGTCAGGGGCAGAGGGCGGAGAAGCATTCTGCTGTGCTGCACTTAGGTCTCCATCTCTGAGTGCACGTACGCCTCTGAACTGCAGACTCCACACGTGTTTCTGAGCCTTCCTCTCCCCCTCAGATGGCAGGGAATGGCTAGGATGGGCTGGAGTTGGCAGCTTCCCCTGACATGGGACATTTCCCTTCCCCTGGTCAGTCAGGCGCTGATGCAACCTCAGCCTGTTATGCTCTTGTCAACCAGCGTCTCTGAAGGTGCACCTTGTGCAACAGGACAGAATGTTCTGGCATTTTCACAGTGGTTCCTTTTCCCCTCTCCCTGCCAGAAACATGGGGGGATTTCTCTCTGCCGTTGACTGTGGAATATCCCAGAGCTGGTCAGGCTCCTACAGGTAAAACTCTCAGACTTGGCCACAGCTAGCCTCTAGCAATTCATTGATTAAGTTCAGGTTTTCAGGCGGTCTCTGCCCCAGTGCATTGTGATCTCCTCGTCTGTCTGTCTGTCCAATTTTGGGATCAACACTTTACCCTGTAACCTCCATTCTCTTGCTGATCTAAGAGCTGTTGATTTTTCAGTTTGCTCGGTTTTTCACTTGTTGTTTGAATGACGCAGCGACTTCCAAGCTCCTTATATGGTACTAGAAGCCAGAAACCGATGCTCTCTCACTTTCTGGGACCCTCTCTTTAACTTTTCTGTAGCCGTATCTGTGTAGACCTTAAGTGCGTTTCTCTCTCTATACTCAGGGCAGTGTAGGCAGACAAGTCGATACCTGACTCATCTTTGTTTCTGTACCAGGCCAGCTTCATCTTCTACTTTGGGCATCCTTTATGGAGTGGGATGGATCCTTTGGGGGATTCCCAGCCAACCTGACTCATCCCCCATAACTAAATCCATTACTCTTTGATCCCCATTCTGTGTAGGAGTGTTGGGGAGTCTGGTCTGAATGCATTTGCCAAGGGGCTCTCCCTACCTGTTGCCAAATTAATATAGTAATTCTTGTCGAGATACTGGTGACTTTGAATGGCTGAGCACATGCAAAGGAGAGACCTGGATGGTAAGACATGCAGACATCTAAACATGTGTTTGGGATTTGGGAGAAGATGGTATGCCAGGGACTTTTAGGGACACCCAGCCTCCCCCACACCCACATACCTCAATCAGTGTTGGGTCAGTGACTGCCTGTTTCCCTTGAGTTCTTGTTATTCTCACAACAGGGAAACCAAGCCCGGCTCCGAGGTGAGCATCACTTGGCCGTTGCCATAGGGAGGGCCCAGCTCCTCAGTGTCCCTTCTGCCAACTCACAGCGTCGTGGTAGATGCCACCAGGCAGGTGGCACTTGCGCAGCTAACTCAGCTTCTTCCTCTTTTCTGTATGTAGTGGTTATTCATTCAACAGCTACGTTCAGAACACCCACTGGCTAGTAGCCGCTGTTCAAGATGCCAGGGACTGAACAATGAGTGAGATGACGATTCTGGAAGACGCCTGCTCGCTCTTTCGGAAGCACCGCAGTTGGGGCAGGGAAGTACGAAGAGGAAACTCTTCCGCCTACCTGCCCACTGCCTGACTGCGCCCTCTCTCCATAAACACCATGCTCTTGGCCTTCTCTCCCTCCTGCTAGTCAGTCTCTGGCCGCTCATGTGTCTGTGGTCCCTCCCTCCTGTAAGCACCCTGCTGCCCCTCCAGTCTGTGTCTTTGCTCCTGTCGTAGAGCGTCGTCCCCTCGTTTGTGGAACATTTCCTCACCGCAGTGTGGGAGGGGCAGTGAGTGTGCAGGTGAAAGAGGACAGTGCACAGTGACAGGGGAGAGTGACTACACAGTGATAGAAGGCTGTGAGTGCACAGTGACAGAGGACAGTGAGTGCACAGTGACAGGGACAGTGCATAGTGACAGAGGACAGTGCACAGTGACAGAGGACAGTGAGTGCACAGTGACAGAGGACAGTGAGTGCACAGTGACAGGGACAGTGCACAGTGACAGAAGACAGTGAGTGCACAGTGACAGAGGACAGTGCACAGTGACAGGGGAGAGTGACTACACAGTGACAGAGGGCAGTGCACAGGGACAGATGACAATGCACAGGGACAGATGACAGTGCACAGGGACAGAGGACAGTGCACAGTGACAGAAGACAGTGAGTGCACAGTGACAGAGGGCAGTGCACAGTGACAGAGGACAGTGCACAGTGACAGAAGACAGTGAGTGCACAGTGACAGAGGGCAGTGCACAGGGACAGATGACAATGCACAGGGACAGATGACAGTGCACAGGGACAGAGGACAGTGCACAGTGACAGAGGGCAGTGAGTGCACAGTGACAGATGACATTGCACAGTGACAGAGGGCAGTGCACAGTGACAGAGGGCAGTGAGTGCACAGTGACAGAGGGCAGTGCACAGTGACAGAGGACAGTGCACAGGGACAGAGGACAGTGCACAATGACAGAGGAGAGATCACAGTGACAGAGGACAGTGAGTGCACAGTGACAGAGGGCAGTGCACAGTGACAGGACAGTGCACAGTGACAGAGGACAGTGCACAGTGACAGAGGACAGTGAGTGCACAGTGACAGAGGACAGTGAGTGCACAGTGACAGGGACAGTGCACAGTGACAGATGACAGTGCACAGTGACAGAGGGCAGTGCACAGTGACAGGACAGTGCACAGTGACAGAGGACAGTGAGTACACAGTGACAGAAGACAGTGAGTGCACAGTGACAGAGGACAGTGAGTGCACAGTGACAGAGGGCAGTGAGTGCACAGTGACAGAGGACAGTGAGTGCACAGTGACAGAGGGCAGTGCACAGTGACAGAGGACAGTGCACAGTGACAGGACAGTGCACAGTGACAGAGGGCAGTGCACAGTGACAGAGGACAGTGCACAGTGACAGGACAGTGCACAGTGACAGAGGACAGTGAGGACTAGGTGACAGAGGATAGTCATTGCACAGGTGACAGTGGGGAAGCTGGCTTGCAGGTAACAGCTTGAACCCTGGGACCTCTCCTCCCTCTCAGTGTCCACATCCTTGCTGCCTCTCACCCTGTTCCTCCAAACTGTTCTCAATGGAACAATTTGCTTCCTTTGAATGATCTTCCCGCCTCCAGCCATAGCCGCTGGAAATTAAAATTCCCATCCTCCATGTCTGACGACTTGAAGAAAATCAACTACACAGGCGTGGGCTGTGCTTCGTTAGCCCTTTTTCTTAAAAGAAAATTGAAGAGAGAAAACATCCTTTCGCTACTTTCGGGCAGCTATATGTATAGAGAGACTCTGGTTGCTGTCACCAAAGAGCTGAACTGTTCCTGCAGCTAGGACAGAGATGATTCAGCCTTGAGGTTGTGGCATCGACACCAAAATTTCCCTGGTTCAGTGGTTAAAAGTTGGGGCGGGGAAGGGATTAGTGTGGCAGGTCCTTCAACAGATTGTTTCGACTTTTTAAAAATTTCCAAGTCAAAATGTCATGTGTGTGCCACAGCACGAGGTACTTTTCTTGCTGGAACTTTGGGAGACGCTGTGTGTGTGTGTGTGATAATATATCCCCCACGTTAGCAGCTGTTTTCTCCCACACAGTCACCATCCATTTCTATGGGCAAGAAATTCCCCTGGCACGACGAGGAGACAGTTTCTCAAGTTTCTGGCACCCAGCACTCGCTTACTCCCACGGTGCGCATGTCAGTCATCAGGTGTCGGTGTGCTCTGGGACTGGTTCGAGCGAGTTATCTGAGCTTCGTTGAGCTTCTGCATGCATCTGTGATTCACCAGTAACAGCTGCCGTTCCTTCGCTGCCTCCCATGTACTGCACTGTCTTCACACCCGTCACCTCTGAGCCTGTCCGCAATTCTGCCATGCAGATGCTGATACCCGGATTCTGGGCTTGAATTCTAAATGTCCCGACTCCCCATAGACTCCCCATAGTCTTGTCAGGCGAGTCCAAAGAAGAGCTTGTGTGTCTACTACATTGTTCTTTGATCTGCTGATCTGAAAGCAGGAGCCAGGTGCTTCTCCTGGTCTCCCGTGCAGGTGCAGGGCCCAAGCACTTGGGCCATCCTCCACTGCCTTCCCTGGCCACAGCAGAGAGCTGGACAGGAAGAGGAGCAACCGGGACAGAATCCGGTGCCCTGACCGGGACTAGAACCCGGGGTGCCGGTGCCTCAGGTGGAGGATTAGCCTATTGAGCCACGGTGCAAAGTATTCTTTTTCTAGTGAAATACTGCTTTACTATCAAAGCTGAGAAGAAATCTTAGTTTTCAGGTAAAACATAAATATTCATATGGTAGTAAAAGGTTAAATTTTACAGAAGGCATTTTGGTGCAAGTAGATACCATTCTCGCTGATGTTTCCATATCAGCTCCAGACCCTCGCTCCATAATGTAGAGACTCTCCCCTGGGATTAGCCTGGGGGCACAGAGACTTCACTGCCACTTGTGATGCCAGCATCCCTTACACAGGCGCCGGTTCAAGTCCCAGCTACTGCGCTTCACAGTCAGCTTCCTGCCAATGCACCTGGGAAAGAGTAATGGCTCAAGTCCTTGGGCCCCTGCCACCCAGTGGGAGACCCAGATGGAGCTCCTGCCTCCTGAATTCAGGCTGTTCCAGCTCTGGCTGTTGGGACCATTTGTAGAGTGAACCAGAGGATCGAAGATCTCTCTCTCTCTCTCTCTCTCTCTCTCTCTCTCTCTCTCTCTGTCTTTTCCTCTCTCCCTGCTTCTCTGCCTTTCAAATAAATCTAGCCTGGATATTTTGTGGAACAGTCACAGTATATGACTCTAGCTCATGGCCCCAGCCAGTAGAATATCAACAGCACTTAAAGGAGATTTCTATTTAATCCTTGTTTATTCTCTAAAAAGTTAGATTTATTGCCATTGGCTTGTGCATGAGAGGCAAAGGTTTTTCCGCCTTTTTGTTGTCTCCTTTTAAAACAAAAAAAAAACATATTTAATTATTTAAGAGGCAGAGAGAGACATTTATTCACTTCCCAAATGCCCACAGTGGCTGAGACTGGGCTGGGGCTGGAGCTGGGAGCTGGGAACTCAATCCAGGACTCCCATGTGGGTGGCAGGAGCCCAGCGCATTGAGCCATCACTGCGGTGTCCCAGGGTTTGCACGAGCAAGAAGCTGGCCCAGGAATGGACGCAGGCACTCCCATGGGAGGTGCAGGTGTCCCAGCCAGTGTCTTTGTTGCTGTGCCAAATACTTGCCTCTGGTAATCTTTATTTTTTATTATTTTTTTAAAGATTTATTTTATGTATTTGAAAGAGTTACAGAGAAAGGTAGAGACAGAGAGAGAGGTCTTCCATCTGCTCGTTCACTCCCCAGATGACCAAATGGTTGGAGCTGAGCCAGTCCGAAGCCAGGAGCCAGGAGCTTCTTCCGGGTCTCCCACATGGGTGCAGGGGCCCAAGGCCTTGGGCCATCTTCCACTGCTTTCCCAGGCCACAGAAGAGAGCTGGATCAGAAGAGGAGCAGCCAGGACTAGAACCGGTGCCCATATGGGATGCTGGCGCTTCAGGCCAGGGCTTTAACCCACTGCGCCACAGCGCTGGCCTCTGATAATCTTTATTTTACTCTCACTTTTTGCCAGACAGTAAATTTTATGTTGGCAAGTGTTTTCTTTTAGTGTTTTAGAGGTGTCAGTGTTCTGTCCTGTATTTTGCATACTTTCTGAAAGTCTGCTGCGATTCTTAGCATCCCTTAGAGTGTACTGTTTCTTTTCACTGCTGTCAAGAGTTTTTTATCAGCAGTTTTCAGCAGTTTGATTGTCATCTGTCTATTTTTCAGTGGGGAGGGACTACCCTCCTTGGGATTCTTTGGGTTCCTTGGTTCTACAATTTGTTGTCTTTCATTAATTTTGGAAAATTCTTGACTCTTCAGTTTTTTCTTTTCTTTTTCTTTCTCCTGAGACTCAATTACACATGTTATATCATTTGATACGGTCTGACAGCTCTTGGAGATGCTATACTGTGTACTTCACTAAGCTTGGATCATTTCTATGTCTTCAGGTCCACTAATTCTTTTCTCAACTATGTCTGGTCTAACAATGAGCCCATCAAAGGAATTCTTCATCTTGATACTGTTTGTTTTTGAGAGGCAGTGAGGGAGAGGAGGAGGGAGAGGGATAAAGATAAATAGAAAAAGAGAGCTCATATCCACTGTTTCACTCCCCAAATGACCACAGCAGCCAGGCCTGGCCTGGGTCAAAGCCAGGAGCCAGGAATTCAATCCTGGTCTCCCACAGGGTGGCAGGAACCAAACTGCTTGAGCCATCACCATTGCCTCCCAGTGTCTCCCTTAGCAGGAGCTAGAATTAGGAGCTGGAACTGGGTGTCAGACCCAGATACCCTGGTGTGTGACATGAGCATTTAACTGGCGACTTAACCATTAGGTGAAAGGCCTAACCCTGGCAGTGTTTTCTTAGTTATAGGATCTGCACTTGACACTTTGGTAAACTCTGTTATCTGTTCATGAATGTTATTTGAGATCCCTTTAAGAAATGAATTATAATGTTTTTTAATAGCCATTCAATACATCAGTGATACTTATAGTCAAGGATAGCTGTACTCTCTGGGCCATGTGTGACTCCAGTTCTGTTGATTGCTTGATTTTTGGCCCCACTACCTTTGCATTTTCATGTGACTCATAATTTTGTACTGAATGCTAGGCATTGTGTCTGGAAGAACAGAGAAACAACGATGGACATCATTGATGGTTGAGAATGTGGACCCCACTTCAGTCGGCCATTAGCGTGTGTGTTCGTGGCGGGGAGTGGGGGTTGAGTCAGTTAATCCAGAGCTGAGCTAGGTTGAGAGTTTGTTGTTGCTACGGAGGCCTTTAGTGCACCACATCCCTCAGTGTATGGCTGCTATCACCGTGGGAGCAGCACCTGGGCCTCCAGGAGGGTTTTCCAAGTGTTTGTACTCTACCCTCAGCTGCGCCTGCACGCTGGAAAGAAGTGAATCTCTGTGCTCTTGTACTGCTGCCCCAAGGGTGGCCTTCTATTGCTTGTGTGTGACCTGTTAGTCTGTGGGAGTTCTTTGTTGTCCTGCTCCTACAACAGTCTCGGGTAAGCCTCACGTGCCTGAACCTTGGACCCAAGGCCTTTTCAGTCCCTATCTCTCCTGCAGCAGTAGCCGCCCTCTGCTGTAGAGCAGAGCAGGATCTTGGCCCAAAAAGATGTCCTCTCTACCCCCTGGGTGTCTTCTGCTTCTACTCCTCCCCCAGCAGCCACAGCTCCTTGCCCATGTCTGGGAGTGAGAGGGGTTTCCCACCCAATCTCCCTGACACAAACAGATTTGCCTCTGTTCCTCTCCCAGAAACAGCAGGCTTTTGCCTAGTCAAGGGGCCGGAAAGGGTTGTTCTACCCTTCCCAGCAGGTGAAGACCTTTGCCTTGTAAGAGAGGGTTCTGGGGCGGAGGGGGAGGTGAGACTTTGTGCTTGTCTTCCCGCAGCAGCTGCCCGCTTGCTGCATGTCTGTGTAGCACAAAGGGTCCTGGTCCCCATCCTTGCTTGTCAGCACCCCGCGGGGGCCCCTGGGAACGAGCTAGAGAGTGAGTATAACCTCCCCCGTGTCTAAGGCTTAGAGCTATTCCATGTTGACTCACCAGTCTGCACTTCAAGAATTTGTTCACATTTTGGCTGATTTCTTCTTATCGGCATGTATGGCAGCGATACACGTAGATGTCCCGTGCTTTGCCAAAAGTGAAGTAGATCTCCTGGAATGGGCCCACGGCCCTTAGGAACTCAGTTTACTTAGTTGGCTTGTTACTTAGCTCTTGATGGGCTCAAGAGAAGCTAACATTTTGTATATTATCT
Organism: Sylvilagus floridanus; assembly: GCA_949820135.1. Lineage (NCBI taxonomy): Eukaryota > Metazoa > Chordata > Mammalia > Lagomorpha > Leporidae > Sylvilagus > Sylvilagus floridanus. The sequence continues at coordinate 89,649,018 of OX463238.1, forward strand.
AGCTTTCTCTCATTCTGGTGGGCACAACATTGTCCTATGACTTTCTGCATCTAAGCAGACGCAGGACACTGCATATTATTTTACAATTTGCATTTTTCACCTAATAGAGTATTGTAAAATCTTTTCAGTTTAATGGATGCTTAATATTTCATTGTGAGAGGGGTTAGCTCCGTTGCGCACAAGGTTAATCCTCCACCTGTGGCGCCATCATCCCATATGGGCATTGGTTCATGTCTCTGCTGCTCCACTTCCATTCCAGCTCTCTGCTATGGCCTGGGAAAGCAGTAGAAGATGGCCCAAGTCCTTGCACCTGCACCCTCGTGGGAGACCCGGAAGAGGCTCCTGGCTTCGAATCAGCACAGCTCTGGCCATTGCAGCCATCTGGGGAGTGAACTATCGGATGGAAGACCTCTTTCTCTCTCTCTCTCTCTCTCTCTCTCTCTCTCTCTGTCTCTCTCTCTCTCTCTCACTCTCTCTCTCTCTCTCTCTGCCTCTCTTCTGTCTGTGTAACTCTGACTTTCAAATAAATAAATAAATCTTTAAAAAAATTTCATTGTGAGGATGTCAGAATTGGAAAAAAAAAAGTATTTATTTGAGAGAAACAGAGACAAAGAGAGCTTCCCTCTGCTGGTTAACTCACTCATTGTCCATGATGGCCAGGTCTAAGCCAAGGGCAAAGCCAAGAGCCAGAAGTTCAATGCAGGTCTCTCATGTAGGTGTCAGGAACCCTATTACTGAATCCACCATTGCTGCCTCCTAGGGTTTGCATTAGCAGGAAGGTAGAGTCAGGAGCTAGAAAATCATCAAACTGAGGCTCTCTGATATTGGACACAGGCATCTTAACCAGCGTCTTAAACGCTGGGCCAAATGCCTGCCCTCATAATTGTTCTGATGGACACTTGCCATGGTTTGGACATCAGTCTGGGATGTTAAATACCTTCCAAAGGCCCATGTATAAAGGTTTGGTCCCCAGAGTCTTACATTAATGGTATCAAGACAGTGGAAAATTTGTCTGATTATGGTATCCGAAGGCAGGGCAGGGAGGGGAGCAGCTTTGGGAAGTGATTAGATCAGCTTAGGTTGTAGGGCCCTCCTATCAAATCTCAGTGGAGAAATACAGAGAGATATATAGGGAGAGACCTAGACTCCTGCACTCCATCTTGCCACGTGATGCGCTCTGCCTCCTTGGGACTCTGCCTGGAAGAGCATTATTGCCAGAGGCTAAGTCAGTGGAACCTGTCTGATCGTGAACTGTCAACTTCCAGATCGTGAGCCAAAGTAAACCTCTCCTCTTTATAAAATTAGCTTCTCTCAAGTATTTGTAGTAACAAGAAGCTAGCTAATTCAACACTTAAGGATTTTTGTTTTTCTTTTTTAAAAATTTATTTATTTGTTTGAAAGGCAGCATTACAGAGAGAGCAAGAGAAAGAGATCTTCTGTCCACTGGTTCACTCCCCAAATGGCTTCAATGCCCAGGACTGGGCCAGAGTGAAGCCAGGAGCCTCTTCCGGATCTCCCACACAGGTTCAGGGGCCCAATGACTTGGCCATCTTCTACTGCTTTCCCAGGCCATAAGCAGAGAGCTGGATCAGAAGTGGAGCAGTCGGGACACGAACCAGTGCCCATATGGGATACTGGGCGCCGCAGGCAGAGGTTTAACCTACTACACCATAGCACGGGCCCCAGTACACATTTCTTGTTCTTACTCTCTCCAGTGTTCTGAGCTAGGATATATTACATATAAGTAATCATAGTTTAGTGTTGGTTTGCTCCATGAAAAACTTTTTTTTCTAAAGGATCCAGCTAACACCTAGCTAGAAAAATGGCAGCATAAGAAGCGTTGTTTAAACAAGAGGCACTTGATGCCACAAATCCATATATTTAAAATAAGAAATGCACTGGTTCACTAAAAACAAATCCATCACTTACTGCCCACCTTGTTCTTCCCATGAAACGATTTGCTAGGTTCATGCCCTTGTGACATCTATTTGGTGAAAACAGTGAGTGAGGCTGGCTCCCTTTTTAAAATGGAAAGAGTGTCAGACATATTTGTGAAATTCACATCCATTTTCTCTGTTCCTAATGCAAGCTGCTGACAGCAATGTATCATGGGACCCCCCTGTCCCTTGACAGTAGAAGTGGAAATACTGTCTTAAGTAAGCCATATGCTGATAGCCGTTGCCTTACCCGGACTGGCTATCTAGCCATGTCAGGGCTACCAGGAACTTTCCCTTTGATGTGATCCCAGCTCCTCCCTCCCCCTCTCACCGTGGTATATCCTGTTGAATGCTTTGACGGTCGATTAGGTTGGGAACAGGAGGTTTTGGTTTTGGCCATTTCTGCAAACACACTGGAGAAATTAGACCCTTGCTGCCCAAGCCTGTGTGGAACTCTTAACTGTTTTCTCTCCTGTCTGCCGAAAGACAAGGCAGGGCCCTGGGCCAGGAGGCTGCACCGCAAGACGGGAGACGCCTTATGCATGACTGCAGAGAGGCCCCTTGCCTGGGGCGCCCTGTTTAGCTTAGCAGCCCTCACCGAAACCGGTCCAGAAAGTGCTTTGGCTGCCGCATGGCCCTCCCTGTCCCTGGCGTTCTTCTGAAGGTCAGAAGAGAGAGACCCGACAGGGAGACTTGGCAGTAACTGACACGGATTCAAAACCGTGAAAAGTGTACTTGAGAGGCAGAGACAGACAGACACAGACAGAGCTGTCCTGTGCTGGTCCACTCCCCAAATGCCTGCAGCAGCTGGGGCTGAACCCAGGAGCCAGGAGCTCAATCCAGGTCTCCCACCTGGCTAGCAGGAGACCAGTTACTTGAGCCATCACTGGCTGCAGATGCAGGAAGCTGGAGTCGGGGGCCAGTCAGGAAGAGAGCCCGTGTGCTCCGGTGTGGGTTCCAGGCATCCTAACTGCCAGGCTAAGTGCAGGCTCTCCAAGCTATTTTTTTATCTTGAGAAGCATAAGCAGAATTATAATCTGTGTTAGCACCAGGCTATTGATCCATTCATGCAGCTGCAGAGTAGGAACATATGATAAAGATCCTGGGTTTTTGTTTGTTTTGTGTTTTTTGGCTCATTTTTTATTTATGTGAAGGGAACACATTTCACATAGTTCATATACACAGTTTTAAATGCATGATGATACTTCCAGTCCCACCCCCTCTCCCTCCCTCACGCCCACCCTCCTTCCTCCTTGCTTTCTTGTTTTTCTTCTAGTTTTTACAATGACACACTTTCAGTTTACTTTATAATCACAAGCTTAACCCCCCACTAAATAAAGGTTTCAACAAAACCTGGGCCCAGATGCCTGAAGGCAGAGGATGAGTGTCTAAAGCTCACACCGGGGCAGCAGCTGGAGCAGCTGGAGGTGTGTGTAAGCCCCCCTCTTCCTTAACAGCTTCCCCGACTCAGCATTTTTCTTTTTTACAGGTAGGGTTATAGACAGTGAAAGACAGAGAGAAAGGTCTTCCTTCCGTTGGTTCACCCCCCAAATGGCCGCTGCGGCCGGCGTGCTATGCTGATCCGAAGCCAGGAGCCAGGTGCTTCCTCCTGGTCTCCCATGTGGGTGCAGGGGCCCAAGCACCTGGGCCATCCTCCACTGCCTTCCTGGGCCACAGCAGAGAGCTGGACTGGAAGAGGAGCACCTGGGACTAGAACCCGGCGCCCATATGGGATGCCGGCGCCACAGGCGGAGGATTAACCAAGTGAGCCACGGCGCCGGCCCAGCATTTTTCCTTTTATTTCCGCATCATCTGTTGCTGTTATTTAGCTGTGACTTCAGAGTTTCCTCTTTGGTTTGGCCAGTCCTTGTCCCTCCCTCTTGAAGCACTGTTCACTCTGTGTCCCGAGTGTTAGGTATAGAATAGCTCGGGGTTCTGGCCTTTTGTATCCCGAGAAAGGAGACGGAGAAAGGAGACGGAAGCCGACCTCAACAGAAACAGGCTGCTTTATTGGAAGCAAAAAGGTTGGCGACAGTCTGATCTTGCAGAGAGACTGCGCTGGGCGTGTTTAGAGCTCGGGTTTTTATCCGGTTAAGGAGGGAATTTGCCACTACCCAGGGGAGGGGGTGGAAGGCAGCTGGGAAGAGTAGGGGCTCAGGGGACTTTCCTCTGATCTGCTTCATAGCTGCCCTGTGCAACTTACCTGCTTTGCCGTTTACACTGCAAGGAGTTGAAAAGGATCTGGTTAGGCGCCAAGGATCTCCAGGAAACGGAGGAAATGGGACCGGGGTGGGGGTGGGGTGGGGGTGCGACCTGTCCTTCACTGAGGAGCCCTCCCTGCTGTGCTGTGAGCGCCTGTGCCTCTGGCTGTTGTCCTGTGACTGTCACTTGTGCAAAACTCTTTCTCCTTTCCTTTCAGCCTGATCGCGTGCCCCACTTTAGCCGCCGCCGCAGACACTCCTTTTGTGCTTTGCACGCTGATGGTGCCACTGATGTTCCCAAAATATCCCAGGGCAGAGCACAGGCCCGGTGAACATAGCCCCTTGGGGGTGGGTGACTGTGTGTGGCTGCTGATTCCATCGGCTGGGTGTGGGCCGCCTGGTGCCTCTTTCTCTCACTTCCTTGATCCCAGGGCACTTCCCTAAATGAAACACGTGCGGATAGTGGGCTTCTGGACTGAGGGATGTGGAAGATGCAAAATGGTATCTTGTTATTTGGTTGGGAGCAAAGGCACGCACTTGAGCAGTAACCGGAGACCTCCAAGTCTGTGTATGGAAGTGGCGCGGTAGTGGCGAATTTTTTAGGAGCTTAGGGAATGCCCAATAAAGGGGCAACTGAAGAAACCTGTGCAGAAAGGATGGTCCGTTACACCTGGGGACAGTTTTTTTGCACCTTGGGATCATCTCTCACACCTGGGGCTGGCCCGGTGCACCTGGCAGGGGGAAGGCCTTCTCCTGACTCCTCATTCTTCGGGAAGTTTAAGACTTCTTTCCTACTAAAGGCAACGTCGGAAGTGTTCTCCGTGTAGGGCTTACCTATTTTGTGTCTGATGTATTTCTTAGTATTCTATAGTCTGTGGTGTTAATGTCAACAAGCGTCGCGGAATTCCGATGAGCAGGCGCCCAGCCGCCTGACCTTCCCTCCCGTGATGCCCCCGGGGCTAACAGCAGGAACTGTCAAGGTGTCCAGCCAGATGGTGCACTGCCCCCTGGCGCCCCCAGCCTGGAGAGGATGGCATCTGGGTCGTTGCCCAAGGTCGCGCTTGCAGGAGGCAGAGGGCTCCCAGCGGAGAACGCCTGGCCTAGATATTTGATGTAATCTCGCCTTGGGAGCTGGTTCACCTTCCTCCCGCCTTTCTTTTCACAAGGAAATGCCTTGAAAGATTCAAAAAATGAAAATTAAAAAAAAAAAAAGCAGTAAAGGCTCACTCTCCTCCTGGAGAAAGGTGTTCTGGGGTCAGATTCTTAGTCTGAAAAACTGACATTGCAAGACATTCCAAGGGATGAGCTCCCCGGGAAAGATAAGCCAAAGAAATCGCTGGCAGCCAGCCAGCCGGCCGAGGGAGTGTCAGAAATCAGCTCTGGACTCGCGTCCCGCCCACGTCACTGACTTCGCCTCACACTGTCTATTTCGCTATAAAACAATCACAGATCTGTCATGCAGATAAAAAGAATCTGAACCTGAGATGATGTGATTTGTCCAGACATGCTCAGGGCCCCCGTCGACACGGGCTGCTCCCGTAAACCTACTCCTGCCTGGCTTCTTTTTAAGGAAGATGCATGCAATGGCTCAGCTGTCAGCACTCAGCGAAGAGTCAAAGGGGAAATACACACACACGTGATACAGATATCTTCATTGGAAAGAATTTGAAAGCCTGTTTAGCTACGTATCCAAGATTATTTCAAAAAAAAAAAACTCATGGAAACGGAATGAAAAGATTTTTTTTTTGGTGCAAAAAAAGTTGCAATTTTTTTTTTTGTAATATGAAGCTTCCATGAACTTTTTGAAGACCGTGTGTGTGTGTGTGTGTGTGTGTGTGTGTGTGTGTGGCTTTCCTGCTCAACCAAGAACTCGGATTTCTGTGGCGATGGAAGCTTTTCCTTACAGTCAGAGTCTGTGTGCTCTGATGGCTCGAGAGAGCGACACAGCAGATGGCGACACTCGGGGCAAGAACGGGATGTGAGGAGTCCCAGGCCCCTGGTGATGCTGAGGGGATTTCTGGTAGGGAAGGGCAAGTGTTTCCAGAGAAAACGAGGAATTGAAATGGGGAAAGACCTTCAAGTGGAGGCAGGCACGGAAGAGTCTCTCTTTGTGCCCTTGCTTGGCACTGGCTCCCAGGGAAAGAGAAGGTGGCAGGGGAGCTAGGGCTTGAACCGTTCGCATTTTGCATGCACAGCTTGAGTCCAAGTGGCAGTGGAAGGAGAGAGGGTTCGCCTGAGATCCCCGGGGTCTCCCACTGCCTCTCTCGCTGTGGGTAGCTGTGGGCTGGCACTGCCTTGCATGTAAATGGGCAGACCATGTTGTTTTAAACAGTGCCTCTTAGGTGCTCAAACAGTCTTTTTGTCCTTGAGAATACAAATCCCAAATTCCTTGTAAGTCTAGCCTAATCTTAGAACAACAGTAATAGAGTGCGGTTGTTTTTCTTTTGTTTTAAGGGAAAGGTTTCATTGGTGGGGAAACCTGACAGACCGGAGGGAAGGGGTGAAGAAGGAAAAGAGGGAGGAGAGCGTAAGAGAGCGAGCGAGAGATGGAGAGACAGGGAGGTTGTTTTTTATTATTATTATTTGTACAGCATGCTTTGTTGATTTCAGTGTGTTGAGTACTTATTTTGTTCTCTGCGTGTATGAAAATCATCTCTCCTGTCTTACACATGGTGGCATCGCGGAGCTCTGAGAAACTGACTCAGGAGCATCTGGTAACAGGGAACCGGATTTGAAGCCAGCTCTGTCTCAGCCTATCCATGCTCTCCTACCGAGAGAGGTTGCAATGATTTTCACAAGGAACGGGATCTTCTTCCTCCACTTCCCCCTGCTGTCCCCCTCCTTTGCTTGTGTTTTATCACTTATTACAGTTCTGAGCTATTTAGAATAAGAAACCCTGTGTGTGAGGGCACACACGCATGGACCAGAGCTGTCTCCTGCCCAAAACCTTTGAGTAACTTCCCCTTGGGAAAATTACAAGAGTGATCTCAATGGCATGGCCATTGTCATCTTGCAACTCCCACTTCAGTCACGCCATCCCCTGGGCACACTAGGCTGTGCCCGACACCGCACCTGTGCTCACGCTCCTCCGAGTGTGCGGCCAGGACCAGCCACACCTGCAAGGCCCGCGGAGCCTGCTGGAAATACGGGACTGAGAGCCCCTCGACAGCAAGTGAGCTGGAAGCAGTGACTTTTTTTTTCTTTAAGGATTCATTTTGTTTATTTGAAAGGCAGAGTTACAGAGAGGTAGAGACAGAGAGGTCTTCCATCTGTTGGTTCACTCCCCAGATGGCCGCAACAGCTGGAGCTGCGCCAAGCCGTAGCCAGGAGCCAGGGAGCTTCTTCCAGGTCTCCCCAATGGGTGCAGGGGCACAAGGACTTGGGCCATCTTCTACTGCTTTCCCAGGCCATAGCAGAGAGCTGAATCAGAAGTGGAGCAGCCAGGACTAGAACCGGCGTCCATATGGGATGCTGACGCTTCAGGCCAGGGCGTTAACCCGCTGCACCACAGCACCGACCCGGCAGTGACTTTTCAGAAGCCCTGACTACCGTGCTCTTGTGCTGGTTGCACTCTCACTCATCCTTCAGTATGCTCCTCCAGGAAGCCCAGGGCAACGGGGTTCTCAAAATGCGGTGCGAGGGCTCTGGGGTGGGAGGTCCCCGGAGCTCTTACAGGAGGTCTGGGACGCCCACCCTCTTCCAGCTGCACCTCTGTGTGGGTCAGAGTTTCCTCACAGACTTCAACCCCAACAGCACAGTGCAACAGAGGCCGATGGGAGAAGCCAGCTTCTGCTACGAAGCCAGACATCCAAGAGAGTCCCAGATATGCAGAGCAGAGCCCATCTTCATACTGCATATTGTTAGTTCCTCTGAAAAATACATTTTCACAGAAATGTTGTTTATTTTAACATATAAAACAGATTTATTATTTTAGTGAATGGATAGATTTGATATTTATTTTATATTAGTAAATTGACATGTATATGTGACACTCATATATAGTATTTTGTATGTTACCTGTGATTTTATGCTATTAAATATAACATTTAATAGTTCATAAAGGAGCTGGTGTTGTAGCATAGTAGGTGAGGCCGCCACCTGTGATGCCGCAATCCCACATGGGTATTGTTTCAAGTCCCGGCTGCTCTACTTCTGGTCCAGCTCCCTGCTAATGCGCCTGGGAAAGCAGCAGAGGATGGCCCAAGTGCTTGAGCCCCTGCACCCACAGGAGACCCGGAAGAAGCTCCTGGCTTTGTCCTGTCCTGGCCCTGGCCTTTGCAACCATCTGGGGAGTGAACCAGTGGATGAAAGACCTATCTTTCTGTCTCTTCCTTTCTCTTTCTCCTTTTAACTCTAGATTGCAAATAAATAAAATGAATCTTTTTAAAAAAGTTCATAAAAATTTCTGGATTTTAATTTCCCGAACCGTATATATCAATACACACACACACACATACACATATAAACCAAAACTCTGTGGAATAATATTTTTTTAAAGATTCTTTTATTTATCTGAAAGAGTTACAGAGAAAGACAGAGAGAGAGAGAGAGCGAGAGAGAGAGAGAAAGGGATAGAAAATCTTCCATCCACTCATTCACTCCCCAGATGGCTGCAGTGGCCAAGGATGGACCAGGTTGAAGCCAGGAGTTTCATCCAGGTCTCCCACGTGGGTGCAGTAGCCCAAATACTTGGACTGTCTTCCTCTGCTTTCTCTGGCACGTTGGCAGTGAGCTGGATTGGAAGTGGAGCAGCCAGGACACAAAGCAGTGCCCATGTGGAATGACAGCACTGCAGGCAGCAGCTTAACCTGTTGTGCCAGAGCACCCGTCCCAGTAATGATATTCTTAAAACGTAAAAGGGTTCTGATCTCAGAGTTTGAGCCCCATCGTCCTGGGTGAGCAAGAGCTGCTCCTTAGCAGGTCTGTAACATCGTGGACATAAGCACCCACGTGCTCCTTGTTCTAATTTAAAACTAGCCACTTACAGAGCTGGCGAGGTCTACCTCCTATCCATCCTTCTGTTTCTAGAGCCCAGTACGTGGGGTCTGAGGCGTGTGTCCATTACCCAGCTTACAGAGAGCATGAGATGACCCAGAGCCAAGACCCAGCTTTCAATGGTGGTAGTGGAGTAGGGGCGCAGAGACAGCACAGCCAACCTGGCAGAGTCCCATGCCCTCCGCTGTGTTCCAGCAGCCTGGAGTTCCCCCTCCAGGATGAGGCCAGAGAGTCCGTAACAGCTGCCCATTCATGCAAACAGTGATCTTCTCCAGGACTCGTGGTGCCGTCATAGGGGCAGTGACCCTCACCGGTGCACGGCGAGGAAAGACCACAGAAGCGTGGGTGCCGGCTGCCACAGCAGGAGACTCGCTTGCCTGTGTCTGCTGTGAGCTGGCCTGGGCCGACTCCAGGGTGAGAGGGAGAGGAAGTCCACGGGTCTTCCCCCAACCGAATCGCGTGTTGGCCGACCCATTCTACCCCATAGAGCGGCTGGGGACAGAGACAGCCATGCACAAATACTAGTCCCACCTCCTGCCCTTCGGAAGCTCGAGCAGGCCCGTGGCATGGAAAATGTGATGTGGCAGTGTCGTGGGGACACAGGCGGCTGAGTGGGAATCCAGCCCCAGGGTCTCGTCAGGGGTCGGGTCCAGATGGAGCGAAGCCGTCCATACCGCCCCCCGGGACAACAGCTGCTGCTGGGAGGTGCCCGTGCAGTGTCTCTAGCCAGTGCACATACCTGGGGGCTTCACAAAGTTCATGGAAAACGCATGGTATGGAAGAACTACGCACGGGTCTCTAAAAGGTTGGGCACCAAAATAAAACTTTTTAGTGCCATTTTTCCATGTGCTTTTGGAAGTACCCTTGTGTTTCAAACACCACTTAATTTTACCCGCGAAAATCCATTTCCCTGAGGGGTGACTGGAGATAAAAATAGCTGAAGCATGGCAGACCGCTCATGTGTGAGCTGATTGGGTTGTCAGCTGCTAACGGAGGCTGTGCCTGCAGTGTGGCTTCCTCCTGCACGGACTTCACGTGGGCTGCTCTGCCCGTGCGGTGAAGGACACACATGCACGCGCGCACACACACACACACACACATGCACGCCTCACTGTTTATGCCGAAGCGTCTCACTACATTGCAGGCAACATCACAACGTCACTAAGTTCAAACACAAATAGTGGAGAGAAAGCTAAATATATTAGTGTCTCCCCCATCCGGAACTCAGTTACACAATCATTCCTTTCACTGGCACGAAAGCCAGGACCTATACGTCAATCAGGAGAACCATCCCAATAGGTGCGGGGTGTACACCCCTTCCCTGAGTCCTTGAAACCGCGAAGCACATGGTCTCCCCTTGACCGCAACAGAAGGAGCTCTTCGAACAAATGTCACGATCCTGCTGAACCTGCCTTCCTCGTCTCCGCACGCCCAGGGCTCGTGTGCTCTTGATTTGCACACGGATTGAGCACACCTGGCTCTCTGGTTTCCAAACCCTTCACAGATGAAGAGAAACGAGTTAGAGGGGGACAGAGAAACTACCGGAAAGTAGGCGAAACACCCACAAGTAGAGGTGACAGCTTGTCATTGTCCACCCGAAGGGAGGGAGGCAGCGTGGAGGGTCCGTGGAGGGAGGGGTGGGGCAGTGGGAGCTGGTGGGTATTTTCTTCAACCTGACTGCTCACAGATGGACCATCCCGAGACCCCTACGCATGTGGTCTCTTTGAAGTGGGCCGCAGACTGAGATACTGCGCAGCACCCAACTCAGGAGCGCTGCTCTCTTCCCTGCCTCCCACCTTCTCTTTCCCAGGGCCTGAGCTCCTGTTATAAAACAGGGCCCTGCTTCTGAGGAACTCAGGCTGAGACACTCGCCACCATCCGGGAAGGTCAAGTTTTGTTCCGTAAACTCTGACTTTGAAGATAGAAAAGTGGGCAGTGATTTCCATGCATTTTTTCAAAAAAATTTAAAGATTTATTTATTTATTTGAAAGTCGGAGTTACACGGAGAGAGAAGGAGAGGCAGAGAGAGAGTGAGCGAGCAAGCCAGAGAGAGAGGTCTTCCATCCACTGGTTCACTCCCCAGTTGGCCACAACAGCCAGAGCTGTGCCAATCCAAAGCCAGGAGCCAGGAGCTTCTTCTGAGTTTCCCACATGGGTGCAGGGGCCCAAGGACTTGGGCCATCTTCCACTGCTTTCCCAGACCATAGCAGAGAGCTGGATGGGAAGAGGAGCATCCAGGACTAGAACTGGTGCCCAAATGGGATGCCAGCACCGCAGGTGGCAGTTTACCTGCTATGCCACAGCGCCAGCCCCCACACTTTTCTTTCTTTCTTTCTTTTTAAGTAATTGAATGTGTATACCCTCAACCAGCTGGAACACTCAGCTGTATATTTAAAGTGATTGTCTTCTGTAGTTTTTACAGCGCAATTGTACTGAAGGCATGATGAATGATGCCATAATCACAGTTGCAAGGAAATCGACCATTGTAGGCCTCCTGGAGGAAATCGATTCCTAGCTGATTTCTTATCCTCCCCCCCCTTTTCCTCTCTTCCCTTCCCCCCCTCCCCTTCCCTCCTTCCTCACATCCTCTTTTCCTTCTTTCTTTCTCTGTAGAGAGAGAGATACAGGAGAAAGAGTTAGCTCTCAAATGCCTTCAAGGTTTGGGGCTGGGCTGAGGCTGAAGCCAGGAGCCTAGAACTCAACCCAGGTCTCTCTGGTGTGGGAGGCAGGGGCCCAGTCACTTGAGCTGTCATGTATGTCTCCCAGGGTCTGCACTGTCAGGGAGCTGGAGTCAGGAACAGGGGCCAGGAATTGAACCCAAGGCTCTCAATGAAGGATGTGGGCGTTTTTGTTTGATTTACATTTTTATTTATTTTCATTCTGAAAGGGAGTGGGGGAGAGAGAGAGATAGAGAGAGAGAATCTTCCATATGCTGGTTCACTCCCCAGATGCCTTGCCTCCACGGTGTGCATCAGCAGGAAGCTGGATCAGAACCAGAGGGACTGGAGCAAGCCACTGCAGTACGGGGTGCCAGCGTCCCAGGCAGAGTTTGGACCCCTGTACCACATACCTGCTTCCGGATGCAGGCTGACTGGCTGCGCCCTCAGCTGGTGTGTGACGGCCTGGAGAGCTTTGGAAGGACGGTGCAGCGGGAACATAAGTATGGAGCCCATGAACTAGAGAGCACGGATGTGCACGAGGGTCGTGTTAGTGCAGCTGTGTTAGATCAGCCTGTTTGTTCCCTTTGTCCTCAGCCAGAGGGCTGAGCCTGCCTGATCAAGGCAGCTGTGGTGGCTGACCCTGATCATGAAGATGGCTGAAGTGACTCCAGGGACTGCCCCTAACGCCCACTGGCTGCTGGTGCCTGGCTTACTGTTGGCAGTGATGGAGTTTTAGAATTAAAGTGCATCCCTAGAGTGGGGCTTGTTTGCCAGCGGTTGGGGATTGCACTTCCAGCACAAGACCTACATATATGTAGAATGATCATGTGCGCACACGTGGATATATACGCTATCTAGTGCTGCTGTAATTCCTCTCAAGATTTTACTTCCCCAAAGGGGGGGGGGGGCTGGCACTGTGGCGCAGTAGGTTAATCCTCTGCCTGCGGTGCTGGCATCCCATATGGGCGCCGGTTCTAGTCCCGGATGCTCCTCTTCCGATCCAGCTCTCTGCTATGGCCTGGGAAAGCAGTGGAGGATGGCCCAAGTGCTTGAGCCCCTGCACCAGCGTGGGAGACCAGGGAGAAGCTCTTGGCTCCTGGCTCCTGGCTCCTGGCTTCGGATTGGTGCAGCTCTGACCATTGTGGCCATCTGGGAAGTGAACCAGCAGATAGAAGACCTCTCTCTCTGTCTCTTCCCTTTCGCTGTCTGTAACTGTATCTCTCAAATAAATAAAGTCTTTTTTAAAAAAGTTAGCCTGTTCTACTCCAGTCATGGAAATTACTATTGTAAAACCTCAATGTAGAAAGCAAAAAAAAAAAAAAAAAGTAGGATGAATTTTTAAAAGAACCATTGAACTGAATGAAATTTCCTTACTTAAATCCAAGACTAGATCCTAAAGTAAACAAAATCACAACCACATCATTAAAGAGTAGGTACTCTGCAGATGTGCGGGGTTTTCACTTCTCTGAGGATTTGATGAGAGCCTGGAAAATGGAAACACGCACGAGAGTTTGCATGTCATTTCATGGCCTCGGTTCAAGAAAACTGGCTCTGTCTCCTCCCACAATGATCAGTGTATCTCAGACAGCAAGGGTGAGAGTGGAGCACAGCCTTAAGCGTGACAGAGTGGAAACGCAGCCACTTTGTTTAAAAACATATTTTGCAGCTGGTTTTTGTTTTTTTTGTTTTTTGGTTTTTTTGGACAGGCAGAGTGGACAGTGAGAGAGAGAGAGACAGAGAGAAAGGTCTTCCTTTTGCCATTGGTTCACCCTCCAATGGCCGCTGCAGCCGGTGCACCGCGCTGATCTGAAGGCAGGAGACAGGTGCTTCTCCTGGTCTCCCATGGGGTGCAGGGCCCAAGCACTTGGGCCATCCTCCACTGCACTCCCGGGCCACAGCAGAGAGCTGGCCTGGAAGAGGGGCAACCGGGACAGAATCTGGTGCCCCGATGGGGACTAGAACCCGGTGTGCCGGTGCCACAGGTGGAGGATTAGCCCCTGCAGCTGTTTTTAAAAGATTTATTTTATTTGAAAGAATGACAGAAAGGGAGAGACAGAGAGAACTCTTCCATCAGCTGGTCACAGCACCCAGGTCTGGACAAAGCCAGCAGCTGGGAACTCGGTCTGAACTCTCACAGGGCCAGGTACTTGGGCCACCTGCTTGCTACCTTCTCAGGCACATCACCAGGAAGCTGGGTTGGAAGCGGAGCAGCCGGGATTCAAACCAGCCCTCTGATATGGGAACTGACCTAACTGCTTTCACTGAAGACAAATGGATGGTCACCTTTAACTCCCCCTGGTGCAGTCCAGTAATTCACCTGCTTCCTGGGCACCTGCTGCGCGAGTGAGCATTTTGTGTACAAGGAGCGGCAGACAGAACCCTGTCCTCAGAGAGCTGGCTGCCTATGGTGGTGGAAGCAAAGCTTTGAAAAGGGACAAAGGCCTCTCATCCTCCCTCACACCAGTCTTAGCAGTTAGCACGCCAAGGTGTTTTCCTGAAGCACTTCATTGTCGAGGTGGATCAAAGGAATTTTTTAAAGTTTTATTTTGGTGCAAATATTTTGAAACCCGTGCCAGGTTTTGCATAAGACAAATTTTCCATGAACTTTCTGAAGAGCCCATGTAATGTCCTTTGTGTTGAAGTCTGGAATGCTTGTGCTTATCTTTGGGAAGAATGTTTAGTAAAATGATGCAAGCTATTCACGCGGGTGAGCTCAGCTGACCTCCACATTCCGAGGTCACACCTACACCAGGAAAAGCCAAAGCCCATTTTCAATGGAAAACACTTCTCATGAGTCTGGAAGACATTCTGCCGGATTCCAAAGAGCTGCCCCATCAGGGAGCTTCCGTCTTCACGTCTGCAAGCACCAGGTGCCCTCCATTCCAGAGGGCGAAGCCAGAGGGAACGGGGGACAGGGGAGAGAATGTTCTATCCACTTACAAACTGCCAGGGCCCTCATCTGTCCTCTGAGTAACTCTCTAGTAAGCATTCGCATTGTTTTGCCCAGCCCCCTAGACGATGCAGACATTGTTGGGAAAATGAATTTCTGGTGAAATCGCAAAACCAAACGTGCTTAATCAAAATGCCAGTGACAGCTCATCGCTCATCGAGAGGACCGGCTTGTGGGGCTGTCACTTCTTCCTCTCACCCGTGGAGGTGTTTGCTTCTTTTCCCATTTCCTCAGGCTGGCCCCCCACCTTGGAACCAGCAGGTCACCCCCACTTCCTTCATGCTCTGATAGATTCCACTCTCAAGATCTCACACTCCCCCGGCGGAGGCTGCTGTGCGAGAGTTAGCCAACAGTGGGGGAAATGCTTGCCGACAGAAAACAGCAATTTCTTTTTCATCCAGAGAAAAATAGTCTTAGGCTGCTTTATCACACCCTGTTGTGGAAAAAAAAAAAAAGCCTCAGTTGTTTCTTCTCCGTAGAACAGATTTTTGGTCTCAAAGCGATCCGTAATGTTTGTGTTCTTTATGATCCAGCTTATGGAAATGAAGATGTTCTTCAAAGAGCTGAAGCTGGAAGGTTAGCATGTGTATCTGGATTTATGTCCAGTAGCCACCCGAGGCTTGCTTGGATGGGGGCATTGCTGTGCCATGGTCTTGGCTCATGTGCAAATGGACTCCTTGTGCTGAGCCAAAATATCCTTTTTTTTAAGGATTTATTTATTTATTTGAAAGAGTTACACAGAGAAGGAAGGAGAGGCAGAGAGAGAGAGAGAGGGAGGGAAGGAGATCGTCTATCCACTGGTTCACTCCCCAGTTGGCTGCAGTGGCCAGAGCTGTGCCAATCCAAAGCCAGGAGCCAGGAGCTTCTTCTAGTCTCCTACGTGAGTGCAGGGGCTCAAGGACTTGAGCCATCCTGTACTGCTTTCCCAGGCCACAGCACAGAGCTGGACAGGAAGTAGAGCAGCCGGGACTCGAACTGGTACCCATATGGGATGCTGGCACTGTAGGCAGTGGCCTTACCCGCTATGCCACAGCACCGGCCTGAGCCGAAACATCTTGCCAGTGATGGTGGTGGTGTGATGGGGCCTCCTAAGGTGTGAGAATGGAAAGGTCGCCAGCGTCTGTTGTGGGTCTGCCTGTGTGCACTGTCCCAGAGCTGCCCTGGAATTACCCACAAGGCGAGTCTGAGTGCTTCCGCTTTTGTGGTTTTAGCTGGAACGCGCAGGTCTCTGGCTTCAGACCTGTGGAGCGAAGCGACCATATTCCTTGGGCCGTTCTTGGATCCATACCACCCCTTCTCTCCTGTCTTTACCCCTTTCTCGTTCCCCCTTGAGGCATTTAGGAGTCTTCTCCCATCCAGCGTCAGAGGAGTCACAGAAAGACACTCACATTCCAAACCCAGGCTGAACCTGTTAGGCTGTCGATCCTAAATGGTGTCAAAACGTTGCCATAGTTGGCAGCTCAGAGAACGACCTAGAAGCTCACGCTCAGAAATCGTCCATTTAAACAGGAGAGGGAGGCCAGCGCCTCGGCTCAATAGGCTAATCCTCCACCTTGTGGCAACGGCACACCGGGTTCTAGTCCCCGTCAGGGCACCGGATTCTGTCCCGGTTGCCCCTCTTCCAGGCCAGCTCTCTGCTGTGGCCCAGGAGTGCAGTGGAGGATGGCCCAAGTGCTTGGGCCCTGCACCCCATGGGAGACCAGGAGAAGCACCTGGCTCCTGCCATCGGATCAGCGCAGTGCGCTGGTCGCGGCGGCCATTGGAGGGTGAACCAACGGCAAAAAGGAAGACCTTTCTCTCTGTCTCTCTCTCTCTCTCACTGTCCACTCTGCCTGTCAAAAAAAAAAAACAGGAGAGGGGAGCCTCCCGATGAAACCCGTTGCTGGCTGGGGTCAGGTCCTGGTGAGCAAGCTCTTCGGCCAGGTTGCTGGCTTCATGGGCGCAGCCCTACGTTCGCACAACCCAAGAGAGAGGCGTCTTAAGAAGAACTGAAAAGCAGGCTGCACGCGTGTTGGGGCGTTGTGTAATTTTGGAGGCTTGGCATGTTATCTCTTCGGCCTACTAAAATCACTGTGGTGTTTTTACTCCCCTGGGAAGCTGAGAAGTCAGCATTTATTCCCCAGAGTATCACTTGCGTAGTCATTGCACAGTGTGAGAAGCTCTCTGGGAGGCTGCTGGCCTCCTGGGAACTGGGTTTCTTCTGGACTCTGCCAGCCCAGCTGTGTATCTGTCACCGGTCTGCTCACCGCAGAAGCTGCCTCTGGGGTGAGACCCACAATGTAGGAAGCTTCCCCGGGAGGCTCAGGCTTGGAAGGGGAGTTGGTCAAGGGAAGATGCTGGGCCCTGGTCAGTCTCAGTGGAGGCATCAGCCAACCCCTCGAGCCCCAGGTCCTACTCAGTGAGTCACCGGCTGCAGTCTTGGGGAGGGGGCGTGGCCTCTGCTGGAGGCAGTGCTGTGAGCAGCTGAGAGCGGAGTCCTTCCATCCATGCCCACTGCAGTGTGCCAGGGTGCTTTGAGCCGCTCTGCAGACAATCTCGACGCAGCTGGCATGAACACCAGAAAATTCCTTGCATCCCATTGTAAGATGTCAGATAAGATAAAGTAGCTCCCGGCCTGCTCAGCCATGTACCCAGGGCTGTTTCTCTCTGCTTGCCCCGCCAGCCTAAGGCATGCACTCTGTTCCTCCAGCCTCCACCTGTCATAGCCACAGGCGACTTAGCAGGACCCAGTAGCACTGTGAGAAAGAGGGACCGTCTTGGCCCCACGCTCTTTCTACTGTTGAGGAAAATTATTGCCTCAAAGCAGAAAGAGAAAGTTCTTTTTCTTTTATTTTTAAAGATTTATGACAGGTAGAGTTACATACGGTGAGAGGGAGAGACAGAGAGAAAGGTCTTCCTTTGGTTGGTTCACTCCCCAAATGGCCACAATAGCCGGAGCTGCGCAGATCCGAAGCCAGGAGCCAGGTGCCTCTTCCCGGTCTCCCATGCGGGTGCAGGGGCCCAAGGACTTGGGCCATCCTCCACTGCTTTCCCAGGCCACAGCAGAGAGCTGGACTGGAAGAGGAGCAGCTGAGACTAGAACCGGCGCCCATATGGGATGCCGGTGCTGCAGGCAGAGGATTAACTTACTGTGCCACGGCACCAGCCCCGAAAAAGTTCTTTCTTATTGTGGTGAAACAGACACAACATACTAGTTACCATTCCACCTGTTCACTGGTGTTCGGTTCATTCACAGGGCTGTGTAGCCATCAGCACTGTGTGCACGACTTTCTCATCATTCCCAGTAAAAACTCCGAACCCATGGACAATGACTTCCCCTCCCCCTCCTCCCAGCTCCTGCAACTTCCATTCTGTCTCTCTGAAATGGCCTATCCTTGGTACCTTGCATTAAGTGGAATCATGCAATGTTTGTCCTTCTGTGTCTGGTTTATTTCATTGTATCTCTCCATGTTATAGCCATATCAAAATTTCACTCCTCTTAATGGTTTTTGATTACATGTGTATAAAAAGTTCTTCAAAAACTTCATGGAAAGAATGGAATTAAAAGACCAGTTTATTTGGGTGAGATTTTGAAATCTGAGATCTTTAAATAGTTAATGGGAAATGCATATTATGAAAACAACAAGAAGTATGGATTTCAAAAGGTTTTGCCCTCAGACTTTGAATTTCACTTTTCTGTGAACTATTTATTTATTGAACATATCTGAGAAGCAGAGGGAGGCATAGAGAGAGAGAAAGCTCCTATCCCTTGGTTCACTCCACGGATGGCCTGCAACAGGGCTAAAGCTGGGAGCTAGGAACTTTGAGTTCAAATCCAGGCCTTCCATGTCAGCGGCAGAGATCCACTACTTGAGCCATCACCAGCTACCTCCCAGGGAGGTAGGAAGCTGGACTCGGGAGCCAGAGCCAGGAATTGAACCCAGGCACTCCAGTATGGGGTGTGGCCATGTTAACTGGCATCCTAACCACTGGGCCACACGTTCTGAAGCCCCGTCACACGGTGCTGTGTTCACCTGTTCACCTGTTGATGGTCGCCTGCGGTGTCCCCACCTTTGGGCTGTTGCAGATGATGCTTCTGTGAACACAGTGTAGAAATACCTGGTCAAGTTCAAGTGCCTGCTCTCCTACGTAGAGCTGAGTGTGGGACTGCCAAGCTCTCTGAGAAGTTGACATTCAGCCTTTTGAGAAACCACGAAATTCTTTTCTGCGGCAACTGCCGCATTTTCCATTCCTGTGAGCAGTGCAGAGGCCTTCCGGTTTCTCCACATCCTTGTCAGCACTGGACATTTTCCTTTTTCAAAAGGTACAGCCATTCTTCCCCTTGCAAGTTCTTGGCCACTATTGCCTCATATGCGTGTTCTTCAATTAACCATCGGCAAGGTGCACAAGATCACAGCCTCACTGATAACCCCAGAAGACATGGCTACAAGGTGGCCAGTTGGAAACCTGAACCAAGTCAGGACAAGAAGTACAGCAAGAAAGGGGGGAGGGGCGGAATAGGGAGGCTAGTTGCCATGTCTGCAATGGGGAGGCGTTAAAAATGGCAGTGCTGGTTCGAGTCCTGGCTGCTCTGCTTCTGATCCAGGTCTCTGCCATGGCCTGGGAAAGCAGTAGATGGCCCAAGTCCTTGGGCCCCTGCACTCGTGTGGGAGACCCAGAAGAAGCTCCTGGCTGCAGATCAGTCCAGCTTTGGCCATTGCGGCCAGTTTTGGGGAGTGATCCAACGGATGGAAGATCTCTCCCTCTCCCTCTCCCTCTCCCTCTCCCCCTCCCCCTCCCCCTCTCCCTCTCCTTCTCTCTGTGTGTGTAACTCTGACTTTCAAATAAATAAATAGAATCTAAAAAATAAAAAAAGATGCCAGTTCACAGACCAGAGCTGCTGATTCCACTGGTCTGGCAGTGGATTCCCAGCATCAGTCATTTCCGGATGTTCTCTGGTGGATTCTAATGTGCAGTCATGGGTGAGAGCACTGCGCTGGCAGGTGAGACCACCCATAAAGACAGCGAGTGGATCTGAGATGGGGCGGGGAGGACAAGCCGCCACAGGAACACTGCTCACACTGCTCCCAGGAACCCAGGAGTTCCCCTAGGAGGAGGTGATGTTTGGACTGGTGATACCTGGAAGATTCCATCTGCCAGGGCTGGGGAGGGTGCCCTAGAAGGGACAGAGAGCATGTGTGCCATCCAGGAAGAAGTTCCTGTCTTTAACCAAACAGGTGCAGCTCCGGGGGCGGGAGCTGGCTCAGCTGGGTCAGCCAGTTTATCTGGGGTGAGTTTCCCTTCCTCTCTCAACCTGCTCCCTGCTAGCTGAGTGAGCAACAGGTTATACGAAGAGGTGGAGACCGTCCAGGTTTAAGAACTGAGTTTGAAGCCTGGCTCCATTCTGTACAGCCAGTGTGGACTGGGGAAGTCCCATGTGACCTGTCTGGACCCGTGCAAAGGAGAGGCTGGAAGAAACCACTGGCTAGGGCTATTGTGGAGCTCAAACCAGAAAGCGGGCGTGAGTGGTATCTGGTAGACGGCGGTGAGTTCCACACCTCGTCCCCAGCACCAGCTCTCTGTGGCGCCTCTCTGAACTCCACACCCGCACCCTCCCCTACTGCATATCTCCCATAGGATGGCGTGGGCATCTCCACTTACTGTGCCCGAGGCCGGCACTCCCACCGGCTCCTCCTCCATTCCGCTCCATCCCTACCGTCATCCTGTCACCACCCTTCCTCTCTAACCTCAAGTCTCTTACTAAGTCCTGTCACTCGGTTTTTGAAGTAGGAAGGATCTTTGAAAAGTTCATGGACAAGGGCCGGCATTGTGGTGTAGCGGGTAAAGCCGCTGCCTGCAGTGCCGGCATCCCATATGGACGCCAGTTCACGTCCCGGCTGCTCCACTTCCAATCCAGCTCTCTGCAATGGCCTGGGAAAACAGTAGAAGATGGCCCAAGTCCTCGGGTCCCTGCACCTGCGTGGGAAACCCAGAGGAATCTCCTGGCTCCTGGCTTCGGATCGACGCAGCTCTGACCATTGCAGCCAATTGGGGAGTGAACCAGTGGATGGAAGACTCTCTCTCTCTGCCTCTCCTTCTCTCTCTCTGTGTAACTCGTTCAAATAAATAAATTAATTAAAATATTTTTAAAATTTTTTAAAAATTCAAAAATCTTTTAAAAAAAGTTCATGGACAATGGAATCGAAAGAATTTATATATAAGTTATCTGTGGCTGGTGTTGTGGCACGCAGGTTGAGTCAGCACCTGTGACCCCAGCATCCCATATGAGCACAGATTCCAGTCCCAGCTTCTCTTCCAATCCTGCTCCCTTCTAATGCGCCTAGGAAAGCAGCAGAAGATGGCCCCAGTGCTTGGGCTCCTGCCACCAGCGTGGAGGACCCACATAGAGCTCCTGGCTTCTCCTGGCTTCAGTCTAACCCAGCCCTGGATGTTGTGGACATTTGGGGAGTGAACCAGCAGACGGAAGAGCTCTCTTGCCCTGTGCCTTTCCCTCTCTCTCTCTCTCTAACTGTGCCTTTCAAATAAATAAAATAACCCTTGAATAAATAGATAAATAAACCATTTAAAACAAGATAAGTTTGGGGCCAGCACTGTGGCACAGCGGGTTAATGCCCTGGCCTGAAGCACCAGCATCCCATATGGATGCTGGTTCGAGACCTGGTTGCTCCTCTTCCAGTTCAGCCCTCTGCTAATGGTCTGGGAAAGCAGTAGAGATGGCCCAAGTGCTTGGGCCCTGCATCCGCTTGAGAGACCCGGAAGAAGCTCCTGGCTCCCGGCTTCGGATTGGCACAGCTCCAGCCGTTGCAGCCATCTCGGGAGTGAGCCAGTGGATGGAAGATCTCTTTTTCTCCGCATCTCCTCTCTGTGTAACTCTTTCAAATAAATAAATAATTTTTTTAAAAAAGGATAAGTTTATTTTGGTGCAGAAAATTAAGAAATCTATGTTGTTTGTTCATTTTCCACATTTTCCACAACTGTTGGGGGACCCCCGCTAGAGCGAGAATCTGACCGTTTCTCACGGTTCAAGCCACCATCCTGCCTTACCTGGACTGCCACCAGGCTCTCCAGCCTCCTCCCACCATCCCTCCTCTCGCCCTGGGCTCCCAGCCTTACCCCCCGCCCTTCCCTGAGTGGCTTCAGGGCCTTCGTGGCGTCCTCTGCCCCACTGGGCCACATGGCTGACTTCCCACGTCCTCAGGTCTTTACTGCAAACCTTAGCGGTCAGATCTCCTCCCCTACCCTTTCCACGGCGCATCTTCGTCCCTGATCTCCTTGCGCCTTGGTGTTCACCGCGAGCATGCGCAGTGTGTGTTTTGTTCATCCGCCTTCTCGTCTGCCCTCCCGTCAGAATATGCGGAGCAGGTGCCTCGCTCGCTGCCGGAATGCCCTGCGCCCCCAGGGCTGGCGCTGTCATCCGGCCACTGTGTTCACTTTGTGGCTCAGCGCCAGGGCAGCACAGGGCACCGTGCAGCCCCCCAATAAATCTGTCAGTACAGGAAGTGTCGCGGAGAGAAACCTGGGGCCCGCTGTGTTCCGTCATCTACTCCCTGGGCCAGGCGGGGGACTTCAATACCAAGTGATATTTTACTACCTAAAAACCCACTTAGCAAAAAAACAGAGCTACCTCCCAGCCTCCCACCCCACCAATGGGAGGGTTTTTCGCTGAGGAAGAGTCGGCACTGAGGCTTCGTGGAGGTGCAGTGTGGGGTCTTGGTTCCGAGGGTGCCAGGAGCTGTCCCAGCGCTGGGTCCCAGGCCCAAAGCCATGGCAGCCATTAACGGAGACAGCTGCGGAGGCTGGTAGCATGGGGGCGAGGGCCGGCACTCAGCTCCTGGGCAGAGATCGGCCAACGCTGTTGGAAGTGGTCAGCGGGGAACTTTGGGCCCCAGACTCCCTCCCTGGCAGCCCCATTCACTGAGTGCGCTAACTGTGCCTTCTCGCCTCCGCTCGGCCAAGCACACAGAGAGGAAGCCGCGCTGTTCGCCAGGCAGTGGCATGGAGCCTGGTGGCTCTGTGGCTCCGTGGCTTCGTGGCTCCATGACTCTGTGGCCTTTCAGAGAGCTGGGGAAGCGCAGGCACTTTGCTCCTCTCGCTTGGGAAGCCACGCCGCTGGTGCGCTCCCTCCACAGGGTGCAGTGGAACTTCTGAAACAGGAGCCATGGCAGGCAGGTGACAGTTTAAACAGCTCAGAGTGGAGGCTGGGACCCAAGGGCTCTGGTCTGGTGGAGAAGCCTCAGTCCCTGGGGTCGGGGCAGAGCTGGGAGCTCAGCTTCTCCCTGGGGACACCAGGGCCGCTGTCTCGGGCCCAGATCTTCAGTGCTACACCGTATGCCAGATCTGTCTCGAGGATGAGCCTGCCCAGAGCAAGCCCCCAGTACCGCCCCCACTTCTCAAACTAGACCTGGGTGGTACCCCAGAGATGAGTCCCTAAAGGCATCCCGTAGCCACATGCAGTTGCTTTCCTCCTGGGAGCTGCAGCTGGGTCCGGCCACCCCCTGGCTCTGGGCCCTTTTCCACTTGACATTCAACTGCTGCCTGTGCATCTCTGGGAGTCTAAGCAGCCCTGGAGAGGCTGGGGAGGAAATAGCTAGGAATGGGTAGCTGCAGACTCACATCACAGCCTGTCCTGTCCAGATCCAGGGGCCATCCCAGCTCCGGAGGCCTGAGGCAGGGACCACCTCTGATCTGTGTTTGTATTACCCACACTCAGCTCATAGATCAGTACTGCTCAGGGCCCGACACATGCTACGTGTTCAGTAAAAATTGCTGGAAATATATCCAGAAATCGAACTAGTGATGCCATACACACACACACACACACACACACATATGGATACTTTAAAATGTTATTTGAGGGAGGGAGAAAGACACACAGGGAAAACTCTTGTTCACTGGTTCACTCCCCAGATTCCCACAACAGCCCCAGGCTAGGGCCAAAAGCTGGGAGCTGGGAACACAGGTCTCCCACATGGATGACAGAGCCCAGGGTACTTGATCCTTGACAGTTGCCTCTGAGGGTTGCGTCAGTAGGAAGGTGGAGCCAGAAGCAATGCCAAGAATCAAACTTGTACACTCCAATGTGGGTTACAGGCATGTTAACCGCTAGGTTGAACACCAGCCCCTGGTTTTTTTTTTTTTTTTTTAACTATTTATTTATTTGACAGATAGAATTAGACAGTGAGAGAGAGAGAGAGACAGAAAAAAGTCTTCCTTCCATTGCTTCACTGCCCAAATGGCCGCCATGGCCGGAGCTACGTTGATCCGAAGCCAGGAGCCAGGTGCTTCCTCCTGGTCTCCCATGCGGGTGCAGGGCCCAAGCACTTGGGCCATCCTCCACTGCCCTCCTGGGCCACAGCAGAGAGCTGCACTGGAAGAGGAGCAACCGGGACTAGAACCCGGTGCCCATATGGGATGCTGGTGCTGCAGGCGGAGGATTAGCCAAGTGAGCCACGGCGCTGGCCCCTCTGGTTTGCTTTTGAACGATTACTTTTCGTGTGGCCATGGCCATCCTGCCTATGTTTCATACTGGTTTGGAAGGTACTCTCTGAGGGCCAGAGACTATCTTTTAATGGGGTGTTATTTACCTTTGTACCAAGCCACGTTAGCCAGAATTGTGTGCCTAAAATGATTCAAGAAATCCTGAATATTTCTTGAAATTATTTGGAGACATCAGGTTGATTGAGTGATGAAAGAAATCTTTAGGAGCCATCTCAAGCTGGTGGCTTGAAGGATAAACTTAGCTCTAAGATAAATGAGCGCCATTTATCTACATTGCATCATTATTCTACATTGTAATTCTCCTGTAATCTGCTAGGGGGCGTTACAACCTCCTGTTGTATTTTACTTGTCCCAATTCTCGTCCTGGTGTCACCTGCCTAACCCTTGTAGGTATGTAGGCTTGTGGTTCCTACACACAACAGGGTTCTCCTTGTAAAGGAAGAATTGGAGGAGCCACGGTTCTTCCCCTGGGCTCTGCTTGACCTTGCCTGCCTGTTCCCAGGGCTGTCAACAGGTGCCCACTGATGGAGTGACATCCTGCCTTGTAGGTACTATAAGATCAGCGTGGTGCTCATGTGCTTCGTGGTCCCCACCATCGTGCCCTGGTACACCTGGGGAGAGAGCCTGTGGAATTCCTACTTCCTGGCTGCCATCCTCCGCTACGCCGTCTCCCTCAACGGCACCTGGCTGGTCAACAGCGCTGCCCACATGTACGGAAACCGGCCCTACGACAAGCGCATCAGCCCCCGGCAGAACCCACTCGTTACTCTGGGTGCCATTGGTGAGTAGGGCCATGGGGAACCGCGGGGAGAATGGAGGCCCGGAGATGTTCCTGGTCTTGTGGAATCTGTAGAGAGAGGCAGTGGAATGGAGGCAACCCGAGCTTTGGCCTGAGAATCCTGGCTCTTAGACAAGCATGAGCTCTCTCTGGGTTACAGTGTTCTTCTCTGTGAATCACAGTAGCAGTGCCTCATAGGAATACGTGCACTGCGTGGCACAGTGTAGTGAGTGATCGACAGATGGTAGTTATTTCTTTTTCACCATGGAAATTTTCCTGAAGGAAAAGCGACTATTGACTTGTTCACAAACTTCCGTGACTCCTGTAGCTGCAGCTGCGCCATCCTTTGTCAGACCTCGAGAGAAAAGGCCTTCGAAAACAGGGGAAGAAGCAAGACTTGGCGTCTCATGGGACCACAACGAGGTTCACAGTGAGGCCTCGGACCCACCCCCCACCGCACCCCCGCGGCTGAGTCCTGATTTTTCCGCTTATCCCCTTGGCAAGTTATCTGGCTCCTTGCATTTTGTGCTGTTATCTGTAGAGCAGAGGTAGCAGTAGCACTGAGCTCCTCCAGAGGGCGCTGTAGGGTTAGCTGAGTTCCTGCACAGTGTTGGCTGCAGTGCTTAGCTCAAAATAAGCCTTCCATGGTGTTGCTTTTATTGCTAGCCATATGGTTTTAGGCAAGTCACTTGTCCCTTCTGTGATTTTACATCCTCAGTCTCAAACGGGGATAATCATAGCTGCTGTGTTGAGTAACCGTGAATATCTGGTAAGGCGATTGGCATTGTGTCTAGCACTTAGTAAGGGATTCATAAATATTAGCAGTACCTTTCTAGAAGCAACTCAGACATCTTGGTAGGCTGAATCTTGAGCACAGAGATCAAACCCAGCAGGGGAAGTGATCGTCATTAAAGCAGAAATGGTCTTCGCATCACTTGGTAGTCTCTGCCTGTGCTTCGTTAGCGTCACCCATTCATTCAGACCCCTGGTGTCCTGAGGTTCCTGCCCACCTGTGGTGGCAGCAGCGATGCAGGGTGGAATTACACCAGTCCTTCTGTGGAATGGCTGGATGGATGCATACGGGGCACATGCCTTGGACACCAGGAGGAAGAGTTTCCTGACCTGATCTACGGCATTGCCCTCTAGCCTCTGAAAAAGGACTCTAACGAAGGGAGCCACGTTCAGTATTGATTCTGAGAGCAGACAGAAGTGAGCGTGGACCACTGCCACCTTGGGTAGGGGTGGATGGTCCCGGAAGCCCAGTGGTTAGGATCATGACACAAGCCCTGGAGAGCCGGGGATCGGTGTGCAGGTTACCCAGGCCCACACGGGACTCCCAGCCAGTTTGCTCCGGAGAGGCCCTGGGAGGCTCTTGCTATACTCAGCTGTGCAGTTGAGTGGGGAATTCATATGGAGTAGCTGCTTCTGAAACCAGAGGGAAGAACCAACCCGGGAAGAACACTAAAGGGTAAGGGGTGGGGGGGGGCAAGGTAGGGAAGACGGAAATTACAAAGATAATGGCAGACCACTGACCCACCAGGCCTTCCAGTGCCCTCGTTGTGGAGGGGAGTCTTTCAAATACAGCCAAAAGGAGAAACATCTGATTACTCATAGCCACTCAGGAGTAAGGAGAGAGTTCCTCAAACAGTTAAAAAATAGGTCCCATATGATGCTACAGCGGCACTCCTGAATTTATATTCAGGAGAAAGCAAAACATATGTCCATGTGCAAACTTGCACATGCATGTTCATTACAGCACACATGTCCATCAGCTAATGAATGGGTAGCCACAGTATGGTATATCCACCCGGAAAAATACTATTCAGCCATAAAAGGGAATGTAGAACCGATACATGCTACACCACAGATAAACTTTGAAACCATTGTGGTAAGTGAAAGAAGCTGGCCACACAGGACTACCTATTGTGTGATTTCATTTGTCTGAAATGTCCAGAAAAGCCAAATCTATAGACAGAGTAGGGCTGGGAGGGCACTGGGAGGTGGTTGGGGTGAGAGCTTAAGGCATTTGTGGTTTGTCTGGGGAGTAATGGAAATGTTATAATCATTATAATGTTGAATACACAACTCTGAATACACTAAAAGTTGTGAAGTTACATATTTTAAGTGGATAAGTTATATAAGTGAATTCTAGCTCAATGGATCCTCAAAACATAGGCAATTTAAAAAAAAAAAAAATCGGTGCCAGGGCAGCTTTTAGCCCGGCAGTTAAGATGCCTGCATGCAGTATCAGAGTGCCTGGGTGTGGTGCCTGCCTCCAGCTTCGCGCAGTGTAGACCCTGGCAGGCAGCAGGTGATGGCTGGAGTAACTGGGTTCCTGCCACCCATGTGGGAGACTTGCACTGAATTCCTGGCTCCTGGCTTCAGTCCCAGCCCAGTGCTGGCCATTGTAGGCATGTGAGGGAGTGAGCCTGCAGATGGGAGCTCGCTCGCTTGCTCTCTCTCTGACAAATAAGTAAATAAATACAATGTAAAAGATGTGTAGAGAGACACAGTGATTGAATTATTTTAATGTCTGCTCTGTCTTCTAGGCGAAGGCTTCCACAATTACCATCACACCTTCCCCTTCGACTACTCCGCAAGTGAATTTGGCTTAAATTTCAACCCAACCACCTGGTTCATTGACTTCATGTGCTTGCTGGGGCTGGCCACTGACCGCAAACGGGCCACCAAGCCGATGATCGAGGCCCGGAAAGCCAAGACAGGAGATGGCAGCGCCTGACATGGAAGAGCGGCCCGACGGGACACCTCGCTCCCGGCTTTGTTACTGTAGTCCTTGTGTTCATTGGATCGTAGGAGGGGGTGGCGGGTGGGGAGGGAACAGGATCTGTGTGATCTGGGAATTTTCTGTTGGTCTCAATGTCAAAATGCAACTATCAGTGAAAAACTGAAGTCAGTATTAGTACTATGATTTAACATTAGGATGTGGACATGTGATTTAATTGCTGTAGCTACAATATCTCATTGTTATGTGCTTGTACCTGATGTTCACCCCGACAGGATGAACGAGTTTAATGTTCTTTCTGTGTGACTTGGGAGAGTATTTATTTTATTTTCTCCCAGTTAACCAGCATTGCTTTTAAACACAGTATATGAAGGGCAGAGAGGCAGGGTAGGGGACAAAAGAGGGCTGTGCATCGTAGCTGAAGACTGTTTCTGTTTTGGAATTATTCCGTGGTGGGTTTTTCGTTTGTCTAAGTGGGATATTCAAAACCTTTAAGCAGTGAGAATATCGGAAATGGCTCTTGTATCTTGTTGTTGTTGCCCTGTTTTCGGCTTGTTAATGTTCCACTGTCTTTGCTTTAGGAGATTTCTCACCACGCAGTTACTTTTGTGTCCCAAGCCATGTACCCAGCCTACCCTATAAATCAATGCCCGTTTAAATGGTTGATTTTCTTCTCTTTCTCTATTGTCATTTTAAAGGTGTATAACTCAGACATCAAATTAAGCTCTCATTTAAATGTTTAGACACCTAATTTATATTCTAATTGATCCCAGCCACTGATGCATGTACTTTAGCTACTTCTGCTAAATAAGTGTATTAATTTTCCATATGAGGCCATCATATCTTAATAACCAACAGTTAGCTAGAACTCTAATGTATCTGCTGTTTCATTTGCATGCAGTCTTCATTGATTTTGCAGCAAATTATAAAGTGATCATTATGTAGCTTCTTGATCCAAAAAAAAAAATTTGTGTGTTAAGTCTGCTTGTAAAGAGCATGTTGAATTAATGAGACAGCGTGCCCTTTGTGTTAGATGTTAGAGCAGAAGGGAGGTCTCATGGTGTTGGTATCCGAGTTCTTTAAGAGAGAATTTCAAGAAAGATGTAGGATTTAAAATTTACATTTTAGAAACAGCATTGATGCCAATCAGAAGTTGTCATAATGAAGTTCTTCATCCGGCAGGTACTTAATAGTGTTATTTTGCCATTAATTGTGTGTAAACTATGAGTGATTTACAATAAATGATCATGAATCTCATTGGTGTTCTTGTCCAGATGCTTAAAAGTTGTGCCAGTAGGTTTTCTCAGTATTGCGACCAAACGACTCCCATTTGACCTGGGCTCGGGACTGACTTCAGCCCTGCGACCTGCCTTGCCCGGCTCTCTTTGGCGGACCCAGCGTGGGAAGCCAGAACCACCCCTCAGCGGTGACCAGAGGTGGGGCGAGATGGACATCTGTCTTCAGTACAGTCCTCAGGGGTGACCAGGGGTGGGGCGAGATGGACCTCTGTCTTCAGTACAGTCCTCCTCTCTCGGCTCTGCCTCCGTGCCGCTGGAGTGTGCCATCAGGCATGTTCTTAGCCTGCCTGTCGCCAAGGGGGATGGCAGCCACTGGCGGGGGCACAGCGGGTACCACCATGTAAGGACCCTTTTGCATACACGTGCAGTGTTTCCCGGGGCTGCACGCTCCAGGCACATTTTGCTAAGACTTTGTAGGGAGGGCCGATCTCATGTAGTTATGTTTCGAAATGAGTTTATATCAGCATGGCCTAAAATGGCCCTCTAATTGGGAATGTTTATGTGAACCTTTGATCCCTAAAAGTACTAAACTTGCTTCTTGCTTGTCCATTAGTAGAAAAGATCACATTCAGAATGACTGCTGGGACTCTTCACAAAACAAAGATATTCCCAACTAGTCCAAGTAAATCCAGAACCTCACTCCTCCGAACCCCAGTGCCGAGACCAGTGAAAGACCCAGGAGTGGGCAGCGTTGGAGGCAGCAAGGGGCGACCAATCTAGTGCCTTCCGGACTGACCCTCTGCAGGTCTCAGTAGAAGCGCAAGGAAGAAAGTAGCCACGGGAGGCATTTCCCATGCCCAGATGAGGTAGCCCGAGGGATGTGATGACATTTACCAAAAGGTTTGATTTCGGTTGAGGGAATGGTTCCCCATGTCCTACTTTTCTCTCCTCTGCCCTACAAGGTTTATTTTAGAAGGACCCACCGCTGTGTCTAGGCTCAGGGAGCCCAGGAGAGCAGCTCCAATAAAGCATACACCCCTGGTGTCAAGACAGCCAGGCTGGTGGGGCCAACCCCCAAGTACATTTCAAGTCTCCAGCTGTGCCACTGGCCAGCTGTGGGGGGGGGGGAGTGCGGTGGTTGATTTGTTTTGGAGAAACATCAATCTTCCTGAATCCAGTGTTTTCATTTTTGCAAGGAGAAGGAATTAAACCACTCAGCCCTAACATTCAACCAATAGCACAGAGACAAGTACGTGTCTGACCTCAGTTTTGGACCAGCTCTCAAATTAACTCTGATCTTTGTTGGGGCCTGGAAGGTCAAAATTAAGGAAATAATTGAGTCTGAACCATCTGCAACAATAGTATATTCTTTTTTTAAAAAAAAAAAAAGATTATTTTTATTTTGAAATGCAGGGTTACAGAGAGAGAGGGAGAGACAGAGAGAGAGAGAGAGATCTTCAATCCGCAGGTTACGCCCCAAGTGGCCACAATGGCCAAGACCAGAAGCCCAGAAACCCATCAGGGTCTCCCACATGGGTGGCAGAGGCCCAAGTACCTGAGCCATCTTCCACTGCTTTCCCAGGCTCATTAGCAGGGATCTGGATTGGAAGTGGAGCAATCGGGGCTCAAACCAGTGCTCATATGGGATGCCGGCACTGCAGGTGGCAGTGTAACCCTCTGTGTCACAACTCTGGCCCCAGGACAGCATATTCTTAACAAATGATTTCACTCATCCCAAAGACATAATCCACCATGGAAAACAACATAAAGAAAACACTGGAAAATGCTCTGGCTTCCTGTGGTAGCATATAGAGCACTGGGCTCAGAGTCTCTCTCTTTTTTTAAATTTTATTTGAGAGGAAGAGAGACGGAGAGCCTCTGAAACAGGAGGCTGACCCCCTATATGTCCCATCTGGGGTACCAATTATATTATCGTGTGCTTATTAGTAAATTGCCACTATTAATGAGCCTGTGTGTTTTTTGCCTAATAGAGAAGAATTCTGAATACTGGCATAAATGAGTGAGGCAGCATGATACGTTTTAAGCTTTTATTCAGTGAGAGAAATGCATAGGAGAGGGAGGGCCCCATCTAAAACAGGAAAATCTGGATTCATACTGAGTACCAGGAGCCAGCCATGTGGAGAAGCATGTAGGCCAGGACGCATGGAGCAGGTGGCCCCAAGGCCATGCGCTCTGGAGGCCCAGGGGCAGCAAGCACCCACAATGGCAAAAGGCCAAAAAAAAGGGCCCACCATGTCCTAGGCCTTTAATCCACTTCCAATGGAGAGTGGTTAATCAGCCTGATTGGCCGGTGGGCACACAGGTGTGGCCAGGTAGGGGCATGAGGTCACACGGGGGCGTGGTGAAGGCGTGGTCTTCCAGCTCACAAACCTGATCATTTTTATCCTATATGCCTGCCTACAACACCTCTGTCTACTGGTTTACAACTCAAATGCCCACAACAGTGGTGGTTGAGTCAGACCAAAGCTAAGAGCCAGGAACACAATCTGGATGTCCCACGTTGGGGGCAGGGACCCAGGTGTGTGAGCCATCACCTGCTGCCTTCCAGGGTGTGCATTAGCAGGACACTGAATTCAGAAGCAGAACCAGGACTCAAACCCAGGCCCTTGGATGTGTCCACCCTACGGACTCAGTCTCAAAACCTGAGTGTAGGCCGGCGCCGTGGCTCAACAGGCTAATCCTCCGCCTTGCGGTGCTGGCACACCGGGTTCTAGTCCCGGTCGGGGCGCCGGATTCTGTCCCGGTTGCCCCTCTTCCAGGCCAGCCCTCTGCTGTGGCCCAGGAGTGCAGTGGAGGATGGCCCAAGTGCTTGGGCCCTGCACCCCATGGGAGACCAGGAAAAAGCACCTAGCACCTGCCTCCTGCCATCGGATGAGCGCGGTGCCCAGCCATTGGAGGGTGAACCAACGGCAAAAGGAAGACCTTTCTCTCTGTCTCTCTCTCTCACTGTCCACTCTGCCTGTCAAAAAAAAAAAAAAAAAAACCTGAGTGTAGGGGCTGGCGCTGTGACTCACTTGCTTAATCCTCCACCTGCAGCGCCAGCATCCTATATGGGCGCCGGGTTCTAGTCCTGCTCTCTGCTGTGGCCCAGGAAGGCAGTGGAGGATGGCCCAAGTGTTTGGGCCCTGCACCCGCATGGGAGACCAGGAGGAAGCACCTGGCTCATGGCTTCAGATCGTCGCAGCGCTGGCCTTACCAGCCATTTGGGGAGTGAACCAGCAGAAGGAAGACCTTTCTGTCTCTCCCTCTCACTGTTTAACTCTACCTGTCAAAAAAAAAAAAAAAAACAACTTGAGTGTAAATTCTAATCATGATTTAATTTGCTGTGTACCTAGGATGTGTGTTGGGGCTCAGCCATTTGAGAGTGATATTTACCAGCTTTACAGAGCCTCTCTTAGCTCCTGTCCTTATCCACAAACTGGAACAGTCCTGCATGAGTGCCGGAGCCCACCACAAGGCCGAGTCAATCCGGAAGCCCCAAGAGACGTGAGCTGGGGCTGAGCCGCAGGCCTCAGGCCGGAAGCTGGGAGGCAGCGCAGGGGCCGCGGACCGGAAGTGAAGGCTGGTTTTGCTGTCCACCAGCAGAGCTGCGTTTCTCCGACTCTGAAGCCATCTGCGGGGGTCGGGTTGTCCCGCTTGCCAGAAGGCAGCAGCCCCCGCGCGCCCCCAGAGCCCTGGCCCTCTGTTCTCTGGCGTGTCCCTCGGAACCTGTGGCTTCCACTGGACATGTCAGCCCAGCTTGCTCCCGGTCAGGAGCTGGCTTAGGTTCATGGGTGCTATCCATCGATCTGTTTCACCCGGTGGTCCGGGATTACCAAGGGGACTGAACGCGCCTGCGCTCCGGCGGCGGCCCGTTTTCAACAGGGAGGAGAGAACTATCCTCACCTCCATAATCCTACCATCCCTTTTAGTTAGCCCGCCCACCCCCAACCCCGCTTTTAGCTCCTGTTCCCTCCCCTTCCTGTGTGAGAGGGAAGTGCTGTAGGTGACCCCTCACCCCCGCCCCTGGGGACATTCCTGACTTCTAAATCTGCAGCCTCACAGGGGGAGGAAGGAAAGCCCTGGCCTCAGAGCCTGGGAAGCAGCAGCCCCACCCTGCTCCAGCTGCAGCGGCTAGGCCCCAGCCTTCCTCCTGCGGCTTCCTCTCCCCTCCCCTGGGGTCTCCAGCCCCCACCCCTGGAAGAGCAATGGGCCATATCCTGCCCCCCCCACCGCTCCACCCCCCAGGATTCCAAAGGAAAACCCCGGCTCACAGCTGCCTGGGCCTGGTGGGACTCAGGTCTCTGCCCTGAGAAAGGGCACCCGTTCTGACAGCGCCTGCCCTGCCTCTAGGGCGAGGGGGAAGATGGCCTTGCCTTCAGCCCCTCTCCAAACCCCCCACAACTCGGGATCTACTGCACAGATGTTCCCTTCCCTCCGTCTTTCATCTGCTAGGAGACAACCTTTCTAGTTCCCGAGAGAAATCCCAGAAGTTGCTTTTCTGCGGGAGGCACCAGCTGCTGGACAGAGCCAGCACCCTCCACCAGGAGGGAAGGCAATTTTTTTTTTAACTTGAAAGGCAGAGAGAGAGAGCGAGAGCGAGAGCGAGAGCGAGAGAGAGACACCTTCCATCCACTGGGCCATTCCCCAAATGGCCACAACAGCTGAAGCTGAGCCAGACTGAACCCAGGAGCAAGGAGCTTCTTCTGGGTCTCCCACAAGGGTACAGGGGCTCAAGCGCTTTGGCCATCTTCCACCGCTGTCCCAGGAGCATTAGCAGGGAGCTGGATTGGAAGTGGAGCGGCCGGGACTCAAACCAGCACCCATATGGGATGCTGGCACTGCAGGAGGCGGCATTACCCACTACACCCCAGCATCCACCACACAGGTGTATGTTTTAAAAAAGATTATGTATTGGAAAGGTAGAGGGACAGGAAGAGTGGGAGACACACACACACACTCTCACACACACACAGATCTTTCATCTGCCGGTTCGCTTCCTAAATGGCAGCAACATCCAGAGCTGGGCTAAGACTGAAGTCAGGAGCCAGGAACTCCATCGAGGCCTCCATGGGGGTTGTAGGGACTCAAGTACTTGGACCATCAGGCATTTAGTAGGGAACTAGATCGGAAGCAAAGCAGCCAGGAATCGAACTGGCCCTCTGACATGGGATGCTGGCATCGCAAGTGATGCCGCAACACCAAGGATGGGGGTACTTTTTGACCAGCTCTCATGTAAGCCCGCATGCATTAACATAGGTCACAGGACACTGGAGCTGTGTGTCAAGGGTGCGAACCTGTCCTGGGCCGTGTGACAAGGATGGGTGGGGCCGGGAGAGAGGGGCTCCTTACGGAGTACTTGCTGTGACGATCGTTCTGGAGGACAAACTGGGCTAAGTGTGATATTCAGTGTCTCAAAGCAAGATTGGGAGGTCAAGTAGGTGGTGACCTTCCAGGCTTTGGACACCTGAGGCAGAGGGACAGGGAAGACCCGTCTCAGTTCCTTGCTGGCTCTGCAGTTGCCATCCGTGCCTTCGAGAACAGCGCTGTGGGAGCTGACTGCTCTCAGCTTGGCTCCCGCCACAGGGCTCAGGGAGACCGGGGCTTCTAGCATCACACAGCACTTACTCCAGCTGTGCCAGGCAATGAGTACATCCACAGACCGAGTTCTCTCCAGTGCCTGCTGGACAGCATCCGGCTTCTCACAGCTTCTTAGAATCACTGTTATACCACAGCCAAGCAGAGGGAAAAGGGGTTTCCCAGTGGATACTCTGGCCTAGATGGTTTCAAACTGTAGGGATAGGGAGATGCATGCCAACCCCACCTGAAGTGTGTCTTCATATGAAGAGCTCGAAGTGAATACAGAATCATGAAGGTGTTTTGATGTTCATGGCCCATCATTTGGATGGCTGCATTTCTTTGTTTTTGTCTTGCTTTGTATAATTTTTGAAAAACTCCTTTCTAAAAGATGTATGCTGTAGCCAGGAAGTTGCAGCATTATTATTACTACTTGCTTCCAAATGAGATGGGCTAGTGTCGCATGCCATAATGTTTGGCTGCAAAGTCCCACACTCCACGTTGGAGCTGGCTCTGTGTGCACAAAGCTCAGAGATGATTAAAGCCTCTCCAGAAATCCTGTCTTGATTACTCTGATTGATAAAAAAGTCTTTTGTTGTAACATCCAGGCTGTTGTTGTTCCATTTGCTTTCAATTTAGCACTGCCACATAAGAAAGAGAAAGAGAAAAATAGCACAGTTTGACGAGGTGTAAAAACGTAACTACTCTTTTGGGAAATTTGCATATTTATCTAGTTTTTGCTAACCCCCATCTCACTTGACTTTCTAGCTTTAAAAAGACAAAAGCCCCTGGTTCTTCTATGCACAGCGTTTCTCTAATTGAGAAGAGCATCCCTTCTTGCCGTTTCTAGGCCAATGATCATAGTGCATTTATGCATCAAAAAGGAAATCAAACGAAAGCAGAGTAGGCCAGTGGAACCTCGGCCCTCAGAAGTCTGCACGCAGCTCCTCAAACCTCTGCAATTTTTACTTTTAGAAAAATTAGTGAATAAAAAAAGAAAATATAAGAAAACAAAAAAATTTTTAAAGCTGCATCAGAATATATTTTCCCAAATTGCACTTAGTTTTGAGCACATTTGGCTCAGTTTTTTAAATCAATTATGGCTGCCTCTATGATATGGTCCTCTAAGACTACTCACCAGGGTTTCCTAAACCCACATAGCCAGGCTTGGGAGGTGGGAGGGGTTTGCTAAGTATTTACTGGATGAATGCATGCATGCATGCATGGATGGCTGGACTGCAAGGCAGAAAAGAAGCTATTTATCATTGCTGTGTGTCATCTTTCCTTTGCCCCATTCAATGTGAAACCGCAGGTATCCAGGGCCCACATGTGTCTTATGCACAGTCATATCCTAAGCTCCTAGAAGAGAGCTTACCACAGAGCAGGACCCTGGGAGTATTTGCAGAGCTGTTGCTGTTTATGAATACAAGTAGGCTCTACTTTCAGAACGTTCTAGAACCAGAAATCCAAATTTACAACAGTAAATAAATCAGAAGCCAGTTTCCTAGAAGTGTTTGCCACAGGTTCCTTTTCACAGGAGGCCTTGAAAGCATGCTGCAATGCAGAAAGCTCTCGCGCTGAAGGAGGGAGACACCGACCGTGACTGCACAACCCCAGGGCCACTTGCAGACAAGCAGGGTTAGGAGGCTCCCCTTAGCCCAGCGAGGTCAGCTGGTAAGCCACAACAATGAGACTGAGAGATGCAACAAGCAAGGAGCGTCTTCTGGGCTGAAGTCTCGGACTCCTATCTCCCCAGTGCCCCAGAGTGCAACTGTCTTCACATACAAGGCCCATAAGTGAATGACTGAGTGAAAATGAGGTCATCAGGCTAAGCTCTAATCCGCTCTGGCTGGCATCCTTATAAGAAGAGGGGGTCAGGAGCCAGTGTCGTAGTTTAGGGATTAGGGGATTAAGCTGCCCCCTGCGGCCCCAGCATCCACTATGGGCACTGGTTTAGGTCCCAAGCTGCACTACTTCCACTCCAACTCCCTGCTAATGGCCTGGGAAAGCAGTAGAAGATGGCCCAAATCCTTGGGCCCCTGCTCCCACGTGGGCGACCTGGAAGAAGCTCCTGGCTCCTGGCCTCAGCCTGGCACAGCCCCTGCAGTTGCAGCCATTTGGAGAGTGAACAGCAGATGGAAAAATCTCTCTCTCTCTCTCTCTCTCTCTCTCTCTGACTTTCAAAGAGATATACAATAAATCTTAAGAAGAAGAAGAGGGGCTCAGAGCGCAGACAGATGCACAGGAAGACCGTGTGAAGTCCTAGGGAGAAGGCGGCCGTCGGGCCTACTGACTCCCAGAGCTCCAGCCTCCAGAATTAGGAGGAACAGATTTCTTTGTTAGAGCCACCTGGATTGTGATAAATGTTAGCTAACATGGAAGGTTATTCAGAAAGTCATAGACTTCCTTCCTCTGTTGCTTTTTTTTTTTTTTTTACAGGCAGAGTGGTCAGTGAGAGAGAAAGACAGAGAGAAAGGTCTTCCTTTGCCGTTGGTTCACCCTTCAATGCTCCAATGGCCGCCGCGGCTGGTGCACCGCGCTGATCCAAAGGCAGGAGCCAAGTGCTTCTCCTGGTCTCCCATGGGGTGCAGGGCCCAAGCACTCCCAGGCCACAGCAGAGAGCTGGCCTGGAAGAGGGGCAACCAGGACGGAATCCGGCGCTCCGACCAGGACTAGAACCCGGTGTGCCGGCGCCGCAAGGCAGAAGATTAGCCTATTGAGCCACGGCGCCGGCCAACTTCCTCTGTTTCATAAGCTGGAAAGATAATGGAGAAGTTTCCAGGTCCAGAGAAGCCTCCCAGAGGGCCAAGGCAGCAGCGCCTCCTCCCTGCTCTGCCCTCCCCCTCCCTCACTACGGCACCAGCTCCACTGGCTGTTCCCCTGCATCCTCCACCCAGTTCATTCCCCCAGATCCCAGAGAGAGGGCTTCCTTCCCGAGCCATCATCACATCATTCCCCAACAGAAAACAGCACTGGGACAAAGACAGAGGACAAAGCACAGCGGGAGGCAGGGATTGTCTCCGGCCCTTATGAGGGAAAAACATTCCCCTGGAAGGGAATCAAATCTTCCCCACCTCGCATCTCATTGTCCAAATACAGCCGCATCACTTGGCCACTTTCTACA
The DNA here is from genome assembly GCA_949820135.1 of Sylvilagus floridanus. NCBI lineage: Eukaryota > Metazoa > Chordata > Mammalia > Lagomorpha > Leporidae > Sylvilagus > Sylvilagus floridanus. The sequence continues at coordinate 89,686,719 of OX463238.1, forward strand.
ATCATTTTTACAAACCTAAGAAAATAAGTGACTTAGTAAGTCCTGAGCCTACACTTAAGAAATTGGCCCTAGCTTATAGTACTGCGGGCTAAGTCACTGCTTGGGGTACCCACAACCCATATCAGAACACTAGGTCAAGCCCTGGCTGCTCTGCTTCTGATCCAGCTCCCTGCCAATGTGCCTGAGAAACAGCAGTTAATGGTTCCAGTACTTGTGCCCCCGCCACCGATGTGGAAGACCCGGATGGAGTTCCTGGCTTCTGGCTTCAGCCTGGTCCAGCCCTGGCCGTTGCTTGCTCGCTCACTCTTGCTCTCTCTCTCTCTCCATCCATATCTCCCCCTGCCTCATTCTGCCTTTCAAATAAATAAATATTTTAAAAAAGAAATTGGCTCTGGACCTATTAAATAGGGGGTAGAAGAAGGCCATGGGCAGTGTCATAGACAAAAAGTCACATTCTTGCACTGACAATAGGCCGTGCAGCATGCAAGCAATGTCATGCTTTGTTTCCGTCTAATAGAAGCGCAAAGCAAATGTCTCACTCAGTCAAATTTAGTTAGGCGAGAAGCCTCCTGCCAGCTTCCGCTTCAGCTCTGGCAGCCCTCTTTGGAACGCCACTGGCCAAGTCCTGTTTGTGTCATTAAAAAATTATCTCAACTGCTCGCTGCCAACAGTCATTTGCCCGGCATTGTCCACTCTCGGAAGCAGAACTGATGTTTCCTCTGGCTGTGACCGTCTGTGAAATAACCTCCCCAGAGCATGGCTGCCGGCTGCTGGACAAAGCCAGCTGAGAGCTGTGGCCAGGAGCCCTCCGTGAAAGGTGCTAACACCCAGGAGGCCTGGTGTGCCGAGGGCCACAGGCCACACCCCAGAGCTCAGGAATCTTGAGCTGACAGCCAGGTGTAGGGGTCCTAAGCGGTGTCACCAGTGTCAGGTTCTGGTCCCTTGTTGCCTCCCAGCCTGATGTGGGATCACAGAGAACAGAGCAGGGTGTGTGTGCAGGTGTGCAGTGTGTGCGAGTGAGCTCAGACCTCACTTCCTGCCTGTTCCCTGCCGTCTCCCTTCCAGCGTCCCGTTCCCCTCCTTTCCTCTCCCCCACGCCCCCTTCCCCCACCTCCAAAAAGCTCTCCCGTGTCCCTGACTCCGCAGGCCTGCGCCTTGGCAAGTGGAGCACCAGGCAGCAGCTCTGGGACGCAGAGGGCTGGAGGAAGCCCAGCAAGGCCAAGGTCCACGATTCCCTGACACAGGTCTCCTCCAAGGTTGGACGCTCTCCCTCCTGTGCTGGCTGTGTCTGCTCTGCTACGCTCCCCCCGCCCCCTCCTTCCACCTCGCCCTTCCCTGGGAGCACCTGCCAGCTGGCGACGGGACAGGGAGGTATGGGCTGACTGCCTGGCTCCCTGACAGTCACTAGCCGGACTCTCTGGCCCCGGAGGACAATCGGGCCACAGCCCCCTCTTGGAGGGCCGCCCCTCGGAGCTTCGTTCAAGAGAGAGCTCACTGCACTCGGCTGCCTGCTTCGCCCTGCCAGATGCAGGCTGTGGCTGCTGCTGCTCTGCTGTGCTCTTCCCAACAGCCCCAGCCAGCGACCAAGCCCTGGGGGGAGCCAGAGCCTGGCCATCTCTGCCCGACCTCATTGCTCCTGTGAGCCATCCACTGAGTTGGCTAAGACCCCGTCAGCTCCCACTGAGCCCAGTGCTGCCTCCTCCCAGCCATCAGCTCTGCACCAGACCGAAGGTTGCCCTGCCCATTCCTGCTGCCCCTGGCTCTGCTCTTTCCTGGGGGTTATCCCGCAAACAGCAGCTACTCCCCTGACTCCAGCCCCGCACCTGCTTTCTGCAGAATCCAGCGAGCACCTGGCTTGATTAAACACTCCTCAAATGACCTTGTTTGATGGCCCCCTTGCTGGCTGGGGGATGCACCTCGATATGCTTGGAACAACCTTTCACAGGCGCCAGCACGGACTGGGGCGCAGAGGCCTGGCTTGCCATGCCTGCGATTGCGCACAGAGAAATGGAACTTGCTGTTCCGGGGACCTCCTGGCCCCGCTCCCCAGCGTTTCCTCCTCGCCCACACCCATATCTCATGCACCCCCGTTCATCTGGGCTGAGCCCGAGGGAAGGGAGACACTGCCGGACTGCAGGGAGCACACAGTGACCATCACGGGAAGCTCAGGTCTCTGGCTTTTCTCAACAGGGCGCTAGAAAAGCACATTTAATCCCAATCAATCTGAAGAAAATGTCCCCAGTCATTGAAGCAGTGAGGCAAAAATAGCATCAGAAAGGTTCTTAGTCTATTCATTAACCCTGGTGTCCAAACCTGGTACTGACAGAGAGCTGGATGCTCGGGCCTTTCGGGACCTGGGCTGTGCCGTGGAGAGGGGAGAGTGGCCACACGCAGCTCTCGGTGGGTGGGGGGCCTGAGCTGCTTATGTTAGGACGTGAGATGCCTGCCAGGCCTTCGGGAACAATCTCAGACTCCCTCCACACACTTGCTCATTCTCTGGGGCAAATTGAGTGCCACGAAAATCCTAAAAACAAAATTGCCTTTGTTATAAAAAGCAAAAATGTCACGGAGAGGCTGACCACACAGTCTGCCTTTTCCAGGCCAATCTGGCCTCTGAACCAAAAGGCATTTTTTTTAACCAGATTGTATCTCTTCCCTGGAGCTCAGGAACTTGGGCTGCGGTTTACACAGCATTTTGCAGACAGGGCAAGAGACGGAGGAGAAGTGTGGTGATGGTATTCTTGAACTTCAAAAATGCCAGGATTCGTTGCCATCCCATCAGTTCTTGGGTCTTTCGTGTAACGAGTGACAGCCCATCCTCCTCACCCCGTGTCCCCCAGCCCCCCACATCCTAAGTCTTGGGATGACTTGTTGGTGGTGATGGGGGTGGGGACAGGAGGAGGACATAGGGAAAAGCCATATGAGGCAGAGACACCTCCAGTCCCGAGCGGGCAAGGCAGCGGCGAATCATCAGGCGCTCCAGCCTCAGGAGGTCCTTCGCCTCGGACCTTGGCACTGAGCCGTGTCAAGCAACTGTGTTGGAGTCCACACCAACACCTGTGACCAGGACTCACCCTTGCTACCTCGTGAAACATTGTCCCCGAATAGCAGCAGAAATCGGGGAGATCCTCAGGTCAGGCCCAGGTGACCCTGCTCCTCGCCCCTCCTCCGGTCTCCCTGGGTCCTGGGTCTGAGGCTCCTGGAGGCGCTGTCCGCAGTGGATTCATGGGTACAAGCTTCTCCCCATGCTTCTGTCCGCTGCCGTCTTTGGTCCCTCCCGACGGCAGCCTCCACTCGCTGCAGCCTCCCCTCCCTTCTCGGCCCAGTGTTCTCTCCCAGTTTGTTCTCTCCGACGCTGCCTTCGCTCCTTAGAGCTCTTCTGCCCACTTCAACAGCTTTTCAAACTCCCACTGGGAATCGGGGAGAAGCTGCTCCTCCCCATCACCCGCAGTCTTCAGGGCCGGGGTGGGCAGGTCTATATCCTCCTACTGACCAGCTCCCTCTCCATCTCACTTATCCATCGCTTGGCCACTCGTGTGATTCACACAACCACCATCTCACTGCTGTCACTCCGCGACACTCTCCTTCCACACGAAGCACTTTACCATCTTACTCACGTGGCTTCTGTCTACTTCGCCCTCCATGAGATCCTCATGGCTGTGTCACAGCTGATCTGTTTCAGTTAGAACTGGTTTGGCTGGGGGTCAGCGCTGTGGCGTAGCTGGTAAAGCCACCACCTGCAGTGCTGGCATCCCATATGGGCGCCAGTTTGAGACCCGGCTGCTCCACTATCGATCCAGCTCTCTGCTATGGCCTGGGAAAGCAGCAGAGGAGGGTCCAAATCCTTGGGCGCCTGCACCCCATACATGGGAGACCCGGGAGAAGCTCCTGGCTCCTGGCTTCGGATCGGCGCAGCTCCGGCCATTGCACCATTTGACGACTTCTCTCTCTGCGCCTCTGCCTTTCAAATAATTAAATAAATCTTTAAAAAAAAAAAAAATAGTTGGTTTGGCTGTGCCTGAAATGTTCAGGTAAGTAGTTTGCATCACAGAGAAGTCGCTCATAGAATGCAAGTCCAGGAGGAGGCAGACCAGGGCTAGAATGACAACTCCACATTATTGGGGCTATGTCTGACTTTCTGTTTCCTTTTCTAGCCTGAGTGTCCATCCTTCAAGCGGCTCATGGTCCAAACTAGCTGAAAGGTTAAAAGAAAAAGAAAAAAATGCAACTTCCCGATAGGTGCTCACTTAAAAATCTTCCTCACCCCCATTCTTTCCCCCCAGTGACTTTTACCTCTACTTGTTGCTGGCCGTTTCTAACTGCAAAGAATGCTAAGAATTGTAGTCTTGTGGATGGCTCCAGTGTTGCTCTGAATAAAATCAAGGTTCTACCTGTGGTGAGCAGGCAGCATTCCTGGTTTACCCTTGTAGCTCCTGAGAATACCATTGACCTTTATTTGTCCTCCACTTTAGGGACCTACTCCTGTGGCCATTCTCGGTGGCACTCTGTTACACCTAAACCCCTCGCTTCCAGTAACACCCCACCCTCCATGCTCACCACCTCCCCTTGCAATTCTCAATCCCTCTACACCTGTTCTCCCCCATGTGGAGACATCACATCGAGCCCCTCCGGTCCCCTCTAAGATGTGTGGGTTCTCTAAGAGGCAGACACCTAGATGGACTTCTCTTGGAGTAGGCACAACAAGGGAACAGGAGTTGTCAGGCACGAAGGGGCATCCCCCCAACCCTGGAGCAGGGTGGGCATCTGAGAAAGGAGACTGGGAAGGAGAGATCATGCAGGAAGAGTCTCGGGTGACAGCGAGCTGGGAGAGAATCTCAGGCAAGTCATTGCAAAGTCGTTGACCCAACACTGTCATTAGAGAGGTGCTGTGTCGGGCAGGACTGGCCCAGATCCACTGTTGCCTCTGTGCTCAACTTCCTGCCCTTGTTACCGTCCACACACCTGCCCGATAATCCACACACCTCTCCCGTAGCCTCAGCAGAGGCGCGCCTGCCTTTCTCGCCACGGCTTGGTGGCTTGCTTTCTATTCCCTTGCTTCATGGATGAGTCTGCCTTCTCCACCTTCTTCCACATCCTCCCAAAAAGGGCTAATGGCAGGAGCTAGCACAGCACAAGGGGGTCTGGGGACAGCAAGGTATTAGTAATAAATGCTTTTATGTTTTGAGAAGATAAATACATGTTTTGGCTCCTCGAGTAGACATCAACCTTTCTTTTTTTCTGTACTTCTTGTATTACCACTTCAATTATGATGCAGGGTCCCAAGGGAGGAATCACCAAGTGTGCAGGGCTCCCTTTATCACCCTGGGAGAGGGACGGAGGAGAGAGGAATAGGCTGGAGCCAGTGCAGAACTTCCCAGGAAATGTGCCTCCTGCCCGGCGGTCGTCCCAAGTTGAGCCCCAGGATATGGGGCACAGGGTCTTGCACACAAGCTGGTACCACTGGCACAGGGGGCATCAGCCCCTTTTGTGATCATTGCCCTCCAGTAGCAGTGGAAGCCTCTGGTCTGCCAGCAGTTCCTGCTCTGGTTCTGGGTGGAGAAGCAGCCGTCACAGGGGTGGTCTTGTAGTTCTTTGATTTTGGACTTGATGTCTTCTGCCACGGGACTGGCCCCTGCAGACACCCCTAAAGCAGCCGCAGCTCAATGCAACCCTTATCAAATAAGCCAGCCCAGGCTTCCTGAAGGCAGTGATTGTGTCCCGTTCAGCTCTGCAGTCTACCTAATAACTCACAGGTGTACAAAGTTGTCAAGCCGGGGAAGAAGCTCTATTTGTTTCTTTTTTTTAAAGATTTATTTTTATTTATTTATAAAGATAGACACAGAAAGAGAGGGGAGGGAGGGAGAGAGAGAGAGAAAGAGAGAGAGAGAAATATCTTCCACCGGGCCGGCGCCGTGGCTCAACAGGCTAATCCTCCGCCTTGCGGCGCCGGCACACCGGGTTCTAGTCCCGGTCGGGGCGCCGGATTCTGTCCCGGTTGCCCCTCTTCCAGGCCAGCCCTCTGCTGTGGCCCGGGAGTGCAGTGGAGGATGGCCCAGGTGCTTGGGCCCTGCACCCCATGGGGAAACCAGGAAAAGCACCTGGCTCCTGGCTCCTGCCATCGGAGGAGCGCGGTGCGCCGACCGCAGCGGCCATTGGAGGGTGAACCAATGGCAAAAGGAAGACCTTTCTCTCTGTCTCTCTCTCACTGTCCACTCTGCCTGTCAAAAAAAAAAAAAAAGAAATATCTTCCACCCTCCGGTTCACTCCCCAAATGGCCACAACAACCAGGGCTGTGCCAGGCTGATGCCAGGAGCCTGGAACTCCACTCGGGTCTCCCATGTGACCGGCAGGGGCCCGAGCACTTGAGCCATCTTCTGCTGCTTTCCAACACACATTAGCAGGAGCTGGATCGGAAGTGGAGCAGCCGGACCTCAAACCGGCCTCTGTGCGGGATGCTGGTGTTGCAGGCGGTGGCTTAACCCACTGTGCCACAATGCCAGCATCCCCCTCTCTCCACTCATTTCTTACTGTATTAGAAACAAAATTACTTTCCCAAGTTCCTCAATTCATTCACTTCCAGGATGGAAGCTGCAACATAGTCAGTATTTAATAAAGAAACGTTTAATTAAGCTGGATTGGAAATGAATATTTTATTCTCTGGCATCACCTGCGTGTGAATGGTGTGGGATGAAGGGAAGTGAATGGGGAAAAGTTCCAATCTGTCTACAGAAACCTGTCTCTCGCCCAGGTCCAGCCACCTCTGCATACTTCCTGTACTTGAACTGATCTTATCTCTGCCATGAACCCATCGCGCTCTCAGGACGGACTGTGACCGACAAGCTATTACAGAGGTGCATGCGGTCAAATCATAGTGTTTCTCCTTTTGGCCAGTGATTTTCAGGGCTTTGGTGCCAGTCAGAAGCTACTGCAGGAGTGGGCACAGATCCAGAATATGAGCAAAGACTACGGCTTCCGCTGAAGACAAAACCTCAAAGCATTATCTAGAAATCAGTGGAGACAGAACTCCCTCAAGTGGCAGCAATCCAATTCCTTGAGTCATCGCTTCTGTCTGTCCAGGTCTGCATTAGCAGGAGCCAGAGCTGCCCAGACGCTCCGACTTGGGATGTAAGTGTCTTCACTTACTCGGCTGAACACCCACTTCCTGCCCCACCCCAGTTTAGAATAAGGACATATTTTTATTTTTATCATTAAATTTTAGTTATAAGACCATAGAGATTCAGCCTGCAAGAGTGGAACAAAATTTTCATATTCCAATCAAATATCAGAGCATATCTTTGGATGAAGTCAGGTTATATGTGTGTAAAGTTGCTACAGAGACTCTACAAAGTGTTAGTGTATCTGAGGGTTGACAGCAAAAGGGAGCTACATCAGCGATAAGGGGGACAACATAAACTACAGGGTCAGCCCGGAGTGGGGGTCCCCAAGGCCCTGGTTGACCTGCGCGGTCCTTGGGCCATCTACCTCCACCACAGCTGTGGTTGATCAAACACTCAAAACTTAATGCTGGTGGCTATGGGGACTCTAACTTCCCTTGCTCTGATTCATGCGCAGTACTCACTTTCCTAATCATAATTTGAGTTTCTCCTATAGAATAAGAACACACAGGGCCGGCATTGTGGCGCAGCAGGTTAAGCCACCCTCTGCAAGGCCTGCATCCTGTACAAGCATCGGTTCAAGTCCTGGCTGTTCCACTTCTGATTCAGCTTCCTGCTAATGCACCTGGGAAAGCAGCAGAAGACGGCCCAAGCACCTGGACCCCTGCCACCTTCATGGAAGGCCAGGATGGAGTTCCAGGCTCCTGCTTTCAGCCTGCTCCCATCCCAGCTGTTGCTGCCATTTGGGAAGTGAACCAGCAGATGGAAGATCTCTCTATCTCTCTGTTTCTCCTGCTCTATAACTCTGCCCTTCAAATTAATAAGTCTTAAAAATAAAAGAACACATGGGCTACAGTTTATGTGTCAGTTGTATTTCTCATTGTAATGAATGCCCGAGATTTTGCTCTTGAGTTTTTTGTGAGCAAGGCTACCATGAGTCTTTTCTCAAAGAGAACGGACAGAGCCTATAAAGCTGAGAGCAAGACCTGACAATGCTGATGTCCAGACTGCAACATGGGGATGGGCATTGTGACACAGCAGGTCAAGCCGCCACTTGGGACACGGTATCCCACATCAGAGCACCTGGTTTGAGTCCCACTACTCCACTTCTGACCCAGCTTCCTGCTAATGAGCCTGGGAAGGCAACACTGATGGCCCAAGTGCTTGGGTTCCTGTCACCCATGTGGGAGACTCAGAGGGAGTTCCTGGCTCCTGGCTTCAGCCTGGCCCAGCCCTGGATGCTGCAGCCATCTGGAAAGTGAACCAGAGGCTAGAAAATCTCTTTCTCTGTCTCACCTCCCGCCCTTGCCACTTTGCCTTTCAGATGAATAAATAAATCAATCTTCTTTTAAAAAATGCCAATCTGGACAGGCATTCAGCCAGACCTGTCTCATGCACAGCATGGCTTACATAGGGGCCCTTCTTTTTTTATTTTTTAAAAAAATATTTATTTATTTATTTGAAAGGCAGAGTTACAGAGAGGCAGAGGCAGAGAGAAAGAGAGAGGTCTTCCATCTGCTGGTTCACTCCCCAAGTGGCCGCAATGACCGGAGCTGCTCTGATCTGAAGCCAGGAGCTTCTTCCGGATCTCCCATGTGGGTGCAGGAGCGCAAGGACTTGGGCCATCTTCTACTGCTTTCTCAGGCCACAGCAGAGCGCTAGATCAGAAGTGGAGCAGCCGGGTCTCAAACTGGTGCCCGTATGGGATGCTGGCACTGCAGGCAGCAGTCTTACCCACTATACCATAGCGCCAGCCCCTACATAGTGGCTCTCCTAAGACATCAGCATGGGTAAGTGTTCTGTGTGGTGGCTTAAGTCACCCCTTGAGACTCCTGCATCCTACATCAAAGTGCCCAGGTTCAAGTCCTGGCTCGACTTCCTATCCAGCTTCCTGCTAATGTACACCCTGGGAGGGAGCAGGTAACAGCTCGAGAGCTTGGGTCCACAAGGCAGAACCGGATTCAGCTCTGGGTTCCTGGCTTTAGCCTGTCCCAGTCCTGGCTATTACGGGTACTAGGGAATTGAACCAGAGGATGGCAGATCTCTCTCTCTCTCTCTCTCTCTCTCTCACCACACACACACAAATAAAAACAAATAAATTTAAAAATTTTAAAAACTATCAGGTGCCAAAGGGGAGTCTGCGTGTCTATATGTGTCCAGAGGAAAGTGGCTTCCGATCAACACCAGGAAGCCTGAAACAAAGGAGTTGATCCCATCGGAGACCACATGACCTTTCATTCAAGCTCGTCTTCGATGGCTAGAAGCTTCCCTAAAGTGAGAGTTGCCTGGGTGAGTGGAATGGATGGAAAAAGGTGGAGGATGGGTGGTGTAACTAAAACTGAGCTCTTCAGTCTGACTTGGACTGTAACAGCTCCCAGGTATTAGCACAAACTTGCTGGGCTCCGAAACGTGGTGTGTTCCTATCTTACTACACTGGAAGCAAGATGGCTTTTTCCAAGTTCCTCATTTCATTTAAAAGATGATCTACCGAACAACAGACTATTAGGGAGTTTCCCTAAGCAAAATCAGAATGCATCTATTTAAAATCCTTACACTGGTAGACAATGGCTTAAGCAAAGGATAAGCAAAGCTGTGTGAACACAGCCCCAGCTGCGGACGGGAAGGGCGAGGAGTCTCCTCATCTGAGAGTCTTGGACTGATGTCTGGGGAGAGGCAGAAATGCTGAATCATATTGAGACCACAACTTTCATCTCTGCAGAACTGAAAATCCAGGTCTTTATCCTGACTCGCACATTTATTAGGATGTTCTTTTAAATCCCTATAGAGGACCTGCGGGAGTGGTAAACTCTACACAGCATCAGGGCATTTTGCTGGGAGGCATGTCAATCAAAACCCAGCTGCAGAGCAAAATGACAGCCTCACTGTTTCAATGCCTCTTCTCGGGATAGAAAAGAATTTCTCCCACTCACCAGGTGACTCTGGTGGTTACTCACAGTGACCAAGATGCGACCAGAACAAGCTGTAGTAAACACCCAGCACACATCCGTGCCGCAGAATCAGGGACCAGCCGCACAAACTCACACAAGAGCCCTGCTGTACAGGTTTCCTTGACAACCGTTCCCATAGAACCCATGTTCAAAGATAGGCTCCAACAAGGCAGCTAGAAAGAGCCACCAAGGATCAAGCTCCTGTATCTAAAATGGCACCGAGGTCGGATGAGATGGTTCCAACTCTTTCTAAGTTCTGGGGAGCGTGGTTTTCATACTGCACTCTTCTTGCACTATCATCTTTTAGTGGAATTCCCCCTTTTTTTCTCATTCCAAAATAACAAAAACCCCTTTGTATTAAAAAAAAAAAAAATAACAACCCCAGTTAAATGGCCACCTGGGGAAAAAAATCTAACCTATGAAATCATTTTATGTTTTCACTTCAAACCAACAATCCCACCTTAGTGGCCACGAGTGAGCCACACAAAGATGAGCCCCAAAGAGGGGGCCACTTCTCACATGAGTGGATGTGATGCAGGCCCCAACCATCCTGGTGCACTGCCAAGTACCAGGAAGTGAATTCATAACCCAGACTATCACAGAGATGCCAGCGTGTGCTGAGAAACGGAATTCGACAGCTCCACGCATTCAGCCTCTTTCTCACTTCCCGGGGGGCACAGACATGGCACTCAGCAATATCCGCTATGCAAAGAAAGCTGTGTGCAAATGGGGGCCACTGTGCTAGGGGGTGGCGACAGAGAAGTCAGAGTGACAGTGAGGATGAAAACCGAAGAAACTCAGCCTGTTGGGACAAAGGAGACCGTACTGCTGAGCCAATACTGCTCACGCAAACAAGAGAGCCGGAAGGAGATTACTCCAACCCTGAGGAGTGAGCTCACAGCCCCTGAAGCCAGAGAGACAGAGAGAGAGAGAGAGAGAGAGAGAGAGAGAGAGAGAGAGAACAGCGGAATAAAGACTTCCATGAAGAGAGCTGCCCTACAAAATTACCTGTCTTTCCCCTTGTTTTCTTGGTGATATTTCCGATGCTTTTCCCCCAGAGTGCAATTACCCCAGCAGAATAGAGGAGGAAACGAAGTGGCAGGGTTCATCCTGCAGCGAGGAAGGAGACACCACACCCAGCGCTGCACGGCAGTTGCCAGGTTCGAGTTCTGCGCCAGCTCCCCGATCCCGCCCTGCCGAGCCTTAGCCATGATTTCGCGTTAGGTAAAATGGCTAACTGTTGCACAATGTCAACAACAACAAGAGGGCAGCACACCTGCTGGAAACGGGGCTCCTTTCGTGATAGGAAGAGGTGGGATGCCCAGTGCCAGGTTGAACCATGCCACCTTTGTGCTTTGTGTGGGGAGAACTGAGTTGGGGCAGGCATGGGTTTTCTTAACTGAGGAATTGGACTTCCTGGAGGAAAGCAGTGTGTGGTATGACCTGGCCACTGAGCTCACGTGGTTTGGGTGAGCAGACACCTGCCTGCACGCATGGCCAAGGTCAGCCTAGCTGTACAGTGGGCCTCCCTTGCAGAAACAGCTTACACCCACACTCCCCTGCTTTCTGGGATGGGATTCTCAACCCCATCCACGTCTTCTCGTTCAGTCACTTCAGGACATTATTGATTCCTCCCAAATAGAAATCATTAGATTTAACTTTTATGCTTCACGCCAAAGCACAATGTTAGCCACGGCGTTAAGGTCATTACAAAGGCAATGATGCAGTTTTACAATGTGCGTCTTCTTGTTTGTCGCTTTCATTCACTGGACACTTTTTAAGCCCAAAGTGAAGGCGTGTGTGGAGGGGGTGGATCCTCTATTTCCCTTGGCCGGTATTGCAGTCAGGAGTTCAGCCCACAGATATTTCCTAATGTCTCCCTGTGTGTTGGAGGCCAGGGGCCTTGGGGGAGCCAGAGCAGGGCCCACTGCATCCTGGAGAAGACAGGTGCTAAACCAGAGCTGTGAGTGTTAGCCAAGGTGGGCAGACAGAGCCCCAGGCTGTGGAGGTGGTCTCCTTTCGGGGTCAGCGAGCGCCCTGGGCTGCCTAAGCTCTACTTTTTTTTTTTTTTAAATTTATTAAAAATTTTTTTTTTGACAGGCAGAGTGGAAAGTGAGGGAGAGACAGAAAGAAAGGTCTTCCTTTGCCCGTTGGTTCACCCTCCAATGGCCACCGCAGCCAACACACTATGGCCGGCGCACCGCGCTAATCCGATGGCAGGAGCCAGGTGCTTCTCCTGGTCTCCCATGGGGTGCAGGGCCCAAGCACTTGGGCCATCCTCCACTGCACTCCTGGGCCACAGCAGAGAGCTGGCCTGGAACAAGAGCAACTGGGACAGAATCCGGTGCCCTGACCAGGACTAGAACCTGGTGTGCCAGCGCCAAAAGGCAGAGGATTAGCCTATTGAGCCGAGGGGCCGGCCATACTTTTGAACTTCCATCCCTGGGGATGACGCTGTGGTGTAGTAGCCTATGCCTGTGCCTGCGGTGCCGGCATCCCATATGGGCGCAGGTTCAAGTCCCAGCTGCTCCTCTTCTGATCCAGCTCTCTGCTGTGGCCCCAGGAAAAGCAGTGGAAGGTGGCCCAAGTCCTTGGGCCCCTGCACCCATGTGGGAGACCCAGAAGAAGCTCCTGGATCCTGGCTTCAGATCAGCGCAGCTCCGGCCATTGAGGCCACTGGGACTTTGTCTCTTCCTCTATCTGTAGTTGTGTCTCTCAACTAAATAAATAAAATAAATAAAATCTTTAACAAAAAAAAGGAAAGAAACTTGCATCGCTGTCATCCTATCCCATGGACTGACTGTCACTCACTCACCTTGCCCTGTATTTTGGTACATTTAACTGATTTCCCATCATAAGTTAATTGGGATGAAAAAAATCGTCATTCAGTCAATAAACATTTATTAAACATCTACTTTGTGCTAATCCTTGTTTTATATCCAGTAGGATTTAAAGGCCTTGACTTCAAAGAACTTGCATTTTTGTGACAGGGAAAGCAGACAGCAAACACGTAAATGGAAAATGCAATGCCTCCATGAGTCCACTGAAGACAAGTGGAGCAATGCAAGGTGGTAGAGTTACAGAGGTTGCTGTGAATAGAGTGAGAGGAGAGGCTGTATGGGAAAGCTGGTGTTTGATACAAGCTGTGCTGTGTGGCCAGTTGGGGACAGTTTTTAACAAAGCACAACAAACACTCACATGAAGTTTGGCCTTAGTTTTCTTTTGTTGTTGTTGTTGTTTTGCTAACTATATCACATACAAAAACAAAGTAGAAATCATTCCATTAAATGAAATAACCACATAAATCAATGTATGTGTGGTTTGCACAAGTGAATGATGAATATATTGGATTAAAAAAAAAAAAACAATAGGAGCTGGTGTTGTGGAGCAGCAGGTCAAGCCACTGTTTGTGATGCTGGCATTCCATTTTGGAGAACTGGTTCAAACCCCAGCTCCTCCACTTCCAACCCAGCTCCCTGCTGATGTGCCTGGGAAGGTGGCAGATGATGGACCAAGTGCTTGGGAGACCGGGAAGGAATTTCTGGCCCCTGGATTCACCCTGGTCTAGATCTGGCTGTTGCCGTCATCTAGGGAATGAGCTAATAGATAGAAGAGCTCCCTCTGTTGCTCTTCCTTCTAGATGGACAGAGGGACGATAGATAGATAGGTAGATAGATAATAGATAGAAAAATGGCTGAGGCAGGCATTATGGTACAATGGGTTATATTGTCACTGCCACCCACTTGAGAGACTTGGATGGAGTTCTGGGTTTATGGCTTCTGCCTAATCCAGCTCATTTGGAGAGTGAACCAGCAGATGGGAGATCTCTCTGTGTTTGTCTCATTTCAAATAAGATGAAAATAAATAAATAATTTTTTAAAAAAAATCAAGGGCTGCTCAGAAAACCTGTAACTGACATTGTGTCTACTCCATAAGAATTGTGTGATTCCAAACGAAAGGTCAACGTTGGGAACAGTGACAGGCAGCCCTTGAAGGAGGAGTGCGTGAGAAGTGGCTGGGTCTATTTGCAGTGGATCCTTTTGTCTTAAGAGACCTGAGAGTTTTTGTCCCTCAGTAGTTTCATCCACAGCTGAACTGACACCCAATAGAGCCTGGCAGCACTATTCTGTGATTTTTTTTCTTAGGGTTTGATTTCTTTATTTGAGAGGTAGAGCTACAGACAGAGGGAGAGACAGAGAGAAAGTTCTTCCATCCGCTGGTTCACTCTCTGAATGGCCACAACAGCTGGAACTGGGCCAATCTGAAGCCAGGAGCCAGAAGCTTCTTCTGGGTCTCCCATGAAGGTGCAGGGTTCCAAGGACTCAGGCCATCTTCCACTGCTTTCCCAGGCCTTATTAGACAGCTGGACCATTAAGAGGAGCAGCCTGGACATGAACCAGCGCCATGACGGGATGCTGACACAGCAGGCGGAGGCTGATCCTACTATGCCACAGTGCCAGCCCCAACTCTGCTATTTTTCACAACCTACAATGGCCACTGACTGCCTGAAAAGACCCTGTCCACCTTTATAGAATCAAGTGCCCTGAACTTCAAGTTCAAGCTTAAATATGTTTGTCACACTGAGAACCAAGTTCTTCAATTTATACATGAGTTTTATCACAATGCAACAGTTTAGGTAGCCAGACTAAGTTCCTCACTTTTGAAGGAGTGTGCGTGTGTGCTGTGTGCTGGTGACCCATCAAAGCAGCATAACATGCTACCCCAAGCTCACTTTCCCGTGCTCCCGCTGTGTGGGGCAGGCGTGCAGGGGAGGCTTCCCTGGGCAATCCTTACGCTCTGAGTCACAATACCCACGGCACTCCGTGCAGGGCTGGGCTGGAGGAGCCAGGAAAGCTTCATCTGCAGGCCTGGCTCCTTGCCAGGGAAGGCTGCAAAGCTGCCCCCTCCCCCCCATCTGTGTAGTCTCAAGAGCCGCTGCCCATGGTGTCTCCAGCAGGGGAGTCAGACTTCTAACACAGGGGCTCAGGCTCCAGCCTGTGTCCTGAGAGACAGGAGGTAGAAGCTGCCAGTTTTTAAGGCCTGAGCCAGGTATCTAGCCCAAGGTCACTGCCAATACATTCTATTTGTTAGAATCATCACAGAGCCCGTTAGATTACACTGAAGTGACATAATCCACCCCAGACACACACCACACCTCTCAAATAGGAGGAATATTGGAGAACTCATAGCCATCTTTAATCTTCTATTATCTACTTAACTTTTCATTATAGAAAACGCTCACCATATGTAGAAGTAGACAAAATAATATATAGGCTTATTTTTTAGAAAGTATTCATTTTGGGCCAGTGCCACGGCTCACTTTGCTAATCCTCCAGGTTCTAGTCCCGGTTGGGGCGCTGGATTCTGTCCCAGTTGCTCCTTTTCCAGTCCAGCTTTCTGCTGTGGCCCGGGAAGGCAGTGGAGGATGGCCCAGGTGCTTGGGCCCTGCACCCACATGGGGGACCAGGAGGAAGCACCTGGCTCTTGGCTTCGGATCAGTGCAGCGCCGGCCTGCCAGCCGTGGCAGCCATTTGGGGGGTGAACCAACAGAAGGAAGACCTTTCTCTCTGTCTCTCCCTCACTGTCTAACTCTGCCTATCAAAAAAAAGTATTCATTTTGAAAGAGAGAGTGACACAGAAAGAGGTAGGAGGGAAGGAGGGAGCTCTTCCATTTGCTGGTTCACTTCCCAGATGACTGCAATGACTGGGGCTGACCTAGGCCAAAGCCAAGAGGAGCCAGAAACTCCAGCCAAGTCTGCCATGTAGATGGCAGGGACCCACGTACTTGGGCCATCTCCCACTGCCTTCCCAGGCCCTTTAGCAGGAAGCTGGATTAGAAGCTGAGTAGCCTAGGGGCCTGGGCTGTGGCACAGCAGGTTAAAGCCCCAGCCTGCAGCACCGGCAACCCTTATGGGCGCCAGTTTGAGACCTGGCTGCTCCTCTTCCAATCCAGCTCTCTGCTATGGCCTGGGAAAGCAGTAGAAGATGGCCCAAGTCCTTGGGCCCCTGCACCTGCGTGGGAGACCCAGAAGAAACTCCTGACTTCTGGCTTCGGATGGGTGCAGCTCCAGCTGTTGCAGCCAATTGGGGAGTAAACCAGTGGAATAGAAGATTTATTTTTCTCTCTCTGCCTCTCCTTCTCTCTGTGTAACTATGACTTTCAAATAAATAAAATAAAATAAAATAAAATAAAATAAAATAAAATAAAATAAAATAAAATAGAAGCTGAGTAGCCAGGACTCTAACCAGTGCTCCAATATGGGATGCAAGTGGTGCAGGTGGTGGCATGATCTCCTGCACCACAATGCCCATCCCAATACACACACTTCTAGGTTGATTCAATTGCACAAGCTCAACCTAGTCCACTGGAAAGTGATATGGTATTAAATGCACAACAAATCACTTTGGAAGTATTTCAACATCAAATCATAAAAACTTTTGATCAGGCACTTCATTTTCATGCTCTAAAAATCAAACAAGATGAAATGAGGAAGTCTGGCTCCCGGACCCATTCCACTCATCTCATTCCCCCACGTATGTTCTCAGTAGGGGTAGCCATGTTTGTCATTTATTTATGCAAACACAGTAATTGTGACTCTGTGTACTCCCATTTCCCCAGACTTCACCCAGGGTGCCATTGTTCCTTTTTTTTTTTTTTAAGATGTATTTATTTTTTTGAGAGGCAGAGTTAGAGAGACAGGTAGAGAGAGAGAAAGAAAGGTCTTGTACCTGCTGGTTCACTCCCCATTTGGCCGCAATGGCAGGAGCTGAGCCGATCCAAACCCAGGAGCCAGGAGCTTCTTCTGAGTCTCCCACATGGGTGCAGGGGCCCAAGCATCTGGGCCATCTTCCACTGCTTTCCTGGGAAAAACGGAGAGCTAGATCGGAAGAGGAGCAGCCAGGACATGAACCGGCGCCCACATGGGCTCTGCAGACAGAGCCTTAGCCCACCACGTCACAGCACCGGCCCACCTTTCCATGTCTCATCTGTATTGCAGGCCTCCCTGTGTTAGTAAACAACTTTCTGATCTTTGCAAAGTTGCCCAGTATCTCAGTGTGTGGCTCGCCACTGCTTATTTAGCAAGCTCCCTGTTAGTGGACATTACGTTTTTCCAGCAGACTTTTGCCATTATAGACAATGAAGCACAGGATTTGGTTCTTCTGGGAAAACAGACACCACACGCTCAAGTGCATGGGCTAGCCGGAGCCATATGACCCCTAAGGACAACAAACGAGCCCAGGGCAAGTCCACAGCAAGACCCGAGGCAGGGCTCTCAGGACTGTAGAAGACGTGTCCTCTTGCTTTCTGCTCTGGCAGACAAGGAGCTGTGTCCAGAACTGACTGGACGGAGGTGGGATTTGCTGTGCTTACGTGGCTGACAGCTAAGATGGCCCCAGGTCTCTCATTTCACCTTGTGAAACCTCACCCCGCCAAAAATTCCACCAACTGCAGATTCCATTTGGGTTACGAGCGTCTCATTTTAAAGGCACGTATCTTCAATCACTCACGTCTTAAAATAAGACGATTTGCTCAGTGACCCTAAACCTACCCCGGGTGCTGCGGAATGGAATATTCTGAGGGTTGGAGCGAAGGGTCACAGGTGGCTGGGGGTGGGGTGGGCAGTGGGTCAGAGGACTCTGGGGTGCTGGCAGCTGAACACTCTGACTACCTCATCAGAGAGCAGAGATAGGAGGAGGGAGTACACGGGACCCCAAGGGAACCTTGGCCTCTTTGTCATTTTGCTGTGGAGCAGTTCTGCTGATGGACGCATGTACCAAGAACTTATTGGTTGCTTAACTCTGGTTTGTACCTCCATGTTGTTTGCCCAGGTTTACAATTCTGACTGTAAATCGGGATGAAGAGATGGCAGTGCAAGGTCCATCCAGCAGGTAAACATTGGCAAATGTAGGGATTTGGTTAGCAGTGTCCTGAACGCTGTGGTGTAACCACAGAATGTTTTGTTTCATAGTGTCAAAATTAGAAAATTCTGGGTTGGCGCTGTGGCATAGTAGGCTAAGCCTCCAGTACAAGACGCCTGCATTCCATATGGGCGCCAGTTCATGTCCTGGCTGCTCCTCCTCTGATCCAGCTCTCTGCCTAGGAAAGCAGTGGAAGATGGCCCAAGTCCTTGGACCCCTACACCTGCATGGGAGACCCGGAGGAAGCTCCTGGATCCTGGCTTTGGATGGTGTAGCTCCAGCTGTTGTGGCCATTTGGGGAGTTAACCAACAGATGAAAGACCTTTCTCTGTCTCTCCCACTCAAATAAATAAATAAATAAAATATTTTTTAAAATTACAAAATTCTCAAGCGTATCCTCACACCCACACCAAGAACACAAAGAAACAGCTTAGGCTGGCGCAAAGACCTTTAACAAGGGCTGGGGCGAGGGGAAAAGGAGGAATACACACATTTTCAAAGAACCAAGTTAATGATTTCCAAAACAACTTGTGGGATGAGAACCTCAGCTTCCTGCACTTCTCCTGACCTCCACCCTCGCCTCTGCCAAGTCTCCCCAGGCGGCCGAAGTCTTTAGGAAAAGGCACCGCCTGCCCAGTGCAGCCACTGCAGTCAGAAGATCGTCCACCAGCGATCCACAAAACCCCGGCAGGCAACAGTGTGTGTGTTGCGCCCTGCTGCGCCATCCGAGAGCCTCACAGCCCTGAAGCAGGCCTCTGACGCCCCACCCTTCTCCTGCAGGGGTCCTGACCTCAGCACCCGGTTTCTGAGGGTCTTTTAGGTTTTTTTGCTTCACCTCTTTGAGTGTTGCTTCCTCTCCCAGCCCTCACAAACCCTGTACGGGGATCCTTCCTCCCTTCTCCCCCCACACATCACAAATAGCATTTCTCCAACAACAGCCCACTCTGCTTCTAATTCATGCTACTTACAAACCAACTTTTAATCTTAGAATCGCTTTACATGAAGAGAAACGCTGCAAAGATAGTGGAGACGTTTTAGGTACCCACACCCAACTTCCCCGTTGCACCAGGAGGTGTGGCTCAGGTAAGGAGCCGAATCAAGGTCATTAACACCCATCACTTACTGACATTGCCTAGGTCATTCATGAATGTCCTCTTGCAGCTCAGAATCCCATTCAGGATTCCATACGACATTTAGTTGTCATGTCTTTTTTTTCTTTTTGAAAAATTTTTAAAGATTGCATTTATTTATTTGAGAGGCAGAGCTACAGAGAGGGAGAGACAGAGAAAAAGGTCTTCCACTGGCCAGAGCTGGGCTGATCCACAGCACCGGCCCCAGCTGATTAACTTTTTATGAGAGAGCCATTCTGGAAAAAACTGGTAACAGATTTTAAAAAACATAGTAATATATAATAATTACACAACTATGTTATTACTTTAACATGAGCATATACAAAATAAGCATTTGCTTGAAAGTATAAACTATTCCATGTTATTTACTTTTCTGGGACACAAATACTATTATTTAAGTAGTACAATAGGAGTCGATAACAAGAAATCAGGAGTAATTACTAATAGACATCAGTTGTCCCACATCAGAGCACCTGGGGTCAACACCTGGCTCCTGACTCCAGCTTCCTGCTAATGCAGACCCTGGGAGGCAGCGGTGCAAGTAGTTGAGTCCCTGCCACCTACTTGGGAGACCTGGATTAAGTGTCTGGCTCCTGGCTTCAACCTGGCCCAGTGCCAGCTATTGTAGGCATTTAGAGGGTGAAACACAGGGTAGAAATAAAAAATCTTTAAAAAAAAAGGGAGGGGGTGGCGCCTTGGCTCACTTGGATAATCCTCTGCCTGCGGTGCCAGCATCCCATATGGGCACCGGGTTCTAGTCCCGGTTGCTCCTCTTCCAGTCCAGCTCTCTGCTGTGGCCTGGGAGTGCAGTGGAGGATGGCCCAAGTGCTTGGGCCCTGCACCTGCATGGGAGACCAGGAGGAAGCACCTGGCTCCTGGCTTTGGACCGGCGCAGCGTGCCGGCCGCAGTGGCTATTTGGGGAGTGAACCAACGGAAGGAAGACCTTTCTCTCTGTCTCTCTCTCTCTCTCTGTAACTCTACCTGTCAAATAAATAAATAAATAATCTTTTAAAAAAAAATAAGAAAAGAAACACAGGGTAGAAGAGTGTTCTCTGTCTCTGAAATAAATTTTTCAAAAATTTCCTTATTGATTGTCAGGGTTTTCTGCTGTAAATAGCAGAACACAACCTAAATAGAGTGTTCAGGTTTTTTGGTGTTTTTTTTTTTTTAACAGGTAGAGTCATAGACAGTGAGAGAGAAAGACAGAGAGAAAGGTCTTCCTTTCATTGGTTCACCCCCAAAATGGCCACTAAGGCCAGCGTGCTGCACCAATCCAAAGCCAGGAACTAGGTGCTTCCTCCCGGTCTCCCATGCGGGTGCAGGACCCAAGCACTTGGGCCATCCTCCACTGCCTTCCCAGGCCATAGCAGAGAGCTGGACTGGAAAAGGAGCACCTGGGACTAGAACCCGGCACCCATATGGGATGCCAGCGCCGCAGGCGTAGGATTAGCCAAGTGAGCCGCAGTGCCGGCCCCTAGAGTCTCAGTTTTATAGATGTGTTTCAGTCCTTTGACTCCAAAGGGACCACTGAGCTTGCACGCATAGGAGTCTCTGCTTTGACTCCAAGGTCCCGGGCAGTGGGTCTCCATCATGCCCACACCTTAGGATCACTCACAGCATTCAGAACCTATCCACGCCAGGGGTTCACCCTTGTAGCTACTGATGCGATTGGCCTAGGAAAGGGGTCTAGGCCTTGACATTTTTTAAAGCTCCCCAAGCAGTAGTCATATGAGAACCATTGGTCTAAAACCTCTAAGAGACATGGAAAGGGGCCTGCATTGTGATGTAGCAGGTTAAGCTACTGCCTGTGATGCCGGCATCCCATATGGGCACCTGTTGGAGTCCCAGTTGTTCTACTTCCCATCCAGCTCCCTGCTAATGCACCTGGGAAAGCAACAGAAGATGATCCAAGTTCTTGATGGGAGACCTTGATGGAGTTCTTGGCTCCTGGCTTTGTTCTGGCTCTGCCCTCGCTATTGCTGGCATTTGGGGAGTGAACCAGAGGATGGAAGATCTCTCTCTCTCTCTCTTTTTCTCTCTCTACCCTTCAAATAAATAAATAAAATATTTGTTTAAAAGACTTGGAAAGACACATCTCAGAATACTTTTAACTTTGTTTGTTGGGAGTGGGGAGAGACAGAGAGAGATCTCCCATTCAGTAGTGTGTTCCTCAAATGCCCACAACAACTGGAGATGGCCCCAGGACCAAAGCCAGTAGCCAGGATCTCAATGTGAGTCTCTCGTGTGGGTGGCAGGGACCCAAGTGCTTGAGCCATCACCTGCTGCCTCCCAGGTACGCATTAGCAGGAAGCTGGAATCGGGAGCCAGAGCCAGATATGGAACCCTGCACTCTGATGTGGGATGTGGGCATCCTACACTCTAGGACAAATACTCTCCCCTTTTGACTTCTCAGTGCCACCCTGCCTCACCCCTCCTCTCAGGTACTCCATGTTGGTAGCATCTCCCACACGGAGGGTGACCATACGTCTGCATTGTCCTGGATAGTCCCGCTCTGTAACTATTTGTAACCGTAATATGGCTACCAGGAGCCAACACCTTTGCTCTCACAAACGTTCCAGTTCGGGTGATGGGTCATCTTTACCTACAGGGCTCTGAGCGGTGCTGGTTTAAACAAGACTGTTCCCATCACCACCGCCCTACTTGGGGTTGGTGTGTGCCTATCCCCATGTTGGTAGGAGCCCCGGGGGTGCACTGAGGACCTGTTCAGACTGCTGGAGTTTTCAGCAAATGCTTCAACCGCCACCTTTAGATGTAGCACAACAGAGGGATAGATTGGGGATTAGGAGAAACTGAGATGTCTTGTAGAAAAGTATTTCCTGAGTTCTTTTTATGTCCTAAATTATTTGTTAGCACTCGAGCCCGCGTGTGGTCCTGCCTGGAGGCCAGGGAATGTTCTACATGATTCCCCGCCGGGGTCCCTTGCAGCCCCAGGGTTCCCTGACAGTACATAACCGGCTGTAGCCCTTCAGACCTGGAAGAGGAACCCACACCCTAGGAGCGCCTGTGGCTGAAGAGAGCTCTTGACTGAGGACGC
The DNA here is from genome assembly GCA_949820135.1 of Sylvilagus floridanus. NCBI lineage: Eukaryota > Metazoa > Chordata > Mammalia > Lagomorpha > Leporidae > Sylvilagus > Sylvilagus floridanus. The sequence goes on from OX463238.1 coordinate 89,708,888, forward strand.
TGGAGCGATGCTCACGGCAGGGAGCCGCGGCCTCCGGCAGAAGAAATTGAGCAGCCTGGAAAGCAACAGCCAAAAGGGAGATGCAGAGTTCCTTTACAATGAGCTAAGGAAGGCTCTGGAAGCTTGTTTGGAATTAATAAGGCACTTCAAGTAGCAGGCAAATAACCAAGGTGCAGGCATTGGAGAAGGCCGGCCCTGCCTCCCAGGGTAGGCCACATGAAGTCGTCATTTCAAAGAGACCTGAAGAGTCATTCAAGGAAAGACGGACAGGACTCCTGGGACCGCTAGTTGGCCTCCAGGAAGCCATGATGAAGATTCCAGAACAGGAAGGGGCCTTGGAGGCTGCTGTCTTTGTCCAGTTTCTGCAGCTAGAGCAGAATGCCTGGGCCTTTCGGTTTTGTAAAAAGAAGAGGTTTATTTGGGCTCACAGTTTTGGAGGCTAAAAAGCCTCAGAGCTCCATGCTGTGTCAAAGCCTGGGCCGAGCACCACACAGGCCCAGCACAGGCAAGAGAGCAACCAAGGGGCTGGGCCAGGCCAGGCTTTGTCAGAATGTACTCTCCAGGCAACCAGTCCAGTCCTGTGAGTTTTTTTGTTTTTTTTTTTTTTTAATATTTATTTATTTGGCGGGACGGCACTGTGGCTCACTTGGTTAATCCTCTGCCTGTGGTGCTGGCATCCCATATGGGCGCCGGGTTCTAGTCCCTGTCGTTCCTCTTCCAGTCCAGCTCTCTGCTGTGGCCCGGGAAGGCAGTGGAGGATGGCCCAAGTGCTTGGGCCCTGCACCCGCATGGGAGACCAGGAAGAAGTCTGCAGCAAAATCAGCTTGTCTTCATTCCATTTTGTTTACAAACTTTTCGTGGCACTCTTGCATGATCCATGGTTTCTCTCCTTAAGAAGCTTTTCAGTTGACATCACTGAGTGCTACTGCCGGGGAAGGCAGCGCTGGAAACAGCACCTTCCTAGCATTCCTGGTGGAGTGGAGGAGAAATGAATGTTCACATATAAATATTAGCGCCATGTAGCAAGCATGACCCGGCCCGTGAGTGATCCATTCTGTGTGTATCTTGGACAGCAGACTCAAAATACACAACCCAATGCGTTCATCATGGGACTAGGGGTGGGCTTTTGTTTTCTTCTTTATACTTGAAAGTTTCCCAAAATGAAGAGAACAACTGAGGTAGAGAAAACATCTTTCTGAAGTGCAGGCTGGTGTTTCAGGAGAGAAGCGTCCTGGCTGTTCTGGGATCCCAGGGGAAATCTCCCGCTCCTGCTGGAGGCCATGGAGAGCTGTTTCGTGAAGCCTCTTGGGGAGGTGACACGAAGGTCACTGCTTGAAGGAAAATAGAAGCCGGGGTTAACATTTGTCTTTGGGGACTGTGACCTTGGTTAATGCACTTGCACAGGGACAATCCCTCACGTTATGCCAACGTGGCACAGCAGGGTCTGCACAGATTTGGCCCCTCAAGGAGAGTTCAGGAAGTAAGGGGCCCGCTTCCTTCCTTCCTGAAAGCTAGGGCATGCGCACAAGACCTGAAGCGCCGGCTCGCGCTCCGCGCCCTGGAAGTGGAGTCTGGGGCCGGCTGGGAAGCTAGGGTGCTAAGGAGAGGCAGGTGGGATTCGTCTACCAGACATGGAGGAGTGCAGTAGTGGGATTTCTTGCCGTGTCCCTACCCTGTTGGACTTTGAGCTTCCTTGAGGGTAAAAACTTTGTCCTGTCCATCTTTCAATGTCCCCAGCACTTAGAAGAGTGACTGGCATATAACAGATATGCAGTACATGTTGGGAAAGTACTGTTAGAGTAGGATCAGCCCTTTCACAGTTTGTATTGATTCTGCCTTCATGTGGCTCTATTTTGCCATTGTGTTTTGGCAGAGCCGCTAAGCACAAGCTATGGCTTCTGAGCTGTGCTGGGTCTCAGGGTGCTGTCTGGGAGCTAGAAAGTGCCAAGCTCCTGACCCTGAGAGGACACTGTGCTATGAAACCCTGACACTTCCCCAGAGGAAGACTGGCCACTGGCTGTTATGTAAAAACACTATGAACTTCACACACAGAAAATGCTGCCGCAAAGCTAAAACTCTTTAAAAATTTCTTCTACCGTATCATACTGCACTAAAGTAACCCATTTCACACATCCACAGACCCCATTGGTCCTTGCTTATATAAATGTGTATAACTACAGGCCAGTAGTTATTCAGATAAGAAATTTTCTCTTTTATTTAACAATTCATCATAATTGTTTTGCCATGTTGCTACCGGGGTTTTCTAAGTTGTAAAGATTCCATAATATCTTAATTGATTAGCTATGCATTAATTCTCTACTGTGAACACCTTCCTCCCTCTTGCTGTTATAACTGTTGTTGCATTGCATGTGTTTATGTAAATTCTTTTGTACTTTTAGCTTGATGCTTTTATATTTTATTTTAAAAAAATATGTTATTATTTGAAAGGCAGAGTTAGAATTAGAGAGAGTGATATCTTCTATCTGCTGGCTCACTTTGCATATGGCTGCAATGGCCAGGGCTGGGCCAGGCTGATGCCAGAAGCCAGAGAAACTTCTTCCGGGTCTCTCACGTGGGTGGCACAGGCCAAAGCAATTGGGCCATCTTCTGTTGCTTTCCTGCACACGTCAGCAGGAAGTTGAATTGGAAGTAGAGCCACCAAGATAGGAGCTGGAGCCCATATGAGATGCTGGGATCACAGGCGGTGGCTTTATACGCCATGCCTCAACACCAGCCCCTAGCTTGACTCTTTTAGAATTTAATTCTGCCCAAGCCCTATTGCTAGCAAAAGGCTCTGCTTTGGTTCAACACCAAATATTTTCCAAGCACCCTACTGCTTCAGGTGCTAAATGCTGAAGACATAGCAATGAAAATAGTGTCCTGGCCGGCAAAGAATTATGTTCTCAGTGGTAGACATCTCAACAGATAAACTCAAATATATGGGAAAATGTGGGAAAGTTCCATAACACAGGTAGGAACAAACTCCTGGGAACCCCAGGCCAACCTGTCCCAGAGAGCACTTGATTCCTGTGCTTCTTTCTAAAGGTCGTAGGTGTTGGCTGCTCCCAGCAGGGTATGGGTCCACCAACTTCCTTGCAACCTCTCTGGCCCCAGTGTCATTACCCCAGACCTTCAAAGAAGAACGTTTAAAGCTTCCCCGATTGTAATAATGATCTGGGGCCGGCACTGTAGCTTCATGGTTAAAGCCATTGCCTGCAGTGCCGGCATCCCCTATGGGCACCGGTTCCAGTCCTACTGCTCCACTTCCAATCCAGCTCCCTGCTATGTCCTGAGAAAGCAGCAGAAAATGATCCTAGTCCCTGGGCTCCTGCATCCACATGGGAGACCTGGAAAACGCTCCGGGCTCCTGGCTTCGGATCAGCACAGCTCCAGCCATTGCAGCCATTTGAGGAGTGAGCCAGCAGATGGAAGATCTCTCTCTCTCCCTGCCTCTATAACTCTGTCTTTTAAATAAATAAATAAATCTTTAAAAAAAAAGATCACTTACTGAATTCCTATCGTGTTCCATGGGTGTATGTATCTAACACAACGTAATCTTCCTAATAACAATCTAATTATTATTGTCCCATTTTACAGGCTAGGAAACAGAGGTTCTAAGATGTAATATAAGTTGTCAGTGTCACATGGCTAAAAAGTCACAGAGCCAGGCTATAAATTCATGCCATTCAGCCACAGGACCACACTTACTCCTGGGGCTAATAAAACATCATGATTAGCAGAGTCCTTTACCAGCTGCTGTCTTCTGCTCACTGGGGAGGGGTCCAGCTGGGCTCTGTTCTCTGCCAATGGGATGCCTTCATGCCAGCAAGAGGCTTACTGTCTTGTACCAGAAGTCTTGGGGACACGGTCCTCAGTCTACTGAGATTCTCTCTTTACTCTCTCATCCACACCATCGGGCCCTCTTCCCTCCTTCACAGGTTAAGGCAGTGTCTGTTCTGCAGCTTAGAAGCCCATTCTGATATAGCTGAGGAGTCCCTGGGTGGACACAGGCACCGGCATCTCAAATAGGTGCCTGTTCGAGTCCTGGCTGCTCTACTTCCAATCCAGCTCCTTGCTAATGGCCTGGGAAAACAGTGGAAGACGATCCAAGTGCTGGGGCCCCTGTGCCCCTGTGGGAGACCTGGGAAAAGCTCCTGGCTCCTGGCTTTGGATCGGCGCAGCTCCACCATTGTGGCCATTTGGAGAGTGAACCAGTGGATGGAAAACCCCTCTCTTTGTCGCGCCCTCTCTCTGTCTGTAACTCTGCCTCTTAAATAAATAAAATAAATTTTAAAAAAATGTCCACTGGGGTGGTGCGAAGATTTGAGATCATTTTTATTTGGAAGGACTGTTTTGATAGATGTTACAAGCGAGTGCTTGATAAAGGCAGTTCTAGTTTGATACAAAGATAATTTTTCACGTGTAGTCAGCCCAGATGGATTATACACAGGAAAAAATCATGAAAGGATCTGAGAATCATAAGTTACACAGAGAAATTACAGCGTGGTAATCACTTTGCCTGTGTAGACAGCTCCATACCATAAAGAGAGCCAGCAGTGTGGAAATCAGAAAAAAATTCCTGTAAGCTTGCAAGCAGGAAGAAACTATTCTTGCTCACCAGTGCTTCTTATTTTTAACTTTTTTATAGTGGAAATCTTTGAATGCGCATAAAAAGGAAGAAGACAACGCAGCAGTCTCTGGAGAGTGTAATAATAAACCCAGCTTCCTCACTGATCCACTTGCAGCCAATCTTGTTTCATCTTTACCCCAGCACTTCCCTCCTTCCATATTATTTGGAAGCGAATTCTAGATTCATCCATGAATATTTCAATATGTGTCTCTAAAAGATAAGGACTTCTTATTTTTAAACTTATGTACCATCAAACTTGCCTTTGGAGTGTGTGTCGCCCCTTGAATCTTCACACACGCATAGATTCCTGTAATCATCATTACAATCAGGATACCAAATGGTCCCATCACTCTGGATGACCCTTTTTATTTACAGTTACATTGCCATCATAAGACCTTTACAAATTGAAAGTAGCACTTTTCAAGATAAACATGACCTTGGGGCCAGTGTTGTGGGTAAAGCCACTGCCGCAGTGTCGGCATCCCAATGGGTGCTGGTTCTCGTCCCTGGCTGCTCCATTTCTGATCCAGCTCCCTGTTAATGCACCCGGGAAAGCAGCAGAAGATGGCCTGAGTGCTTGGGCCCCTGAACCCATGTGGGAGACCCAGAAGAAGCTTCTGGCTCCTGGCTTCAGCCTGGCCCAGACCTAGTGGATGCAGCCATTTGGAGAGTGAACCAGTGGATGGAAGACCTCTCTGTCTCTCTCTGTCTCTGTCTCTGTCTCTCTCTCTAACTCTGCCTTTCAAATAAATAAATCTTAAAAAAAAAAAAAGATAAACATGACCCTCTTTCTCTACAACCATGAGTGGTCTCCCAATATATCCAGTTCATGGTATGCCTTTTAAAAAAGTTTTTATTTTTCATTTATTTGAGAGGCAGAGATATAGACTGACTGACAGAGAGCTCCCATCCCCTTGTTCACTCCCCAAGTGCCCACATTGTCCACGGCTGGGCTGGGCTCAGTCCGGGTTTCCAGGGGGCTAAATCTTGGTGCAGCAGGTTAAACCACAGCTCACATCAGCAGCATCTGATGTTGGAGCACCCTGCAGGTCCTGGCTGTTCTCCTTCAGTCTAGCTCCCAGTTAATGTGCCTGGGGAAGCTGCAGAAGATGGCTCAACTCCGTGAGCTCCTGCAACCCACGTGGCCTGAAAGCCCTGCCCACAGAAGCTATTTGGGGAGTGAACCAGCAGATGGAAGATCTCTTTCTCTCTCTGTCTCTCCCTCTTGCTCTCTGTCATTCTGCCTTTCAAATAAATAAAACTAATTTTTTAAAAAGCCAGGTCTCCCTTGTGAGTGGTAGGAAGCATCACCTGCTGTCTCCCAGGGTTTGCATGGGCAGGAAGCTGGCGTCAGGAGTCAGAGTCAGGTTTTGAACCCAGGAACTCTGATGTGGAACACGAGTGTCTCAACCAGCTAGGACACATGCCCACACCCACAATATCCCTTTCAAAAAGAAGCATTCCTGTCTGAGCAATCAAATGTGCCATAAATAGAATATGTTCTAAACATTCTCCTTGATTCTGACAAGTGGTCCAAATGCCCTTGATCCTTTGTAGCAATGCACCCTCTTCTGCACGCAGTTACCTCCTGCCCAAGGCCGACCTCTTTAGTTGGCATCCACAGTGCCCACAGTTCTGCTTAGTAGAATTTCACACCTTGATATGGCTGACTGTTTAGATTTATAGAAGGGTCAAGTGGTAGATTTCACTGAATAATAGTTCTATGTGAAGAACTCACTATTGCTTTGATTTCTTAAGAAAATAGCTTAGACTCTTGGAGCTGAAAGAGAACTTAAAAATTATTTGCTAGGACTTCCTCATTCTGTGGATAACAAAAATTAACTCAGAGAAATTTTAAAAATTTACAAACAGCAGACAGTCGTTTGGCACAGTGATTTAAGACACTACTTGGGATGCCCACACACCATATCAGAGTGCTTAGTTCAAGTCCCTGCTCCTCTGCTTCTAATTCTAGCTCCCTGCTGATGGGAGCTGCCCTGGGAAACAGCAGATGACGGCTCAAGTATTTGGGTCACTCCCACCCACGTGGGAGACCTGGGAGGAGTTCCAGGCTCCTAGCTTCTGGCTGTTGTAGGCATTTGGGGAGTGAACCTGTGAATGGAAGCACGCTCTCTCCTTTCCTTCCTCCCTCCTTCTCTCTCTCTCTCTCTCTCTCTCTCTCTTCCTTTCGAATAAAATGAAAATAAATTTTAAAAATTAAAAATTTACAAAAGGCACATGGCTTGTTAGGAGAATAGTTTGGACTAAAACTGGGTCTCCCAGACTTGAGGGCTCTCGCCAAGAGACCATGCTGCTGATCATCTGTTTCCCTTCATTCTTGCTCTTCCTGAGTGAGGGTTCCCTCAGCAGCTACACGTCCATATGCCATGAGTAGCTGTTAGGAGCACATAAAGCTACAACAACACAGACAAGGAGAAGGACAAGAAAGAGAAGGAAGAGTCCTTTAGGAAGTGCCCAGAAAAGCAAACCCTTGGGGGCAGAGGCAGAGTCGTGGCTGCCTGGCGTTGTAAGAGCAGAGATTCCCCCATGTTGGGGTTGTTGTGGTGGTTGCACCATGCTATAGATGTGCTAAAATGGTATACTCAGCACAAGTGAATTTCATGGTGTTCAAGTTAAATCATATCTCAGGAAGTCCGTGCTTAATGAAACGGCTGCGTAGAGATACTTGGTGATCTCTTGTAACACGATGTCTGGAAGTTGTGACTCCTGGCTTGGTTCGGCAGCTCCTCAATGTCCTCCCGCGTTTCTCATCTGCCATTCTCCATGTGTTGGCTTTTGTCCTCGTGCTCATTGTCTCCTGGTCCCGCGAGGCCTGCTGCAGCGCCAGGAGCAGATCTACATACTCAACCAAGAAGAAAGATGGCGTCCATGAGCCTACCCACCTCCCTTTATGAGCAAGTGGCCCAGGTGACGTCTCTGGCTTCTCATTGGGCAGAGCAGGTCACATGCCACCCACCTCTACATGCAGGGAAGACTTAGCACAATCGTCTGCGTGCTAGAGCCAGCCACACCACACCCCTGAACCAAAGCAAGGTTCTGTCGGTAAGAAAAAGACAGGGGCTGGAGTGGGTACAGTGGATGCTACACCAGGAAACTCAGACTGTGCTAACCAGTTGTAATATGTTCCATCATTGCATTGCATTTAAAAGCACAAAACTCTGGAGTGAGACAGCCAAGGTTCAATCGTAGCTCCAGTGCTATGGGTTGAATTGTATCCCTTCCACCCTACAAATTCCTGTGTTGAAGGTCTAGCTTCCGATACCTCAGAATGTGGTGGGGGAGAGAAAGCTTTCCAGAGGTGACAGTTACAGTGAGGTCCGAATCTACTCTGCCTGGGGAGCTGGCTCAGTGGAGGACTGCAGACTGTTCGTGTCTTCTGGTCTTGGGTTTGGGCTGCACCACTCAGTGTGCACAGCCAGCCACCTTCACCTCTAAGTCGTGCTTCTGGGTGGGCCATGGGCCCAGGGCTGAGTGTTGGAAGTTGAGGTCAGAGCAAAGGTGAGCACCCCTGACCGAAGCCTGTGCTGACCACTGCAGAGAGGTGGGCCCCATGAAGACGGTCGGGCACCAACTCAGAGGCCCGTTTGTGCTGGTGAGCAATGGAGCCTCCTCTGGGGGGAGCTGGGACATTTCTGTCTTCAAATCTTCTGTCCTCTTTGTCCCTGCCCCCTCCTGTTTCCCGGCCTCACAGTAGTAAAGGGGACACTTGTTCTTGAATCCGGGCAACAAGGCAGCCTCGTGATTGTGTGGGCGGTGGTAGGCAAGACGATCAACAGGGGCTGGCACCGTGGCTCACTTGGTTGATCCTCCACCTTCGGCCCTGGCATCCCATATGGGTGCTGGGTTCTAGTCCCAGTTGCTCCTCTTCTGGTCCAGCTCTCTGCTGTGGCCCTGGAAGGCAGTGGAGGATGGCCCAAGTACTTGGGCCCTGCACCCCGCATGGGAGACCAGGAGAAAGCACCTGGCTCCTGGATTTGGCTTGGCGTGGCTCCGGCCATGATGGCCATTTGGGGGGTGAACCAATGGAAGGAAGACCTTTCTCTCTGCCTCTCTCTCTCACTGTCTAACTCTATCTGTCAAAAAAAAAAAAAAAAGGCGATGAACAGTCCATAGTGAATTGTGTTGACCACTTAGGATGCATTTTTAATAAATTTTATTTTATTTATTATTTTATTTATTTTTAATAATTGCACTCCATTTAAAAAAAAAACAGATTTAGTTATTTACTTGAAAGGCAGAGTTACAGAGAGTGAGAGAGGGAGAAGTGTTCTATTTGCTGGTTCACTGCCCCAATGGCCACAAGGGTCCAGGAGCTTCTTATGGGTTTCCCACATGGGTGCAGTGGCCCATCTTCTACTTTCCCAGGCGATAGCAGAGAGCTGGGTCAGAAGTGGAGCAGCCGGGACTCAAACCAGTGCCCATATGGGATGCCAGCACTGCAGGCAGTGGCTTTACCTGCTACGCCCCTAAATGCATTTTTTTAAGGAAGTTTATCTTTATTTGAACTTAGATTAAGTAATACAATTAAGAGCTATAGAATTTGTAGATCAGAATCAGAGAAGAGGAAAACATATTAATCAAGTAGACATGTTAACAAAATAATAGATTAGTCAAGATTATACTTGAATACATTAGTAAAGGAAAATAAATACTTATTAAAATATCTATGTTTAGGGGACTGGGCTGTGGCATAGTGGGTAAAGCTGCCACCTGTAGTGCCGGCATCCCGTATGGGTGCCAGTTCAAGTCCTGGCTGCTCCACTGCCAATCCAGCTCTCTGCTATGGCCTGGGAAAGAAATAGAAGATGTCCCAAGTCTTTGGGCCCCTGCACCCACATGGGAGACCTGGAGGAAGCTCCTGGCTTCTGGCTTCAGACCAGTGTACCTCCAGCCATTGCAGCCAATTGGGGAGTGAACCAGTAGATGGAAGACCTCTCTCTCTCTGCCTCTTCTCTCTCTGTGTAATTCTGACTTTCAAATAAATAAATAAATCTTAAAAAAAAAAATCTGAGGCCCGGCACCGTGGCTCACATAGTTAATCCTCTGCCCGCGGTGCCTGCATCCCATATGGGTGCCGGGTTCTAGTCCTGGTTGCCCCTCTTCCAGTCCAGCTCTCTGCTGTGGCCCGGGAGTGCAGTGGAGAATGGCCCAAGTGCTTGGGCCCTGCACCCCATGGGAGACCAGGAGAAGCACCTGGCTCCTGGCTTTGGATCGGCGCAGCTCTGGCCACAGTGGCCATTTCGGGGGTGAATCAACGGAAGGAAGACCTTTCTCTTTGTCTGTCTGTCTGTCTCTCTCTCTCTCTCACTGTCTATAACTCTACCTGTGAAATTAAAAAAAAAAAAAATCTGTGTTTAAGGGTCGGTGTTGAGGTACAGGAGGCCAAGCCTCCACCGTAGTGCTGGCATCCCATATGGGCACTGGTTCATGTCCTGACTGCTCCGCTTCTGATCCAGCTCTCTGCTATGGCCTGGGAAAGTAGTAGAAGATGGCCCAAGTCCTTGGGCTCCTGCACCAATGTGGGAGACCCAGAAGAAGCTCCTGGCTCTTGGCTTCGGATCAGCACAGCCTCAGCCATTGTGGCCATCTGGAGAGTGAACCAGCGATGGAAGACCTTCCTCTTTGTCTCTTCATCTCACTGTTGTAACTCTACCTCTGAAATAAAAAAAAATTAAATCTATGCTCAGTTATCTGTAAGAGAAATAGTGCTGTTTATTTTACAGACTAATTCATACATATGTCCAAGAAGTAAGTGCTCACTTCTGGTTCTCATATGGACCATAACATATATATATGAGACAAAAATGTGCATTTTCAATGTATGGTATTTTCAGCTTACAATGGCTAAGCAGGGCATAACTCCATCATGAGATGAAGAGCATCTGTGTTTGCAGTCTTGGGTTCTGTTTCTGAAGTGAGGGATTCTGTGTGTCTGTCTTAGGAGAGGCAAGCCCTCGGGAGCAAATGGGAGAGAACGTTCTATGATCGAAGAGATAACATTAGTTAATAGTTTCAGATATTAGCCAAACAACAGAACAGTAGGACTATGGATAGAGCAGTTCTTATAAGATGAAAAATCAGTTCCATTGTTCTAGCCTGCAACCTCTTGGGGTGCAGAGGGAGCAAGTGTCCCCACATTCCCATGAGGAAAGTTTGGCTAAAGTTCCATAGGATGGCAGTGGGCAGGAAGAAGGCCACCAAGTAACCTCACCAATCAACCCAAACCAGCCTCACCCCTCCGCCAAGAATGACAATCTGGTTGTCTGATGACCATGATGCCTCCTCCTTGTTTAGTGTTAGAAACAAAAATGGCTGCTCTTGATGTTATTTCTAATTAGGCTTCATCTGTGTAAAATTTATTTCAGAGACACTTATAGAAGATGACGATGATGAAGATAGATGATAGATAGATAGATAGATAGATAGATAACGGATAGATGATAGATTTAGTGACAGACCGACAGAGAGAGAGAGCTCCTGTAAATTAGCGGACTCCCCAAATGCCTGCAACAACCTGGGCTGGGCTGAAGCTGGGACTCAGGAACTCAGTCCAGGTCTCTCCCATGAGTGGCAGGAACTCAATTACTTGAACCATCACAGCTGCTACCCAAGGCCTGCTGTAGCAGAAAGCTGGTGTTGTGAGCTTGAGGGACCAAGTACTCTGATATGGAACTCAGATGTCTCAACCACTAGGCTCGGTGCTGTTTCTTGTGTAAACTAATTAGTGAGGAAGGGAATGGGGCCCCACCACGACATGCCTCAGCCGCCGTACTGCATGGACGACCCTACATCTAAATGAAACCCAGAGAATTTGGCCCAAGAAGACCCAACCAACTAATGGCACAAGAACCTGCTTAGACTAAGTCAGTTCCCTGACAGGAGGTTGTGAGCGGGGGTGTAACTGAGTTGGCTTGACTTCTCACCCGATATCTGAGGGTCTGCTACGCCTATCTGTAAGGAAAACACCTCCTTGCAGGTTTGGACTTGCAGAGCTACACTTAGCCTCACTAACTCACAATTAGCAAGAGAGCATGCAGACTGAGCCAGTGGAAAGCAACACAGACTATGCTCACGTTGGGTGGTTCTATTACTTTCAAATACTGCGAACCAAGGGCAGCCCAGCGAGGTCCAGCTGGCACCCTTCGCAGATAGAATTAGCTGCCTTTGAAGGGCTCAGAGCTCTGTGGGTTTGAAAGGGCTGCTGGAGCAGAGTTTGGAGGGTCAGCACTAAGAGATGAGATCAGTCTGTGGAGGTCAATAGTGCTGAATGCTTACCTTTCAGTTAGTGCAATGGAAAGGGCCAAAGGTGAGGAAGTAATTAAGTGTGTGCATGCAGTGCGAGCTGCGTATAAAATTCTAACAGACTTGCACAGCGGCGGCTGGGGACTGACCTTCAGAAGTGAACAGTAGAAGGTGCATTATTAACTTTGTCTTGGCAGCTGGTGCCCAGGGGAGTTTGGAGACCTGGATGCATGGGAGCTTATCAGCCCATCTTCTTCCACACATTACCATGGATCCTATGAAGGCAGAGGAGCCTTTTGGGAAAAGGGGGCAGGGAGAGGAAGCCAAGAGCTTGGGGGTAAGGGGATAGGCAGACAAGCTACAGCCTTATGAGCCAGAGGCAACCCCAGCATCTTGAGCAGGAAAGATGGGCAATAACTGAGTAAGAACCAAGCTAGGAGATAGGGCTGCTAGGGAGAAGAGAGCAGAGCCTTCTTCCTCGCAGCCCACACCTAACTCTGTGTCTGGAGCAAACTTTCTCCCTGGCACCAACTGGTTCTGCTCATCCCACTTCAGTCCTCAGCATCTTGGCCTCTGCTACAATCTCCATGAGTGTGTGTGCAGGGTGGGGGTTATTCTGGCAATTATGGGATATTAGTAAGCTGTTACAAATGACTTAGCTCCCTTTTTTGAGACTAGTATTAGCCATGATACCAAAACCAGGCCAAGACATCACAAGAAAAGGCTATAAATTACGAGATTGTTTTGAAAATTCTTATTGATGTCATAGGTTGACCTAATTTTTCTTTGCAATGGTTTATTCTTGCATAAATACAACTTCAAAGATCTAGATTACATGTTTGCATTAATAATGATCTTAAATTCCATTTTGTTTAACACATACTGAATATTTGCTATGTGCAAGGCATTATACATGTCTCTGTGAGAACATTTATCACATCACATTGAAACGAAGCATTTATGACTAACTCCCCTTGCTTAAAGAGAGCGTCCATCTCTCATTCCTATTTATGTCCCCACCACCTTGCACAGGTCATTCCCACAGTAGCAGGCAACCATACGTGCTTGAGGTGTTGTGTCCGAATATGTATATAACTATAATGTGGGGTTGCACTTCCAAGGGTGATTATAGAAAAGTGGAAACTGGGAAACGAATTAGAGGTAAATTCGGGTATGTATGCATCTGTGGACAGAAAACAGTGATGGTAAATGAGACAGAGAAATGGGATGGAATCAGGCCATGGCAACAGCTGGAATATCATTTTGTAGTCAATAGAGAGGTGGAAAGGAATGGGGACAATGATTTTTTTTTAAGAAAGCAAATTCTGTACAGCCCAGGGTGTATCATTTACACAGATAACCTGACTTTGACCTTAAACAAAACAGGAAATTCCATGGTTTGTAAAACTGAAAAGTCCAGACCTTGGGCACCATTTGATTCAGATCCCATCTCATGTTGTTGTGTGTTTCCCAGCCTTTTCCTCCTCCATGTAGAGGCATCAGCTCCAGACAGGGTTCTCTCATGACTGCAAGACTGCAACCAGCAGAAAGCAGGGGCAGTTCTTGTTTTGTAACTTCACCTGACAGTCAGTGGTTAGCTCCCATCCACAGCGATGTCTGTACCTTTTCGAAAGTGGCAACAGGTGCATAGGTAACCCAAGCATCACACTTGTCAGGTGGATCTTCATCCTCATTGTGCTTTCTGGACAACGACACCAGGATGTGCTATGCGACATTCCTTATTCCTTCCGTCCACAAAGCTTTGTTGTGCTTGGGTCAACATGTACATCTGGAGTCCCCATCTCCTTCGTGGAAAAGTTCTGGATCTCCTCCAGTGCCCTTGGGCTACATTTCCTGCTGTGCTTGTGAATGATGTGTTGTGAATCAACATTCACCTGCACCTGCACCTGTAGTCCCAAAGCACCACCTCCCTGATGGCAGGATGGCCCTTCTGCAGTGGCTGACCCTTGGGCATTTGGTGGTGGAGTCACTCAACTAACGGCACTGCAGGCTCCCCAGCTCTGCCCAGAGATGCAAATCACCTACCTGGGAAAACCTGTTGGTTTATGGGAACTCACTCTATCATAAAAATACTGCAATTACAAGTATGTTCCTAGGAGTATAATCCAAATTGCAATGGACAGGCTCTGGCTGTCCTGCTGCTGTTCCCTTGCAATCGTATGGCTACTGTCACCCTAACTAGAAAGGGACTGCCACCACAAGTATACCACTCAGCTTACAATCTGTGTTGCAAGAGAACTCATATCATACCTGTCTTTCTTGCTCACCTCTTTCTTGTGGTGTGGTAAGTGTAACCCAGGATCTCACCACCTGTGATGCTGACTCCAGTTGGCTGCTTCCTGTAACACTGTATTGCTACTCTTTGTATGAACCATCCTAAAGGATCTAACTGGAGGTATCTGATTCCTCCTACAGCAGTAATGAAAAGTAATAAGGATTGAGCTGATTGGTTTTGATCAATGGCTGCCGGTCTGTAGCCATGGCCAAACTGATGAGAAAGAAAGGCAGCTAGGGAAGATTTGCCATATGTAATTAAAATCATCAAATAGAATGGTATTTGCACAGACAGCCCAGAAATATAACAGACCTAAGGTGATACTAAAATTAATTCATGGGGCCGGCTCTGTAGTGCAGTGTTAATCGTCCACCTGTGGCGCTGGCATCCCATATGGGTGTCGGTTTGAGTCCCAGCTGTTCCTCTTCCGGTCCAGCTCTCTGCTATGGCCTGGGAAAGCATTAGAGAATGGCCCAAGTGTTTGGGCTCGTGCAGCTGCAGATCTTCTGGCTTTGGATCGACCCAGCTCCAGTCGTTGTGGCCATTTGAGGACTGAATCAGCAGATGGAAGACATTTCTCTCTGTCTCTCCCTCTCACTGTCTTTAACTCTACCTCTTAAATAAAATAAATAAGTAAAATCTTTAAAAGGGGGGGGGGTGGCTACATAAAATTAATTCATGACAAAGGTGACAATTTGATGGTAAAGAATTAGTTTATTTAATTAAAAATGCCAGTATAATTATCAATCAAGCTCTAAGGAAACCTTGACTCTAACACAATAAAGAATTCTAAATGTAGCAAAGAATTAAAAGCAAAATCCAAAAAAAAATCAACACATACACATACACACACACAATAAAGGCATTAGGGAAAAAATGGGAATATCTGAATAACCTTGAGTTGGGAGAGTTTTTTCCAAGTAAACCTGAAACCATTGAGAGAGAGAGATATTTGACTTTAAAAATTAAGACTATTGGAGCTGGCACTGTGGCATCCTGGGCTAAGCCTCCATCTGCAGCGCCAGGATCCCATGTGGGCACCAGTTCATGTCCTGGCTGCTTCTCTTCTGATCCAGCTCTCTGCTTATGGGCTGAGGAAGAATGTCCTAGGCCCAAGTGCTTGGGCCTCTGCACCCACATGGAAGACCCAGAAGAAGCTCTTAGCTCCTGACTTTGATCAGCTCAGCTCTAGCCATTGAGGCCATTTGGGGAGTGAACCAGTGGATGGGAGACCTTTCTCTCTGTCTCTCCCTCTTTCTCTAACTCTGCCTCTCAAATAAAAAATACGTTTTTAAAAAAATTAAGACTACTTTATGTTAAAATCATCAAGATCAAAGTCAAAAGAAAAGTGACAAACTGAAACGGTGCTGTTAGATACATAGCAGAAAAAGGATTATTATCTCTAATAAATAAAAATATCCTAAAAATTATCCAAGAAAAATAGTAGCCAATAAAATGAAAAGAAAGAATCAAATTGGTGATTTTTATAAACTTTTAAAATATTGTCAACAATCTTGGTAGGATGTGAACAAACTGATATTTCCATTCGCTGCTGGCAGTGGAGCAAATTGTTTAACGTATTTTGGAAAGATATCTGGAAATCTCTGTGAAGACTACAGATATAGAACTTTTGAGTCAGACATCTCATATTTAGGAATTCAGAAATAAAAGCACAAGTACATAAGTTTATACTCACATCCTGTCTTAGGTCACCTTTTGTTACTAGGCCTAAATTGGCTGAAAGGACCTTTTTGGAAAATAAAATTTTATTTCCACTGACAGGTTGGAAATTACAGCTCAGGACTGGGCAACCCCTCGACTCTGGTGTGTGTGGAGGCCACTCCTGGCAGGTGCACAGGACACATCACATGGTGAGGCAGGAAGGGAAGAGAGAGAATGTAGGCTGAACTTGAATTCAGATAATCCACTCCCTGAGGGCAAGACCCCAACAGCTGAAATACCTCCCATGGGACTCATGCCATAATTAGATCACATCTCCACTCTTAATCCATTAATCATTAAGACATCAGAATTTGGGCGGGCGCTGTGGCTCACTTGGTTAATTCTCTACCTGTGGTGCTGGCATCCCATATGGGCGCTGGGTTCTAGTCCCAGTTGCTCCTCTTCCAGTGCAGCTCTCTGCTGTGGCCCAAGTACTTGGGCCACTGTACCTGCATGAAAGACCAGAAAGAAGCGCCTGGCTCCTGGCTTCAGATTGGCGCAGTGCTGGCCGTGGCGGCCATTTGGGGAGTGAACCAACAGAAGGAAGACCTTTCTCTCTGTCTCTCTCTCTCACTGTCTATAACTTTACCTGTCAAATAAAAAAATAAAAAGACATCAGAATTTAAGCATTGGCAGAGTCTTGGGAAGACAACTCCCGCTGTACCCATAGCATATCCTATATGTTGTTGGTATTGCCAAAACAATAAAAGCATCCTAAATGTTATGACTATGGTTAAATAAATTGTGATATACACATTATTGAGTATTACTAAGCTGTTAAAATGTGACTCAGCTCAACTCAGTTTTTGAAGTCAATATTATACTGATACCAAAATTAAAGACATTACAAAAAATGTAGTTCATAGATCTTATGAATATAGATACTAAAATATTCAACAACATGCTAGCAAACCAAATCCAGCAATGTATTAAAAGGATTATCCACCATCACTAACTGGGATCTAAGATATACAGTATACATATACATATATATATTTATAAATATATAAATGTTATAAATGTATAATATATAAAATATATATTTATTTATTTGAAAGTCAGAGTTACAATGAGAAAGGGAGACACACAAAGAGAGGGAAGAGAGACCTGCCATTCAGTGGTTGACTCTCAGATGGCTGCAGTGGTCAGGGCTGACCCAAGCTGAAGCCAGGACCGTCTAAGCTTCATCTGGGTCTCCTACATGGGCGCAGGAGCCCAAACACTTGGGCGATTTTCCACTGCTTTTCCCAGGCCATTAGCAGGGAGCTTGATAGGAAATGGAGAAACTGGAACAGGAACTGGCACCCATAAGGATTGCATCACAGACACTGACTTATCCCACTACACCACAATGCCAGGTCCCCAGCTTAGATTTATCCCAGGAATGTAAGGTTGATTTGAAACCTGAAAACCAATTAATGTAATGCATCATATTAAAGAATAAAGGATAAAAATATGATCATCTCAATAAACACAGAAGAAAGATTTAACAAAATCCAATACCTCTTCATGACAAAAGCAATGCACAGCTAAAAATGGAAGGGAACTTCCTTAACTTGATAAAGGCCATTTACAAAATGCTCACAGCCAACATCACATGCAATGATAAAATGCCAAAGGCTTTTCCCCAAAGTCAAGAGAAAGACCAGGATGTCCAGGCTTATCACTTCTATCCAACATTATGCTGGAGCTTCTTGCCAGGGCAATTATGTAAGAAAAGAAATAAAAGCATCCAGATTAGAAAACAAGAGATAAAATTATCTCTATTTATGGAAGATTTGACTTGTATACAGAAAATCTTAAGGAAAACACACAATGGAACAAATACATGAGTTCAACAAGCTTGCAGCTTACATGACCAGTATATAAAAACCAAATATGTTTCTATATTCTAGTAATGAACAACCTGAAAACTAAATTAAGGAAATAATTCATTGATAATAGTATCAAAAAAAAAAACTTAGTAATAAAATTAGCCAAAGAGATACAAAACTGTGCTATGACAACTACAAAACATTGTTGAAAGAAATTACGACTTAAAAGCACAAGTACATAAGTTTATGCTCACAGCATCTCATGTTCCTGGGTTGGAATAGCAACTATTGATCAGGTGGCAATGTTCTCTCAAATGCTCTACTCATTCAATGCGATTCCTATCAAAACAGCAGCTGACTTTTGAAGAATTTGGCAAATTGACCCAAAAGTTCATATACAGATGGTATAACCAGAACAATCTTGAAAAAGAAGAATGAAGTTGGAAGATATCCTAGTCTGGCATGTGCTGCTTTAATAGAGTAGCACAGACTAGGTAGTGTATGATGAAGAGGTGTTTACTGGCTCCAGGTGCTGGAGTCTGCAAAGCCCAAGACTGAAGGACCAGCGCCTGGTGAGGTGAGTGCCTTCTTGCTGCATCGTCCCATGATGGACAGGAAAAGAGAGAATGTGTGTGCATGCAGGAGCAAAGAAGCAGGAGAGGCCCAGACTCGTCCTTTCATAAGGACCCCACTCCTCAACAGCAGTATTGACCCACGGCTCCATCACATCCCATGAGGCTCCACCTTCTTAAATTGTTGCACTGAGGACTAAGATTTCCAGAACATGCTCTTTGGGGGTCCCATTCAAACCGTGACAGAGGAGTCACATATACTGATTCCAAAACTCACTACAGTAATCAAGATAGTGTGGTCCTGGCAAAAGGTAGACGTAGAGATCAATGGAAAAGAACTGAGAGTCCAGAAATAAACGTCCACATTTACAGTTCATTGATTTCCCACAGTGGTGCCAAGATAGTTGAAAAGGAGGAGGAAGAGTCTTTTCAGCAAATGGTGCTGAGCCAACTAGAGAGGAACATGCCGAAGAGGGACGCTGGACCTTTCCTCATATCCTGAAGTCATTCAAAATGGATCAAAGATCTAAATATAAGAGCTGAAACTATAAAACTGTTAGAAAAAAATATAAGAGTAAATCTGGTGACCTTGATCTTGGCAAAGTCTCCCTATGTTTGACACCAGATGAATAATCAATAGAAGAAAAAAACAGATAATGTGAGACTTTATCAAAATTTAAAACTTCGTGCTTTGAAGTGTATCATCATAAAAACAAGACAATTACCAATAAAATGGGAGAAAAATGTTTGTAAAATCACCCATCTACTAAGAAACTTGTGGCTGGAATGTATAAAGTCCCCCAACAACACAATAGTTAAAGGATAATCCAGGCCGGCACCGCGGCTCACTAGGCTAATCCTCCGCCTTGCAGCGCCAGCATACCGGGTTCTAGTCCCGGTCAGGGAGCTGGATTCTGTCCCGGTTGCCCCTCTTCCAGGCCAGCTCTCTGCTGTGGCCCGGGAGTGCAGTGGAGGATGGCCCAAGTGCTTGGGCCCTGCACCCCGCATGGGAGACCAGGAGAAGCACCTGGCTCCTGCCTTCGGATCAGCGTTGGAGGGTGAACCAACAGCAAAGGAAGACCTTTCTCTCTGTCTCTCTCTCTCACTGTCTACTCTGCCTGTCAAAAAAAAAAAAAAAAAAAAAAAAAAAAAGGACAACCCAATTAAAACACAGGCAAAGGGCCGGCGCCACGGCTAAATAGGCCAATCCTCTGCTTGCGGCACTGGCACACTGGGTTCTAGTCCCGGTCGGGGCGCCGGATTCTGTCCGGGTTGCTCCTCTTCCAGTCCAGCTCTCTGCTGTGGCCCGGGAGTGCAGTGGAGGATGGCCCAAGTGCTTGGGCCCTGCACCTGCATAGGAGACCAGAGGAAACACAGGCAAAATATCCGAATATGTATTTCTTTGAAGAAGAAATACAAATGCCCAATAAGCACATGACAAGTATCATAGCCCTCAGAGAAACAGAAGTCAAAAACACAATAATACTTCACTTCACTCATCAGTAGAGTTCTAATTCTAAAGGCGTTTTTTCCCGAATGGACAGTTCCAAGCATCGGCGAGTGCTGGTGTTGGGGCTCAATGGATGAAGCCAGCGCTTCTGACGCCAGCATCCCATGCGCAAGTGCCGGTTTGAGTCCTAGCTGCTCTGCTTCTGGTCTAACTTCCTACTAATGCACCTGGAAAAGCAGCAGAAGATGGACAAAGTACCTAGGCCACTGCCACTCACATGGGAGACAAGAATGGAGTTCCTGGCTGCTGTCTTCGGCCTAACCCAGTTCTGGCTGTTGTGACCATTTGGGGAGTGAACCAGTGGATGCAGGTTCTCTCTCTCTCTCTCTCTCTCTCTCTCTCTCTCTCTGTCACTCTGCTTTTCAAATAAATATTTTTTAAAGATTTATTTATTTATTTGAAAGTCAGAGTTACACAGAGAGAGAGGAGAGAAAGGTCTTCCATCCACTGGTTCACTCCCCAATTGGTCGCAATGGCTGGAGCTGTGCCAATCCGAAGCCAGGAGCCAGGAGCTTCTTCCGGGTCTCCCACATGGGTGCAGGGACCCAAAGACTTGGGCCATCTTCCACTGCTTTCCCAGGCCATAGCAGAGAGCTGGATAGGAAGTGGAGCAGTTGGGTCTCGAACCGGCACCCATATGGGATGCTGGCACTGCAGGCGGCGGCTTTACCCACTACACCACAGTGCCAGCCCCTCAAATAAATAATTTTTAAAAAGATTATTTACTTTTAAAAAGATTATTTATTTGAAAGAGTGACAAAGAGAAAGGAAGAGAAAAACAGAGAAAGATTTTCCATCCACTGGTTCACTCCCCAAATGGCCACAACAGCCAGGGCTGGTCTAGACTGAAGCCAGGAGCCAGGAGCTTCTTCCAGGTCTCCCATGTGGGTTCAGGGGCCCAGGCACCACCTTCCATTGCTTTCCCAGTTGCATTAGCAGGGAACTGGATAAGAAGTGGAGCAGACAGGACTTGAACTAGCATCCATATGGGCTGACGGTGTCACAGGCAACACCTTTATTCTCCATGCCATAGTGCCAGCACCAATAAATATGTTTTTAAAAATAATAACAAGCAATGGGAAGGCTGGGGAGGAATTGGAACCCTTATACACTACTGGAAGGAATGCAAAATGACACTGAACTTTGAAAACAATCTGGGCGTTCTTGGCAATTAATCATGGAGTCATCATATGCCCCGACACTTCCAGCACTGCATATATACCAAGAGAAATAAAAACCAAATCCAAACAAAACCGTGAATGCGGGGGCTGGGCATTTGGTGCAGCATTTAAGGTGTCTGGGCCACCCACATCCCTTACCAGAGCGCCTGGGTTTGAGTCCTGGTTCTTTTGCTTCTGACCCAGCTTCCTGCCAGTGTTCTCTCCGGGAGGCAGCAGATGATGGCTCAAGTACCCGCAACCCACAGAGTAAACGCAGATTGAGATTCAGCTCCCGGCTTTGATCTGGTGCAGCTTGAGCTGTTGTGGGCATTTGGAAAGTGAACTAGCGGATGGAAGATCTCTGTCTCTCTGCCTTTCAAATAAATTGAAAAAAAAAATCTAAAAACCCATGAACTTGAATGTTCATCATAAAAACCAGAAACAGATGAGCACATAAACAAAATGTGGTTTCCTTATTCATTAGATGAATATTTGGTCAAAAAGAAAAAATATGGAATTAAGTACTGAGACCCGCTACAACATGGATGAATAAAGAACCCAATCACAAAAGACCACATATTTTATGGTTCCACTTCTATGAAATATACAGAATGGGAAATCCATGGATGGTGACTTTGTACAGAAATAAGA
This sequence comes from Sylvilagus floridanus, assembly GCA_949820135.1. Classification (NCBI taxonomy): domain Eukaryota; kingdom Metazoa; phylum Chordata; class Mammalia; order Lagomorpha; family Leporidae; genus Sylvilagus; species Sylvilagus floridanus. Next base: position 89,730,506 of record OX463238.1, read on the forward strand.
AATGACTGATAATGGGTATGTGATTTCTCTTTGCGGTGATGACAATATTCTAAAATTATTTATGATGATGGTTTTACAATGTAGGAATATAATAGAAATCATTGAATTATACTTTGAAATGGATGTACTGTATAGAATGTGAACTATATCTCAATAAGACTGCGATTTCTTTCTTTAAAAACAAGCCAGCTCTGGTCTGTTGTTGGAAGGATGTGCATGAAATACCTTGCTAACAGAGTTTGTTCTATGCTGATATTATGTACAGCACACATGCACCATATGTACATATACACACCACCTTTTCACATTTGAAAATGTGAATACATGTTTGCAGGAACATGAAAACATTTCCAAATGTTACAAATCAGTTTACATGTATAACACTGGTGGTAGAAAGGGGTTGGAGACAATGGAAGAGTATCATTTTTTTATTACAAAAATTTAGATTTTTTTTCACTTTTCAATTAAGCGTGTAATCAAAAAAGTAAAATAAGGAAATAAAAATAAAATCATTTTAAAAAGAGAGTGGAGGACAGTAAGAAAAGGATATTGGAAGTGGCAGGAGTGGAGGCCTGGAGAAGGAAGTAAGGGAGTCGGGGATGCTGAAGGTGAACAGGACTCAGCCTAAACCAGCAGAAATGAAAAGCAGACAGCTTCCCAAGACACTGCAAAAACAGCCTTAGGAAAAAGTTCTTCCGGGCTAGTGTTTAGCCCATCAGCATCCGTATCAGAGAACCCTGGCTCCAGCTCCCGACTCCAGCTTCCTGCTAATGCAGCCCCTGGGGAGCAGAGGCGATGATGGCTCCATTGACTGGCTTCCTGCCCTCCATATGAGGGACCTGGACTGAGTTTCCAGCTCTGGGCTTTGGCCTTGGCCTAGCCTTGGATACTGGGGACACTTGGGAATGAAACAGTAGATTAAAACTCTCTCTTTTGTTCCCGCTCCATCTCTCGAATAAGGAAGGAAAAGAAATACGGCTTAATTACTCACTGAATGAAGATGGGATCACTGGAAGAGAAACGGAGCTGCGGCTGACTCCAAGACTCCAGCCCCGTCCGTGAGTTCACGAACAAGGAGATGCTCCCAGAGTTTGGCTTTGGATTGAGGCGGTGGCTGGCTCATCAGACAAAGACCTAGAACGGATGAGAGACTCGAGGACTCATCTCGAAAGAAGTTACACTCCCCAGAGAAAGAGACCAGTGTGGTGAGGACGTCCCGAGAAGCAATATGGGAGAAGCAGCCCGCGCGATGAAGCAGATCCAGCGGGATGCGCTATCATTTCAGGAACCGGAACCGAAGGACGATGAGTTTCAAGGCCAGTGAGGTGGAGCAGCAAGCTCTGCCCCCTGTCGGTGGAACCTGGTCATTCACAAGGTCATTCATGGCGGATCCACATGGAGCAGCGTCAACAGAGGAGGTGAAGAATCCAAATCGCTGGGGAGTGGGAGTAAAGCACAGATGGGGGGGGGGGGCAGCAGGTAAACCAGGCTTGGCAGAAATGGCTCTTTGGAGGGAAAGGAAGGAGAGGGGAGAGAAGGGGAGGGGAGGGCAGGGCAGGGCAGGGCAGAGATGAAACAGGAGCTTGACTGAGAAATCAAGATGGACAGAGGGTGTGCTTAGGAGGGAGGCAGTCTACAGGCTGAGGAGAAGACCCATTTGGGATGTAGGGAGGGATTTCGTACAGAGAGACGATGGAGAGAGGCAGATAAAGAGCAACTACTGGAAGACGGAGGCTTGGGAACAGAGGAGGGCTTCATCGCCTACAGGACAGGGCAAGAGAGGACAGAATGATTCACATTCTGGTGGGAAAAGGTGAGAATCTCTTCACAGCACCTCTGCCCGGAAGTGACATTTAAAATATTTAGCAACCAGTGCAGAAAGGGCACCAGCCCATCAGCCACTGCTTGTGTACCCTTTGGCTCCCAGAGGTCTTCCCCTGTGCTCTGTTGGAGCTGGAGCAGGGTGAGGGGTCGGGGTCAAGACTGGGCAGCAGAGGCGGAGTGAGGCAGTGAAACTTAGAACTGATGGAACAGACCTTGGTTAGAACTTAAAAAGTCTGAACAGAATCACCGAAATGCCAAAACAAAAAACAAAAAAACACAGCAGTGATTCATCTTTAGCTCTCTGATTTAGAAGTTTTTTTTTAAATCAAATAAATAATGAATGCTTCCATAAACTTAATGCAGGTTGGCAAAAGGTCCAAAGAGGGGATTGATTGAAATCAAAACTGTTCACACTCCTTTGGCTTATTCTCTTATAGCAAACAATAACCTCATGGGTATCACAGGGAAATGGAACAGCAGTGACTCCCAGGACGTGGGGTCTGGTCTCTCTGGGTTCTCTCTGGGAACATGGATCAGCATACTTTGAGGCTCTGAACACCCACTGGAGGAGTGGGTGAGGCCGATCAGACCCAGCACCCAAGAGGATTCAGGAAAAATGCTTGGGGATTCCCAGGTCACAAATGCTAAGCGCATAACATGGAAACAGTCACCAAGGTAATCCTATCAGCGTCAGCCATGTGCTCGCCTCCAAAGGGAGGCACCACTGTATGTCAGCGCTTTATCCTAGAAATCCTGCCTTATCACTCTCACAACAGGCAGGCTGGTCTGAGGGCTGCTTGCTGGTGCAGCAGAGTGGAGAGACTTGGCCTTGATCTCTGGGGTGCTGTATGTGGTTGTTGCCTTCTGGAAACAATTTTCTGACTGAAAGAGACCTTAGTGAATCCAGTCTGAGCCTTTGAGAGACGAGGAAACTGAGGCAGACCGCTACTCCACAGAAGCTTAGGCCAGCATTGAGATGCTCAGGTCTTTTAATCCCACATCCTTTACTTCTAACTTTGTTGTTGGAAAGCTTAAGTTATGATTTACATACACACTAAAGGGGATTTCTTTAAAAATGATTTATTTATTTGTTTATTTGAAAAGCAGAGTTACAGAGGGAGAAGGAGAGAGAGAGAGAGAAAGAGTTAGTTCTATCTTACATTGGCTGATTCATTTCTCAAATAGCCACAAAAGCCAGGAGCTTTATCCAGGTCTCCCACCTAGGAGGCAGGGATCCTGGTTCTCGGGCCACCTTCTGCTGCTTTCCCAGGCACTTTAGCAGGGAGCTGGACTGGAAGTGGAGCAGCTGGGACTTGAATCGGTACTCATATGGGCTGCCGATGTTGTAGGTGATGGCTTAGCTGGCTTCACCACAATGCCAGGCCAGCTGGCAAGAAGGGGATTTCTTGACACTTGTGATTCAGGTAAGAATGAGAAGTCCTAAGAGGTTTTAAGTACAGCATGGAATGCACTGTTTGAATGTGTGGGATCCATTGGTATAATCAGAAAAACAGCAGAATTCTCTTCCATCATGCCTGGGCAGACCTGCTCTGTGGGGCTAGTTGTTTTCCTGCCCTGTGGATGAGTGATCCCACAGCCCCAATGACACCTGGTCCCAGCTGACACTTTCTCTCGTGGGTGCTTGTACGGGCTGGTCAACACCAAGTGTACCACCACCATCCTGCTGGGGAAGCTCTCACCACATTCACTTTCCTGGCACAGGCAAACTCGTGCTGCCTCTCAGTGTTGCTTTCCATTCTGCCCCTAGGCCCTGAGCATCTGGGGCAAACCTCTCGCCTTCTGTAGGGGTCTCCTTGCCTTTCCAAGGGGTCCTTTTGAGCAGGAGCGAAGTCAGTCCCACGTTGTTCCACTGTCTTGGACCTGTGTTCTGTCAGAGTAAATGGCCTCCCCCGTGACAGCCCCTACACCACGTTCAGGTCACTTTGGCCAAGCCTTATCCTTTAGGTTTCTTTTATTTTCTTTTTTAAAAGATTTATTTATTTGAAAGTCAGAGCTACACAGAGAGAGGAGAGGCAAAGAGAGAGAAGGTCCTCCATCTGCTGGTTCACTTCCCAACTGGCTGCAACAGCCGGAGCTGAGCCGATTGGAAGCCAGGTGCTTCCTCCAGGCCTTCCCACGGGGGTGCAGGGGCCCAAGGACTTGGGCCATCTTCTACTGCTTTCCCAGGCCATAGCAGAGAGCTGGAATGGAAGTGGAGTGGCCAGGACTTGAACTGGCACCCATATGGGATGCTGGCACTGCAAGCAGCAGCTTTACCTGCTACGCCATAGAGAGGGAGACAAAGAGAGATCTTCCATTTGCTGGTTCACTACTCAAATGACCTTAACAACCAGGGCTGGGCCAGTAGCCTGGAATTCCATCCAGATCTCCCACATGGGTGCAAGGGCCCAAGGACTTGAAGCCTCTTCCACTGCCTTTGTAGGCACAATAGGAGGGAGCTGGGTTGTAAGCAGAAGAGCTGGGACTGGTACAGACACTCACATGGGATGCTGGTGCTGCAGGTGGCTTAACCTGCCAGTCCTGGCTCTGTAGGTTTCTCAGGTATGAGCCGGACACCAGTCTATGGTGTCCCCCGCACTGCAGGAGACAAACACCCAGCTCTCCCAGAGATCTGAGGTTCCTCTCATCAGACTTACAGTGAGAGAAAAGTTCCCTTGGCTCTCTTCAAGGAGGGTCCTCTTGGCACACCTGTGGCCTCTACAGAAAGCCTTCACTAATGCACAATCTCAACTTTCATAATTTTAAACCTTCAGGTAAATAAGAGGTGAAGGGAACACTCCTTCGCAAATCCTATATTGGAGTGTGGAGTGTGTGACAGCTCTCATCTGGTGCCAAAATAATAGCTCCATTGAACACCCTGTTACCAAATGTATTCACATTGTCTTCCCATTGCCCTACAAAATTTTCTTTAACAGGAAGATTTGGGGAAAGATCAAATGCCATTTCAATGAGCTTTTTATGGGTCTGTTGTTTATCAGAGACTCCTTAAGTGACTGGTTGTTGGATAAGCGTTGGCAGTAACTTTGTTATACAGCGATGTTTATTATAAGGGCATTTATTACAATTTGACCAGCAACAAAGATTTCCAGAATCCCTGGGAATGTTACTTACTGGCTGGACTTCTCAAGTTTGTTTTCTCCAAATGAATAAGGCACAAACAACAAATTGCCTAAGAGAAAGGAAACGGGCTAGAATATAGGCTTTCTCTGGAATTCTAGATGTTTTTTAGTGGTTTCAGATCAGAAAAACCACCCACCCACCCATCTCCCACTCAGATGGGCAGATACTTGTGCTGTTCACCAGTTATGTCAGCAGGCTTAGAGTGCAACATGGTGTCACAATCATGAGGCCTCATTGTGGTCCAGTGGCATGATGACCTCCCTGAGCAATGTTCAGGGCTGGACTCTGTCCAGGCCTTAAGCCTTACTCCTTGCATGCTCTCTCTAACTCTGTGTTGGGCTCTTTCTCACCGCCTGAAGCTTTCAGGAACAGTCAACAGATGGTTTAAAGGTACCGGATGAATTATTATATACGTGTTTTTACCATCAGTTCTGGAGTAGTATTTTAATCTTATGCCCATATATGTTTTGAAATATCTAAGGTCATACTGAGTACATGATGGACAACAGATGTTCATGGATGAGATACCAATACTAATAAAAGAAGGGAAGACACAGAGAAGCTTCTGTCCTGTCTGTCCTTGGTTCCCTGGAAGCTTCACTAGAACTCTTATGACATTGGGGACTCTCCTTCATGGCCAGCATTTTAACATACTATTTCAGTTGTCAATATCACTGTCAGGAATGCAATTCATGTCGCTCTTTGGGTTTATGTCATGGAACAGTTTGGAGATGCAGGTGGCAACGATTCAGTGCTGCTGTCGAATGGCTCAGCATGGAGCCTGCTAGCCTCATAAGCTTAAGTTGGTTTCTTAAGCAAAAGTGGGCCCGGCTGTAAGTAAAATTGAACATTTTCAAATGAATTAAACAAAGTACAAGGCATTCTCAATCCTTCCACAGAGAACAAATTGGGGAACCTGATTTCCAAGGAAAGGCGGTGACTCAGTCCGGAGTAGGTCAGAATCACCAGGCTTCTTGGTCAAAATCCCATGTCCTGACTCCCCTAACCCTTCCAAATCTGGCTCAGACACTAAGGTGGCAGCCAGGCACTTGTATCTTTTTGAAGCCTTTTGGGCTGGCCTCAAGTTGCCAAGTTCAGAGGGACCGCTAATTCCTTGGGTGGATCTAGATGTTTTAAAAGAGTGAGTGTATACTTTCAAGGGATCCTAGAGTAGGATTAAATTTTTGGTTTTGCCCTTTTCATTGGATAGATTACAGCCCCATTCACCAAGGTCAGAGAAATTCAAGAAGACCAGATTCTGAGCGTCAAGAAGTAATAAGTCACCAGAAAACAGTGAGAAAGAAATCCACGTGCGCCACACATACAAAAATTACAAGACTAGGGCGAGGGGAGAGGGAGGAGAACTCTGTAAGCAAACGCTGAACTGGAAAATCGGAATGGGTTGAACGGGTTGAGTGGAAAAGATTGTTAAATTTGGAGGCAGGTGTGGTAGAGAAACCCACCCACCCCCCAAATGGAGGTCATTCCGGTGAGGCAGGTCCGGCCACCGAGCATCTGCGACGGGAGGTCCAAGTTAACCATGGGCGTGTGACCCACGGGGCACTGACCCTCGCTGCTGCGAGAGGCCCTTGACGTGATGTCCCCGGAGGCCGGGGTCTGGGGTGCGGGCAGCGGGGGAAGTGCTGATGCATCCCGTTTAATGGCGCGACGCGGGCGGCCTTGGAGCGTGTTGTTCATTGCCAGGGTCGGAAGTTGGCCCTGTGTTTGCTCAAACGAGGAGAGGAGCCCGCGAGAGCGGCGCGCGGCGAGCGCAGCCTTCCCCCGGCGGGCACGGACCGGAGCGTCCGCAGCCGGGCGCGGGCGCCCTAGGTGAGCGGCCGGAGGGGAGCCCGCCGGAAGGTTACCACAGGTCAGGCAGAAATAACCGCGCGGCGGCGGAGCCCACGTCCCGCGCTTCCTTTTGTTGGCTGAGGAGCGCCTGGCAAACGCGTCCGCAAAGGCTCGGGGAGGAAGCGGCTCGACCGTCCACACCCGCCTCCAGCCCCGGGTGACTCTGCGGGGCCCCGGGGGGGTGGGGTGGGGCGGGGCGTGTGGCCTAAGTCGGGGACCGGGGGCGCAGCGCTCCCGGCGAGGCCTCGCGGCAGGGACCCCAGAATAAGTCGGGGGCGGGCCGTGCGCACGGCGGCGGGGGCCGGGCGGGCGCGCAGATCCCACCCCTTCCTGAAGGAAGCGCCCTCCCCGCCGCGACTGCCGCCGCCGCCGCCGCAGGTCACGGCCCCGCGAGGCGACCGCGGCCCCGCCGCACAGGAGCAGGTAGGCGCGGCGCCCGAGGTGCCTCCCCTCCGCCTGGGCCCGCCGGCAGCCAGGGGGCGTCCGGCCCGGCTCCGCGCCCAGCCTCGCGGCGGAGACCCGGGGCGCTGCAGCGGGGCTCGGGCGGCGGGGTCCGCCCGGCTGCGGCGCTCGGATCGGCTCCCTCCCCCGGAACGTCCCGGGCGCGGAGCCGCCGGCTCGAGCTCCCCGCGGGCGCGTGCTCCGGAGCGAGTCCCGGAGCCGGTGCCAGCCCCTGCCCGCGCGCCCGGGTCCCCGCAGCCGCAATGCCGCCTGCCGGCCGCGGCCCCGGCTCCCGCCCCCGCCCCTGGACAGGTGTCCCCACGCGCCGCCCCAGCCTTTTGTTATCGGGTGGACTGGGGCGAGAAGCGGCGCCAAGTGTGACACCCCCTCCACCCCCCGGGCTCCGTGTGGCTCTCCGGTCACTTTGCCGTTAGCCAAGTCGGGCGAGCTGGGGAGGCAGGGGCATGGGGAATGTGGCTCTAAGTTGCTCTGCCCGGTGCACCGCCCTCCGCTCTGAACGCGCGGTCCGGCTTTGCTTCCCCCTCGTGCACCTTGGGAAGAATGGGATTTTCGGGTTCTCTGGAGAGGCGCCGGTGGGTGGGTTCCCGGGGCTCCACAGTCATCCATTGCAATAATTTTTAAAAATTGCTTTGCCTTGCGTTATGTAGAGAGCCCTTGTTTGGTGGTTTTCCCCTCCTTTAATTGAATCTCTTGGCGAAGGAGACGGTTTTCCCATTTTTCAATGCATCTTTCTTTTCCCGCTGCTCATGCCTGTCCCCCGTCCACGCCTGGCTCTGCAGCCCTTTCTTATATCCTAAACACTCCCCTGACCTTCTTGATCAGGTTTCTTCTGGCCAGACCGCCTTTCACAGCCAACCTGGGACTCTAGGAAGGTGCAAACATAGCCCAGGTGGCCTGGCAGCTCCTGCCCCACCCTCAGCGAGCCCATTCCCGCTTCCTGCAAGTCGGAGAACCACATGCCATAGTGATGGGTTAAAAAGCAAAACAGAGCACAACAGTTCTTGGATCTGTTACAATAACAGCCTAAACAGCAAGAGTAGTTTCTATTTCATTTCTCCCCTGGAATCAAAGATTTAATAATGCAGGGCTGTAACTCCATTCCAGGCTACAGTTCCTGAAAGGCTAGAAAAATGTGCATGCACAGACTCCATGGTAGCAGCTAATAACTTGACCTACTTAAAGTTTTCTATCTGAGGAAAAATTGTTTAGGCTCATGTACGTGATGTTTGCAGATCAAGTAATTTTAGTCTCGGCTCTATGCGTTAAATCCCAAACTTTCTTAGATGTCCTAGAGACACTGCTTCCAGGATTAGGGATAGCTGTAATCTCTCTCTCTTTAAAGATTTATTTTATTATTTACTTGAAAAGCAGAGTTAAAGAGAGAAGGAGAGATAGGAAAAGAGAGAGATTTTCCATCCGCGTGTTCACTCTCCAAATGGTCACAATGGCTGGGGCTGTGCCAGGCTAAAGCCAGAAGCCAGGAGCTTCTTCTAGGTCTCCCAGGTGGGTGACAGGGGCCCAAGCACTTGGGCCATCTTCTGCTGCTTTCCCAGGCACATTAGCAGGGAGCTGGATGGGAAGTGGAGCAGCTGGGACTCAAACCTGCAGTTACATGGGTTGCTGGTGCTGCAGGCAGTGGCTTAACCTGCTATGCCACAGCCCCAGCATCAGCTATCATTTCTTAATGAACTTGAACTTGAGTTTACTTTTCCAAGCTAAAACAGGGATTTTAATGGTGTCCTTTATACATTTTTAAAAATAAATGTTTTGTAGTTACCCCAACTTGGAAGCTTACAAACTGGAGGTGGTAAATAAAAGGATAGTTTTGCTAACAAACATGACTGATTGGTAGATACTACAACACTGAACAAACATAAAAAGTATTTGAAAAATTTATGTTTGTTATCATCTGCCATTAGTTAAATGCAGTCTGTTTGGATTTTTTTTTTAAAGATTTATTTTATTTATTTGAAAGACAGTTACAGAGAGAGGTAGAGACAGAGAGAAAGGTCTTCCATCCTCTGGTTCACTCCCCAGATGGCCGCAACGGCCAGAACTGTGCTGATCTGAAGCCAGAGCCAGGAGCTTCTTCTGGGTCTCCCACGTGGGTACAGGGCCCAAGGAGTTGGGCCATCTTCTAATGCTTTCCTAGGCTATAGCAGAGAGCTGGGTTGGAAGTGGAGCAGCCAGGACTAGAACTGGGGACTAGAACCAGCGCCCATATGGGATGCCGGCGCTTCAAGCCAGGGCTTTAACCCACTGTGCCACAGCACTGGCCCCTGCTTGGATTCTTTAAATTGGCATCAAAATGTCTATAGTAAATGCTTAATTCATGTTTTTCTCATCAAATGTCTTTTATAAGTTGCTTTGTGGGAGAGACAGTTTGCTTTATGGAGGTTGTTTGTTGTTGTTGGTTTTTTTTGTATGAATGTATGCAACGACCTCGCAAGGTTTTTTGTGCTCACTGTCCCTGCTTTGTGAGTGTCCAGAGGGCAAGCCCTTTGCTTTACACCCTGGTCGGAACCCCTGCATGCTTCCCGTGACCTACCCCTCTGCTGTTCAGTGTCCTATTAGCAGCTGCGTCACAGAGAGGAAAGACTAGCTGGCCCCTCTTCGTCTAAGCTGTTTGGTTTCACTAATCTGGCCATTTGAGATCAGCCCAGTAACCAATTAAGCAAGATAAACACTGACAAGATAATGTATTGCTGGTTCCCCTTCCCCTTCCTGAGAAGAATCCACAGCACTCAGAATCAGCTGTGATAATGTCCTTGTGGGACTTAGGAGATATATGCCAGGGTTCTCAAAACATGACTCCAGCTGCCCTGGAATCTGCGTCTCAATTCGTGAAAGTTCATGAAAAGATACCAGACCTAGATGTGTCCTAGATATTTTCCCTACCTGAAGGGTAAAACAGAAGTGTCCCTACTTACTTTACCATAAACGTTTATTTCTGGAACCGATGGTGCCTTGTGACTTCATAGTTTTTCCTGGGTTGATCTAAGCCCTTTCAAACTAGCTCATGAGTTATTGGAACTTTAAGAAGTTAGCATTCTCACCAATTATCATTTCCTGGTATGTTTGCATTTTGAAAGATAACTTGTGGTGTGGAAAGTCTTAATGGGAAGAGATTGTAGACAGGCCAGTTGAAATGATACTTTGAGATAACAACGGCCTCTTTGGCAGTAACTGTCAGATTCAACTCATGATTTCAAGTCAAGCCATCGCGGGGAGGTGGGGCGTGGAGCCTTTTGCCAAGGAAGAAATGAACAGTTTCCTTTCTAGCTTCTATGAATAGCCTTTTCTAGGTAAGTGCTGTCCAGTAGAACTCTGCAGTGGTGGGAATGTTCCCTCATCTAATACGATAGCCACGAGCCACACGTGACCATTGAGCACTTGACGTGTGGCTGATGCCATCGAGGAAGTGGATTTTAAGTTGTATTTAACTTTAGCTAATTTCAGTAGCCACGTATATGGTAGCTGGTGGCTGTCATATTGCCCTGCAGCTCTAAGTTGTCTGCACCCGCTATGGAGCTAGCCCTCAACAATTAGCCCTTAATTGAAAGAAAGTGGAAATTGGCTTTGGTAGTACAGGAATTAAGATTTGGATCAGTAATCCTGTTGTTAGGAAAAACCACTTGCATTTTGTTCTAAAAAAAAAAAAGTGCTTTGTATTGAGGTTCACCTCTACTGTAAAACCCAGTGTCCTTTTTAAATTTCCGTGTCTGCTACCCACAAAAATAAACATCACTCCGACTTGTTCAGATGCTTGGCCCCAGTGTGTCTGTGTTCATGAACTTGGCATTATTTGCTCGTCTGCACTTCTCAGTTTTTCAAGGGAAGGAGGATTTGGAGAAAGGAAGTAGAGGATTATGCACTGCTGGTTTCCCCACCCCACCCCAGAGACCCCGTGAAAAGTCTGAGACGTGAGTGCCCCCGCTCAGGGAGCAGCTGAGGCTGATACCTCCACATCTGTCAGGCCCTTCTAGTCCCACATCATTCCCTTGGGCTTCAGATCCAGGTCCCATGGCTCGGCCCAGCTTGCAGGTTTTACTAAACCCACTTAACAATATAATTTACTGTTAGTCTCAGTCAAATTGTTAAAATGGGATTTGCTGTAGCAGCTACCATGTTGTTAGAATTTTGAGCTAGTTGACTTTGATTAAAGCGGTTATTTTGACACACTTCTGATTAGAGAGGGACACACTTTTGATTAGACTGTCCCCAAGACGCTGCCTCTGCTGGTCCCTGGATGTGTGACTCCCTCACCCACCCTGGTTCCTACGATGCCTCTTTCCAAGCCACAGCTCGGGGCCCTATGGTTCCCTGCCTCTGGAAGGGCCTCTCCCTCTGTCAGTGATTTGGAAATTTGGAAAATGTGGGGCCAGCATTTTGTGCAGTAGTTAAGATGCTGCTTGTTACCCACACGTTCCGGATCAGAGTGCCTGGGTCCGAGGCCTGTCACGAGTCCATCTTCCTGCTAATGCATCTGGGAGATAACATGATGGCTCAAGTACCGGGATCCCTGCCGCCCGTGTGGGAGACCCAGACTGAGTTCTAGGCTCTTGGATTCAGCCTAGCACAGCCCTGGTTGTTGCACATGTTTGAGGAGCAAACTCACCCATGGATGGAAGATCCTGTCTCTGTCTATTTCTGCCTTTTAAATAAATAGAAATGAAATAAATTTTAAAAAGTTTTAACCTAAAAAAACCCCCAGAAATTTGTCAAGTGTATGTGTGCATACTAGCTAAAATATAGGTTAAAAAAATTCTCAGCCCTGAAGGTGTTAATATTTTTCATAAATTAATGTCGCTTCCACAAGGTAAATAAATTTAGGGAATATTCCATATAATGTTTATTTCTTTTTATTTACAGTTAACAACAGCATGGTCAAACCTCTGAGACGAGATCCATATGTTTATTGAACTTTTTAATTGTTTTTCCTGTAAGGCTTAACCTTAATATTTTTGAAACTGCATGTCTTGGGTCATAAAATCAATGAGATTTTTCTCAAACAGAACATACAGTGGAGTAGACGTGATCAGTGTGCATCCTTCTTAATGAAGGCTACCTGTGTTAAGAAATCCTTTGTCTCTCCATGTATGGCAAGTCAGAGGCCAGGAGGCAGTGGGGAGTATTGGTTTAGGGCTCTGCCCAGACCATGTATAGTAAGCTGTGCATACGATGGTCATGGTTTGTGTAATTACTATCTAAGTGTGTATTTGTATCCTGGATCATGATATAAATCATTAGCTTTGAAACTAGGCTTGGGGCCCACTTTGGGAGACACTGCCGTGTGTGAGCCTCACCGGTCTGTCGCCGTCCATCCGCAGTATGTAGTTGTGCATGATGGCGGGAACCTGGGGGAGTGCTTGCCACGCCCTCCATGCTGGATGCTTTCCATATATCATCTCGTTCCTCAGCAGTCCTTTCACCTAGGTACCGCCGTATCCTTTGGTCTCTGCATCCCAGTAAGCAGTAGAGACAGAACCTGGACTCGGGAGAGCTGGTGATAGCCCGCGTGCTCCACCACCTTGTCTCCCATGGTGCAGTGTGACAGCCACACATGGTGACATCTGCAGACCTTTGAGGCTCACACATTGTATAGCATTGCAATACTATGTTCTGTGGAAGGCGAGAACTTGGGGGCTGGGGGCAGCCCTCGCATTCTCAGCCTGGAGGGTAATGCCCTTGGAGGGGCAGTGTGGTGCCCAGAGGACCGTGAGTGTCCCAGAGAATAACTGCAGATTGGGTCTCCAGACTGTCTTCCTGCCCTACTGACCTCTTCCTAACTTCTGCTTACTGGTCTGTAGCAAATAGTGACAGATGATCTAAATAACTAGGTTCCTCTCACAAACTCCCCACTTTTTCCTGTACCCTAAATTATTTGTCTTTAAAATTACTTCCTACCTATGAGTGCCTCGTGTATTTTCAATAAAGTAAATGGAAAATAATGTTGTCCTACGAATTTTATATAAAAGGAAATATCTTACTATTGAGCCTGGAAGTGTTTTTCTTCCCCAAGACAATCTAGAAGTTGTACTCTCGGATTTCCTTTTGGAAGATGTGAGTTTTCCTTTAAGGTCAGGCAGAATGTAAGCGGTCACTAATCCGCGCACTTTGGCAGGTAGAGTAGAAGAGGTAACAGCTTACCATTGAGCTTTTCTTCTTTAAACAGTACAGAGGCTGCGCCTAACGTAACGAAAAACCCTGAGATATGCAGACCTGTTTCAGAACCAGCCAGCTCTGAGGACCTGATACATACGCTGTGCGGAAGACAAAGGAGGTGAGATGAACCGTCTGAAAAAGCACTGGAAGTCGTGTTATACTTTCTGACAGGTGTAGACGTTGCTCTAGAAGTAATTGTGCCGAACTATGGCAGGGGAGGAAATCCGCCTGCCGTTGAAGTGGTGTTATTTAACTCTGAAGCAATTAGACTGATCATCAACTGAATGTAGCATAAATGTCTCCAGAAATAGTGTAGCCTTACTGTTCATCAAACATTTCGTTTATGAACAAAGTAGTTGTCTTCCTGGGTTTTTTTTACATTTATGATAACTTGGCTGCCAAGGAAATATTTTCAGTAGCAATAATTGGAAGTTTTAAAACAAATACGTTAAAACCGTATATAGCTAAAATGAGTGTTATATATTGGCTGTGCTGGTTAACAAAACAATCTTTTCAAATTATTTTCTTTTTTCTTTTTATTTATTTATTTATTTTTTATTTCCTTTGATAGGCAGAGTGGACAGAGAGAGAGAGACAGAGAGAAAGGTCCTCCTTTGCCGTTGGTTCACCCTCCAATGGCCACCGTGGCTGGAACGCTACAGCCGGCGCACCACGCTGATCCTAAGGCAGGAGCCAGGTGCTTCTCCTGGTCTCCCATGGAGTGCAGGGCCCAAATACCTGGGCTATCCTCCACTGCACTCCCTGGCCACAGCAGAGAGCTGGCCTGGAAGAGGGGCAACCGGGACAGAATCCAATGCCCCGACCAGGACTAGAACCCGGTGTGCCGGCTCCGCTAGGCGGAGGATTAGCCTGTTGAGCCACGGCGCCAGTCTCAAATTATTTTCATTCTATTGATTCACAATGAATAGGTGTTAATTAAGAAATGTTGATAACATGAAAAACAATCCAAATAGTAATATTAATTTTTTTCTGAACTGGAAATGTTTGTAAATTAAAAGAATTCTGTAATGTCCTGGAGTTTCTAATGAAAATATATCTCCTGGAATTTCTAAACTCATGTTTTTACATAAACTTAAAGTGTATTTATATAGAAACACTAGTAACTAAAATATATCCCATGCAGCAGCAGGAATGTGAATTTTAATGGGTGACAGTTTTTCTACCTTTATGGCTTTCTGTTCCCACATGCTGTAGACTTCAAAAGTATGGCATTTCGAAAAGTTTTCCAGTCTTGTCACTGATGGAACAGTGTTCACAGAACCATATTTATCTCCCTATAATTTCACTGGCTAATAGAATTGTGCTTGAGACAGCGTGTCTTTTCTATGAAATTTTGATGGGTGTCTCTCCATTGTAATTTCACCTGATAGGTGGCATAAAAATTGACTTATATGAGAAGGAGCAAGTTGCCATTTTGTGCCAAAATTTTGGTCATCTATGGATGCATGTAAAAAAAAGGCAAAAATGTTCCATTAAATGATGTGGGAAAAGATATGCTTATGATCAAAAGATGGTACAGTGTGACTTTTAAGGGCCATAACATAGCTATTCAGAAATGTGGCTGTGTTAGCTACTGGACAATAATCTTCAAGCCCGTAGCGTAGTGCCTGACTCAGGATAACTCCTCCACCCCCTATACACTGTTCCTTCCTTCTTATTCATGACACAGGTTTTAACTCATTTTATCACATAGGAAATTAAAGTGGATTGTTCTGAATGATAATGGTTCCCCTTATTGAGCGTCTAAGAGCAAGGAAAAGCCTTCAGAAGTCACATGGTTTATTTCTTAGAGTCTTGGCATGACTACAGACATCACAGAAGGACGAGACTCCATTCCCACTGTTAGGCTATGAATATTTCAAATTCACCCTTGACATATTGTTTATCCAGGCAGATGAACAGGGCTCTGCTGTTGTGCCTTAAGCTCGCTTCGGTTTCATCCAGCTCCTGGTTTGCTTGCTTATAGCATAGTCACCTTGTCTTTCCAATGCGATCATTGTCTCTTTTTGTGCAGAAATTATGTTACGGAATTTTTGGTCTAAGGATAGGTGATCTCAGAGAGGGGGTCAGCAAACCAGTTTATAAATAAAGTTTTTTTTAAGATTTATTTTATTTATTTGAAAGAGTTACAGAGAGAGGTAGAGACAGAGAGATCTTCCATCCACTGGTTCACTCCTCCAGATGGCTGCAATGGCTGGAGCTGCGCTGATCTGAAGCCAGGAGCCAGGAGCCTCTTCCAGGTCTCCCATGCGGGTGCAGGAGCCCAAGGACTTGGACCATCTTCTACTGCTTTCCCAGGCCATAGCAGAGAGCTGGATCGGAAGTGGAGCAGCCGGGACTAGAACCAGTGCCCTTATGGGATGCTGGTGCTTCAGGCCAGGGCTTTAACACACTGTGCCACAGCGCTGGTCCCTGTAAATAAAGTTTTATTAGAACACAGCCATGCCCATTGTTTACTTTTTAGCTCAGACTGCTCTGCACTGCCTCAAAAGAGTTGAATAACTGGAGCACAGAGACCAGCGAGGCCTTCGAGTGGACATCAATTGCTGTCCAGCCTGTTCTGAAGTGATTTTTTTCAACTTTGATGAACTCAGATTTTAACAGCCTTGGGTGGCTTAGATAGCACGGTTTGGGGTTAAATGTGAAGGTGTGCTTGCCTGCGGTCCTGGTCGTTGTGTGATTTGGCCTTTTGTGCTGTGCTAAGGTGCAGTGCCCTCCCACTGGGCACTGCCCTGCCTGTGGCTGGCTTAGGCAGACACTGGAGTGAAGAGTTCTTGAGGAGCTGCTACCTGGGACAGCACCACGGCCAGGCGTGGATGGCAGGCAGGCCCGGGGCCAGAGGTTCAGGACCCTCGCTGTACCAGCACAGGCTCTGGAGAGCTGCAGAAACCCAGCTGCACCCCAGGCTAGTGGGGCGGGGCCCTGACATCAGACCGTTTAAAGGGCCTCCTAGGTGATTCCATCGTGCCCAGCTGCATGGCAGCATCACACGTGGGCAGGGCAGCCCGTGGACTTCAGTGTCCACCAGGATATTGGAGTACCTGTGGGCATGTGGATGGGGAAATGGACACATGAAAGCCAATAGAGGAGCCAGCGCCATGGCTCACTAGGTTAATCCTCCGTCTGCTGCACCGGCATCCCATATGGGCACCCGGTTCTTGTCCCGGTTGCTCCTCTTCCAGTCCAGCTCTCTGCTGTGGCCCGGAAAGGCAGTGGAGGATGGCCCGAGTGCTTGGACCCCTGCACCCACGTGGGAGACCAGGAGGAGGCACCTGGCTCCTGGCTTCGGATCGGCATAGTGCGCTGGCTGTAGTGGCCATTTGCGGGGTGAACCAACAGAAGGAAGACTTTTCTCTCTGTCTCTCTCTCTCTCACTGTCTAACTCTATATGTCAAATAAATAAGAAAGCCAATAGACCTCCTGTCTTATCCTAAACAGAACCACTCTGGTATAATTTTGGTTTGGGGCTGAGCTGTTTTCCCACCTGGTTGCCCTAGCAACAAGAGCCCACTTGCTCAGTGGGGCCAAAGAGCAGATTTCTATATGATGGGGGTGCGCATCAAAGAAACAAAAAAATGGGCTCTTCCAGGGCACGTGCCAGTGCTCTCCATGTGTGTGCTCAGAAAGCATTGACGGGGAGCCTGCAGTGTGTGAGATGTGCGGCCCTTCCCAGCCCCGTGGGGAGGACAGCGTGTAAACAAGGGTCATGCAGTGAGGTACGTGGAATAAGAGGAAAACATTGGGGGGACCGTGGGGGCAGCGAGAGGGGCAGCTGCCTTGGAGGTAGGAGAGACATCAGGAGGGGCTTTCCGGAGGTGGTAACACCCATGCTGAGTCTTAGGGGATCAGAAGGAGTAGGCATTTGTGTGTGTGTGGGGGGAGTGATAAAAGGCAGGTCAGCCAAGGATGAGGCCCTGGCTGGCATTTTCTGCCCCTCTAGACTGAGCCCCCCCAAGATATGCTCCTCCTAAGGACCCCCCCCCAGCACCCGCTGCTGTAGCACTCATCATGTGACCCGTATCCTAAGTGGCCTTTATCATATCATTCATTCATGCCTGCATTCAGCAAGCGTGACTTACTGAGGCCTTACTACGCGCAGCCATGGTCTACGTGCTGCTGGTAGGACCACGAGCAAAATAGGCAAGTTTCTGTCCTTGCCAAGCCTTGCATTCCAGTGGGAAGGCAGACCAGAAATAAACAAGGGAGTAATATAGCGTGTGGTTTACGTGGTATAGAGAAAAAGGCTTTGGGGCAAAGCATCCAGGATTCTGGAGAAAGTGCCCTGAGAACCGGAAGTCGCACTGCGGAATGAGGCTGACCGTGGTGAACCACCTACAGCACTCCTCACCTCCACTGCCCCTCCTCCACTCACTCCCGCAGGACCTGGCTCCCTGTCCTCCAAACCTCCCTCTCCTACCCGTCGTCACTCAAAGCCGGCGGCCGTGGTGCCATCGTGTCCAACCCTGAATCAGGCTCCAGCATCCATTGGGCCTTCGGGATGAGCTAACGGCCACCAAGGCGTAGCTGTTCCCACCCGCCACCCGAGTGCTTGTCCAGCTGCCGCTTCACCTTAGATGCACCTGAGATGAAGCCCGTTTCTGGCTGTGTTTCCTTCCCACTTTTGTGTACTCTGCTTTTTTAACTTTATTGGGATGTCCAGTCTCTTGGCTTCCCTCAGCCACCCCAACTCTGCCTTATGAGCAAATGTACTCATATCTACCCTTATCTCCTTTCTTCAGAGGCCGTACCCATCTTCCCTGCTTAGGACCAGTCTGTCACCTGAACTCCTAAGGCCATCGCCTGCCCCCTTGGGGACCCAGGCCTTCTGTTTTCCTGGGCTCTTCCTGCTAAACCTCTTTTAAAAAAAAAGATTTATTTATTTGAAAGTCAGAATTAGAGAGAGAAGGAGAGGCAGAGAGAGAGATGTCTTCCATCTACTGGTTCACTCCTCAGATGGCTACAATGGCTGGAGCTGCGCTGATCCAAAGCCAGGAGTCAGGAGCTTCTTCCGGGTCTCCCATGCGGGTGCAGTGGTCCAAGGACTTGGGCCATCTTCTGCTTTCCCAGGCTATAGCAGAGAGCTGGATCGGAAGTGGAGCAGCCGGGACTCAAACAGGCACTCATATGGGATGCTGGCACTGCAGGCAGTGGCTTCACCCTACACGCCACAGCACTGGCCCCCCTGCTAAACCTCTTTAATCATCCTGTAGCTCCTGGGGCGAAACCTCTCCCTTGCATTCAGTCACTTAAGCTAGGAGGGTGTTATATAGGGGCAAGGGAGGCCTTTATGAGCCTTCTGCAAGACTGGCTGTTCACACTTCATGTATGACTGATCCCCATCAGGACCCTTTTGGGAAATAACAGAGATCTAAAAGGGTCTGCTCCAGACGCAGCCCTTGGTGCCGTGTTTAAGCACCAGGCATTGCTGCAGCTGATGTTGTCTGCTGCACCTGCACCGGGAGCAGCAGTTAGCATGATGCGGCAGGCAACAGCTGCTCATCCTGAAGAGCAGCAGGGGGCCGTCCACATTTGCTACAACACATCTTATTTTTTAAAAGATTTATTTATTAAAGTCAGAGTTACACAGAAGGAATGGTAGAAAGAGAGAGAGAGAGGGCTTCCATCCACTGGTTCATTCCCCCATTGGTTGCATTGGCCAGAGCTGTGCTGGCCAGAGCCATGCTGATCAAAAGCCAGGAGCCAAGAACTTCTTCTGCATCTCCCACATGGGTGCAGGGACCCAAGGACTTGGGCCATCTTCTACTGCTTTCCTAGGCTACAGCAGAGAGCTGGATCAGAAGTGGAGAGCCAGAACTCGAACCAGTGCTCATATGGGATGCCAGCACTGTAGGCGGAAGCTTTACCTGCTACACCACAGCACCAGCTCTCAAAACTTATTTTTTTAAGATTTATTTATTTAAAAGGCAGAGTTACAGAGGGAGAAGGAGAGACAGAGATCTTCCATCGCTGATTCACTCCCCCAAAATGGCTGCAATGGCCAGGACCAGGCCAGGCTGAAGACAGGAGCCTCTTCTGGGTCTCCCACGTGGGTGCAGGGACCCAAACACTCAGGCCATCCTCTGCTGTTTTCCCAGGTGCATTATCAGGGAACAGAATCAGAAGTGGAGCAGCTGGGACACAAACTGATCCCATATGGGATACCAGTGTAGCAGGCAGCGGCTTAACCTGCCATGCCACAACACCAGCCCCTACAACAAATCTTGCAGGCTGGGACATTTTCTTTCCTATCAGAGTAGGATCTGTTGTCCTCCTTTATGGAGCATTCAAGAGACAGAAAAATGAATGATAGTTTTAATCACTGTGGAACAGAGTTGATTTGGGCCATTGCCAGCTTCTTAAGCCACAAGAGTTTCTCTTGGTTTTGCTTGAGAGAAACGGCAAGTGTGAGTGAGTGCCCCAAAGCATCTGAAATCATTTTTAGGAAAGATATCTACTGACGACAAGACCTCTCACGTTTGACATGATGCATTTTCCAACAGTCGAACAGCATCTGGCACATTGGCACAGGGAGCCCGTGCTCTTTGCGTGAGAGTCGCTGCCTCTTATTTTGATGTTTTCTTCATTTGAAGTCAGGCTCTTTGGGTGCACATTTGGCTAGACTAAGTCGTCTTGGTTTTGCTGTTGTTTTGTTCTTTCATTTTTGTCTTGTCGGCCAGAAAAAGAAATAACGACATTATTTGGAATAAGCATTAGACTTAGAGATATAATAGAAGCAGTTAAGTCCTGGCCTGCGTGTTTGGATATGTTATTTATTTAAGCTTAGAGCTTCCATTTTTGCACAGTAAATTGTGGGTTGACTCGTCTGTCTCGTTCTCTCGATTCTGAGTTCTTGAGAGGAGGGGTGATGGCTAATCCTTCATTGGAAGCACTATTCGTGGGATGGGGCCTGGCAGGTAAGAATTCTCTAAGTATTTGTAGCTGAAATAAGATTCGTCCTACCTGCTTCATTGGTTGCTTTCAAGAGCAAGTTGACTGAACAGCAGCACAGTATAGTGGTGAGAGCTCAGGTTCACAGTTAGAACCTCTGGGTCCCAATCCTGGCTCCAGCATTCCCAGCCACGTGACGCAGGGCAGGCTTTTACCATTGTGCATCTGCGAAGTGGATGTCAGTACTTCTCTCCTGGAAGTGCCTGGCACATAGTAAGTGCTGTGTGCAAACCAGCCATCCATGGGACATGTGGAAGTCTTCATCGAGGTGAACAGTATCCCATGGGGTTCTTGCCCCATCCCCACTGTTGGACGCACTCTGAAGCACTTTCAGTACTGGTCATTCTCTCTTGTAACTATTGGTAATTCCTTTTTGCTTCATATTTTCCACAGTCCAACTACTGTGTCATTTAGAATATTTATTCATTTTTACTTGAAAGGCTGAGAGAGAGACAGATAAAGAAAGAAAAGGTAGGGGTCAGCACTGTGGTACAGTGGGTTAAAGCCTCAGCCTGAAGCACGAGCATCCCATATGCGCTGGTTCGAGTCCTGGCAGCTCCACTTCCAATCCAGCTCTCTGCTATGGCCTGTGGAAGCAGTAGAAGATGGCCCAAGTCCTTGGGCCCCTGCACCTGCGTGGGAGACCCTGAAAAAGTTCCTGGCTCCTGGCTCCTGGCTCCTGGCTCCTGGCTTTGGTTTGACTCAGCTCTGGCCATTGTGGCCCTTTGGGGAATGAACCAGCGGATAGAAGACCTCTCTCTCTCTCTCTCTCTGTCTCTGTCTCTACCTCTCTCTGTAACTCTTTCAAACAAGTAAAATAAATCTTTAAAAAAAAAAAAAGCCATTCATCTGCTGATTCATTCCCCAAATGCCCTTAGCAGCCAGAGCTGGCCCAGGCTAAAGCCAGGAGCCAGGGTTGGATCTGAATCTCCCACACGAATGACAGGGACCCATCTACTGGAGCTATCACTGCTGTCTCCCAGGATGCGCATTAGCAAGGAGCTGGGATTGGAAGCAGAGTAGTAGGTCTGCTCAAGCCTGGGCACTCCCATACGGCACGTGAGTGTCCCAAGGGGCATCGTAAGCATGGTGCCAAATGCCTGCCGTGCAGCTAGTGTGTCTTTCACCTGGATCCGTTTAACAACACCCATGATACCTTGATGCTAAGTATCAGGTTCTAAGAGGACCTGAACTTGAACTGACTTGGCCTGGAGCTACTGCCTACCGTCTTCTTCCACCATTTGCTGTTTAGAAATAACTGATAATTCTTATGCATTAAGATTTTGAAGATTATGTTGAGTAATCATGATTTCGTGTGCAGAAGGCTCTACAGTCGTCTGCACACTGATCTCCGTGCCTCTTACCTCTTGGGCTGGGCACTGGGTCTCCCGTGCATAGTGCTTCCCACTTCATCTGGCCAGCACTTCACTAGTGCGAGGGCTCCGCCTTCCCAGGAGTTCCCCCGAGCAGCTTCTTACAGGCCCAGACCCACGCTACTCATTTTGGCATTCAGGGACTTTTATCATCTGAGCCCATTTCGTCTAAGCACAGTTTACTCCCCATCCTTTCTAATCTGGATTTGTACTGCCTACGCACCTGAGCGTGTGCTGGTTTTTGTTTTCATAGTTCCTGCACCGAAATGCCTACCCTGCACCATTCTCTTAGCTTTTATTTGCCTATGGTGTTTTTGTTTTGTTTTGTTTTGTTTTGACAGGCAGAGTGGACAGTGAGAGACAGAGAGAAAGGTCTTCCTTTGCCGTTGGTTCACCCTCCAGTGGCCGCCGCAGCCAGCGCACCGCACTGATCTGAAGCCAGGAGCCAGGTGCTTCTCCTGGTCTCCCATGGGGTGCAGGGCCCAAGCACTTGGGCCATCCTCCACTGCACTCCCAGGCCACAGCAGAGAGCTGGCCTGGAAGAGGGGCAACCGGGACAGAATCTGGTGCCCCGACCGGGACTAGAACCCGCTGTGCCGGCGCTGCTAGGCGGAGGATTAGCCTGTTGAGTCGAAGCGCCGGCCGTTTGCCTATGGTTTTAAGGCCAACTTTTTTCATAAACCTTACCTCTTTCTGAACATTGACTGGCTCCTTCTTATGTTAAGCATTTAATTTAACTGAGAGCTTTATTAGGTGCTTTAAAATTATTATTTCTACTTTTCAATTTATTTGAAAGGCAGAGAGAGAGAGAGAGATTGAGATCTTCCACCCACTGGTTCACTCTCCAAATGCCTGCAGTAGCCAGGGCCGAGCCAGGTGAAAGCCAGGAGCCTAGAACTTGGGCTGGGTCTCCCATGTGGGTGACAGGGGCCACCACGCGCTGCTCCCTAGAATACACATTAGCAGGAATCTAGGTCGGAAGCGGAGAAGCTGGGACTCACACAGGGTGCTCCAGTATGGGCTGGAGGCATGCCGGGCATCTTGTTTACCACTGCCAAACACCCATCCCAAGAGGCCTTTTTAAAATTAGTATCTTCTCATGCAAGACCCAGACCGTTAACTTGATAAATGTTAAAATTACAGGTTTTCCAGTTAGGTATTCAGGAAAATTGTATTTGCTTTGTAAATATAAGGAAAAAGTAGTAGATAATAATGAGTTTCTTCTCCTGCAGCTATAAATCCACCCCCCTGCACATAGATAAAGCACTGGCCCCCAGGCTGTAGGCAGTGAAACCACATAATGTTGCAGAGCAAGGCAGGGCATCTATTACTATTAGGGGCACCGTAAGTGTGCATTCCTTGACTTTGGAATACATGAGGCTACGGCTGTTTCAATAATCAACATTTCTTTACTGTTAAACCGTGGCTAGACAATAGCATTAAGAGCCAGAACCTTGCCATTCTCTTAAGTGCATCGTGAGAATTTAATCAATGTGGGTGCATTGATTTGTGGTTTATTTTTGGCTCTTCACTGATTTCGCCTGATTTGTGCTTGTCGGTTCACCTCTCCGTACTGGTGTAGCACACCTCCTAAGATACTCACACTGGTTAAAATTTCAGACATTGTGAAATGTGGTTTCATGGCTGGGGCACCAACAGAACTTCTTCCTCTTTTGTTTTGCATATCAGTGGGCGTTTGCAGGGACTAGGAGCTGTGTAGATGTGTGGATGAATGAAACATTACCTCTCACTTTCTCAGGAGTCACAGCCTCCCACAGCAGACACACAGGGGAACGACTCACTTCCATCTAACCATCAGATGGGTTAAGCAGTCACTGAAGTGGAGAGTTTTGGGAAGGAAATCAGTTAGAAAGTTTATAACTTGTCCTCGACTGTTCTCATTAGGAGTGTCGTGTGCCAAGCACTGTGCTAGGTCATAACTGTGTGACCACATCCTCCTGACAAATATTTGAGAGGGTGTGCGCTCATCACCCTTTCAAAACTAAACGAGCTGGAATGCATTGCAGTGAAGTAAATAACCTTAAGTCAGGCAGCGAATAAAAAGGGCGGGCACTGAGATTCAAATCGCCCGTCTTGGAGGAGGAAGAAGATCAAGAGATCTATATATGATGGTGACCCGAGTTAATGACAATACAGCGAATATTGGAAAATTGGTACAAGAGTGTTCTCATCACAAAAAAATTAAGTATTTGGGATAATCATGTGTTAATTAGTGCAGTTCAGTCGTTCTACAATGTATACTTACACCAAGCTTGTTGGACACCATAAGTAAATGCATTTTTATTTGTCCATTCAAGAATAGCACACAACAGCAACCAATCAACCTGTGTTTATATCAGTTTAATACTATAATTTAATATGTAAATAAAGATTCCAATGGGTGCTTCTTTTAAATAACCACAAAGCTTTGCAAGGATTTGTATTTTCCCAGGGGAAATAAGCAAAGATAAAAAGGAATAATGTACAAAAAAAAAAAAAAAAAAGAAAGAAAGAAAGAAAGAAAAAAAATGTTCAGGGGACAAAGAAAACCTTTCTAAGAAAACACCCTTCCGTTTTAAAGCCTCCTAAGTAATTTAATGCTAATTAAAAGAACAGGTGGAGACGCTGAATGACTTTCATGAATTTCCAAATAAAACTTTCTTCAAAGGGCCTTAGCCACAAATGTTATGTAGACGTGTGTCTCAACAGTTATTCCAGACGGACGTTAGAGACACCATCAAAGTCCAAATTAATCTCCCGGAGGGTTTGTTTTTATTGAATTCTCTGGTATCTCTAAATTCATTTGGCAAGAGTGGCTTCACTTCACAGCATTCTAATTCACCCTTCACCACCAATACGTATTCAAGTTTGTGTGTCTCTTAGTAGACTGTTGTGGGGCATTGTTCGTGGATATTTCTTGTTATAGATGGTTGTGGATATTTTATGGGTTTTACTGCTTCTATTTGTTTTTACTCCTTTTTTAAAGATTTACTTATTTTAAAGGCAGTTACAGAGAGGCAAAGAGAGAGGTCTTCCATCTGCTGGTTCACTCTCCCAAATGGCCACAATGGCCAGAGCTGGGCTGATCAGAAGCCAGAAGCCAGGAGCTTCTTCCGGGTCTCCCATGTGAGTGCAGGGGCCCAAGGACTTGAGCCATCTTCCACTGCTTTCCCAGGCACATTATCAGGGAGCTGGATCAAAAGTAGAGCAGCCGGGATTCAAACCAGTGCCCATATGGGTTGGCAGCACTGCAGGCGGCAGCTTTACCCACTACACCACAGCGCTGATGCTGTGTTACTGCTCTGTGTGATGACTTTCATCTTATCCTTAATGTTGTTGTGCCTGAATGAGGGCAAACAGAGGAGCACCACCACACGTTGATAAAATTTGGCTGTCCTGGCGGTGGAGAGACCCCAAAGCCCCAAACAGGGTTTATAAAGGCAGAAACCACAAGGAGGGGAGGGGGAATACATGACTGCTAGCTTGGGGGTGCGGGAGGGATACATGGCTACTAGGGTCAGGCTCCCCTAAGACCTATGGGAACTAATATCAAGTGCAATCATGACAATAGACAAATTATAGTCTTAACATTAATCCAGGTGTAGCCTGTGTGTTTTAAGCTTGAGCAGTCATGCTAGGGAGTTTCTATGTTCTGCCAAGTGGGATGCAGTGGGCTGTTTTTGTCTAAGTTTAGTCATGGTTGGGGGGATGCTTTCTCAGGAGGGTGCTCCAGAATGGAGTCCTGCTGTCAAGGTGTCGCTTCTCTATGAATACTCATCAATTCCCACACAGGTTGAGCCTCTTTAATCTGATAATCCACAATCTGAAACGTTTTGAGTGCCAGCAGGACACGGCAAGGGACATTTGCACACCGTGGAACTTTGTTTCATGCACAAAATTATTTAAAGATTCTGTATAAAATTATCTTCGGGTTTGTGTGACCAAAGTATACCTGAAACATCAGAAATTCTTATATAGACTTAGATCCCATCCTAAGATATGTCGCTGGATATAAGCAGATATTTTAAAACAGAGCTCCTGGACAGTTCTGGCCGTAAGCATTTCAGATAAGGTCTATATAATATTTTAATAAATTCTTAGTGATTATTGTTCCAGATAATAATTCTATTTCTGTATCCCTTAGAGCTCTTATTATTATCTTCAGGAACTTGTAGAAAGCATCTGAACAGTGCTAAGAATCATGGTAACAGTACTCATTCACCCTAGTTTTGTTGCGTAGGAAGTTCTTCCTTTATACCAAAGAATGATGCTGGCTGATGACTTGAAAGACTCATTATAGAGTCCTTCTGTTCTGCATTTTCTTAGATGTTTTGTAAGAGGTGAGCTCTGAATTTTATCAGATATCATCCCAGCATCCTTGAGTTGATCCTAAGGTGTCTCATTGATGGATTTTTCTGTTGTATTACCTTGATAATAATAATACTAATGCTAACTTTATTTCCTGGGATAAAATCTCCTAGATATGTTGGACTTTCTTTCAGTACGCTGTTGCCTTTGTGTGCTGCTTTCCTTTTGGGCTTTTTTCACCTGTGTTATTCATCAGGGCAGTAAGTGAGTGTGTGATATAATCATGTGAAATTTGGAGATCACATTGTGTATACCCTTTTGTATCTTGAGTCTTTTTAATAAACATCCTGTGGCATTAGAAATTCTTCAAACAATACTTTTTAAAGAGGTATTTATTTTCTGGGAAAACAGTTAGAGAGAGAGGGAGAGAAAGAGGGATCTCCCATGTGCTGGTTTACTCCCCAAATAGCCACGACAGCCAGGGCTGGACCAGGAGCCTGGAATTCCATCCGGGTCTCCCACATGGGTGGCAGGGGCCCAAGCACTTGGACCATCTTCCTCAACTTTCCTAGGCACATTAGCAGGGAGCTGGATTGGAAGTGGAGCTGCTGGGACTTGAACCCATACCTGTATGGGATGCCAGCATCTCAAGCAGTGGCTGTTGTGCCCGCCCCTGGCCAAGCCATACTTTTATAGATGTGTAATATAGTATGGGCACATTATAATGTAACTCATCCTCTTTTTCATAGCTTCAGTTTTTTTCCTAACTTTTTGCTAAGAGAAATAGCACAAAGCAGAATGTTTTTACACTTGTATATAAACCTGTGTTCAATCTCAGGCTTTTTCTTTTTTCTTTTTTTTTTAAATATTTATTTATTTATTTGAAAGTCAGAGTTATAGAGGAGAAGGAGAGGCAGAAAGAGAGGTCTTCCATCTGCTGGTTCACTCCCCAATTGGCCATAATGGCTGTGGATGTGCCAATCTGAAGCCAGGAGCCAGGAGTTTCTTCTGGGTCTCCCATGTAGGTGCAAAGGGCCCAAGGACTTTCTACTGCTTTCTCAGGCCATAGCAGAGAGCTGGATCAGAAGTGGAGCAGCCAGGACTTGAACCGGCGCCCATATAGAATGCCGGCACTGCAGGCGGTGGCTTTACCCACTGTGCCCCAGCGCCGGCTCCAGGCTTTTTCTTAATGTTTTAATCTTCAAGGGCTGCCAGAACAAATTACCACGCACTTGGTGGCCTACAGTGGTAGAAACGTATTCTCTCACAGTTCTGGAGCCCAGAAATCCCACCCGCTTGTCAGCAGGGCCGCGCTCCCTTGCAGGCTCTGGGGGCGAAGCTTTCCTTGCCTTGTGCAGGTCTGGTGGCCCTTGGCCCCCTGGCTTGTAGCAGCCACGCTCCAGTCCCTGCCTCCATCTCCTTGTCTTCTCTGCCTGTACTGTAAGGACGCAGCAGTCCCTGGACTTGGGGCCCACTCCAAAACCATGCTGATTGCTGCTCAAGGTCATCCTCTAACTACACCTGCAAAAGCTCCTTTTCCAAATAAGGCCCCATTCATGGGCAGTGGGGGTCAGACTTGGACATGGACATGTGTTTCAGAGAGGGTATAGTCCCACCCATTGCATGTACTCCAAGTCGGTGTGATGGAAACAGGATGTCAAAGGATGGAAGCATTCTTTAGCCTCCTGATGTTTATCCCAGTTGTTTTCTGAAGCGTGTAAGAGGGTCTGGCTCACCTGTTACCAGTGGTGTAGAGAATACCCGTTTATATACGTCCTTACCTGCATTAGGTGTGACCTGTTCCAAATTCTTTGCTTCTTGGATCGAGTAAAACTGAAAGTAAGTGCTTTCTAGAATTTCCTTGTTTACAGGTGAAGTTGAACATCTTTGTGTACTTAGTATTTGCATGTGTATTCCTTCTGTAAAATCTTTGCCTCTTTCGCTCATGTTTCTTTTGACACACTAGTCTTTTCTTACCGCTGCTGCCATTATATATGAAGAATGTAGCCTGTTGTCATATTGCTTGTACCCATCTCACCGTTTCTCATTTACCCTTGAGTCTTGTAGAAGGTTAGCCTTATCGGATCAGTGCTATCAATATTGCCTTTGTGACTTCCTCCTTTGTTTGCAAACTTCAGGAAATGCTTCCCTGTCCAGATATTAGTTATTATCTCCCTAAGTTTTTTAGCCATGTAATAGTTTCAAGTTTCATGTTATACTCTATTTCCCTCAAAATTGATGTGTGTTTACTTATGTGTATAAGTTGAGGATCTAATAGATGGATCATTTTCTTCATTGAAAAATTAATATTCCCAGCATCTTTGTTAAATAAAACCTGTATTCCTCATTGATCTCTTTCAAGCAGTTGTTTTCAACCAGAGGCAACTTTCGCTCCCCCAGGGGTCTCTCATAATGACAGGGGTTGGTTCTGGTCCTCACAGCAGGTATGAAGGCCCTAGGAGCTTCTAACTGGTAGAGGGAGGGATAGTGCCTGTCCCACCCCACCACATACACACACACACACACACACACACACACACGCGCGCGCGCGCGCACACGCGCAACATAGCATTATCCAGCTCCAAATGCCAGTCCCAGGTCAGTGCCCACATTTCCTTGGCCCCACCCTGAAGGCCCTTCTCGATGGTTGGTCACACCTTTGCACATGTGGTCCACATCTCCTGCCTGGGAAGTGCATGGTCTTTCCTAAGTGTGGTTTTCAGAGCGTCTCTGAAGGGTACCTCTGGCTCCCTACCCCAATTGCTTTCGTACCTTGTAGCGTCCGACCGCTGCAGACAAACCCTCTACCTGGGGAGAAGAAGGATGCCGCAGTTTTCTGCTGCTGCAGTAATCGACAGAGGAAAAATTGTACTCTGACAGTGTAGCAGCTTGCCTGGAGGCTGTTCATTCTGTTCTATTGATTTGTTGGTTTTCCTACAAGACCATGTTATTTAAAAAAAAATAATAATGCAGTTTATTTATTTGAAAGGTAGCGAATGATAGAAAGATCTCATTTACTGTGTCACTCTCCAGATGCCTGTAATGGCCCGGGATGGACCAAGCCCAAGCTGGGACTCAAAAACTTGATCCCATGGGGCGGATGCTGTGGTGTATTGGGTAAAGCCTCCGCCTGAAGTGCCAGCATCCCATATGGACTCCAGTTTGAGTCCCAGCTGCCCCACTTCCAACCCAGCTCTCTGCTATGGCCTGGGAAAGCAGTAGAAGATGGCCCAAGTGCTTGGCCCCTTGCACCTGCATGGGAGACTTGGAAGCTCCTGGCTTTGGATTGGCCCAGCTCTGGCTGTTGTGGCCATTTGGGGAGTGAACCAGCGGATGGAAGACCTTTTTCTCTGTCTCTCCTTCTCTGTGTCTATGGCTCTGCCTCTCAAATAAATAAATAAAATCTTTAAAAAAAGAACTCGATCCTGGTCTCCCATGGGGATGGCAGGGACCCAGGTGTGTGAGCCATCATCTGCTGCCTCCCAGGGTGTGCATTAGCAGGAGGCTGGAATCTGGAGTGGAGCCTTGGACTGGAACCCAGGCACCCAGATATGAGAAGCAAGCATCTTCAACAGTATGCCAAATGCCTGCCCCAAGACCACATTATTTTTGTTACTGAAGTTGATGATATACTTAATGTGTAGGGAAATAATCTACTTTAGCACATGTTAGGGCAGCTCCCTTCGTGGCTCTTATTCCAGGTGAAGTTGGAGTTTCCATGGACTTTTAGGAAAGCTACAGGACAGAAAGCTGTGGTTGCTAAACTTGAATGCATATTAGCGTCACTTAGGAAGTGTGCCGAGAAGTTTTTTGAAAACTCCCCTCCCCTCTCCTGATTCTATCAACTGGGCCAAAGCCCCAGAATCTGCATGCTAACAGGCATCTGTTGGGATTCTTGAGGCAGTAATCCCTGGGCCCCTTTAGAGAGGCCGCTGCTGCTGTGACGTGGTAGACACAGCATCCGCAGCCTCTGCTGTCATCTTTTTATCTTGCAGCAGTTTTCCCTCGTGGGATACACCTTGCGCACTGTGAGAGACTTCTTCCTTCTGTTGTGTCTGGTGGCTGCCATTGCTAGCACACAGGGAAGCTGTGGGGTTTGAGGTGTTTGTTTTGTATCCGGTCCTTTGCCTGGCCAGCGTTCAGTCTCATAGTTTTTTCAGGTAAATCTCTTGCAGGTCTGAAATGAGGGTGTTCCTGGTAAACAAGCCCAGCACCTGGGAACAAATGCCTTTTTATGTTTCTAGTTTATATACACTGCATTGCCCGAAGCTTCCAGCTAGAACGTTGCTAAATAAACATCAATAGCATGCACTCGTAATTTGTTACTGATTTCAACCATAATTGCCTCTATTATGGTTTCATGGTTAAAAGTGTGCCGGCCCCTGGGAGGCAGCAGGTGATAACTTAAGTACTTGGGTTCCTGCCACTCCTGTGGGAGACTCGGAATGGGTTCTGGGCTATTGGCTTTGGTCTGGCTCAGCTTGGGCTGGTCCATGTGTTTGGGGAGTGAACCAGTGGATGAATGCACATTCTTTTATTGATCAGATAACATTTCTGTGGCCTAATAATTCATTTACATTAAGAATGATTTATTTGGAAGTCATAGAGACAGATAGAATGACAGAGATTTCCTATTCACTTATTCAATCCTCAAATGCTTGCAACAGCCAGGCTGGCCCAGGATGAAGCCAGGAGCTGGGAATTCAATCCTGGTCTCCTGCATGGGTGGCAGGAACCCAAATTCTTGAGCCATCACCTGCTGCCTCCCAAGGTGGACTTGAGAACGGAACTGGGCCTCTACCCCAGCCACTCTATATAGGATGGGCCTGCCCTATGATTCATTGAGAGACCAAACAAACGTGCTCTGAGATCTTTGTTTTTATAACTTTGGCTAGATACTCCTTCACCTATGATCATTTTCAGAAATTATCGAAGTACTTGCAGGCATGTTTGAGGGAGGCTGCCTGGTATTCCATGTATTGATGAGAAGGTGCAGAAGATAGCTTTCTGATGCCTTAGTGAATGGATCTAGATGGCTTTGATGAACTGTGGACATGTAGAAAAAAAGATAAAGACTTGTAAAAACTCTATCAGTTCAGAACTGTAAGAATTGATATCTTATTTTTATTCAGAGTAAGATTGGCCCGTAGTGTTCTTTGTTGGGGGAGAGGCAGATATGCTTATCAGTTTTTGGCATCAGAAATAGTCTATCTTCAGAAACCTTTGGGTAGCTTCCCAAACCTAGCATAATTTATTTAGTGCTAAAATGAGCTTTTCTATAAAAGTTTATAACTGTTAAAGGATAATTCTCAGAAAAAGACAAATTCATGGCTCTCATATGGCTATAAAATGAACACATATTAAAGACTTTATTGCACTCATTAATCAGTGAAGGAACCAGACAGATGCTACAACCAGCTCAAAAGAGAATTAAAAAAATGGACACATTTCTGGATCAACAATACTGAATTGTAGATGAACAGTACTGAAAAGAATGTGCAGATGGGAGCAACAGTGGTAATTTTGTGGGAGGAAAAGGAAATCAGTTGAATTCTATACCTCCCAGAACAGAATTTGCATTATTTTGCATTGCTGTCAGTTACCTAGAAGTTACGTATAAACTGTATATGCCATTATCCCTACAGCCATAGATGTATGTGTATACACACCTGTATGAACAGTATATATGCATACAATACACACACAAGGGTGCTTTGAAGAGTTCATGGAAATGGAGTTAAAAGAAACATTGATTTTGGTGCAAAAGACATTCTTGAAATTCATGCATAGTTCTTTTTGTAATCTGTCTTTTCCATGAAGTTTTTGAAGATACTTCGCATATACACACACACACCAATCACTATAAATGTATCTTAAAGGGGCTGGCATTGTGGCACAGTGGCTTAAGCTGCTGCTTGCTACAGTGGCAATGCATTGTCTGAGGCCAGTTAGAGTCTTGGCTGCTCCACTTCCCAACCAGCTTCCTGCTTACATGCCTTGGAAAACAGTGGATGATGGCTCAAGTGCTTAGGCCCCTGCCGCCCATGTGAGAGTTCAGGATGGAGTTCCTGGCTCCTGGCCTCCGTCTGGCCCGGCCCCAGCTGTGGTGGCCCTTCTTTCTCACTGGCCACATAAAGGTCACATCTCTGTGTTTCAGGAAGCAGGTTTCCCCTTGACTTTTGCGTAGCTCTCCGTTCACCTGGGGCCCGGTCTGTCTGTTGCAACCAGCCATCCCTGGAAAGCAGCCCACACCCACGGGTGTTCCTCTTCACCTCCCCTTTGTCATGGTGAAGGCCATCGCCAGCCCACCGGTTGCAAGTGCCCCTGCCTCTCCTCCGCCCTCACCTGAGAAGCGGGCCACCTCTCCTTTCTGGGTCCTCTGACACAGCCCTGTGATTGTCTCCTGATGAGCTCATTCACATCGTCCCCTGCAGCCTCCATGCCTGGCCTTCGGGGGCCCCGTTTTGCCTCAGCCCAGCGATCCTCTGCTCTCCTCCCTCCCCTCCCGCTGGCTTGCCGCTGTCCTTGGATGCACAGCTTCTGCCCGTACCCACTCTGTGCCCACGGTGCTCAGAGTCCAGGGAGAAATCAGTAAGACATCCTGTGCCTGGCAAACCCCTTCCTTGACCTCCTGACCTGGACTGCCTTCTGAGCTGGTACCTGGTCCAGGACGTCCGACACGCGCTGTGGGGTGTCCCAAGCAGTAACAAGCTTCAGGGGTGGGGGTTGGTGTTGTGGCCTCAAACACAACATAAAACTCGGTGCAGCCGAGGAGGCGCTGGAAGGAGGGGAAAGGCCAGGAGAGAGAGCCGTGGGAAAGGGAAGCTGTGTGCAATGCCTGTGTCCCCAGCCCCACCTAGAGCTGCTGTCCCCAAGGTGTGGTCCCCAGGCCGGGAGCACCGCCATCTCCCATGAACCTGTTCAAATTACAGATCCTCAGGCCCTGCCCCCAGACCTACTGAAATGGAGCCATCCGGTGAGTCCTTGCAGCAGTAAGTCCCTGTAGCCCCTGCAGGTGGTTCCGATACCTGTGTGAGTTCGTGAACCCGGCACTTCACCCACGCCACCTCCTCCCCGGGTTCCCAAGTGCAGTAGTCACCGCAGTACTATGGCACCTGCTCTATGGCAGTTAGTGCTGAGCGAGTCCTCCCTCACCGGGTGAGGTCCAAGGTTATTTACCCCTCTTCCTGTTCCCAGCAACATCCTCGCAAGTGTTGCTTTTCTTTTTCTGTTCCTATGACCCCTTTCCACTCTTTTTTCTTTCCTTGAACCTGGCTTCTGGGTATGAATAAATCATGGTATCTTACCCTGTGAAGGTCATGTTTCCACCAGATTTAAGATGTCAGCAGCCCCTTCCTACCTCTCTGGGCTAGACCAGGTTCAGAACCACAAAGGGAGGTATATATGCATGCAAGGAGAATTCAGAAAGTTCACGGAAATGGAATGAAAAGATATGTTTATTTGCAAGTCAGAGTTACATAGAGAGAAAGAGAGAGATCTTCCATCCGATGGTTCACTCCCCAATTGGCCTCAACGGCCAGAGCTGTGCTAATCTGAAGCCAGGAGCCAGGAGCTTCTTCTGTGTCTCCCACGAGGGTGCAGAAGCCCAAGCACTTGGGCCATCTGCTGCTGCTTTCCTAGGCCATAGCAGAGAGCTGGATTGGAAGTGGAGCAGCTGGGTCTCGAACCGGCTCCCATATGGGATGTTGGTGCTTCAGGCCAGGGCCTTAACCTGCTGCACCACAGCACTGGCCCCCACAGGTTTTTTTTTTTTTTTTTTTTTAATTATTGTTTTTTCTTCATCTGGGGTTACACATTTTTTTCTCCAGTAACCTTTTATTTAAGGAATACAAACTTCATACATTTCATAATTACAACTTCAGGAACATGGTTTCTTCCCACCATACCCACCCTCCTATCCACTCTCCTGCCCCTCTTCCCCCTCCCTCTCCTATTCCCATTAAAATGTATACAGTTTTTTCATAATATGCATTTTCTACAAACTTAAAAGTGTTTATTTGAAAGATCCTCTGTCTGCTGGTTCACTCCCCAAATGGCCTCAGTAGCTAGGTCTGGGCCGGGCTGCAGCCGGGAGCCTGGATCTCCATCCTGGTCTCCCATGCAGGTGGCAGGGCCCAGGCATTCGGGCATCACCTGCTGCCTTCAGGTGCATTAGCAGGAAGCTGGATCAGAAGCAGAACAACCAAGACTGAAACCAGTGCTCCCATATGGGATGCTGGTATCACGAGCAGAGGCTGAACCCTTTGTGCCTGCTCCAGCACTGCTCCCCCCGCCCTGGTGCGCATTGTTGCCGTGGACACCCCACATCCCATATCAGACCTCCTGGGCCAAGTCCCAGCTCCTCAGCTTCTATTGTAGCTTCCCTGCTAATGTGCACTTTGGGAGCCAGAGGTGGTGTCTCAAGTACTTGGATTCCTGCCACCCACATGGGAGACCCAGATTGAATACCTGGCCCGGCCCTGGCCATTTTGAGCATTTGGGGAGTGAACCAGCAGATGAAGATCTCTCTGTTTCTATGTCTGTCTTTCAAATAAAGATGAAAATAAAAATTTAATAATTTTAAAAATAATTTTAAAAACACTTGCCCCAGCCTTCCAAGTGGCAACGCAGAATGGCTCTGTATGTCTAAAATTATTCCAGAATAAGAGTTTTCCTTTTTTTCTAGTGGTTGCTGCTTCTCTTTCATGTCCATATCTCACGTGAAAGTGTCTCTTGTGGCCACTGTCACCAGAGGTACGCAGGAAAGGCAGTTCTGGGAGGTGTATTCAGGTGAGCCACATGGAGCATTCCAGAGCCACCACAGGATCCTGGTGTCTGATTTTTAAATACCCAAGTCTTACTCTCTCAAGTAAAAAGTCTGAAATATGGGCAGTTTGTTGCGAGACAACCCATTGTGAGCTGGGGGGTGAGGGAAGTCCTTCCTTGATTAGCTGATGGTGGAGTGGGTTCCAGGGAGATGGGTAAGAGTTAGACAGGGGTGGCCTTGCAGTTCAGACGCTCACATCCCACTTTGGTGTGCCTGGGCTTGATACACAGCTCTGGCTCCTGGCTCCCACTTCCCGCTAATGCAGATCCTGGGAGACAGCAGGTGATAGAACAAGTGGTTGGGCCCCTGCCATGCATGTGGGAGTCCTGGATGGAGTTCCTGGCTCCTGGCTTAGGCCTAGCCCAGCCCTGGCTATTGTGGCCATTTGAGGAGTGACCAAGCGGATGGAAGACCTCTCTTTCTCTCTTTGTCTCTCTCTCACACTCAGTGCCAGTGAAAAGCATAGTTAATTATACTCAGTGTATTGCCTTGACTGAGGGTAGAACTGCGATTCTATTAGCAAGAATTGAAAGCAAAGCCATCTAATTAATTAAATATCATCTGAGCATTTCAGTTAGTTGAGAGGCGTTTTGTAAGTAGCAGATGTCATAAAGGGTAATAAAGTTCAGAAGTATGTGGTGGTCATAGTGTGAGTGTGGACTCAGCTTCTTCCCAGCTGTGCAGCCCTGAGCACAATATGAAAGCTCTCTAAGCCTTTGTGGTCTCGTTTGCAGATTAGCAGTGAGACTGGTGTCCACCGCAGAGAGTTAATGCGAGGAATTAATGAGAGAATCCATGCAGTCCTTGGCAGCCCTGCCGCTGATGCCGGCTTGTCAGAGCTGTCTCACTCTTATTACTGCTCCCCTCAGAAGTGCCTCCCGGCCAGTGCAGGTGCATTCCACAGGCTATGTCTTTGGACCAGTCTTGTTTTGTTTTGTTTTGTTTTCAACTTCATTCATATAATTTTTAAAATAGTCACAAATCATTGAAAGTATAGTAGTGTAGCATTTTTTTTTTTTGACAGGCAGAGTAGACAGTGAGAAAGAGACAGAGAGAAAGGTCTTCCTTTGCCATTGGCTCACCCTCCAATGGCCGCCACGGCCGGCGTGCTGCGACTGGTGCACCGCACTGATCCGAAGGCAGGAGCCAGGTGCTAGGTGCTTTTCCTGGTCTCCCATGGGGTGCAGGACCCAAGCACTTGGGCCATCCTCCACTGCACTTCCTGGCTACAGCAGAGAGCTGGCCTGGAAGAGGGGCAACCGGGACAGAATCCGGCGCCTAGTAGTGTAGCATTCTTAACAATTTGTTAAAGGTTGAAAACAAAGTTTGACAAAACACTGTATTTGCAGCAAAACTTGTTCACACATTTCTTTCTCCTATTTATTTACTTATTTTTTAAATTTTAGTTTCCACATGTGCGGGAGAACATGCAGCATTTTCTTTCTGTGTCTGGCTTATTTCATTCAACATGACGTCCTCCAGGTGCATCCGTTTTGTTGCACATGGTAGAATGTCATTCTTTTTTATAGCTGAGACTGTTCCATTGTGTGTGTGTGCACTGCATTTTCTTGATGCAGTCATCTGATGACGGATGCCTTGGCTGATCCCATATTTTGGCTATGGTGAGCAGTGCTGCTGTAGACATGATGATGCAAGTATCCCTCTGATGCAGTGTGTTCATGTCTTTGGGGTGTGCACCCAGAAGTGAGATTTCTGGATCCTGTGGCAGATCTATATCCAGCTTTTTAAGAAGTGTTAATACTGTTTTCCACAGTGGCTGCGCTAATTTACATCCCCACCCGCAGTGTAGAAGAGTTCCCCTTTCTCCATATCCTGGCCAGCATTTGTTGCTCTGTCTTTGGATACTAACTGTTCTGACGGGGGTGAGGTGATGTCTCACTGTGGTTTCAATGGACCATTCTTACTGGTAAGCCAGTTCTGCATACGGGCCCTAGCCCTGATTGTCAGAAGAAAATGGTTGTACTTATGTTTACGATATAGCCCTTGTCTCCTCAGCTTCGACCCCAAAAAGTATTCTTGCACTTACTTGTAAAAGTGTTTTCTTTTGCCTAGGGAGTGGGTTTTGCCGCTTCTCTCTGCTACCTGACTTAGCTGATCTTAAGCAGGGAGCATTTTGAAGCCTAGGGAGCAATAGCTGGAACCACAGCCACCCTGCTGGTTCATGAGGTGGCTTATAAAAGGAGTGCTCTTACATATTTTTAAAATTTAATTTATTCAGCAGTTAGGGAGACAGAGACAGTTAGCACTTCCGTCCACTGGTTGGTTCTCTAAATGCATGCAGTGGTTCTGGACTGGGGCAAAACCAGAAGCTGAGGGTGGGGGGTCAGGGCTGGCATTGTGGCATAGTGGGTTAAGCCACAGTCTGTGATGCCAAGATCCCATATGGGTGCCAGTTCATGTCCTGGCTGTTCCACTTCTAATCCAGCTCTCTGCTAATGGCCTAGGAAAAGCAGTGGAAGATGGCCCAAGTGCTTAGACCCCTGCCATCCACTCAGGAGACCTGGAGGAACCTCCTGGCTCCTGGATTCAGCCTGGCCCAGCGCAGGCCATTTGGCCATTTGGGAAGTAAACCAGCAGATGGAAGATCTCTCTGTCTGTATCTCCCTGTCTCTATTAATCTGCCTTTCAAATAGATAAATAAGTAAGTAAATAAGAACCACCAAAAACTAGGAGTTGGGAATTCAGGTCTCCCACGTGGGTATTAGGAACCCAGTTATTTGAACCATAACTGCTGCCTCCCAGGATGTACACTAGCAGGAAGCTGGAATGGGGAGCGGGAGTTGGGACTCAGCCCCAGACGCCAGCGCTGTAAGCAATGTCTCAACCACTGGGCCAGACACCTACCCTGAAAGGAGTGATTTTCAGCAGAGTTTAGGAACTGGTCTTGTGGGGCCATTAAAAAAAAAAGATGTCCATCTATCGCTGTGGGTGTCATTTTACAACCGTGGTCTGAAGCTGTTTTTCTCCTTGAAAGGACTAGATCCCTCCTTATCTTTGTTAAGCAATGAAAAAACAAAGACTGGAATATTATCCTTTAATTAATTAGTGATTAATTAATTTTAATTAATTAATTGGTTTTAATTATTATTATTATTTTTTAATATAAAGCTTTTATTTAAAGAATATAAATTTCCAAAGAACAGCTCATGGACCACAATGGCTCCCCTCCCCCCACAACTTCCCTCCCTCCCCCCACCCTCCCCTTTCCCGCTCCCTCTCCCCTTCTGTTCACATCAAGATTCATTTTCAATTCTCTTTATACACAGAAGATCAATTTAGTACATATTACGTAAAGATTTCAACGGTTTGCCCTCGCATAGAGACACAAAATGATAATACTGTTGGAGTACTAGTTATAGTATTAATTCACAATGTACAGCACATTAAGGACAGAGATCCTACATGATTTTTTTTAAAAAAAATTGATTGTCTATGCAATTTCCAGTTTAACACCAAGATTTTTTAATCATTTGCAATTATCTTTATATAAAGAAGATCGATTCAATATATACTATGTAAGGATTTCATCAGTTTGCACCCACTCAGAAACACAAAGTGTAAAAATACTGTTTCAGTACTAGTAATAGCATCACTTCACATTGGATAACACATTAAGGACAGATCCCACATGAGACGTAAGTACACAGTGACTCCTGATGTTAATTTAACAATTTGACACTCTTGTTTATGGCGTCAGTAATCTCCCTAGGCTCTGGTCATGAGTTGCCGAGGCTATGGAAGCCTTTAGGGTTAGCCGACTTCGATCTTATTCCCACAGGGCCATAGTCAAAGTGGAAGTTCTCTCCTCCCTTCAGAGAAAGGTACCTCCTTCTTTGATGGCCCCGTTCTTTCCACTGGGATCTCACTCGCAGAGATCTTTCATTTAGGTCTTCTGTTTTTTCCAGAGTGTCTTAGCTTTCCATGCCTAAAATATTCTCATGGCTCTTGAGCCAGATCCGAATGCCTTAAGGGCTGATTCTGAGGCCCGAGTGCTATTTAGGACATCTGCCATTCTATGAGTCTGCTGTGTATCCTGCTTCCCATGTTGGATCATTCTCTCCCTTTTTCATTCTATCTGTTAGTATTAGCAGACACTAGTCTTGTTTTTGTGATCCCTTTGACTCTTAGACCTATCAGTGTGATCAATTGTGAGCTGAAATTGATCACTTGGACTAATGAGATGGCCTTGGTACATGCCACCTTGATGGGATTGTATTGGAAACCCCTGGCACAATTCTAACTCCATCATTTGGGGCCGTTCCGATTGAGCATGTCCCAAGTTTTACATCTCCTCCCTGTCTTATTCCCACTCTTATATTTTTATATATTTTTATTTTTTTAATTAATTAATTGGTTTTAATTAATTAGTGATTCTAACTGCTGGCTTTATCCTGATTGCCATTGAGTTTTCATAAATCTCTATCTCGTAAATCTTCCTGCCTTCCCCCATTTTTAATTCAGTTTCCTGGTTTGTGGCCACTTGAACTGGGGGAAACATCCCTGAACTACAGTCCCTTCTGGGTTTACTACTCAATTGCAGTATTGATGGCATCCCGGAAGGTACTGTCTTTTACATACCTCACTTCTAAAACAAAATTTATGGCTCCCATCAATGCAGTACTTTTTTCCCCCTCCTTTACCAAAGCCCAAACTGACTTTACTCTGAATGCATAAATTTCCTCTGCAGAATAAATTAAAGGTCTCTGTGCGTGGAAAGGCGTGCCTCAAGGCCCTCTCCTAGCTGTGTTTTCCAGAATGCAATGCCTGCACCTCTTCCATGTCCTCATGGAGATTGCTGCGGTGCGGATACCCAGAGTCTCAGTCCGGGATTAGTGCAGTAGCTTCCCGCTGCCCTAATACTGCAGCCCTACGGACATCTTCCTCGCTGGAAAAAGCCTGCTCAGTTGGGCCGCAGTCGGATCGTGCTCCTAGGACTCTGTTCAAGCTGTGCTTCTACCCAGAATGCCCTTTTCAGCTGTGTCTGCCTGGCAGATTCCTTCCAGACCATCGTAAATGTCACCTTGTCTATTCATCTCTCATCAGCTTTCCTGGGTGAGATGGTTGCACGCCTTACGCTGGGCTCTGGAGAGCCCATTGGCTTTATGAAAGGGACACATAAAGCGACTGCCTTTGCATCTGTGAGTCTGTGGTTGTGGCTGTCGCCCCTTCTGTATGCCATGGGGGCAGAGTCTTTGCCTTGTTCCTCACGGTGCTTCCCCATGGCCTGATACGATGTGTGACCCAGGAAGGAGACTTGGTAAATGCTTGTTGAGTGAATGAGAATGTCCTCTCCTTTTTGGGTGGCTATATAAATAAGACATAAAGGCAGTGACTTATCTTTCTGAAGAGACTAGAGAAAGCTGCAGGTGATTTGTTTAATTTGAAAGAAATGGGCTAGTCATTCACAGCTAGAGAATGAAATGTGGGGCTCCCTGCATACACATCTCTCCTTTTAGAAATAATGTCTACCCGAATGTTCAATGGATGTCTTTGAAGGAAGAAAAAAATAGACTTTATTCTTCTGCAAAAGATAAAATGATACTTCTGAGATAACTTTAGAAGCTGCAGTCTGATTTTGAATTGTGGTTGTGTTTTAATCAAGTAGCTTATTTTGATACTACCCTCTGACAAAGATTCTTTGCTTGGCTAAACTTTATTTAGGTTCCCAGGCCTTCTCCTAAGCCCATCTGTGCACATCCTTATAAAATCCAGGTTTAGCAAGAATCCTGCTCGCTCAGTTTAGCAACAACCTCCCACGTCCAGTATCTCACCAAGCTCCTCATCCCCTGCTGTCCCCGAGGTGCGGATGTCCGATGGCCCTGGCCGTCTCTGGTGGGATTCCTGCCAGGTCCGTTTGCCCAGGCTCCCCGCACTCCTGTTGTTTCGCCCTAGCGGTTTTTCCCCACCAATCCTGTCCTGCTCCCTGGCTTGTGGGTGGCCTCCTTGCCCTTGCCACACTCAGCGTTGAGCACAATCACTCTGCCCACTGCAGATCCCCTGGCAGTGGTCCCTGTCCCTGTCCCTGACATAAAGTCACCTCACAATGCTTTAACAGAGATCATTGAGTGACTTTTCTCTTCAACACAGCTCTCTCTCTTTTTTTTAAAGATTTATTTATTTATTTATTTGAAAGTCAGAGTTACACAGAGAGAGGAGAGTCAGAGAGAGGTCTTCCATCCAGTGGTTTACTCCACGGATGGATGCAACTGCTGGAGCTGCGCTGATCCAAAGCCAGGAACCAGGAGCTTCTTCCAGGTCTCCCATGCAGGTGGAGGGGCCCAAGGACTTAGGCCGTCTTCTACGGCTTTCTCAGGCCATAGCAGAGAGCTGGATTGGAAGTGGAGCAGCCAGGATGCTGGCGCTTCAGGCCAGGGCGTTAAAGCGCTGTGCCACAGCACCAGTCCCACTCTTTCTTTCATTCTTTTGTAAAGATTTATTTTCTTTATTGGAAAGAGTGACTCAGAATGAGAGAGAGAGAGAGAGAGAGAGAGAGAGAGAGAGAGAATCTTCCATCTGCTGGTTCACTCCCCAAATGGCTGCAGTGGCTAGGCTGGACCAGGCCAAAGCCAGGAACCATCTGAGTCTGCTGTGTGGGTGGCACAGACCCAAGTACTTGGGCCATCTTCTGCTGCTTTTCTAGGTGTACTAGCAGGGAGCTGCATCAGAAGTAGAGCAGCCGGGACTCGAACCAGCACTCAGTATGAGATGCCAGAGTTGCAGGCAGCAGCTTAACCCACTGTGTCATAAGCCAGCCTCTCACTCTTTTATCATTATGTAGAACTTGAGGACTCTCCATGTTACTGTCTGATGCCTTGCAGGGCAATGCACACTGTGATTTCATGCATTAAGATGCCAGACTTTCTCCATAGCCCTGCAAAACCCAGAACCATCTCTTCAGCTTTGTAAATATATCATTTAACTGAGCAGGAAATAAAATTGCAGGTGTGGCTGCCCCTCCCTGATTTCAAGAATATGTCCTGTGATGTTTTATTGGA
Organism: Sylvilagus floridanus; assembly: GCA_949820135.1. Lineage (NCBI taxonomy): Eukaryota > Metazoa > Chordata > Mammalia > Lagomorpha > Leporidae > Sylvilagus > Sylvilagus floridanus. The sequence goes on from OX463238.1 coordinate 89,772,442, forward strand.
ACTTAACTTTTATTATGTCAAAAAACATTGCTTTTTTTTAAACATTTATTTTATTGATTTAAAAGAGTTACAGAGAGATGGAGAAACAGATCTTCCATCTGCTGTTTCACTCCCCAAATGGCTGCAACCAGGAGCCACGAGCTTCATCCAGGTCTCCCATGTGGGTGCAGGGGCCTAAGTGCTTGGGCCATCCTGCACTGATTTTTTGACGGAGATCTGGATTGGACGTGGAGCAGACAGGATTCAAACCGGCACCCATATGGAGTGCCAGTGTTGCAGGTGGTGACTTAACCCACTGCATCCCCGTGCCGGCCTCCATCAAAAGCCTTTTGAATGGTTATTCTGCATTTTGGCCTCCTCACTTTGTATTACTTCCATCAGTGATAGATTTGCTGAGACTGCAAGGACAGGCCACACTGAGCTTAGCTCACCGTCCCAAGCTGGAGAAGTCCCAGGACAGAGGACTGTTTTTAGACTTTGGGGATGGCATCTCCTATTGCTATGCCTCTGTGTCCTTACGTTTTGGGAGGATGCTGCAAACAAGCCAGCAAATGCAATCCTCCAAATCATTATCTTCACCTTATCACTAATAAAAGGATCTCCGGTGCTCCTCCTTTACCCAAGAATGCGGACCCCCCCCTCCTCAGTTCCCTCCCAAGTGTGCCACCCAGGCCCACAGCCTCACCTGCTGTCTCGTTTCCCCTCAGCCAGACACCCCGCCTGGCAGCCCCGGGATAGCACCGACGCTGCTCCCCAGACACTGCATCTCCTTTCCCAGTCATTTCTCCCGCCTGCTAGCCCGCCTTTCCCTTTCAGCATCTTGCATTTCTGTTCATCATCAAAGGCCACTCTGCGGGCGCTGTCCTGAATGAGTCACTCCTGATGTCGTGTAGGGAGAGTCTGCTGTTTTCAGTGTATGGATGGTAATCGCCAGATTGTTCCTTCACCTGTCATTATTTGTGCACATTTCTGTTCCCTTGAGCCAAGGCTGCGGCTGTCGCTCTGCCGCTCTGCCGTGTGAAGCTTAGCTTCCCCATTTCCCAGTGCATTTCATTTATTCTTCGCCAGGTGTTTATTGAGCCCCCTGCTGTAGGCGAGACCCTGGGAATAAAGCAGGGGATGAAAGCCATGCCCTCCAGAGCTGGCCTTTTGCGAAAGAAGAAAGCCAGTGATGAGGTGCAGAGCGAGGTGCCACGGGGAGACACAGGGTGGCGCCGGGGATTCTGGAGTGAGGGAAGGGGATGATTTGAAGTGGATCTTCAGGGGAGGAACCCCAAGATACTTGGGCAGAGACCCTGAGGGCCAAGGGAGCAGCCACGTGCATTTCTAGGGAAGAGCACTCTAGAGGGCAGCCCAGTCCACGGTGGCCATGTTGGGAGCTGCCACATGGGTGGCCACGTGGAGCCGGGAGTAGCAGGAGCCAGGGGAGTGTTCCGGGTCAAGGCAGAGAGGGGTGGTGGGCGCTCTGAGCTGGGGGCTTGAGCGTTCACCCTTAGCAGGGTGTTGAGCCATACGATGAGCTGATGTGGTCCGTATTTCCACCATCTCCCTGGCTGCTGTGGTGAGAAGCGGACAGGTTTGAAGTCTGCCTTGGCTCAGGATTTCCTGGCACATCGCATGCAGGGCATGCAAGGCACAGAGGCACCGGAGACGAGCCTAAGGTTTTGGGCTTGAGAAGCTGGGAGGATGGAGCCACCTTGACTGGGGAGGGGAGACTGTAGGCAGAGCAGGTGTTGGGGAGCCAGATCAAGAGGGCATCTGGGGTGCTGACATAGAAAGGTCCCCGCCATATACAGTTAAGTAAAAAGTTTCCCACTTCTACATATGTTGGGGATGGGGGAGGCCTAGAAGGATACGTGTAGACCTTTGGCTGTGAACCATTTAGGGTGTGGCATTGTCGGGGATTCTCACTTCCATGTGCATAGCACCCGCAGGTCCAGATGATGTGAAGAGGGCGAGAATCCTACATTTAGTCCCTGTCCTCAGTGTAGGTATGAAGAAGGCGGAGAGCGGAGCTGCGTTAGGCAAAGTATCCGTGGTGGGGATAAGGCAACGTGAGTCATTCGCTTAGGCAAATCCTTTCTCACGAGTGACTCCATGTAGAAGACTGCATGGTGTCGTGGTAAACACGGCTTTAGAACAACAGAAGTGAGGATACTTCTGTCGAGCAAGATGACTGTGGTGAACGGCTATTCTTTACCATGGTTTCTTTCCAGAAAACTGACACTGGTCCTGAGAACCAGAGCAGCCTCCGCCTGGAGAGCGCTCCCCAGACTCAGTGAGAATGTTAATGGCCCAGCTTCCCTAGTCAACAGATCTGACCTTAATTCACCTAGGTGAGGAACAGTCCAAGCTCTTAGGGAGAAAATAGCTGATTGAAAATCCCAGTGTTACAGATCTGTTATTCTGCAGAGAGAAAACAGGCACTCTAATAACTTCCAAATGATTTGTAAAAAAAAAAAAAAAAATTCCCTCCATCTATCCTTTTTTTAAAAAAAAATATTTATTTATTTGGAAGGCAGAGTTATAGAGAAGCAGAGGTAGAGAGAGAAAGAGGAAGTCTTCCATCCGCTGGTTCACTCCCCAAATGGCCTCAACAGCCAGAGCTGAGCCGATCTGAAGCCAGGAACCAGGAGCTTCTTCCAGGTCTCCCACATGGGTGCAGGGGCCCAAGCACTTGGGCCATCTTCTACTGCTTTCCCAGGCCATAGCAAAGAGCTGGATTGGAAGTGGAGCAGCCGGGACTCGAACTGGCGTCTGTATGGGATGCTGGCACTGCGGGCAGCAGCTTTACCTGCTGCACCACAGCGCCAGCCCTCCTTATCTATTATTCTTCATGCTCTCCCAGATGCCGTAGGGTCGCTCTGTGGGTGAATTACACAGGGGTCCTTGCTGGAAAGAAGAGGCACGGGCAGGGGGCAGCTCTGAAAAATACAGCAGTGTCCATTCTTGGGAACTGGCCACAGTGGAGAAGGGGCTGCTGGGCTGGGTAGGGAGGAGCTTGGGAGAACCCGCATATATGTCACAAGAAATGATGCTGTCCCACCCCCACCCTCCACTCCCTTCCACCCTGTTCCCCTGTTTGTCCACCTGCACAGGCCACCTAGGTCAGTGTGTGATCCACCGTGCCATGGAAGCAGAGGTGGGCCAAGGCAGGGAGCCGGCACTGAGGTTGGGAGAACATTGCCTGGTGGAGGTAGCCCATGACCAACTGTACCCTTGGCCTGGTGAGCAACACGGGAGCCTTGATGAGCCACTGAGGGGCATAGCAGCCAGGCGCCCTTGTATGGAGCAGTTTCTGAAGTTTCTCAGGTTTCGCACCAGCTGCTACTTTCTAAGAACGTCTCCTAGTATCTTCAAGGAGAGTTGGGAAATGTGTCATCTTGTTCCCATGCTTGCAATCTGTAGTTAGGGTGTGCCACAGCTCCTCATGCTCAGGTGTATTGACCAACCATGGGGCCACCTTCACGGTGAGTATATTAGAGTTTTCCAGAAGAGCGTGGCCGCAGAATACATAGGGGTGGATAAGAGGAGATTTATTATGGGAATTGGCTCCCACGGTTGTGGAAGTTGGAAGGGCCGGGACCTGCCGTCTCCAAGCTGGAGGCCTGGGGAGGCCAGCAGCGTGATCCCATCTGAGACTGCAGGCCTGAGGACCAGAGGAGCAGGGAGTGTTTCTGTTTGTTATTTTAAAAGATTTATTTATTTATTTATTTGAAAGCGGTTACAGAGATGCAGAGGCAGAGAGAGCAGTCTTCCATCTGCTGGTTCACTTCCCAAACAGCTGCAACGGCTGGAGCTGAGCCAGTCCAAAGCCAGGAGCTTTTCTTGGTCTCCCACAAGGGTGCAGAGGCCCAGGAACTTGGGCCATCTTCCCCTGCCTTCCCAGGCCATAGCAGAGAGCCAGATTGGAAGTGGAGCAGCCGGGACTCGAACCGGCATCCATATGAGATGCCAGCACCACAGGCGGAGGCTTAGCCCACTGCACCATAGCACTGGCCCCACTGGTGTGCTGACTCTGAGTCTGAGGCCAAAAGTCTGGGAACCTGGATGGGGCGCTGGTGTACACCTGGAGTCCCAGGGCCAAAGAACTGGGGCTCAAACATCCAAGAGGGCAAGGTGCGTGTCCCAGCCCAAGAAAAGAGAGAACGTTTTCCCTTCTTCCCCGTCCTGCTCTGTTTGGGGCCTCTCCAGGTGGGATAGTGCCCACCCACACCGGGGAGGGGCATCACCTTTTCCCAGTCCTCTGAGTCAAACGCTGACCTCTCCCAGAAAGCCCTTCACCCACACCGCTGGAAGTCAAGTTTTGGAGCCATCCGGGCACCCTGTAGCCCAGTCAGGTTGACGCCCAAAACTAACCATCACGGTGTTCCCTAACTTGCTCGTGATTCTTCAGACACACTCATATTCCTATCCCGTGGCCTTCTCTGTGCTTAAATAAACATGAGGAGCCATCATCTGTGGGAGTTGAGGGGAGATTTGAGAAGGTGGGGAAGGGTGGTCCCTTGAGGTCTGTTTCCTGTACAAGGTGCAGTATTGAGTGAAAGCCGCACAGGTCACCTTTCACGAGGTGTGCGGAGCGCCAGCTGGCTGTGGCAGGACAGGCCTCTGGGAGCTAGCCACGTTTTCTGAGCCCCTGCTTTCCCTGTTTGTCATGCTGCTGAGGGAGTGGCCCGAGTCCTTGATGAACTCTTCTTGCCGTGGGAAAGGTGCAGGATGAGGTGCGGCCCTCATTGGCATCCATCTAAACACCGGCAGGCGACCTCTGGGCTGGTATATTTCATGTGCTTTTTGTCTTCTAAAGAAGGCATTGGCATAAAATAATTTCTGAGTGTGTTGGAAGGATTGCTTTGTTCCAAGGTCGTACCCTGCTTCAGGAAGAGAACATTGAAAGCCTATCTGCATTCTCTTTCAGGCTCCTCGCTGAATTCCTAAGCAAACACGATGAAGGTAGAATAAATCTGCACTCTACATTCTTTTCCTGGGCCACAAATGGGGTGGGCATTAGTGGTACTAGGAAAACCATTTGTAATAGTATTAATAATAATAGCACTTGCCATGTGCTTTTCCAGCAGTCTTCTGTGTTAACTCCCTTAATTTTCTTTTTTTTTTTTTTTTTTTTTTACAGGCAGAGTGGACAGTGAGAGAGAGAGACAGAGAGAAAGGTCTTCCTTTGCCGTTGGTTCACCCTCCAATGGCCGCCGCGGTCGGCGCGCTGCGGCCGGCGCACCGCGCTCGTCCGATGGCAGGAGCCAGGAGCCAGGTACTTTTCCTGGTCTCCCCATGGGGTGCAGGGCCCAAGCACCTGGGCCATCCTCCACTGCACTCCCGGGCCACAGCAGAGGGCTGGCCTGGAAGAGGGGCAACCGGGACAGAATCCGGTGCCCCGACCGGGACTAGAACCCGGTGTGCCGGCGCCGAAAGGCGGAGGATTAGCCTGTTGAGCCACGGCGCCGGCCTTAATTTTCTTTTTTTAAAAGATTTATTTTACTTATTTGAAGGGCAGAGTGATGGAGAGAGAGGTAGGGAGACAGAGAACTGCCGTTGGCTGGTTCATTCTGCAAACAGCCACAATGGTTGGGGCTGGGCCTGGCAGAAGCCAGGAGCCTGGAACTCCATCTGGGGCTTCCTCTTGGGTGCAGGGGCCATTGTCCCTGGACCATCTTCCACTGCTTTCCCACGTACATTAACAGGGAGCTGGATCAGAAATGAAGCAGCTGGGACTTGAAGTGGTTCTCTGATATGGATGCTGGTGTCGCAGGTGGCGGCTTAACCGGCTGAACAGTAAGGCCAATCCACCCTTCATTTTCATTGCAGCCCTAGGAAGTAGGTACTATTATGATCCCCATTTTTTTTTTTTTTTGACAGGCAGAGTTAGAGAGGGAGAGACAGAGAGAAAGGTCTTTCTTCCGTTGGTTCATTCCCCAAATGGCCACTATGGCCGGCATGCGCTGCGCCAATCCGAAGGCAGGAGCCAGGTGCTTCCTCCTGGTCTCCCATGCGGTGCAGGGCCCAAGCACTTGGGCCATCCTCCACTGCACTCCTTGGCCACAGCAGAGAGCTGGACTGGAAGAGGAGCAACCGGGACAGAATCCAGCACCCCGACCGGGACTAGAACCCGGTGTGCCGGCGCCACAGGTGGAGGATTAGCCTAGTGAGCCGCAATGCCCTCCATGATCCCCATTTTATAGATGAGAAAATTAAGGCTTAGAGAGGCTCACCAATTTGTTTGGCATCATCCAGCTGCTCAGTGGCAGAGCCTGGATTTGAAAGCAGAGAATCTGGGTGCAGACGGGTGCTCATGGCTCCCACTGTGTTCTGAGTTCCCGCATAGTGTGTAGAACAGTAACCATTTTGATTCTCACTTTGGTGTAAAGGTGAGCAGCTGCCAGTTTGCTGGGAGATCCAAGTTCAGTGTTTGGAGCTGGGTGGTCACGTGCATTAGCCTAGCGTTTCTCAGTTTTGTGTTCTGTCATTAGCTACTCTTATGGTATTAGTGACATAGGAAGCCATTTAAATCTCAGATGTTTGAAACCATTTAAACTTCAGTGTCTGGTGTTAACTATTACTGGTGGATGGACCAGAGCTGGAGACTTGATTGACTTACGACATCTGGGAGGGGGCACCAGTGAGAGGTCTGCAGGTCCCTGGGGGGCTTGCCCTCGGAGGGTGGTAAGAACTGAGGCACCCCTGTTGTTCCCCAGACTGAGGACACACTGGCCTGCAGTCATGGGTGACCATGCAGGCCACGCTTTCCCAGTGTCCTGTCATAGCACAGTGCATAGTAGCTGTTGTGTAAGCCAAGTGTTGTGGTCTCTCTCCGCTCCTTGCTCACTGTGTGGTGGTCCCTTTGCCATCCTGAGGCCTTCGCAGATGCCTGAACCCATCAGACTACCTGATCTTGGACTGTGAACCTCCAAAACTCCAAGCTGAAATGCACCTTCATCCCCAAGGAGCTTCTGTCCTGTGTTTTAGTAATGAAAAGCTGACCGACACACTACCGAAGATTCAACCCCAATTTGCTTCGCAGATCCCCATCTCTTGAACTTACTGGGTCTGCCTCTCCCCTGGGGATTTGAGGAGGGTGCATTTCTGGTTTTTCTCTGGTTGGTTTCACGTTTGGTTGTTTCTCCCCACTGGATCAGGCCACGAGGTGTTGATGTAAGAGTCTGGCAGGGGACAGCCAGCATCCGGACGGCTCTGCTGTGTGTTTTGGCGTTTGGACCTGGGACTGTGGGCCAGGAAGGGTTGCTGGGATGCTGTTTGAAAGCTGTGCCCAGGGGCCTCTGGACACAGGATGGCATTTTCAGTTATTTCATGGTCAGGCTGCTTTGCAAGTTGGTTCTTAGGGATAGGAAGGCCTGTGAAATAACTGCACGTGGCAAAAGGACTGCTGACTCAGGCGTGTCGGGGTAATCACCTCGGTGTCATCTATAAAATAAAAGTAGTAATGTGACCCAATCTTTTTCATTCCTCCCAGATGCTGTGAGTGCTCATGTGATTTAAGATCCATAAAATACAGCGAAATCTTTAGGGAAAAGTGACACGTGTATGTTTATAAAAATCTTTTTTTAAAGATTTATTTTTTATTTATTTGAAAGGCGGTGTTACAGAAAGAGGAGAGAGAGAGAGAGAGAGAGACATCTTCCATCCACTTGTGCATGCCATTCCACAAATGGCCACAGTAACCGGGGCTGGGCCAGGCTGAAGTTAGGATCCTGGAGTTTCTTCTCAGTCTCCCATGCAGGTGCAAGGGCCTAAGTACTTGGGCCGTCTTCCCACTGCTTTCCCAGGGGCATTAGCAGGGAGCTGGATCAGCAGTGGAGCAGGTGGGACTCGAACCGGTATCCACATGGGATGCTGGCATTGCAGGGGGAGGCTTAACCTAAGCCACAATGCTGGGTCCCTTACAAAAACTTTGTAAAAACTATTTGTATCAAAGGGAGGCCACACTCATTCTCCCGTGGACTGAGGGACACCATCTAATCACGTGGAACTGGGGAATCATGATTGACCAGGGCAGGATTCTGTTCGCTTGGCATCTCTGAGGTAGCTCATGGATAGAGTAGCTTTGTCATTTTTGTAGAGGATAGCATGAGATATCCAGTGAGATATTCGGGCTTCAGTTAACAGCCCATCTGACTTCATTAGGTAATCAGACAATTAGAGAAACAGGTGCACTGTGGTAACAACAAAGCCGACAACACTGTGGCTTGAAAATGGACTTTTCCTTTTCCTTTTCCTTATGTTAACAGTCCGAGGAGGGTGTTGCTTCTCAGTGGGCGAGAAGGGATTCCTGAGAGCCAGGCCAGCTGCCACACAGCCTGCGTCTTCTGGGCATTGCTGACCCGCGTCCATAGTAACGCTGGAATCCTGGGCAGGCTCTGGGGAGGCAGGCACCTGCCAGCGAGGAGGAGCTGGCTGAGGAGCCCCTGGTTCTGCTCTCGAGGAAGTACCCATGGTCCGTGGCTGAGTCCCTCCTGGCCTGGCCCTCGGTGGGGGGAGGCAGGAATCCTGTTCGGTTGCCTCCTCGGCCACATCAGAAGCAGGTGCTGGGGAGACGCCCTTCTTGGGGACCGTGCAGAGTACGCAGCCACCGCCTGCTTGTGCAGGTTTGGCGGTGGAGCAGTCAGAGGTTTGACCTGCTCGGCTGAGGTCCCTTTGTGCACAGGGACCTCTCGGAGCCTGAGCCGGCCTCTGCTCTGTTCACATCCAGCCAGGTGCCTGCCAGTAACCTCCTCAGAAGTCTTTTCCTTTTTTTTTTTTTTTTTTTTGACAGGCAGAGTTAGACAGTGAGAGAGACAGAGAGAAAGGTCTTCCTTCCATTGGTTCACCCCCCAAATGGCCGCTACAGCCAGTGCGCTGCGCCAATCCGAAGCCAGGAGCCAGGTGTTTCTCCTGGTCTCCCATGCGGGTGCAGGGCCCAAGCACTTGGGCCATCCTCCACTGCACTCCCAGGCCACAGCAGACAGCTGGACTGGAAGAGGAGCAACCAGGACAGAACCGGCGCCCCAACCAGGAGTAGAACCCGGAGTGCTGGCGCCGCAGGCGGAGGATTAGCCTAGTGAGCCGCGACGCCGGCCTCCAGAGGTCTTTCAAGACTCGGGCTGCCGCCTCCTCTCTCTCTTTGCTCCCCTGCCCTCCGTGCTTCTGTTTCTCCAGTTCATGGCGTCTGAGTTGAGACCTCTGAGACAACACACGGGGGAGGGAAGGCTGTAACACCCTTCTCTCATCTCCAGGCTCTTGCTGTTTGAGGTGGCAAAGCCACTGTCTTTCCCGGTCCTCCAGGCCCCCACGTTTCTAACGCTTCCTCATCTTCTGGATCTGCAGAGCAGTCTGCTCGTAGCTCAGATGGAATGTGGTCAGCCTTCCAAGCTGGTCAGGCGACAGTTGGGGTTTTTTGTTTTTTGTGAAGGATCAAGAGATTTTGTTGGTACAGGCCAGATTTTTACGATGCATTTTTTCATATGTCTATTCTTTCTTTAAAAAATTGTGGTAAGGAGCAGACTTTTGGCACCGCGCTTAAGCTGCCTCCTGAGGTGCCCTGCTCCCGTATTGAGTGCCTGGGTTCAAGTCCCGCCTTCTCTTCCCACCCTGCTTCCTGCTGGTGTACACTCTGGATGCCGCAGACGGTGCTGGAGTCCCCATCACCCTCACGACAGGCCGTGTTGGAGTTCTGGGCTCCTGGCTTTGGGTGGCCCAGCCCCAGCTGTTGCAGGCATATGGCGAGCAAACCAGTGGATGGAAGACCTCTCTCCCCTTCTGTCTCTTTCTCCCTATATCTCTCTGTTTTTCTCTCTCTGTCTCTCTCTCTCTCGTTCTGCCTTTCCAATGAATAAAATTTAAAAGTAAATATTTGTTAAAAAATCAAAATTGCGGCAAAATATTTAACAAAATTTACCATTTACTTGAGAGACACAGAGAGATCTTCCGTCCACTGATTCACTGCTCAGGTACTTTCAACAGCCAGGACTGAGCCACGCTGAAGCCAGGAGCACAGAACTCCACCCAGATCTCCCGTACGGATGGCAAAGACCCGAGTACTTGAGCCGATACCTGCTGCCTTCCAGGGAGCTAGACTGAAGCAGAGTACATGGAGCGTGAACCCAGGCACTCCAGCAAGGGGTGTGGGGGTCCCAAGCAGCATCTTAATCACTGTACCAAATGCCTCCTCATTATGGTGGCTTTGGGTCATCATGTTTGGTGTCTCAAGTCTACATCATGGCCGTCACCACACCAGGGAGCCTGTTTTCACTTTAGCCTCCTGAGTGGGAAAGGAAGAAGGCAGAAGAGAGAGTCTCCATTATTGAGGACACAGACCCTTCCCATTTGCTGCTTATTGGCCAAGTGCAGGGAACTCTGGAAAGGTACTTGTCCAAGGAAAATGAGATCAGACAGCTATGCTTGGCTTAGCCAGGCGTGACCTATGCTGTGGGCCGAGCACATTGCTGTTCTGAACAGTCAGACTTCTGTTGGCTAAGAAAAAGGGGAGAAACAACAGTTGGATAGGCAATTATAGCTACTACGTATGGGCCATCTTTTATTATTATTAAAGTCGTAAGTGGACTCTGAAGAATATATTGACAGAGACAACTCTGAGATGACTCAATTACTGGATTAAGTTACAGGTGGAATTCCTGCTGGAGTTATTTCATGAATGGTGTTGAGAGAGTGTTTCCTTTTTCTTTCTTTTTTTTTTTAAGATTTATTTATTTATTTGAAAGAGTTACAGTGAGAGGTAGAGCTAGACAAAGAGAGATGTCTTCTATCTGCTGATTCACTCCCAAATGACCACAATGGCCAGAGCTGAGCTGATCTGAAACCAGGAGCCAGGAGCTTCTTCCAGGTCTCCCACATGGGTGTAGGGGCCCATGGACTTGGGCCATTTTCTACTGCTTTCCCAAGCCATAGCAGAGACCTTGGTCAGAAGAGGAGCAGCCGGGACTCGAACTGGTGCCCATATGGGATGCCGGCACTGCAGGCTGGGGCATTAACCCACTGTGCCACAGCACCAGCCCCATGTTTCCTTTTTCTTAAGGGCCGCTGACATAAAAGGATCCTTTTAGTTATCTGTCCTTTGAATGAAGGTGATTGCTTATAAATATCAAGAGAGCATTGGTGAAAAACCAGTCACCATGGGTTCTACATAGAAATTATCATCTTCTTTTTGGAATAGTAATATTTTTACAGAACTCTTTTACCAACTAATACAAGGGGAGTCTTCAAAAAATTCATAGAAAAGGTGTATTTTATATGTGAATTTCCAAACCTTTTTTCTAAGATTTATTTATTTATTTGAAAGGCAGAGATACAGAGAGAAAAGAAGAGAGAAAGAAACATCCCGAGAGCTTCCATCTGCTGGTTCACTTCCCAGATGGTCGCAATGAATGGAGCTGGGCTGATCTGAAGCCAGGAGCCAGGAGCTTCTGGGTCTCCCACACAGATGCAAAGGCCCAAGCACTTAGGCCATCTGCTACCGCTTTCCCAGGCCACGACAGAGAGCTGGTTCAAAGAGAAGCAGTCAGGACATGAACTGGTGCCCATGTGACATGTCGGCACTGCAGGTAGAGGCTTAACCCTCTATGCTAAAGCACTGGCCCCAAATCTTTTTGCACCAAAATGAACTAATCTTTTAATACATTTTTCAATAAACTTTAAACAATTTTTGTTAAAAAATTAAAAAAACATTTTTGTGGGGCTGGTATTGTGGCAGGTGCTGTTGGCATCCCATCTAAGTATTGATTTGGGTCCCTGCTGCTCCACTTCTCATCCAACTCCCTGCTAATGTGCCTTGGAAAGCAGCAGATGATGGCCCAAGTGCTTGGGCCCCTGCCACCTATGTGGGAGACCCAGATAGAGTTCCTGGCTCCCAGTCTTGGTCTGGCCTATCCCTGGCCATTGCAGCCATTTAGGGAGGAATCCAGAGGATTGATGATCTCTTGTTCTTCTCTCCCTCTTTCCCTGTCACTCTGCCTTTCAAATAAGTTAATCTTTTAAAAATTTGAGAATTAGAGAGAGGAAAGCTCCCATATGCTGGCTCACTCCTCAAGTGCTCACAAGAGCAAGGACTGGGCTGGGGCAGGGTTGGAGCCAGGAGTTGAAAATGCAATCCATGTCCCCCGCATGGGTGTCAGGAGCCTAATGACTTGAGTCGTCAGCATGCTTCCCAGGGTCTGTATTGGCAGGAAGCTGGAGTTAGGAGCTGGAGCTTGGAATCAAACATAGACACTGATGTGGAATACAAGCATCTAAACACCTGCTGCCACTACAGATGTGCCGAAGTACCATCATATCGGTTCTTGCCAGCAGTACTCTTGAAAAATGTTTCTGGGGATGGAGGCGAGTCATTCTCATAGATTAAGTAATACTGTTTACATCTGCTGGTTAAGGGAGATCCTGTATTCTTTTTTTTTTTTTTAAGAAAAGATTTATTTATTTGAAAGTCAGAGTTACAGAGAGAGAGAGAGAGAGAGAGAGAGGGGTCTTCCATCCAATGGTTCACTCCCCAGTTGGCCGCAACAGCCAGAGCTGTGCTGTTCTGAAGCCAGGAGCCAGGAGCTTCTTCCAGGTCTCCTATGTGGGTGCAGGGGCCCAAGGACTGAGGCCTTCTTCATCTTCGTCTTCGTCGTCTTCGTCGTCTTCGTCTCCTCCTCCTCCTCCTCCTCCTCCTGCTCTTCCTCCTCCTCCTCCTCCTCCTCCTTCTCCTTCTTCTTCGACAGAGTTAGACAGTGAGAGAGAGAGACAGAGAGAGGTCTTCTTCCATTGGTTTAACCCCCAAATGGCCACTGCGGCTGGCGCGCTACGCCAATCTGAAGCCAGGAGCCAGGTGCTTCCTCCTGGTCTCCCACGTGGGTGCAGGGGCCAAGGACTTAGGCCATCCTCCACTGCCTTCCCGGGCCACAGCAGAGAGCTGGACTGGAAGAGGAGCAACTGGGACAGACCCGGTGCCCCAACCGGGACTAGAACCCGGAGTGCTGGCACCAAGGCGGAGGATTAGCCTAGTGAGCCACGGTGCCAGCCTTAGGCCATCTTCTACTGCTTTCCTAGGCCATAGCAGAGAGCTGGATCGGAATTGGAGTAGTCGGGTCCCAAACCGGCGCCCGTATGGGATGCCGGCACTTCAGGCCAGGGCATTAACCCGCTAAGCTACAGCGCCGGCCCCCCTATATTCTTAAGTTGATATCAGGTTACCTGATAGTGTGCCTTCCCAAACTTAGGATTCAGTGGAAACGTTTTAACTGCTTGTCTTCCTGTGCTGATTAATATTTGAGGGTCTGTAAACATTTTAGGGGGAAAAAAAACCAAAACAAATAGCCTTTGTCATTACCATTTACAGTTGCAAATTAATTACAACATAATAATCCAAGCTTTCACATTTGTCCATGACACACATGGCAAAGAGCTTAGGATTCTTAAAAGATTTAAAAAAAAAAAAAAAAAACCACACACACAGGATGCTCTTGGTTCATGGACAGGCCTGGTCGTTCCTGGGTGATGACGCGTCATCTTCTCTCCTTTGTTCCAACTGGCCCTGAGAACAGAATGAAAAATTACTGTGGCAGGGAGCTCGTTTGCTGGTAAATTGCAAAAGGAAAAAAACGAAGACCCCAAATGGCTCTTGCCTTGGAATATAGTTAGCATTTGTTGAAAGCCTGGCTGTGTGGTAGACACTGTTCTGAGAGTTCTAATTATGTTTCCAGTCCTCATATAAACCCGATGAGGTAGGTGCTGTTCTCATTCCCACTTGACTGATGAACAACCTGACACGCAGAGAGGGCTTAGCCAAGGTCACCCAAGTCGGAGGCGACAGAGCTGGGGTTCCAAGCCCTGGTCATCCAGAGCCCATGCCCTTAAGCTGCCTCTCTCCCTTGGCCCACGTAATACAAACTCCTTCCATTCCAGCCGCAGAAGATTGCATCTTGACTTTTGTGATACTTCACAGTTGTCCTTACAAGGGGTCTCTTGCTCACAGAGTTTTTAAGGCTGTCAGGGAGTGTGCTCCAAGGGACCTCCCTTTTACCCTGGGAGACTGGAGGAGTTTTGCCATCCCTGGATAGAACAGAAAGTCTGTCTGCAAGAATGAGCCTTGGTAGCACTAGCTGTGTTCTTTGACCATAGTGGCTGCATCAGCTTCTGCCGTAAGAACTGTTTGGAATTCGGTGAAAAAGATAGGAAAAGCAACGGCTTTGACCCAATAAAGACCCCTCCCCGCTTTGTTTGGACCAGTGAACGCAGTTGAGGTCTGCACTGATGGTGGCATAGAGCAGTACTTTGTTCACCCCCGCAGGACTGTACTTTCACATGGCCAGGGGTTGTCCTGGTGTCTGTAGCTAAGAGACTTCCTGAGCAACCAAAATGTCAGCAGAGAGACTCACCACGTCTGCTCTCTGAGCAGCTGTGAGCGCCTGGGGGATGCCGGTTCTCATACAAGGGCAGGTGCAGGGTAGGGACTTTCCCTGGTTCTCTCACTCGGTGCCGCCCACTCCCTGCTCAGTAGTCGCATTCATACCACAGACTGGGTAGAAGACGTGGCACTTTCCGGAACAGAAGGACACATGATACAAACATATAGGGATTAGCGGAGTTGGCTCGAAGAGGATTCCACCATCTGGGTAACAGCTTTGCAAATCGTTTGGATAAATGATACCATTTGGAGGCGCATCTTCCAAACCAAATCCGAACGCCAGAACCCTTTTAAGGAGGTTAATGCAATTCTGTCTCTTTTCCTCTTTTTTCTTTTTCTTATTTTTTTTTTTTTGTCAGAAGTTGATTAGGTAACGTTAGTCTGGGTATAACTGATCATTTGGAACATAGGAGCAGTTACCCTTAGTTTTTTACTGTGAAATATTATTGAAAGATTAATATCAATAGAAGAAATATTATACAGAATAAAAAAGAAGTAAAATTCAGAATGCATAGATAAAACTGTATTCCTCCCCTCTCTCCCTCTTTCCTTAAAGAGGTCCAGAAAATGCACATGGCTAGCTAGTAGGTACCTTGTTGATTTGGCTCAGAGCTTAATCTTGCTAAGAAATGTAAATACAGTTTGGGTGACGTTTCCTAGTGTGACTGGAAGCAGTGGGCCAGTTTATGTAATAGTGTCTGGAAGTGTGGAAGAAAGAGAACATCTCTCCGTTTTAGCCTTGATTTTCAGACAAGAGTGAGGCAAAGTCCAGGTTGTTCATTGGCTAGATCTATTTGTGGGTTCTTTGCAGAGGTACTGTGATCACGGACGTATCTGGAATTGTCAAGCCAGAGCAGCTCAGAGGGAGAGTCCTGTGAAACCAAACCAAGTCAGACATTCATCTCCTGGCACCTCCAGGAAGCCCCGGCGCCGAGAGCAGAGAACATTGTCAGAGCTGTTTCTCTGCTGTGATTTCTTGGGGCATGTAAGTTGAGTGTGGGCTACCGAAGGAAAGATAGAGTCTTTGGACAAGGAAAGAGAAATGCACGTAACGGAGTCCCCTTCTTTGTTAACACAGTCTCCTCAAGGAGGGAGAAGGAAGTAAAAGGAGTACAATATGTCCGATAGAGCACTGATAATTGAGTTAACAAAAGGAGAAGCTGGTTTGGAGAGAGCCTTTTACTTTGATCTTCTGATCTTCAGAATGTTTTGGCAAGGGTGGTAGGGAGATGGAGTAGGTAAGAGAGCTTTACACACACACACACACACACACACACACACACACACACTGTGATCTTAACCTCATATTTGTCAGTTGCCAAAAGAACCAGGCATAGTAGGGTATATTGTAGCTAAAATATGTCCTCCAGTCTAAAAATATTCCTCTGCGACTTCAGAAGTCTTAGATCATCACATATTTCATGATTCGTGTCAAAGTGATTTATAAACTGTCTGCCACCTAACCGAATTCAATAAGACAATGGAAGCATATATTAAAAAGGCATAACCAGGTGCCCCATAAATAAAGACAAATAGTATCTGTCAGTTTTCAAAGGGCATAACTAGGTCACAGGTTTAAGTGTAAAATTATAAATCTCTTCAGAAAAAAATCTTTGAGATCAAGGGCTAGGCAAAGAGTTCCTGGACTTCAAAAGCATGACCCAAATAAAAGGGAAATTTGGTAAGCTGGGTCTTATCAAAATGAGAAACTTTTGCTCTGCAAAAGATAGTATTAAATGCCAAGATCATTCAATGGGAAAAGACAGACTTTTCAGATAAAATTGTTCAGGATGTTTACATGCAAAATGGTGAGGTTATCGTATACCATATATGAAATTTAACTCAAGATGGATCAAACTCCCAAATGGGAAAAGCTGAAATGATAAAACTCCTAGAAGGAAGCAAATGGAGAAAGCCTCTTAACATTGGCCTTGGTGTTGTTTCTTAGATAGGGTAATAAAAGAAAAAAATGGATAAATTGGACTTCATCAAAGTTAAAAATGTTTGTGTATCCAAGGGCACTATGAGCAGAGTGAGAAAGCAGTTCACATAATGGAGAAAAAAATTATAACTTACGTATTTAATAAGAGATTGAGATCCAGAATGAATCAAGAATTCATACCACTCAACAACAACAAAAAAACTTAAAATGTGCGACAAAGTTGAATAGACCTCTCCCCAGCGAAGATATACCAATGGCAAACAAGCCCATGTTCACACAGACCTACCCAGATGGGGACATTGCATAAATTGAATAACACACTCCCACAGAAAGGAGTGCTTATAAAACTGAGGAAATGTGAATAAAGTCGAAGGAATCTATTAATGCCAGTTTCTTGGTTGTTGATCTTGTACTGTGGTTATGCAAGATGTGCCATTAGGAGACAGAGTGAAGGACATACCAGATCTTTCTGTGTTGTTTCTTTTTTTCTTTTTCTTTTTTTGGACAGGCAAAATTAGACAGTGAGAGAGAGAGAGACAGAGAGAAAGGTCTTCCTTCTGTTGGTTCACCCCCCAAATGGCCACTATTGCCAGTGCTCTACACCGATCTGAAGCCAGGAGCCAGGTGCTTCCTCCTGGTCTCCCATGCGGGTGCAGGGCCCAAGCACTAGGGCCATCCTCCACTGCTTTCCCAGGCCACAGCAGAGAGCTGGACTGGAAGAGGAGCAACCAGGACAGAACCGGCGCCCCAACCGGGACTAGAACCTGGAGTACTGGCACCGCAGGCGGAGGATTAGCCTAGTGAGCCGCGGTGCTGGCCTCTGTATTGTTTCTTACAACCGCATATGAATTTGCAATTATCTCCCCCCAAAAAGTATGATTTATATCAAAACCCCTAAGAAGCACCTAAGCAAGCTAATAATACAACCACTCATACATAGATTTATTCTTTCACTTCCCAAGGCATACCTTGGAGGTAAAAAAGGACAATTTTCATTTATCATTAGGCAGGGGATACAGTATGGCTTTTCCAGAAGTTGGACATAAGGCTACCCTATGAGAGTTAAACTAAAGACAATAGAACAGTCTAGGAGTGTGGTGAGACTTGTGTGCAGAGACGGGACACCATGGCCTTTAACAGGACATAGCCTTTTATTAGTATTTATTCCAGCATAAGGCCCAGGTGGACTTTTATCCAAAAGCCTGAGCCTGGAACAAAGAGGCAATATCTTAGATATGGTTTTAGCCTCTTTGTCTCCCTTCTGGGGCTACATGCATCCATTTGATTGGATATTCTGATGTTATATTGGGGGCCACAGGAATTGATTCAATACTGCATACTGACGATGGGTTTTTTTTCCCACACACATATTGAGCTGTCCTTTGTCTAGCAGAGGTTAACACCATCCCTCAGTGCTAACCAGCAGGAACCCCGCAGATGGTTAGCTTCAGAGGCAAGCAGAAAACAGCTACATTTCATTCCCAGCACAGGTTCCTCCCTTTTTCTGCTTCTGACAGTGGGAAGGCCTCTACCACACCATAATCATGTTAGTTAGAAACAAGTTTAATTGTGGCCGGCACTGTGGCGCAGCAGGTTAACGCCCGGGCCTAAAGCGCCAGCATCCCATATGGTTGCCGGTTTGAGTCCCGACGGCTGCTCCACTTCCAATCCAGCTCTCTGCTATGGCCTGGGAAAGCAGTAGAGGATGACTCAAATCCTTGGGCCCCTGTACCCACGTTGGAGAAAGCTCCTGGCTCCGGGCTTCAGGTCGGGGCATCTTGGGCCATTGCAGCCAACTGGGGAGTGAACCATCAGATAGAAGACACTTTCTCTCTGCCTCTCCTCTTTGTGTAACTCTTTCAAATAAATAAATAAATCTTAAAAAAAAAAAAAGAAACAAGTTTAATTAAAAGACAAAGGCCTCTACTAATAGGAGAGTCGGCCACTTGATTGATTGATTTCTTTTCTTAAAAAAAAAAAAGCTTTGAAATGGAAAGAGAGAGGGAGAGAGGGAAAAGAGAGAGAGCTCTCAGATCCTCAGATCCACTGGTTCCCTCCCTAATTGTCTGCAACAGCTGGGCTGGGCTAAGCTGAAGCCAGCAGCTGAGGAACAGTCCTACCAAATGCAAGTTATCTCTGTAATTACACTCAAGTTTACGAGACACAATGACGGATAACACAGCTGGTTAGTGACAGATCTTGTTTTGGCCCTACGCCTTTGCTGGTTCGTCTCCATCCTACCTTGCTGCCTCTCTTTAAACAGAATTAGTGCCTAAAGCTAGGGTGCCTTGATGCTTTGGGCTTAACTTTAGCTCACTAGCTCTCTTCCAAATTTTGATTTCACATGTGGATGTTCCCACATGGGGCCAGTGTGAGTGTATTTGTCCGTTGCGTTTCTCATTGTACATTCATGAGTTGATTTTCTGATTTATTCACCAATCTGTTGATTAAAAACAAATTTGGCATTTCCTCTGGGACTGGTAACTGATTATATTGGAGCATTCTGCAGAGACATCAAACACGGGGCGTGGGTGCTGCTCTCCTGTGTCCTCACTCTGCATGCCTCAGTCTTTGGCATCCTTTCCTCTTCCCATTCAACAAACTTTTTTTTTTTAACATTTATTTATTTATTTGAAAAAAGTTACACAGAGAGAGGAAAGTCAGAGACAGAGGTCTTCCATCTGCTGGTTCACTACCCAGATGGCCGCAACGGCCAGAGCTGTGCCAATCCAAAGCCAGGAGCCAGGAGCTTCCTCCGGGTCTCCCACACAGGTGCAGGGGCCCAAGGACCTGAGCCATCTTCTACTGATTTCCCAGGCCATAGCAGAGAGCTGGATTGGAAGTGAAGCAACCGGGACTTGAACCGGCACCCATATTGGATGCCAGCACTACAGGCGGCGGCTTTACCCACTATGCCACAGCGCTGGCCCTCAACAAGCTTTGAATGTATGAGATAGAGAAATGATGTGTCAGACTGAAGTGACTGCCAGGCCCACGGAGTCAGCCAAAGTTGAGGGTTGGAGCTAGATCTCTCAGTCACTGTTTTCCAGTTAACCATCTTGGCTGTGCTTGTCCAGTTGGAGGTTCTTGTTTTAGGCATAGATCCAAATTAATTGGTTTACATATTCAGTCATCTCTCCTGTTTTCAGTATTCTATGTCTTGGCAGCTAATGGAATTCTTGTTAGCATAATTGATAACTTTATTATGAGCCCTTAACTTTTTAGTTAATGATTAGACACTGACTAGCCATATTGTATATACCAAAAATATTCACTATTGTCCCACATTATCAACTGGAAAGCCATACATTAGCTTTAACAGTAATCTCGCATTCCACATTTTAGTAACCTGCAGTCAACCATCATCTGAAAATATTAAATGCAAAGTTCCAGAAATAAGCAATTCATGTTGATTTTCAATACACAAATTTTAATTTTTAATGCAACATGAACAAATCGTAAGTGCAAGTGTTAGCTACCTTTCTCCAACATTATAGTCATGAATGTTTTATATTTAGTAAAAGCATACAGAATTTGTAAACCTTGTAAATCATGTGTAATGTAAACTAATAAGTATAAGCCAAGAAAAAGTGAGGTTTTCATATGTGAAGACGTATTTCAGAACCCAACTTGAGATAAGTCCATTAACATGCATATTGCAAAGATCACTCACCAGCATGGTTGTCGTGCAGTTGTACATAGAGAACAAATTACAGAAATTCACACTGGAATCTTACTAAGCAGTATTATGGGGACTAACCTTAAAGGACAAATGATGGGGCTGGCACTTTGGCATAGTAGGCTAAGCCTCCGCCTGCAGTACCAGCACCCCATATGGGCTCCAGTTCGTGTCCTGGCTGCTCCTCTTCCAATCCAGCTCTCTGCTAGGTCCTGGGAAAGCAATGGAAGACTGCCCAAGTGCTTGGGCCTCTGCACCTGCGTGAGAGACCCAGAAGAAGCTCCTGGCTCCTGGCTTCAGATCAGCTCAGCTCCAGCTGTTGCAGCCATTTGGGGAGTGAACCGGCATATGGAAGACCTTTCTCTCTCTCTCTGTCTCTCTCTCTCTCCCTCCCTCTCTCTCTCTCTCTCTGTAACTCTATCTCTCAAATAAATGAGAAATAAAAAATCTTAAAAAAAAAAAGACAAATGACTTATTTGAGGGCTTAAAGTAGCAAAGACCAATGTAAATTAAATAGTGTTATGAGTGAAAAAGCTATAATGTACCATAGTAATAGACTAGAAAACTGAATACTACAAAAAAAAACTTTATTGGTCTGTATAAGTTGGTCTTGGTAAACTGTTGATTACTTGTTACAGTAAATTATGAAGATTTTCATTGCAACAGTATTTTCCCACACATGTGAGAATCTGGAAGCAATAATAAGCCCTTCACAAACTGTCATTTAGTGGAAACATCAACTAGCCATTTCTAACAGCTGTAAGATAATGCATATTCAAATGTATTATGCAAGCTATAACCCAGGTACATAGACAAACACTATCAACGTTTATTAAAATAGAAGTTGGCCACTATAATCCAAAAGTCGTACTTTTGAAATTTATATTTAGAGTTTATATACAGAAAGATGTCACTTGGACGAAACGGGCAAGAGATGGAATTTCCAGAGCTTACGCACAGGCGCCTGCTCCCTGGCCTTCTTCCCTGTGGACAGTTTGCCTCCTTTATTCTGGTTCTCGCTCTCCTACTGTCCAGATGTCTGAATGATCTTTCCCGCATTGGACTCCATCACGGGCTTCTGCAGATAACACAGACTACTTTTGTGCCAATAGCAGGCCTTCGTGGCTCTGGACTTCCTGTTTTCCTCTTTGAGTTTAATTTCCAGGTAGCAGGTTTACTATGTCACTTCTCACACGGTGAGTTTCCAACTAATTTACCCAGTTCCCCAGTTTAACAAGGGTGAACCTGTCTCATGACATCATAAACTGAAATACATGCAGTGCACCTCTGTAGTAGCCGACAGTTGATGTCCTAAACCTCTCTTGCCCAGCACTGTCCCATACTGTAACTTTAGCCTGATCTCCATCCACTGAAATTGTTTTTACCTTCAGATCCACACCTGTTGTGGCCATGAGTTCTGGATCAAAGGTATCATCTGTGAGCCCCAAGAGCAGGCTGGACTTCCCCGCCCCATTCTGGCCGATGATGAGGTTCCTCGGGGTGGTCGGCGTGTCCTTTCCATCCTGACCCTGCCCCGAGCCCCGCTGGCTGCCCCTGGCTGCCTCTCGTTTCACTAGGACGGTTCCTAAGTTTCAAATCCCACGTCATTCTGAGTAGTGCAATGCCGTTGTATATGCCGTCTGTGCTAGCTAGCTTTTCATTACTGTAAGAATACCTGAAAGGAGCCATGTAGGAGGGGAGAAGCTTTATTGCAGCTCACGACTGGGAGGTCCACAGTCCAAGACTGGGAGGCCCCAGCAGTCCGGCATCTGATGGGGGCTGGCCATGGTCCAGCTTGTCCACAAGGAGCAGCACTCCTGTGGTCTGTCCGTACAGTGCCTGCAGGATCCGAGCAGGGGGCTCCACCCTAGCAACCGCATCCAATCCAGTCACTTCCCAAAAACCCTAACTCTACACGCCGTGGTCGGATCAAAATTCCACCTGAATCCATTAACCATTAATCCATTAACGTACGACTTGGGGATTTAAACATCTGCTTGAGTTGGAGGAGCCAAATCCAGTTCAAACCATCACACCACCCCATTCCCGCGTCCCTTAGTCACCTCATAGCTGTCTCAGCTGTCAGATTGGTTGTCCTGGTATCGTAGTGCATGTGCTCATGTAACCCTTATTTTACTTAGTAATGGCCCCGAAGCACAGGACTAGTGATGTTGGTCATTTGGCTGTGCCAAAGAGAAGAACTGAAGTGCTTCCTTGAAGTGAACAGGTGTGTAAGTAAAAGAAAACACCTGGCACAGATGGGGCTTAGTACAGCCACAGTTTCAAGTGCCTGCTGGGGGCTTCTGCATGGGTCAGCCTCAGACACCAGAGACTGCTGTATGTATGGCACACCTGGTGTGTGTAAATAGTTCCATTCATTAGAATTTATACCTTGATTGTTCCATCACCTGTTATAGTACCTGGCACAAGCAGGCTGTCCATAATTGTGACCTGGATTAAGTTGATGGGAAGTCATTCTGATTCCTTTCCACTCCTAGATTCTGTAATTTATTTAATGCTCCTGCCCAGGTGTGTGTTTTGATGAAAGCGAGACTCTGGTCTGAAGGATCTACCTAACTGGGTAGACCAGTTCTGGGAACTTCGACCTCCGGAACCCCAAACGGGAATTGGCTCTCGGGCCTAAAGGGAGCATCCTGTTCCCTCCCTGGCATCAACACTGGGGAGGTTCTGAGAGTCCCAGCACATGAAAGCAGATGTTCCTGCAGTGCTCAGAAATGTGGCAGTGCTGGTGCAAATCCAGTTAATTGTAAACCCAAAATAGTGGGGAGCTGGTGTTGTGGTACAATGGGTTAAGCCGCCTCAGGTGACACCAGCATCCTATCTCAGGGCACTGGCTTGAGCCCCGAGACTCTGCTTCTGATCCAGCTTCCTGCTAGTGCGCCTGGGAGAGAGCAGGGGAGACGCCACCCATGTGGGAGACCTGGATGGAGTTTCTGGTTCCTGACTTCATCTGTCCTGGTCCCAGCCATTGCAACCATTTGGGGAGTGAACCAGCATATGGAAACACACACTCTCTCTCTCTCTCTCTCTCTCTTACTCTACCTTTCAAACAAATAAATCTTCTTTTAAAACCCTCAAAATAACGCACATTGGTATCTCCATGGAGTTGCTGTTTAATCATATTGTCTGTTTGTCAGATCCCCAGTGGAGGGCACTAGGGGACTTTACTTTCTTAGAACAGGTGTGGGTTTTGGTTTGTTTGTTTGTTTGCCTTAAGGATTACGTTGACATGAGTTGTCACAAAAAGATTTTTGTCTTAGAGTTTTAGGCAAAGATGAGATGCCAAGTGGTATTTCTTTCAGTTTGACATCAATAATTTTTCATAGATGTTTTCAAAACTTCCAGTTTTCACTTCATTTTGAAGGGGGAATCTACGTGTGCATTTTTGCTTTAAAAATGTAACACCTGTAATGTTTGACATTTGTATATTTTTCCCAGCATGCTTGTTGGAACTGATTGAAAGTTATAGGCATGTATTGTTTCCAGAGCATTTATCTCCAGAGTCTGCCGAGATAGCTGTTCCATAAGACATCAGGAGGCAAGTTCAGATGTGCAAAGCATTTGTCACTTCCTCCTGCTCTGCTGATTTATTTAGGGGCCATTTATTTCCAGCACCCACGTCTGCCAGGCTGTAGACTGATGTCATGTCGGATCCATAAATCCCTAAGTGTTAATAGCACTGTAAGTAGCTTGGAGTCGGTCTTTGGCATCTAGCTCTTCTCCGGAAAGTCCTAACCCAGACCTTCTGTCCTTTCCTAAATGCACCAGTGCTTCTGCTGGATAAATGTTTCTACGAGAAATTCCCATGAGTTCTCCAGGAAGACACTGCAGTATTTCAGCTGGTGCTGGGCGTGACCTGCCCAAGGGGTTTCTCACCTGAACATGGGGCAGCAGGGGTAACCACGTTCAATCATGGTTTCATAAAAATATGCTGCTGTGTTTTCCTGATCGGGCTAAACTTCCTTTCCCTCCTGGAAGAGTGAGGTAATTTTTGGCTTTAATTATTAATCTCTCTTCGTTTTGTTTCAGTGGTGCAGGCATGGATGGGAAGAAATGCAGTGTGTGGATGTTTCTACCTCTTGTATTCGCTTTGTTTACCTCAGCTGGGTTATGGATAGTGTGAGTATTTTCTTATTTCATGATTTCCAGAGCCCGGGGCAGTGAGTGTAGATAAACTGTTAATGAAGTTTTGATAGTATATGCTTTATCTCTATGTATGTATTTATAAATGGTTTAGAAGAAGAAGCCTCCATTTCTTTTCCCATCCTCTCTTATCCAAAGTAAGTCACGAAGCTGAGTAACAGATTACACGAAGAAAGTAGGTGGTGACACAGTCTGTGTGTATTTTGTGCTCACATGTGTTTGCAATGAACATTTTGTAAACATTATGTGAAATCCCTGTTTGCAAGATTTTTCTTGCTGGACACTGACATGCTAGGGAATCTGTTCAGAGTCTGGCTTCCTGTGACTGGGTCAGATACGATTGTAAAATGAATATCATCATATTGGAAATCTTGACTTGCTGCAAAATATTCCCACACTTGAGTTTTTTTAAGTGATGGTCAGTTTAAGAAAATGTCCTTAGTTCCTTGAAGGCCAATAAGGAAGGTGGAAACATTCCTGAAAATTAAGAATTTTGAATTCTATTTTTGGTGTGTGAGGCCTATTTCTTTTTTTTCAGTTTCCATATTGTCATCACTGTTATTACTTTGAGGGTGTTTTGAAAATTAAGGAAACATTGCTAATAATGGCATTTGCACTTCAAAGAACTAGGTTACCTATGTCTAAAGAATTATAGTATAAAAGTATTTCCCCAGCCCGAAAAAAAAATGGACATGGTTAGTGCAGTTAGTCTAATTCAGTGGGGACGTGAATGATTCTGGGTTTTAAAAACGTTACTTTCACAAATTCATCATTCTCTCTTGATAGATACTTTATAGCTGTGGAAGATGACAAAATTTTGCCACTGAATTCAGCTGAAAGGTAAAGTTTATCTCTGGGTAACTTACTGTTCCTCAGAAGGTTCAGCTGAAGCTTTGCCTCTGGCAAGGTTAAACCTGAGCCTCTGTGTTTCTGTTATGCAGGAAACTGGGGGTGAAGCACGCACCCTATATAAGGTAACCCGATGGTCCTTTGCGGCGTCTTGGGGAGAGCTGGGAGGGATTTCCACGTTGACACAGTCACGGTGAAACATGTCTCCTTTCTCAAGCATTGCAGGTGACGACCCCCCTGCAAGCTGTGTGTTCAGTCAGGTGATGAACATGGCAGCGTTCCTAGGTAAGAGAGCGCAGCGTGCGTCTCTGTTGCGTTTCACATTCTCCCAGACCCGGATCAGAACGCCAGTGGGCTGAGCGGGTGATGCAGTGTCCCGTGGTGTCGGGGTGCTGAAGCCAGCTCTGTGTTCTCAGAGTATTTTTTTTTCTCCCAAACCCTGTCAGGTTCACCCTCTCGCCTCGCATTTCTTCTTCCCTTCACTGTATTTATCATTCTAGCTACTCGTGATTTTATTTCTTTTGCTGCATGAAAGAATAAATTTTGTGTGCTATAAAATCCCGTATGAGAGTATAATATGGTGCAGTCTGTTTACCTAGAGAAGAATGCCTTAGTGATTCCTTTACTGGTATAGATGAAAACATACACACATACACACACACACCGAGGCTCTGTGATAAATATTGGGGTATGTAGATACTGTTTTTAAACCTAAAGGTCAACACTCATATAAAGATGACGGACGCTCTCTCCTGTGTGTGTGTACACACCAAGCTGACAAGTGAAGAAGTCAGTTTAAAAAGGGAGAGAAGGGGCTGGTGCTATGGCACAGCGGGTTAACATCTTGGCCTGAAGCGCCGGCATCCCATATGGGCACCAGTTCGAGTCCCAGCTGCTCCACTGCTGATCCAGCTCTCTGCTATGGCCTGGGAAAGCAGTACAAGATGGCCCAAGTCTTTGGGCCCCTGCACCCGCGTGGGAGACCTGGAGGAGGCTCCTGGATCTTGGCTTCAGATTGGCACAGCTCCAGCCATTGCAGCCAACTGGGGAGTGAACCACTGGATGGAAGACCTCTCTCTCTCTGTGTGTGTGTGTGTGTAACTCTGACTTTCAAATAAATAAATAAATGTTTAAAAAAAGAGAACTTTGCTACTCATATATGCCCCAGTTCCCCACTTTTTCATCAAGGCCTAAAGCCCTCCTTTTGCATCCTGTTCTTGTTCTGTGAGGGCATCCGTGACCCCTTCAGTCCGAAGCAGGTGGGAACCCAACCTGCCCTCCACCTCATTCAAGTTCACCTTGTACACTAAATCCTCAAGCCCATGCTTTCCCAAGGCCTTTTGTGTGTTTGTTTAAAGATGTATTTGTTCATGTTGAAAGTCAGAGAGAGAGAGAATCTTTCATATGCTGTTTTAATTACCAGATGGCTGCAGCAGCCAGGGCTGGGCCAGGCTGAAGCCAGGATCCAGGAGCTTCTTCTGGGTCTCTCACATGGGTGGCAGGGTCCTAAATACTAGGACCATCTTCCACTGCTTTCCCAGACACATTAGCAGGGAGCTGGATTGAGTGGGGCAGCTGGGACATGAACCAGTGCCCATATAGGATGTTGGCGTCACAGGCAGCAACTTCACCCACTACGCCACTAGGCCAGTCCCTCCCAGGGCCTTTCAAAGGGTCAGCCAGCTGTCACCATTGGCGTGCCACTGCCAAGGGACCAGGGACAGCTCACCATTTCCAGTGGTTCTGGAAAGGGTTCTTCTGGGGGGTGAGACTTTCACTCTAAGTGAGAGAAAGACCATGTTGCTATGTTGCTACTGAGGGAGTATTTGGCCTAGGAGGTTATTGTCCCCCAAAAAGGTGACCTGATATTCTGTCTTTATAGAAACCCCCAACTCCCCCCTCCCAAGAAAATTCCCCAGTTCTTTGTTAATGTTTGATGCAGCGAAGGGAAGGGCTGCTGTTTCACTGGAAAGTCAAGGGCGGGGGTTAGTCTATAGGCAGATACTCATTTGGTGCAGAAAGATCAAAATATGAGAAACATGGAGAACGTTCCCTGTCAGGTTCAGAAGCCTCTCGGAACCCAGGGGAGTTCAAGGGGATGTACACTGGAGAGCTCCCCTGCAGCTAACACTACTTTCCTTCCTGAAAGCATATCTCCTTTGCCTCAGCAGAAGGCATCTGGAAGGTAATCAATGCTGTCTTTAAGGACAAGGTTAGAGATACCCTAATCTTTAAAAAAAAAAAACAAAACTATTTATTTGAAAGGCAGAGTTACAGAGAGAGGGAGAGACAAATGACCACAACAGCTGGAGCTGGGCTGAACCGAAGTCAGGAGCCAGGAGCTTCTTCTGGGTCTCCCACACAGGTGCAGGGGCCCAAAGACTTGGGTCATCTTCCACTGCTTTCCCAGGTCATAGTGGAGAGCTGGATCGGAAGTGGAGCAGCTGGGACTAGAACATATGGGATGCTGGCACTTCAGGCCAGGGTGTTAACCTACTGCGCCACAGCGCCAGTCCCCCCATTTATATATATATATATATATATTTTTTTTAAACCTTTTATTTTTATTTTTTCTGAAAGGCAGAGTGGACAGTGAGAGAGAGAGAGAGAAAGGTCTTCCTTTGCCGTTGGTTCACCCTCCAACGGCCGCCGCGCTGTGGCCGGCGCACCGTGCTGATCTGAAACCAGGAGCCAGGTGCTTCTCCTGGTCTCCCATGTGGGTGCAGGGCCCAAGCACTTGGGCCATCCTCCACTGCATTCCCGGGCCACAGCAGAGAGCTGGACCGGAAGAGGAGCAACCGGGACAGAATCCGGCACCGCAAGTGGGACTAGAACCTGGTGTGCTGGCGCCGAAGGCAGAAGATTAGCCTGTTGAGCCACAGTGCTGGCCCCCCATTAGGTTTTAAGGAAACCAAGGAACATGGTGGAAGCCACATATTGTTCCCTATGTATTCTTAAGAAAATGGGTACTTCCCAGTAGTCTTTAGTGTATAATCTACAAAACACATTTGCACAGCACCAGGCTTATGGTTAACTAATTATAAAAGCATTCCGCGAAACAAAACAAGTTCCCCTCTTCCAGATGACATTTGTCACCGTCTTATTCTACAGTCCTTCCTGCTCCAGCAAGAAGCAATTAAGCTTTTACTAGCTCTTGCTCGAAGGTATTGCAACATCCAGTGTTTATTCTTTATTGTCTTTCATCATTTTTTAGTGCCATCTGGTAGACACAGAACTGATTAAGATTAGTGCTCAATAGGATCCAACCCACAATTATTTGTTTATCAACTCTGAGAGTGTAGAGCAAGACAAAGGAATCTGTTTACGAAAGATTCTTGCCCTCAACTGTGGATGTTCTCATCTCCCCAGGCCTGTCCCTGTTAGATCCTAGACTATTCCTTGGTGCAACCAACTTAACCTACAGTGGGCCGGCATGGTGGCACAGCGGTTAAGAAATAACCCCCGCTGCCTATAAGTCATGCTTCTTGGCAGCTGTGTGGCTTATAATTTACAGTCGTAACAGTGAGTCACTGTAGCATTTATTAAACCTAGCAAAGATCTTTTATCTTCTTGACTGACTAATCAAAAGATTCAATGTGCAATTATTCTCTTCATAGAATTAGTTATGTTCTTCGTCCTGAATCCATCGTTTGCTTACCACAGGGGTCTTGAAAGTCCCAAGGCAGATTTCTTGAAAGAAATATCATTGCCTGCCCCGGGGAAGCTGTGAGGATAAAGCTAATAGCTGAATGATTTCGGGCACCTAATGGCAGCCACTCTCCCTCCCTCAGCCAAAACATATTGGCTGTCATGTTCCACCACAGTCATAAATAGGAATTATTGATGTATAAACAAACAACAAAATGGGGAAGAATTTGGCTCAGCATCCATTAGAACTGCAGAGAAGGGATATTATTCTGAGTTCGGAACTTTTATAAAACCCAGTCAACCTTGACATAAAAAATGTAATTTAGGGGCTGGTGAGGTGGGTAAAGCTGCCGCCTGCAGTGCGGCGTCTCATACGGCTCCGGTTTGAGTTCTGGCTGCTGCACTTCCCATCCAGCTCTCTGCTGTGGCCTGGGAAAGCAGTAAAAGATGGCCCAAGTCCTTGGACCCCTGCACCCACGTGGGAGACCCAGAAGACGCTCCTGCTCCTGGCTTTGGATTGGCGCAGCTCTGGCCGTTGCGGCCATCTGGGGAGTGAACCAACAGATGGAAGACCTCTCTCTCTCTCTCTCTCTCTCTCTCTCTCTCTGCCTCTGCCTCTGCCTCTCTGTAACTCTGCCTTTCAAATAAATAAATAAATCTTTTTTAAAAATGTAATTTAGAAGAATCAGCAATTTGTGCTCTTTTTAAATAGCGGGGCATTTGTATAGGAAAAGACTGTTCTAAATATCAAAAAGAACAAAGTGGAGAGGGGGGCAGTGCTGGTTAAGCCTCCACCTGCGATACCTCCACCCATCCCTTATGGGTGCCCCTTTGCGACCCGGCTGCTCCACTTCTGATCCAGCTCCCTGCTTAGTGCCTGGGAAAGCAGTAGAAAATGGCCCAAGTGCTTGGGCCCCTGCACCCTCATGGGAGACCTGGAAGAAACTACATGTATCTGCTTTTGCCTGGCCATTGTGGCTGTTCGGGGACTGGACCGGTGAATGGAAGATCGATCTCTCTCTCTCTCTTTCTCTCCCTCCTTCCCTCCCTCTGCTTACCCCCCTCCCGTCCTCTCTCTGTAACTCTGCCTTTCAAATAAATAAAATCTTTTTTTAAAAAAAGAACAAAGGTGTGGGTTTTTAAAAAATCTTTTCTAAAGCAGTAAAATGTAAAATTGTTGATAAAACTAAAAAAAATCTATTGATCAGACTATGAATGGTAAAAGTTGGTCATGTATATAAATGTAGCTTTGAAATTGCACTTCTGCCTAAAAATGTTTTTCAAGAAGGTATAATTAAAGCACTGCTTGGTTTTACATGGACTTTGTGGGACAGTGATGTGGAGTAATGGGTTAAACTGCTGCCTGCAATGCCAGAATCCATGTGGGCACCAGTTCAAGTCCCTGCTGCTCCACTTACAATCAAGCTCCTTGCTGATTGCCTGGGAAAGCAGAAGAAGATGGCCCAAGGGCTTGGTCCCCTGAGACCCATGTGGGATACCTGGATGAAGCTCCTGGCTCCTGGCTCCTGGCTTCCATTTGGTTCAGCCCTGACTGTTGTGGCCATTTGGGGTGAACCAGTGGATGGAAGATCTCTCTCTCTTTCTCTCTCCCTCTCTCTCTCTCTTCCTCTTTCCTTCTTATGTAATTCTCCTTTTCAAATAAAGTAAATCCCTTTTTTTTTTTTTTTTTGCTTTTTGCTTTTTTGACAGGCAGAGTGGACAGTGAGAGAGAGAGACAGAGAGAAAGGTCTTCCTTTGCCGTTGGTTCACCCTCCAACCGCCGCCACGGCCGGCGCACCGCGCTGATCCGATGGCAGGAGCCAGGTGCTTCTCCTGGTCTCCCATGGGGGTGCAGGGCCCAAGCACTTGGGCCATCCTCCACTGCACTCCCTGGTCACAGCAGAGAGCTGGCCTGGAAGAGGGGCAACCGGGACAGAATCCGGTACCCCAACCAGGACTAGAACCTGGTGTGCCAGCGCCACAGGCGGAGGATTAGCCTATTGAGCCGCGGCGCCGGCCTAAGTAAATCCTTAAATAAATAAAATGGGCTTTGTAATAGGTAGTACGATTCTGCCCCCATAAAAACCTAAGTATCAATAAAATAATTATAGAGCCACAATCTAATCAATTTTTATAATCTGCAGCCTAATTATTATATAATCAACTATGTTAATAATTAATCAATTATTGTGAGGATGCCATTCTAAACTTTAAGGAGTGTATGCCTCTTCTGAGCTAATGATGGAGTCCATAGCTAAAAAGGGCACAGTGTGGTGTGTGGAATGCCGTTCTAGAAGTGAAGCTATTGGGTTGAATTTCTGTCTTCAGATAGGTTTCTGTTTCTTGCCTAATTTCGTCATCGGCTCATGATAAATGACTTGTCAGCCACATTACAAAGGGAAAGGCTGGCACTGCTGGTACTGGAAGACCATGCATGTCCCATGATTGTTGGTAGGAAGTGGTGGACGCAGAGGCTGGCCAGTGGCTCCTTTCCCCTGGCCCCATAGCAGCAAGTGCCTTGGCTGGGTGGGGCAATGTGAAGAACTCCCTCAGGAATTAGGATTAGAGTTTACGGCCAGATTCCGGCATGACCCCATCCCACACAACTACATGACCCCCAGAGTAATACTTTTCACTGGGCATTTTAATAAGACATTGAATGGGCTGCCTTGTTATCGTGCCCATATGCCCTGAGGAAGAGCCAGAGGCGATTGTTCGCAAGGATGCTCTGTTGCGCCCCGTGTTGAGCTCTGAGCTCAGTCTCATGGCTGCTGAGTCTGCTGACTGCTCTCAGAAGCAGAGTGCGTATGTTGACTTAGTCCTCACTTCCTCTTCCTGTTTGCATTCTAAAAATTAGTAAGACGTTCTGTTCGTCCTCCACTCTCGGTACTTACTGGCACTCCTAGACTTCAGATACAAGGCCTAGCTTGCTGCCTCAGACCATAGTTTGAGAATTGTTGTCAAGTCAAGTAGTATTCATTTCCTGGCTAATAGTGGGTAGTGGTTGAAACATACACTAAAGCTCTTTTGAGGTTGAATAGTTGGAAATTTCTTTTTTTTTTAAGGATTTATTTATTTATTATTTGAAAGAGTTACACAGAGGAGAAGCAGAGAGAGAGAGAGGTCTTCCATCCAAGCTGTGCTTATCGGGAGCCAGGAGTTTCTTCTGGGTCTCCCGCTTGGGTGCAGGGGCCCAAGGAGTTGGGCTTTCCCAGGCCACAGCAGAGAGCTGGATCAGAAGCGGAGCAGGAGGGACTTGAACTGGCGCCCATATGGGATGCCAGCGCTTTAGGCCAGGGCGTTAACCCGCTGTGCCACAGCACTGGCCCCTGAACTTTCATAAGTCATCATTTATCTCTGCTTTTGTTCCAAAATCCAAGTACAGGTCAAGTTTTCTATCAGTTTTTGATCAGAGGTTCTGGGAATAGAAAGTTCAGAGAGCTGAACATCACAGCATACTTAGGAAATGCAGTATTGCAGGTGCGTTTTCTTTATCAGTGACTACTAATAAGCACCCAGAATCTCGGTAAGACTTTCATAAATCATTACCAACTCAGTGGCTGACCAAACAGGGACTAAATAGGATACTTCTTGAACTTGTAATTGTCTTCCCTGATGAATGTCAATGTCAAAATAAATTCTTGGTAATTAGTAACATTTCCATCTGTATAGATATAATTTAAATTAATTGCCAGTGCTTTTTCATCATTTATAGACTGACTTCGCCCAGATTTTTGTGTAGATATGAAAATATCTACATTAAGCAGTTAATCAAATGTGATCCTTAGATTAGTGGCTTCATTCATGGACAGTCCCAAGGTTGCCACTACAAGTCACGTTTGACATCTGTTAACTTCTTTCATTCTCCTGTCAAACTCTCAGATACCAATTTCCTTCCAAAGATGGAATGGTCTTTTAAGATGAATCATTAATATCATCTGCAAGAATTCAGTTTTCTTGGTTTGCCAAGCATGGTGTTTGGTTACATGCCCAACTCCCAGACCTGTGCTAAAATCACATTGCCCAAGTGCGATTACTATTACTGCCGTAGTTTGGATGAACTGTCTTCATCCTTCGACAAGGAACTCCCACAGGTAGACGCAAAGGGAAGGGAGCATAAAACTAGTGCTAAAGGCCTTTGTACGCTGTCCTTTTTCTTCCTTCCTATCCCCGGAAATGGCTTCTGACCCAGAGAGCGGCAGATTTGAACGAGTGTGGTACCCTTGTCGTCTCCATACTGTGTTTTCGACCCTGTTAGTCCTAACGCTGCTCTGAGTTAAAGGGCAGTGGGATCAGGGAATTCCTGTGCTGTCTTGGTGTGCACCGTGCCTCCGCAGTCTCTCCTGAGCAGGCTGTCCTGTGCTGACCTCGTTTTAGAAAACTCTGAGCACAGCACTGTTAACAATCCATCAGCCTTGCCTTATCCCCTGGGGGCACTGCCACTCGAGTCCTCCCACTCTGCCACTCTGCTCCCTCCAGGTAGGAGTAATAAAATGCCTAAATGATCACCGGCATTGCCTGGAAGCTTTCTTTGAAAAAAATCACCTATCCCTTCAGAGCCCTAAAATGGACTGTGATGAAAAGTGGAATTTCTTTCTTTCTTTCTTTCTTTTTTTTTTTTTTGACAGGCAGAGTGGACAGTGAGAGAGAGAGAGAGAGAGAGAGAGAGAGAGAGAGAGAGAGAAAGGTCTTCCTTTGCCATTGGTTCACCCTCCAATGGCCGCTGCGGCTGGTGCGCTGCGGCTGGTGCACCGCACCGATCTGACGCCAGGAGCCAAGTGCTTCTCCTGGTCTCCCATGTGGGTGCAGCCTCCACTGCACTCCCGGGCCACAGCAGAGAGCTGGCCTGGAAGAGGGGCAACCGGGACAGAATCCGGCACCCGGACCGGGACTAGAACCCGGTGTGCTGGCGCCGCAGTTGGAGGATTAGCCTATTGAGCCGTGGCGCCGGGGAAAAAGTGGAATTCTGCACATTGTGGCTTTGGTACGCTGCCTCGTAGTTGAGATGATTGACAAGTTTTAATTTTAGGATTCTGCTTTTATTCCTAGCCCTTGTGGTAGCTGTTCTGCGCTTCATACAGCTGAAACCAAAGGTTTTAAACCCGTGGCTGAACATCAGTGGACTGGTGGCGCTGTGTCTGGCCTCCTTTGGAATGACCTTACTTGGTAATTTTCAGGTACCTCACCTTGGCCTTTTACCTCCTCCTCACACTGGTCAGGCCTTCAGCTGTCTGAGTGTCACAGCCACTGCTATCAAATAGTGTAATTTTGTGTGCACCTTCAACAATAATTAGGAACACTGGCTCCTAATGTACACAGGTTCTCCAGCAGCCAGCACTTGGGGTCTTTCAGCCTGGTCTCCCTGTGAATTCTCCCTAGACGTGTGAGGGTGCTGCTAGGGATAGGAGATACAGCTGTTGGGAAGATAAGCTGCTAACGACCTGGGTTTCTCACTAAGGATTTCAGAGTGGTTTATACTTATTTGTTTCATAATAAGCTATATTCTAATATAGCTTTCTAGAAAACAAATGGAGTCATTGCCTTCCTATAATTACATTCTGAGCATCATTACTAGATGAAAGCTTGAATTTCAGATTAGCAAGCTCCCATGGAAGTCAAGTTTGAAAGCCCAGTCTGTATCTCGAGAACATCTGTGATTTGTACCAAGATATGTGCTAGGGATTTAGAAGCCCAAGGTTACAACCCGTGAGAATAATTTCCCTTGACAGTGCCATCCTCCAGCTCTCCTGTTGAATAACTTCATTTGTAAAACAGACCAGGAGATCCCTGCACTACGACAGCAGTTGGATGATTTCCCTGCTTCCATTCTCTCCCGGCCATTCTCCAACCTCTGCTGTGTATATGGCTGCTAGGAACTTCCCCTTGGGGGGCTACACTACAGCATAGTGGATAGAGCCTCCAGGCATCCCATATGGATGGGGGTTTCCCATAGCTATGTTGATTGGCTTGGGGCTCATGGAGATAGCAGGGGTCTCCTGGAGACTGTCCATCTCCTTAGGGGCTCAGCCCCCTCCTCTGTTAGCTCTGGGTGGAAGAGTGCAGCCACCCTGGAGGTACGATTTAAAGCCGTGAGGTCACACAAGATGGCCTGAATCTCCTGGAACCAGTTTGACTCCCCAGGGGCCAAGCCTGTTCCCCTGTCAGCTCTGGGTGAAAGATCACCCCCACCCTGAAGGTGTGACTTAAGGCCGCAAGGTCTCACACGCAGCACAAGAAGCTGTTAGTGGGGGAGATGCCAGTTGGCCTGGAGACAGGCTTTCCAGCCACAGCTGACAGCTTGCTTTTGAAGAACATTCTACCTGTGTCTGAAGGGGCCCATGGACTTCCAGCCCCACAGGCCGGCCTCATCAGGCCCTTGATGAGTTACTGAATACACATGTCGTTCTTTACTGACCTCCCTGAGGAATTCCAGAGAGTGGGTTGTTTCGGTGAACTGCAAATATCCAAAACCACGAATGATGACTCTACTGAGGAAGAACACTTGCTGAACTCTCCACGGGAGTACACAGGAAACCCTAAGAGATTTAGTTGTCTGTGGAGAAACCAGGTGATTGGTCTATGGGATGGGAGGCAGACTTTTCAACCAATGCCCTTTTTATAATTTTAAAAACTTGAATCATGTAACCGTAGTCTCTGTTTTTTAAATTAGGTAAAAAAAATTTTAAGATAATAGGCAGACTGTATACCACAAGAAAAGCCAATTTCTTAGAAGAGAAACTTAATTTGAAGGATCATTTTTTAAACAAGTCTTGAAAATATATTTTATATATTCAAAAATACATTTTGAAATATGGAAGAAATGGCCACTTTCAAAAAAGAAAGGCAAAAAATCCTACAGCCAAAACAATAGAAGGAATTGCGAAGGAAAAATAATACAAATCCAGTGTAGCCCTTATTTATAATATCAAACAACACAACATCTGGAGGTAGTGGTAATTTTTTTAAAGTATTTTCACCATGGTTTAGAAGCCGTCTCTTCAGCAGTAGAAATTATTTTCCTATATGTGTAGTTCAAAATATCTGTAATAATAAAAAGCTTAAGCGACAGAATTCTTAAGTTTCCATGGGTAGTGATTTAGGGGATTTGTCTCTTAACTCTCAACTGAAATTATCCAGACGGGTCTCCTTTAGCCTGTTAACTCCATAAAAGCCTTGACTATGACTCTTCAAAGACTGGTGTCCTTTTCTGGGTCTCTAGGTGTGGCAAAAGCTCACGGGCGCCAGGTTTTCTTAATTACTGTAGGAACACAAAAGCACAGGCGTCCCCATCGACAATGAATGAATGGGTCATGGATAGGCCCATTTTGTAGGAGAAAGAAGAGCCCGCAGGGTTTGCATCATCTGTGCCAACTGGTGCTTCACTTGCCCAGAATTGGCCGGATTACTGGGTCTCGTTTCCTTAGCTTGGGAAACAAAGTTTGGGCTGTAAGTCTGTGGAAACTTGGACATTCCCACTGCTGGTAACTTTCCTTCTTTTTTCTTTTTCTTTTCCTACAAAGCTTTTCTGGAAAATAAGTTCAAGGAGTAAAGATCACTATTGCCAGCGTGGTTTTGCTAAGCAAATGTTTTTAAGGTTTGGGGGTAGTGCCGATTTTCCCCTCCTGCCCTCAGCGTTTAAGCCCTTTGGGAACAGACACGCAAGCCAGTGGCGATACGGGCTGGACTCTGTAGACTCTGCCGTCCTGTTATTGAGATACTCTTTGCCTAGCTTTCCCCCATAGCCCAGCAGCTTGCCTGTCTTCCTTTCTAAATAGGCCTCTGTGGGCCATTGTCTGTTCACCCCTCAGCTCACGAACGATGAGGAAATCCATAACGTGGGGACATCCTTGACCTTTGGGTTCGGCACGCTGACCTGCTGGATCCAGGCTGCCTTGACGCTCAAAGTCAACATCAAGAACGAAGGCCGGAAGGTCGGAATCCCACGGGTCATCCTCTCGGCCCTGATCACGCTCTGTGTGGTCCTCTGTATCCTTTCCATGGGAAGAGGTTCTGTGCTGGGGAGACAGGGGAGATGAGAGCACGGATACAGGTCGACGTTGCCATTGGCGGTGGCTTAAGGTGACTGTCACAGCATCGCAGACTCTAAAGACAGACTGGGAAAGGAAATGGGCATGACCACAAAACCTCTGCAGCAGAATCCTCATGCCAAAGAGGAGGTGGAGAACGAAAAATAAAAGGAGTTTTGCCTCCTCAAGGTGGTTTCCATCTACAGGAAAGGTGCTGTGGGGTCTCTTTAGTTAGGGCCTGAAAGTCTCCCTTTGTGAAAAACACAGAACACCTAACCAAAAAGGAATGGTGGGTTTTTTTTTTTCCCCATCTTACTGGTGACTTCAGTAATGGCCTTGTAATTTCAACTCTTAGCTCTAAAAGGAATTTGAAGGGGAAAAGACCCTTGTATGTTTCAGGAAAGTCAACTTCTTTGGAAAACAGAGTCAAGAATTGACTACTGACGTGTGTGTAGTTTGCCTAAACAAATATGTGAGGTTTCAGGCTGCTATTCCTGTTCTGCCCTCCCCGCCCCCTCGCCGCAGGGTTTGAACAATTGAGAACAGGCGGAGGAGCCAGATGGGGATGGAGAATCAGCCTTTATTCCAGCTTAGCTCCAAAAGCCGAACGCCAAAGGGCTGATCTCTTGCACCCTGGGGTTGAACTTGTCCCCCCAATGAGAGGCGCAGAAATGGGGGAAAGGCAGAGTGCCTACTCCACTCAACCCCCAGCAGATGGCAGAGAGAGAGAGAGAGAATGAGTGAGTCTTGTTAAGTTGCAGCACTGTGACTCCCACCGACGGTGGGGCGGAGTAATAGAGGTGTTCTCTCCAATAGGTCCTCCTCCGCAGGAAACTAGGGAAGATGGAAACCAAGGTTCCTAGGGGACAGAATGTACAGCTAACACAATTCTGCATATTCATAGTAATCAACAGTATGAGAGGGTGTTCAGAAAGTTGATGGAAAATGAGGATTATGAGAGAGCTGTGCACATGTTTAAGCAACTTCTGCACCAAAGTAAGCTGCTCTTTCAGCTCCACGTTTCCACACACTTCTTGAGCACCTTAAAATGTTAAAAACTGTTATTTACTCAATGTATTTGAGAGACAGAGAGATGGAAAGAGAGAGAGGAGAGCTCCTATATTCTGGTTCACTCCCCAAGTGCCCACGACGGCCAGGGCTGGGCCAGGCCAAAGCCAGAAGCCAGGAGCTCATCATCCCAAATCTTCTGAGTGGAAGGCAGGGGCCCAACTACTTGAGCCATCCCTGCTGCCTCCGGGCAGTTCATTAGCAGGAAGCTGGAACTGAGAGCGGAGCTGGGACTCACACATGGCCACGCCAGTATGGACCGGAGGCATCCTGACGTGTGCTAAGCACTAGGCCAAACACGTAGCTGCAGTGTGCGACACATTATTCTACACACTTTAAAGGTATCACGCTCTCACTCCTCACTTAACAGGTGAGAACAGTGAATCACAAAGAACTTAATTTCACAAGGAAATTAATTTGCCCGTGATCACACAAATAGTATTTGGTGGATCAAGGCTGAAACTAGACCTCAGCTTTTGCTCCCTTAGCCACTGTACCATCCCACTTTAGAGTAGGGGCTCTAAAATGTGAAAAGATTCTGCGTTCAAAGACAGTCTTCAGTTGGTGGCGTGGGTGGGGTCTGGCTCTTCCCTCATCTCTTGCCATTCAGTCATTCCGTTGGTTTTCCGAAGCCCCGCAGTCACATGAGGGAACACTTAAGGCTTGGAACGCGGGCCAAAAGCTTGCCTTGTGCTAGGAACCTCATCAGACATCTTGTGATCAAAAAGACCCAGACTCTGCCAGTGTGAGACTTGGAGACTTCTCCACTCCCCGTGAACTTGAGTGAGACGTTAATACCGCTTTGGCAGTATTTTAAACCCTTAGTCAGAAGCGTATGCCCAGACTCCAGTCTGAGTGTTGAGCTCACATCAGATGATTCTGAGCCGTGTTGTTTCTGAACACGTGGAAGCATTTTTAGTTCCTAGGTGAAGGGATCCAGGCCTAGTCAAGACAACTAAGGTTCATTTCACATGCTGTTTTGCTCTCTGAAAATCTCCCAAGATTTTAGATCTGCGTTCTAAAGATAGGACCAATTCTGTGGGGATATTTATAATTTTTTTAAAGATTTATTTATTTGAAAGAGTTCCCGAGAGAGAAGGAAAGGCAAATAGAGAGAAAGAGAGCTTCTATTCACTGCTTCGCTCCCCAGATGGCCGCAATGACCAGGGCAAAGCCGGGAGCCAGGTCTTCCAGGCTTTCCATGTGGGTGGCAGGAGCCCAAACATTTGGGCCATCTTCCGTGGCTTTCCCAGACCATTAGCAGGGAGCTGGCTCAGAAGTGGAGCAGCCAGGTCTCGAACTGGGGCCCATTTGGGATGCCAGCGTCTTTACCCACTCCACCATAGCACCGGCCCCATATTTCTGATTTTTTAAAGCAAACACAGTTAGTCCTCAGCCTCTTGGCCTTGCACTAAAACAGGCTGTCAGCATGTTCCCCTTCCCACCCGGCTCCTGCTTCCATGTATTCTTTGGTTTGTGCACACACACAACACGCAGGTCCTTGTATGCTCCATAGATACTCAGGCATAGCAGTCTCAGCCATTTCTTTACGTTTTTAAAATTGCTTATTGTCATGTGGGCACAAGTTTAAATCTGATACTAGCCGTGAAGCTAACCAGTGCAGTGTTGTCTGAAAGACAATAGTGAGCATTAGAAGAGGGAAAGCTGTCCCTGGACACGGCTTACAGGGAGGTAGTTAGCATTTTGGTATCTTTGAAATTATTCCCACAGATGTTATAATAACCATGAACCCATAGTCATTTGCAGTGAGGAAAAAAAAAAAAAAACTTTAGTTTTCTGGCCAGCTAACTGCTTTGCAGTTGTAATCCTCTTGCTAATCTCAAATCTCTTGAGCAGCTGCAGAGTTAGGGGCTGGGCGCGTGACCAGGGAGTCAGGTGCTTGTCTGAATCCGAGCTCCACCAATTAATACCTATGTGAGTGACTTCAGGCTAGTTACTTACCCACTTGGCCTCAGTTTCCCTAATGTTAAGCAAACTGATGGTAACAGGATCGCTCTGAGGATGAAGCGTGATTGCTCATGAAAGGACTCAGAAGCGTATCTGGCGCAAAGAGCCCGGGAGTGTTACCTGGGGTGGGCACTTGGCACATCAGTTAAGATGCCACTGGGGATGCCCACATCCTGCGTCAGAGTGTCTGGGTCTGGCTCCCGCCTGTGCTTCTGATGCAGCTTCCGGATAAAGCACACGCTGGGGAGCAGCCAGTGAGGGCTGACACTCAGGTCCATGCGCCTCCTGTGGGACACCCAGATGAGTTTCCAGGCTCCCGGCTTTGGTCTGGCCCAGGCCTGGCTGTTGTGGGCATTTGGGGAGTGAACTAGTGAATGGAAGATTCTCTCTCCCTCTCTCTCTCTCTTTTAATAAAATGAAAGTAAATAAGTTAAAAAAAAAAATCTGTAATATTATTATTCGTGCAAATCCCTGGGCTGGGCAAGCGTGGTGAAGGTTCCAGCCGTGCCAGGCTTTGGCTGTGACCCGGCTCCGCCCAGAACTCCCCTGATGCGCATGCTCTCCTTGACGGGTCCTCCGCAGACTTCATCCTCATGGCGCAGGACATCCACATGTATGCGGCCAGGGTGCAGTGGGGCCTGGCCATGTGCTTCCTGTCCTATTTCGGCACCCTGGCCGTGGAGTTCCGGCACTACCGCTACGAGATCGTGTGCTCCGAGGCCCAGGAGAACTTCCTGAGCTTCTCGGAGAGCCTGTCGGAGGCTTCGGAGTACCAGACCGACCAGGTGTGAGCCCGGCCGAGCTGCCTTGCCGAGGACCGGGGTGTGGCAGTGACGGGGCCCGGGAGCGCACACTCACAGGACTGGATGCAGAACCACACACACACACATGTACAC
Source organism: Sylvilagus floridanus (assembly GCA_949820135.1). Classification (NCBI taxonomy): domain Eukaryota; kingdom Metazoa; phylum Chordata; class Mammalia; order Lagomorpha; family Leporidae; genus Sylvilagus; species Sylvilagus floridanus. The sequence continues at coordinate 89,813,087 of OX463238.1, forward strand.
ACATGCACACACATGCACACACCTGCCAAACGAGCTTTTCAGGGCAAGTTCTCTTCTTTCAAAGAAGTAGCCCAAGCCCTGAGGTGTTGAAATCCACACTGTTAACACTGAAAAAATATATGCACGACAGAGCCGGAAGCCAGAAGCTTGTGCATGATCACCTGTCTCTCCCTCCCCCAGTGTTCCCTGCCCTGCCCATCCTCTTCACGTGTTGCAGACATCTTGAGCACCCTGCCGTCGAGCAGGGCGTGAGTAGCACTCGCGAGAGGCGAATGACTGACTCCCGCCCCAGGCTGCCTTTCCTTCCCCAGGGCCCGGAGCTAGCGCGCAAGAAGTTCTGGGTTTGGCAGGAATACTCTTGAGTGGCTCATGGCGCATCATCTAGTTGGATGGATGCTCAGTGGAGAGAACGGGACGGCGACCCCGTGTAGCCGTGCGAAGGCGGGGCCTGGACTTTCCCGCGAGTGCTCCCTTCATCACTGTTCCGTGGTCAGCCGTGTGGCCCCAGTGGCAGGAAATGCCACCGACTCGACTCGGAGAGGGAAGTCCGCTGTTGTGAACTGGACTTGATTCACTGGGACTGAGAGCAAGAACATCTCCAAATGTGAATATCTGTTGGGACGTGGTCAGCTTGGCCTGGTGCAAAAAGGGAGTGGCAAGTCGGGGGTGTGGTTTTTGCTTCCACGGTTCGCCATGTACAGTTTCTGTTTTCTGTGTCACGGTGTACCTTTTTCCGTTTGTTTAAGTAACTGTCATGAGTCTCCTTAGGCCCGGTGGACAGAGATGCAGACCCAAGTGCAAGTTCACTTTGGGCTCAGCCATGCTGAAAGAGGAAAAGAAGAAGGTCGCCTGCCCACTTTGCTGCTTTTATGTTTGAGGCTTAGAAAAATCCACAGAAAAGTGGCACAAAATATGAATATGTAGATGTAATAAGAAGAACTCATGCTGGATGCTTACAAGAAATAGGAGTGCTTTAGGGCACTTGCTCTACAGTTAAGGACTTGCTGCAAGTCCAAATGAGGGGAGACTTCCTTCAGACGTGTCTCTCGCCCACATTTAATGTTTTTGTAAATTAAGGGCTTTTCAAACTTGGAATCTGTAGAAGTCAATTAAAAGATGGCCCTCCCGAAGACCACACTGCAGCCCAATACATAGTTTGCACCTGCTAAGCACTCAGAACTCAGACTGCGAGTGCACTTCATCAAGAGTCAAATTGCAAATCCCCCAGTGCGCTGGCATGGGCCCAGGTGAAAGCCCTCCATGATCGCATCTCATTTTAAGAAATCCCCAAACGGACTTGATAAGGGCCTTGGATTTCATGGCCCATCGTGGGAAAGACACTGTCATTTAACACACCCCAGAGTCAGCTGCTTACAGAGGGGCTCACTGTTTGCACCTCTGTACCCATCCCCACCTCCTAGTACAGTGCCCAGCACATACTAGGTGCTCAGTAAACAGCTGGTGAATAGAACCATTGATGGTGGGTCAAAGGATCAGAGAGAGAAGACGGAAATGGCTGCTTCCTGGGGGGCAGGACTGCTTCCTGGAGGGCATGAATGGAGTTGGGGTGGGGGAGGGGCAGTGAGGGGATCTGGAAAATGTAAATAGGATGTGAGAAGAACCAAGCAGAGATTGTTCTACGAAGAAGGCATCTTCCTGTAGATAGACCCAGGGGACATTTTAATCATTTTGAATTACTCCTTTTGGGGTTCCTTTTTTTTTCAATTTTATATTTTAAAAATTGTATCTAAGAACAGATTTGTGAGGTTTCTCTTACTCTGCACAATCCGAAGTGAACAGCTTTTGGTGATGCACTGCACACCCTGAAGAGCGTATCTGGTAGCCTAGTTAGCACAATCACGCAGTGACGGACGTGACTCGCTGGGACCTGGCCACTAAATAAACTTCTTTTATGCAGAGCTCTGATTCGTCCGTTACCCCGCCTGCGCGCTCTCGGCCAGGTGTGCTGAAGATGAGTGTCGGGGCTACGTTGGCAGGCAGGGCGTTTGCCAGCACAGCGGCCAGGTCTCGGAGTCTGGACACCAGTCGCGTGCCTACAATCCGAGTGTGACGTACCGCACCTGGATTGAACTGCCCTCGCTTGGGATGCCAATTGTGCCTGCCGTCCACAGGTTAAACCTTCACTCCGCGTAGGCTGGCTGCAAAGTCCGGGGGAGGAGGGGTCCCGTGCCCCGCTCCCCACTTCAGGTTCTAGTTTGCCAGGGCAGCTCAGGGAACTGAGGACAACACTTGGCTTCCGTCTGCCGGCTTATTATAAAGGCTGCAGCTCAGGAGCAGCCACATGGGAGAGATGCACAGGGCAAGGAGGGGGAGTGGGTGGTGCCTCCAGGCCTGTGGAGCCCACGCACAGGCTCCCAGCACTGCCTGGGAATCCATCCACTGGACACACTCCACATCTCCTGCCCTGGAGGCTACAGAGCTCCATGGGCGACTTTTCCCTTCCTCCCGGGGACTTGTCACTCGGTCTTACAACTGACCAGCCCCATCCTGGGGCTATCTGAGGGTCCCCTAACACCCCATTAGCATAGAGTCAGGTGGGACCCAAAGGGGCTTGTGATGAGTGGCAAGAGACCCCTGCTGGGAGAGGCCAAGGGTTTCAGGAGTTCTGGGCCAGCATGGGGACAAGTCCAAATGTACTTTAGCGCCACATACATAAGTGAATAGGACACGCGACCTCCTCGAGGTTAAGAACCACAGCATCCACACGGGGAGGTGGGGGGAGCATGAGCAGGGAGGGTCCAGGGAAGGCGACAAGGAGGACCAAGTCTGAAATGTATCAGGTACATCTTGGGTCGTCCAACTAAGCCTCTTGAAGAAGAAACACCACTCAAGTGGTTAGGAAAGCGGGAATTTAAAAATAATGTTTGTATGTTAAAGACGTAAGCGTTTTAAATTTCATGGATGACTGGCACTGGGTTAGAGTTATTATGTGTTAGGTTCTCTTTATCCCTCGTGTGGGAAAGCCAAATTTTCCTGTCCTAAAATCTGTGATCTCTTGGTTATAATTACAGACTAAACATCACAGTTGACTTTATTTTTGTCCTTAAAGCTCTATGGTAGGACCAGCTGAGTTTTGCCATTCCAAGGGAAAACAAAGTTTCTTTGTCACTCTTGCTGCCTGTCCAGGATCAGCCAGGGGTCCATGGCAGTGACCTGACCCTGGCTGACAGCGAGGCGTTCTCTCAACACCTGCTTCCATAGCCGCTCACTGGCCCCTAAAAGCTTCTACCAGGAATCGGCCCCATCACCGAGCTTACGTGTCACTGCCTGGGGCACAGCACACGGCTATGTTGGAGAGTGGCGCGCCCACCACGTGCCCAGAGTTGGAGACGCAGCGTGTGTGAGCAGCCTCAGTGACCACCACAGGAGTCCGAGATCTTTCTGCCACTCCTTCCAAGTGGGAGTGCTAAGGACCCATCGGAACCCGCCATAATGTAGAAACGGAGGAGGGGGCTCCCTGTGGGTGGCACATTTCCATCCGCAGTGTGCCTCACCCTCACTGTCCACTTGGTTTTCTTGGCTGTGTCGCTTTCTCCCTGACATCCTAACACAGGGGCACACCTTGGCTCAGCCCCCGCAACTCTTGTCTGCACACCCTGTCTTGGTGACCTCACCCAGTGTTCTAGTTTTAAATACCGGGGCAGGTGTTGGGCACAGAGGTTACAATCTGCCTTGGCACACCTGTCTGCCGTAACCCAGTGCCTGAGTTTTAGTCCCAGCTCAGCTGTGATGCCAGTTGCAGCTTCCTGCCAAGGTGCCCCCCAGGAGGCAGGAGGTTGGGTCCATAGATGGGGTTCCCAGCTGTCAACTTTGGCCTGGCCCAGCCCAGCTGTTGCAGGCAGGACAAGCAGATGGGAGATTTCCCTGTCTCCCTCTCTCTCTGCCTCTCAAATAAATACATGTTGGCATCTGCTGACTTCCCAGGTTCTCCAGCCCAAGCCTCTGTCCTAAATGTCAGGCCTGTCTATTCAATTACCTTCAGGGCATCTCCATTTGAAAGGCATCTTGGAGTTAACATGTGATCTGAACCCTTCAGATTCACCCTTCCCGCCCACTCACCCTCATCCCTGAAGTCTTCCCATCTAAGTTAAGGACAACTCATCTTTCCTTCGCTCAGACTGATGAACGTATCTCTTCTCCCCCTTAAACCCCACTCCTGGATCCCGCGCTGTGGCTATAGTAGGCTAAGCTCCCGCCTGCAGCACCAGCATCCCATGTGGGTGCCGGTTCGTGTCCTGGCTCCTCCTCTTCTGATCCAGCTCTCTGCTATGGCCTGGGAAAGCAGTAGAAGATGGCCTAAGTGCTTCGGTCCCAGAACCCATGTGGGTGGACCCGGACCCGGAAGCAGCTCCTGGCTTCAGATCAGCTCAGCTTTGGCCATTGTGGCCATTTGAGGAGTGAACCAGAGGATGGAAGACCCCCCTCTGTCTCTTTTTCTCTGCCTGTAACTGTATCTTTCAAAGAAATAGATAAAATCTTAAAAAAAGCAAAAACAAACCCCCACGCCTATCAGCATGTCCTATCTGCTCCACTTGAAAGTTCACTAGAATTTACCTACTGCCCCCACCTGGTCCAGGCCAGTAATACTGCGCCCGGGTTTTACAGTAACCTACAAAAACCGTCTTTGCCTCATTATTCACTGCCTTTAGCCTGTCCTCAATACAGCAGTCAGAATGATCTTACTAAAAGCCAAATTGGGAGAAAATGTTTGCATTAAAGTTTAAGATACAACTGGGTTCACCTATTATTCTGTATCACAGTGAATGGGTTCAAATCTGTGCTCTGTTCTCAATTCCAGCTTCCTGCTAATGCGCACCCTGGGAGGCAGCAGGTGATGGTTCAAGTGCTTGGGTCCCTGCCATCCACGTGCGAGGCCCAGATGGGAGAGTTCCAGGCTCCTGGCTTCAGCCTGGCCCAGCTCTGTCTCTTGCAGGCATGTAGGGAGTGAGCCAGTAGATGGGAGATCTCCCTCTCTGCGCCTCAAATAATTTTTAAAAGGGAGGTTGGGGGGTTGGTACTGTGGCATAGCAGGTTAACCTATGCCTCTAGTGTGAGCATCACATATGAGCGCTGGTTTGAGTCCCGGCTGCTTCCAACCCAGCTCCCTGCTAATGCTCCTGGGAAAGCAAAGGAAGATGGCTTAAGTGCTTGGGCCCCTGCACCCACATGGGACACCCAGACGAAGCTCCAGGCTCCTGGCTTTGGCCTTGAACAACCCCAGCTGCTGCAGCCCTTTGGGAGTGAACCGGTGGATGGCAGATCTCTCTCCCTCTGCCTCTCCTTCTCTGCAACTCTTTCAAAAAACAAACAACAAAAACAACCTACACTGGGTCCCCATTCCTCCTCCACTTAAAACCCTCTAATGAGGGGCCTATGCTGTGGTGTAGTAGGCTAAGCCTCTGCCTGCAGTGCTGGCATCCTATGTGGGCGCCGGTTCATACTGCAGCTGCTCCTCTTCTGATCCAGCTCTCTGCTATGGCCTGAGAAAGCAGTGGAAGACGGTCCAAGACCTTGGGCCCCTGCACTCGCATCAGAGACCCAGAGGAAGCTCCTGGCTCCTGGCTTCAGATCAGCTCAGCTCCAGCCGTTGTGGTCATTTGAGGAGTGAACCAGCGGATGGAAGACCTGTCTCAGTAACTCTCTCTCAAATAAATAAGTCTTAAAAAACAAAAACAAAAACCCTCTAGTGACGTCCTCCGTGGTCAGACTGAAAACCTTGTATAGATGCTCTCCAAGGCCCAACAAGAGTGCCTTCATGCCTTTCCTCCTCTCTGTTCCTCCTCATGCTCCTCCAGTGGCCTCCAGGATGTGGCCCTTACTGTCCCCCACCCTCGCCCCACCCCACCCCCTCGCCCCGCCATCTCCCCCAGATGTTTTCAACCTCTCCTCTGTTACTCTATTGTAATATTCTCACCAAGGCCCTTGATCTGCCCAGAGTTCCACCTCCCAAGGCCAGGGTCACGTGACCAGCTACAATGCTCACACACACAGCACTGACACATTTTACTGTACCTCAGACCATCTGACTCTCTGTAGCCCTAACACACAAATTCCCTGCAGGCAAGGGTTTTTGTGGGCCAGACATCTGGCACCTACAATACTGCCAGGCACTTGGTTAATGCACGTACTCAAATCTTCCTGAAATAAATGGCTGGGGGCTGCCCATCCCTGGCCACTGTTTGGGGTTTTTTTTTTTGGGAGGAGGGTGGAAGGAGGGGAGATTTCGTGTGTCCCATATGAGCTGCGGTACTGAAGGCATTCAAGGAACCACGCTAATGTGGACAGACATCCAGGGACATGAGTGGCCTCCTGCTTGTCCAAGCCAGTGGCTTCCTGTGTCTCCTAGAGGATGTTCTAGATATAAAAAGGGGCTTTCTTATAAAGATTAATTTATTTACATGAAAAGCAGTGTAACTGAGAGAGAGGGAGAAGTGAGAGTGGGGGAGAGAGTAGGAGAGAGAGACTATGAATATTTTTTAATCTTTAGTCACACTTGAAGGTATTTACTGTATGTTCATATCTATCTATCATGCATATCATTAATTTACTGAGATTATTTTCTTTTTTACTTTTTTTAAAAAAGATTTATTTATCTGAAAGGCAGAGTTAAAGAGGCAGAGGCAGAGAGAGAGTGAGATCTTCCATCCACTGGTTCACTCCCCAGATGGCCACAATACCTGGATCTGAGCCAATCTGAGTCAGGAGCTTCTTCCGGGTCTCACCCATGGGTGCAGGGACCAAGCACTTGGACCATCTTCTACTGCTTTCCCAGGCCATAGCAGAGAGCTGGATTGGAAGTGGGGTAGCCAGGACTTGAACAGGATACCCATACAGGATGCTGGCACTGCAGGTGGTGGCTTTATCTGCTACACCACAGCCTGGCCCCGAGACTATGAATCTCCATTGGCCAGTTTACTCTCCAAATGGCCACAAAGCCAGGTCTGAGCCAGGCTGAAGACAGGACCCAAGAGCACATGGGTGCAAGGGCTCAAGCACTTGGGCCATCTTCCATTGCCTTCCCAGGCACATTAGCTGGGAGCTGGATCAGAAGTGGAACAGACTGGGACTAGAACAAGCACTCCAGTATGGGATACCTGCATTGCAAGTGGCAGCTTAGCTCAGCGCGCCACAACCCTGGCCTGCAAAAGAGCATTTCTCCTGCTGTCTGCAGCAACCAGGGCAGGCCAAATGCCCTCGGCCTGAATGGGACCTGAAGTATCTCATGCAAATCGTGTCTGTACCTGATTTCTCTCATGCATCTTCAAAATAAAATAATGAAGAAAACTTAATCTATTTCATGTTTTTAAGAAGCTGAGCTAATCCAGTAGGTCAGGCTCAAACGTTTTATTTTTAAGTCATCAAAAACTCTCCACATAAATGCCATACACATCATTAAGCCTTTGGAAACCGTTCTGCATGGCCCTTTGCTAGCATAGAACATGGAAGTACAACACCTTGTATTAGCGTCTTTTCCGGTGCTGTGGGTTTTTATTCTGTCGGTGATGGTGGACTGGGGCTTCAAGCACGGCTTGTTAGGAGGGGCAGACAAGAACACAGTCGAGATGCACCCTGAGAGATACAGGTGCAACATGCCAGACACAGGTGCAACATGCCACCTCTGCGAGAGGGGAGGGAAGGGTCCAAGGTATGCCAACCTTCAAGCCTGGGAGACTGGGCTGGGGCAGATGTTTGCAAAATCTGAGAAGCAAAGAGAAGCCACGGTTAGGAAGGACAGAGAGGGAGGAGCGATCTCCATGTTGCTCACCACATTCTCCAGCCCCGAGCTTTCAAAAGCCTTGTGGGGTGCAAAGGGCTCCAGGCGTCTGTCCCCTGCTAGGTGACACCCGAGGCACTTGGTGGCTGCCCCCAGTCACTACAGCGGGTAAACCAATCACAAAATGTCGTGGCCGAAAACCACCATGTATTATGCACGTAGACCCAGTGGGTCAGGGACAGCCGGCCAGGTGAATGTGGGCCCCCTCATAGCACTGCCGCTGGGGCCCCGGAGAAAGTGTCCGGCCAGCAAGCCCGCCTGCAGCTGTCCCCGCCAAGCCTGGGAGGGCACAAGGCATCACCCTTTGTGCTCCTGTGTGAGCTGCAGCAGCCCTAAGCCCTGGCCAGGACTCAAGAGAAGAAAGGCAAGGAGGAGGAGTGTCGGAGTCGCGTTGTGAACAGGGACAATGGAGGCCTTAAGGGACCTGAAACGTCGTCCCCGCCAAAAACCCAACAAACTGGCAAAAATGGCCAGAACTAGTTGAGAACTGTAAGACCCGGGCAGAAGTGTGCAGCATGTAGAATCCTTCATCAAGACAAAGCAGCTGGGGCATGGCGCCGTGGCTCACTTGGTTAATCCTCCGCCTGCAGTGCCGGCATCCCATGTGGGGCTCCAGGTTCTAGTCCCGGTTGCCCCTCTTCCAGGCCAGCTCTCTGCTGTGGCCTGGGAAAGCAGTGAAGGATGGCCCAAGTGCTTGGGCCCTGCACCCGTATGGGAGACCAGGAGAAGCACCTGGCTCCTGGCTTTGGATCTGCGCAGTGTACCAGCTGTGGTGGCCATTTGGGGGGCGAACCAACAGAAGAAAGACCTTTCTCTCTGTCTCTCTCTTTCTCTCTCTAACTCTGCCTTCCAAATAAATAAATAAAAATCTTAAAAAAAAAAAAAAAAAAGACAAAGCAGCTGAATCGCAGTGAAAGCAGGGAGCTGGGTGCAGGTCAATGTCGTCTGGCCCCACCCCTTCCCGCCCCCGCTGGGAGACAGCAGGGGAGCAGAGCACCAGGCCCAGACAGAGAACAGGAGGGCGGCGCCTGCCTGGGCCTCTGACAAGCACTGTAGACCCGAGGGCCTCACCACACCTGCTTCTCCGTCCTGGAGTCTGCGGCTTCCATGGGGAGGCCTCTTCTGGCCTGCGGGCGCTGCCTTCTTGCTGTGCCCTCGGGGGTCAGAGGGCTCCTGCGCCGCTGCCTCCTCGTACAAGGCCACCGAGCCTGGGGGACCAGCCCCTTCTCACGTGGCCTCACTTAACCTTCACCGCCTCCTATGGCCCTGGCTTGCTTTCTTTTTTTTTTTAATTTGACAGGTAGAGTTAGTGAGACAGAAAGGTCTTCCTTCCGTTGGTTCACACCCCAAATGGCCGCTACGGCCAGAGCTATGCTGATCCGAAGCCAGGAGCCAGGTGCTTCTTCCTGGTCTCCCATGTGGGAGCAGGGCCCAAGCACTTGGGCCATCCTCCACTGCACTCCCGGGCCACAGCAGAGAGCTGGCCTGGAAGAGGGGCAACCGGGACTAGAACTGGCACCCATATGGGATGTCGGTGCCACAGGCGGAGGATTAGTCAAGTGAGCCAAGGCGCCGGCCCCGGCTTTCCTTCTTCACAGCCCGATCCTCGTCCACCTCCGCCGGCCTTGTCCTTGGCGTGATCTGGGCACTCTTCTCTCTCAGCAGATTCTTCCCAGGTGACCACCTTCCATGGCTTCTAGTAGCAGCTCTATGCCAATGAACGCTCAAAGCAGCACCCCCGCTACACATGCGTGCACCTGTTTTGGTTTTGTTTACATCCTTGTCTATGCTGGCTTTACATGCTTTAAGTGGCAGGGCTGTTTTTCTACCCAGTTGCTCAGACTGAGCATGCAGGGGTTACCCTGTCAAATGGATTCAATCACGAAGTGCCGTCACTGTCATCTCTACAGCATATTCTGAATGTGTCACTTCTGCTTTCACTCTTCCCACCCCACGGCAAGCCACCACCGTCCCCTACCCTCATTACTGGAATAGCCTCCTACGATAGCACCATCAGACTTGTCAACTCAAGCACCATTTACCAGAACATTAACAACCTTTCCCAGGGCGAGCACCGTGGCACAGCGGGTTGAGCTGCCGCTTGGGAAGCCAACATCCCACACTGGAGAGCTGGTTTGAGTTCAGACTGCTCTGCTTCCAATTCAGCTTCCTGTTAATGCATACTGGCAGGCACCAGATAACGGTTCAAGTGCTTGGGCCCCTCGTACCCATGTGGCAGACCAGCATAGAGTTCCTAGCTTCCGGCTTAGGCCAGGTCCAGTCCCTGATGTTGAGGGCATAGGGGTCGAACCAACAAATGAAGGAAGCTCTCTCTTTCTTACTCTGCCTTTCAAGTAGATGAAAATCAACATTCTTTTAAAAATTTCCCAAAATAAACCAAGAAAATATAAAACATAAAGAGGGAAAAAAGATCTCCCAGACTCCCTTGCATGCAGAGTTCTGGGTTACAATCAGATTCTGAAGAAATGCACCAGCATGAAGTTGATACACAGAAGCAGGACAGGGCAACCTCCTGTTGAAACTGCTATCGGCAATTGCTATCGAAGGCACTGCATGACTGCACCCGGCCGGCCGGGGTGTGGCCAGCGTGGAGTGGAAGCAGCCGTGGCCGTGGTGGCAGGCTTCCTGAGCTCACACCGTGGGGTGTCCATCACCTCCACAGTCCACCTGTAATTCCTGACCACTCATCTAGTCTGCCCGCTGACTTTGTAAATATCTTACTCCTTGGTGCGTGTGCATGTGTGTGTGTTTTAAATTCAAGAGGCAGAGAGCTCTCATCCACTGGTTCAATCTCCAAACGCCCACCATGGCCAGGGCTGGGCCTGGGGCTGAAGCCGGGAGCCAGGACCCCAACCCAGGTCTCCCACTTCCTACTCCATAAGAAGTCCACCCTATTTCCTCTTTGCAGCACCTGCTGCTATCTAGTTTCTCATTATCTCTCCTCCAAGCATGCCTGTACCATGGTGGCAGGGAGGAACTCAGCCCTTTAGCACACTGGAGCACACTGTAGATGCTTACCGAATATTTGGAAGAATAAACTTGGGTAAAATTTGTGTGGAGGGTGAATTTTACTTCTGCTACTGTTACTCCAAGTATGTTTGCAAGAACTACAGTTTATTCTTAAATGTTAGGTTGAGGATAAAACCATTTTGTGATCTGGGCACAGGTGATAGGACAACAAATTGTTTGGGCACATATCACGTTCAGCTTTCTACTCTGACACGCAGGAAGAAAATCTGAACACATTCCTTTATTAGCACTGCTTCTGGTAAGCTTGCCAGTCCAAACATCACTGCTTCTGTAGAACTGTGACTCAGGGGACAAGGAGTAAGAGGAATTCTGTGGTTGGATTCCATTCAGGACCACTGTCATCTTTTCCAGACTACTCTGGCTCTTTCAATATCATGCTACTGATCTTTTTTTAAAAAAGATTTCTTTCTTTATTTGAAAGGCAGAATTAAAGAGAGGCAGAGGCAGAGAGAGACAGAAAGAGGTCTTCCATTCATTGGTTCACTCCACAATTGGCTGCAATGGCCAAAACTGAGCCTATCTGAAGCCAGGAGCCTGGAGCTTCTTCCGGGTCTCCCACAGGGGTGCAGGGGCCCAAGGCCTTGGACCATCTTCTACTGCTTTCCCAGGCCATAGCAGAGAACTGGATCAGAAGTAGAACAGCCGGGACTCAAACCGGTTCCCATATGGGATGCCAGCACTGCAGGTGGCGGCTTTACCTGCTACGCCACAGTGCTGGCTCCAGTACTGATTTTTAAAAATATATAAACTATACTTTTTTTCTTCCCTGATCCTACCTCTTAGCTCCAGTGGAGGTATCTAGTGGCCTCACACTTGACAAGGTCTCTGGAGAAAGAGTGCCATCTGCTGGCAGTCTGCTGGGCACCATTTTGACAACAGGCCAGTGGCTTTCTCTAAACGCAGCAGCCAGCCTTCCAGAAGGGCATAGACGCTCTGCCACTCCTGAACTGCCAAGAAGACTAGGGACTCTTGTTGGTCTGAGGTTTCTCGCCCATCACACCAGCTTGGGCTTTGACCCAAGACTGACACTCACTGCTACTGTGGGAAGGAGGTGGAAGATCTGGATTACACACAGGAACAAAGTCACACCTCCGTCCCCTGTAGTCTGCACATGAGCTGCCGAGACCTAGCGCCTTTGCCTTGGAAGTTCGGAGGCGGGGACCACAAATTGACCTGGGTTCTGCTCCGTGCTCTCTACCCACAGCCTTAGGAATCTGCCCTCCCCTGTGGGCAACATTTCTGCCTCAAGTTCTCCCAGAGTCTTCTCCATCACATTAGGTTGTGATCTACAACATATTCCATTCACTTTTCTCCCTTCCTTTTAACCCCCCACCCCTTTGACAAAATGAATCTGCTATTTCTGTTTTCCCTTGCTTCCTAAATTCTGCTTTCTGTATCAGGAGGCATTATGGTCGGGGCACCTCAAGGACAGTAAATACCTTTTTCTCTCATTTCTTCCTTACTTTTCCAATTGCTCCTTTACCATCATTAAGGGCCACCCTCTTCTGCCATTCGCCTGTGAACTTTTCTAGGAAGTGTACAAAGTTCATCCTTTTATTGCCATTTGTGGTTTTATCATTTTCAAATTATGCCCATTTCTAAGACTTACTTAAACTCACATCCTTTTTTCTACTCTAGTGAATTTCCACAGCTCTGATTTCTTAGCTACTAATATAAAAATTATCAACATAAAATCTTGTATATACCCTGCACTCTCATTTTTTGCAAAGACTACTTCCTTTTCATTGACCAAAGCATTTGTAAAATTATTGCGTCAGGATTTTATTAGTTTTTCCAGATTAACTAGGAGTACTGTTCCCTTGAAACATTATCTTACATGCCTCAAACTTTAAGATTCTCAAAAATATAAGACTGCACTGATATTCTGAATGTTTAAATCCAGATGAAATAGTAACTACACATACACACACACACACACACACACACAATTCAGATAATAGTCAATGATTTTTCTAATGGTACTCGAGGAAACTGACAGACTCTGGGACAGGCGTTTGGTGCAGCAGTTAAGCCACCACCCGGGATGCACAGATCCCGTATCAGAGGACCTAAGCTAACGTCAAGCCCTGGCTCCACTCCTGATTCCAGCTTTCTGCTAACGCACGCCCTGGGAGGCAGCAGATGACTGCTCGAATAGCTGGTCCCTGCCACCTCTTGAGTTCCGGGTTCCTGGCTTCATCCTAACCTCAGCCCTGGCTGTCAGAGGCACTTGGGGAGTCAACCAGCATATAGAAGATCTCTGGCTCCCCTGCTCTGCCTTTCAACGAAATAAATATCTTTTAAAAAATAACACACACACACATGATCAAGACAAAAAATTATTATTTCAATCGCCCTTCAGCCTCAGTTTCCTTTGCCCATGGCAGCATATGCTTTAATTCAAGAACAGAAATGAAACTGAGCCAAGAAGAAAATGCTTTTATTTATCAGAACATGAAACTGACATGACAGCCTATTAGAATCGAACTGGGATAAATAATGCTGTTATAAAATTTACACTTGTTAGATCCATTTCGGAGGAAAATATTATATATCAGTGCACTTTTCAATCTTATGGACTGAATGTAATAAAACCTTTTTATGCTAAGTAGTTACAGAGGCAACTATAAAATCTGCAATGATAACAACCTGCAGGTTTAGGGCCGTTTTGCAAACATTAAGAACCACATCCCTCATTTAGCTGGAACGGAAGGGCACCTTTTTCATTGGTAAGGCAACTGCTTGCTATAGGTACAACAATGATACACACATTTTTTTCTTAAAGTAACAGATTCTTAAGTAACTGTTGGACTCTTCTAATTCACAGTAAACACAGGCAGTGAGTTACTACCAGGAATGTCTGAAATATTTCCAGCTTTGAAAATAACAAGGCTGCTGAAACTGGTTTTCAAAACTAGCTTCTATTTTGGAACACATGTGATAACATAACACATTTAATCTGTATTTTAGCAATTTCTTCTATCAACTACACTTTGCCCTCAGGAAGGGTTAGAGTTATTTAGAACACTGTCTACGTATAAAGCATCTTTAAATAAGTTTCATTTTCACTGGACTGAACAACTGTTTTCACGTATGTGCCTGTGGAAGTTAATCTGCGCATACACATATATACACCTGCATACATATGTGCACACGCCTAAGGAAGTTACCTTTTGTCACTGAATACGACTACACACTAGGGGACGACTGAGGGACGGCGGGGTCTTCCTGGGCAGGCCTCCCCTAGGTGGACGAGGGCAGGTACAGTTCGCTGAAGGACGTGATGAGGCTGTAGTAGGTCTTCTCGTCGTCCGTTAGGCCCGCGTTGCCAGGCCTCACCACCACCGCCACGTGCACGTCGGCTTCCTCGGCAGCACTGGCCTCTGTGGAAACCACAGGACGGTCAGAGTCGTCAGACGCCGCTGAGCTTGTGCCAGGTCCTCGGGGGACCGTGGGCATGGGCGAATGAGGACGGGCCTCACTCGATGACTGCTGTAGCAACAAGATGGGTCCATTGGGGTTGACCTGATCCTATTATTTTCTCTTTTCTGTGTTTCACTTTTTCCTTAAGAAGAATGTTAAAAGCAGCTCATAATGGTACCTGACGGACGGAAAGGCCAAGCAGCCTGCACGTGAGCTCTGGTAAGTTCTACCCACAGCTTTCCCCCAGTCCCTCCCATCCGTCCTCCCGAGAGCAGAGCTGTCACCCAAGGGCAGGCGGATGGTGATCACACTAATACGGAAGGACGGGATGAAAGGACTCCTGTGATCTACTCAGATCTACTTCATCTGCAGACAACATGTCACGCTCCTGGCCTGGACGCCCAATTGCTGTGCCCAGCAAATCCCCAGTCCTCCACATTCTGCTCCAGTCTCAGCCCCCAGCGCCAGCACTCTCTACAGGAGCATCCTAAGCTCTCTGTATTCACCTCCATCTCAGCAATATAATTTGACGTGTCACGGCCAGCTGCTTCTCTCCTTGTTTGACCGTGCTTGCCTTAATATCACTGACTGTGTGTGTGTGTGTGTGTGTGTGTGTGTGGGGAGGGGGCAGGTAGAAATAAAAGACTAATCAGATGAAACCAGGCATGCTATGTATTGTAGGCAATAGCTACGTCTTGGGTGACGTTCCTCTCTCCACTGTTTCCATTTGAAGATAACAGCTAATGCCTTATGTTAATGTATCACGTGCCAGGTATTGTTCTAAGAGCAGAGATAAGTGCACAGAACGAAGCTCCTACCTTCACAGAGCTCGCATTCTCACCTAAATATTCACAGCCAGCCTGAGGCAGGCGGGCAGTGTTGCCCCACTCCAGCGAGCAGGACCAGCTAAAGTCTGAAACCCTCAGTCTGACTCCATCGTCTGCGCTGCAGAACAACGGTTGGCACCTGGTTCTGTAAATAAAGTTGGATGGCACACAGCCACACCCGTTCACTGTGTACTGTTTACAGCTGCTTCTGCGCTACAGGACAGAGCTGAAGAGCTGTCACAGACCCTGTGGTCTGCGGGCTCCAAGCGTTACCATCCGGCCCTCTGGAGAAAAAGCTCCCATTCTGGCTCTCGGGCATCACCCCTCCAGGGGAGAGCCTGGCCTAGCAGTGTGGGAATTACCTGGAAGCTTGTTTAAAATGCAGCCTCTCAGGCCCTCAGTATAGAACAAATGAATCAAGGTCTTCTTAAGATGGTTCTTCTGGGGGAGCCGGCGCTGCAGCATAGCGGGTAAAGCCGCCGCCCGCAGCGTCAGCATGCCATGTGGGCACCAATTTGAGTCCCAGCTACTCCACTTCTGATCCAGCTCTCTGCTGCGGCCTGGGAAAGCAGTGGAAGATGATCCAGGCCCTTGGGTCCCTGCACTCATGTGGGAGACCTGGAAGAAGCTCCTGGCTCCAGATCGGCGT
Source organism: Sylvilagus floridanus (assembly GCA_949820135.1). Taxonomy (NCBI): domain Eukaryota; kingdom Metazoa; phylum Chordata; class Mammalia; order Lagomorpha; family Leporidae; genus Sylvilagus; species Sylvilagus floridanus. Next base: position 89,828,832 of record OX463238.1, read on the forward strand.
AGCTCTGGCCGTTGCGGCCAGCTGGGGAGTGAACCAACGGATGGATGGAAGACTTCTGTCTCTCTGCCTCTCCTTCTCTCTCTCTGTGATCCTGCCTTTCAAATAAATAAGTAAATCTTAAAAAAAAAAAAAACAGGAAAAGAAAAAGAAAAATTGATTCTCTGCACAGTTTCTTTTTTTTCAAAGGAGCTTTGTTTTCTCTTTTTAAAAATTTATTTACCTGAGAGGCAAGAAGACAGACAAATAAAGAGCTCCCGTCTGCTAGTTCACTCTTTGAATAACAGAAATGGCCTGAGCTGGGCCAAGGCTGAAGCTGAGATCCAGGAACTTCCTCCGAGTCTCCCACATGGGTGGCAGGAACCCATCACTTGAGTCACTGTCTGCTCTCTCAGGGTCTGCATTAGCAGTAGCAGGAAGCTAGAATCAAGAGCAGGAGCTGGATATGTAACCCAGGAACTCCCATGTGAGACCTGGGCATCTTAACCCTGAGGCTATGCCATTCGCCCTTGGGGATAAGCTCTGTTCAAAAGTTTCAAGGAAAGAAAATCATAAGAAAGAGAGAGGAAAAATTCTGGGGCCAGTGTTGTAGCACAGCAGGTAAAGCCTCTGTCTGCGACACCAACTGCTCCATTTCCGATCCAGCGACCAGCTATGGCTTGAGAAACCAGTGGAAGACTGTCCAAGTGCTTGGGCCCCTGCCAGCCAGGTGACAGACCCAGATGAAGCTCCGGGCTTTGACCAGGCCCAGGACACAGGCCCAGCCATTTGGGGAGTGAACCAGCAGATCAAAGATTCATTCTTTCTCTTTCCTTCTCTCTCTCCCTCTCTTTTTCTATAACTCTGCCTTTCAAAGAAATCAATAAATTTTTTTAAAAAGGAAAAAAAGGAAAAAAAGAATTTTAGGCAAAGATATATATCATATAAATATTGGAAGAATGCAGTGTGGGAAACAGATACAAGTCTGTAGTAAGAAAGATGGGGCTGGGGCTGGCACTGTGGTATAGAAGGCTAACGCCCTGGCCTGAAGTGCTGGCTGGCATCCCATATGACCACCAGTTCGAGACCCAGCTGCTCCACTTCCGATCCAGCTCTCTGCTATGGCCTGGGAAAGCAATCGAAGATGGCCCAAGTCCTTAGGCTCCTGTACCATGTGGGAGACCCGGAAGAAGCTCCTGGCTATGGATTGGCGCAGCTTTGGCAGTTGCAGCCAACTGGGAAGTGAACCATCAGATGGAAGACCTCTCTCTGTTTCAAAAAGAAAGTAAGAGAGAGAGAGAGAGAGAGAGAGGGCTTACTTGGACAGAGAGAGTAATCTGGGGAAAGATGTGGAAGACACCCCATGGAGCTTAGATGTGGTCCAACAGGAAGCCTCGCTGAGCAAGGTGACCATGATCCACAGGAGATCTAACACTAGCTGGCAGCTCTTCCACAGGCTTCTCACCTCATCATCAGCGTCTACCTGTTCTACTGGCATTACACGGAGACCCTTAACTAATGCCTTGGACCCCTTTCCTTTCCTCCCTTTCAGTTCTCTCTTTCATACTTGGGTATTATTTGGCTATCAACTCAGACTTCTGCTCTGCCTTGGCAGTGGAAGTCTGGGCACGTGGCACCAAAACACACGATCACAGAAAAGCTCTAACCAGAGATAACAGAAAAGAGCAAGGCAGGACGCCAGCTACCTGGCCTCATCCCAGCTGCGGAGGATCCAAGTTCTGGCTCTACTGCCTAATCGGGTGTGGGGCTGGCAGGAGAGGGGCAGGAAAAAACCTCCTCTTGGAGGACTTGGAGGAGAACCAATGTCATTTTGATGCCAACTTGGGGATTATCTCTATTCCCTAAAGTTAGGAATAATTTCTGGAACTGCAGCCCAAAGAAGTGGCTTAAGCTTTTTGAGAAAAGGCATATATATATATATATATATATATAATGAAGCCAACTACAGAAAAGGGTGACCAAAGATGAGACTATAAGGATTCTATAAGTTTTCTCAGGGAAGGGGTTATAATCAGATCAGTAATCTGCCACATAAAAACACTTTGGCCAATGAGAGCATATACGATGGTGGCCCCATAACTTTGATAGAGCTGAATATTTGCTTTTGCCTGTTATGTTTTATTTTACCTTTTCTGTGTTTAGATCCACAGATACTCATCACTGTGTTGCAGCTGCCTACAGTGCTGAGTACAGTCAAGTGCTGTAAAGGGTGCAGGCCAGAAGCAGCAGGCCGCAGCAGGAGTACAGCCTGACCCGCCGTGGGCTACACCACCTACATCTGCATCAGTGAGCTCTGTGATGCCCACTCGGTGACAGCACTGCCCAGTGAGGTGTTTCTCAGAATGTGTTCTTGTTCAGCAATGCACAACTATGCTAATATAGCCGAGAAGCGTGGGAGATAGCAGGGATCTGAGGATCCTAGAGTGAACAATGCACTCAGTCCCAGAACTGGCGGATTTTGAGGGAGCCTCTGGCCACAAATCAGAGCCGGCAGAAACCAACCATCCACAGTGCTAGGGCAAGAAATACAAGGCAAACTATAATGTCATGCCCTAAAGCCTCTTTTATGTAAATGATTAAAGAAAAAGCAATTCACAGATAAAACCAGGTAACACCCAAACAACGCCTATTTCTTTCCCACAATGAGAGAAAACAATGTAATTGGCCTTCCGATTCTCATTGTACACAGAAACTGCTGACACAACCCTACCCTACACTGATCCCACCCCACCACTAAACCCCAGAAGTCACTCAAGGGCACACTGTCGTGTTGAGTCGTAAAGGTTTGCACACAGAACTGTGATAGGAAAAGAGTGGAGGCCGGGTGAGGTGGTCCTTGTTCAGGTCAATGTTTGCTGACAGTACACTTCACAAGGCTGGGCTACCAGCTCCACCATGACCTTGAAGCAGCCTGTGCACCTGGCTCCTCTTCCGCCACAATCACACAGTCCGTGAGTGACAAGCTTTCTAGGAAACAGGAAGCCTGAGCTGACTGCAGCAGCCCTGGGACCTTGAAGCTGACCCAAAGCAGGAAAGGGGCAGATCCCTCTCTGAGTTCTCAAACCTGCTGAGTTTTCAATGTCAAGGTAAGAACTGGCTGTGAATTGGTATTGTCTACCCAGATCTACAATGCAGTTGAGGTCGACCAGTGACTGCCCAGCAACCAAGGCACTAACAATGCCAAGTGTCTGCTCTTTGGCAGGGAAAACGGAGCCTGTTCTGCCTCTACATCTCTGGAAAAACTCATTGAAACTTCTGAAGGCACCAATGAGGAGGAGGAGTAGGATCCATGCTGGTGAGGGTTTAAAAAAAAAAGCTTAGCAAATTAGTCCCTGCTTAAATAGCTATAACTCTTTCCTATCACAGCAGAAGAAAAGGCCAAGGGTGAGAAGAAGATAAAGAATATAGCATGTAGAAACGTTCCCAGCAGGCTGGCTGTCCCTCTGGGCTCCTCTTTTAGTTCCAGTTAGTGGAAGTGATGCTAGTTCTCAGACAACAGGCAGCAGGGGGGAGAGGGGACATGGCTCCTAGAGGCCCAAGAGTCACCCGGAGTAGGCGAGGCCAGACAGCAGCCTACTGTCCGCCACCTTGGGTCCCCGCCTGCCCACACACAGGGTGCCAAGGGCAGCTGCACAGCACACACTCTGTTCTCGGGGTAGTCGGAAGGTGTGGTATCAGCTCCAGAGAATTTACAATCCAAGATAGAAACGTAAGAAACACGTTCACGTAGCTGCCTTCAGAAATGAGGGAAATGATAAACACAACAAAAGGAGGTCCGCTGGGAAATACACAAATCCTAAGGGCCATGGCCAGGCAATGGAGAGCTGGAGCCAGGCAGGGGGCTTGCAAAAGCCTCACCAACCAGGGGTTTACAGGTAAGAACCTCATAGACCACATGCGCCCAGCCCCTCTTCACCTACTACTTCTCCTTTCCTCACTCCCCACCTCTTCCTCCGTAATTTATAATTCTCTAGAGGACTCCCGTTCTGGCAGATGCTGGAGTATATGTTTCCACTGAACCAAAACTACTGTTGAAACCATTTATATTGCCCTGCCTTCAACCCCTAAGTAACCATGGATGTGTTAATATACCATACGTAACAGAGGGTCATGCTGGGTCAAAGTGGGTCTGTCTTTCACACCATGAAGCCCAAGAGTCACAACTGGAGAGGCGCCAGGGAACGGACAGCATCTGCGCAAGGCAGACAAGGCTCCTCCTCACCATGAGGCAGTGGCAGGCCAAACTGTTCAACACTTTATAGCTCACTCTGGCTCTCTCTGCTCAGTGTATGTAGCTGACACCCCTGCTGTTAGAGGCATTTAGTGCAGGTCCACCATCTTTACTGTCCTTAGCCCACCATCTGGCTACGGTCACTATGCTGCTTGCAAGCTCCTTCCCACCAGAAGAACCCTTAAGTCTCCCTTTGTTATCTTCTCACATCTCAGTGTGTACAGAGATGGCTGTGAGGGTAACTTGGATAATGAGTTAAAATTAGAGAGAAATTAGTCTTTCCAGCGCCACCTCTCCACACGCAACTCCTAAGGACTGGTACACAGACAGGGTGGTGGGTCCGGCAGTACACTATTTTGTTTCCCAAAAATGCCCACCAAGCTGTGTTTAAACAGGCAATGTGTTCACAGTGCAGGCTCAGCTCCCACCCTGGAGAATATAACCCCGGAACTCCAATGACTCACCCACAGTAACGTCTGTCAGAAATAAGATGTTGTTGGTTGAGCACCCAATGCTGCTGGCAATCTTCCGGTAGCTCTCACTCTCCACTTTGTGTCCAATCTTGGTGTCAAAGTGACCATCAACAAGCTGCCCCCAGGGAGAAAGGGAAAGTCTGAAATACAACACGACTGCAGGACACCAGGCCCCCTTGTCTCACCTTCCCTTTCTGAAATACTCGACAATCATGGTGACTTCACTCACTCAATATTTATTGGAAGTCCAACTAATAGAGAACTTTATGGAGGCTACAAGAAGATAAATATAAAGATTTTTATAGCAATTTGGAAGAAGAAAACTACCAGCTTAATATATACAAGATCATTTTACAACCTTTGGTTTTCATTAGCATTCATTTTCTACTCCAAGTCATTTAAAATATACATGATCCACATTCTATACTTAAAACACTATTTGTACGGCCAGTGTTGTGGTACAGCAGGTTAAGCTGTGGCCTACAACTCTGGCTTCCATATAAGAGTGCCAGTTTGAGCCCTGGGTGCTCCGCTTCCAATCTAGCTCCCTGCTAAAGTGTTTGGAAATGCAGTGGAAGATGGCCCAGCTACTTGGACCCCATACCCATGGGGGAGACCATGGACAAGTTCCTGGCTCCTGGCTTCAGCCTGGCTGAATCTCTGACTGTCATGGCCTTTTGGGGAATGAACCAATGTATGGAAAATGTCTCTCTCTCTCTCTGCCTGTCACTGCCTTTTAAATAAATGAAATAAATCTTTTTAAAAAGTAGACATTTACTCTTTAAAAAGAGCCTACTACTTGCACTCTAACTACTGACTGGACTAGGTTTCACTCTTCACGTAACATTTTGAACACCATCCTTCTGAATGAATGGATTTTTCTAACCTACCTCAACAAACTGTTACTTTATCTTCAAGAAACTTTCATTTTCTAATTAAAACATCTTGAAATTCTATCCAACACTCTTTTTGTCCTGGGCTTCTTGAAAATAATTGGAGTCGGCCGGCGCCGTGGCTCAACAGGCTAATCCTCCGCCTTGCGGCGCCGGCACACCGGGTTCTAGTCCCGGTCGGGGCGCCGGATTCTGTCCCGGTTGCCCCTCTTCCAGGCCAGCCCTCTGCTGTGGCCCAGGAGTGCAGTGGAGGATGGCCCAGGTGCTTGGGCCCTGCACCCCATGGGAGACCAGGAAAAAGCACCTAGCACCTGGCTCCTGCCATCGGATGAGCGCGGTGCGCCGGCCGCAGCGCGCCGACCGCGGCAGCCATTGGAGGGTGAACCAACGGCAAAGGAAGACCTCTTTCTCTCTGTGTCTCTCTCTCACTGTCCACTCTGTCTGTCAAAAAAATAAAAAAATTAAAAAAATTTTAAAAAAAATTCAAGTTGAAAAGTACTAAAATTAGAATATGACAATCTCCAAAGTCAAAAGTGTTCTCTACAAATAGTAGGAGCTCAATAAATATTTAAAAATTATTGGCCAAGTGGGGCCGGTGCGCAAGTAAAGCTGCCACCTTCACTGGCAGTATCTCATACGGGTGCCGGTTCAAGTGGTAGATGTTCCATTTCCAAACCAGCTCTCTGCTACAGCCTGGGAAGGCAGTAAAGGATGGCCCAAGTCCTATGGCCCCTGCACCCACATGGGAGACCCAGAAGAAGCTCCTGGCTCCTGGCTTTGAACTGGCTTAGCTCTGGCCATTGCAGCCATTTGGGGAGTGAACCAGCAGATGGAAGACCTCTCTCTCTCTCTAACTCTCTGCCTTTCAAATAAATAAATAAATCTTAAAAAAAATTTATTGGCCAATGGTCTGGCATTGTGGCATAATGGTTTAAGCTGTTGCCTGTGAAGCTGGCATCTGATATGGGCACCAGTTCAAGTCCCAGCTGCTCCACTTCCAATCCAGTTCCCTACTAATGTGCATGGGAAAGCAACAGAACATAGTCCAAGTCTTTGGGCCACTGCACTCACATAGGAGACTTGGATGAAGCTCCTGGCTTCAGCTTGGCCCAGCTCCAGCTGCTGCAGCAATGTGGGACAGAGGAGATCTCTCTGTCTCTCCCTCTCTATTTCTAATTCTTCCTTTCAAATACATAAAATAAATTTTTTAAAAAAAATTGTAGGCAGCCCATAAACAAGTCATATACAAGTCAAGGTCAGTCTTGGCTTGTGGAATTCCTGGGATGAAAAAAAGTCACCTATTCCCATGCTCTAGAATGATCAAACAAGAACAGTCTGCTGAAATTAACTATGTTATGACTGTGTTGTAGATAAGTTGCTTGCCTGTGTTGTTAACTTCTGTGTTGCCTTGAGCTGCAGCTGGTTATGTATAAAATATCACTGAGACGCTGGAATAAATGAGCCTTGATCAGCCTTATTGTCTTGGCTCCATTCTCTGCGCCCTTGTCCCTCTTTTCATTCCCACTCCCTCTTTCAGGTTCCGTTCGACAGGTGCGGCTGGCCCGCATCAAAAAATTACTGGGCAAGTTACCTATTATATATCACTATATTCAGTTTGTACTCAGTCAGCACCTCTTTGTTTTGCAGTCATTTGGGGAGTGAACCATCGAATGGAAGATCTCTCTCTCTCTGACTCTGCCTTTCAAATAAATTTTAAAAAAATGTAAAATCTTAAAGGGGGGGGGCAGCACTGTGGCGTAGCAGGTAAAGCCACCACCTGAAGTGCTGGCATCCCATATGGGTGTTGGCGGGTTCAAGTCCTGGCTGCTCCAATTCCGATCCAGCACTGTGCTATGGCCTGGGAAAGCAGTGGAAGATGGCCCAAGTCCTTGGGCCCCTGCACCCATGTGGGAGACCCAAAAGAAACTCCTGGCTCCTGGCTTTGGGTCGGGCAGTTCCGGCCACTGTGGCCATCTGGGGAGTGACGCAGCAGATGGAAGACCGCTCTCTCTTGCACTAGATTCAGCCTGTATTCAGTTAGCACCTCTTCCAGTACTGTGGCACAGCAGGTTAAGCTGCTGCTTTGGATGCCTGCATCCCTTACTGGAGTGCCGGCAGCTCATCTTCTGATCCAGCTCTCTGCTGATGCAACTGGGAGGTGGTGGGTGATGACTCAAGTACCTGAGTCTCTGCCACTCACTAAGGGAAACATATGGAGTCTGGTTTTCACTTGGCCCAGCTCTGGCTCTGGGTCTGTTTGCCTCTCTCTCTCTCTCTCTCCCTTCTCACTCTGCTTTTCAAATAAATAAGTAAATCTTTTTTAAAAAATAAGTAAGGTCCTGATTGTACTCCCTTTACTCATCACTCCATCAGCTAAGGAGTGCAAGAATGGTGAGGCTGGCAGGAATTTCTCATGTACAAGCAGAACCAGCGACTGGTGCTATGGCATAGCAGCTTCAATCACTGCTTGTGACACCAGCATCTTATAATGGAGTGCCAGTTTGAATCCCAGATACTTCGTTTTTTATCCAGCTCTCTGCTAATGTGCCTGGGAAGGCAGCAGAAGATGGCCCAAGTGCTTGGGACCCTGCACTCACGTGAGAGACCTGGATGATGCACCTGGCTTCTAGTTTTAGTCTGGTTCAGACATGCTGTGGGCATCTGGAGAAGTGAATTAGTGAATGATCTCTCGGGGCTGGTGCTGTGCCTCAGCAGGTTAAGCTGCCACCCGTGTTGGTATCCCAAAGGGGCACCAGTTCGAATCTCAGCTGCTCCACTTCTGATCCAGCTCCCTACTAATATGCCTGGGAAAGCAGTGGAGGATGGCCCAAGTGCTTGGGCCCCTGCACCTCCTTGAGAGACCTGGATGAAGCTCCTGACTCCTAGTTTCAGCCTGACTTAGCCCTGGCCATTGCAGTCATTTGGGGAGTGAACCATCAGATGGAAGATCTCTCTTTCTCTGTGACTCTGCCTTTCAAATAAATAATAAAAATATATAAATCTTAAGGGGGGGGGGCCTGGCGCTGTGGCATAGGGGGTAAAGCCACCGCCTGCAGTGCCGCCATCCCATATAGTCTCTGGTTCAAGTCCTGGCTGCTCCTCTTCTGATCCAGCTCTCTGCTATGGCCTGGGAAAGCAGTAGAAGATGGCCCAAGTCCTTGGGCCCTGCACCCGCCTGGGAGACCCAGAGGAAGATCCTGGCTCCTGGCTTCAGGTTGGTGCAGCTCAGCCGTTGCAGCCATCTGAGGAGTGAACCAGCAGATGGAAGACCTCTCTCTGCCTTTCCTTCTCTCTGTGTATAACTCTGAGTTGCAAATAAATAAATCTTAAAAAAAAAAAAGAAAGAAAAATCTGTCTTCATTGCTCTGCCTTTCAAATAAACCTTAAAAAAGAGAAAAGAAGTAGCACAACAGGTGACTTCAATTCATCACCAGGTTTGATAATGTGCCTGGTCTCTTCCATGCTGTCTCTTGTGGTTCTCTCCAAAGTGCCAGCAACAACCAAGTGTCCTTGTGCTGTGCTACGTCCCAGAGATCTTTATGTATTTCTCAGGCCTGTGCACAACTCTAGTTTGCTCTTTACTAGACTTTTTTTTTCAAGACACAGCAAACTTTAATAATCTATGTAGATGAAGTCATAAATATAACTGAACATCATTAACTATTCTCTTCTTACCTGATTTTAACAACCAAAAGAACAATTACATTAGCTTCCTTTGGGTTACTGATTTCTAACACCGGCAAGGCAGCAGGCGAAGAAGCAGCCGTGTACGTGCCTACACAGCACAGCGCATCAGAATCCCTCGGCGTGGTGTTTCCACGCAGGTTCCTGACTCCAGCCCAGCCCTGCCAATTCAGACCTGCCAGGAAGCGGGGCCGAGGGATCCACATGTCTAACAAACTCCCAAGTGATGCTTGTGCACAACTATTTAAGAACCTTTGATTCCAGAACTGGTACCGTGGTAACATTTCACCCTTTTCTGTGAAGCATTCTCCAGTTTTTCCACATCTCTACAATCTGCTTAGCATACTCAAATGTAATTACCTGAATGCTGATTCGGCATCTAACTGAAGTACATTCCTTTAAAAAAAAAGATTATTTATTTATTTATTTGAAAGGTAGAGTTACAGACAGTGAGAGGGAGAGACAGAAAGGTCTTCCATCCACTGGTTCACTCCTCAAATGGCCGCAATGGCCAGAGCTGAGCAGATCTGAAGCCAGGAGCCAGGAGCTTCTTATGGGTCTCCCATGCAGGTGCAGGGGCCTGAGGAGTTGGGCCATCTTCTACTGCTTTCCCAGGCCATAGCAGAGAGCTGGACTGGAAGAGGAGCAGCTGGAACTAGAACTGGTGCCCATATAAGAAGCCTGTGACGCAAGCTGAAGATTAACCTACCGTGCCAAAGCGCTGGCCCCAGTACACTCCTTTAATATGCCATATTTCAATATGTGTCAAAAAAACAAAGTAAAAGAAGTCACTTACCTCTAGAATGTCGCCCTCTGTGGAATGCCCGAATAGCAGCTTCTGCGCCTCTACACTCCCTGAAGAATAGATATACACCTTCATTCCAGCCTCTCGCCACTTCCTGACCGCTGGAACCACATCAGCAAAGAACCTAAGGGCGGACCACCAGGTGAGAGGGCGGAAGTGGGCAGAGCAGCTGCCACACCCTGCCCTGCTTGTGCACTGAGGGAAACATAAGCTTGTTATCAGAGTTCTTCCCGGGTCACACAGACTAGGAGCAGCAATGTAGGTAGAAGAGAATGTTGTTTTTTTGTTTGTTTGTTTGTTTTTTAACAGGCAGAGTTAGACAGTGAGAGAGAGAGAGAGAGAGAGAGAGAGAGGTCTTCCTTCCATTGGTTTACTCCCCAAATGGCCACCACGGCTGGTATGCAGCGCTGATCTTAAGCCAGGAGCCAGGTGCTTCCTCCTGGTCTCCCATGCGGGTGCAGGGCCCAAGCACTTGGGCCATCCTCTACTGCCTTTCCAGGCCACAGCAGAGAGCTGGACTAGAAGAGGAGCAACCGGGACAGAATCCGGTGCCCCAAACTGGGACTAGAACCCGGGGTGCCAGCACCGCAGGCAGAGGATTAGCCTAGTGAGCTGCGGTACCAGACAGTAAAAATGACAGTAAAAAGGAATTTCAAAGAGTAAGAAACTGATTTTTTAAATTCTTGAGGAATTAAAAAGCAAAGAACAATAACTGTACTAATCACATAATCTGCGATGTAATTCATAATAACAAAAGGTGAAATTATGTCCAGTGTGCTTTAAGAAAGCATGGAGAGAAGGCCAGCACCATAGGTTAATCCTCTGCCTGTGACGCCAGCATCATATATGGGCACCAGTTCTAGTCCCAGCTGCTCCTCTTCCAATGCACCTCTCTGCTGTGGCCTGGGAAAGCAGCAGAAGATGTCCCAAGTCCTTGGGCCCCTGCACCCACGTGGGAGACTAGCTTCTGGCTTTGGATTGGCACAGCTCCGGCTGTTGCAGCCATTTGGGGAGTGAACCAATGGAAGGAAGACCTTTCTCTCTGTCTCTCCCTCTCACTGTAATTCTATGTCTCAAATAAATAAAATAAAAATCTTAAACAAACAAACAAACAAACAAAAAACACGGAGGAACCGGTGCTGTGGCACAATGGATAAAGCCGCTGCCTGCAGAGCCAGCATCCCATATGGGCACAGATTTGAGTCCTGGCTGCTCCACTTCCGATCTAGCTCTCTACTATGGCCTGGGAAAGCAGTAGAAGATGGCCCAGTTCCTTGGGCTCCTGCACCCACATTGGGAGACCCGGAGGAAGCTCCTGGCTCCTGGCTTTGGATTGGTGCAGTTCCAGCCACTGTGGCCAATGAGGGAGTGAATCAGCGGATGGAAGACCTCTCTCTCTCTCTGTATGCCTCTCCTTCTCTGTGTTAACTCTTTCAAATAAATAAATCTTAAGAAAAGAAAAAAAGAGAGAAAGATAACCACTCACTTGTCAGACTCCAGTGCTATTTTATCTGTGTCACCAGTTGACTTACAGTGGGAGAGAACTAGGGAGAATGATATTTGGATCTGGAGCCAGTGAAATGCTTGGGCATTTAAGCAGCTACATACTCTGCTTTCATGCGCCCAGCTGTGAACGCCGCCCTCCACATGTGGCCCTGCAGCTGTTTGAGCGCTGTGGTCTTTCGGTCCAGAGACATCTGCCAGCACACGTTGTCTACCACGGCCTGGATCATCTGCTGCACGTCAGCCACCCCATTCCCAGCAGCTGCAGGGATTGGAACAGCCCCTTCCAGGTGGGCATCCTCTTCAGCCTTTAAGTCAGAAACAACATAAAATTTTGTTTTCTGCTCATTCAATATAAGACCATTTAAAATGAGATTCCCCAAACCAAGCAAACCAACTGTTTTCCAACTATCTTTAGTTGTGATACTGTTGCAAAATTATAGTGTCATATAGTTGGGGGCTGATGTAAATGATTCCTTTAAAAAAGTGGATTAATACATTTTTATTACCTTTCTTAGATTGCCAAAGCTGAAATGTAGACTGAGAGGCAGGTTGTATGTGAGAAGAATATCTGATGATAACATTAGCTTATGCCTGGAATTCTCTGGAAAGAAGCTAGCAAAGCATTGGAGCTGGCTCACAGTCATGTCCCACAACCTGCCAAAGTCCTAACAGCCATTTACAGCAATGGTGTCTTGACACTGCAGTCCAATCTCTACAGTTATATACGTATATATCTAGGGGCAAGACTGTGGCATAGTAGGTTAAGCCTCCGCCTGCAGTGCCAGCAGCCCATATGGAAACCAGTTCAAGTTCCAGCTGCTACACTTCCAATCCAGCTCCCTGCTAAAGTGCCTGGGAAAGCAGCAGAAAATGGCTCAAGTGCTTGAGCTCCTGCACCAATGTGGGAGACCTGGAAGAAGCTCCTGGCTGGCTCCCAGTTTCAGATCGGCCCAGGTCCAGCCACTGCAGTCTTTTGTGGTGTGAACCAGCAGATGGAAAATCTCTCTCTCTGCCCCTCAAATAAATAGATAATAGATCTCTTTAGATATACACATAACCATATATGATACATATGTATAGACTATAATGAGGGAATGGGTATGTATGTTTCAATAAAGGTTGGGACAACAAAAAAGGGAGATTTCAGTAACCATGAGTTACCCAGAAAATCAAACAAACCCAAATATCCCATGTTCCAAAGGGTGTGACTATATAGCCAACCCTAACTCTTAGCATTAAAAAACTTACAGAGCACATCCCATAATACACAATATAAAAGCTAACTAGGAAACAACTGCCAGTGAGTTACACCTTTGCCACTGAAGCAATTTAATAAGTACACAATGTGGAGGCAGACAGACGGGGTGGGGGTGGGGGTGGGGGGACAGAGCAGAACAGGAGACCAAGACCGGAATGAAGGCTGGGCCATGGCTGAGCAGGGGGAGACTGGGACGATGGACCCAGGAGCACTGGGGAGGAGGCAGCAGAGGCAGGGTGGACAGGAAAACGAGGAGGGGACAGTAAAGGAAAATGTGAAGAGACTGCACAAAGCCTTTTGTATTTCTCCCAGAAAGGGCTATACAGTATTTTTCTGCAATTGAAATAGCTCCAGAAAGAGGCAATTCTAGTAATAACAAACTGCTGTGATCGGTTTAATTAAGGACTGTGAATTCCTAAACGTCCATCCTCTGTCACTACAGGTTTACAATATGCTCAGAGAGGAGAGTGAAGACCAGGCATCCTCAATTTCGAGACACTTGAAAGTGTAGAAGAGAAAGGGCCCACCTGTTTCCTCAAGAGACTGACATCCTGCTGGCACTCCTCTTCCTCCCAGTGTGTCTGCAGATACTCCTTAACATTTTCTTTGATGTATGGAAATAAAATGTCCTAGCAAAAAAGAGTGAAAGAAAAAGCAAGAGTTAGCATTTCTCAACTGAAAGACAAGATCTAATTCTTCTACCTTCTCACCTTAGAAACAGACAAGTCAGTCAACGGGAAATTGTTGCTGAGAACATGAACAAGGCAGAGACCAAGAAATGAACTAGACCAGGAGTTGGCAAACTGTATAACCCACAGGCCAAATCTGGTCAAACTATTTTCATAAGAACACTAAGATGTTATTTGCCTTCTTTACTTTTATAACACAGATAGTTTATGGAAAGCACCTGGCACCTTACCACTTACTACTAATATTCTCCAGCACAGACACTTAGACTGGGCAAGGATCAGCTCTGACTCAAAGTTAGTGGGAAAAGCACAGAAGATACCACAGGATAAATCACAAGCATGGTCAACTCATTCATTCAACATTTGCTAGGGCTCTTCTGATTGCCGGATGCTTCTACTAACGAATTAACAACCATGGCCACTCTTCTCAGAGAACTCATAGCAATAACAATTCCAGTAAAGTAACAGTAATAATAACAAGTAGTTGTAGTGGGAGAAACTGCCAAACTTCCCTGAGCCCTTCCTATGCCAAGCACTTCTTTTTTCTATAGTCACTCCTTGGAGACCTTATTCACTCCCATGGCTTTAAATACCATTTATATGCTGATGACTCCCAAATACTGAGTTTTAAACTGGACTTCTTCCTTCAACTCCAGATTGATCTTTTTCCAGTTATCTACTCCATACCCCTAAATGGATGTTTAATAAGCACCTCAAAGCAAACTTTTGATTCTATCCCTCATCTCTCTCTTCCTCACAACTCCCCTTCTCAGCAAAGGGCAGCTCCCTTTAGTCAGTTTTGATCCTCTCCCAATTGGTCGATCAGCAAATTCTATCAGCTCTACCTTCCAAATATATTCGGAATCTAACCACTGCCACAGCTACCAAGAACTCAAAATTTACCCAGTTAATTAAAGAAAGGCCTGAATGGTCTGCTCATAATAAAACAGGTGCTTCTATTTTCCCCATTTCACCGAGGCACGGAAAGGTTAAGTGTAAGTTAGCACACTGGGACAACAGTGTATCAACCAGGCCTTTGAGCTGATCACCCTGGTTAAAGGGGTCTAGTTAGCTTTCTGAACTTTGTGATGAGGCTTAGTCCAGAGGGTCAGCCAGCTTCTCAAAGACCAGTGTCACTGCCAAACACTGGTCTCCAAAGTCTCACCAAGGTGCCAATGCTGAGATCTCCACTATTTCCAAACCTCATTCTTAAGTCTCTTTTTACTCAGTGTCAGCTCCTGGTAACTATGAAATTTAAATCAATATGTGTGTGTGTTTTAAAGGGGTAGACAGAGAGGAAGACACCAAGAAAGAGCTTCCATTTGCTGGTTCAGATGCCAGGGCTGGACCAGGCCCAAGCCAGGAACCTGGAACTGAATCCAGGCCTCCCATGTGGACAGCAGGATCCTAACTACTTGAGCCATCACTGCTGCCTCTTAGAGTACGCATTAGCAGAAAGCTGGAATTGGGAGCAGAGTCAGGGTCAGAATGTAGGAACTGATATGGGATACAGGCACATTCCAGGCAGTGTTAACCACTGGACCAAACACCCTAAAATTCAAACATGTTATACCAAAGTAAGGTTTCCTGTTTTTTTATTTTTTATTTTCCCTTTGACAGGCAGAGTTAGACAGTGAGAAAGGTCTTCCTCTTTCTGTTGGTTCACCCCTCAAGTGGCTGCCACAAACGGTGCATTGCAGCCAGCACGCTGTGCTGATCTGAAGCCAGGAGCCAGGCGCTTCCTCCTGGTCTCCCATGCAGGTGCAGGGCCCAAAGACCTGGGCCATCCTCCACTGCACTCCCAGGCCACAGCAGAGAGCTGGACTGGAAGAGGAACAACCGAGACAGAACCCGGCACCCCAACGGGACTAGAACCTGGGGTGCCAGCACTGCAGGTGGAGGATTAGCCTAGCGAGCCGCGGCACCGGCCTGGTTTCCTGTTTTAAAAAATACCACTTTTTTTTTTTTTAAATATATATAGTGGTAATATAGCTGCAAGGTCAGAATAAAGTTTTTAAATTTTTATTTATTTGTTGATTTGAGAGGCAGAGAGACAGAGAACACCCCCCTCTGCTAATTTAATTCCCAAATGCCAGCATTGGACAGGACTGGGCTAGCACAGCCAAGAACTTAATCAGGTCCCCCACATGGGTGGCAGGAACATAACTACTTACATTATCACTGTTGCCTCCCAGGGTCTGCCTTAGTAGGAAGCTGGAATCAGAAGTCAGAATGGTCTCAAACCCAGGTACCCTATTTGGAACATGGGCGTTCTGACTAGTGCCTTAAGTGTTAAGCCAAATGCCCATCCCAGTATGAGAAATGTGAAGAACAACTGACAAAATAGAAGTACTGATTTTCTAGGGTCAAAGTGAGATTTTCTTTTGTTTTTTAAAAGATTTATTTATTTATTTGAAAGTCAGAGTTACAGAGAGAGAGAGAGAAATCTTCCATCTGGCGGATCACTCCAGAGATGGCCACAACAGCAGGAGCTGCGCCGATCCTAAGCCAGGAGCCAGGAGCCAGGAGCTTCTTCCAGGTCTCCCACATGGGTGCAGGGCCCCAAGGATTTGGGCCATCTTCCACTGCTTTCCCAGGCCATAGCAGAGCGCTGGATTGGAAGTGGAGCAGCTGGGTTTCAAACCAGTGCCCATGTGGGATGCCAGCGCTTCAGGCCAGGGCATTAACCCACGGTGCCACAGCACCGGCCCTGAGATATTCTTTGAATGCATGTCTTTCAGCGATTTACTTTGAAAAGTAAGAAATATTCACCGGGCTGGTGCTGTAACATAGCAGGTAAGGCTGCCGACTGCAGTACACGCATCCCATAGGAATGATGCCTACTCCACTTCCAGTCCAGCCCCCTACTGATGCACCTGGGAAAGCAGTAAGATTTTGGGCCCGATACCCTTTTGGGAGACCAAGTTATGTTCCTGGCACAGACCTAGCTGTAGTGGCTATTTGGTGAGCAAACCAGTGGATGAAGGATCTCTCAGCTTGAATGCGGAGTCAGTGAACATTCTAATGCCACTCTGTAAACTTTCAGTTAAGCCGCATGCTGTTAGGATGCCATAGTGTTCAACTTTGAGGAAACATGAAACAGCAAGGACAGCAGAGGCTGTCTTTCCCCCACCCATTCGGGAACACATCTTAGCACCATCGCTAAGCAGTTCTCAATGCTTTTTGTGCAAGCACTGTGCAGAGCCCTGGGCCCTGCCCTGAGGAGCTCTCCACATGGCTTGGAAGACACAACACAAAGACAACACAAGGCAGCATCTGCTATACTGGCAAAGACAGGGTACTGACAAATGCAGAGAAACGAGAGCGAGCACTGAATTCCTGCTCAAAGAAGTCCTCGGAGAGCACAGGCAGTTCTTGGCTCTGTATTATCACAGTTTAGCACAGTTAAGTACTTTTCAAGGTAATAAAGGCATGAATCTACACTAGGATCGAAAAAAGGTGTGATTTCCAAGCGACAAGAATGGTAGCTTGACCTGAATGCACACATTCAGCAAAGAAATGCATAAAGGAATCGAGAAAGTAGGAAAATCCAATTCATTAGATTTTCTTATTGAATCTTTCCCTTACAGAGCCAACAGGAATCCACAAAGACGCTCAGCAGTGGGAAGACTGCAGCTGCCTTCCACACAGGTTCCTTAAGTGTTAAGGACTGTGGTTCCCCAACACAGCCTGGCAAGAGAGAGAGAGAGAGGCCTAGGCTGGAAAGATGATGCTAGTGCCACATGTGTGGAAAGTTCAGTAAGAACAGACCAGAAATCAAGGCCAAAGGTGCTCTCTGCTCAACTCGTGATAAACTAAGATCCAATATAGAGGTTCCCTGAAAGTTCCTCCCCTTGCTCAAGTTGAATCTACAAAAAATTCTCTCAAACGCTACCCTGTGTATGTTGCCCTTGGAGAAAATTATCCTACAGGTGAAAAAGGTTGGGCTGGGATTCAGGGGTTGTTAACCCACCACCACCTACTTATCAGGGCAGCTGTGCCGCAAGTGCTTGGAGATTAGCAATATTATGTCTCATGTTTAACACATTGCTGCCTAGGGCAATAAGGACCTAAAGGTGGTGGTAACCATGGTAGAAAAACACGGAGCATGGTGGGTTTCAGTAAAAATATTTTTGATGTATTTATTTGAAAGGCAGAGTTACAGAGAGAGAGAGAGAGAGAGAGAGAGAGAGAGAGAGAGAGAGAGAGATCTTCCATCTGCTGCATCTGCTGGTTCACTTCCCAAATGGCCAGGGCTGGGCCAGGCCAAAACCAGGAGCTTCAGCTGGATCTCCCACATAGGTGCAGGGGCCCAACTACTTAGGCCAACTTCTTCTGCCTTCCCAGGGGTATTAGCAAGGGGCTGGATCAGAAGCGGAGAAACCAAGGTCCATATGAGATGCTGGCATTGCAGGCGGAGGCTTAACCTGCTACGCCACAAAGCCGGGCCCTGGTTTCAATAAATCTTAGCTCCTGTTTCCCTTACAGATTCCTGAGAAGCACTATCTAGCTCCATCAGTCTAATATGTCCTACATTACAACTGGTGTTTCTACAAGACTTCATAATTGTCAGTCTTTTGCATTTCAACTCATTCAATCTTCAACCTCTTCTTTTATAAGCAAAGCAGATCTTACTACCTTAAACTTGTAGGTTAAAAAAAGTGTAGGCCGGCGCCGTGGCTCAACAGGCTAATCCTCCGCCTTGCGGCGCCAGCAAACCGGGTTCTAGTCCCGGTCGGGGCGCCAGATTCTGTCCCGGTTGCCCCTCTTCCAGGCCAGCCCTCTGCTGTGGCCCGGAGTGCAGTGGAGGATGGCCCAAGTGCTTGGGCCCTGCACCCCATGGGAGACCAGGAAAAAGCACCTAGCACCTGGCTCCTGCCATCGGATGAGTGTGGTGCGCCGGCCGCAGCGCGCCATCCGCGGCAGCCATTGGAGGGTGAACCAACGGCAAAGGAAGACCTTTCTCTCTGTCTCTCTCTCTCACTGTCCACTCTGCATGTCAAAAAAAAAAAAAAAAAGTGTAAATTCAGGGGCTGGTGTTGTGGCACAGAGGGTTAAGCCACTGCTTATAATGTTGGTAGTCTATCATCCTGTATTGGAGCACCGGTATGTATTCTATCATCCTGTATTGGAACAGTGGTATTCTAATTCTGATCCAGCTTCCTGCTGACATGCCCGGGACCGCAGTGGATGATGTCCCAAGCACTTGTGCCCCTGCCTCCACGTACATCAGGAGAGTTCCTGGCTCCTGACTTCAGTCTGGCCCAGCCCTGATTGTTGTAGCCATTTTGGGAGTGGACTAGAGGGATGGAAGATCTCCCTCCCACCTGCTCTGCCTTTCAAATTAAATAAAACTTTGATTTTTTTTTTTTAAAGGCTAAATTCAGAGACTGAAAGCAACAGAGAATGAGACTTAACTCCAGTTACTAGCGTTAACAATAGCACAGGTGGAAGGAAGTTTGTCTGTTGTCACTTGTGGGTAGTTCTGGGTAGTACTCTTGCTTCAAATTATACATTTTTTGTTTTTTTTTCCCAAATATTTATTTATTTAAAAATCAGTTACATGGGGGTGAGGTGGGAGATGGGGGGGTGTCTTTACTCACTGGTTCTCTCCCCAGACGGCTGCAATGCCTAGGGCTGGGTCAGGCTTAAGCCAGGAGCTTCATCTGGGTCTCCTATATGGGTACAGGGGCCCAAGCACTTGGGCCACCTTACACTGCTTGCCCAGGCACATTAGCAGGGAACTGGATCAGAAGCAGAGTATCTAGAATTGGAACCACAGTGCTGTCTCTATACTGTCCACTTCTAAGTGCTGACATTAGACATGATTATCAAAAGGATACTTGGGCCAATGCTTTGGCATAGCAGGTAAGGCCCCCGCCTGCAGTGCCAACATCCCATACGGGCACCAGTTTGAGTCCCGGCTGCTCCACTTCTGATCCACCTCTCTGTTCTGGCCTGGGATGGCCCAAGTCCTGGGGCCCCTGCACCTGCATGGGAGACCCAAAGGAAGTACCTGGCTCCACACCGACTCAACTCCAGCCATTGTAGCCATCTGGGGAGTGAACCAGAGGATGGAAGACCTCTCTCTCTGCTTCTGCCTCTCTATAGCTCTACCTTTCAAATAAATAAACCTTAAAAAAAACAAACAAACAGGATGCTTAACCAATTTAGGAAATAACTATCAGACAACACAAGGTCTCTTAATAGAAAGGTCAGAAAATCAATATAGCAGTTTTCCCAAGAAAAATGTCAATTTCAACATTCCCTAATTATTATGTTCTAAATATATTATTGGAGTGAACACAGTGGTTAAGAAACCACTTAAGATGTCTGCATCCCATATCTATAACTTTGCCTTTCAAATAAATATCTCCAAACAAATTAAAAATCTATGAAACCTCAAACTTTTATAGGGGCCAGCATTGTGGCATTGTGGGTAAAGCCATCACCTACGCTGCTGGCATCCCATATGGATGTCCCAGCTGCTCCACCACTGATCCAGCTCCCTGCTAATGGCCTGGGAAAACCAGCAGAAGATGGCCTAAGTGTTTGAGCCCCTGCTACCCATGTGGGAGGCTCAGATGAAGCTCCTGGCTTTGGCCTGGCTGATCAGTGGCCACTTGGGGAGTAAACCAGCAGATGAAAGCGCTCTCTCTCTCTCTGTAACTCTGACTTTCAAATAAATACTTAGAAAAAAAAATTGCAGATCATGTCCAACACCATAAATGATAAATTTCGAAAAAAAAGTTTAATTTCTGTGTAATCAACAACCTGTAAATGCATCAATTAGAAACTTTTTGTTATGCAGATATGGTAGAGATAAAGACCCAGATTCTAAGTCCCAGAACCTGTGAAATGTTACCCTATGTGGCAAAAGGAGTCTGCAGATATGATTAAGCTGAGGACCTTAAGTTGGCGATATCATCCAATTGGGTGTGATTTAATCACGAACATCCTTATATCTGAGATAGGGAAGCAGGAGGGTCAGATTCAGAGTAACAGAGACTGACCTGAGGACACTGCACTACTGGCTCTGAAAACAGAGGAAGACCCAGGTAGAGGAGCAGCCTCTAGAAGCTGGAAAAAACAAGCCAGCGAGAATTTCTCTGCCATCTCCAGAAAGGACACAGCCTTGCTAACACCTGGATTTTAGCTCAGACATCTGACCTCCAGCTATAAGGCAGGATACCTGTACTGCTTTAAACCACTAGATCTGCAGTAGTTCGCTATAGAAACATAGGAAACTAATGTAAGATTTCGCAAGGTACTACTTAGGTGCTCATCTGCCAGAATACCCAAAGGCTTATTAGGTAGGTCCCTACTGTACAGCCATTCAATTAATTCAATGTTGAATACTAACAAATTACCTAGAGATCAACACAAAGCGGGGGCAGAGATACACAAGGGAAATCTGGAGATCTGCCAGGAATTCCCAGTCTGACATCCTGCTCTCCTGCACATAAACCTAAGTCCTTTATCTTTCTAGTTATCCTTTCTAAAAGGTGCTTTTTGCTTTACAGTTCGGTTCCAGAAGATGATCTGCAAAATTTGGGGAGGTGATCACTTCTTTAATGCTTCAGTGTCTAGCAAGGCTTGTAGTATCTTGCTCTCTCTTGAACAGAGCCTTAAATATCCATAATCAATATAGTTGACTTCTGTTAATGATGACAACATTTAGCTAAGCTCTCTTGGTTGGTCTGTTTTATCACTGCAAGTGAGCCACTGGAAAAGAGCGGTGCTAGCAGGCCGAGGCCTGGATGGAACTTACACGTGTATGAAGTCTAACTACCTGACGTGAGGCCTATGGGCCAGCAGCAGCCGCATCATCTGGGAGCCTGTTACAAATCTGGCATCACGTCCCATCCCAGATCTTCTGAATCTGAAAATACATTTTAGCAAGATCTCTGGATGATCTGTAGATGCATTGCTCTAAGCAGCACACACAGAAAGAGCCACTGTACATCTACTAACAATTTTGCAAGGGTACTAGCCAGGCCCCATTTACTATATTTTAGAGACAGATACACTAGTTAGGTTCACACATTCTATTAATGAAAGGCTCTTAGTAATTGCCAAGCTTTTTTCAAGCTCAAAGACTCTCCTATGGTAGAAACGAGAAACACCCCCTCCCATTATTCTGTAGCAAGATTTGTTGTGCTGATGTAAACGCATTCACCTAAAAAGGTTTTTTGCTTGTTTGTTTTGAGGGCTAGGCATTTATTAGTCACAGTAGCCTCATAAGCTATCAGCACTGTACACGTCAGAAAACCAACAAATCAAAAAGACTAACTCACTTGGCATAAATCACACAGCTAACATGGAAAGGAACCAAAATGTTAACCTGGAACCATGCAGCCTCAGTCTTTTTGGGGCACATCCCTGGAAACACTGCCCCATGCTGTTATGTCAACCCACATTATTTGAGGACTGTGTTAGTGCTTTCTCTTAGTAAAACTTATTTGTAACTCCAGAATCAATACTCATGGCCCTTTCAAGGTCATTTTCAGACATGTGCTTAGAGGTAAAAAATTTATTTGAAAGATGAGCACGTTCCCAAGTGAGGTTCAACAAGGCAAGAATCTCCTTGTCCCACGTCCCAAACTGCAAACAAAGTCCCTTTCAAGCTCTGTTTAGTGCCACATTTTTGTGATTTGTGCTGATTTTGCTGTTAAAATGAGCCAAAGCAAAGTGCTTAAGTGCTATCTAGTGCTTCTAAACTCAAGAAGGCTGATGTACTCAATGACGAATACACGTGAAGTTTCATGTATAAGCCTAAATTACAGTGCTGCTGGCTGTGAGACAATGTTATTGAATCAATGATATGCATGTCAGGAGCTGGCATTCTGTGCAATGGCCAAGGTACCACAGTGCATCCCACACCAGAGTGCCTGAGACTGAGTGCCTTCTCTGCTTCCACTCCAGTATCCTGCTAATGCACAGGGAGGCAGCAGGTGATGGCCCAAGTAGTTGGGTCCCTGCCACCCACATGGGAGACCCAGATGGAGTTCCTGAATCCTGACTTTTCTCTCCCTCTCTGGGAGAGAGATCATCTATCAGCTGACTCCCAAAATGCCCACAACAGCCAGGGCTGGGCCAGGCTGGAATCAGGAGTTGGAAACTGCTTACAGGTCTCGCACGTGGTTAGCAGGGACCCAAGTACTTGGGCCATCATTTGCTACCTCCTAGCCGCAATAGTAGAACACTGGAATGGAAGCAGAAAAGGGGTTTGACCCTAGCCATTCCAATATGGGATGCAGGTATCCCAAGCAGTGGCTCCACAATGCCTGGCCCCCCAAAAGAAAATTATAAATATATAATAACGTAAGCAGAAACACACATAAAACAAGGTTATTCACTGACAGTTGACAAAACTATGACCAGGGCCCTTTATGAACTTAACCCTGGATTTGGGGCTGGCTCGTGGCTCACTTGGTTAATCCTCCGCCTGAGGTGCAGGCATCCCATATGGGTGCCAGGTTCTAGTCTTGGTTACTCCTCTTCCAGTCCAGCTCTCTGCTGTGGCCGAGGAAGGCAGTGGAGGATGGCCCAAGTGCTTGGGCCCCTGCACCTGCATGGGAGACCAGGAAGAAGTACCTGGCTCCTGGCTTCGGATTGGCATAGCTCTGGCCGTAGCGGCCATTTTGGGGGGTGAACCAATGGAAGGAAGACCTTTCTCTCTGTCTCTCTCACTAACTCTATCTATCAAATTAAAAAAAAAAAAAAAAACTGTATTTTCTCTAGGGGTAATGAATCAGTATTGACCAATACAGTGTTTGCACCAACTAGAGAGAATATATTAGGCCAGCGCCACGGCTCAATAGGCTAATCCTCCGCCTTGCGGCACCGGCACACTGGGTTCCAATCCTGGTCGGGGTGCCGGATTCTGTCCCTGTGGGGAACCACAGGCCGGCCACCTGTGGGGACCTCCTCATTGCACTGCCTCATCCTGCAGAGCAGAACAAGGTCAAGGAAGTGCTGAACAAAAGACTTGCAAACGACCTGATGGGATGAGATACACCCTGACCTGAGACTATGCATGCACTTTGATCTGATTGATGGACTACTCGCCCTAACCCTGGGGGACTGGGAATGGATAAAAGACCATGTTAGGGGCGGGAATGCGGAGCAGCCTCTTCAGTCTTTCTCCTCCTTTCTTTCGGCTGCTTCCCACTCTTTCTCTCCTTTCCTTCTTCTATCACTAAGAATAAAAGTTCCTCGAGAACCGATCAACAGCGGTCGTGTCGTGCGTGACTCCGTGGGTTGGACCTTCGCTGACGAGGGTTCTCGACAGTCCCAGTTGCCCCTCTTCCACGCCAGCTCTCTGCTGTGGCCCGGGAGTGCAAGGAGGATGGCCCAAGTGCTTGGGCCCTGCACCCCATGGGAAACCAGCAGAAGCACCTGGCTCCTGCCTTCAGATCAGCACAGTGGCCATTGGAGAGTGAACCAACGGCAAAAGGAAGACCTTTCTCTGTCTCTCTCTCACTGTCCACTCTGCCTGTCAAAAAAGAGAATGTATCTACCACTACTATCGTTAAATGTACTGACACTACATGCCACAGGAGAGCCACCAAATATAGGGCACTTTATAGAATAAGAGGTCATTCCCCACAGCTCCTGAACTGGATAACTTCAAGGACTGGGGATGGTGTTGCTTCATAGGCTTACAGGCTAAAAATATGAGAATAACACAAAACACAAAGAAAACGATTACATCACCAAGGACAAAGATCAAGTGCTAGCACAATAGGGTGCCTATACCCTAGGGGCATGCAAGGATGATTCACTGAGACAAGAGAATATATTCATCTATATTATTTTAATCTCATCCTGAAGTTCCAACTTATTTTAAAACTTCACAGTACAATTAATATGCGCAGATAATTTATAAATTACATTGGCAGTGTCTGCTCAGATTCTGTTGATGGTATGCATGACCAAAAGACGCTGGGAGCCAATCCCTGTACAGGGTCAGTCAGTAGCTGGGGGAAAACAAATAACGGAAATCTATAGAGGCAAGAGTCCTATATGCATAAGGACTTCTATAGAAAGCTAGTCTGCTTTTTTTTTTTTTTAGATTTATTTACTTATTTGAAAGGTAGTTACAGAGATCTTTCATCCACTAGTTCACCCATCAAATGGCTGCAGTGACCAGGGCTGTACCAGGCTGATGCCAGAAACCAGGAGCTTCTTCCAGGTCTCCTACGTGGGTACAGGGGCCCAGGGACTTTTGGCCATCCTCCACTGCTTTCCCAGGTGCATTAGCAGGGAACTGGATGGGAGGTGGAGCAGCCAGGACTCGAACCAGTACCCTTTAGGGATGAAGGCTGTAGTTTAACCCACTGCACCACAGTATCAGCCCCCAAGCCGGTCTGCTCTTAACAAGCTGTCACATCTTACACATCAAATTCACATTATGAGAAATTTGCCAATTGTAACATTCACTGGATGATACCAGCTAAGTGCCCTTCCTGCTCTGGCAATTTGAAATCCTCTGACTCAGAAAATAAAATAAAGTATAATAGTTGGTACATAAAACCACAGCTTTATGTTTCCTGGAGCCTCAGGGCTGAAGGCATGCCCTGATAGCGCAAGAAGGAACAGACTACCACTTCTCCAAATGCAGATTCTACGAAGTCCTGTAGGACGCCCTGCACTGTCAGAGCCATGCTACACAGTTAATCAGCTTCGTGCATGCTTACCTGTACATGCTCACAAAATAACAGCAAAAGTGCTGGCAATCTGTCTGCTGTTCCAGCCAAGGAGGGTGTTCAGTTCCCCAGGGACCTCTTCAATGTGAGTGGCTCAACATCAGGCTAACGTTTGGACATGTTACCCACTGACATCACTTAATCCCAAAGCGAATACCTCATCTGGTGCTGAAGTGAAGAAGCAGGAGTATGATTCAACGCAAAAGGAAAACTGGCTGCATTCGAACTACCTGCAGATGGACAGCTGGTTTCCAAAGAACATGGACTTCCTAAGGGTACTTGGAGGGCAATTTTTCTACAATCCTCCACTTTTACTGTAGAACCAAACACCCCAATAAGGTAAGATTTAACTATAGTTATACTGGGCCCAGAGTTCAATCCTGAATCTATCATAAAGAGTAGTATAAACTGAAATTGTTACTATATACTTTTTATGGTACTTCATGTCAACTAAAGTGCTCTCCTGTCATTTCACACACACAGCAGCCAAGCAAAGAACAAAAAAGCCAAGCAGGACAAACACTTTGGTCTCCAGTAGAGAGGTTGGATGCAGTAATGGAAAAAAGTTTTTGAACACCACAATTTGGATCAAATTCTAGGCATACTGTTCAACTTTTCACAGCCTGGGTTTCCTTGTCAGTAAAATGCAGGCAGTGCACACACCTCACAGTTTTTGAGGGTGAATCAAGGGTCGCGTATGTGCACAGTTCAATGTTTCCTTGTACCACTCCACGGGAAGCAGAGTGTCAGGTCCACACACCTACTCTAATAAAGTGCATGGGAGAACATCTTTCACATCCCAGCTCCATGCTCAGAGGATCAAGGATGCGACCCAGCATCTAGTTAAAAGGTGTTCAAAAGACTAGACCTTGTCATACTCTGCTAAAAGTTTTCATTCATATACATCTGTGAAATACCACTTTCGCGAACTCACAAAGTGTGGGGTTGTGTATGCATTGACACAGGTTCTCAGAAGTCATTCGATACAGAAATCTAATTGAACATATTCAGATATTCCCTCTAAAAGTACATTTAATGGATTTTTTGCATAATTATCATGAACACCCAAAAATATGCAATGTTCTTCTAAGCACACCTATAGAAACACTGGTTTTGATAAGTTCATGTGTAGTAAGTTATAATTTAGACTAACAGATTACAGTGATAGGGCACAAGAAATTATCCCTTAAACAAAACCCCTGAGCCATTCTTTTGCAGCCTGTCTTGAATTTGCATAGTCTGGTGACAAACTCAAAAACTCTGAGGCCACTAAGAAATTTTTGTTCTTCCATCTCTGGATACAATTGCCACAGGATTCCAAGAAGTGGCATATGTCACCTAACAGACACCAGGCAGGGAAAAAGGTGGAGGAGGGGATTGTTTCACTACAAAATTCATTTGTCTAAGGTATCTTAATCCCCAAATTTTCCAAGAAATATAAACTGCTAAAGCCACAGCACTACCTCTCCTATCATTACCCGGGTTTGTTGACAGCAGAGAAGGCAAGAGAACCAGAATGGCCTACAAACCACAAGCCACAAACATGAGCATTCTTCCTTTCTCTGAAAACCAAGCAAGTTATTGTCCCAGTCAACTAAAATAAAGTCAACTCAATTACCAGCATTTGGCCACCCTGAGATCTGCCACAGGGGTCTCTGATGCGATTAAAAATTTTGGACAAACGGGCCAGTGTTGTGGCACAGCAGGTTCAGATGCCGCCTTCGATGCCAGCATTCCATATGAGCACCAGTTCAAGTCCCAGCCACTCCACTTCCAATCCAGCTGGCTGTTGATGAGCCAAGTGCTTGGGCCCCTGCCACCCACTGGGGGGACTCGGATGGAGTCCCAGGCTCAGTCCAGCCCAGGCCATTGTGGCCATTTGGTGAGGGAACCAGCAGATGGATTTCTCTCTGTAATTCTGCCCTTCAAATAAGTAAGTCTTACAAAAAAAGAAGAAAAAAATTGGAGGGAAAATGACAAGCCAGATTTCTTCAGAACCCTTGTTAAGATGTCAAGGTAATGTAATTCATTTAAAAATTTGTAAGGGTTTGTTATATTTGGAGTCTCAAAAGTGTACACGGGTTTATTACAACCTACATCGAGAAAATCATTCCTTACGGGTAATTTTTAAAACTAACTTAAAATCTAAACAGAATTTAAGACTCAGGTTGCTTATTTTTTTTGGAAGACAGGTTTCTCATACCTTCATACTTCATAAACAATAATTCTTTGATTATTGTACACAAGCATCCCTAACTAACAGTTGCATCTGAGATGAATTCTTAAGCTTCTGGAAGTTAAATAAAGAAAAGCCGAGGCCCCAGGAACTCTTACAGATATTGCACCAGACAGACGTGGAAGCAAGCAGCCGGGTATCACGCGGGGCCGCCGCAGGCTTGCGAACTGGGCGTAGACCGCTGTTGGTTAACAGGGACACCCCAGGCGGGATGTGTTCACAGGAGCTTCAAGCTTCCATGGCCAGCTAAGGATGAACGGAATCTGCAAGTGTCCTACAGCGCAGTAAGTCAGCGCCAGGGACCACACCGCCCAGTCGAGTCAGAGAACGGAGTGCGGTTGTCGGCGGCTGCTAACAGCATGGGTGGGATGGGGCATACATACAGCAGCCATTACCGCCCAAGAAAAGTCATCAGGACACTCTGGGCTTTCCATTCGGGGGGACAAGAAGCCTTCAGGACCAACGCATCGAGGTCACCGCCTCCCCGGGCTCCGCCGAGCACAAGGCGGGCGCTCACCTGCCGGCCACCCCGAGGGACCCGCCCATCCCATCGCTGCCCACCCTTGTGCATCTAATCCGGAGCAAGGACAGCGGAGGGAGAAGATGGTGCCGTGAGAGGCGCCCGCAACCTCCCCGTTCCGCAGGGGACGCAGCCACGCCGCCTCTCCTGAGCCTCCGCAAGGTCTGCAACACTTAAATAAATAAATAAGCACAGTTCACTTCCCCGCTCCCTTCCGCCCCTCACCTTCACGAAAGAAATCGGGGTTGTGGTACCTTCGATATCTAACAGGATCACAGTGACTTCGGCGGGCACCGAAAGCACGACCATTTCCCTACCGGATGCTATTTCGGGGATCGGCCGACGGGTACCAAAGGCCGAGGGCGGCGTCGGCGGCGCCCCGAGGACCGTCCTGGGCTCCCCAACAGCCCGGCTACCACCTCGGAGCCGGCGACCGCGCGCGGCCTGAAGCGCGTAGCGGAGAGGCCACCTCGCCGAACCTGGAAGTGCGAGAGAGCGCGGCCCTCCAGAGGCCCGAAACTCGCGAGCAGTGCGGGGCGGGAGCTCCACACCACGTGGGCCGAGGGAGGGGGCGGGACCTGGGCGGGTCCCCCCCAGGGGGCGGGGCAGGCGCCGGCGCCAGCGCCGATTGGCCACGAAGGCGGCCCGTCAAACTGGGCCTCGCGTGGGCGGGAACAAAGAAGCGAACGCGGGAGCCGGGCGCGCGGGTGCGCGCCTTTCCGCAGACGGGTTGAGCAAGCGGGGAGAGGCCTGGGGCCCGTGCAGACGGGAGGCCCGCGAGGGGCGCGCCGGGGATGTGAGTGCCCCCTGCCCTCTACGGCACCTAGCCCCCCCACCCCGCCCACTGCCTCCGCTTTTGCATATTGACAGCAGCCCGACCAGGCCTCCCGCCCCGCCTCCCGCCCCGGCACGCGGAGGAGGCCGTCCCGGGCCTCGGCGGGGCCTAGCCGCGCTGGGGGGCCCGCCGCGCCCCCGAGCCCCGAGCGGAAGAGACGCCCGCGCCGCGCCGCTGCGCCCGCTTCCTGTTCGGCTGGTTCCAGCCAGCTCGAGGACAAAACACGCGTGCGCGCGGACGAGCGGGCGAGCGCTCGCCGCTTCAGCCGCCAGCGCCGGAGCTGCCGGGCCGCGGTGCTGGCCGACAGGAGCAGCCGTCGCTGCAGCTCCGCTCTGAGGGACCGAGGGCGGCCCAAGGCGGCGTCGGCGGCTCTTGGCTAGGCGTGGGCCGGACCGGACGCCAGAGACAAAGGCTCTCAAGGCAAGAGGGACTGTGGTCCTGCGACAGCGCCGCTCGGGATTTCTGGCCCCGGACGCTCTCCTCTCCTCCCAGGCCCGCGACCCCTCGCTCCTCACCGGGAGGGCCGCGATGGAGGTCCCGCCCCGGCTCTCCCATGCGCCGCCGCCATTGTTCCCCTCCGCGCCCGCTACTTTAGCCTCCCGCAGCCTCTCCCATTGGCGGCCGCGGGCCCCGCGGCAGCTCGCCCCGCTGCTCCCGTCGCTCGCTGCCGGCTCCGCCCGGCAGGGGGCGCGCCGGAGCCAGCGCCACGTCACCGCGCAGCAGCCCTCCCGATTGGCGGGCGGGGCGGCTATAAAGGGAGGGCGCAGGCGGCGCCCGGATCTCTTCCGCCGCCATTTTAAATCCAGCTCCATACAACGCTCCGCCGCCGCTGCCGCCGCGACCCGCACCGCGCGCCAGCACCCCCCTGCCGACCGCCCCGCCGCCATGGAGGATATGAACGAGTACAGCAACATAGAGGAGTTCGCGGAGGGATCCAAGATCAACGCGAGCAAGAATCAGCAGGATGACGGGTACCGCACGCCTCTCCCCTCTCCCCTCCCCCAGCGCGTCGCACGCGCCCTTCGGCCCTCGGGAGCCGCGCGCTGGCCCGGTTCTCGCCAGGAGGCGACCCCCCGCGTGCCCGCTGGGCCCTGCTAGCTTGGAGGGAAGAGGAAAGTAAGAGCCGGCGGGGGAGACTCGAGAGGCCCGCGGAGGGTGGGGGCAGGGCGGAGGGGTTGGAGGAGGAGGGCGGCGGCGTCCGTGTCCCGAGTGCGCAGGCGCCGCGTGGGGCCGGGGGGAGGGGCCGGCCTGGCTGCGCCACACGCTGCAGCTGCCGCCGCCTCTTCATTGTGTGCGCGGGTGTGTGTGTGTGTCCGCTCCTCCGCCTGGGATTCCTGGGGCGACTTTGGGGGACTCCTGGTTTGGGCACCAGCGGGCAGCTGGTCCCGTGGTCCCCCGGATGCGCTGTGACAAGTTCCCTACGTGGAACGTTGGCTTGACATCTGAGGAGGAGGGTGGGACCTGGATGCATGAGATTGTTTAGAAAGTTGAGATTTCCAACCGGCGGCGATCTGGACGGGACCTTTGGCTTCTTCGTGCACTGGCTCCGTTTAAGCTTTGGTTACACAAAGCATGAGAACCGTTTGTCCTTACTGTTCTGCTTGCTGGGTGGGATTTGTGATTTTTTTTTTTTTTTTTTGCGGTCTGTTCGTGCATGTCTGTAAGTAGGTTGAATTGCGTGCACTTAATTGGATAAATTTAAACTGGTAATTGGACCGAAGTCGTCTTTTTTGTTACTACTAAACTCTGTAAAAATAACTTTTGTTTTTAGTAAAATGTTTATTGGAGGCTTGAGCTGGGATACGAGCAAGAAAGATCTGACTGAATATTTGTCTCGATTTGGAGAAGTTGTAGACTGTACAATTAAAACAGATCCGGTCACGGGAAGATCAAGAGGATTTGGATTTGTGCTTTTCAAAGATGCTGCTAGTGTTGATAAGGTAGGGATGTGTTTCCCAGTGTATGAGTGTGTGTTGGCAGGTGGTCTTGGGCTTTGGCTATGGCTGTCATGTGTAATTTTGTTTTTTATAGGTTTTGGAACTGAAAGAACACAAACTGGATGGCAAATTGATAGACCCGAAAAGGGCCAAAGCTTTAAAAGGGAAAGAACCCCCTAAAAAGGTTTTTGTGGGAGGATTGAGTCCGGATACTTCTGAAGAGCAAATTAAAGAATATTTTGGAGCCTTTGGAGAGGTGCGCTGTGATTATGTTTCCATAGGTCTTGGGTTTATGAAAATGTTCCTCCCTGGGCCAGTTTGTGGAAGGCAAGTTCGTCTTTCACAAGGGTGGGGTTAGGTTGCTGGTTAAGTCTCTTCAGTGACCGCGCCTTAATTGCATCTTTCTCTGCCGGGATGGAAACCAGCCTCAAATTTGTTTCTGCTCAAAACCTACTTCTTTTAAGAGTGCTGAGTGTTCTGACTTAATGACTAGAGACGTCTCCCGGGTACAAAGTGTGGTGAGTAAAGGATGTGTTAACTCTCAGCATCAAGTCATTCGATATTGGTGTTGACAGTAAAACTGGTGTCTGCACGGAAGTCATCTGCTTAGAATAACGTGTTGAAGCGTGAAAAGCACCTGTGGCATTCTGAAACTGGTAGCTTCGGTTCATTACTGCATGATCTTGAGTGTGCATCTGGATTTCAGATTGAAAACATTGAACTTCCCATGGATACAAAAACAAATGAAAGAAGAGGGTTTTGCTTTATCACATATACAGATGAAGAGCCAGTAAAGAAATTGTTGGAAAGCAGATACCATCAAATTGGTTCTGGGAAGGTAAACCCATTTAGTTACATTGCATGAGAAATCTGGGGGGATTTTTACTGAAATAGTGTCTCAGTCTCTTAGAAGAATGAAGTCATTTAATATTTAAAAAAAGACTTCTATCAAGTGTTTGTGTTTTTATTTGTTTATAGTGTGAAATCAAAGTTGCACAACCTAAAGAAGTATATAGGCAGCAACAGCAACAACAGAAAGGAGGAAGAGGTGCTGCAGCTGGTGGCCGAGGTGGTACTAGGGGTCGTGGCCGAGGTGAGCCTTAATTCATGAAGTAAGTGCATGGGAGCAGCTGCATACTGTCAAGTGTAGGGTAAGCCCTTAAAGAGGGAAGGCTAAGTTTAAAGCTGCCCCAGTATGGAAACTGCTCAGCTATGTGGGGGGGAGGGGGTTAGTAACAAGCCGATTGTTTTCACCTGAAGCAGTGAATGGATAGTGTGTGTCCTCACAGATAGGGAAGTAATGCTGTTGACATTGTGTGGCCTGGTCTGATTGCCTTTGTTGGGCTGGAGGCCTCGATTTAACCAGAGCAGCCTAATATAGTCTATAATTGGAATGGGAAAAAATGTAGTGATTTCCAGTGACATTTGAGAACCTTGATACTGGCACAGTTGGACTTTCTGCTTCCTTGTTAATTTTACAAGTTAAAAAAAACTTGGAGCAGATAGCTCTGTATCGATTGTCATTTAAGAATGCAGAGTGAGGAACAGAAACACATCATTTTATGTTAGGACTTGAGGTCAGAAGTTGTTTCCTAACAATCATTGTGCATTGTTTCAGGTCAGGGCCAAAACTGGAACCAAGGATTTAATAACTATTATGATCAAGGATATGGAAATTACAATAGTGCCTATGGTGGTGATCAAAACTATAGTGGCTATGGCGGATATGATTATACTGGGTATAACTATGGGAACTATGGATATGGACAGGGATATGCAGACTACAGTGGTAAGAACATTTAACTTAATTTCATAAACCAAGCGTACAATCCCATTCTGAAAGTTTTTGTGTTTGGGTTTTCCATTTATTGACATGCTTGGAGTTACTTTGAGGCATGTTATAGGGTGATTATGCTGATGCAGAGACCTGGTTACAAGAGTACTAGGGTGTGTAATTTATAGCTATTTTATTATGACAAGTTAACTTAATAAGTTGTTCAGCATGCAACGTATTAAATGGTGTTAGTTTTTTTTAATGTTTGTAAAGAAACCAAGTCATAGAAAACTGTCTTAATAGAATTTGTTTTTTTCAAAATAGGTCAACAGAGCACTTATGGCAAGGCATCTCGAGGGGGTGGCAATCACCAAAACAATTACCAGCCATACTAAAGGAGGACTCTGGAGAAAACAGGTGTGTATAAAAGTGCAAGAACCCAGTGAAAAATGTCTAAATTTAATTTAAAGATCAATAGACAAATGGAAAATAAGTAAAAACAATATTATGTAGCTGTTTTTACTAAATTGTTAATTTTTTAATCACTTTATGAGCCTGTTTTGCCTAAAGTGTCTATAGATCTTTAACTTTAAAGTCTTACCTCACCTTCTTTAGTATTACAGAAAAACTTAAGAGTTTTTCTGTTTGCTTTGTGTACCAGGTGGTCTAGAGGAATAATTAAACTTTTTAGAACTATTAACAGGTAAAGTACTGAAATGGGTACAACTTAAGGAAAACAAGAATGTTGTCTTCTAACTCTGACATTATACCTTGTTTGTACCCGCCAGCGGGAACTTCATTGCAGGCCGTGTGTCACCCTGACCACGTCTATCTCTGGGGGTCGCACGTTGCGGGCAGAGCGCAAGGCATACACCAGAAAACGCTGTCCTGTGGTATGGTCTCTTCCAACTTCATGTACCAGCGTAAAGATTAAAGTGGAAAACTTCAGACTTTGGCTTCTTTTTTAATCTTTTTGGAGATTAAGTGTCTAAACTTAACTTAAATGGTTTTTTACAGGAGTTAAAGTACATAAATGCCTTTTTACAGCTTAATCATTTTGGTCTTCTGTTTAGTGTTGTATTTCAATTGTGGAGCCTCATTTTAAGTGTTCATTCTTTAAGATTTAATGCTTGCTTTTTCTTTTTATAGCTAATAGTGAAATCTACAAACCAAAACAAGAACTTTTAAATCTGGGATATAAATTAAAGATCATATGCACAAAAGCAGTTCATTTTCTTGTAATACAATGCCCCATCCGAAATTCTTGTTTGTGACAGCATTTTGTTTGGCTTACTAGAGATATTTCTAGTGGGCCTTAATCTGTTCAACCCACAAAGATGGGAGGCTTGCATTCCCAGGTTGTCTACTGAATAGATGCGAATTTAGTATCATTTGGGAACTCCAGGGTGAGTTAATTACCCAAACTGTATTTTGACAATAAATATGCATGTGATCTTTAATTATTGAAGAATAAAGTGAGGACTTAAAGCAATTCATGAAAGTGGACCTTTGAAAGCCTGTCAGACTTGCACAAATATAATTGTTATTTTGTTTTTGTTTTTAGGAGATGCTAAAGAAACCCATCTTGCAGAAGGACACTGAAGATTGGTCTTCTGTTGATCTAAGATGATTATTTTGTAAAAGACTTTCTAGTGTACAAGGCACAAATGTGTCCAACTGTATATAGCCGCCAACTAGTTTTGTTTTTACTTTGTCCTTTGCTATCTGTGTTATGACT
Source organism: Sylvilagus floridanus (assembly GCA_949820135.1). Classification (NCBI taxonomy): domain Eukaryota; kingdom Metazoa; phylum Chordata; class Mammalia; order Lagomorpha; family Leporidae; genus Sylvilagus; species Sylvilagus floridanus. The sequence continues at coordinate 89,863,119 of OX463238.1, forward strand.
CAATGTGGATTTGTGTTTATACAAATTTTATTTGTATGATTTCATGTTAAACCTCAAATAAATGCTTCCTTATGTGATTGTTTTTCTGCGTCAGGTACTGCATAGCTCTGTAAGATGTACTTTAAATAAGCAATAATTAAGGCACAGTTTATTTTGTAGGGCATATGTAGTCTACAAGGAGACACTGTGGTCCTTCATGACTAGCCAGCTACAGTGTGACCCTGTTCCCTGTTCGTGTAGATGCATCCTGTGCTTTGTTTGAGGCTTCTACCATATCCTTGAGTAATGTTCTTTCCTCTCTGGTTGCTTGGAGGCTATGAAAGCCATTGTATTGGGATTAGTGGAGGCTTTTCTGGTAGACCCTATGTCTTTTAGATTGTGTTTTCACTTTTGCAACAGAACTTGTTAATACAATAGCTGCCATTTGCTTTATTCCTATTTCTGGAAGGTCATTTATGATTTCCTAATTACTTGCTAAACAGTTAATTGGTGGTCTCCCTGCAAAAACTTTTGCTAATCTTAATATTCTGACTTTAGTTCCTTCGATTTTAAAAATCTCCAGATGAACAGGAAATAATACTGTAAAATCAGTAGGCATTCTGGTTTGACAAGAGCATTGACAAGGGTTTTGGCAGACCGGTCTGATGGTATCCATTGAAGTTAGAGCGAAAAGATTAAAATTGGAAGTAGTCAGAATACTTCCTTATGTTCTGTTGGTAAGCTACCAGACTAAATATTTTCTATTTGGGCATTGTTAGGAAGCTGGGTTAATCTGTTAACATGTCAAGTTAGAAAAAGTTACTGATAGCTAACTACTATTTTTAATGCAGTTAGTGAATGAGCTGAGTGAGCAGTTAACTGCTGTTATTTCCATATTCAGGCACGGAAGGAGTGATGGAAGGGATATGCATTAAGTCAGATGTGTTAATGTCGATTTCATATGTGACTTGAGTCACATCATAATGTGTCTTCCTGGTGCATTGGAGAAAGGTTTATATCTAGGTTTTAGAAAAGTCCTAGGTAATAGAAGCTTCGAATTTTAAATGCAGTATAGTTGGGTTTAGGGAAATTGGTTTCCATGGTTCCATATTAGCTTCTGGAGTTGGCATCCATGTTCACATGTAGAGTAATTGGTCTCACACTCTACCACTGTAAGTTTTTTGTTTTCTGTGTGTGTGTGCTGATTCCCATCATTTAAAAAATTTGATGCCTGCAACTTTGTTGAATGATGTTTATACTTGCTGGGCTATCCAGTTACAGTGCTCTTGGCCTTGTTTTGCTCCTGCTTTACTATTTGACCTTAGACCTAGGCCAAGTGCCACTGCTGGCTGTTGGAAGGGATTCTGTTTATTTGAACATGCAACATTAGGGAAGGGGAGAGAAGAGTTTCAGTTGTCAGTACGTACACTAGGGTAGTGAATCCTGTAAGTTTGAATTTATGATTAGGTGATGAGTTGACATTGAGATTGTCCTTTTCCCTGATCAAAATGAATAAAAGCTTTTTAAACAAAATGTAAACTCTTAATCAAGTCTTGATATGTATTACTTTGAGAAAATAACACTGTCTACAGATTATTGTTGGAGATGTTTCACAAAGAATTGAAGGGGGAGTGAAATGTTTCTGCCCCCAGGGGCTCTGGACTCAACTCAGTTTTTAGGGTCTTAGCAGTTTGTCAACTGATGTACATTTGAAATAAATGGACTATGGCTAAGTGCTCTAGGCTCTTTTCAGTTGAGCGAACTAAATTTAGTATCAAGATCCACTCTGTTCATTTAAGAGCAACCTCTTTTAGTTTGGTTGTTTCTTCCAGGGGGTGTGGGGTGAAAATGGAATTCTGAAGATCTAATACAGCCAGGTTAGCCTGTATGTCTTGTTAAACATGCTCCGCAGCTGTTTTGACCAAAGTTCTGTGCGATGTTAACTCATCCTAACAGAAAATCTTAGTAGTTTCATTGGTTATCACGTCTGTATCAAACTCAGTCACTTGCAAGGTGTAAGACTTGACATAACCTGTTGGAATACTTAACATGCAAAATAGAGACTAATTCCATTATTGTGGAAGGATCCCTTGCTAATCTTCCTTACATTTAGCACAAGGGCATCTCTGAATAGGAAGTTGATTATTCATTTATCAGAATTTGGTTGAGTCAAACCCATGCCAGATTTCATCAATTAATGGTGCTTCAAGAATTTTAGGTAGGTAGACAATTTTTGATAGATATGTATATGTACCTATTTGAGTTGGTTCTATTGAGCAAAATCTAGCAATTGTAATTATTTAAAAATCCTGCTTAAACTCAGTCTAACAGATTTGTTTTTTATAAGTCAGTTCTGAAATACATTGCCATAGAAATGTGCTGTCCTTTTAGGATTAGTTGGGGTTTTAGATCTTTTTGAAACATTGGATGTGGAATTTTAGAAAGGGTTGATGTAATAGCAAAAAATAAAAATACACCTTTGACTTCTCAACCAATACTTACAACTGCAGGGAAGGACTGGTGGTGTGGGGATTACAGGGTACTAGCTGAAGTTTCAGGACAACTTGTGCTATCATGACAACTTTATTGCTGATTTTATCCTTCTCTGTCCCCAGTTGTGGAAGTATATTGTAATCTTGCAGTATGTCCAAAATTGTACCAGCTTTTCATGAACCTAAAAGAAGCTAACTTGAAATGTTCACAATCTAATATCAGGCCAGTCCCATTCTATTGGTGTTAAAAAGGAAGCAGTGGATGGCGAAAAGCTCTGGGGGGAAGGTCTCAGGGTAATCCAGGAAGCAGAATGAACTCACAAAACCAAGGCTATCAGAGGGAAAGGCCTCCCACTAAGCCCACCTCCCAGACACTCATTAAGCAGCCACCCTCAATCTGTAGACCCTAAGTGTTAATGTTTAACAATGCTTTGGGATTTAAATGTCTGAGTTGGCAAATCCTCTTCAAATTAAGATTTTCAAGTAACAAAGTCTAAGAGTTTGGTTTTTTCAAAAGACTGGCATGAGCTAGAAAATGAGAAACATAGGAAAGTTTTCACGCTTTTTGAAGAATCTAACCAAAAATGAATGGTCTTGCTAAAAGATGGATGTCTATACTTAATATTTTAATTGTAGTTTCAAGGAAATTACAGGCTTCTTTCAAAGCTAGATGGTTTTAAAAGGCTCTTGAAGTTGCTGACGTATAACAAACTAAAATTGGTTGTATTTGCTATCAGTGATGAAGTACGAAAATTTTCAGATTTTTAAAGATTTATGTATTTGAAACACACAGACTCCATTCGCTGGTTTATTCCCCAAATGGCTGCAATGACAGGGTGGGCCGAGCCAGAGCCAGGAGCTTCCTCTGGGTTCTCTACATGGGGGCAGGGGCCCAAGCACTTGGGTCATCTTCTGCCTTTGTAGGGACATTAGCAGGGAGCAGAAGCCAAGTGGTGACAGGAACCCGGCACTCATATGGGATGTAGGCATCACAAGGGCAGCTCAACCCTCGAGTCCGCAATACCAGTCCCCCAGATGTCCTTCATTTAGATATTTGCATTGGCCTGGTGAACACTATTGAGTAATTTATCAATGACAGAGAAGTATGGTTAACCCCACAAAAGATCCTACTCAAAGCCTCAATTAATTTTCAAGTTGGGGGGCCGATGCCATGGCACAATGAGTTAGTCCTCTGCCTGTAGTGCCAGCATCCCATATGGGTGCCGGTTCGAGCCCTGGCTGCAGCTCTTTCAATCAAGCTCTCTGCTATGACCTGGGAAAGCAGTGGAAGATGGTCCAAGTCCTTAGGCCCCTGCACCCACATGGGAGACTCAGAAGAAGCACCTGGCTCCTGGCTTCGGATAATTGCAGCTCTGGCTGTTGTGGAGAGTGAACCGACGGATGGAAGACCTTTCTCTCTGTCTCTCTCTCTCTCACTGTAATTACCTCTCAAATAAAAATCTTAAAAATTTTTCAAGTTGGGGAAGTTATCTAATTGAATTTTAAAACACCAGCTAATTATTACATTTTTTAATCTTAAAGATGTATCAAACCTTTTTTTAAAAAAAATTATTTGAAAGGCAGAATTAGAGAAATTTTCCATCCACTAGTTCACTCCCCAAATGGCTGCAACTGCTGGGTTTGAGCCAGGCCAGGGCCAAGATTCTGGAACTCCATCCGAGTCTTCCATCAGCCCATCTTTCACATTCCCAGCTGGATCAGCAGAGTGCTGGGTTGAACTATTGTTGCTCAAGGGATGCCAGCATCCCATGGTGTAGCTTAACCCACTGTGCCACTGGCCTCTATTTTTATTTCAAGCAGAGAAGAGACTGACAGAGATCTTACCTGCCAGCCAACTCCCCGAATGTTCTCAAAAGCTGGGCCTGGCTGAAGTCCGGAGCAAAGAATTTAATGCAGGACTCCCATGTGGATAGCAGGGAGACTTGAACCACAACTGTTGTCTCTTCCTGTTGTATTAGCAGGAAGCTGGAGTCAGAAGCCAACTAAGTTCTGATAAGGGATGTGGATGTCTTCCCACTAGTCAATGCCTGCTCCTATCAAACCCTTAAGTTTCTGCAGTGTTTGTCACTCTGGGAGTGACCTTTAGCCTTCACATTATTAATACACTTTATGAATGCTGAGATCTTTTGTGAGAAACTAGGGTTGTGGTACAATTGATCCATTCTTGTTCCTCAGATGAAACTTGAGCCTGGATAATCTAAAGCAGCTGAAAAATACATTCTATCAAAGATACATTCAATGAATTTGGTGGTTATTGTATACAAGAATTTATTTTTTTTGTCAGGACAAGGGCTGATAAAGTTGTTTCTCATAGTGTCAGGTTCATTTCTACAGGTTTCCTTTTAGGTGCTCAAGTTAGTTGTCACAGATCAGGGAGAACTTAATGATATTTGTCCCTTTGGGTCTGGCTTATTTCACTCAGCATGATGTTTTCCAGATTCCTTCGTTTTGTTGCAAATGACTGGATTTTATTTTTGTTTTTACCACTGTATAGTATTCTATAGAGTACATATCCCATAATTTCTTTATCCAGTCTTCTGTTGATGGGCATTTAAGTTGATTCCATGTCTTAGCTATTGTGAATTGAGCTGCAATAAACACTGAGGTGCAGACAGCTCTTTTATTTAACAATTTAATTTCCCCTGGGTAAATTCCAAAGAGTAGGACGGTTGGATTGTATGGTAGGACTATATTCAGGTTTCTGAGGAATCTCAAAACTGTCTTCCATAGTGGCTTTACCAGTTTGCATTCCTACCAACAGTGGATTAGTGTGCCTTTTTCTCCATATCCTCACTAACATCTGTTGTTAGTTGATTTCTGTGTTACGTAAGCCATTCTAACCAGGGTGAGAGGAAACATTGTGGTTTTGATTTGCATTTCCCTGATGGCTAGTGATCCTGAACATTTTTTCATATGTCTGTTGGCTGTTTGGATTTCCTCTTTTGAAAAATGTTTGTTTAGGTCCTTAAACTCTTAAGTGGGTTGTTTGTTTTGTTGTTGAGTTTCTTGATCTCTTTATAGATTCTGGTTACTAATCCTTTATCAGTTGCCTAATTTGCAAATATTTTCTCCCATTCTGTCGGTTGCCTCTTCACTTTCCTGACTGTTTCTTTTGCAGTACAGAAACTTCTCAATTTGATGTAATCCCAATTGTTAATTTTGGCTTTGACTGCCTGTGACTCTGGGGTCTTTTCCAAGAAGACTTTGCCTGTGCCTATATCTTGCAGTGTTTCTCTGATGTTTCCTGATAATTTGATGGTATTGGATCGTAGATTTAGATCTTTAATCCATGTTGAGTGGATTTTTGTGTAAGGTGTAAGGTAGGGATCTTGCTTCATACTTCTGCATTAGAAATCCAGTTTTCACAGCACCATTTCTTGAGTGGACTTTCCTTACTCCAGAAATTGGTTTTAGCTCCTTGATCAAATATAAGTTGGTTGTAGATGTTTGGATTGATTTCTGGTGTTCAAGAATACTATAAAATGTTCAGGTAAAATGGAATTTAAAAGTTTATCTTGGTGCAAATACATTTTGAAATGTATGCATAGTTTTCTGATAAAACACATTTTCCAATAACTTTGAAAGAGCTTCCTATTGCTCTTATTATGCCATGACCAATTAAAGGTAACAGAGCTTCTACAGTATAATAATCAACATCATGTCTTCAAGTTACTATAATGCTAACCAAAAATTAAAAGATGATATTTGTCAGTCTGTGCAGATTTTTCTAATGATACATTATTTCTAATACACTTACAATATTGAAAATGAGTCCTAGAGGTTTCACTACTATCTAGGAATTTTTTGAACCATTACAGATAAAGGATGGATATTTTTGCAATAAGTATTGCTTTCATAGTCTGGAAATAAGTAGTATTTTAAAATATTGCAGTATAAGGGGTCTGTGCTGTGGCATAGCAGCTAAAGCTGCAACCTGCAGTGCTATATGGGTGCTGGTTCAAGTCGGCTGCTCCAGTTCTGATCCAGTTCCCTGCTAATGCACCTGAGAGAGCAGCAGGGGATGAAACAGGTGCTTGGGCCCCTGCTACCCATGTGGGAGACCTGGGAGAAGCTTCTGGCTCCTGGCTTCAGCCTGTCCAGCCCTCCCCATCATCGCCATTTGGGGAATGAACCAGAGAATGGAAGAGCTCTCTCTCTCTCTCTGTCTCTCCCTCTCTATAACTCTGCCTTTCAAATAAATAAATAAATCTTTTTAAAAAAATATTGAGGTATCATGCTATTATAATTTTTAAATACATTTGAAAGACTTATTTAGGAACAAAGACACCCCCCCATATACATCTATTTTTTTTTTTTTTTCATATACTTCTTCCTTACAATAGTGGACTCAGAGAGCCTATCAAAACTAAGAATAACTCCACTCTGATCTAGGACTTCCTTTACTGTAACTAAAAATAATTTTTTCCCTTTTTTTTTCCCTTCTTATGTGAAAGGCAGAGAGAAAGGTTCACTACCCAAATCACAACATCGGGGAAGTAAAACTGGGATCTGGCAACTTATTCCGGGTCTCCCAGGTGAGTGACAGGAACCCAGTTACTTGAGCCATCACTGCTGCTTCCCAGGGTCTCTGCTAGCAGAATCAAGAAGCTAGAATCAGGAGCCAGGCCAGGGCACTGAACCCAGGTACTCTACTCTGGGACAGGAACATCCAAACCAGCATTTTAACCACTAGAGAAAATATTCACCCCTAAAATATTTTAATTGCTATTAGCTTGATATTTCAGAATAACAAGATACGGACATTAACAAAAGGATTTTTTATTTTCCCTCTGTCTCATATCTAAAGCAATGAAAAATTCAGGTATCCCTAGTTCAAATATTCTGCTAACGGTGGGATTTTTAAAAATATCCTAGACCCAAGAGAGGGTGATCTTACTTGTTGGTGGCAGATACAGATCTGCAAATGACACACCGCAAAGATCCATGCTGTTATCAGGCTAGTATTTACAAACATATCTGCATCTTTTTTCTGGACATAAATATTTGAGCCTTGATGAAATCACTCTTCTCATATTTCAGTAAGGTTACCAAAGAGAAAGTTTTCTCTCCCTGTTCTTTAATAGAAGTGAGCAAAACAACCAGCAAATACGCAGACATTACTATTCTCTTGATTGACAGTTCTGGGATCATAAGTAAACTTTTAGTGCAACTTGATTGAGATCAATGGTCACAATGTATTAACTGCATTTTATGCAATGTGAAAGAGAAAATACCAGTACATCAAATTGTCAAAAGCTCTCAATTGTTTCAGAAATCACTGCCCTTTATTTTAAGACTTATTTTATTTGAAAGGCAGAGTTACAGAGGGAGAGAGGAAGAGTAGTTTCCTCATGGCCATAGTAGCTGGGACTGTGCCAGGCAAAAGCCAGGAGCTTGGAACTCCATCCAGATCTCACACATGGGTACAGGGACCCTAGCACTTGGGTCATCTTTCACTGCTTTCCCAAGCGCATTAACAGGGAGCTCAATCCAAGTGGAGCAGTGGGACTCAAACAGTGCTCACAGGGGATGCCGGCACTGCAGGCAGCAGCTTAACGCACTGCACCACCCATGACACTGGCTCCCAGAAATCACTCCTGAGATCATACTCTATTCTTTTTATATTTAACATTATGTATTCACATTCACATGTAGTCGCATACACCAGTGTATATTGTAAGGTGTATACATTTATGAAGGTACTTCAAAAAGATCAAAAAAGGAGTTAGTGGGGCCAGTACTGTGACATAGTGGGTGAAGTCTCCGCCCACAGTGCTGGCATCCCATATGGGTGCCAGTTTGGGACCTGGCTGCTCCACGTCCAATCCAGCCCTCTGACACAGCCTGGGAAAGCAGTGGAGGATGGCCCAAGTCCTTGGACCCCTGCACCCACATGGGAGACCTTGAGGAAACTGCTGGCTCCTGACTTGGGATTGGCTCAGCTCCGGATGTTGTGGTCACTTGGGGAATGAACCAGCCGATCGAAGACCTCTCTCTGCCTCTGCCTCTTTGTTATTGGCTTTTTTTTTTTTTTTTTTTGAGTGGACAGTGAGAGAGAGAGGCAGAGAGAAAGGTCTTGCTTTTTTCTGTTGGTTCACCCCCCAATGAGCCAGGTGCTTCTCCTGGTCTCCCATGTGGGTGCAGGGCCCAAGGACTTGGGCCATCCTCCACTGCACTCCCAGGCCACAGCAGAGAGCTGGACTGGAAGAGGAGCAACCAGGATCGGGACTAGAACCCGGGGTGCCGGTGCTGCAGGCAGAGGATTAACCAAGTGAGCCATGGCGCCGGCCACCTCTGCCTTTCAAATAAATTAATTTAAAAAATAATGAAAAAAGGAGTTAGCATTGTAGCACAGCAGGTTAAAGCCACTGCTTGTTACATCATATTCCATATCAGAGTGCTGGTTTGAATCCTAGCCACCCTGCTTCTGGTCCAGCTCCCTGCTAATGTGCCTGGGAAGGCATCTGAAGATGCCCCAAGTACATGGGCCCCCACCCATGTGGGATACCCAAATGTAGTATCAGCTTCAGCCTGGTCCAACCCTGGCTGTTGTGGCCAGTTGGGGAGTGACCCAGCGAACAGAATCTCTCTTTCTCTCTGTGTCTCTCTATTGTTCTGCCTTTCAAATAAATAAATCTTTCTGTAAAAAGTTCATGGAAAATGGAACTAAAGATAAATTTATTTTGGTGCAAAAAAACTTCAAAATCCAGGGATAGTTTTTTCATAATATACATTTTTCACAAACTTTGTTAAGACCTATGCACAATTTCAATTTTTTTGCACCAAAATAGACTTACACTCCATTTCTTGTGAGCGTTGTGAAGTATTCTCATATACTCATGAAGGATTAAAGTATATAATTTTCAGGGCTGGCGCTGTGGCTTAGAAGGTTAAGCTTCTACCTGTAGTGTCAGCATCCCAATGGGCGCGGCGCTGGTTGGAGTCCTGGCTGTTCCACACCTGATCCAACTCCCTGCTAACACACCTGGGAAAGCAGTAGAAGATGTTCCAAGAGCTTGGGTCCCTGCATCAAATGAGAGACCCAGAAGAAGCTCCTCCTGGCTCTTGGCTTTGGGCTGGCGAAGCCATGGACAGTGCAGCCATTTGGGGAGTGAACCAGCAGATGGAAGACTGTCTTTCTCTCACACATATTAATTGGAAGCACTTCCACAACAGCGCAGCAAGGATATCCAAATATCTGCTCCATAAAAGCAATGAGGACGAGAGGAAAACATTGTCAAAATCAAGGGTGGGCATTTGGCACAGCGATTAAGTTACTGTTTGGATGTCAGTATCCCATATTGCAGTGCCCAATTTGAGTCTGGGCTCCTCTGCTTCCAATCCAGCTTCGTTCTAATGTGCACCCTCAGGGGCAACAAGTGATGGCTGAAGTACCTGGGCCCCTGCCAACCATGCGGGAGACCCAGGTTGAGTTCTAGGTGCCTGACTGCTGCAGGCATTTGGGGAATGAACCAACAATATGGAAGATCTCTCTCTTTATCTCTTTCTCTCTCTCTCTCTCTCTCTCTCTCTCTGCCTTTCAAATAAAATGAACACAAATTTTTTTTTTTTCGGAGATTTATTTTACTTGAAAGAGTTACAGAGAGAAAGGAGAGGCAGAGAGAGAGAGAGGTGTTCCATCTGCTGGTTCACTCCCCAATTGGCCACAACGGCTGGAACTGCGTTGATCCGAAGCCAGGAGCCAGGAACTTCTTCCAGGTTTCCCATACAGGTGCAGGAGCCCAAGGACTTGGGCCATCTTCTGCTGCTATCCCAGGCCATAGCAGAGAGCTGGATGGGAAGTGGAGCAGCCAGGACTCAAACCGGCGCCCATATGGGATGCCGGCACTTCAGGCCAGGGAGTTAACCCACTGCGCCACAGCGCCGGCCCCACACAAATATTAATCCTCAAAATCAACACTGTTAGAATTTTGGAGAATAAAGTCTTACAACAATTTGAGAAGCATTTTTTTTTAAAAGATCCATTTATTTATTTGAAAGGCAGAGTTATAGAGAGGTCTTCCACCCACTGGTTCACTCCCAAGATGGCTGCAGCTGGGTTGATCAAAACCAGAGGCCAGGAGCTTCTTCTGGGTCTTTCAGGTGAGTGCAGGGGCCCACGGGCTTGGGCCATCTTCTACTGCCTTCCCAAGTCACAGCAGAGAGCTGGATTGGAAGTGGAGCAGTCAGGACTTGAACTGGCACCCACATGGGATGCTGGTACTGCAGGCTATGACACAGCACTGGCCCCCAAAATATTTAACTTTTAAAAAACAGCTTTAGGGGCCGGCACTGTGGAGTAGCAGGTAAAGCTGCCATCTGCAGTGCCAGCATCCCATATGGGCGCCAGCTTCAAGTTCTGTCAGCTCCACTTCCGATCCAGCTCTCTGCTATGGCCTGAGAAAGCAATGGAAGACGGCCCAAGTCCTTTGGTCCCTACACCCATGTGGGAGACCCGGAAAAAGCTCCTGGCTCTGGGCTTTGGATCGACCTAGCTATGGCCATTGCGGCCATCTGGGAGGTGAACCAGAGGATGGAAGACCTCTCTCCCTCTCTCTGCCTCTCTGTAACTCCACCTTTCAAATAAATAAATAAATCTTAAAAAAAAAAATAGCTTTGGGGCTCAGTATTGTGGCACAGTGGGGTAAGCCACTGCTTAGAATACTGGCATCCCATATGGAAGTGCTGTTTTAAGTCCCTGCTGCTCTACTTCCAATCAAGCTTCCTGCTAATGTGCCTGGGCCTTGAAGCCAGGAGCCAGGAGTCTCCCCAAACTGAGAGAGATGCCCCATGGGTGGCCAGGGCCCAAGCACCTGGGCCATCATCTGATGCTTTTGCTGCTTTCCCAGGTGCATTACCAGGTAGCCGGACTGGAAGTGACGCAGTCAGGACATGAACCAGTGCTCTGATGTGGGATGCTAGCATCCCAAGCTGAGGCTTATCCTCCTGTACAACAATGCCGACCCCGAACTTCCTGACAGTTTAACTTGTCCTATTTGCATCCCCTCTCAAGTTCAGTGGCAGCTCTAAAAGCCAACTAGCTTTGCACTCCAGTAGGTAACAAAAACACATGCTTCATGGGCTGGCATCTCATATGGGCACCTGTGCATGTCCCACCTGTACCACTTCCAATCCTGCTCCCTGCTAATGCTTCTGCTGGGAAAGCAGCAGATGGCCCAAGTCCCTGGGCCCCTGCCACCATGTGGAAGACCCAGAAGAAGCTCCTGGCTCCTGACTTCGGCCTGGCCCGGCCCTAGTCTTTGCTGTCATCTGGGGAATGGACCAGCAGATGGAAGATCTCGCTCTCTCTGTCTCTTCCTATGTAACTCTGCCTTTCAAATAAATAAATAAATCATTAAACAAAAAGAAAGGAAGGAAGAAAAAGAAAACCAGATACTTAGGTTCCGCTGGAGTAGACAGTAGGTAGGGAGCGCCTCTAAAATCTCAGGAGCTACCTGACCTGCGTGACAGTTCACTGGAACTACTCCACTCTCAAGTTTGTCCTTATTCCACCTGCTTCAGAGCTCACGCTGTGCAAGAGCCCTAGTCCTGGCTTGTTTCGCAAAAGCGCTCAGTGGCAATTGTTTAACATCACACTTCCCTGAGGTGGCAGTACAAGTTAGAGCTAATTAAAGACTGACCAAAAAAAAAAACACCTTGAAAGAATAAAACTGGGGAATAAATGATCTATTGAGGGCTGTGAAACGCTGCAACAGTCCTGGGAGTCTGGAACACACTGGAACACACACACGCCTAGGGAGAGCCATCCACATGTGCAGGAAACAGCTGTGGAGATGAAACTCACTCTCCCTGGGTGATCCTGAGGCTGTACACAAGCCAGAAGGAAAAGCTAAGGTAGAGTTGTGACCAGCCTGCTGCATTATTGAAGGCATGCTCCAACACACTCAGAGAGACCCCAGCCAAAGCCTGGGATCTTATTGCTTCAGAGCACATAAGGAAAGTAAATTAAGTCAAACTGACAGAATTCAAGAACAGTATCTGTAGACAATAAAACTCCGCTATCAATAATGGGTGCAACAACTAGGCAGAATATAAACAAGGAAACAGAGGATTTGAATAAAATCATACACTAGTACTGGTGTTGTGATGTAGCAGGTTAAGCCACAGACCGCAGTGCCTGCATCCCATGTGGGTACGGGTTTGAGTCCCCAGTGCTCTACTTCCCATCCAGCTTCCTGCTAATTTGCCTGGGAAAGAAGCAGGGGACGGCCCAAATGGCCCTGCACCCATGGGGGAGACCTGGAAGAAGCTCCTGGCTCTTGGCTTCAGCATGGCCCAGTCCTAGCCATTGCAGCCATTTGGGGAGTGAACGAATGGATGGAAGACCTCTCTCTCTCTGTCTCTCCCTCTCTCTTTGTAACTCTATCTTTCAAGTAAATAAAATAAATCTTTAAAAAATATCATAAACCAAATACTACTAGGAGACATCTATAGAACAGTTATGCCAACAGCAGAATACACATTCTTTTAAAGTGTACATGGAATATTCTCCAGCATAAGCCATAGGCTATATCATACCGCAATCTTCAGTAAATTTTAAAAAATTATACAAAATATTTTTTCTGGGACCAGCACTGTGGTGCAGTAGGTTAACGCCCTGGCCTGAAGCGCCAGCATCCCATATGGGCACTGGTTCAAGACCCAGCTGCTCCACTTCCTATCCAGCTCTCTGCTATGGCCTGGGAAAGCAGCAGAAGATGGCCCAAGTCCTTGGGCCCCTGCACCCGCATGGGAGACCCGGAGGAAGCTTCTGGTTCTGGCTTTGGATCAGCAAAGCTCTGGCCACTGCAGCACGGCCAACTGGGGAGTGAACCAGTGGATGTCAAACCTCTCTCTGCCTCTCCTCTCTCTGTGTAACTCTGACTTTCAAATAAATAAATCATTAAAACAACAACAACAAACCCAAAATATTTTCTCTGATCACAATGAAAAATGAGATTCAAGATTTAATAACAAAAGGAAATCTCAAAGATTGATGGCATATGGAAGTTAAACAACACAATCCAAAATAGCTCATTAACCAAACAATTAAATATAGAAGAAATCAGGAAATAACTTGTGATGGATAAAAATATAGACAATATATGGAAACTATGGGATGCAGACAAGCTAACTCATGAACAAAAATTCATAGCTGTAAATACATATGTCAAAAAAGATAGGATGTCAGATCAACAAATAATTTTCCACATGAAAACTCTAGAAAAGAAGCAGAACCAAAGAGTTAAAACGCCCCTTAAAATGATGACTCTGGCTCCTGCCTCCAGCTTCCTGCTTCTGCAGACCTTAGGAGACAGCAGTGAGGGTTCAAGTATTGGGTTTCCACCCTACACATGGGACACTGAAGTTCCTGGCTCCTGGCTTCAGCCTGGCCCAGCCCCAGCTGTTGTGGGCTTTTGGGGAGTAAGCCAGTAAATGGGAGCTCGCTTTCTCTTTCTCAAATAAATAAATACAAACAACAACAACAAAACACACACACATACACACACAAACTAGAGGGTCCAGTGTTGTGGCCTAGCAGGGAAAGCCGTCTACAATGCTAACATCCCACATGGGTGCTTGTTTGTGTTCAGAGTGCTCCACTTCTGATCCAGCTCCCTGAGAAAAGCAACAGAAGATGGTCCAAGTGTTTGGGTCCCTACCACCCACATGAGAGACCCAGATTAAGCTCTTGGCTCCTGGCTTCAGCCTGGCTCAGCCCTGGCCAGTTGCAGCCATCTGCGGAGAGACCAACAGATGGAAGATCTTTCTCTTTGTCTCCCTTTCTCTCTGCAACTTTTTCAAGAAAATTAAAAAAAAAAAAAACTATAAAAAAAATGAAAGCCAGTAGAAGGAATGAGATAATAAAGATTAAAATGAGAATTAATGAAATAGAGGATATGAAAACAACTGGAAATCAGCAAAAACAAAAATTGACTTCTGAAAAATCAACTTTCCTATTTTAATCAAGAACAAAAGAAGATTCAAATAACTAAAATCAGGAAGGAAACAAGGGACATTAATACAGACCTTACCAAAATTAAAAGGATTGTAAATAATACAACAAATAATTGTATACAACAAATTAAATAATCTAAAGGAAATGAACAAATTACAGAAAGACAAAAAACTATTAAAGACAATTCAAGAAGAAATAGAAAACCTGAATAGAAATATAATGAGATTGAGCCGGCGCCGTGGCTCAACAGGCTAATCCTCCGCCTTGCGGTGCCGGCACACGGGGTTCTAGTCCCGGTTGGGGCGCCGGATTCTGTCCCGGTTGCCCCTCTTCCAGGCCAGCTCTCTGCTGTGGCTGGTGAGTGCAGTGGAGGATGGCCCAAGTGCTTGGGCCCTGCACCGCATGGGAGACCAGGAAAAGCACCTGGCTCCTGGCTTTGTATGAACGCGGTGCGCCGGCCACAGCGCGCTGACCACGGCGGCCATTGGAGGGTGAACTAACGGCAAAAGGAAGACCTTTCTCTCTGTCTCTCTCTCTCACTGTCCACTCTGCCTGTCAAAAAAAAAAAAGAAAGAAAGAAAGAAAGAAATATAATGAGATTGAATTAATAATCTGAAAATGTTTTCATTTTCAAATGTATCACTGGTGAGTTTTACCAAAATGTTTTAAGAATTAACATCAATCCTCCATAAAATTTTCCAAAAGAGGGAACACATCCTAACTCATCATAGGTGGCCAATAACATCTGACAAAGATATAACAAGAGGGGACTGTGTTTGGCCTAGTCTTCAGATGCCAGTTGAGCTTCCTGTACCTGATATCAGAGTGACAACTCCCTGCTCCTGCTCACCCTAGGAGGCAGTGGGAGATGGCTCAAGTAGTTGGGTCTCTGCCACTCATGACAGAGTCCTAGATTGAGATTTTAGCTCCTGATTTTGGCCTGGCCCAACCCTGGCCATGGTGGGCATCTAGGGAGTGGGTCAGCAGATGGGAGCTTTCTCTCTCTCTCTCCTTCTTCAATAAAGAAGTAAAGTTATATCAAGAAAAGAAAACTGCAGTCCAATATCTCTTATGGATATAAACATAAAACTTCTCAAAATAAACCTGGAAAAGTGAATCCAGCACTTTATGAAAAGGGTTATACACTTAGACTAAGCAAGTGGGATGTATTCCCAGAATGCAAGGTTGGCTTAAAGTCTGAAAACCAATCAGTATGCTATCCCATATTTATATTTTAAAGAAAAACCATGGTAACAACAAGTGCAGAAAAAGCACTTTACAAAACCCATAATACTTTCATTTTTTTTTACAAAAAGAACTCAACAAACTAGGAATTAAAGGTGTTATGAATTGAATTGTGTCCCTCATCCCAAACTTACATGAAGCCCTAATCCCAATATGAATATTTAATGATAGTTTTCTTTTTAAATATTTTATTTTCATTTATTTGAGAGGTAGATTTATAGACAGTGAGAGGGAGACAGGGAGAAAGGTCTTCCATCTGCTGGTTCACTCCCCAAATGGCCACAATGGCTGGAGCTGGGCTGATCCAAAGCCAGGGGCTTCTTCCAGATCTCCCATGTAGGTACAAGAGCCCAAGGAATTGGACCATCTTCTACTGCTTTCCCAGGCCATAGCAGAGAGCTGGATGGGAAGTGGAGCAGCCGGGACTTGAACCAGCACCTATATGAGATACCCACTGTACCACAGCACTGGTCCCAAATTGGAGTTTTCAAAGAGGTAGTTAAGGTTAAAAAATATTTCTTAAAAAATTTCAGGGGGCCAGCGCTGTGGCATAGTAGATTAAGCCTCCACCTTCAGTGCCAGCATACCATATGGGCAACAGTTCGGGTCCCAGCTGCTCCACTTCTGATACAGGTCCCTGCTAACGTACCTGGGAGGGCAGTGGAGGATGGCACAAGTCCACGGGCCCCTGCACCAACATGAGAGACCTGGAAGAAGCTCCCATCTCCTGGCTTCAGATTGGCCCATCTCCATTTGTTGCATCTATTTAGGGGGTGAATCAGCAGATAAAAGATTTCTCTCTATCTCTGTCTCGGTCTCTCTGTAACTCTGCCTTTTAAATAAATAAATTTGGAAAAAAGAGAAATATTTATTTTTTAAAGTCAGAGTTACAGAGAGAGGGAGAGATCTTCCATCCTTTGGTTCACTTCCCAAATGACCAGCACTTGGGCCAGGCTGAAGCTAGGCACTTCTAATGGCACCCAAACATTGGGGCCATGGCCATGTTCCATTGCTTTCCCAGGCCATTAACAGAGAGTTGGATCAAAACACCCACATAAGATGCCATACAGGATGCCAGTGTCACAGGCAGTGGCTGTACCAGCTACTCCACAACACCAGGCCCAAGGAGACTTGATTTGAGTTTTTGGTTCTGAACTTCAGCGTGACCCATTGTGGCCATTGTGGGTATTTAGAGTGAGTGAATTGGTGCATTGGACTCTGTGTCTCTTTCTCTCTCTCTCTCTCTCTCTCTCTCTCTCTCTCTCTCTCTCTCTCCTCGACCTTCTCTGTTTTCCTTATCAAATAAATAACATTTTTAAAAAAATTTAGGAATGATGCTGTGGCATAGTACGTTGAGCCTCCACCTGCAGCTCCAGCATCCCATATGAGTGCCAGTTCATGTGCCAGCTAATCCTTTTAATCCAGTTCTCCGTTTACAGCCTGGAAAGCAGTGGAGGATGGTCCAAGTTCTTGGGTCCCTGTACCCACATGGGAGACCCAGAAGAAGCTCCTGGCTCCTGGCATCTGATCAGCTCAGCTCTAGCCATTGTGGCCATTTGGGAAGTGAACTAACAGATGGAAGATCTCTCCTCTCTCTGCCTCTGACTCTCTGTAACTCTGCCTTTCAAATAAATAAAAATAAATCTTTTTTTAAAAAAAATGTTTTAATTCACCTTACAAAAGGTAGAATGGGTATCATAAAGACAAAAGTCAGGTTGCCATTTATTGGAGATATACCCAGAAGAAAATGATACCACAAGGCTGAAAATACTGGCATTAGAAAATACACAGCATTACAATACTTAGAATACTGGTTAACAAAGAAAACTGAATTCCAGACAAAAGTGAATAAGAGATAATGTGAAATATGTCATATTGATAAAAATGTAAAACATCAGACAAACGTAATATTTTGAACCTTTCTGAACCAACAGGGACTGGCAAGGCACTGAAGGTTGGGCTTCTGCCTGCAGTGCTGACATCCCATATCAGAGTGCTGGCTCAGGTCCCAGCCGCTCTGCTTCCTGTACAGCCTCTGGCTACTGTGCCTGGGAAGGCAGTGAAGGATGGTCCAAATACTTGGGACCCTACACTCCTTTGGGAGACCCAGATGCTATTTCAGCCATTTGTTGGGTGAGCCAGTGAATGGAAGATCTCTCTCTCTCTCTCTCTCTCTGTAAAACATGTGAGTAATAAGTTAATCTTTAAAAACAGCTTCAAAATATATGAAGCAAATATTTTTTAGAAATCAAAGAAAACTGAACAAATTTTGACCATAGCAGAGAGCTGGATCAGAAGTGGAGCAGTCAGGACTCAATCTGGCGCCCATATGGGATGCTGGCACTGCAGGTGGCTGCTTCACCCACTATGCCAGGGGTGCTGGCCCCTCTGAATAATTTATTCCTAGAACTGTAAAAGATTAAATATATCTTTACCAATATGGATCCTGAAGACAAAGCACAATTAAACCAGTGACCACCAAAAGTGCAAGTAGTCCAAGTGGGAGCAGAAGTCACAGCAATGGTTTTGGGGCTGGTCAAGGCCTTTCACTTACTGACTTTGTGGAAGGCCAAATAATTATATCATCTGATTATTAGGAGAGTACTGTGAAAAACTTAGCTAAAGCTTTAGCAGAAAAACACCCAGGAAAACTTCACCAGAGTCCTTTTCCAACATAACAATGCTTCTGCTCATCTCTCTCAGCAAGTAAAAAAAATGTGGTGAGAGAATTGATATGGATGGGAAATCATTAGTCATCCAACTTACAATCCTGAATTGTCTCTTTGAGAATTTTTTTTCCCTCCCCTTATCTTAAAAAAAAAATCTTTAAAGGGGACCCATTTTTCTTAATAATATAAAAGCAACTGTATTGACGTTTAAATTCTAAGGACCCTCACTTCTAATTTAGGAATGAACTAAATGGCTAACATCATTGTCTACAAAATTATTTTGGGGATGAATATTTTGTGCAGCAATTAGGATGCTTCTTGGAAGGCTTGCATCTCATATCAAGGTCTTGGATTCACTCCCAGTTCTGCATCCAATTCTAGCTTCTTGCTAATAGCAGACCCTGGGAGGCAGCAGATGATGGCTCAAGTACTTGGGTCCCTGCCACCCATGTGGGAGAACCAGATGAAGTTCAAGATTCTTGGTTTCAGTCTGATCTGGTCCTGGCTGTTGTGAGCATTTGGGAAGTGAATCAATGGATGGAAGAACTCCTTGTTTGCCTCTCGTTTTATCTCTCTGCCTTCCAAAGAAAAAATGAAAATAAATAATAAAACAACAGTATTTTGACTTGAGGAGCTTGAGAAACAAGTTGATATTATATTTTTATCTTAAAAAAATTTTTTTTTTTATTTACTTGAGTCAGAGTTACAGAGAGAGAGAAGAGGCAGAGACCGACCGACCTTTGGTTCACTCCCCAAAAGGTCGCAATGGCCAGAGCTGCATCAATCCAAAGCCAGGAGCCAGGAGCTTTTCTGGGTCTGCCACGTGGGTGCAGGGGCCCAAGGATTTGAGCCATCTTCTACTGCTTTCCCAGGCCACAGCAGAGAGCTGGACTGGAAGTGGAACAGCTTGGACTCGAACCGGCACTCATATGGGATGCCAGCACTGCAGGCAGCAGCTTTACCCACTACACCACAGCACCAGCCCCTATATTTTTATCTTAATTCAATTTTCCCAGGAACATTTTGAAGTCCTTCTGTATTTTGAAATAGGTTTTTCTAAACTAAATATATTCCCTCTCCTTAGAACAAAAGGGTTTTTAGCCTTTTCTTAGTGATTTTATATTTGTCTAAAATTATCTCCTATTCATTTTTTAAAAAAGAGGAAGCTCTTGGTTCCTGGCTTCGGATCAGCATAGCTCCAGCCATTGCGGGCATTTGGGGAGTAAACCAGTAGATGGAAGACCTTTCTCTCTCTCTCTTTCTAACTCTTTCAAATAAATAAATAAATCTTTAAAAGAGAGAGAGAGAGAGAGAGAGAGAGAGAGAGCAAGCACACTAGATCTTAGAATTCAAGAAAGGTGGTACCTTTTTATCCTTTATTGCATATTTTTTAGAGAAAGGGAGGGAATTGCTGTGGAGCGAAGGAGGCTTTCCTTTTTTTCACTCTTCACGCTTTCATTTGTCTGGATTTTTAGAATGCGACAGTACTGGTGCTGGCACTGTGGCTTAGTAGGTTAAGCCTCCACCTGCAGTGCCAGCCTCCCATATGGGTACCTTTTCAAATCCTGGCTGCTCCTCTTCCAATTCAGCTCCCTGCTAATATGCCTGGGAAAGCAGCAGAAGAGGGCCCAAATTCTTGGGCCTCTGCACCCATGTGGAAGACCCATAAGTTCCTAGCCCAGCTCTGGCTGTTGTAGTCATTTGGAGAATCAACAGATGGAAGACCTCTCTTTCTCTCTCTCTCTAACTCTGCCTCTCAAATAAATAACTAAATCTTAAAAAAAAGAAAAGAAAAGAAAAGAAAAGAAAAAAAGGAGGGGGGATTGTATACATGCAGTGCATGGATATTGTACTTGAGTATTTTGAAATAAAAACGAGGATATAGTTCAAAATAAAGTAATGCTATAGTACAAAGTAAAGTCTATACAAGTGGTAGACTAAAAGGATACTTGCCACTAGACACAGAAAGAAGAAATGGGCTGAGACCACATGCTAGGCTTGTTTGCTGCCTGTCATACAAGAAGTCACTCTGAGTTGGTTGTGAACTGAATGATATTTGGCAAATTCCTGAGAAAGGTCCCAGAAACAGGCTTGGTCCCAGCTGTGGCCCTTGGAGAGGTGCAGTGTTTGCCTGGAGCATCTTGCTGGAAAGATATGTGGCCTACAGTCTCATTAACTTTTGACACTCCTGCTCTGTTTTTACTGATTTATAGGGAAAGTCATTCATCCCTTGTGGAAGAGACTTAGGATGTATGTTAAGGGATTTTAAGTGCTGGGCCAGAAGATGAAGTACTTAGAAACACAAATAGCAGTCTCAACAGTGCTTCCCCGGAAGCTTGGCATGGGAACATAGAAGAAGGATGGGGGGGGGGGGGCAGTGTGTGTGTGTGTACAGGGTTAGCTACGTAGAATTTGGTATATATATATATATATATATACACACACACACATATATACATATATATATATACAGAGAGAGAGAGAGAGAGAGAGAGAGAGAGATCTTCTATCCACCAGCTCATGCCCCCATTGGCCACAATGGTCAGGATTGGACCAGGCAGAAGCCAGTAGCTTCATCCGGGTCTCTTAGGTGGATAACAGGAGCCCAAGTACTTGGGCCATTCTCTGATGCTTTCCCAGGTGCATTAGCATAGAACTGGATTGGAAGTGGAGCAGCTGGGACTTGAATTGGTGTTCATATCGGGTGCTGGCATTGCTGGAAATGGCTTACTGCAGTACCACAATGCTGGCCCCCAGATGAATTATTAATCAGAGTGTTTAACCCATGAAAAAAAGAAAAAAAACAGGAAGACGATGAACACTAATTTTTCCCCAAAGAAACCTTTTATTTAAGGAATACAAACTTTATGCATCTCATAGAAATAACTTTAGGAACACAGTAATTCTTCCCACCATACCTACCCTCCCACCCACACTCCCATCCTTCTTCCTCCCTCCCTCTCCTATTCCCAGCATTATTGTTTACTCAGATCTATTTTCAATTAACTTTATATACAGATTAACTATATACTAGAGTTCAACAAATCGTATTAAAAAAAACACTTGTCAACACTAATTTTGAGGCATGCAGGAAATAGTAAAATCTGATGAACTATTTTCAACTCTCCACAAAGAGAACTTCTCTTGTGATAAAACTGTCAACCCAGTAAGTTTGGAATTTCAAACTGGAGAGTGCTAATCACTGCAGTGTTATTTTTGTAATATATTCAACAGATTATTAGGCAGCCATGACGATTTTTACTATGGAGACCCTGTAGCAAGGAATATAGAAAGTAGGGATGGTACTTTCAAAGTACTGAATAAAAAGCAAGTCATGCAACTCTTTTATACTCCAATTTCATTGTTAAAAGAAAATGAAAAAGAAAAAAAGTCATGATATTCATAAATGCTTAGAATAGTTTTACTGGGAAGGTAGTTTGTTTTTAAAATTGGTTAAGATTTTTTAGTGGTTAAAAAGTTAAAGGTGTATTGTGAGAATGCAGTAACTGCTGATTTTCTTTAAGTCTCCCAGGAGGACGCATGGAATGACAAAATAGTTGTTCAACCTCATGTAATTTCCTGTTTTTTTAGAACTGGTTACTAGACTAGTGGATTAACAAAACCCTGTAGACATGTATAGCCTGATTTCATCACAACATTTGATAATCTGTTGATCAAGTTTCTTTGGGTTGCAAGTAACAGAAATCTACTCAGATTTGCTCATGTAAAATGTGAATCCAGGAGAACCAGAAGCACTACATATAATCCAAGGGAGTAAATTCAGCTGAGGACAGAAATCAGTGATTTGAATATCATCAAGAATCAAGGCAGGTATAGGTGTTTGTCATGGTGGTTAAGATGCTGGTTAAGACACCATGTCCCCTTGGGGCCAATGCTGTGGTATAGCAGGTAAAGTCACTGCCTGCAGTGCCGGCACCCCACATGGGCGACAGTTCGGGTCCTGGCTGCTGCTCCACTTCCAATCCAGTTTTCTGCTATAGCCTGGGAAAGCAGTAGAAGATGGCCCAAGTACTTGGGCCCCTGCACCCACGTGGCAGACAAAGAAGCTCCTGGCTACTGGCTTCAGATTGGCACAGCTCCGGCCATTAGGGCCAGTTGGGGAGTGAACCAGAGGATGGAAGACCTCACTCTCTATCTCTCCTTCTCTCTATAACTCTTTCAAATAGATAAATAAACCTAAAAAAAAAAACCAAAAAAAACAAAACCGTGTCCCATATTGTCAGAGCAGGTGGGTTTGATACCTGGCTCCAGCTCCTGACTCCAGTTTCCTGCTAGTGCAGACCCTGGGAGGCAGCAGTGATGGCTCAAGTAATCAAATCACTACACCTTTGGGAGACTTGGATTGAATTCCCTACTTGTGGCTTTGACCTAGCCCAGTCCTGGCTGTTGCAGGCATTTTGGGAATGAACCAGCAGACAGGAGCATTCTCTGTGTCCCTCTGTCACATATATTTAAAGGAATCAAGGCAGGTATCAATCACCTGCATCTTATTAGGAACACGTGGCTTCTTGTCCCTGATTTTTTTTCCTACTTATTGCTTCATCCTCTTTCTCCCCTTTACCTTCAAACTCACATTCTCAGCTCTTCTGATCCACATGCAAAAACACTGCTACGTTATAAAATCTCATAGTTCCAGCACCTCTGATCAACTGCTTACAGATTCCAGTATCCTAACTTCAAATTCCCACATGAGAAAATCTGGTTGACCAGCTTGGGTCCAAGTTCCCCTGCCACACTTGGCTATGGCAACAGAGACAGGGGTGGGATCCTGTAACACAAATTTGGTTACAAGGGATCACATATGTTTGAGGGCAGTTTCAAGAAGGGAGTCATGGTTTGGCAGGGATCTCAAAAGGTAGTTACTACTTAGGTTTCCCATGAGTCTTCAGGATCAAGGTGGGGAGATGGGAGTTGGTTCAATAGAGAAGAAAACAGACTACAACTGTTCAAATGATCACATCCAAAGATAAATCAGTGACTCCTGACAGAGGATTCTGGAGGGACTGGCTCTCAGATCATAGAGGCAGATCTGTAATATTCAGCAATGCTTTGCTCCTAATCAACATCTTAGTTTCCTGGGCCTCATGAATTTGCTCTAACACTTTTCCTAATCTCCTTCCCTGTCCACATTCTCAGTCACTGAGAGACTCATTAATTAAGAAAAACAAGGAATTAGAACTAATATAACAGCAAACCTGACTGACCTACATCTGTAATCTTCTCTCCTAGAACAGATGAACTGTTTTCAGTCAACCTTTGCACTGACTCTCATCTTATCTCACCTACTTTAGAATTTGGCATTGGGACTGGCATTTGGTCTAGCAGTTACAATGCCAGTTAAGATGCCTGTATCCCATATTGGAATGCCCAAGTTTGAGTTCTGGTTCTGCTCCTGACTTCAGCTTCCTACTAGTGTAGACCCTGTGATGGAGTGGTGGTGGCTCAAGTGACTGGCTCAAGTGACATGGGAGACCTGGTTGAGTCCATAGTTCTTGGCTTCAGTCTAGCCCAGCCCTGGTTGTTGTGCACATTTGGGGAGTGGACCAACAGATGTGTGCTTCCTGTGTGTCTGTATTTTTGTCTCTCTGCCTTAATCAGGGTCTCAATTGCTAGGCCCAACACTTGCTCTAGACAATGGCCTTTTACCTCATCTTCTTGATGCTATCCTATTGTTCACTAACCATACAATACCCAGAATGATCTACAATAAAGTTTAAGTCAGATTATGTCCTTATTCTGCTCAAAATCCTTCTTTGGCTTCTCGTAACTTTTATAGCTTAAACAGCACGGTGCTAACTACAGCTCACCACTGGTCCCTGTGTGTACATTCCTGTGTACTTCTCAGGTATGATCTATTACACTTTCTTTCCTTTGTATTCAGTCACATTGGCCTCCACTGTTCATTGTCAGCACCAAGCACACTCCTACCTGACATACCCTTTGCCTTGCAAAGTTTTTCCTAAGCTGTGCATGTCTTTCCTCTCTACTTCCTCCAGGATCAAAGTTACCTCCTTAAAGGGTCTTCTCTGACTACAGGATAGCACATATTAATTTATCTCTAGCATCTTATTTTCTTCCTACTCTTGCCCAAAAGTATACTATCTACTAATTTTGTGTGTCCTTTATCTCTTTGACTAGATGTCAGCTCCATGAAACCAAAGACCTTGTTTGTTTTGGTCACTGTTAGATTTCTAGCACCAGGAAATATACTCATGCCATAATCATGTTACATGATGGAATGTGAATAAACAAAGCAGAAATTACTCCAGGATCGATGTTCTAGGAAGCATTTAGTTTAATGAAGACTTATCTTGGAAGCTGGTGATTGACTTTGTGGGCAAGAGAGGGGGGATATTAAACATGAGACCCTGGATTTTGACAGGAGCATATGGATGGGTGCAGGTGTCATTTACCGAGATGAGGAACATGAAAGTAGATTTGTAGAGAAGGTTGAGTTGGACATCTAAAACTGAGATGCTTAGGGACATTCAAATGGCAAGGTTAAGCAGTTGGGTACGAAGGTCTGGAGTGAGCTGATTAATTTTCCTTATTCTTGAATCTTTAGTTAGATTTTCTTTGGTTGCTTCTAAAGGCACCCTTTCGACACTCCCATGATTAAGCATAACTCAGACTCTATAGTAGATGGACTTTGTGGCTGAAATAACCCTGATTGTTCAGTTAATAGGGTCTTTATTTTCTGATTAAAGTGTGGGCTTTCTGATAGCCAAGGATGATAACAGAGAATGTTCACCATGTGGACAACTCATCATTTTATCGAGAATCACAAGCTACCTGTTCACCAAAATGCTTAAGTCCTACTCAATTATGGTCTCCAAGTGAGCAAACGGGTCCAAGTAGCTAAAAGGCCATTTAACATGGTTATCTGCTCAGGTATATGTACCTTGTATAGGAAATGGATTCTTCCTGCTGTTTCACAGTTTACTCTAGATGGCTAACTGGAATACATATCCATTTCGAAAATCTGAGCACAGGGACTCTTACTCTGTAGAGTCTATCTAGCAGATCAAAACTGCAACTCCTTGACTTAGGTGGATGCTTCTTGTCCTGGGTAAAAGTGTTTCCAGCTTAATGACCAAGTGAACTTTCCTTTGTCTTTTACAAAATCCTCCAGTCTATTTTTTTCCTGCAGAGTTGACACTTTACAAAGAGACTGAATTTATGGACAATCCAGCATTTCTCTGTGTTACTTCAAACATTCTAGGACCCTCATAAAACAATGGCATTTCTGATGTCCTGCAGATGTTGCTTTTTTTCCCAATGGTTTGGGTCAGACCAAACAAGCATCTCTAGCCACTTAAACATTAAATTCTTGCTTGTGAGTGTGTAATAAAAGTTTTGGAGACGTTTTTTAAAATTTTTTTAAAAGGATTTATTTCACTTGAAAGGCAGAGTAAGAGAGAGGAAGAGACAGAACTACTGGTTCACTTCCTAGAGGGCCACAATCCAGAAGCCAAGAGCCTGGAACTCTATCCAGGTCTCCTACATAGGTAGCAGGGACCTAGTACTTGGGCATCCATTAACTTCCCAAGCACATAAACAGAGTTGGATCTGAAGCAGAACAGCCAGGACTCCAACTGACTGTGATAAGAGGTGCTGGTCTCACAGGCTGTGGCTTTAACCTACTGTGCCGCAATGTGCAATATGAGAGGTGTTTTTATGCCAGAGATGAGGTGAGATGGCGGAGAAAAGAGCCCTTTAATTCCTTGGAAGCAGACCTGGCTTGCTTGAAGCTGCAGGGCTGATGTGAATTAAAATAGAGCCTTTGAGAAAGTATTACTAAAACACGGGCAAGTCTATTGATAACAAGCTCAAAAGACACCACAGTCATCTTCTCTTTTAAATATTCTTTAAAAAAATATTTATTTGAAAGGCAAAAAGAGAGTGAGAGACAGATATTTTCTGCCTGCTGATTCATATCCCAAATGCCCACAACAGGCAAAGCTGGGCAGACTGAGCAAGAAACTCAGGGATTGTGATATGTGGTTTGCAAGCCACAAACCACAAGTCCATCCCCCTTTCTCTCTTATATTTATTTATCTGAGAGGCAGAGAGACAGCCCCCACCCACAGGTTTCTAGGCAAGTATCTTGGCAGATGGAGAGAAATGTGAAAGTCACTGCCACTTTAAAACTCTTTTGCCATTGCATTTTTCTGAGTTGCTCCATACAGGAGTTTGGCAAGATTAGATTTTGAAGATGTTTCCAGAACTTGAGTCAGTCTTCAGTATTAATTCTTCTGCAACGCACATTCAACTCAAATGGTTATTTTTTATCTTTCTTTAGATTTTTGGATGGGGTAGGATTAATACCGATTCATTTAACTACAAAATTGAAAACAAATATTTAAACTCTCAAGTTTCTGGCTGTAGTTTGCAAACTTTTGTCACCTCAGGCTGGACATATAAACACAAGTATTTGTTGCCTACAGGAAGTTCCTAGAAACTTCACTTCTAGGAAGAGACGGCAGGAAGCGGCGAATCCCAAAACCTGAATAATCCAGTTCTTGGCCAAGGCACTTGGAATTTCCAATAGGTCTATTAAAGAATAATTTTACTGTTGCCCTGAATGAAACGATTAACGATGTCTTAAAAAAAAAACCACCACCACCTCAACACAGAAACCTCGTAAAGATGACTCATGGTATTTATACTCGTATAGTTTAATTCAAGGACTAAATAAAAAACATCGAGCGAATTCTTGGTTGACTGGACACTGTTCCCCACGCTTAGTAATTTAAAAGAATCGTGGTAGGTTTTCAGATTTACAAACAACACAGGCAAAACAAAAACAACCCTTGTACCTTAAAACAAGCAAGTTACCTGCTTTCTTGGGCCGACAAATTTCAGGAAACAAGCAGGCAAGCAAAACCAACATCTTAATCGGAGAACGTTATCTCAAGACACAAAAGAGGCCCGGATCGTCAGCGGCCTCAGCCTGCGCACCCCGGGCCAGCAACGCAGCGGCTGCAAGAGGAGAGCGCAAATTCACGGGTCCGAGCGGCCCCGGCAGGTGCAGCTGATGCGGCCGGCGGTCGGGGTACGCGCGTCCGGCCCGGGCTCGGCGGCCCCGGGGCGCCGCGAGCCACAGAGCCGGGGTACGAGGCGGACAGCTCCGAGCAGCATCCTTTCTCCGGCCGGGCGCTTCCAGAAGCCCAAGGGACAGTGGCGTTCGTCTGAAGTGCCAAGCACACCCCGATCCGCCGCGGCCGCTCCATCCCGCTGCGGAGCATCCAGAAACCCTCGGCTGGGCTGAGGGCACAGGAAGCAGCCCCTCTAGCCGCCCCTTCGAAACAGCGCTCCTTGTTCTCGGTGGTCCCGCGCGCGCCGGTCCCAGCCCACGCCACTTCCGGTTCCTTTTAAAGGCCACCCGCTGCGCGGCGCCGCGCGTGCGAGGAAGGCATTAAAAAGGGAGCGGGAGGGCGGGCCCGAGGAGGAAGGGGGAAGCAAACTAGCGGTAGAGGGGGCGGGGGAGGCGCAAAGGGCGCGCTCTGGCGTCACGTGACCGGGACGCGCCGTTCTTCCGTCGGCCATTTTAGGTGGTCCGCGGCGGCGCCATTAAAGCGAGGAGGAGGCAAGAGTGGCCGCCGCTGCTTCTTAATTCTTTTTTAGTGCAGCCGGAAAGAGCGGGAGTGCGCGCCGCGCGAGAGTGGGAGGCGAGGGGGGCAGGCCAGGGAGAGGCACCGGAGCCTTTGCAGGCACGCGCGCGCCGCCTCCGTCTTGTGTGCTTCGCGAGGCAGAGCGGGCGCGCGGCAGCGGAGGGGATTACTTTGGCTGCTAGTTTTCGGTTCGCGGCGGCGGCGGCGGCGGGTGTAGTCTCGGCGGCGGCGGCAGTAGCACGATGTCGGAGGAGCAGTTCGGCGGGGACGGGGCGGCGGCGGCGGAGGCGGCAACGGCGGCGGTAGGCGGCTCGGCGGGCGAGCAGGAGGGAGCCATGGTGGCGGCGGCGCAGGGGGCAGCGGCGGCGGCGGGAAGCGGATCTGGGACCGGGGGCGGAACAGCGGCCGGAGGCACGGAAGGCGGCAGCGCGGAGTCAGAGGGGGCGAAGATCGACGCCAGTAAGAACGAGGAGGATGAAGGGTGAGTAAGGGGCGGCCCGGGATAGTGAGGCCCGAGTAGGCCCCCTCCCCCTCCCGGCTCCCCGCCTCTAGGCCTCGTTCCCGCTCTCGCCCGCCGTCCGGGTCCCTCTGCAGCCTCCGTGCACCGGTCTCCCCTTGGCCCCGTTGGGCTCCCCGGGGCCCTCGTTTCCTCCTTCCCCTGCCGCCGCCGCCCCCTCCCCCATCACACACGTTTCCACCTTTAGCCGTCACCGTGCCGCTCGCCGGCCCGCCCTCCTCTCCTCCCTCGTCGTGGGTCTCCTCCCACCGGCGGAGCCGCCAGGATTTTTTTTCCCGCCTGTCGGGGGTATCTCCCTACCACCACCCCACCCCCTTCCCTGCTGTCCCTCGCTTTCCCGAACGTTTAATGAAGTCCGGGCATAAACACGCCGCGGCACAAAAAAGTCGTCCTACCCGGGTTACTACGGTCCGCTCGGTGCTGCTCCCGGCAGCCCGAGTCGCTGCGATTGTTTGTAAGCACATGCTTTGGAGGGCGTGCGGACTGCCCACCTGCGCTGCTCCCGCGTCGGCTTCCGGGCCGACTTTTGCCTAGTCTGTGGAGTAAAGTTTCGCCTTGGGGTTTGCTCGCTTTCTCCACCGGACGCTGTCGCACAGTGGGGTCTCCGTCGGCCCTGAGCCGCCCGGGGCTGGTGGGACGTGACGGTGCTGTCGGACTCGGGCTTGCTCCGCGGCGCGGCCAGTTCCCGGGCAGCGGCAGGGCCTGCGCTGGACCGGGGCTGCTGCTCCCTGCCCTGTCCCCCGCCGTTATTCCAAACGCGCACCCTTTTCGCGCCCTCGACTCTTGGGCTCTGGGCTCGCCAACTGTTCGTACAGATTTTGTGCAGTTTCCATTTTTTTTACAACGCTCCTTTATTTTCGGGTGCCCAGGAGCGTTTTTGGCCTCTCGATTTTTCTCACCCAGTATAAAAGGAGGCCGACTCCTCTTCCTTGATAAAATAAACAGATCTAGTATTATGCTATGGGATTTCTTCTCCCTGTCTTTGAGTACAAACTTGCTTTCTCTGGTTGGCGTGACAGTTATATACACTACCTAAAGCTGCATTTACTAGGCTGGAATGCGGCACTTGGGATCGGGAACGTAATACAGGAGTTAGGGGAGCTAAGAGGGGGATATTTGGTTGGGTTTTCTTATTCCCATACTGATGACTGATCTTGGGTTAATGCTTTTGTAATAGGGAGTGTGCGTGTGTGTGTGTGTGTGTGTGTGTGTATTTTTCGCTTTAACAAGGAGAAAAGTGTTGGTGGAAGGTAAAAGCAGTGAAATACCGCTTTAATCCAATGTTAGAAAACACGATTTCCTTCGTTGGGAAATAGCCCAGGATTTGGAGGGAGAGTGGGTGGGAAGGGCACGAAGCACTTTGGAATATAGAATTCAATAATCCCCAGCCCAGGCAGACTTGTTAGGCTGTTTTGATTGTGCTGGCTTTGGGGGAGTGGAGGTGGAAGGGGATATGAGGTTTTTTCTATTAAGGAGAGCTAATCTTGAATTTTGTGTAGTTTAGTTTGAGACAGGGATATGTCAAATGTTTGGAAATTTAAGTCATTAACATTTTGGATGTTGCTTTCTGAATTGTTTGGACAGAGGCACCAAAATGATTGCATAACTTAATATTTGGGACAGGTTTTCTATTAGCCCTGAGTTTTCAGATCACAGAGCAGCTGCCTTTGTAGTTATCGACTGTTGAACTGAAGTGTAAATGAATGAAAAGTTTTTAACCCTTACAATGTCAAAAACTAAAACTAGAATTTTGATTGGTTGCTGTACCGGTTGTTAATTCCCTAGCCATTCAAACTCCTCCCCACGACACACTGAAGCAGCGGCGGCACAGCGGGAAGAATGGTAAAACTTTTAAATTTTATTTCTGTATTATAACGGTTTCAGTAATCATAACATACAGAGCTGTTTACTGGTTAGTTGCCCATTGATCCCCAGGAAGTTTTAGACGTTACTGTAGGATATCTTGTACCTGGGATATAAAAGCTTTTTAGCATTGTGCATAATCTTTGGGCAAAGTTGATGCCATTAACGTGGTGTTTGGTCTCCAGCAGTGCATGTAATTGCAGCTTGGCCACTTTAAGCTAAATATAATTAGTAATGATGTCTGCATATCTGGACAAGAAAAATATTACTGAATTTCACATCTGATTTTTGTTGAAAAACTTCGTTGTAATTAAGTTTAATGCTACATATGAAGACTCCTTGCTATAAAATACTGTGTGTTTAAAATATTTTGCATGTTATACTGAAGTATTCTGGAGATGTCAAAAGTAAAACCATTTAACTAGTACTGTTATGTAAAAATGTTTGTCTCTTTTGCACCGTATTTGTAAAGATACCTTTAATAAGAATTGAATATGTACTATTCAGAGGTGGGCTAGTGTGGCTTTCCACTACAGCTCTTACCAGATTTTTTATTTTCAGTGTGATTTGGCTGGAATGTTAATTACGGTTGGTTGACATGTATTCACAATTGCATGACTTCTCTTTGGAGGCTGGTAGGTTGAGTATTGTTCTTTTTATTCCACCTTTCCCCTCTCCTAAATCCCTCAGGATCAGGATCATATTTGGGTTTTTTGAGTTTGTATCTACCACTACTAGAGATGAGGAGGCCTCTAATTTGTAGATAGTTTCTGTCTGCACAGACTATTTTTAAGAGGCCATTTGGTATATCATTTAAATTTTACACAAGATTTGTGTATTACTATATAAGTCACTGAAATCTGTCCAGTATAAGATTGGGAAAAAAGCAGATGGAAACAGTAAGCAAAGGGAAAATCAAAAAGAACGAAAAAAATATGAAAGAGTGGGGTTGGAATTTAACGTACAGAATAAAAATATGTGAAGCTTATTCTCCCTGCTTGGTGACTACTGGACACTGATCAGTTTTACTGCTAGGTAATATTGGCAAATTATAAAGATTTAAGCCATTGTGTTTCATTATCAATTTTACCTGATTTTGGTCATTTGAAATGAATGACCATAAACTTCCAGGTTTGAAGGACAGTGTTTTGACAAGAATTTTACTTGCCCCACTAAAGAAAGCTATGTAATTTTATAACTTTGTGGGTGACTTCTTTGAAAACATTGACAAATACTTATGAGTGATTTTGTCACGACTGAAGATAAGGTCCTACTGAGTTTCAGTTTAAGTTAAATTTATAGTTAAATAACGTATAAGTTCTTCTTTATGAAAAAAATGTTCTCAAGTCCTTTAAACCCTTTTTTGGTGTGTGTGTGTCTCGGTACTTTTCACCATATTTGTTCCCTTCTCCGTCTCCAACTTTGAGGGATATTGGGCAAGTTTTGTAACATCAATAGTGAGGGTAAGACTGGTTCGTAGATATAAGATTGTCTGAATTTGATTTGTTGCGCACAGTTCTACATTCATGTCTTTCTAGAAATCCAATTTGAAAATAAAGTGGTTATTTTGTAAAAGGTTTTAAAAGTCAGTTTGTTGTGGACATAGTTTTTTTTTTCCTTTACCTTTTACACATAAGAATGAAGAGCTATTTTTAGGACTGCATCCTTTGTTATACTTCTAGTGGATGTTTCTACAGTTTACTATGGGGCTTGAGAATAATTGTTTATTCCATAGTAAAATGTCTTCCTTAGTTCACCTTGCTTTAATCTTTCCAGCATTAACATTCCTAGTTTTTACTTAAGAGCAGTTGCATTGGAGTTTCCCATTTTACTTTATGGTGTGGACTCATTCTGTTCTCTGCAGTGCTGCAGTTCTTTTGGGGTAGGTACTTTAAACTTACATAGTGTCTGGCAAAATATACATGACCATTTAGCTGTTACATGGGGGGAGAGTTTTCAAAACTTAAAGATCATTGGAAAATTAGAGTGTTGTTAGCATTCAGACAGTTTAACAAGGTAGTAGATACGTTATGTTGATTTTCCTGCATTGGGTTGGGTAGGAAGCCAAGTAATTTCATGCAGTTCAGCCAAAGCATAGCAGTTATTTCCTGTTAAAAGTGTATTAGATGTAGTCTTGGAATCCCGCTATAGGTTGTCACCTGTCTACTTTTGAAAGAAGGCTCATGTATTTTTGTTCTGAATATTTGAGATCATAATCGATAACCCTAGTACTTCTAGGGCAGTCTGACATTGTTTTCTTTGTAGGACAGTGCTTTTAGAACAGTCTCTTCAAATTTACTGGCTTCTGATTCAGTGAAATTGAGTTAAATGTGAAATTGAGTCCCATGTAAATATGGGTCTCAATTTTTGCATTCTTTGGAACCTTTGACAAATTTCTTGGGGTAAAACTGTGGAAAATTATGCCCCAAATCTTAAGGTGCACATTTAAAGGAGTAATATTGTTTACATTTCAAATTCTCATCTAATATGAAAGATAGTAAAAATCACTTGACCTTTTAAGCCTCGAAATCTGAGAATGTCATTAAGTTTTTCAGTGCTGCTTTTTGAGCTAAGCATACTTACTTTAAACTGTGTTTTTTTTCCTCAGGCCATGTGACCCCCTTCTGTAAACTTAGTGCATACTTTTTTAATGATGCCTTGGGGACTCTGATCTGTAAGGCTGCCTTAGTAGAAAACCGTTGAGTCTGCTGTTGTGTGATTTATGGCCCACATGAAGGATGCTTAGTTTTAGCCTTCAAGTGATAATACATGCCATGCTTGAAAACATTTAAAAAGGAATAACTTTTTTTCTTAGTCCACTTAAAAACTGCACTTCAAGTGTGTGCAGATTCACAAATGGAGTGAAACATAACTTCTGTTAGTCCCAAGTTTGATTTGGCTTTAGTTTTACTTCAGTATTTTGGTAGATAGGGCACTGAACTGGATGCTGGAAGCGTGGGATCTGTTTGTGTTACTTCATTTTCAACCGTGTGGTCTCAGGTAATACAACATGTTTGTTAACTTGGTTTGCTGATTTATGTATTGGAAACAATGCTCACCACAGGAAGATTGACTACATAGCCTGCTTTTATAGTTTGTATTTATCCAGTGCTCTAATAGTTGATACTGCCAGTGATTTACTCCTGTGGAGTAGAGGTAAGCACGCTTGAGTTTCTGGAGTATTGTGTCCTGCCTTGGTGCTAGGTGTTTCAGAATGTTCATAGGTGGGAGGGAGGACTCCTCTTTACTGGCAGTGTGTGGTCGGTAATCGGTTTTAACTATTGGGTAATGTGCTGTAAACTCCTGCTTATCTAGACTTCAAATTTGCAAAAAAAAAAACCCTTCCTCTTTAGTCTTTTGTCTTACTCAAAAAGCAACCAACAGACAATGTCGTGGAATGAATCTCCTGCAGATTTTCCCTTTTACCATTGGGAAGTAACATTTTAAAGCACTGAAATAGTGTAAAAATTCATCAAGAAAGATAAAAATTATCCGAATTGACTTCTGATAGAAAACTTAATGGAATTATGATTGTGTAGTGATCTCAGTTAACCAGAACTTTAACTTTTTGGTAAGGAAACACCATTCCTTATCTTCTAGGTAAATGGGAGTTTACCTTAGAAAGTGGATTGAGTTTACTAAGAATGTGAAAATTGAAAATCTCTGCTAGTTTGTAATGAAGAAAAAAGGAAAATATTGGGTTAAGTATTTATTTTAAAAATGGTCTTGTTTATTGTTTTCTTTTTTTTTTTTTTTAAGATTTATTTATTTGAAAAGCAGAGTGACAGGGAAAGAAAGAGATCTTCCACCTGCTGGTTCACTCCTCAGATGGCCGCAGAGGCCGGAGCTGGACCACGCCGAAGCCAGGAGCCTGGAACTCTGTCCTGGTCTTCTGTGTGCCTGGCAGGGACTCAACTACCTGGATCATCATTCTCTGCTTTCCCAGGCGCATTAGCAGGGAGCTGGATTGGAAATGGAGCAGCTGAGTCTTGAACCGGCACTCTGATGTGGGATGCCGCTGTTACAGGTGGTGGCTTAGCCTGCTGCACCACAATGTTGGCTCTACATTTCTTTTTTAGTAATCATTTACCTTCATTCTACAGTACGGAGTAATGAGGTTTAATATAGAGGAATTAATCTTGCTTTGAAGAAGTGTCATCCATTGTTTGTCTTGAATACAAATGGGATTCTTTTTCACAGTTAGCTTGAAAAAGTCATCTTAGAGTATATAGAAAGCCAGGGGAAATACTAGTTGGAGTTTGGTATTGAAAAATAATACTGGAATTTAAAATTTATTGACTGAAGTTTCTATATGAAGAACTTCATTGGCTAACCTTAATTTTCTTGCTAGTTTTAAGTAATTAAAAACTGGTTGTGTGCATTATAAACTAGACAAGAGTGGCTTTTATGTGAATTCTAAAACCACTCCCAAACCATGTGCTGACAGTTGGAAGGCAGAATTCGTTCCCATAGGTAGATGGTGGCTTCAAAATCAAACTGTATAAAGAAAAATGCTCCTGTCTTGTGTGCTGGTGAGATTTCATTGTAGTTTGTCATTTTGTGGTTTTAAAAGAATAATTGCAATAAGAAGACATTAGATTATTTAAATAAGGGTTAATGGTGTGTTTGCTGCAGCAGTGTTTGGCCAGTGTGAACTTGCAGGGTATACAGGTTGGCATTCTGTTGTAGTCTTTAAACTGTCAGAACTTGTTATTAGAAGTTGTTACTAAGCCACAAATAATGTATGATTATAAGTTGTTAGGGAGTGTTTAATAATTTATTTTGGTTCCTATTCCAAAATTTGGAGGAAGTGTATTGTTTGTCATTTTGCCTTGAATAAAGTATTGCACTGTAAAGTATCTTTAAATAAAATACTTACTGTTGACTTAGGAATGTTAAACCTAGTGACTTCAGTAGATAAGATAAGCTAAATTTATGGGGTAAATAAAAACTTTTTCCCTCTTTCCCTTTAATGTTGGAAGGTTTATAAAGCCTATGAAGTTAAAAATTTAAGCCATGAAATAAATGAAAGAGTTGCTTTATTATCTTTACTCTTTGCCCCTTTGAAATGATAAATTTATTAAGTACTTAGCATGTGTCAGACTCTGTTCTTTGCCCTTTAATTGTAGTAATGCATTTAATTCTTGCTTCAGTCATCTGAGGTAGGCTCTTTACAAGTGGGGAAACAATGTTGGAGCTTTATGTTTTTACATAGGGTCATACTTGGTGTAACAGAGTTAGGGTTTAAACCTAGGCGGTTTGGCTTTACTGCCTCTGACCTTGGACTAAAAATTGATAAAACGTTCCACAAAGTAGTCTAAATTCCTGAATGACACCACATAGCATTTGAATGGTCATCTGTACTGAGTTGTATAACTTGATGCTTAGCATTTGCTTTTCCTTCTGTGTAGTGTCAGTATCTGAAAGCATAGAGACTTCTGGTGTTGAGTAGGTATTTTAAAATGAATACTGTGTTGCTTTGGGGTACTGAATATTTAGTTCATTGCTAGGACTGAGGAAATAAATTTTGCCAATATAGATGAGTTGGGATTATTGGTTCTCTTTTAAAATGTAGGATCAATTTGTAATATAAATCAGTGTTTTAGAATTTCTTTTCTTTGAAAGGCCGATGGAGAAGGGAGAAAGATCTTTCATTTACTGGTTCACACCCCCAAATGCACGTAACTACCAGAATTGAGCCAGGCCAAAGTCAGGAGCCCAGGTTTCCCATTTGGGTGTCAGTGACCCTGACTTGAACCATCGTTTGCTGCCTTTCAGGGTGCACATTAGCAGAAAGAGGTGATTTGAAGCAGAGCCAGGACTCGAACCTGGGCACTCTATGATAGAGGGTGAAGTTTTCCTAAGCAGAGTCTTAACCTGTCCTAGATGCTTGCCCCAGGATCACATTTCAAGCTTACATTGTAGCATTTGGGACCATTTTTGTTGCTACTTGAACAAGTCTTAGTTTATGTCTTGGCTGCTTTGGGCTTTTTTTTTTTTTGACAGGCAGAGTGGACAGTGAGAGAGAGACAGAGAGAGAGGTCTTCCTTTGCCTTTGGTTCACCCTCCAGTGGCCGCCGCGGTTGGCGCGCGGCGGCCGGCGCACCGCGCTCATCCGATGGCTGGAGCCAGGTGCTAGGTGCTTTTCCTGGTCTCCCATGGGGTGCAGGGGCCCAAGCACTTGGGACATCCTCCACTGCTGGGCCACAGCAGAGAGCTGGCCTGGAGGAGGGGCAACCGGGACAGAATCTGGCGCCTGGACCGGAACTGGAACCCGGTGTGCCGGCGGCGCAAGGCGGAGGATTAGCCTGTTGAGCCACGGCGCCGGCCCGTTGAGGCTTTTTAAAGTGCACCTCTCCAGGAGTGATAGTGGATAATCTGACAGGCCTTGTGCTTTAAGCACGATATGGTTTTATAAAATGCAGATAATCTAAATTGGTGTTACCTTATGCATATCATCTGAGGGAGAGCTCATGCCAACATTCTAGAGGTGCTAAAATAAGTGTTCATTTTTTTCATAGTAAACCTTTTCGCGCAATGCTGTACAGTTACTGATTGCTGTGCCTATGGAATAAAGAAAGAATGGATTTAATGTTTTCCATTTAGTAAAAATGAAATGGACTTGGTATAGTTTGTGATCATTGTAATGTATTCACCTGTCTGGATATCTGTTGTCCAATAGTCATTTTTAATTGGA
Source organism: Sylvilagus floridanus (assembly GCA_949820135.1). NCBI lineage: Eukaryota > Metazoa > Chordata > Mammalia > Lagomorpha > Leporidae > Sylvilagus > Sylvilagus floridanus. The sequence continues at coordinate 89,900,196 of OX463238.1, forward strand.
GCAGAAGAAAACAATAATGCTTTTGGGCTGCCCAAAAATTAATACATTTGTGTTAAAGAAGGGCCACTTATGTGACTACTCAGAAGTGATTGCCTTTTACTTTAAGCAAAATTTGGAAAGTTTGGGAACTGGCTACTTTCCATGCAGAATGGAAAAGGAGACATTTTTAAAACACATGGGTGATTACCCTCACAGAATGAAAACTAGAACTTATTAAAAGTAGTAAGGAACTAAGATGCACTTGGGCATAATTGCTCTAATTTTAGAGGCCCCTGCAACCATTCTAGAATAGGACATGTTAATGACGACTGACCCATAGAATGTTAGAATTATTGTATTTGATTATGAAGGCAGAAGAATATGTGCTGTAGAAAAAAAATCATTCCAAGAAATTGAAGGTTAAATAACTGGGAAGGATTAGGCAGCACTTTAAGGAAAGTGGAACTGTTTTTTACATGTTTGTTTATTTGAAAGAGTTACAGAGGGACAGACAGATCTATCAGCTCCTTCACTTCCCAAATGGCCTCAGTAGCATGGGCTGTGCCAAGCGGAAGCCAGGAGCCTGGAATTCCGTTTCAGTCTCCCACATGGGTGGCAGGGTCCTAAATACTGCAGCCATCTTCCACTGCTTTCCCAGTTGGATTAGCAGGGTGCTGAATTGAAAGTGGAGCAGTCAGGACTGGGAACCATGTCCATTTGGGATGTCATGATGCCAGCCCCAAAGAAGGTGGAATTCTTGGCTTCACATTCTCCAAGTGTGTTGCATAGCTGAAGTTTTACCATGTATTCTCTAATTTTGTTTGAGAAAGGTAATCATTTCATGGAATATGTACCACTGATAGTCGACCAGAATAGTTAATATTCTGGATAAATGGGATTGGATTATTTAGGAAGAGACAATATCTTTAGTGAGGAACCTTTTTAACTCAAAGGGTAGGCACATTTATTTTAATATCTTCTATAAACTATTAAAAGTGGGAGTTTGCTCAGAGAACACTTTACTTGGGCCAATTGATGAGTTAAGTATGTATAAAAAAATTGACTTCTAATTGTGAAACACAGTTGGGGCAATTAGGGATACTTTCCCAATACAAATATGGGTTTGGTTAAATAAGTTCTGTCTTGATACCTGATGAGTAGACCAGACAGACTTTTCTTGCTTTTGTTCACCTTAAATTTTTTAAAATGAGGCTTGTGTTACAATTCTGATGCTTTTAGGCTGAAACAGTTTTAAACTTTCATTACTGATGGACATTTGTGTCTTCTAAAACTTGCCATGGCTCTGAACAAGAGCTCGTTACTTGTTAGAGTTCTATCTCAAATTTAAAAAGATAATCCATGTCTTGAAAGGATCAATGTTGGTAATGAACTTTATGAAGGAAGTACTCTGGATCTTTAGGTTAAAAATCAGGTCTTTTCACTGTGACTGAAAGGTATTTTTTGACCAAAAAAAAAGGTCATAGCATTTACAGGAATAAGGATTGTACATTAGAAGTAAAATTTTTAATGAAAGAACTTGTATAAAAACTTGTATTGAAAAAATTTTTTCCATGGAACAGTAAAATAAACATTTAAAATACCTACACAACATTATGGATGTTTTTGTCATGTTCATTTTTATTTTAAAATACCAAAAGAGGAAAAAGTGTTAATTTAAGCATGGGGATTTTTGAGGAATCTTGAAAACTAAACATATAAATGGCCCTCTTCAGAATGTAAATGCAATTGAAAACCTGTCCTGAATTGGGAAGCTCAGCATATGCCTTAAATAAGACTTCGTACTAAAAGGTAGCTTTGTCAGAAGTAAAACAAGTTTGGTTTAAAAGAACAGATCAGTATCACCTCAGTTAATCAGGCATCTGTGGGGAGAGAATGAGCTTTAGTGGCAGTATCTTAAAAGCCCACAAGATGGAGATGTTTTGTAATGAAAGCCCAATTGAATGTCTTACTAGAGCTGGAAGTCAGTACCATTTCCCAGTCCTATCCTTGACCCATCCCCAGGTACAAAGAAAACTTGAGCAAGCATGGTTTTTTCCCATGGTAAAATTTTTAGTCCTCAAATAACAAATTCTGACAGTTTATCCTTAAAACAAAAATTTCCAGTCTTGTTTCTTTAAAGGATAGGTTGTATAGGTCAGTCTTTTTTGGTTTTTGTTTTTAGACAAAGGGAGCAGATGTAAAAAAAGGATCACAGAGTTGCCAGATTTGAGCTTTCACACATTTTGCCACAATAATGTTAGTAAGACTTACCCTAAAATTTTTTTACTGTATCTTTGGTTTTGTCCTGGTGGTTTAACAATTTTATTGCTGGTTAACTGAGGTTCTACTGTAAGTAAATCTAATTAACGGATTGTGCTTTCATTGGGTTATTTTCACTAAATTACTGATTTGCCTTTATTAAGAACTCTTAGCACATCAAAAAAGTTGGTTCACAATTTGTGAGACTTAAGAATTTTCCATTTTATGTGCTGAGAGCTTTGTTAATGATAACTATTACAAAGTTAAGGAGCTTCAGCATAGACAGGATGCTGGTTGCTGTGATCAGTGGACACTGCATAGCCTTTTGACAAGTTTAATGACGATTTGGAAGAGAAATTTGAAGCTATGGGTTTTTTTCTGCTAACGATATCTAATATGTAATTTAACAACACTTAATGTACAGCCTTAAATTTGGGTACACAGTTATCTTTAATGAGTTGAAAGATTTAATTTGCTGCTTGCTCACTATTCTGTAATTATTAGGGAGCAGCAGTGAGAAGCCAAACTATCTGGAATAGGATGTTCTTGATGTGTGGCTATGTAAGAAGACTATCTTAATATGCTGCCCAGTAAATTGGTGTGAAATGGAAAAGGTGTGTTATTGATTTAGGTAAACTTACCTTAAGGTAAAGTTCAGCTTTTCTGACTATATTAATACTGCTTTTTGTCTTCACAGGAAAATGTTTATAGGAGGCCTTAGCTGGGACACTACAAAGAAGGATCTGAAGGACTACTTTTCCAAATTTGGTGAAGTTGTAGACTGCACTCTGAAGTTAGATCCTATCACAGGGCGATCAAGGGGTTTTGGCTTTGTGCTATTTAAAGAGTCCGAGAGTGTAGATAAGGTAGTGTGTGCTATGTATTCTCATCAGTCAATACAAAACACTAAAACATGCAGAGTTGCAAGGAATTTGCTTGTTATTTGTGGTTCCCATTTTACATGGATAGGAAGGAAGAGGTACAGTTCTTCCCAATACATTGTGGGAAGGGAGAGGGGATTCATTCATTTTTTTTACCGAATGTTACCTGTATGTCAGCCTTTGGTAAATTAAACTTACTTAAAGATACCTGAGAAAAGGTTGTGCTGTGATGAAATCGCAGAAATACATATTTTGGAATTCTGTTAGGGAGGCACCTTTTGACTTTGTCCTGGGCTAAGGGGAAGTAGCAACTATGTTTGTATATGTTCCTGGCAGTTGAAGGAGATGGTTAACTGTTGGCTAAATTTGCCTCTCCTAATATTTACAGACGTTTAGATTTAAATACTGATAGAAGGTCACATTAGCTTATGTCACATTCTCCCCTGATGGCTTCTAATTTAGTCAGCATATGCCTGGCTTTAGCTATATTTTAAAATAAGTTAATATTCTTACTTAAGTTATACATATTTAAAAATGAAAAACTTTGATTTCTTTAGGTCATGGATCAGAAAGAACATAAATTGAATGGGAAGGTGATTGATCCTAAAAGGGCCAAAGCCATGAAAACAAAAGAACCTGTTAAAAAAATTTTTGTTGGTGGACTTTCTCCAGATACACCTGAAGAGAAAATAAGAGAGTACTTTGGTGGTTTTGGTGAGGTATGTTATAAATGTTTTGACCCAGTTTTGTCCACATAGTATGAATGTGATTGTCAAGTTAAGTAGCTTCAGAAGTCACTGGGTTTTGCAGACGTATTCAAAGTTAGGTCAGATCATGTGATTGGTTTTGGATGTTGAAAATAGTTTATCAGCAGATCTTTGAATGTCAGATGATGTGGTTTCTTTTTTTTTTTTTTTTAACTGAACACTTAGTGGATGCAAAATACTGCTGGGCATAGGGTATACAGAGAAGAAATAGATAAGCATTTTTATCTGAAGGAGTTTACCAGATGAGTAGGAATAAAAATACAAGGGAAGGAATGCAGGAAGAAATGTAGGTTAAGTTAAGTTATAGAAGAAAACAGTTTTGTTAACAGCAGAGGAATGAATTAAGAATAAGGTATAGTGCTTTTTCAATGAAGTAAATGCCTAAGTACAAATTTTTATTTTTTGTAAGCTTTTAAGCTTTTTATTTAGTGAGAGAAATGTATAAGAGAGTAAGTACACATTTAATCATTTAATAATTTTCCCATTTTATTTTTTTAAAGACATAGAGTGAGCTTCCATCCTCTGGTTCACTTTCCAAATGGCTACAATGGCCAGGACTGGGCCAGACTAAAGCCAGGAGCTACTTCCAGGCCTCCCATGTGGGTGTCAGGGCCCAAGCACTTGGGCCATCCTTTGCTGCTTTCCCAGATGCATTAGCAGGGAGCTGGACCAGAAGTGGCTCAACTGGGACTTGAACTGGTGCCCGTGTGTGGTGCTGGTGCTGCAGGTGGCAGCTTCCAGGTTCCTTTTGTGTATTGTTCAGAGCTAAGCTTAGGATGTAGTGACCTCGGCTATCTAGCTTTGCTTAAACGTTTGCAAGAGCAGGCAGCATTGGAATAGCTGCTGCCTTCCCTGAAATGGCACCAGCTAGTCTAATATGAGTGACAGTTTCCTTTAATTTGGGCATATGCTGTCCAGCTTGCAGTAGTCCTCAGTATTTTCCTTCCCTACTTTCTCCCAAATGCAAACATTCTGTGTTTTTCTTAAAATGAACACTATTTATGGGCATTTGGGTTTGTGATCCTTAAGGAAGGTAGCAGAGATGTCAGTACCTGGTCAAGCTTGTTTTTGTTTTGTTTTTTACAAATAATTCTGAAGGCTCTTCTGGTAGAATAGATACACTGACTCAAAAGTTTCTTCTAATAATTAAAACAAGCGGCCGGCGCCGTGGCTCAACAGGCTAATCCTCCGCTTTGCGGCGCCAGCACACTGGGTTCTAGTTCCGGTCGGGGCGCCGGATTCTGTCCTGGTTGCCCCTCTTCCAGGCCAGCCCTCTGCTGTGGCCTGGGAGTGCAGTGGAGGATGGCCCAAGTGCTTGGGCCCTGCACCCCATGGGAGACCAGGAAAAACACCTGGCACCTGGCTCCTGCCATCGGATGAGCGCTGTGTGCCGGCTGCAGCGCGCTGTCCGCAGCAGCCATTGGAGGGTGAACCAATGGAAAGGAAGACCTTTCTCTCTCTCTCTCTCACTGTCCACTCTGCCTGTCAAAAAAAATAAAATAAAATAATAAAAAAAAATAAAAAAAATTAAAACAAGCAGGTGGAGAGAAAACAATAGAGCTTAATGACCAAATGTTTTTTTTACACAGTTTTTTCCCTCTAAACCTGTGCTTTAAATTTCAATAGATGCACACTAAAGCTTTTTTTTTATGTCAGGTGGAATCCATAGAGCTCCCCATGGACAACAAGACCAATAAGAGGCGTGGATTCTGCTTTATTACCTTTAAAGAAGAAGAACCAGTGAAGAAGATAATGGAAAAGAAATACCATAATGTTGGTCTTAGTAAAGTAAGTTAAACATCTATTAACTTGTAGAGAAAACTAGCTAGTGTAGTTGAATGGTTTAGCTTTGTGTAAGGGCTTCGGTTTCCCTGCTTATGTTTTCAGGACATCTCATTGGCTCTTTTTCAGTGTCATTGATCACCTTTGTTTTTATTGGGCAGAAGGAGGGGAATGATTTGTTATTTTCAAGTGAATTTTGTCTTTGCTTTTACCCAAAAATGTTTTTTAGGACCTGACAAGTAAAAGAAGTAATGTATGTCATTACAGATCATCAGAAGTGATACAATTGATAAAGCTGGTTTAATTGATTTTTAAAAAGTACCAAAGAACCCAACTCTTACTTAAGAGTTGGCTTAAGTTATTGCTGAATAACTATTTTCTTGAGTCAATATACTAAAGTAATTTCTCTTTTTCAGTGTGAAATAAAAGTAGCTATGTCAAAGGAACAGTATCAGCAGCAGCAGCAGTGGGGATCTAGAGGAGGATTTGCAGGAAGAGCTCGTGGAAGAGGTGGTGGTAAGCTAAACCCTAAGTTTATCTAAAGCTTTTCTGCTGTTTAATTATCCTGAAGTAAAGA